>OW121702.1:46591994-47931494 GCA_933228785.1 Lasioglossum pauxillum | reverse complement strand
AGAGAATTATATTTAAGCATTCAAGTGAATTCAGACATTATAAAAGAAATCCCGCAACCCCGAGTACCGCGAAATGTTTTGAACGATGTGGTACGATGATATGTGGTATAGTTTTGGAAGTGGTCAAATAAATGCGGTCTAGCTGCAGAACGGTGACCGGTGCTAGGACCGCAAAGGGTTAACAAGAAATTGAGACTGTCCATTTGGCACCGAAAGGATTAAATCGACGCAACGGGGAAACGTACCCAGGAACATTGCCACCATACTGGGAACCGATGTACCCGGCGGCGCATCCGGGCCAGCTTCCAGCACAAGGACTTTCCATTCCGGATGATCGCTGAGTCTTGATGCCACCACAGAACCGGCCGTCCCACCTGCAAAAAACATGCAAATCTATATAAATAAAAATGTAAATGTTTGTTTGTTCGTAAACATCTCCGAAACGGCTGAACGTAGAAAGCTGGGGTTCGAGCCATTACACGCAGCGTTTCTTCGGGAAGGTTTTAGGACAATTCGCATTCGAAAAAGTCCATTCGTTCACAAATTGTGACGTCATTAATGACCAGAGGTGACTTTTTCGTCATCTGTTGGGCATGTTTCTGCTTATAACTTTGGACTGGTAGCACCAACATTCAATTTGAGATACTCATTGGATTCAGCTCGCCGAGTTCTTTCAAATGGCCACTGATCCGTTCTCTGGTTGCGTAGTTTAGGAGTTATAACACAGAAAGTGTGCGTTTTTCTTAAACTTTTTGGATTACCGACTTTATAAACAGCTGTAGCTTTTCAACGGTAGGCTTTAGGAAAAATCTGAGACCACTTTGGCGATTGGGAATGTAATTCTCCACAACTTTCATATTTGACACTTTTTTCTCCGACGCGATCTAAGGAGTCATGCACGGACGATATAAACTCGAAAATTTTGATAGTTTTGCTTTAACCCTCATCCGTCCCTCATTTCGCGAACTGAATCTGTCCCTCGGTGTCAAATTGACACAGTGGTAAAATATCGACGAAATAACAAGATAGAAAGTTATTTTTCGATATTTTTGTATTCAACTGGATGCGTTAACATCTGCATCTTAGTTTTTGCACAATTTTCGCATAAAATAAAGCGATGTGTGGGACATATTGCTTGTTTGGACAAATCACATCGGGCACTATGTATATTAGCATTCGGTCATTTCTCACATATGTGACACCGGGCTCGTTTTTTTGTTGGTGGAGTATGCATTATACGATTACTACAAGACGGTACAATCACTGTTGGTATACCCTTTATTTGTACAACAAGTGCAGTCGCATTAGATCCTCGCGGTAGATGTGTGCGAAACGTAATACATACACGAATGCACCAAAGAATGTCAAATTTCAATAAAAAAAAAGGCGTCGACGATATTTTTTATTTTTATTCCAGGTTGCATTGAGTGAAGGAAATATTATAAAAGCATTGCATGCTGATATATCTAACATATTAGCAACAATTGCCATTGGTCATCTATTTGTTTCGCGCTTACATCTGTATGTGCCCACCATCTCCATATCATCGAGGACATCGACGCGACGCTTCTTTTCGTAGCGTTATAATACTTTATTATTTCAGGACTTTTTATCTACTTCACTACTCATTTGCTTTGACGTATGGTATGTACTAAGTAGAATGACAAATTGTCTTCTTTTTGTCACATAAGACACCATTGTACCTTTTAGTATGTGTTCAAAAACAAACTCCGAATGATGAAGTGGCTTCTTCTTCGTATCGAGTAAAATTTGTGGAATTTCTTTTCTATTTTTTCGTATGGTCCCTACAAGCGTCATCTTTTGTTTTTGTAATATAATTACTAATTCGTGTGAAGTAAAAAAATTGTCACACATAACATTGCGTCCACCCAAACCTTCAACTAATTGTAGCACTACGCGTTGACCCTGCTTTACTTCTGTGTGGCAGTTTCGATCGCGTCCCGTGTAAATTTCCATACTATATGAGTAATACGTTTTCTTCTAATTTAGAAAAAATCAATTTTCCTTCAATTTCCGAATGCCGTATAAATTTCTCATTGAAATAATGGTGATTGAAAAACTCCGCGACAGTACGTAAGAGTACATGTGTCATATTGACACACAGGGACTCTTTCGTAACAAATTCGACTTGCAGTTTTGACATTATTATTTTCCATGAATAATGCTAGGTATGTGTGTTTCGCATTAAAAAAATAAAAGTCACAAACTTTCGGGCAAATTTACCGACAAATAACAGAACAGTACCCCTTAATTCGCGAAAACTGTGTCAAATTGACACGAGGGACGGATGAGGGTTAAGGCATTTTCGGCCGTAACTTTTGAACCGTGCGGGAGTCTACAAAATGAGTCCAACAGTTTTACAGAAGTTACAAGCAGAAATATGGTAAAAATGGTACATAATAAAATCGCGTCTGTCTGTTTGTGACGGCATCAACTGAGAACTCACATCTGTGACAGGTAAAAACATGCTTTTTCTGGAAAAACAGCGCCATCCGTTGGGCGTAAAAGCAACACGCGCTATACTAAATAGTGCCACAGCAACGCGTGGGCCGGGTACAGCAAGTTATTAATAATAATTTAGATCACGAGACAAAGTCTCGAATATTCATCCTCGAAAGTTAAAATTCATTATCAGACTGCGAATCTCTGGACAGTAGAAATTCTAAAATTGTAGTGCAAGGGGCTAATTTTATACAAAAATAAGAAATAGCCATTTTTAGTGCTGCGCAAATCCGGTGTTAGGGATTAGGTCACCCATACGTGTCTGGAAAATTCGTAGCACAATCGAAGAAATCGAACATGTTGCTTCCTATTCGCTTCCGCGATTCCACGGTCGGCGGGACGTTCGAACGGGAAGCTAATTATGTGCCTTCGAGCCTACTTCTGGGTTTACAGGCGGTTGCATTTGATTCTCTGTTACGACAGACCGCGGCATCGTGCACACGCGATCCCCGGCGAATCGTTTCCTTACGATACAATGATTCGACGTTTTCACGCGTACAAGGCGATCCGGTTAAACGTTCCGGTGGCTGATGCTGAAACGGAACGCGTGTCCCGCGACCACAAGCTCCCTGCACACACGTATAATCGTATTAATTAGTTTATTTGCCCTGGCGTGTGAAAGCAAGAATTTATAAAGCACAACCGACGATCGGCGTTCCCGATTTCAGAAAGTCTTTTGGAAAGTCTAACCGCGATACGCATCTTACGGTTTTTACGCAACGAGACACGGACGTCTGCGAAACGTGGGATTACGTCTCGCTAATTTCATTCTTGCGTGCTCAGGATGCTCGAGATTTGCGTATCTGTCGTTAGGCTACCGCATGAAATATCCGCCGACATTTTTGCACAAGTTTTCCTTGACCCTTCAGTGCGCGGATTGGGTCTGTGAGATTGATGAGTTGTATTTCTCGTGTTTTCCTTTTCTTGAACCTCCTTCCACTAGAATTGGGACTCTAAGGTGCTGCAGAAAATTGTCATACTATCACGGTAGAACTCCATTTATGTTATAGATTATAGGTCATTCGCATAATAGTGGTCCTACTCGTGAAAACGATTTAATGTGCTGTTTCTGATTAGGCTCGCGAAGAAATGAACACGAGGCGCGTTCGTTGCAGGTGAGATAACGATGCGTTTCTAATTGTTTGCAGTTTCACCGGCAGTCTTATCGGCCACGAGGCGATAAGACGTGACTGCGATTATGTCGGTTACGTGAGACTACATAATCGATCGACAAGAAACGTTGTCGGTTCTGGGAACCACCTAATTTAAAATTCTATGAAGAATCGTTCCGGGAATCCTCGTGGAAAGAATGCAGCGACGTGATGTTCCGTTCAAACATAAGTGTATTTCGAAGCCGAGCCCAGCCAGGTGTTTTGCGTCGTGTGCATCGTTACGTTTCCCTCTCGAGGAGGAAAGCACGATTCCGATCACTGTACTTCCGGTTTCATCGGCGCAGTGTGCTCGCTGCAGCGTTTCCGCGTGAATCTGATGGTGTGAACACGTTTCTACGGCGCATGCTTTTATCTGGGTGACCGCTTTTACCTGGCGCCATGGCCAAGGCCTATGCGCACCTTTTCTACATACAGGGTGACTCAACATTCCTTCGACATCCGGAAATCGGAGGTTCCTGAAGCAACATTTTCCGTTGCAAAAATGGCGTCCACGGCTTTGTCAAGGGGTTATTAATGAAAAACACGGATCAATTCTGAGCGCGACCTAGACGCGTGTTGGCACAGTCGGCTCGGCGCACAGTGGGGAAAAGTCACTTGCCTCGCTTCAAAAAGAAATAACTTTCGATAGAAATGAGGTAGAGCGATGAAATTTTTTTTAAATTAAAGCTGAAACTTGGCAGAATATGGGGAAATAGGAAGATTATGGTACGAACGTTTTATAACCTTGAGAAAATTCGTTAAACAATTCGTTCATAAAAATCGATTTCTTGTAAAATCCTGAAGTCGTAGACAAATTTTGAGACCAGATTTGAAATCAGCGTGAAAAAATCTACGGGAAATGATATATAGCAAAAATTAAAAAAAAATTTTTCTGCCCGTGGTAACGCAGAAACCACATTTTCTGGAAATTGTGAAAGTTTAACGAATTTTCACAAGGTTAAAAACCGTTCGTACCGTAATCTCCCTATTTTTCCCATATTCTGCAAAGTTTCAGCTTTAATTTAAAAAAAAATTCATCGCTCTACCTCATTTCTATCGAAAGTTATTCCTTTTTGAAGCGAGGCAAGTCACTTTTCCCCACTGTGCGGCGCACAGTGAGGCTAAACCGACGAAATCTGTGTCAAAATCAAAGAACTTTCGATAGAAATGAGATAGAGCGATGAAATTTTTTTTAAATTAAAGCTGAAACTTGGCAGAATATGGGGAAATAGGAAGATTATGGTACGAACGTTTTATAACCTTGAGAAAATTCGTTAAACAATTCGTTCATAAAAATCGATTTCTTGTAAAATCTTGAAGTCGTAGACAAATTTTGAGACCAGATTTGAAATTAGCGTGAAAAAATCTACGGGAAATGATATATAGCAAAAATTAAAAAAAATTTTTTCTGCCCGTGGTAACGCAGAAACCACATTTTCTGGAAATTGTGAAAGTTTAACGAATTTTCTCAAGGTTAAAAACCGTTTGTACCGTAATCTCCCTATTTTTCCCATGTTCTGCAAAGTTTCAGCTTTAATTTAAAAAAAAATTCATCGCTCTACCTCATTTCTATCGAAAGTTATTCCTTTTTGAAGCGAGGCAAGTCACTTTTCCCCACTGTGCGGCGCACAGTGAGGCTAAACCGACGAAATCTGTGTCAAAATCAAAGAACTTTCGATAGAAATGAGATAGAGCGATGAAATTTTTTTAAAATGAAAGCTGGAACTTTGCAGAATATGGAATAATTATGGAGATTGTGGTACGAACGTTTTTTAACCTTGAAAGAATTCGTTAAACTTGCACAACTTCAAGAAAATTGTGGTTTTTCCAATACTACGCGCGGAAAAATTTTTTTTTTAAATGCGACACATCATTTCCCGTAGAGTTTCTCACGCTGATTTCAAATCTGGTTTCAAAATTTGTCTACGATCTCAGGATTTTGCAAGAAATCGATTTTTGTGAACACAACTTATGAAATCATTTTTTCTTTGAAATGAATTGGTAACCCTCTAGTTTGAAGGAATATTGTATTCTCATATGTAAAACACATTAAAAATAATCTGTAAGCGAATATTAGGAAGATTAAATAGTACATCAGTTCATAGCGTGAATTGTTTACGTTGTGTTATGAACAAAAGACATTTGTAAGAAATAATCTTTTTAGAAAATAATAATCTCTGCAATGATTTTGTAATACTTATATGTAATATAATAATTAATCTGGAATGAAACCATTAATTTTATCGGTTCCCCTAATCTTCACAAGAGCATAAAAGAAGGTTGTTCAAAACACCCAGGGAATTTGATTACGTCGTATTAGCAACATAATATATTTTGATATTATATAAGTTTTAATTGCAATCGCTTGCTTTGATTATACATATAAGTACTCCTATTTGTAGCATTTTCCGTGGAAAAAGCATACTAAGTCACGGTGCATGCCAGGAATTAAGTATGATTACACATTTGTTTATAAAAACGAAGTATGATCGAAGAGTGTTTAGTTCAGAGCGAATAGTCCTATTTTTAGTTAGTTGCGGTAGGCACGGGAGAAAAATGTTGTATGTGTGTCGAGGAGGCGAATGTTTTAAGAGTTTCAAACGGAGTTTTAGTTTCGGAAGAACTAAGCTGAGAATGCATCAACTGGAAACCAGCAATAAAACAAAATTTCGTTTATAAATATCGTTTTTCAATGTTTAAATAAATTACTATATTTATAATACCATTACATTGAGGTTGCTTTCTATATAAATAAAAAGCGTGCCAGGAATTAAGTATGATTACATATTTGTTTATAAAAACGAAGTATGATCGAAGAATATTTAGTTCCGAGCGAATAGTCCTATTTTTAGTTAGTTGCGGTAGGCACGGGAGAAAAATGTTGTATGTGTGTCGAGGAGGCGAATGTTTTAAGAGTTTCAAACGGAGTTTTCGTTTCAGAAGAATTAACTTGAGAATTCATCAACTGGAAACCAACAATAAAACAAAATTTTGTTTATTAATATCGTTTTTCAATGTTTAAATAAATTACTATATTTATAAAACCATTACATTGAGGTTCCTTTCTATATAAATAAAAAGCGTGCCAGGAATTAAGTATGATTACACATTTTTTTATAAAAACGAAGTATGATCGAAGAATGTTTAGTTCAGAGCGAATAGTCCTATTTTTAGTTAGTTGCGCTAGGCACTGGAGAAAAATGTTGTATGTGTGTCGAGGAGGCGAATGTTTTAAGAGTTTCAAACGGAGTTTTAGTTTCGGAAGAATTAACTTGAGAATTCATCAACTGGAAACCAACAATAAAACAAAATTTCGTTTATAAATATCGTTTTTCAATGTTTAAATAAATTACTATATTTATAATTCTATCACATTGAGATTGCTTTCTATATAAATAAAAAAATCCAGTTTGTTTCATGTCTCTATCATAAATAGAACAAAAGTTATTGAGTATTCGAGCCAAGTGTCAACTGGCCGACTGTGCCAACACGCTTCTAGGTCGCTCTTTGATTGGTCCGTATTTTTCGTTAATAACTCCTCAACAAAGCCGCGGACGCGAAAATGTTGCTTCGAATGATGTCAGGGAACCTCCCATTTCCGGATGTCAAAGGAATTTTGAGACACCCTGTATATACAAGTTTCACACTCGAAATTCACAGTTTTCGACATTCGAACTTCAATTTATTTTTCATTTTATTCAAATTACATTTCGATTTAAAAGAGGCGAATGTGATCCGTGTTTGCTAGTCTTTCTGGAATCGTCATTACGATTCTGATGCGTTATTATACGAGATGAGATTAATAGTAAAAATACCGAATATACTCGAAAGGTATTCATGTTACAACCCAATGCAACAAAAATGTAAAAATATGTAGTCGTTATTTTCAAACAATTAAAATTGTGTACGTAAAAAATGAATTTTTATATAGCTCCATTTACTTGTAGATGATGTATCAACATTTTATTTCGCATACTGTTGTGATACTCAGCTCTACGTTGTTAAACGTTTAATAAATATACAGCATTTAATGTATATAATATATTTTAACCAAACACAAGTTACATATAACGTCTTTCCACATCACGAGAACGTTGACAACGCAACTCTTTTATTTTAATAACAACAATCGTTCTCTGTCTTTCTACTAATTGAACTTGCCGCGTTATCCAATCGACGGGCGCATTCCCATCTCTAATCTATTTAAATTTTTATTCCTATCATAATGTGTCTACGCGACACATCATCACATACTGATCCGTGTTTGCTTACGATCGAATTAGAAAACTTCTATTTTGCAAAGATCCGCAGTCAATACGGATACGAATTTCGTCCAGGCTTTTGGCAAAATCGACCAGTGTGCTTGGTAAATAGCGTATCGACCGGCGAGCGTTGCCACCGTAATCTCCCTATTTTTCCCATGTTCTGCAAAGTTTCAGCTTTAATTTTTAAAAAAATTCATCGCTCTACCTCATTTCTATCGAAAGTTATTCCTTTTTGAAGCGAGGCAAGTCACTTTTCCCCACTGTGCGGCGCACAGTGAGGCTAAACCGACGAAATCTGTGTCAAAATCAAAGAACTTTCGATAGAAATGAGATAGAGCGATGAAATTTTTTTTAAATTAAAGCCGAAACTTGGCAGAATATGGGGAAATAGGAAGATTATGGTACGAACGTTTTATAACCTTGAGAAAATTCGTTAAACAATTCGTTCATAAGAATCGATTTCTTGTAAAATCCTGAAGTCGTAGACAAATTTTGAGACCAGATTTGAAATCAGCGTGAAAAAATCTACGGGAAATGATATATAGCAAAAATTTTAAAAAATTTTTTCTGCCCGTGGTAACGCAGAAACCACATTTTCTGGAAATTGTGAAAGTTTAACGAATTTTCTCAAGGTTAAAAACCGTTTGTACCGTAATCTCCCTATTTTTCCCATGTTCTGCAAAGTTTCAGCTTTAATTTTTAAAAAAATTCATCGCTCTACCTCATTTCTATCGAAAGTTATTCCTTTTTGAAGCGAGGCAAGTCACTTTTCCCCACTGTGCGGCGCACAGTGAGGCTAAACCGACGAAATCTGTGTCAAAATCAAAGAACTTTCGATAGAAATGAGATAGAGCGATGAAATTTTTTTAAAATGAAAGCTGGAACTTTGCAGAATATGGAATAATTATAGCGATTGTGGTACGAACGTTTCTTAACCTTGAAAGAATTCGTTAAACTTGCACAACTTCAAGAAAATTGTGGTTTTTCCAATCCGCAGTCAATTACGGATACGAATTTCGTCCAGGCTTTTGGCAAAATCGACCAGTGTGCTTGGTAAATAGCGTATCGACCGGCGAACGTTGCCCACCGAAAGAAAACCGGTCGATCTCGCTCGCAGGGAAAGAAAGAAAATGAGTTTCCCGTTGTCGGCGCGTTTTTTCGGCGGTGCGGTGCGCGCGCGCGCGCGTTCTGTGTCATTTTTTCGTGAAAACGGCGAGCGTATCGGCGTGACAGTAACGTTAGATCGAGAGAAAACGGTTTGCCATGGCAAAAACGCGGTCGTCACGGGTGCATAATCGCATTGCCGCAGCCAGCGCGGCCAGCGGCCGAGCGATTTTACACGCGGCCGACGAAAGGAGTCTGGATCGGTCTCGATCGATACGCACCCACACTCTCCTCTCTCTCTCTCTCTCCTCTGCCCGTTTTCCTCGATTTTCCACGATTTCCCGTTAGCTTTGTGTCCCCCGCCACACAGACCCCCGCGCACCCTCTTTTCTAGATCGACTCGTCATTTTCCCACGAGAAACGCATTTCGATACGAAACGCGCGCGTCCGGCGCAGTTCGTTTCCGTTCCGTCGACGCGGCTACAATGGAATCGAACTTCGACGCCACGCTAACGCAGCTACGTTATTTATGCTTCTGCGAAGAGTCTAAGGCTGTGGTTCTACTGAATGGAATTTTTAAATGCGTTGCGAAGTCTGTTCAATCTAAAAGAAAAAGCAAAGCAATGCCGCGAAATGAAAACTTCTATGGCGCGACGCACACCTGTTTCTCGCTCGCTCAGCTCAACACGGAGGGCCGAGTTTACCCGAATAGCGTTTCACCTCGGGGCGTGACGGATCAGACTCGTTCACTGCCCAGCAATTGTGTACGCGGTGCTTTTAAAGAAGTTTCACTTCAAAAAGGGACACTGATATTCCAATTAGAAAACTTCATCTTTCACACCCCGTCGAGGGCCTAATCACGTTTGTGATTCCCGATCACGACGGATCCCGAGATCCTTTCGACGTCTGCGAGTTTCCAAGGTGTAAAATGGCTCCCGGAGCTCCGGGCTCGGCCGCATAGAGAGCATTAAAAGTTGCGACGGAGGAGAATCGCCGCGAGAAAGATCGCGAACAATGAAATTTTGATTGAGCCCGTTGAAAACAATTCGCTCGGAACTGCGTAAAACGGGGTGCGGAATACAGGGGGATTTTTAGCGAGTCCGCGGGCGGTCAACGGCGCATCGATTAGCCCGCGGCGGAAAGAAAAACGCGAAAAATCAGCCCCGGTATAATCGAGCAAAGTGTCACCGGGCAAATAACGTTTTCATCGCGCGATACGCTGAATATTCGGCGAGATTATGCAAATACAGGCTCGCCGGACCGTAAACTATTCCGCGGTACGCGCCTCAGCGAATTTCATATTTTATCGTCTTTACCGGGGGAACTGTGATACCGACACCAAACGATACCCGCCTACTGCTTCGGTAACGAGTCTCGTCGATCCTCGATCCCTCGATCCTTCGATCCTGTCGCGTCGTTTCTACCGGGCTCCTCCATTGGGAACGCTCCGAGAATTTGGAGGAATTTAGAGCAGTTTCGACTCATTCTTCTGGAAACTCCGATGGTCATTACTGCTTGGAAAAAATTGAGTACATTCTCTAAATATCGACGAACAAATGTACCAAGTTTGGAATTTTAATACTCAATACTTTTCTTTAAACAAATTCCCAAAGATTGTCTAGATTGCTCATTTTGCTCATACGCTTCTTACAGGTCTAATAATTGCCAGAAAAAGATATATGCAGGAATATCAGGTATACAGATAAGATAGTACTGTTCTCGACAATTAGAACTTTTCCCAATTAGCAGCCAGGTAGAGCTGACGAGTGAAAAACGCGAAAACAGTGTCAGATAACAGGAAAAATGTAGGTAGTTACGCTATTAGTGGAACAATGTGCTACCTATCACATTTGTTAGTCGTCGCGTAATTTATCTAATGCGGAGGACACTTTCTGCTACGGATAGCAGTGTCTGACCCTAGCCTAGGCGAAGCATGGTTGCTTTGTGCGTCGGCCTCGCGTAGTGGTACCCTTCCCAGCGATACCCATCGGCAAAAAGAAGAGATCGAATCGCTGTGTCTGATACGATTGTTCACCGTAGACTGTCGCGCAGACTTTCCATTGGCCTTAGACAGCAGCGCCTTCCTTTCTCGCCGATTTTTTTCCATCCTGTCGCGCTAGGCAACTCTCGCGAAATCTGCTTCGAACTTCAGTGGCGAGAGATCTTCGGAAATCTCGCGAAATGCAATCGGAATGATCTGCGTTCTTCTTTCAATTAAAAAATACTAAAATTCCTTCCAGAGAACTTAGAAAGATTGAATTTCTTTTTGTTCTAAATAATAAATAAATGAATACGTAAAGACGTTTGAGCTACTGTTAGGTGATCTGAGAAAATTCCCGAGTGCAAGGAGCTAGAATCAATCCTACACTGAATATAGAACTGAAGGAAAATATAAGGGAAAATGAAGAAAACGAGGTGTCCGATTTGGAGGAAGTGACTTATGAAAATTAAATTTTGAATAATAATTACGGAGCCGCGCGTAATTTCGCCGCCCTAGTGGATGCTAGAATAGCCGAAATTTCAATTACTATTCGACGGAAGGAGCTCCCGGCGTTCCCTTGTCACGCTCGAACATTCTGTCACGTCAATTTACCGAACGTCCCCATTAGACGCGGACCGCAGAGTTTCCCCGAGCATATAGAAAGGGTGCAAAGTTAGCATTTCTTACAACACCGTCACGGTTCGACCAATTTCATTTGACATTTCATTATCCAATTAATCGGACGGACGTCAGTTATTAGCGAGCGCCGCGACGCCATCTGCTTCGAGCGTCGTCTAAAGAAGATTAATCGGGTTTCAAGACCTCTATCCGGCCGGATAATTCAATTGCGATCGCGAAAGTTTTCGGTGGAACTGATTCCGTTGGTTGAGTCGTCATCGTTGCCTCGTTAGGGACGCTTCCCGTCGTCGCGACGCTCAACGACTCTTCCTCTGCTCCCGGTTTTGCCTCAGACCATTTATCTGCACGCGTCTTCTGCGCTCGCAGTCAATCCCGGATTTCTTTCGGACCTATTAGGCGCCGGGATTTTCGTTGCACCTTCCCGATCATTTGTCGCGCATATTTTGTCTCTTTCAGAATTAATTTTGTCGATTTCTGCGAAGTCGTTTGTTCGCATTGTTCTGTTGAATTCGATAAGTTGCTAGTATTGTTCAGAATATTTCACTCAGTTGTTGCAATAAGTTACCGAAATATGCTATTACCTATAAACAAAAATTTGTAAGTTCTCCTTCAAAAATCTCTCAAAATTCTCCTTCCAACCGAGTGCAATTTTCTCGCTACCAAAATCACAGTTCCTGCTCGAACATAGAAATTCTGCCGCACAGGTACTTTTGCAATAGTGCGCCTCTGACCAATAAAATTTAATTCGCAGCTCGCCTTTATTACACATCAGTCTGTGAACTTTTCGAGTGCACCGAATAGAGGCCATTGCAACGATGCACCGAAACGGCGGCCAGGGCCGGAAGGGTGGCTCGTTGGTGGGAGGACAGCGGTGAAGCGCGAACTCGAAATGAAATTAATGACGCAATAATCACGCTGGCCCACTGAATGAATAACAGTTCGTATTAATATCGCGTCTAAACACCGAACGACCGAGCGATCTCGCAAAGCGGGCGTCGGCTCGCGTTTCCCTCGCGATAATCGTCGAATTACGATCGGACCCGGGTCGGGCCGGGTCGCGATAATTCCGTTTGTCGCGGAACGCGAAAACGTTGCGCCGCGCCGTTAAAAATTATGTTTATCATAGATGTTCGAACTCTTTGTTCTAGCATAATATAAACACTTCTTAAAATATACAATACACTAAACAATAAGAACATAATTTTTCAAAATATCTTGGTAACTGTCCACCTTTTGTCTACATGCTCTTGATACCTTTTTTATACATACCAGGTCTGTAAATATGAAACCGGAATTTGCCCATACGTGGCGCTAGCTGTCAATGTAGTTACCGTCAAACGCGTCATTGACGCCATTTTCTTGTTTTGACACCTGATAAAGATTTTCAACTCACAACCATACAAGTTTCATACAACAGCATAGTTTTTAATAGCGTTGAACATGTCGAATTTTGTGCCTGGAAACTACGATCTGCGGACAGCGTTGATTTTCTGTTAACATTTGAAGGAAACTGCTGCAGAATCGCATCGAATGCTTGTAGAAGCTTACGGTGAGCTTGCTCTTGGTAAATCACAGTACTTTGAGTGGTTTAAAAAATTCAAAAGTGGCGATTTCGACGCGAGAAACGAACGGAAGACCACCGAAAAAATTTGAAGACAGTGAATTGCAAGCATTGTTGGATGAGGATGACGCTCAAACGCAACAACAACTCGCGGATCAATTAAATGTGGCACGAGAAGCCGTCTCCGTACGTTTGGAAACCATGGGAAAGATCCAGAAAATGGGAAAATGGGTTCCACATGATCACAAAGTGACTTTTCTTCATGATAATGCTCCATCATACACAGCAAAACCGCTCAAGGAAACGATTGAGGCGTTTAGTTGGGGATTCTTTCGCATACGGCTTACTCACCAGACTTGGCGCCATCCGATTATCACTTATTTGCATCGATGGGACACGCACTTGCTGAGCAGCGCTTCACATCTTACGAAAATGTATGAAAATGGCTCGATGACTGGTTTTTGCGTCTAAAGAGGAACAGTTTTTTTGGCGTGGAATCCACAAATTGTCAGAGAGATGGGAAAAATGTATAAGGTGAAGTGCCCTAAGTCTGGACAGTCCAAAAGTGATACCTAAATCTGGACAATTGAATTTTCATAGTAAAATCAGTAATTAAGAGATTAAATAATTATATTATATATTCTGAGGCCTTAGCTACAAGTAGGTGTGAATATTATTTCATTAAGACATCAATTGAAATTTAAAAATGAATTCAAAGTTCATCTGAAAACAGTATACAAAATAGCCCATTTACATGCGAATCATGTGCATTTATAGTTCGAACTTTTGTTAGAAAAAAAGATATAATTTAAGCCCTCAGACAAAAAATAATTATCACGAATAATAATATTCATATTTTAAAATAAATTGGCAATCAAACTTAACGTAAATAATAATTATTAATCCAAATATTAGATGTCCAACGATTAGGACTGTCTTCAAATATAAGTACTCCATATTGGGACGCGATGACAGTAACTGTCCCACTCTAAACTTATACGCAATGTGCTTACGCCTGAAGCCGGACACGTGTTTGTGAATAAAATCAACGCATTGTTTGCAAATTATTTAACTACATGTACGTATAATTAGTCTTCTATTAGCTTGAATAACGTATGTAGAAAATGTATTCCGGTTGTGACGTTAATAATACTTTATGTTTACATCTTAAATCTATCAGTATTACTACCTAACCTTGAAAGTTGTATTATGACGAGTTTTATTAAAACAGTAAACGAAAATAAATATATATTTGGTTAAATAATACAATACTACAATCTATGATAAGAATACTACATATTACGCCAAGCATCTTCTATTCGTCATGCGCAACAGCGCCACCAATCAACGTTTTAGGTTATGTTCGCTCGATCAACTCGTAACTTGAATTTGTCCCGATATAGGCTTTACTTCTGTTCAGGTACTAGCTTAGATTGGATTTAATATGTCCAACTATAGGTTTGAATTATTCTCGTTAATACAATTAAGATATTAACCAAAACAATGATTTTTTTTTTAAATTACTTTACAAACTCTGAACTGTATGTTAAAACTCTTAAGAAATTGTTTTTGTTTATTTAAAGTGATTTTAAAATAGAAAAACATGCTGTCCAGGCATAGGGCACTTCACCTTAGCTACCGATGGGCAATACTTCGAATAAAATATTTTGTATCATTTTCATACAATAAACCTGTATTTTCTATACAAACATTCCGGTTTCGTATTAACATACCTGATATTAGCAAGGAGAATTTAGATAGCATTCATTATTTTTCCCCTCTATCATTTTTGCGCAATTTCGACCAAAACAAAAATAGAGCTTGTTATAATAAAATCAATCTGCTACATAGTATGCAATACGATCAATTTGTGTCGAGTCTTGACTTGGATCAGTTTCATAATCACCCGCATAAATAATGAACTCTCCGAACTACATATTCGTTTTCGATACTTTCCAGTAAGTGGTAATACAGTAATAAATTGTGACACGGTGTAATAATCGTTAGCAGCGTTGAGCAAACTTCTTATGTAGACCGTAGTTTTGACGATCTGCGCAACCGTTAACGAATTCATTGAATTTATTGCGTGCGCTAGATTCAGAAGGCGTGTCTCTGCACGCAGGAGCTTTGGACGACCGTCATCGCCGTATCTCGCATCGGTTTTTCATTTCTACAAGTTATCCTTGGCAATAAGCGTTCGTCTAGCTCTCTCGCTGTTACGCTGCGCCGCTCTGGGATCATTCCGAATTCGAAAAAATCGAGCCGGTTAATGGACGGCGTGTAATCGGTCGAGGAATTAAAATCTTAATTTATTAAGTTCCGTTCCCCGTCATCGTGAACTTTCTAACTCTAGTAATCTAATTAACCAGACCATTGACACTGAGGATAAAACCGTTCGAGGTGGTTTCTCGATATGTGTACCTGCAGCACTTTCGAAATCTATCCATCAATTTCGTTCGACGTTTCCTTGCTATACAATCATTATAATTGCGATCAGTAAGTGCAGTTTCTTCATCTTTGTTGCATTTGTTTGGCGAAACGTTCGAGTGCCCTAATTAAACTACATTAAGAAGTTGTTTCGGATGATAAAGTGACACCAAAAACATAGAGAACTGGTTATTCTGGCCGTGGCTAGAGACCAGTTTACAATCTATATTTCTAATTAGTTTATTGTGTATCAGAAGGTTGTTTTGTATGCAGTCTTTCGAAATATGGAAGGCAAATGGTTTAGCATTTTCTAAGAAGTTGTTCAGTTGGTTCTACAGTTTCAGCAGCGAGTTAAAGCTATATTAAATCACGCATCGACGTTATTAAATTCTTTCAACCTTGCCACGCTCCGAAACAAAAATGTCCTCCATTAATTTCAAAAGACAAAATAACCAAGTTAAAAATTCATTCCTCCCTTGAATACGTTTCATAAATTTTAAATCGACGTTCTTAAGTTCTTCGAATTTAGCCAGAGTAAAATTTCATCCCACCATTTCCGTAGAAATGCACAAAATTCGCAGTCTAATTATCAAATGACGGATTTTCTCCGTTTAAGAAAAAGTTGAGTTGTTCAAACGAATGTAACAGGATTTAAAAATTGTACGAGTACCGTTACATTATGTTCAATTTACGAAATGACTCAAGAGACAAATATATTTAGTTGGTATTCCTTTGAACATTTTTATCTCGCATGGAGATCTACTAATACCACTGTGCTCGAAAAAAGTGACGAGACTTCGCGAACAGTTTGATATGCGTCCGAATAACTTTTGGAGCGGAAATTGCGAAGAGTTTCGAGACAAATAAACGGTGCAGGTTGCCTAGGTTCTCTGTTTGCAAATTTCAAGCCTGATTGCCGTCTTTGGAGTCCGCGGAGCAGAACTGGCAGGCGCTCGCGTTGTCGCGCGAGCGTAAAAACGGCCTTCACGGTTGCGCCGACAATAATCACCGAAAGAGAAACCGGGGCAGGATTAATATTAGCGTTGTTGCTCCGGCTAAACAGCCCAGATAAAGATTTAACTCGGTGATTTCGTCAGCCGCCTCGTAAAACATCCAATTACCAGGCTCTTTTTTCCCCGTAGGCCTGTCTCGGGCTTCCTTACCGGCTCATTCATCGAGGAGCAAGACGAGTTAACTCGTCGCGCCGCTGACCGAAACTTTTCACCAATTACGGCTCCGCCCTCTTTCTTTTCCGGCCCTACTTTCCAATTAAGTCAAATCGATCGCGTTTAACGCAACTAATACACGGGGAGAGCGGGGGAGGCTGTCGGAGGGTATTGCTCCAATTACCATTCTCTAATCAATCAGGAGCGCGTTTCAATGAACTGGATGTAATTCCCTTTGCGCCCGCGAAACTATAAATTACATGGGAAATAACGATACGGAGTTTCCAGAAGTAAATGCGCTCGAATAAGAGAACCGTGTTTATGATCGTGGAAAATTAACGTTCCCCGGTTACCGTCTACCGGGTGTCCCCATCCACTTTCGAAACGAACAATTTACAATCTCTCGTTTACAGACTGAACCGACAAGTTGGTAGAAAATTTTTAAAATACAGTGACTCAAAAAATTGATCAAATGTTCGAACAAAAAGGAAACAAGTCACAGTATACCTTTCTCAGAATCTTGCTTAAGACTGTTGAGACATATACGAAAAATGTTAACATTGCGTCGGTACTTTACGACAGTTTAAGCCCTGTAATCGTATAAAGCGGACGTGTATTACGAATTTGTATATTCTGTGTATACTTGATCAATTATTTGTGTTTAGCTCAATTGTGAAAAATTCTTATATTTTTGGCATTCCTTAGCACAAATATAATTACTGGTAAGTCATAACGTTATTTTTAAACATTCGAGAATACGTTTGTAATAAAATAATGAATAAAAAAGATATTTTTAGTCATATTTCATAATGAGACCAATAAAAGCAAGTAAAATATCAGAAATGAAAAAACTATTAATATCTGGGCTTTCTCATCGCGAGATTTCTAAGAAGCTACTGTGCTCTGTTGGTGCTGTGTCTTCAGTACGTAAAACTTTAAAAGAAAACATACTATAAAATAAATCAGGACGAAAATCAAAGCTATCCACTATCACAAAGCGATGAATCATACGATCAATCCGTAATGGTAGCGTTAATAATGCCGTACAAATGCAAAAAAATTAACGTAAGCGCTGAGACAGTGCGTAATGCACTGCGAGAAGTGAATTTAAGAGGACGTGCAAAAACAAAGAAACCTCTTCTAACAAAGCGGCACAAGAAGCTTCGACTACAGTTTGCCGAAAAATGTAAAAATTATACAGATCTCGATTGGGCCCGGGTAATATGATGAGACGAGACGAAAATTAATTGTTTTGGGTGCGATGGACGCGAATCGACATGGCGAGGAAATATAGAACAAGTACGGTCGCATCAAGTTCATCCAACACTGAAATTTGGAGGAGGCCATATCATGGTTTGGAGTTGTATGACCGCTGAGGGCGCCGGATGCGTTGAAAAAATTAAAGGTCGAATGACTGCAACGTCATACACATCCATCCTGCAGAAAAGTTTAATTGGAAGTTTGGTAAAATGGAATAAGAACGCAGAAGAAGTCATTTTTCAGCACGATAACGAACCTAAACACAAGGCAAAAATCACCAAAGTATGGTTAACAGCTATGGTTTTACTGTTTTAGACTGGCCCCACAGTCTCCCGATCTGAACCCAATAGAACACATATGGAGTTTACTAAAAAGAACAGTTGCCAACTTCGATCACAATTCGAGAAGTATTATTGAATTGTGGTCAGAAGTTAAAACCGCTTGGGAAAATATTAAGGCTGAACAGTGTAAAAATTTAGTAGATAGTATGCCAAGACGCATAGAAGCCGTACTGAAAGCGAAAGGAGGGCATACGAAGTACTAATATTTCATTTTTTCAAACTCAAAAATTTGATCATTACATAATTTGTTAATATCATTTAATTTTGTTTAAAAAGTGTAACATATTTAAGTTAATTCTGTATTATATGAACTACGAAAACTATGTATGTATTATAATAAAATATTTTGTTACATATCTTATTAACATGTGTTCAATTAAATAAAAATTTAAACAAAATTAAACATTTGATCAATTGTTTGAGTCACTGTACTTATAAGACCACAGACCAGTTATTTAGAGGGGTTTTTAAACGTCAGAGTTAATTGCAATTGGAAAACTACAAGTCTTTAAATTTTTTGGAAAAGTCATTTCAGATTACTTCAAGAATCACCTGTTTCAAGTATAACATTTTTTCGGACACCCTGTAGAGTCATTTCGGTGCTTGTTTAGCTCCAGAGTGGAGTGCAACGGAATAGTAAACAAATCGAACAATTCGTTGCAAACGGAGTCACACGTCACGGAACTCGCCGCGATAAACACGCGTAATTAGTAATTGCAAGATTAGCAAGGTCCCTTGTTGCCCGCACGGTAATATTTTAATAATCGCCGTGCTCGCCATAAATTAAAGTCACTTGTGCGAGCGTAATCGGTGCATACAGAAAAGGAAACGCGGAAAGAGCAAGAACATTTGCAATTTCACGAGTACATTTGGATCGCTGCGAACAAAACCTGATTAGCATATCGACGTCTGAAAAATATGTATATCTGTCGCTGATAAGAAGCTATTTAAGGTTGTCAGCTTGCGTGGTTAGTTCCGGCAACATTTCGACGGTAAACAATGTTTAGGAATGGATATACCTAGTTTTCTGCAGTGAGAAACGAAATATTTTTTTGCATTTATGAGAAAACGAAAAATATTGAAAGAATTTCAAATCACTATTATGCTATTTTCAGCTTATGTAATTTATTAAAACGAGGATATTTTCCTTCAATTTCTGTTTCTTAGAATTACTATAACAATTATCAACTTTAACCATTTTTAGCGCTTCAATTAGATTAGCTACGTACATTTTTTATCCACATAGTCAATGTTGTACTTTATTTGTAACGTTATTTTCGAAACAGGTCATGGAAAGAGAAGATTCCTTCGTTAAATGTAAGAAAGGCTAACGAACCATATTCGCTGTCGATTCTCGTCTTTTATTCTCGTTACCGTCGACACCTCTCGGCGAATTATTTTATTCGGATTCGTCCTTAAACTCCTGCGAAGCCTACCAGGCAAGAGATTAACATCGCGAAGCCGATTAATTTGAATGTTTGATTACTTTACCGCAATCAGCCGCACATCGCGGCCGTTACATTCGTTAAAACCAACCTCGGCTGTTTTCTTGGGAAGCGTCGCTTCGTTAAGCTTCGAGAAATTATATCGACAACCACCGCCGCTGTGTAATTGCCGATAATCATTAGGTTCGCGCTGGCGAAACATAAATGAGAGGAAAAACGAATTTTGGGACACCCTGTATAGAAGCTAAATAGAGAGTTCATTCATTTTTCATTGATTGTAAAAGGTTGGAAATACTACATTGATGCTCTCCATACTCGTAATGCTTTTCCCGTTTTAAATTACACCCATTAATGTTTGCCATAAATGCATAAAATGCGCAGTCTATTGATTGGTATACTGCAAAATAAAAATTGTTCTGCATTGATTTTGACATCGAAAAAAATGTTCGCGAGACTATTGACCGGTTTATTCGTGAATTAATTACGAACCATTGAATAGCGATCCGTAATCATTCAATAAACTTTCCGCCTTCTGAATAAATCTCGAGCCGTTTGGTTCAGTTTCAACACTGAAGTTACTACAACCGGTCAAATGACCGGTTTCAGATTTTTTATTTGACATATTTTATAGATATCTTTAGTGATCATTATATAGTAATAAAAATCGTACGAAGGCTAAATAAATCAAATGTAGTTATTTTTATAAGACAATTCGTACCAATTAAGTTGACTACTCTCTGTTTAGTGTCGCAGGAATTATTCCAAATGTCCGTTGATAAACGGGTGGTCAATGAATTACGAGCGTTCATAAATGTTCCCAGAGCTAGTGATCGATTTATTCGCGGATTGGCGATAAAATGATAATAATCCAGTAATAGATCGGCTCCCGGGGAAGTATCATAGACGAAAACTAGACACGTATATGAGTGGTTAATTCTTTATTTCTACTCAGCCGGAACCACATTGGAAACGAACTCGCGCGACGCGAAACGCTCGAGCGATTCGCCGATCGGAATGCAGGGCAAAACATTCTCTCTCTCCTGCGGTCGACAGATTTTCGCGAGATGATGAATAACACAGGCACTGGGAACGATCGATGTGTCCTGTGAAACATTCAGTCCTCTCTCTCTGATCTGTGTCGTCCGACGACGTTTAAATTAACGTTCGCTGGTTGGTTGCTGCTCTTAATTATTCGCGTGTCCTGCGACCGATAATCTTCTGCCCGACGTCGGGCCGGTGTAATATTATAACCATCCCATATCTAATCGATAAGGAAACGTCCTTAATTATTCGCCGAACGGAATACGTACGTTCGTCGATACCGTAAAATATCGGTTAAAAGCTGTCGCGGCACTTAAGGTGAAGTGCCCTGAGTCTGGACAGTCCAAAAGTGATACCTAAATCTGGACAATTGAATTTTCATAGTAAAATCAGTAATTAAGAGATTAAATAATTATATTATATATTCTGAGGCCTTAGCTACAAGTAGGTGTGAATATTATTTCATTAAGACATCAATTGAAATATAAAAATAATCTATTTACATGCGAATCATGTGCATTTATAGTTCGAACTTTTGTTAGAAAAAAAGATATAATTTAAGCCCTCAGACAAAAAATAATTATCACGCATAATAATATTGATATTTTAAAATAAATTGGCAATCAAACTTAACGTAAATAATAATTATTAATCCAAATATTAGATGTCCAAGATTAGGACTGTTTTCAAATATAAGTACTCCATACTGGGACACGATGACAGTAGCTGTCCCACTCTAAGCTTATACGCAATGTGCTTACGCCTGAAACCGGACACGTGTTTGTGAATAAAATCAACGCATTGTTTGCAAATTATTTAACTACATGTACGTATAATTAGTCTTCTATTAGCTCGAATAACGTATCTAGAAAATGTATTCCGGTTGTGACGTTAATAATACTTTATGTTTACATCTTAAATCTATCAGTATTACTACCTAACCTTAAAAGTTGTATTATGACAAGTTTTATTAAAACAGTAAATGAAAATAAATATATATTTGGTTAAATAATACAATACTATAATCTATGATAAGAATACTACATATTACGCAAAGCATCTTCTATTCGTCATGCGCAACAGCGCCACCAACCAACGTTTTAGGTTATGTTCGCTCGATCAACTCGTAAATATGAATTTGTCCCGATATAGGCTTTACTTCTGTTCAGGTACTAGCTTAGATTGGATTTAATATGTCCAACTATAGGTTCGAATTATTCTTGTTAATACGATTAAGATATTAATCTAAACAATTTCAACTTCAATTTCAATATCAACTCTTCATCTTCATTTTCAACTTCAATTTCAACTTTAATTTCAACATCAATTTCAACTCTTCCATTTCAACTTCAATTTCTATTCTCCCATTTCAACTTCAATTTCTACTCTTCCATTTCAACTTTAATTTTTCAATTTCACTTAGTTAATATCAACTTCAATTTCAATATCAATTCCTCAATTTCAATTTCAACTCGTCAATTTCAACTTTTCAATTTCAATTTTTCAATTTCAATGTCAATTTTTCAATTTCAATTCGTTAATTTCAAAACTCTTCAATTTTAATTTTAACATCAACTTTCCCATTTCAACTTCAATTGAATTATCAACTCTTCAACTTCACTTTTAAATTCAATTTTTACATTTCGACTCTAATTTTAACTTCAATTTTAACTCTCATATTTCAACTTCAATTTCTACTCTTCCATTTCAACTTCAATTTTTCAATTTCACTTCGTTAATTTCAACTCTTCAATTTCAACGTCAATTTTTCGATTTCAACGCTACAATTTCAATTTCAACGTCAATTTCAATATCAACCCTTCAACTTCAACTCTTCAATTTCAATTTTAACATCAATTTTTCCATTTCAACTTCAATTTCATTATCAACTTTTCAACTTCATTTTCAATTTAGATTTTTCCATTTCAACTTTAATTTCACCTTTAATATCAACTTCAATTTCTACTCTTCCATTTCAACTTCAATTTTTCAATTTCACTTCGTTAATTTCAACTCTTCAATTTCAACGTCAATTTTTCAATTTCAATTTCAACTCTTCAATTTACACTAGCAAGTATACATTTTAAATTCTGTCCAGGTACTAGCTTAGATTGGATTTAATATGTCCAACTATAGGTTTGAATTATTCTTATTAATACAATTAAGATATTAACCTAAACAATGATTTTTTTATTTTAAATTACTTTACAAACTCTGAACTGTATGTTAAAACTCTCAAGAAATTGTTTTTGTTTATTTAAAGTGATAAAATTTAAAATAGAAAAACATGCTGTCCAGGCACAGGGCACTTCACCTTACTATACCGCCATTCCCGGCCCGACACCGAAACACAAGCAAAATTACAGCGTTGCGATTGATACCGCCAAATAAGTTTCCCCGCCGAATCATTTAGGAACATTCCCAACCTGCTACGCACGGTTTTCCACGTGAAAGTACGCTCTCGAGTGTCAATCACCGATTCAAATGAGACTTTGCTACAACCCGGTTTCCGCCGGAGCATTAACGCGCTCCTTTTTTCTCGCTTATGCTCGCGGAAATGAGTTTTACATATTGCAACCTCCCCACTTCTACTCCGTTTCGTAGGAGTTTTGAACCTGTTGTGTAAATTCTCCGATAAGCCAGATTAAAAGACTTTTAAGACGAATTTTTGTCGAAATGATAGAAATTATGGTTTTTAATATTCAATATTTCTAACATTTTTGATTTGCGATTAAAAGTGGAGAACATTTTCGCAAAGGGAAAAGTTACTTCGAATGACGTCATGAATCATTCCTTCTAAGGAAATACAACATTTTTGGGACACCTTGTATAATAGCTAAAAGTTTGATAGAGGATTTGATAAAAGAGAGAATACATTTTTCCTAATTTTGGGTTCTTACAATTGACTTGAACAATTTCTATTCTGCATGAAGAACCGCAGTCTTGTAAGTATACAATGACGAATGGCTTGCTGATTTTGATGGACAGTAGAACATCGCATCGCAGAGAAAAAATAAAAGTTACACTAGGACATCTCGACCCACATTCTGTCTTCGTTTCCTCAGCTCGAAATGTCTCTGGGGTTAAAGTTCGTGCAATGATAAAAATAAATGTGATTGAAAGGGCGATGGCTAAATGTATAATCTGCCTCATTGAAAATAGACAAAAACTAGGTAAGGTGAGCTCGACTTAAAGTTACATGAACCGCGTTGAAATAAAGTCAAAGCGACAAATGTGTAAAATCGCTACGGATAGGGACGAATTTGGATTACATCAAATAATTATGATTACACGTTGAAGTTGGAGTGACAGGCTCCCAGAGATTTTATAAAATTAACATAGTGACACCGAAACTGGAAAGATAAAATTCATTCAAGAATTCGGTAGCTTGCAAAATCTGAGAAAGTTGCAATGAAGCGATTGGCCACGAATTAATTAGTACAATTAAATAAATACAACTGTGCGCAGTACTCACCGCCGACGACGATGAAGTCATAAACAGGAGCAGGAGGGTTGACAGGTCTGACTCGCTCGCACATTTGCGAGATCGTGTCTTGGTCGGTGACGAAGGTGTTCAAGAGTGTCATGAAGCTTAGAAATTGCGGTCCCGAGCAAACACTGGCGAGACTAGGCCCGAGGTACGGGTGCGGGCACATCAGTTGCGCATTCACGTGGTACGACATCCTGTGACCGATAAAACAGCAATTATTCGCCGGTGTCGTTCACCGAGTCGACGATCGAACGTCGCGTCGCGGGACTTAATTGGACCGATTTGAATCCGGACAACTCGTCACGCGACTACGAACTGATTCGCTACGGACTATTTGCTAGATCTAGCCGAGCCAAAAACTTCAGATATAAATATCACCTGTCGTTTACTACCTGATAAGATAAGGATAAATGGCTCATTTTCAGGTATTTACACAGTAGAACTTTGTTTCGACCTTTTTGCCACTATTATTTATGTGCATACATTCGCCGGTATGACGGTTATTGCAAACTTATTGAACTTCTCATAATTAGACTTAATTTTACGCTTTCGCAGTGGGGATGAGTAGGGGAAAACTAATGTACTAGTTACGTACTCTGCCAGAGAATTACGAATAACAGGAATTATTCTCACTGACTCAAGCTATTATGAATTGATAAATGTTTAGAACATATTCAACGTTTGCGAGACGTGCTTAGAGTATGTAAAGCACAAAAAAAACCATGTTTCGCCGACCTCGGAGTGCCATAAATTAGTACATAGACAAGTTTTCAACATTCTAAGCCCGAGGAACAATTTTTGCCGCTTGAGCAATGTGATCGAGCAAAATTAGCCTGAGGGAACAAGGTGAATGCTTTAGGGGAAAAGCGAGCCCTAGGGACCACAATGGAGCAATACATTTAAAAGTGTATTATTCTCATCTACACTCCTCAAAAGAATTGAGGGATCACCTGTGCGAACCCGAAAAATTGCCGTATCGATATCGTTAAACAATGGTTTGAAAGCCTGAAACCTCTGGTTTCAGATGCTCTGTTTCAAATTGTTGCTGTGTTGGTTTTTTACAAAGTTATAGCAAGATGAAGACAACATTGACGGTTAACAAAAATCTTGTGCAACTTTGGAACATCACACGGGGAGCAACAAATTTTTTTGATAAATCGCGTTAATATCATTTCGAAGGGCTATCTTTCCTGTGTAAATTGTGTGGTTGTTGAATATTGTGCGATTTTTTTTATTCGAGTTATTCAACATAGAAGTATATATGCGCTTTTTAACTTTAACTGGCTCCAGAAAGCGAAAAAATTATCGTAGAATCTTGTACAAAAAAGCAATAGAAAGAGCGTTTCTTTCTCTTCAAGCCACTTCTTTTGTTTTTTCAATTTCATGAACATTTCCATATACCAGGTGTTTCTGAAAATATGATTAAAAAATGCACAATTTCCATTTTTCCTTTAACTCGCTATATCTCGGCGAGAAAGGGTCGTAATACCATGATCCGAACGTCAGATTAAAGCAGAGATTCTGCCAATTCGATTGAGTACCTCATGAACTCGCTGCGACAATTTTTTACCCATGGCAGCTGTGTTTGAAGTTAGTGCTTCGCAGAAATTAGCGCGCCACGACAGCGACTGGAATCTGGTCTCAAAACTAGTCTACCACCACAAGAAATCGATTTCTTGTAAAATCCTGAGGTCGTAGACAAATTTTGAGACCAGATTTGAAATCAGCGTGAAAAAATCTACGGGAAATGATATATAGCACGTTAAAAAAAAATTTTTCCGCGCGTGGTACTGGAGAAACTACATTTTCTTGAAATTCTACATGTTTAACGAATTTTCTCAACGTTAAGAAACGTTCAGAAACACCTGGCATATCGAAATGTTAATGAAATTGAAAAACCAAAAGGAATTTCTTAAAGAGAAAGAAACGGACTTTCTGTTGCTTTTTTGCACAAGATTCTACGATAATTGTTTCGCTTTCTGGAGTCAGTTAAAGTTAAAAAGCCTATATTTACTTCAATGTTGAATAACTCGAATATTTAAAATCGCACAATATTCAACAACCATACAATTTACACAGGAAAGATAGCCCTTCGAAATTATATTAACGCGATTTATCAAAAAAATTTGTTGCTCCCCGTGTGATGTTCCAAAGTTGCACAAAATTTTTGTTAACCGTCAATGTTGTCTTCATCTAGCTATAACTTGGTAAAACACCAATATGTCAACAATTTGAAGCGGAGCATCTGAAACTAGAGGTTTCACGCTTTCAAACCATTGATTAACGATATCGATACGGCAATTTTTTACGGAGTTATGATCACGTAAAGTGGGACCAATTTTTCGGATTCGCACAAGTGACACCTTAATTCTTTTGAGGAGTGTATTTCGAGTAGATCTAACGTGTACCAATCATTTGCTTTTGGATTCACTGGAGTACCTAGCAGGATAATCGAGAGTTCTCCAAAGTTAGGTGTCTTCAGCGAAAATTCTGAAACGTTTCGAAATGGTGGACCGCCGCACAGTGGAACTTTTCGTCCAAATCGGAGACAAAACCAAAGAACTTTCGATAGAAATGAGGTAGAGCGATGAAATTTTTTTAAAATTATAGCTGAAACTTGGCAGAATATGGGAAAAATAGGGAGATTATGGTACGAACGTTTTATAAACTTGAGAAAATTCGTTAAACTCTCACAATTTCAAGAAAATTGCGGTTCTTTCAATAACACGTGCGGAAAAATTTTTTGTTTAACATGCTGCACATCATTTCCTGTAGATTTTTTCACGCTGATTTTAAATCTGGTCTCAAAATTTGAAACTAGAGATTTTAGGCTTTCAAACCATTGATTAACGATATCGATACGGCAATTTTTCGGGTTCGCACAAGTGATCCCTAAATTCTTTTGAGGAGTGTATTAAAGTTATCGGAAGAAGAAATAATATTCTATTTGGTTTCTATTCCTCGCAACCCGTGGAAATCGGCCACATTTCATGGTTGGCATTTCCACCATTAAAATCGACATGGTCCTTGTTAGCAATCGCTCGCGTGCGCACTCGCGGATTCGCGTTTCGTTCGGTCTCCGGTTTTTGCTATCCGCTAATGTCCATATCCGTTGCTGGCCGATCCAAGTCAGGGCCGTAACAGAAATCAGCCGGATCGCGTGCAAACACACTTGCACTCGGACTTTCTCGCCCGGAAAATAAAAAGCCTCTCAGTCTGTTCCCGATGCGTCTATTTTCTCGGATTCGTCGCCGCACTCGTTCGCAACGCGCTGCGTGCGTCGAAACTCTAATTCTCGGGTTCGGTTTTACGTAAACCCCTCGCATTAAAATCACGCCGAAATAAATATTCGCATAAATTAGGAAGCGGAGCGAATTAATGCGCATCTAACTAACCGGCCGTGTTAATTAATTTACCTCTAATTAACGTGGCCGCGTTTGCCGGGTATCGTGCGAGTACGCGCGCGCGCGCGCATGCGAGCACGCGAATTAATATTTCTGTCGGTAATTGTGAAAGCGGTGTAGCTTCGATTTCAAGCAATGTTTATTTCGCATAAAGATCCGGCGGTCGATTCATATGTTTCGCGGAAGCATTGTTGCTACGCAACGGGAAAATATGTTTTAATATATTTAAATGCGACACTGTAAATGTCCGGACGCAAAATATGTATGACTTATACCACTCTCATAATCACCGGCACATTTGACGCGACAAACCCCGTGGAAAAAGTGTGTGCAAGCGCGGGAACGTTAATTATTAACTCGCGTTTTCGTTTCCCGGGCGACAACGACGCCGACGCCGACGCACGCCGGGACTTTTACAGCCAGTTTGCAAATCCAACGATCGCTTTATCATCCCGCCTCGAGCCGCGGAGCCAGCCGAAGCGCGACGTTAATCACGATTTAGTAATATTTCATTGTTCGCCCCGGTTTGCTACAGGAACACTCTCCGCTTCTCCGCTCTTCCGTGGGCGCGGACAAACCGCAAGGATTCCACCCGCCAATTTTCACAGCCTCGCGCGAAAAATGTTGCGAATTTCGGAACCGGAACCGCTTTGTTTCGAATACCGATCGCCGACGGACAAACAGGCTGCGATCGAGCATTGTTGCCCGACCTTTTATAAAGCTTCCGACGACCCTCAGACGCGAACGCTAACGTTCAACCGCGCGCTCCTATCCAAAGAGATTTTTAATCGAGAAAATAATACAGGGATCGATAGTCGAACAGTACAATAATCGTTAACTGTTTTGCTCCATTATATGAATGAAATCTTGCTTAATGAAAAATGCAAATTTTTCCCCGCGTGACGAGTATACTCGACATAAACAGTCACCTCTATGAATGTAAAAGAAATTCATATTTTCGAGATTAGAAACTTATTATTCCTCGTCCATGAAAGTTATGTTACTGTTTATTGTAGATAATGGTTCTACCGACTGTTTCAAACGCAATAAAGGCTATTTATGTAAGTAGACTGCGCAACGTTATGCAAAATAAAAATTGTTTGCATCGACTGCAAGAAACAGAAACTAACTCGAATGTTATTTCTTCCCCTAATGATCTTATTAGAGGAGATATCGTATACAGTAGGACCTCGAATAACCGGATCCCGGTTATAAACAAATATGCGTATAAATATGACTATATTATGAAGGGAAAGAAATTTTCAAAAATGAAAAATTTATTTCGGAATTCAATGGACATTTTAATTATTTCCTCGGGTCTCGATTACCCATCGGGCCTTAATTTATCTCCCGATCATACCTGTTAATCGAGGTCCTACCGTATTCACATCTTCAATTTAAAAAATTTTTCAACAATTTCGATTCTCATCTACTCCATTTTGCTGTAAATAATGCATAGAGATCAGCAGAATTACTAAAAAGTAATAAAATAAAATGGAAAAAATGTTATCGAGTAAATATCTTACTTTTATCTTTGAATACGAATTTGAAAACGCAACGAACTTTCGTCCCTTCTCAAAAAAGAAATCCGAGAATATTATTGCAAATAAATGTGCCATAAATTATTTCATAACATTATTTGCAACATAAAACACGACAACACGATTTTGTTAAACAGTCTTTTTACCAGGAAAGAATATTGTACATTCTATTCTGATCTCCAAAAAAAAGAGACCGATCGTTCAACAACGATTAATTCAACGTCAAGAAAAACAAACAGGGTACACTCGATAATATCGATAGACACTCGGTACTATCGATAATCTTCACTACGAACCCTACTCGATCCTATATCACAAGGGACGAAGAAACCGGCAAGAAATTCCCCCAGATCACACCTGCCCGTAAGACACTCCGCGTTTCTCCGCGGTTTCGGAAAACCGGCGCGAACTTGTGACAGTTATGAGATTTTCGCGATCATGATCGGCGCACTTGTCGGATTGCATAATGTCGGCGTGGGTGCCGGCCGTTGACCTTACCTGAAAATATCACCGGACAATCGATTGACTAGAGACGCGTGGCGCTTGACGATCGATCAAACGCTAGTATATATCGCACTCCCTCGTGCGGATGTGCACACCCAGAGAGATAAACACAATACGAGGCGCGTGATAGGGCAGGTGATAGCCTGGCGAGGTACAGCCTCGCAACCAACGAGCGCACGACTTGTAACTGTAAAGCCTCTCACCGTCGAACGTCTTTTTATAATTCGTCTCCCACCGTGTTGCCCTTTTCCGCGTCATAGTCGTGCCATAGTTTCTCTGTCTGCCAGCCGCCTCCCCGAGGAAATCGCAGGGAATCGGCCAGGACTATCTCCGCGAATCCTTCGACTATCGTCCGATCATCCTCGACGCCTGATCGCCAAAAAGCTCGCTTCTAACCGAGCCGAAGTGGAAAACGAAGTACATATTCGGAGAAATGAAGTTCTCTCTACGATAGCCATTTCTTGGAGCAACTTCACAATTTTTCCACGAATTCACCGATTACGATTTTAAACGAGTAGATGTCGATGTTCGTGCGAGGTAAAAATTGTCTGCGTCAATTGCGAGACGAATTATGCATTCGTGATAAGTAAACTGCGAATCTTCATGCCAGAATAAAAATGCAGAAGAAAGAAATAGAAGCTAAATTGAAGGTTACTTCTTCCCTGAACGATTTCAATAGAGTAGAAATCATATATTCTGTATTTCATCTGCTCAATTTTTCTATAAATGCATAAAGATCCGCGGTCTAGTGATAAGTGTTAATTGTAAAAATACGATTTATCACTATTGTCACACTTTCAGTCTATTATTGTTATCATTAAGATAGGGAATAACCCGTTGTTTGCAATTCGGATGCTAAATGTTTATTTTGCATAGTTATAGTGATTACGAACTTTCGTCTTTTTGTGCGATTGTTTGTTTATGTTATCTGTCTAAATAACCAATTTCACGCATAAGTAACCGAGAATTGGAAAATACACGTAATATGAAAATACGTAGATACAATACGTGAATTAACAAATAAGGTGAAGTGCCCTAAGTCTGGACAGTCCAAAAGTGATACCTAAATCTGGACAATTGAATTTTCATCTTAAAATCAGTAATTAAGAGATTAAATAATTATATTATATATTCTGAGGCCTTAGCTGCAAGTAGGTGTGAATATTATTTCATTAAGACATCAATTTAAATTTAAAAACGAATTCAAAGTTCATCTGAAAACAGTATACAAAATAGTCTATTTACATGCGAATCAGGTGCATTTATAGTTCGAATTTTTGTTAGAAAAAAAGATATAATTTAAGCCCTCAGACAAAAAATAATTATCATGCATAATAATATTGATATTTTAAAATAAATTGGCAATCAAACTTAACGTAAATAATAATTATTAATCCAAATATTAGATATCCAAGATTAGGACTGCTTTCAAATATAAGTACTCCATACTGGGACGCAATGACAGTAGCTGTCCCACTCTAAGCTTATACGCAATGTGCTTACGCCTGAAGCCGCACACGTGTTTGTGAATAAAATCAACGCATTGTTTGCAAAATTATTCAACTACATGTACGTATAATTAGTCTTCTATTAGCTCGAATAACGTATGTAGAAAATGTATTCCGGTTGTGACGTTAATAATACTTTATGTTTACATCTTAAATCTATCAGTATTACTACCTAACCTTAAAAGTTGTATTATGACAAGTTTTATTAAAACAGTAAATGAAAATAAATATATATTTGGTTAAATAATACAATACTATAATCTATGATAAGAATACTAAATATTACGCAAAGCATCTTCTATTCGTCATGCGCAACAGCGCCACCAACCAACGTTTTAGGTTATGTTCGCTCGATCAACTCGTAAATTGAATTTGTTCCGATATAGGCTTTACTTCTGTCCAGGTACTACCTTAGATTGGATTTAATATGTCCAACTATAGGTTTGAATTATTCTTGTTAATACAATTAAGATATTAACCTAAACAATGATTTTTTTATTTTAAATTACTTTACAAACTCTGAACTGTATGTTAAAACTCTTAAGAAATTGTTTTTGTTTATTTAAAGTGATAAAATTTGAAATAGAAAAACATGCTGTCCAGGCATAGGCACTTCATCTTACAAGTTTACTGATAATTGAACGTCTGATTTTTGCACCATACGATTTCCTTCGATTTCAAGCCTAAATGATTATTATCGTGCCGGAACCAAGGTGAAGATGATCGTTGACGCCGCGTAATTTCCGTGACGATCCTCGATACTGTCATCCCCCCTCCCCTTCTACTCCTCCAGGATAGACAATGCCAGTCATCGATCCTTTTCTTTGTCTGCCGCGCATCTCTGACAGCTTAATAGCCATGAAACAACTTAATTAAATCGAATCGACTAATCGCGCGGCACCTTCGATCGTCCCGATCATCGATTGCTGGGAAACTGGGAACGAGTCTCATCGGACATTCCCCAGCTAGAGCTTCCCGAAACCGCGAGATTTTCCCGAATCCATCGATTGTCTTCGATCAGCGTTCGATAGTAATTGTTCTTGAGCAATCCTTCATGAATTAACCGGTGTCGAACTGTGCATTAACTTATTAGATAATTATGACGTATGTTAACACTAAACCTACCTAGCGCTAAACGCGATTAAAATGATTTTAGTTACTAAAATGACAAGACTCTATTTATTCAGATTCTGTGCAATTTTTATAACGATCTATGCTTGGATAAAGAAATTTATCGAATCAATTTCAATGTTAGCAACTTCATAATTTCAATAATTTTGAAATGGAAAATATAAAACCGGTCATTCGACCGGCAGTGGTAGGTTTAGTGTTAACATATGTTGATAAACAAACTGTTCTGTCATTTTAGAACTTCCAGGCATTTTTTTGAAAAAATCAAGGTCATCATTCGGAACAACTTTCCCCTAAATATTTGTGCAAATATCTAAAACAAACTAGGATCCTTATCTGAACAATTACCATTGAGTTTTCTGAAAGAACTTTAATTTGATGATTGATAGCTGCGAAAATGACAAACTATAGTGGCCTTAGGCTTCTTGAAATTGCACTGTTATTAGTGGATGTAGCATTTTCAGTACTTAGCATGCGAGATATGTTAAACGAGCCATTAGAACGATACGGTATCTATAGCAAGGATATAGACCCAAGATCGCGTAATAGGAACTAAAGCACAATTCAATGACATAAACAAGGTTCACACTGTCTACATAGATTAACGGGATTACCAAAATATCTCGTTCATTTACTTTGCTGCGATGAAACTGAAAGTGTCGAGCTAGTTTAGGCGACACGTGTATCGGGGATATAACAGTCAACGACCTTAATGATCATTGGGTTCGTTTTAATCTCGAGACAATATTAATATTTACCGTCTGGAGATAATTAAAGTTTGTCACCACACCCCACTAAATTTTTATTCATAGAGACATTTAAAAGTAGTTGCTCTATTAAATCTCCACAGTACCGGAAAATGTGAAATAATTGCGGTTGTTTGTATGTGCATAAAGAGATACGCGTCGCTGGAAATAAAGAACATTCACGAATAATTAATTAGAAGATTCTAATTGTACGTTGAAGCAGACGGGCGCCATTTTGACCTCCCGCAAACTGAACCATTCCCAACGAAGTGTAAAAGTAAACGTCTGTGTTTACTGATTCCAGCAAAACTGTTTATATTTGGCGATGTCTGATTGTGTGTACGACGTCGCGTATTTTGAGAATATGAATATTGTGCACTGATTCGAAGTAGCGTCAACATTTATTTTTGAATTAATCAGTTTCGCAAAAATGTATGATGCAACGTAGCCCTTTGCGGACGGAGTCGTTCGACGAGCGAGCGTCGCTCTGGCCGAGAGGTATTTTTGCGCGCAGTTGAGAAAATATACACGTTGAACGTTTGCGTTATAAAAGCTAAAACTTTATTTAAATCTAACAAGATTTATTTTATCAGAAACCAAAATCATATTTAATTTCGCAGTATTTATTGTAAGTATGAGTGGTTTTATATTCTTGCATGGTATGGTATCTATTGAAGCAGTATCCTATATGCAAGGCTGGTCCAGCCGAACAAGTAGCACAATAATATGTATGAAGGTATCTCGATTCTCTTTTGAGAGACTGCACATCGTGAGTTTATATTAAACGGAAAATAAGACTTTACCGCTAAAGATCTTTAATTCCCTTCAAAAGAAACGTAATACTGTTTAGTATACTATTCATATGCGTACCTTATAGCTCAGAAAGATTTATAATTCGTGTTCGTAAGTGTGAACAGACTTGGGCGCAAAGGGTTAGACTCTAACCGTCAGAGCATAGGTTCTTAAACCCTGGGGGTCCGCGAAATAAAAATGCTCATCTCTATAAATGATCAAGACCATTTATTAAAATAACCAGCGATACATTTTTACCAATATTTATTATAACATAGTGCCTATGAGTAGGGATGGGCTCAAATACCTCGCAAACTGGTTCGCACTTTGATCGATTGAATTTGAACTCTCTATAAGTAGTTCGAAAAACAGAAATAGTACTGCTAAGTATTCTCGAACCTATGTCAGGCAGTTTCGAACCTTTTACAAGTACTTCGGTAAACGAAAATAATACTTGCAAGTATATCCGAATCTTGGTCGAACAGATTCGAAACTTTTATGAATATCGTCCCGGCAATTCTTTGATTCTTCTAGTCATTACTTTTTTTTACCTTTCAAACCAAGTATGTTGTCCCTGGATAAAAAAGAATCGTACATGAAATGTTATTCTTAAATAGTTACGAATTTAATTAAGAAAGTGCTTAAAACCTACTATGCAGTTCTGATTTCCAAGATTCGAGTACTATTGGGTTGGCAAGAAAGTAATTTCGGTTTTCACTAACTGATGGCGTTATGTTTTGTTTGATTGGCTTCTGTTAACGTTGCGTTTGTTTTCTTTCTGACATTTCATAACTGCATCTTTTAGGTTACTTTTGAAGCAAATTACACGTAATTTTGATTAAAATTGTTAGTTCTGTGTCAATTTGAACATGGAGTGCAGAAACGAACATTATAGGCATATATTGCTTTTTTATTTCCGTAGAGGTAAAAAAGCTGCCGAGGCTCACAAAGATATATGCGAAGTTTACGGTGTAGATTGCTTAACAGAACGCACGTGCCAGAATTGGTTAAAAAAATTCCGTTCTGTAAATTTCTCACTTAAAGACGACCAACGTTCTGGTCGATCATCTGGAGTTGATGATGACCAAATGAAAGCCATTATTGAATCGCATCGTCATATAACTGTCCGAGAGATTGCAGACAGGTTAAATGTCTCGCATACAACCATAGAATATCGTTTAAAAAGTCTCGGAATCGTTAAGAAGCTCGATATTTGGGTTCCACACGAGTTGAAAGAAATTCACTTAATGCAACGCATCAACATATGCGATATGCATCTCAAACGAAATGAAATCGACCCTTTTCTCAAGCGAATCATCACCGGTGATGAGAAATGGGTTGTTTACAATAACACAACTCGAAAACGATCATGGTCCAAGCGTGATGAACCAGCCCAAACCACACCGAAAGCTGAATTGCACCAAAAGAAGATCATGTTGTCAATTTGGTGGGATTACAAAGGTATTGTGTATTTTGAGCTGCTCCCAAGGAACCAGACCATCAATTCAGATGTTTATTGTCGACAACTAACAAAACTGGACATAGCAATCAAAGAAAAACGGCCAGAATTGGCAAATCGCAAAGGAATCGTGTTCCACCATGATAACGCTAGGCCACACACATCTTTGGTAACACGTGAAAAGTTATTGGAGCTTGGTTGGGAAGTGATGTCACATCCACCATATAGCCCTGACATTGCACCATCAGATTATCATTTATTCCGAAGTTTACAAAACTCTTTGAATGGTAAAACATTCACTAATGATGATGATCTGAAATCGCACTTGGATCAGTTTTTCACCGAAAAGGATCAGAAGTTTTATGAGCGCGGAATTATGAAGCCACCAGAAAGATGGCAAAAGATCATACAACAAAATGGAAAATATTTTATTGATTAAAGTTCATTGCTTTGATAAAAAAATTGGATTTTATTTCATCTAAAAATACCGAAATTACTTTCTTGCCAACCCAATACATACTTGTGAAAGATTCGACTCCTTTCGACATCGAAGTACTTATAAGTATCTTTTATCAGTTTGTATAAAATGATTACTTTTCATATATAATCATTGAAACATTATTGCTTCTAAGTAGTAATCGAAACCCATGAAATGAAACTTGGTTATTGAAATTGGCTTGGATTTGTGAGTACATATTGAATTTGATCCCACCCCTACCTATGAGATTATTGAGTCAGAAATTAAGTCTCAAGAACGACGTTAAATGCCTACAGTAGGGCTGGAGTCCGCGAAGAAAATGTTGTTCAAGATGGCGGCCTCGGACCACATAAGTTTAAGAACCCCTGCGTTATAGAAACATAGTTGTCCTCCCTGTGAGCTTCGAAATTATCCAATCTGTACTGGCAACTTTATTCGTATCTCTGATCTTGGCGCAAACAGTGTTCGCGAGGAGGACACAGTTCAGCCATAGACTGGACCTCGTGGAGGTTACCATCGCGATGCGTTGATAGTTGATACGGGTAAATATTTATGGGCCGGCTCCTCCCGCGCTCGCCATAATACCAGCGCACACATAATACTAAACGCGATGAAACGATTGGGTTCGATCTCCGTGACGGAATTGCTAACGACTGGAACATTGTCCGCGAGAAAACGACTCTCGTCCGTATTCTCAGCGCGTTAATACACCGTGAATCGCCAGTTATTTCGTATCGAACACGGCCGGAATATAATAATACGGAAGCACGGTTCCCCCGTGCGGGCCGATAACAGCGTTTCACTTAGCTCTACTGAATCGGATTCATTGACCACGGATACGTGACACATGATATATTATATACGTGATCGGTAATTCCTCGTCCGATCCTCCTCCTCTCCTTCTCCCGCTCGAAATGGTCCACGAAAATGGCTATCGCCGAAATTACCTGCCGATTATCGTCGAGTCGACGAATTCGCGGAATCGAACGTCGGGAGACCCTTTAAAAATCTTTTCGCATTCCGAACGACGCACAGTGGAGTATTTGGCCCGGAAAGCTGGTAAAAACTATTGCAACGTTATTCATGGTCTCAAGGTCATAATATTATATATCGTTGAATTCGTCCTAAGATCAGCTATAATATTATGAGATAAAAAATACATTTTAACATTTAAAAAATTAATATGACCTTGATTATGTGTCGTAAAAAAAATATTTTCGAAATTTTATGTATCACAGTTTGTAGATGTTTGAACACTGTTTAACTTTTGTCCCAAACATTTTTGTTGAACAAAAATGTTTTACTTGTTTTTATTAGGCTAAAAGAACTTGCGATTGAAATAATGCCATTATGTACTGCAATTAAAAAGAAATGCGTAGGATGAAAACTTTGCAAACAAATTTATAATTTTATATAAGTATATTTTTGTTTATATTATTTTATTGTCATTTTCCGGCCAAATACTCCACTGTGGGCTGTGCAGACGCAATAGGACGCGCAGCATCTCTGGAGTGTCATTCTTACTTAAATTAGCTATAAAATTTCAAACCGGACGAATCCGAAACGAATTCTTTTTGGACTGTGATCACAAACCTTTAGCAAATGTAACGAGACGAAAAAGAACTTAGGGATTCATGGGGAAGTATAACAAAACCGTTAACGAAGTATTATAGGCGAAAATAATGTTTCCAAATTATTGGCGATTTTCAAATATTAATAACTATACTAATTTGGATAATGAAGAACTGAAACTTGTTCGAAAATGCTGTACATACCTAGCAGAAATATTTCTACAGCGAAAACATTTACACGATTTTCCTAAAATACCTGATAATCAGTAATAAGCGAACGATGTTTCAGAGAATGGTTAAGAGCGAAAAACGTGCTATAAAATCTCTTAACTCTCGATGAGATATGCTGCTTCATGAATTTTAAAATTAGAAAAGAATGCTGATACATTGTTCCTTAGACATTCAACTATCTCGAACAACAAAATTTCTGGCCAGCTTTTTCGTGCAAATACCCCACTGTGCGACGCGCACAGTATTTGTAAAGGTTCAAATTATAAATAAAATCAATTTGATAATGCGGACAACTTTATCTAAATTTTTTGGAAGCACGGCTAAGTTTTGGCACATGGTCCCTTCTGCAATTTTTATCCTTGTGATGAGTGAAATTAACTTTGCTGCAGCTTTCTTACATCATTTTCCGACAAACCAAGGGTGTAGTTGGGTGCCTCGCCGTGTGTTAAATATTCAAGCGATACTGATTTTTGTCTCAGTTTTCCGAAAAATCGACCACCGCGCGTCGAAGTAGGGGTTTGTCTTTCTCGACGATTTCGCCGTGTGCTTTCCTTTCGGCCGATCCCTCTCCGGCGCCTTTTAAAACGCGAGAATGGATTTCCGTAATTCTGTAGAGCTTCTCCTCTTCCATCCATTATCGCGAGCCGGCGGACCCGTCGGAAAGATAAACGAAGCACGGTTAATATATCCGGGGACACGAAAATTATAGTCCCTTAGTTCGCTGAACCGCGAACCGGCCGAGAAAAGTGTATTGTCTTTGCTTAACGGCGTTATATTCGTTTTACGATAACTGCGACCGTTAGGGAACTCTTCTCTCTCCCATCCTCCACTCTCTCTCTCTTTCTCTTCGCTATCTTACTCTTGGTAACAGTATCGCGTTCCCTCGTTTGACGACTTCCCAACGCGCACCGCGGCGATATTCTCCATAGTTTATGCAACCGGTGCTCGCGCGAGAGCTCGGTTCTCCGGTCGGAGAACAACGCACCAGGCTTCGGATATCAGAAGTGCGGGTAATGCCGTGAAAATTGAAGTTTAATTATTGATTCCCGTGGCCGAGGCCACCAAGCAATCGCGGGACCAAGGGCCATTAGCCATTGTTCGCTCGGCCACGACGCTCAATTTCCTGCTCGCGCTTCGCGGAATTTAAATCAGTTATTTGTTGGCAATTATAACGCCGACGCGGCCGATTCCGCCAGCCGTGGCGCGAGCACCGGGGGGAGAGCAGCTTTTCAATGACGCCCGACGGAGAAACTCGGAAAATTAAAGTAACACCTTCGAGAATTCTCCGGGCTTTTCGAACGCAGCGCGAAATCATCTTGTTTGGCACTAGACAACAATTATACCGCAAAATTAACTTTGACCTCGAATCTCAAGGTCAAAAGGTCAACGAGTTTTTTTTGATCGCATCGAATTCTATTCATCGCCAGGACGAAAACTGCAGAAGAAACAAAGCGTCGAAACTCAACCGTTCCCTTAAATAATTATGATAAAGTTGTTTTTCATCAATGTAAGAATTGTTTTAAATTAGCAGTTTACAATGGCGCACAGTGGTCCGGATCGAGAAATTCAGTGACATTTTGTTATAACTTTTGAACCATTAGAGATATTGCAATGAAATTTTCACTAAAAATATTTAAAAAATAGTCATTTTTAATTATAGATAATTAAATATTTTTTGCATTTGTTAAACAATATTTATTAATTAATTTTCATTCATACTTTGTTATTGATAATAAATTTGTTTACGTATAAGTTCACAAACTATTTTTTGTAATAATTTATAATAAAAATTTTTTCGTCCATACCGAGAAGTTCTGTGATACTGCCACAGCTTTTGAATCGTAAAAGTTATTCTGATGAAACTTTCACTGAAAAATATGAAAAAATAATCACTTTTTAATGATAAATAATTTAATACGTTTAGTGTTTGTTTAATCATTTTTAATAACATTTTACTTACTTTACTGACTGATTTACTTAAATCTATGCAAGTATCAATTCTGCAGCTTCTTGATCTAGCGGCCTTTTCTTTTTATTTTGTGATTTTACTCTTATAGCAGCATATAATAAACAATTGACTGTAGGCTACAATCAAAACAGTCCGCTCGCACGCGCGCGAGGTTCTTCGCGTCTCGCACAATCCTGGCGCTCGACGCAGCGATGGATACACTTGAATCACTGATAACTTGCGTCGATGGACGATGTTCGTAGTAAATCGTGCATAACTATATAGGGGAAAGTGTACTGAACATTGTACAATTTGTAAACATGCGGTACTAATTGGAACTAAAAAGATATTCCGTATCAAAGATGAAGAATTTTGACAATTTCCGAGCCTTCACTGTACATTATTTTTTTAATAGATTATTTAAATTAATTTTAAATTGTCAGTGTAAATTTTTATCGTAATGGAATTCTCTTCATTTTAAAAGAAGAACAGAGGAAAAATATTAAGCAGGTGTGTCAGGGCATCAGATAAAGATAAGTATCTTTTTTCTGCGAAACAGGCTATTTTCAAAATGCCCAACTTTAAGTGTTCGTCGCGATTACAATTTTAATTATATTTTATTAATTTCTTTATTTTCGAGGTAGATGGATATTTATGAAGCAATACAAACTTTGTACATGTCAATATGAGAAAGTTCATTTTTCGACAAAATGTCACTGAATTTCTCGATCCGGACCACTGTGTGGCGCCGTAGTGGAGTCAACTTCGTGGAATCCTATTGTTTACATGTGGATCAGTACGATTGTATTTAACTCTAGATAACTAATCTTCCGTAAAACTGACGTCAGCAGCATGTAAATCTTTTGACGAATCAGAGCATATACCAAATATTTCGACTGGTACATCCAACTGCAAATACAATTGTTTCATTGTCAAGTGTTTTTATTATATTTTTCTTCTTCACGATTTGCTCGATAAATATAGAATCACGACGCGGTGCTAAAGATGTAAAGACGTGAAGGGTCAAGAACACACTAGCCTCTAATAATATTTAAATGAAAGAAATTTATCGAAGGGAATAACAAATTGAAGCAATCTAATAATAATGAGTGGGTCCCCATTTATGATTGAAATTTTCGTACTCGTCCACTGAATTATTCCGAGCAAGTTGCCACGCTGTTAACATCAGCGAACGCTGATCGATCGGCTCCTTTATCGTTCCCAGGTCGCGTATCGTTCGACGTCGAACTCGGTGCATCGAGTGCACGCAAGTAGTTGCACAGCTCGTTCGCGAGCACGTTCGTCTCTTGCGTATTTCGCAGGATACTCGTCCAGTTTAGTGGAGCACGTTACGAGCATTAAGGCGACTCGGCTGTCACAGTCCGACCACTGCAAATAGCCCCGCAATGTCGGTTATGTTTCCTCGCCGAATATCGTTGGTGGCACGCAAGCACTCTTCGTTGCACCTCGTGTCGCACAGAGGACTAGAAACCCGTTTTTTGGTCTGGTTTACACAATGATTTGAACGTTATTTCGAGGTTAGAGGTTATAATATCATAGGTCGTTGAATTCCTCTCGACAGCGGAAAGAACATTATGAAGTCAAAAATATACTGACCCAAAAATGTTGGGTACATCCTTGAAAGGAGAAATTCCTCGGGTCATTTGATGTAACTTCTTCCTTTACAGAAATCTTCTCCGTCGCTTTGTTAAGGAGTTGTCGACGAAAAACACGGACCAATCGGAGCACGGTGTTGGCATTGGGCGATCCTGAATCCGTCCGCAGTAACCGCGCTCTGATTGGCACGTGTTTTTCGTTAATAGTTCTTTAACGAAGCCGCGGAGAACATTTCTGCAAAGGAAAAAGTTGCTTCGGATCAGAGTTGTGCTAATCCAATTACATTGTATTTCAATTATATCGTAATTGAATTACGCAATTGAACTACATTGTATTTCAATTATATTCTAGTGTTAAAATTTCAAAAACCGGGGGGAGATGATTTCCTACAATTTTTATTTTGTTTAAAACTCCGCAGTCGGTCATGTGTTCAAAACTTCGTTGGAAATATGAGTCTTGAAGAATTTAATTTCAGCCACCGGAAACGTTCGGCCCGCTATGCGCGGCGGTATGCTCTTCCGTCTCGTTATAGCCTCGCGCGAAAAATGCCGATGACATCATGTAAAAACAGGGAACGGGCGACACCGAGAGTTTGCGATTCGCATCGCGCCGTTGCATCGTGTTCACGGATAATCCGTCATATATACAATACAATAGACACACACCGCCACCCGCACTCGCGCGAAAGACGCTTCCAGCGATTCCGTTTGTCCACGGATTACGCAACCAGCGTACCCGTTGCGACCCGCCTTTAATATCGTTTCGTTGTCCGATGGAACGTTAAGTAAATCCTGCGGACAGGCCGATCGTTAATTATTGTCTACCAGTCGCCGCGAGCAAACGGGATTGCCGGACTTGTCGTCGCAGCTGCACTCGACCACATTTTATTTTCCAGCGAAAACGACGACGGGACTGCCAGTCATCCAAATCAAATCATTCTCCGGCGAAATGACATTTCGAGCTTCCCGGTAGTTCTGAGCTGGTCTATTGTACTTCCGAACCTATTTGCATCGTTGCTCCCACACTGTCGCGTCCGGTTTAACCAGAATCCTACTCAGGTTTAACCCTTTGCACTCGGAGCTATTCTAACTTGAAAATTAAACATTTCTTCCGGCCTAGAATAATTCCATTGTATATGATTTTTTCATTTTATGAATATGAAATTGATATAATATCTCTCACAATACTTAAGACTAGGTTTACGGAGCCCCAGAAATAACTATTTCACATTATTAGGTTTAGGGCTAATGAAGATCAATACTTTTTTACTCGGAATTCGAAATTGTTTCGTATTTTGGTATAAAAAATATAGTATTCCATTTAAGAAAACAAAGTCGACTTTCAAATCTCCGAAACGCTTCCACTTGCAAAAAAAAATAAATACACTACATAATGTACCCCTTCAGACTATGCAACTTTTGTATACAAAACTTTTTCGTGCTACGCATACTTTGGAAGTTATACAGGGTGAGTCCGCAGAAACAGAACACCTAGATATCTCCGTTACTTTTCGTTGTACGAAAAACCTTCTTAGGACAAAGTTACACTGTTTGAAGGGCCACATGTAACGGTGTAAGGGAAAAAATTTTCAAGGTCATTTTTTACAAGATTTCAAGGTCATCGATATTTTTTTAAATGGAATGAGGTATTTTTTAATACATCAATCGATGCAGCTGGACATTCGTTATAAAAAAGTAATATGTATGTCGAATAGTTAGTAGCTCACGAGATATTCCGATTTAAATAACTCTAAAATACCATTACTGTCGTACTAAAACGTTAGTGTTTACTTGCTAGAGTAAATTGAAGAGTTGAAATTGAAATTGAAGATTTGAAATTGGAAAATTGAAGTTGAAATTGAAACATTGACGTTGAAATTGAAAAATTGAAATTGAAATTGAAAAATTGAAATTGAAATTTAAAAATTGAAAGATTGACGTTGAAATTAAAGAGTTGAAATTAACGAATTGAAATTGAATAATTGAAGTTGAAATTGAAAAATTGACGTTGAAATTAACGAATTGAAATTGAAAAGTTGAAGTTGAAATTGAAGATTTAATTGAAGTTGAAATAGAAGAGTTGAAATTGAAGTTGAAATGAGAGAGTTGAAATTGAAGTTGAAATTAAAGTTGAAATTGAAAAATTGAAGTTGAAAATGAAGTTGAAGAGTTGATATTGAAATGGAAGTTGAAATTGAATTGATGTTAATGTTTACTTACTTGTGTAACGTCTTAGTACGACAGTAATGGTGTTTTACAGTTATTTAAATCGAAATATCTTGTGAACTACTAACTTTTCGACATACATAGGCTAGTACTTTTTTATAACGAATATCCAGCTGCATCGATTGATGTATTAAAAAATACCTCATTCCATTTAAAAAAAATATCTATGGCCTTGAAATCTGGTAAAAAATGACCTTGAAAATTTTTTCCCTTACAACGTTACATGTGGCCCTTCAAACTTTGTCCTAAGAAGTTTTTTTGTACAACAGACAGTAACGGAGATATTTAGGTGTTCTGTTTCTTCGGACTCACCCTGTATAGGTGTGCAAGTTGCGTGGACCACCCTCGTATAAAAATGACAAGAAAAAAGTTGTATACAAAAGTTGCATGGTATGGAGGGGGAAATATTGCGATGTAAACATTTTTTATACGCGCGAAGGCGTTTCGGAGATTTAAGGATCGTCTTGATAGAAGAATGTATTTTAATATCTCCTATAAGGTGAAGTGCCCTAAGTCTGGACAGTCCAAAAGTGATACCTAAATCTGGACAATTGAATTTTCATAGTAAAATCAGTAATTAAGAGATTAAATAATTATATTATATATTCTGAGGCCTTAGCTACAAGTAGGTGTGAATATTATTTCATTGAGACATCAATTGAAATTTAAAAATGAATTCAAAGTTCATCTGAAAACAGTATACAAAATAGTCTATTTACAAGCGAATCATGTGCATTTATAGTTCGAACATTTGTTAGAAAAAAAGATATAATTTAAGCCCTCAGACAAAAAATAATTATCACGCATAATAATATTAATATTTTAAAATAAATTGGCAATCAAACTTAACGTAAATAATAATTATTAATCAAAATATTAGATGTCCAAGATTAGGACTGTTTTCAAATATGAGTACTCCATACTGGGACGCGATGACAGTAGCTGTCCCACTCTAAGCTTATACGCAATGTGCTTACGCCTGAAGCCGCACACGTGTTTGTGAATAAAATCAACGCATTGTTTGCAAAATTATTTAACTACATGTACGTATAATTAGTCTTCTATTAGCTTGAATAACGTATGTAGAAAATGTATTCCGGTTGTGACGTTAATAATACTTTATGTTTACATCTTAAATCTATCAGTATTACTACCTAACCTTAAGAGTTGTATTATGACAAGTTTTATTAAAACAGTAAATGAAAATAAATATATATTTGGTTAAATAATGCAATACTATAATCTATGATAAGAATACTACATATTACGCAAAGCATCTTCTATTCGTCATGCGCAACAGCGCCGCCAACCAACGTTTTAGGTTATCTTCGGTCGATCAACTCGTAAATTGAATTTGTCCCGATATAGGCTTTACTTCTGTCCAGGTACTAGCTTAGATTGGATTTAATATGTCCAACTATAGGTTTGAATTATTCTTGTTAATACAATTAAGATATTAACCTAAACAATGATTTTTTTTATTTTAAATTACTTTACAAACTCTGAACTGTATGTTAAAACTCTTAAGAAATTGTTTTTGTTTATTTAAAGTGATAAAATTTAAAATAGAAAAACATGTTGTCCAGGCATAGGGCACTTCACCTTAGTTTCGATGGTAAATTTGTCAGAGTGAGAAGCAGAGATTAAAAAACTAGTGGAACAGAAACAGAAATGGCAAACGTGTCACTTTTTTGATGACGTTACCCGGAAAAAAATAAGTGTTCTAGAAAGGTGGAAACAGTACAAAATCCACAAGCTGAAAATATTCCTGTCTAAACGATTTTAATCTTCGTTTGGAAATATTTAAATGTCTATATTTGTTCAGACTGTTTTCGATAAAAGCGGAGCCTGCGAGGAAGTTTTTTTTTCTCCGCCTAATTCAATATTAGATGTCATCGTCAAACAAAAATGCATCCGACATATAGAAAAATATTAAATTGACTTTCATCTCAAAACGATATTTTCCAGAAAAAGTTAAACAGAGGATTGTATTTTTTTTTTTGGCAGATTTACATGGGGAATTCCTCGCGAATATTTGCCCGCGAAGCGAGTCATTGGCGTCGCGACTGTAAAATATATGAAATTATTTAATCGAGCTGCATTATTAATAGACTGCGGATTTTATGATGACAAAATTGAGTAGGTAAGCGGAATTTCATTTAAATGGCGGGAATATTAAACCGATAATAAGAATGTCAATATGAAATTTTTAATCCATTAATATTAGGCGGTGAACGTTTTATTTGCTTCTCATTTACGGTATAATAATTAAATTTAGTGCATTAATCCGACCAGATATCGCCATTTTTCTTCCCCCATTATTTTCACAGTGCAACAGTTTCTGGTCAGCATGTTTAAGCATTTTTAAGCCATGCATAAACAAATGTTTACCGCGCAAAAATTAATGAGCAACTTTTTGTCATGCAATATAAATGCATGCAATATTCTTCCGTGAAATATTAGTTAACCCATTAAGTCCCAAGCATGAAGTAAGACAAATTTTACATAAAACATTGTGTATTACTTTTATCAAAAACATACTTTAAATCATGCTATTTTGTCGGATAATATAAACACGCGTAAAGTACATATTTTGCAATAATGCAAAAGACATAGACTAAAATTCGTTTAGAACAGTTTTGAACGGAGCTGTTTCCGAGACATTTCGTAATTTGCGGAACCGTTCGAAACGATGCGCGATGCGGCGCATTTCCGGTGATTCTGCCGCAACGCGGATAAACTAGACTCTCGGCCGAGAGCGAGTGTTAAGCGATAAGGATTTCGAGATAAAGCAACGGTTCGGTATCGTTCAATCTTACGGACGCATTTGCATATTTGATGCGCCGGCACAGACGAGTTAATCGGTCGGCGTTGCTTAAATAACGACACACCGGAGAACGAAGCGATAATGCTGCGTCCGTTCGTTTCGCATAATAATATTCTCTCGAACCGCCGCGCCGCCGCGGCGCGCGGCAATATTAAACAATCAATTTTCATTCCATCCCCACACGCCGCTTGTAATTTCCAATCTTGTCTAACTCGGGGAACAATGCTTCTGTCAATAACGCTATGCTCGAACCTGATGCTTGCTGCTCGGCGCCCGTAACGAATAGAAATCATTCGCGGAAGCGGATCGTAAATGCCGTTTGATCTCCGCAGCCAGTGCACACAACGTTGTCGCGAAATTATGCCGATGGAAACTCGCATCGCCTCTGGATCACGAGCGTCAATTGCCAAATACTCTTAACAGCTAAGCATCGAGCACCGAACGCGACTATCTCCCGATTAATTCGAATTCCCAATGCCACATTCCGGGACCGATGCATTAACGAAATCTTTGTAAGCTTTTGAAAGCTATTTACAATCCTTTGTTAGTGAAGTTCATTTGAGGAAATTGTGCAGGGTCTTTCCAAATTATACAGGGAGCTCCGTACATCTCGGTTATTATTAGTCGTACAAAAAATCTCCACAGAATAAAGTTGTATAAAGATATATAATATATAATATATAAAGATGTCCGCCTCATTATAGATACACAACGGAAACCATATTTGAGAATATCTGAACAATTATTACATAATAATATCTCTGAAAATGTAACTTCAGAAGTTATACAAATTTCGAACAAATTGTCTTTGAAACTTCGATGCTATGTACTTGGATAAACTTATTTTAATGGAACCATTATTGCCTCCGTTGTCGAAGAGAATTAATTGTCAAAGACACTCGAGCTGCACGCTCCGAGACTATACCGAGTAACTTTGACAATTTTCGTAGAAAAACGGATGAATCTTTTTCCACGAATGTCACTGGATCTTACAAAGTATGCGCAGAAGAATGATCAGCAATTTTATTTTCGAAATGTAACCGAGTGTATGCAAGACACGCGTCATCTATGATAAATGGTTCTCGCAAAAGTGTTTAGCAGTGACCACTGTTGCGAAGTAATAAATCACCGCAAATTAATCAATTAAAAGAGGTGCAACTCACGGAGACTAAAAATATCAGATTGCAAAATAATTTCCTCACGGAAGTCGAAATTGTTTAATAATAAAAAGTGGAAAGAAATTGCTTGAAGGAATAATCTTAAGACCTCGAGAAAATGTTAATTCTTATAATTACGAAACCAAAATTGTGGCGATGAAACAAATAATTCAGAAATGGGTAATTAGTCTCGTAAGCGATTTGGAGAGCGTCGAACCTGAGAGAGCCGCGTACTAAAAAGCTGGGCACCGTGTTTCCGAGGCGGATCTAGGCGGCCCGACCCGAGATTCACGGTCGATAGTATGGTTATGGATTGTTACATGACTGTGTACAATAGTTTGATCGGCGCATGATGCGTCGATGCGTCATCGTTCGAAAGGCCCGACGATCGTTATCGTTCGAATGGAAAACGGCAGACACGGGCGAAATCATACGGTATCGATTCTCTTGAAGAGGCTCTTATGTTTGTCGAGCGGACGATCCACGGTACCGGGGAACAATAGGGAGAGCGTACCTGGTTGACAAAACGGAAAATACCTTGCGTACACGGTGGCGAGTCATCGAGCCGCGAGTCATCGAAGCTATTGTCGGAAAGATCTACACGTACACGGTAAGTATCCGCGTTCTGTGCCCCGCCGAGACAGAAAACGAAAAAGTGGCAAATAATCGCCCCGGCGTTTATTGCGTCCTCCACGCGAGCCATGATTAATGAACGTATTAATGGGTCGAGGCTTCCACCGGCAACTTCTCCCTGTGTAAAAACTTTAAAACTACCCTTCCGCGAAAGAAGAACCTCCCCTTTCCGGGCCGGGTATCGTCCTGCGCGAAATAATCGCCTAACTCGTTTAGATTCGTCGCTTCTCAGGCAAGAAAACTTGTTCCTGCGAACCACTTAGCAGATGGGGGTCGAAAGAACTGTTCGCGAGCTGAAAAACTGTTAATCGAGTAGACACGCGGGAAATTCAATAATTTGATGTTACTCTATAAGTGGGGGTTATGGTGTCCGTTCTATTCTATTGGTCGGAGAAATTAAAGGGTATAGCCGGATAAGCATGGGCCAGCGGCCCCCGCTCCGATTTTCCTGATTCCTGTCTTAAAACATCGTTTTATGTCTAAAAAAACATTCTGTAAAATTTCAAATGTCTACCCCCACCGATAGGGGTGATATTGAGGTAAATTCCCCCGCACTTAAATGCAATTTGCTCTAAAACGAGAAAAGATATCGACATGGGATAAACGGCAAATAAAAGCTATAGATACACTCTATATTTCAGATTTTTTCAGAATTTTTTGCTAATTATTTATAGTTGAAAATAATTAATTAATTTTTTGGGAATTTTTTTAACTATCTTCCCTTGGGTTGACACCTACCAAAAAATTCTAAAATATTGCTATGATTCTAACCTATTTTGTAAAAACATATCAGAAGTGTCCGTTTGGTGGAACAGTGTCAAAAAAATAAAGTATGCCGGCGAACGCTCGGTTTGATCAGTAACGACGCAGCGACCGATTCCCCTTGCGGTGGCTAGTGACGGGAGCGAACGGGAAGTCGGCGCTTGTACGGAAAAGCTGATAGGGGAAAGTCGTGCAGTATCGACCGCTCTAAGTTTTCTTGTTATTAGGTGGACTAGAATCGGTAAAAATTAAAATTAAAAAAAGGAATTTGTAACACAAAGGAAACTTAATAAAAGGCCAGAAATTAATTTTGTGAAATTTAATAATTAGTATTCATTATTTGTAAAAATAAAGATATTAGAATTTGAAGGAAACAAAGAATTGTCGTCCAGTACTGACCAATTACGTATTTAGTAGATTTTTCAGTCTAAATCATTAATAATGTTAAAAAAAGACATTTAGATGTTAGAATACGCATGTTTATTCACATTTTATTTACACATATAATAAAATAATTATATATTTTTATATATTATGTCATTTTTTTGTTTAGTTTTTACATCTTTCCTTATTTCCTTTCCTTACTTGAGTTTCAACTTTTTTCTGCTTCTTTGACTTTTTCGATTCTTGCAGCTTTTCTTTTCTCCGCATTTATCTTTTTTTCTTCAGTCAGGTTCTTTTTTTTCTGAACTTCGTTTATAAAAACGGTCGAAGTTAAGATTTCGGATTGTTGCGTCCGTTGTCTTCTCTTTTTTGTTTGCAACTCTAATTGTCGTTTCTATGAGAGATTGATTTCACCATTTCCATGAAATTTGAAGTTACACCAGGTAAAGAAGTTAATGAAAAATTATCGTTAATATTTAAAGTGAGCGGTGATGATGGTTTTTTCTGCTTTGGAATTTCGGACATTTTTCTGTGGGAAAAGGTAAAAGAAAGATTAAATAAACATCTTCTAACTTCATTTCAAATGCTAACAGATTGAACTTACAGATAAGAAAAGTTTGGCTTATACTGGTCGACGATTGATTGGTCGGTACTGCACGACAGTTGGATGGTCGGTACTGGACGACAAACATGAGGAAACATTTTAGGTTATGGTATACATAATATACAAAGAAAATTCCAAAACAGGGCCCGTTAAGTATACTTAATAGACTAGATATAATATACATAATTCAACAAAGTCGTTTACTTATCTGAGAAACGAATTATCAGATCTAGAAAATAACTCTTAACACTCGAAATATCAACGCCCACGCTAAATGTGTGAGGACTGCGAAAACAATCGAATGACCAATGTAGCAACGAAACATATTACCCACAATAGTTATATTCATTTGTTTTCGTAAAGGAAGTGTAGCCATTTGACCTGGAAAGTCATAAACTAATTTTGGTCGGTACAGTACGCCGGTCGGTACTGCACGACTCTCCCCTACATGTCAAAATTCGACTAAATCTTCTAATATATGATTACAGTTGGAAATCTAAACAATTATATTCTAGGAAATAGCTTACATTGAAGAAGAAAAATACGTGTAAAGCTAGTTTGTTGCTGTCAAGTAACATAAAGAAGAAGCTTCTCACAAGTATGTTGTATGGTCACGGTGTTAGAGGTTCTGCTCGATGCTCTGGAGGGCTCCAGTTCGAATCCTCCTTAACTCAACTTTTCTTGTTTTTTTCTTTTTTTTATATGTATTTAAACGATTTTTATTGTTTGCACTTCAATATTCTATAAAACAAACTTGCTATAATGCAATATGCTGCTTTGTATATCTGCGCTCAAATTCTGAACACTGTGAAATAGACATTTGAAATTTTACACAATGTTTTTTTAGACATAAAACGATGTTTTAAGACAGGAATCAGGAAAATCGGAGCGGGGGCCGCTGGCCCATGCTTATCCGGCTATACCCTTTTTAAATGTTCTCGGCGCAACTCGGTTTAATCGTTTATTATGAATTATAAATCAACTTTGCTAATTGTCAAACAAAAATACATTCAGATATGTATAATAACATGACCTTGAGCGTGATCTGAAGGTAAAACTTTCATTTTCGAAGATCAAGGTCACTTCAAGGTCATGCTATTATACATATCTGAATGTATTTTTCGATCAGTTACACGGTGCTATAAAATTAAAATGTAGTATGAAAAATCATCGATGAGCTTGATAACTCCGAAAAAAATGACCTTCGGAAAAAAATATTCGTGCCAGATATTTGGTCCATTGACACCATGCACATTACGCAGCAAATATCCTTTGCATCACAATAACCTGAAGAGATATTTAGGCGTGCTGTTTTAGACGAAACACCCTGTATAACAAGATACTAACACAATTTATGCACACTTCAAGAAAGAACTCGATATTCTGAGGTTATAATTTGTAGCAATTGACTAACGCAGAAAAGCAAAACGTGGTTACTGGAATGTTGACAGTCTTGCCAGCAATAATACGGTGATGTGATTTGCTAATTTTGCATTTGTTATTGTAGTATACATATCAAACTATCATACAAGTATAAATGTTAACAGATCTACGTTAGTTGGTATTTTTAATGTATTCGCGCTAGAACTGACTGTCAGACCACAGTGTGCCGGCGGGAACTGGGGGAGGGGTGGCGTCGTTGAAGGGGTAAGATAGAAAAACTATCATACAAGTATAAATGTTAACAGATCTACGTTAGTTGGTATTTTTAATGTATTCGCGCTAGAACTGACTGTCAGACCACAGTGTGCCGGCGGGACCTGGGGGAGGCGTGGCGTCGTTGAAGGGGTAAGATAGAATGGGAGACAAGTCTTGATCTGGCATAGTCGCCTAATTCGGTGTTTATGTAGCAGGCAGGATCCTCGAGAGTCCTCGGCGTTAAACGGATGGCGGTGAAGAGGCAAACAAATATTTAATTTGCCGTGCGGAGGGGGAGCACGCAAGAAAGCATGCTGCGTCGGGAGTCGAGGCGGCGAGGCAAGGGATGAGGCAAGAGGACGAGGCAAAGTGACGACGTGGCGCAACTTATTAGCCGGGGACGGGACCAATAATAGTCTTATTCCCTTTTGGGACACGGCCCGGCCGCGAGTCTCGAGTCTGGCGTCGAGCTTGCAAATGAAATTGCGATGCTTCGTGTTATCGGCTGCGCGTCTTATTGTGTTAGGCTTCGGACTGTTTCAACAAGCTACGTCATACGAATTACCGCACGACAACGACGAACAATCGCGCCGGCAACTGCGACAACATTTATAGTATTTAGATTTGCCTTACAGGCTTCCGTTCCAGTCCGGGACCACGTGTCCCGCGAACGCTGCCGACGAATGTTTCACCTTTCACCTGGACAGATTAAACGGGAACAATCCCCAACGAAGAATCTCGTTCAAATATTAGTCATCTGATCTGATAACAACTCGCACGCTTGCGAGTCGAAAATAGAGTTTACGTACTTTTTCTTATCGGTGAACAGCGTGGTTTAGCAGGCGATGTTGACTGTTGATTTCACATTTTTTGTCGACTCGATGATGTTCCTTGCAAGTCGAAGAAAAGCCGGAAGACCCTATTGTCCAGCGGCGCGCGGCGAGTTTCGCGGGAAATATGATTTCTGTTGAACAGGGTGCGCGCAATCCGAGCCAGAACAATGCCATTTCACGGATCCGCGGCGATTCTTCGGCTCGTTAGCGTGAGAAATGGCTCGCCGATTAAGGCTGCTGCTACGAATGCCTTGGCGTGTCTGCGAAACAACCGGAGAGCTAGACGAAACGCGAAACGGTTGCTCAAAGTCTACCAACGACCACTTTTCCACGGAAAATTATCATTGTTGCCTGAAATGGTATGGCTGACTATTGCTTACACAGATCTCGGACTGCGCAACTCTGCCGCTTCAGCCCTTTCCGTATTCCGAGCCCGGAAAGTTCAAGAAAACGAGTGTTCGTTAACTCTTCGTACATCGATATATCGATTATTAAACGACTATGCATCTAATCATATGATTTTTAAATCGGTATAGTTTTGCTGGAGAATGTTGCAGCTAGAATTTTGGAACAGCGTTCGAAAGTGTAGATCTCAAGCTGTCAAACCAATTTTTAATCATGAAGATACGTCCATTTTTACCGGAGTTATGACCATTTCAATTTGGTCACATTTATCGGCTTCTCCGGAGCGACGTTAAATAAGAGACATTTTCAAAGGTTGGAGAATCGTGATGTATAGCGAGAATTATGAAATTCTACCGCTCACCGATGATAAAGCTTAGTCTCCGGCAGAGAAGATCGTTTATTCCTAGAAAGATTCAATTTCCGAGATAAGAATTTTATGGCTGATGGAGTCGGCTTCTCTGTAGATGTGTAAATTTCCGAATGGATGGGCTTATTGTTCGACAAAACTGTTAATATCGACCTCTCGACATCGATCCATGATGATATCCATCCATGATTGTCGTTCGATGTAAAGTGAACACCATAAATATACTATAACCCCGCAAGATTCAAATAATCTTAGAAATAAGTCGTTTTAGAAGCAAATTGAAAAGGCGGTTCCACGAATTCACTCCAATTAATATGTTTAATGAATGATATGATAAAACTGCTATTCAATTATTGTTCCAGAAATATACAAACCGTAACAAGAACTTCTATTTCAATTGTTATGCATGAACAACAAAATTTAATAATCTACCACGCTTCTCGCTCTGCGAATTAAATCTAAAATTCCATTTTAAAATTGTAATATCCTCTCTTTTCTATCTTATAAATAATCGATTTTTCTAATAAAAAATACAGTAATAAATATTTAAATAAAAATGGAAATTTGCTTCCTGAAACTAGAGTAAATAGATATTTATTTCCTGCAATAATCGTTTTAGCAGCTTGCAAATACGACAGTATTTTTATACATTTTTCTAAAATTTTCCACTACTTTATGTTTCTCCTTGGCATTGTTATCATAAGTGCATAAAGTCTACGGTCTATGTATGAGTTGGCGACGTATTTGATACGTCGGTAGCCGAGGGCAAATGCAAGAGTGACTAACTAAATTACCATTATTTTAAACGCGGCAAAGGATATTTTAAATATTTTACTAAAAAATATCACTTGAAGATACCGCAATACAATTTGTACAGGCTCGTGGGAACACCTTCCTAGTTTTATTACTGCAATTTGCAAACGTTCGATACCTCCCCATTTACTTCTGAAGTCTTACTGCAAATTTGCATAAAAATTCGGTAACAACGCTTCATTAAATGCTAACCACATCGTCCATTTTGAACTGCACACCGCTCACAAAAATCGTAGAAATACATCAAGAATGTATTTTGAATGTCGTTAATTTTGTCGTAAACGCATAAATTTCACAATCTGTAAATTAAAAAATTAAATTCCTTTGTAGTAGATGTTCGACGGTGCCGGAGAAAGAAGTTTTTTACAATACGTGTAACGATCGACGTTTCCGAGGATTCATCGATCAAATTCCGGTTTGTGTTCGATGGGGAAAGCAACGCCGACGTACAAGGAAGGATTTCTGCGGCACAGCATTTATTTCGCGCAAGTTTTCTTGTTTCGAGTGAGCCGAGAGAGCACGGGGCGAGCTAGGCGAGCGTGGCTTCAACTCGAAACGAGGAGGGGAAAAAAGATAAGCGCAGATTTTCATAAAGACGACGCGCGTACAGGTAATACTGTTTCTTTTGAAGTTTTTAATTTAGACACGAAATTTATTCCGAAAGTATTCATCTCCTCCGGCCGGATAATCCAGAATTTCCCGCTGAGAGGAATTAATAAGTTTGAAACTTCGTTTCGACCCGCAAATAAATTCGTGCTCCATCCGGGCGACGTATTTCATCAAAACTATGCTATACCCGTCCAGAGAGCATTCAGACGCCAGCATTCAAACCAATTTAAACCTTCCGTGCCCTTAAACTGGCGTTCGCGTTCGGAGGCCATCTTTGAACGCCATTTTTGCGAATTTGTTCAAACAGAATTGCAAAGCTTACGAAATATTCTGTATGGAGAGAGCTGAATCTTTTGCGGCTGTATATTCATTTAGCTTCGTATTTTCAATTCATTGCGGAGAAAGTCGGATTGATGCAGATTAACGACAGTCGTTACAGAGAGCAATAAAGCCACGCCCACTCGGAGCACTCTGTACTAATTGTAAGAGAAGATGGTAGATAATAATTTATTTTGCTTCTTTAATGTTATTGGATGCGACATTTTAAAACAGACAAAGGCAGAGAAAGCTTCTCTTGGGCACTGCCTGGACTCCCTTTCATTAGGGAACACTAAAACCACGCCCACTCGGAGCACTCGATACTAATTGTAAGAGAAAATGGTAGATGGCAATCTATTTCCTTCTGCAAGGTTACTTGAAGCCACACTTTAAAACAGACGAGGACACAGGTTGTTCTCTAGGGCACTGTCTTAACTGCCTTGCATTAAGGAGCAGCGAAGACACGCCCACTTAGAGCACTCTGTACTAGTTGTTGGAGAAAATGGTGGATAATTTATTTTAGTTCTTCGACGTTGGGAGTGACATTATGAAACTGTCGAGGTCACAAAGTGCTCTCGTGGATTCTTCCGGCTTTGCCTACACCAGGAGCAACAAAGTCACGCCCATTTTAGGTTCGTTACAGAGAAAGGAAGTAACATAGACACGTCTACTTCTTTCTTTTTCGTTATTCACCCTGACTCGTTGCTCTAGGACAAACATAACGATAATTTGTCTTATCGTGCACTATCCTGACTGCATCTGGAACAATAACAACGAAGCCACGCCCACTGCCGATACGTTGCAGAGAAAAAAAGCAATGCAGACATGTCTACTTCTTTCTTTTTCGTTATTCACCCTGACTCGTTGCTCTAGGACAAACATAACGATAATTTGTCTTATCGTGCACTATCCTGGCTGCATCTGGAACAATAACAACGAAGCCACGCCCACTGCCGATACCTTGCAGAGAAAGAAAGCAATGCAGACACTTCCGCCTCTTTCATAGTCGATATTTCCCCTGAATGGTTGCTCCAGAACAGCTCTAATCACAGACTGCCTTATTAGGCCCCATCCCAGCTCTTCGGGAAGCTAGAGCAACGAAGCCACGCCCACAGAGAGTGGATAATCTGCCGTTGCCGATGCCTAACTCGATCGAGCGTCGCTTCCGCAGGAAACTGGAGCTAACCCAGCGCACAGAACCCTGAGGTTGGAACCAACTGCACAGTCGAAATACTTATGGACAGCAGTGTACACGTACAGCTTCGATCGAGTCCCATTCGAACGATGGACTCGACAGAGAAACATCGAAACGTCTGAAACGTCTCTCGCGCGGAACCGGTTCGCTGTGTCTGTCGATAATAGCATTAACGATGGCATTGACGGTGCATCTTGTACTCGTGTTGCTATTCATCTCCGGTGGCCTGCGCCGTAATGGTGTGGGGTCGCTTCATCCGAAGTCGGGCGCTGTTCCGAGCACTATTCCCGATTTCGTTCGAACATGGCACAGTCTTTGACCACGAACGATCTTAACATGACCCTAGAAATTCGTATTAGATTCATGAAAACAGGCACTGTTCGTCACTTTTCGCAGAGACAGTCTGCAAGGATTGTAAGCATTTACAACAGCAGAAACATTATTTTCGATCGACTGAGCATATTAACCCTTTGCACTCCGAGGTATTTTAACTGGATAATCAAACATTTCTTCCGATCTAGAATACTTCCATTCCCTATGATTTTTGAAATTGTATGGATATGAAATTGGCAGAATACCTCATACAATACCTAAATGTTTAGTAATTGATTAGATACCGATATATTTAATAATGTAAACAATATTTTGAATAATGATACAACAATTTCTAGTGGTGCCTCAGAGGGGACAGCGGAGTGCAAAGGGTTAAACATTAAATATTTATTTCCCTCCAGATTTTGTAACCGATTTCAATTTCAATTTTCATTACTGACCTGTAGAAAATGGTTCTAAAATTGCTTCTATTAGTCACAAGAAGCTTTTTAAAAAGTTATACTATTTTGAAGGGCGTCGGAATGCTTTCGTGAGCCACAGTGTACAAAAATTTGGTTGAAAGTAAGTTGAAGTGCCCTATGCCTGGACAGCATGTTTTTCTATTTTAAATTTTATCACTTTAAATAAACAAAAACAATTTCTTAAGAGTTTTAACATACAGTTCAGAGTTTGTAAAGTAATTTAAAATAAAAAAATCATTGTTTAGGTTAATATCTTAATTGTATTAACAAGAATAATTCAAACCTATAGTTGGACATATTAAATCCAATTTAAGCTAGTACCTGGGCAGAAGTAAAGCCTATATCGGGACAAATTCAATTTACGAGTTGATCGAGCGAACATAACCTAAAACGTTGATTGGTGGCGCTGTTACGCATGACGAATAGAAGATGCTTTGCGTAATATGTAGTATTCTTATCATAGATTATAGTATTGTATTATTTAACCAAATATATATTTATTTTCATTTACTGTTTTAATAAAACTTGTCATAATACAACTTTTAAGGTTAGGTAGTAATACTGATAGATTTAAGATGTAAACATAAAGTATTATTAACGTCACAACCGGAATACATTTTCTACATACGTTATTCAAGCTAATAGAAGACTAATTATACGTACATGTAGTTAAATAATTTGCAAACAATGCGTTGATTTTATTCATAAACACGTGTGCGGCTTCAGGCGTAAGCACATTGCGTATAAGCTTAGAGTGGGACAGCTACTGTCATCGCGTCCCAGTATGGAGTACTTATATTTGAAAACAGTCCTAATCTTGGACATCTAATATTTGGATTAATAATTATTATTTACGTTAAGTTTGATTGCCAATTTATTTTAAAATATCAATATTATTATGCGTGATGATTATTTTTTGTCTGAGAGCTTAAATTATGTCTTTTTTTCTAACAAAAGTTCGAACTATAACTGCACATGATTCGCATGTAAATAGACTATTTTGTATACTGTTTTCAGATGAACTTTGAATTCATTTTTAAATTTCAATTGATGTCTTAATGAAATAATATTCACACCTACTTGTAGCTAAGGCCTCAGAAAATATGATATAATTATTTAATCTCTTAATTACTGATTTTACTATGAAAATTCAATTGTCCAGATTTAGGTATCACTTTTGGACTGTCCTGACTTAGGGCACTTCACCTTATAAAACTGGATAAATTCAATTTTGCCCACGAAAAGCTGCTTTCGAATCCACTGGCGCAGCGCGTGGGGATGTCGGTGAAACTCATCGATTTCACCTAGCAGGTAACTTCCTTGTGTTCCCGTTTATTAGAAGGGCCGAACCGGTCCGGGATCGGTTAAGGAGGGCGGTAACAGGTGTAAAAACGTTTCGAATCGCGGGATCGGTTAAGCCGAGAATGATTGCCTCTAATTTCTGGCGGGGCGGTTGCTCGCCGCACAAGAAACTTCCTAATGCTTTCAACATGTTCGCCGGTGGTCGGAGGTATCAGAGCCGGTGTTTTTGCGTGTGAGGAGGCGTAGAGCGTGGGTGTCGGGTCTCGGTCCCGCGTACCCGCCGAAAACGAGAGGAGGTCTCTCGCCTATTAGAGAACCCGCGCCGTGCCGGATTCAAAAGCTGTCGCTCGCGATGCCACCGATGATCCCAGGGCTTCATTACCGTCGGGTTAATGCGCAAGCACTGCCCACCCGCGGAGAGAGGGGCACGCATAGAGGGCTGTTTTGTCCGGGAATCTGTGACGTTCACCGGAAAGTTATCGTTCCGAAATTAACAACTCGGACCCGCCACCGTTTCGATTCACCCGTGCACGTCCGCGATCCGTGTTCTACACACGTACCCTCGGCGACCCTGAACCCGCCGTATTAGCAGCGGCTATTACCAGCAGATTTACGCGAATTCAACGTGTGCGTTTTGCTCGAATATCCCGCTGTCAATTAGCAGCCGAGTTGCTCGTAAGTAATTCGTTAGTTTCATGGTGGCCACTGGCGCCCGGACGATTTTTTCATCAAACTTGAAAATCACTTTTCACTACGATCTACGTTTTCTTTCCGTATAAGACGATAATGCTCTTCCTCTTTTAAAGTTGCCGCTTCTCCTACAACGAATGATCTTTAAAACATTTTGAGATCTATTGGACATTTGGGGCTTTACCTTTTGGGGATATACGGGATACGCGGGAAAGATATGATCAAGACGGAATAGACCGGTGGTCGAACACGGCGTAAAAATCGGCCGTACATTTATCGGCAGGAAGCTTCCACGACAGCAAACATCCGTACAAGGAATTCATTAACGAGTTTCCCGGGTCCGCGTCCGTGAAAAGAAATTACGGCCCCAGCGCGGCGCGGCGCGGCAGGGTTTGAGTTCAAAGTTCCCTGAATAGGAAGGAGCACCAGCCTAGGCAATTAATTCACCTCTCGATCATTCACCTTCTCGCTTTCCCCTCTCACTTGTTCTGGTTTCGCCTATTCATCGCTCTGTCCGACGAATCGACTTTTTCCCATTCGTCTCGGCCGCGAGCGGTGCCGACGCGGTAAAAGGTCCGCTAATTTGTAAGTTGTTCGGTGTGCCCGTATATCGTTAAGCACCGGAATAAATTCTTGAACACCGTTCTCTGTTCGCTCGAACAAAACGACGGCCTCATCTATTGTTCCGCTTGTTTACACGTAGTCGTTTTATTGGCCATCTTGTACGTTGAAAACTGTTTCTTCGCGACAGAATCGGTTCCGGTTGAAGTGCTATAGGGAAAATGAGCTTAGGATGAGTTTCCTCAAATATCAACCCCAAAAATTCCCGCAAATCCTGACGTTTAAATGAATAAAACCGAAATCAGGAAGGATAAATTTGGATGGCAAATATTACTTCTATCGTGTTAGAAATTCATAACACGTGCAATATGCAAGTTGTAAGGTTTCTTACGAACGATTATTTTGGGAGACAAGTGCATAAGTCATAATCTGAACTACCAGAGTTAATTTTAGCGTGAACATAATTCATTTGCAATCTGTCTTCGATAAAAATACAGTTTAAAATAATATTCCATCGATTCCCTAAAAGTAGAGTTGATTTTACTCTGTCCATTTTCCATCCACTACATTGTTTCGATAAAAACGCAATTTCAAATGGTGTTCCATCGATTTTGTAATGGCGAGGTTAGTTTCGCCCTGACAATTCTCCATTTACAATCCGCATATATTGTTCCAATAGAAACACAGTTTAGAATAATATTCGATCGATTTCGTAACGGAGGGATTAATTTTTCCCTGATCATTCACCATCTGCAATCTATATAAATACATATAACGTTTCAATAAAAATGCAGTTCGAAACGGCGTTCCATCGACTTTTTAATAGGAGCAAATTCGACTGAAATAGAAGGTTTATCTGTTAAAAATAAACCGGGGTTTTTTTCACCGATTTTAATCAGTTTTAACAGAGATTAAATTAAAAAATCTTCTATCGACTCTATATTTACAGTTCTATTTGTTTCCGCACTGGTCGGAATTATAAGGGCTGATAATATCACTGAAGATTCAATCGGTGATACGTTTTTATTAAAAGAGGAGCAGTGAAACGGAAGGGCACACGCAAGATCTACAAAGGGAAAAGGAAAGGGAAGGCAAAGGAACCAAACGGATTCGAAGAAAAAGCAATGAATGGATCAAAGAGCGAATGAAACCCTAGGGGAAGCTATGGCGCACGGTTTCTAATTTCGCGTAATAAATAATATGTGAAAACAGCATTCAGGTGCTGCTCAACGTCTCGTTCAAGGATCTCGATTTCCCACTGATTAATTATTGCCGAGAAAAATCTGCATAGCTCACTTTTCCAATAATCAAGTGCAAGAATGAATTCTTTCTTTCGGAGGAAAATTACAATTATATCAAATCACCATGCTCGCATTTTGCAGATCAAAGCCGGGTGTGGTGATACAACAAAAAAATTATTTTCAAATGTGAATAACAGAGTGGCGTTTTATTATGAAGTCGTTTCTCCAGCTTTCAAATTATCTGAAGGCAAACAAGAGGACGATGCAGCATTCGGGCGACTGACAGTTCGAACAGTAATGGAAGGAATCTCGGTGGTTAGCAATTTTGTTCGTTGACCCGGTCGGACTCGGCTCTAGTAGCCTAATTCGGTTTGGCTCTTCCCGCTTTCAGTCGGTCACTCCTCTTTTCTCTCGTTGGGCTTTCTTCGGAGGAAAGTTTCGAGGGGTCTACTTTGCGAGGACGTGCCAGAAAGCTCTCGCATTATTTCGTTTCTTCTGGAAGAAAGCCTCGGCCCTTCTCGTTCCTCCTCGGCGAGCTCCAACCTCGTCGAGTTTCTCTCGTTCGACGAGTGGCCCGTTTCAAACGGCACACGGTGCACAGCGCACAGCATGGAAGCTGCCACGTTCTCTCGTTCGTATATAGGTACATGTGCTTCTCGCCATAGTCGCGCCATTTTTCCTCCCTCTCGCGTACATTTAATGGGAACACTCTTTTTTCGCAGTCCCGTCGCCGTGAATAAGGAACCCGCCCGGTTCCCATCGGCTTTATCCCTGCTTTTTCTCCCGATTTTCTCTCCCAGCTCTCTCCTACGAGGCCTCCGAGCCTCGTGGCGACGTCAACTCCCTCTCTCTCTCTCCCTCTCTCTCCCTTTTCAGCCCTCTCTCTGTTTCACGCTCTAATTGGTTCATTATCGAACTTCTTTTTTCTCTCCTAGCCGCGCTTTCAGCCTAGTATTACCGAGAAATTTCGTAATAAACTATGGCCTCTTGTTAGCAGGGATGGGCATCGGCCCTACCGCTGTCAAACTTGACAGTGTCAACCTTCGACTACTGCGGACCATCAAATTATAAGACCCATCGTACAAAAAATCCAGGGTATCTCAGCTGAAGGAGGCTAAATATCCTCTATACTTTTAATGACACAAAAGATATTTATTATTATTATTATTAGATTTATTATAAACGGAGCGTAGTCCTTTTAAACAAGCGTTTACACTAGAGTAAAAAAGGAATAACTAAGAGGAGACATGTACAAAAACTGTTGGAATATCAGGTATGGTCTTTTATATGGTAATCTTCTTTCCAATGTGTGAAACGACCAATTAAAAAAATCAATACTATTATACAGGGTATTTACCCTAACTTGACCACTTTGAATATCTTTGTTGTTTTTAAAGATACGTCAAATGTCTGAAGGATAAAGTTGAATGGTAAAATGGGGCTCATACGATACCAAAAAAATTTTTGTTTTTATGTAATTATTTTTAGAGATATGAAGGTCACCTTCATTTTTTTAAATGGAATGAGGTATTTTATAATACATTAATCGATGCAGCACATTCTTTATAAAAAAGTACTAACCTATGTGTGTCGAAAAGTTAGTAGTTTAGGAGATATTTCAATTTAAATAATTCAACATTAATTCACCATTACTGTCGTACTTTGTTCTAACAAATGTCCAGCTGCATCGACTGATGTATTAAAAAATACCTCATACCATTTAAAAAAAATGAAGGTGACCTTCATATCTCCAACAAAAATTTTTTTGGTATAGTATGAGCCCCATTTTACCGTTCAAGTTTGTTCTTCAGACATTTGACGTATCTTTAAAAACAACGAAGATATTCAAGGTGGTCAAGTTAGGTGAAATACCCTGTATACTGTGTTAGAGTTTGCAATAATGCGATTTATAGGATTTATTAATCCATATGTGGATTTGGTTTTAAATGTTTGACATCCTGCTCTAGATCTCAAGACACGTTCAGATACACAGAAATTGATTTGCATAACGAGATAGAGGGACAATCAATATTATAATTAATCAAATTGAAAATAAAGCTCTGGTCGGATACTATTCTTCGAGCAGACAATGCTTCCAGGTTGACTGTGTTTAATATTGTGAAGAAATCGTGATCAATTTATAATTTATTACTTCATCGTCTTTCAAGATCATCGTGAATCCTAAGAGCCAATATTTTCGACATTTTATAAGGTCTTCATAAGGTTTCTTGTTGCATTTGGCTGTATCACTGCACCAACGTTCCGAAACACAAACACACCGGAATAACGGTGCAATTCCTGCAAGTTCAGTGGGAATCGACCGGCGAACGCGAACGGCGAACTCGATCGCATTTAAAAGTTTCGACGACTGGGAATTGTAGCGAGTTTTAATGAAATTTATTTTTCGTTTAAACCGCGCCCTCGTAAACCGCGACCTCCGGTTATACGAGCTTTATCAGCGCCTCGAAATTTCCTACAAGAACAGAGTCATATCCATCCCCCGCACGCTGCGACTGCACACACCCTCTACCAGCTCTCTCGCGATTATTTACATAAAATATCAATGATAAAATCAACCAGCTCAAAGCGACGGATGCAAATACGGAGAAGGGCAATTTCGCGAGATAATCGAGCGCTCGCTTGCTCGCCGGTGTTTGCCGCTCCTCCCGTTTCTTCCTCGTTCTCCCGAGTTATTCGTATTTAGGGAGATGCGCCGTCACATCGAATAAAAGAGCTTTCCGCCGGTTTCGTGTATCACGGGCTACGAATTTCGTTATTGCCAGATATCCCATCGCAACAGAACCATTTTTTCTTGATCGATCATAGATTCTGAATGAATCGCAGGTATCATTGAAATTTTGCAATTATCGCTCCTAAATTATGTATTATCTCTATGCAATTTTTGCATTATTATTTTTATGCGTTTTTGAAGAACCAACAACAGGGTGTTACATATGCGGGGAGGTAAGCGCTCTCTAAGGTGAAGTGCCCTAAGTCTGGACAGTCCAAAAGTGATACCTAAATCTGGACAATTGAATTTTCATAGTAAAATCAGTAATTAAGAGATTAAATACAAGTAGGTGTGAATATTATTTCATTAAGACATCAATTGAAATTTAAAAATGAATTCAAAGTTCATCTGAAAACAGTATACAAAATAATCTATTTACATGCGAATCAGGTGCATTTATAGTTCGAACTTTTGTTAGAAAAAAAGATATAATTTAAGCCCTCAGACGAAAAATAATTATCACGCATAATAATATTGATATTTTAAAATAAATTGGCAATCAAACTTAACGTAAATAATAATTATTAATCCAAACATTAGATGTCCAAGATTAGGACTGTTTTCAAATATAAGTACTCCATACTGGGACGCGATGACAGTAGCTGTCCCACTCTAAGCTTATACGCAATGTGCTTACGCCTGAAGCCGGACACGTGTTTGTGAATAAAATCAACGCATTGTTTGCAAAATTATTTAACTACATGTACGTATAATTAGTCTTCTATTAGCTTGAATAACGTATGTAGAAAATGTATTCCGGTTGTGACGTTAATAATACTTTATGTTTACATCTTAAATCTATCAGTATTACTACCTAACCTTAAAAGTTATATTATGACAAGTTTTATTAAAACAGTAAATGAAAATAAATATATATTTGTTTAAATAATACAATACTATAATCTATGATAAGAATACTACATATTACGCAAAGCATCTTCTATTCGTCATGCGCAACAGCGCCACCAACCAACGTTTTAGGTTATGTTCGCTCGATCAACTCGTAAATTGAATTTGTCCCGATATAGGCTTTACTTCTGTCCAGGTACTAGCTTAGATTGGATTTAATATGTCCAACCATAGGTTTGAATTATTCTTGTTAATACGATTAAGATATTAATCTAAACAATTTCAACTTCAATTTCAATATCAACTCTTCATCTTCATTTTCAACTTCAATTTCATCTTCATTTTCAACTTCAATTTCAACTTTAATTTCAACATCAATTTCAACTCTTCCATTTCAACTTCAATTTCTATTCTCCCATTTCAACTTCAATTTCTACTCTTCCATTTCAACTTCAATTTTTCAATTTCACTTCGTTAATTTCAACTCTTCAATTTCAACGTCAATTTTTCAATTTCAACTCTACAATTTCAATTTCAACGTCAATTTCAATATCAACCCTTCAACTTCAACTCTTCAATTTCAATTTTAACATCAATTTTTCCATTTCAACTTCATTTTCATTATCAACTTTTCAACTTCATTTTCAATTTAGATTTTTCCATTTCAACTTTAATTTCACCTTTAATATCAACTTCAATTTCTACTCTTCCATTTCAACTTCAATTTTTCAATTTCACTTCGTTAATTTCAACTCTTCAATTTCAACGTCAATATTTCAATTTCAATTTCAACTCTTCAATTTACACTAGCCAGTATACATTTTAAATTCTGTCCAGGTACTAGCTTAGATTGGATTTAATATGTCCAACTATAGGCTTGAATTATTCTTGTTAATACAATTAAGATATTAACCTAGACAATGATTTTTTTATTTTAAATTACTTTACAAACTCTGAACTGTATGTTAAAACTCTTAAGAAATTGTTTTTGTTTATTTAAAGCGATAAAATTTAAAATAGAAAAACATGCTGTCCAGGCATAGGGCACTTCACCTTATTTCGGATAATGTTTTATAATGATAAAGTCTCGCCATCCGGAACCATCCCCTGGCTACCTTCTCCCACTGAACTTGTACAAAATTTTAAACAACGCCGAAAGGATTGTCGGAAATTCTGGCCTAGAGAATTCATCGTAAATCGCATCGTGCTCGTTCGGGAACCGTAGCCTCATTAGAGGAGCTAAGGATTCAGCCGTGGGAGTGCTCGCGTGTCAACAGAAGGCACCGACATGACAGGACAGTGCATTTGGCAGTCGTGCTCCGCAGGGCGATCGGGTCAGAGACATGGGGACGCAGTTGCAAAGGAGCAAGAGTTAGGCGAACGAGGGGATGGTTTTGCTGAGAAGAGAGAGAATGGGAGGGGTTGTCGGAGGGTGCGCGCGCGCGCGCGACAAACTTCGAACAAGTCGAGCAATCTGGAATCGAATGGAGTTTCGGAGACTTAGCCGAGTGAAAAATTGGAGGAGCAACTTTCGCGATGCTCTCAGACCCATTAAGCGGCTCAACAAGTACGATTCCAGTAACCGTTTTGCCCGTGGACTTTGAATGGAGCTACGTAGCTCGCGAGCGAGAGAAAGCACGAGATCGAGAAAGAGAGAGAGAGGGGGGAGAGAGAGAGAAATAGAGAGAACAGTTCGCGTTAGAAAGGGAACCAACAATGAGGGAGGAGACGGGGGTAGAGTAGTCGGAGGGAAAATTGTTTGTCGGAATCGTGGAGCGGGACTCCCAAGGGGGAGAGCGAGGGCCCGGCAGAAAACACGAACCAGGAAACACGCCGGTAAAGGAGCCAAATGCAGCGACATCGTCCGTGCCTTTTAACTGGTTCTCCCGCACCGCTTCGAAACGCTCCGCACCGCGCCACGAAACTCGAACCAGACTCTTCCTTTGAGCCCCGGACTGGTTTAATGGAATGCGGACGGGACGACCCTCTTTCGGCTTAATCTGCGTATCGACGACTCGCCCCGACTCGACTCAACTCGACAAGCGCGACCCGATTCCACCCAAGCCTCCCGATAAGAGTTAATTACTTTTTTACTATAAACTGCCGGAGCACCGGTCGACCCGCAGAGAGAGAGAGAGAGAGAGTGAGAGGAACAACCTCGCTTTTACCCGTTTCCGCGTACACACCGTCCACAGGAATCAAAAGCGAAAAGCTCCGCGAAATTCCCGTAACTCTGTTAATCATACATTATTAACCTCTTTTCGATACTTGCACTGTTACCAAGACTCGCTCGAATTTCCTATGTATAGCAGATCAATATTTGTCTGAAATAATTGTATGAATAAATTCTTTTCAGTCAAATATTTTATTCACTCAGTCACGGATACATTCGTACACGTTATGATGAAGTGACATTGTGTTCACTTTGTCCTACTGTATCATAACATTAATCGACCGAGTGTACAAATACAACACGTACATATTTATACAACATATGCATTCGGTCGATTCGTGTCATAATACAAAATGATAAATACGTCAGCAGTAGTAGAATAATAACTGTGCGAATTATTCATCAGGTAGTCATTGTATCAGGTCGTTTAGTATGAAACTTGACAAGTGAAACATAAATTTCGAACACATCTGTCAAGTTTCACACTTAACCCTCCGTATGCTGTTGTACGTTTTATTCCGATATAAGACGACGCTGTAAAAACCCTCAGCACTCGAATGGTGACTTTGAGGCGCCATTAAAAATTGCTGTAGCATAAAATTGTAAAAATCACAGGGAGTGGAAATATTCTAGATTGGAAAAAATGTTTAATTTTCTCGTTAAAATAACTCCGAGTGCAAAGGGTCGAAAATGAGAAACTCGCATATTCCCTTTTCGTCTTTTGAAGTTGCTAGTGTCCAAGTGTCCGACTTCAATTTTGATAATTTTTTGTGAGACGATGGTATATGGATCCCTAATGATGTCTGCAAAATATTAGCTGTAGTTACTCAATAGTTTTGAAGATATAAACAATGGAACTTCGAAAATTTGAGCTGCAAATCATGGTATATCAACAAGGTATGAAAGTAAATTGTTTATATCTTTGAAACTATTGAGTAACTACAGCTAATATTTTGCAGACATCATTAGGGATCCATAAACCATCGTCTCACAAAAGATTATCAAAATCGAAGTCGAACACTTGGGGTCCTTCCCTTGTTAGTGCCAGAACGAGAGGTTATGTTATATGTATTCTATTCAGATATGACTCCGGCATAGGCCTAGAACTCGCAGAAGATTAACGACCTGACACAACAAAGCTTTAAGGGGGTAGTCTACCCTATGGTTACAACTAGAATATTACTAGAATCTTACTAGAAAACATGGGTTTGCGCGCTTCGGTTGTTTGACCTTATTTCAACAGATTTTGGGCTGGGTGAGGTCTCATTTTAAAGAGGAAGGTTCATCACACTGCGCTCTGGTCATGAGGTTAACGAGATTATGTTTAATATGTATAATATAAGGGCCCAAAGTAGAGAAAAAATCTAGGAAAAAAACCCACAGATTTCAATGCATTTTTCTGTCTCTAAAAGACTTTTTGACTGCCCTAATGACCAGAGCGCAGCGTGATGAACCTTCCTCTTTAGAATGAGCCCTCACCCAGCCCAAAATTTGCTGATATAAGGTCAAACAACCGAAGCGCGCAGACCCATTATTTCGACCCAAAATCTAGCAGGATTCTAGTAAATTAGAAAATAACTAGAATCCTACTAGATTTTGGGTCGAAAAAATGCGTTTACGCGCTTCGGTTGTTTGACCTTATATCAACAAATTTTGGGCTGGGTGAGGGCTCATTCTAAAGAGGAAGGTTCATCACGCTGCGCTCTGGTCATCTGAGCAGTCAAAAAGTCTTGTAGAGACAGAAAAATGCATCGAAATCTGCGGGTTTTTTTCCTAGATTTTTTCTCTACTTTGGGCCCTTATATTATACATATTAAACATAATCTCGTTGACCTCATGACCAGAGCGCAGTGTGATGAACCTTCCTCTTTAAAATGAGACCTCACCCAGCCCAAAATTTGCTCAAATAAGGTCAAACAACCCCTTAAGGGGGTAGTCTATGCGCTAGTTACAACTAGAATCTTACTAGAATCTTACTAGAAAACATGGGTTTGCGGGAAAACAAATGCTGTCCTTATTTCAGCAAATTGTGGGCTGGTTGAGGGCTCATTCTAAAGAGAGGAAGGTTTGACGATAGTCGCTCTGGCCATTAGGCTAATGAGATTATGTTTATATCTAATAATATGAAGGCCCAAAGTAGAGAAAAAATCTTGGAAAAAAACCCGCAGGTTTCAATGCATTTTTCTGTCTCTGAAAGACTTTTTGACTGCCCTAATGACCTGAGCGCAGTGTGATGAACCTTCCTCTTTAGAATGAGCCCTCACCCAGCCCAAAATTTGCTGATATAAGGTCAAACAACCGAAGCGCGCAGACCCATTATTTCGACCCAAAATCTAGCAGGATTCTAGTAAATTAGCAAATAACTAGAATCCTACTAGATTTTGGGTCGAAAAAATGCGTTTACGCGCTTCGGTTGTTTGACCTTATATCAACAAATTTTGGGCTGGGTGAGGGCTCATTCTAAAGAGGAAGGTACATCACACTGCGCTCTGGTCATCTGAGCAGTCAAAAAGTCTTTTAGAGACAGAAAAATGCATCGAAATCTGCGGGTTTTTTTCCTAGATTTTTTCTCTACTTTGGGCCCTTATATTATACATATTAAACATAATCTCGTTGACCTCATGACCAGAGCGCAGTGTGATGAACCTTCCTTTTTAGAATGAGCCCTCACCCAGCCCAAAATTTGCTCAAATAAGGTCAAACAACCCCTTAAGGGGGTAGTCTATGCGCTAGTTACAACTAGAATCTTACTAGAATCTTACTAGAAAACATGGGTTTGCGGGAAAACAAATGCTGTCCTTATTTCAGCAAATTGTGGGCTGGTTGAGGGCTCATTCTAAAGAGAGGAAGGTTTGACGATAGTCGCTCTGGCCATTAGGCTAACGAGACTATGTTTATATCTAATAATATGAAGGCCCAAAGTAGAGAAAAAATCTTGGAAAAAAACCCGCAGGTTTCAATGCATTTTTCTGTCTCTGAAAGACTTTTTGATTGCCCTAATGACCTGAGCGAAAATCGTCAAACCTTCCTCTTTACAATGAGCCCTCACCCAGCCTACAATTTGTTGAAATGAGGTCAGCATTTGTTTTCCCGCAAACCCATATTTTCGACCCAAAATCTAGTAGGATTTCTTATTTGACTAGTTATTTGCTAATTTACTAGAATCCTACTAGATTTTGGGTCGAAAATATGGGTTTGCGGGAAAACAAATGCTGACCTTATTTCAGAAAATTGTAGGCTGGGTGAGGGCTCATTGTAAAGAGGAAGGTTTGACGATATTCGCTCAGGTCATTAGGGCAGTGAAAAAGACTTTCAGAGACAGAAAAATGCATTGAAACCTGCGGGTTTTTTTCCAAGATTTTTTCTCTACTTTGGGCCCTTATATTATTAGATATAAACATAATCTCGTTAGCCTAATGGCCAGAGCGACTATCGTCAAACCTTCCTCTTTAGAATGAGCCCTCAACCAGCCCACAATTTGCTGAAATAAGGACAGCATTTGTTTTCCCGCAAACCCATGTTTTCTAGTAAGATTCTAGTAAGATTCTAGTTGTAACCAGCGCATAGACTACCCCCTTAAGGGTGTGGGTCGGATTTTGACCTTGGTCGTAGTATCGGTGCCCTCCGCATTTGTAGCTAGGAGCGCTAGTGTTTTTAGTCACTGTTTTACCGATTCAGTCACTGTATTGGTAAAATATCGGTAAAATAGTGACTAAAAACGCTAGCGCTCCTAGCTAAAAATGCCATGAAACTAATACTTGGACCAAAATCTCCCGTATAGGGATCTACTTCGTAGATTTCGTTTGCTGTGTTTAAACACGTATAGTTTAACATAATAAAGGTTTCATTGACATTGTATGTGACCCTGAATTCCGGGATGCCTACATTTTGGTCTATAAGAACCCTAAATCTCTCGATATTTAAGAAAATGTATGTGTCTCGACAATGGCAGCACTGTCGCTTCGTCCAATATTTGTGAAACTGCGCTACATGCTGCCGAATAATACAAATTACGCCTCGAAAACGCAAAAGTAGGTCATATATGGAAGCATCCCGTAATTGTGGGTCTTTTATCTAGCGATTGTGACTACGTAGGGGCCTCAAATGTGCGTTAGAGAGACAGCAAACGAAATCTACGGGACCCTTGCAATCTCGTGTACGTATACAGTATCTATCGGTGTGTTAAGGTACTACCACACTCGCACTCGACCAAGGTCAAAATCCGACCCACACCCTTAAGGCGGCAGTCCCACCTCTGGTTATAACTAGAATCTTACTAGATTTTGGTCGAAAAAATGGGTTTGCGACTAAACGTTGTTTCACCTTATACGAGCATATTTTGAGCTATGTGAGGGCTCATTCTAAAGAGGAAGGTTAGATCTAGTGCGCTCCAGTCATCACATAAGTCGAAAAAGTCTTTTAGAGACAGAATATGCATTGAAATCTGCGGGTTTTTTCCCCAGATTTTTTCTCTACTTTGGGCCCTCATATTATTAGATATAAACATAATCTCGTTAACCTCATGACTGGAGCGCACTAGATCTAACCTTCCTCTTTATAATGAGGCCTCACACAGCTCTAAATATACTCGTGTAAGATCAAACAACGTTTAGTCGCAGACCCATATTTTCGACCCAAAATCTAGTAAAATTCTAGTTATAGCCAGAGGTGGGATTGCCGACTTAGAACGAGGATTGTGATCGTACTTCAAATCAGAAGTTTGTTGATTCGCGTGCATTAGGCTCGCATCGGTAGAATAGGGTATACTAGAAGAATCGTTTACCAGGGAGCCAGTGTCCCGAAGAAATCGGTCGCAGAGTATAACTGCACAGCCTATTAGCTCTCCTCTCCTCGAGTTGTGCAGAGCATCGTTCACGGTTGATATTCTCCGGTGTGGCAGCAGAGCGTTTCTGCCAAGGATGCCAGCTGCAGCTGTCGAGATTGAACCAGGAAAACTAATCGTCGATTTTACACTGGATCCCTGCCCCCACCCTCCTCTTTCTCTCTTTCTCACTCGTTCTCTCTCCTGAGGGAATATCGTTTTGTTCCTTAGCTCCCGGGCCGTGCGTCAACTTGCATTTTCCATTAGACCGGATATTAATTAAAATAAATTGACACAGTCTATCGGTTCCGCTTGCTCCGGGGATCGATTAATAATTCTAGCGGTTACGCGCGGCCCGATCAACCTCCTGGACACACACGCGGGGTAATAATAAGAGCCCGGACATACTATGCTGGACAAACTTCGCCTGCGACTAACATGGACGAAGCGGGACACGCGTTTCACTTGTTAAACAATCATTCAACTAGCTTCTCAAGCGGACTTTATGCATTTATAACAAAAATGGATAGGTGGTCGAAAATAATAAGTGTTTATGAATTTTGTATACTCAAGGTCACGCAAAGGTCATATTATTATAAGTGGTTGGATATATCTTGATATCCTATCGCAGACTAGGGCATTATTATTGATTAATGTGTACGATTAAAAAAAGAAATCATCGAAAAATCGACGTTTGATTCAATCGATTGATGAAGTTAATCGTCAATCGCTGATGAAAAGAAGAAATCATCAAAAAATCGACGATTGGATCAATCGATTGATGAAGTTAATCGTCAATCGTTGATTAAAAAAAGAAATCATCGAAGAAAAACATAAAAGCACGTAAACAGAGTTTATATTACAGACCAAATGACATTACACCTAAACTCAGTTTACATTTTTGCAGTTTTGCAGAAATTTCAGCAGTTAATCCTTAATCAATTACCCGATTGACGATTACAATTGAAAGGAATGTAATCGTTAATCGCATTTAATAACTAAAGTAGAAATTTTTACACAATCAAATTTTGCAAGAACTTTAACAGCTTATACCGGGTGATTCACGACAAACAGGCCACCTAAATAGCTCCGTTAGGATTAGAGATAGAAGAAAATGTTAGAGAGAAAAGTTGTACAGTTAAAGGGGGCAAATATGGTGATATAAAAAAATGTTCCGATTGTAGTCGTTTTCAAGGTCTATTGAAGGTCATCGATGATTTTTAAATAGCACCATATATTTTTAACTTCACAGTGTTGCAGCTGATGTCAAGACGAGTTCAATGATGTGGTACACTATGACCTTCAAATGACCTTGATCTTTGAAAATTGACGTTCCTTTGCGCGGTCCATCTCTTCATGCTATGGTGATGCAAAAATATTTGTTACGTAATGTGCATATCGTCAATGGACCAAATATCTGGCAAGAATATTTTTTTCCAAAGGTCATTTTTTTCGGAGTTATCAAGGTTATCGATGTTTTTTGATACATAACTACATTTTTATTTTATTGCACCGTGTAACTGATCGAAAAGTACATTCAGATATGTATAATAAAGTGACCTTAAAATGACCTTGATCTTCAAAAATTAAAGTTTTACCTTCAGATCAAGCTCAAGGTCATGTTATTATACATATCTGAATGTATTTTTCGATCAATTACACGGTGCAATGAAATAAAAATGTAGTTATGTATCAAAAAACATCGATAACCTTTATAACTCCGAAAAAAATGACCTTTGGAAAAAAATATTCTTGCCAGATATTTGGTCCATTGATGATATGCACATTACGTAACAAATATTTTTGCATCACCATAGCATGAAGAGATAGACCGCGCAAAGGAACGTCAATTTTCAAAGATCAAGGTCATTTGAAGGTCATAGTGTACCACATCATTGAACTTGTCTTGACATCAGCTACAACACTGTGAAGTTAAAAATATATGGTGCTATTTAAAAATCATCGATGACCGTCAATAGACCTTGAAAACGACTACAATCGGAACATTTTTTTATATCACCATATTTGTCCCCTTTAACTGTACAACTTTTCTCTGTAACATTTTCTTCTATCTCTAATCCTAACGGAGCTATTTAGGTGGCCTGTTTGTCGTGAATCACCCGGTATATCAATAACTATTTGTCTGCGACATTTGTAGCTCCTTTCAAACTTTTTCTCTTCTGGATAAGTGGAAGGTATTGATGTAAAAACCGACACCCTGTACATAGAGGAGAGAAAACGTTGTTGAAGCAGGGATGACAAGGTAATCGTGGAAACCGAGAAAGCTTTTGTTTATTTATTTGCCCATCCTGCTCCTCAGCGCTCGGAAATAAATGATGTCGCTCCAATAACAGGAAAAGAGAAACAATTACCGACAGATTTGTGTGCAAAGCCTCGCACCATCAGCGTGGAAACGTGTTCATTCGCGAGGATATTTAATAAATCATTTTTCTATATAGAGCTATTATTATACCGGAGCTCTCCAGACCCTGCCGGAAGGATAAAACCACACAACAATCTCGCGAACCGCGTATTCGTTATCAATCCTCGCGATTCGCCGAACTCTTTCTCTGTTTACTCGGCGCGATAGTAATCGACGTACTACGCAAACGCGCAAAACACTGTCCCCCCGTTCGTTTCGCGCAGATTCGCGCGTACAGTTCAACCGAACCGTGCCGGCACGCAATTATCGTCCGGCATAGTACTCGGCAAATACCCCGGACTATTTCCTATTTCTATCGGTGCCGAGTGCATGCTCGGGTGAAATCGCTCATTGTCCCATTTCGAAGCATAATTCATCCGTTTCCACCATTCAATCGGCGAACAAAAAAACATTTCCACGGATCCGTGAAAAAAAAACAAAAATTTCGTGATTAGATTTCGGGAACAGGTGAATTTGGTTATCCGGCGACATTTTACTAGCTGCGTTATTGCACCGGCGTTACCGCATTTGATGTTTATTGATCGAACTGTTTTCCCATTGGCAATTGATGCATTTCGATCGTTGACAAGGGAATGCGTTTGTCATTTTTTTACAAAAACCTGCGTTTCGTTATTCAATTATCTTTCGAATCTCTGCTTGAATCCTGAACCGTTAACATTGGATGTTTGCATTAATCTCTCTTCGGTATTATGTTTTTTCAAACAAATATTTCATTCTCTATGTATGGAGGAATACAGGGTGTCCCAAAAATGTTATGCTACCTTAAAGGGATCATTCTTGGGGTGATTTGAAGTAACTTTTCGCTCTGCGAAAATGTTCTCCGCAACTTTGTTAAGAATTCCGGCTCGGAATCGGTGTTTTTCGCTAGTAACTCCTTAAAAATTAAATAACTCTTTCCAACCAATTATTATTCCTACAGAAATTGACTTTTCGTGTGGGCAAAATGATGAGGCACCTCGAATATAAAATAAGAAAAGTATTAGAATTCAACAAAATTACACAATTTTTGGCAGTTTTAGTAATGCGTGGTACTTTCGTTAGCCCTTTACGTTGTACCACTTCAATCATTCTTCTTGGTAAACTTCTACATAGATTTTTTATATCATTTTGATGTACGCTTCCCCAAGCTTCTAAAATTGCTGATTTCAATTCGGATACTGTACTGTACTGCTTTCCACCTTCGTATAATATTCTTGACAATGTTTAGGTCAGGAGACCTTGCAGGCCAATTTAAAACCTTTATATTTTCCGCTTCGAAATAATTGTTTACTATGCGAGCAATATGCACAGCTGCATTGTCTTGCTGAAATATACAAGGTGTTTCGTTTATCTGATAACGGAAATACATTGTGACGCACTGAAGTTACGAAAAAAATTTGTTTACAAAAATTGTTCGGTATAAAGGGTACAATAATATAGTCTAATTTTTTTGAAGACTAGAATGGTGGGGAGGGGGGATTTTAAAGTCAAATTAAGTTTTTTAAATGGAATGTCCTATTTTTTATAACATAGATCGATAGAGTATCAAATTATGAGTATAAAAGTGTTGACCTTCAAATGTCCTAAACCTAATAGTTAACGAGATATTATCCAAAGAATACAGAAAATTGTGTCGATAATATCTCGTTAACTATTAGGTTTAGGACATATGGAGGTCAACACTTTTATACTCATAATTTGATACTGTATCGATCTATGTTATAAAAAATAGGACACTCCATTTAAAAAACTTAATTTAACTTTGAAATCCCCCGTCCCCACCATTCTAGTCTTCAAAAAAATTAGACTATATGATTGTACCCTTCATACCGAACGATTTTTGTAAACAAATTTTTTTCGTAACTTGAGTGCGTCACAAGATATTTCCGTTATCAGATAAACGAAACACCCTGTACATTTCAGCAAGACAATGCAGCTGTGCATATGTTCCAATTTGCCCTTTAATTAAATTTAAGTAGCCAGAACTATTCATACGGCCTTGAATAAATTTTATTTTGGTTATTCCTCTGTAGCTGTTCCTCCCCATATCATTACTGTACCGCCACACAGTGGTCCGGATCGAGAAATTCAGTGACATTTTGTTATAACTTTTGAACCATTAGAGATATTGCAATGAAATTTTCACTAAAAATATTTAAAAAATAGTCATTTTTAATTATAGATAATTAAATATTTTTTGCATTTGTTAAACAATATTTATTAATTAATTTTCATTCATTCTTTGTTATTGATAATAAATTTGTTTACATATAAGTTCACAAACTATTTTTTGTAATAATTTATAATAAAAATTTTTTCGTCCATACCGAGAAGTTCTGTGATACTGCCACAGCTTTTGAATCGTAAAAGTTATTCTGATGAAACTTTCACTGAAAAATATGAAAAAATAATCACTTTTTAATGATAAATAATTTAATACGTTTAGTGTTTGTTTAATCATTTTTAATAACATTTTACTTACTTTACTGACTGATTTACTTAAATCTATGCAAGTATCAATTCTGCAGCTTCTTGATCTAGCGGCCTTTTCTTTTTATTTTGTGATTTTACTCTTATAGCAGCATATAATAAACAATTGACTGTAGGCTACAATCAAAACAGTCCGCTCGCACGCGCGCGAGGTTCTTCGCGTCTCGCACAATCCTGGCGCTCGACGCAGCGATGGATACACTTGAATCACTAATAACTTGCGTCGATGGACGATGTTGGAAGTAAATCGTGCATAACTATATAGGGAAAAGTGTACTGAACATTGTACAATTTGTAAACATGCGGTACTAATTGGAACTCAAAAGATATTCCGTATCAAAGATGAAGAATTTTGACAATTTCCGAGCCTTCACTGTACATCATTTTTTTAATACATTATTTAAATTAATTTTAAATTGTCAGTGTAAATTTTTATCGTAATGGAATTCTCTTCATTTTAAAAGAAGAACAGAGGAAAAATATTAAACAGGTGTGTCAGGGCATCCAGATAAAGATAAATATCTTTTTTCTGCGAAACAGGCTATTTTCAAAATGCCCAACTTTAAGTGTTCGTCGCGATTACAATTTTAATTATATTTTATTAATTTCTTTATTTTCGAGGTAGATGGATATTTATGAAGCAATACAAACTTTGTACATGTCAATATGAGAAAGTTCATTTTTCGACAAAATGTCACTGAATTTCTCGATCCGGACCACTGTGCGCCACCACATTGTCGATGACTCAAAACTCAAAACCCTTTGTTCCTTTTTTAAATCATGGGAATAATACTTGTATCCATCTGGGCCATCCAAATTTAGTTTCTTTTCATCCGTGAATATAATTCGCTTCCACTGAGGTTTCACGACATATGTATATATGAAATTTTGTGTGTGTACAATACGGTGGATCTTAGGTTTTCTTCTTTTATGGTTTACATCGCTTCTTCAACTGCTATGGCTATTAAGCGACGTTCTTCATTTGCGAAAAATCTCGCAAAATAAATTTTCGACCAATTGATCTAAAACTTTGGATATATCATTTTTTCATGAAATGGAACAATATTGGTGGGGGAGGGAAGGGGGCGTGCCCAGAATTTCGAAAAATAAGATCCACCCTAGTGTACAACGGTGCCTTATCATTTTGTCGACCATTTTGGGACATAAAATCGGGTATAAAATCGCCACGAATAAGAGGAAATAGAAACAATTGCTCGCACAGAATCGCTCAGGTATTACCGCACTATAGAACGTTCGCAACGTTCAAATACGACCGGGGTGTCTGCAGAAAGTTCTGCGAGTCCTGCGGGTCCGGGCATCGAAATCACTGGCACCGGGGCCGATAAGCTCGACAAAGATAATATTTCCACAGTGCGAGTCCTCGAGCTTGTCCACCTTCGCGGAATAGTATAGCAAGGATCGCTCGCGGTTCTCGGTCAATTTGCATTCGGACGCGATTCTATCTTCCGCTGGAAAAATTCGCCGAGAAAGCGAATATGACCGGCTCCGTAATTCCGCTAACAATACACCGGCATGTACTGCTTACCGCCTCGGTGACAAATGCGCGCGTTGAATAATTCAAGGTGTTTCGAACGCGCGATATTTCGCGGGACCGCATTCACCGTTCACGGTTCAACGTTCAGCGGGTGTACACACGGTGTTTAATGAGTTGGTAATCCCTGGCAAAAGGGGCTTACCGAACGGCGAGAGTTCAAGTATCCGTTGTTCCAACGAAATTCCACGATCCGTACGAATTGTGCGGATCGATGCAATCGTTCCCTGGACTGTTAGATAAATTAATCGATTTGGCGCGATTTGGTTGGCCTAATGACATCGCACTGCTGCGAACTGTGGATCTTTATGGAAAATAAAAATTGTACGCATTCATCGCAAGATAATAAAGCTATATAGATGGACACTAATTTCCTTTTCTAATTATCTTGATAAGTCAACGATGATACCATAACATTTTTAAATCCCTGGAATATTTTCACTGATTTGAATTTGATCCACCCATTTTCCTCATAAATACATGAAATCCTCAATCTAGTGATGAGTACGAATTTTTATACAAAATAAATATCGCCCGAGTCAATTGCTCGAGGCAGAAGTGAAATGAAAATGCATTTCCACTTTTAATAATTTGGACAAGTCAGTCGCTATAACAACACTGTTCAATTCTTGTGTTTTCACAGTTTTGTTCTAGTAAATGCTATTCAGATTAATGAGAGGTACCACATTTAAACAGATGTTGGGGACTCCCAAGAGTTATCCTAGAAAAATTGAATCCTTAAACATTAGGTTAAAACAGGGGTCGGCAACCTTTTGAGTCGGAAGAGTAAAAAATTACAATCTACAAAATTTCAAAGTTTTTAAAGAGCCACAACATATTTTCTTGCCAACAATAAATAGTACTCGCATAAATAAAGTTATTTGATAAAAAAAACTAATCTATTTATTCATAAGAAAAAACATCCAAAGAGCCGCATGTGGCTCGCGAGCCGCAGGTTGCCGACCCCTGGGTTAAAACAAAAATGAAGTCGATATCTCCATTAGACCCCGTTCAGACACGGCGGAAACTGCGCGTTTTTGACCGCGCGATTTTTGTTTTTGATTGTTCGACCATGCGTGTGAACGAATCCATATACGCTAATGTAAATAAGATCCGCGCGGTCGAAAACGCGCATATTCTGCCATGTCTGAACGGGGTCTTAGATTCTGAAAAAACAGCTTGTAACCCTATATAATATAGGGTACGCAAAAATGTTGTATTTCCCAACCTCGACATGAGCTTGTGTGTCTATTTGATTTTGATTTGCCACGTTGAGAGGACTTAATTGTTGGTATCGATTAGAGGCGCACCGTCAATTTCCAGTGGAATATTAGGTAGAACAGGGTTCGAACAGTTCCGGGAGCCGGCGAGGAGCCCGAGGGCACGCGCAAGAGCTCTCCGGCGACATCGTTCGGCCATCGCATCGGGGCGAATGCGTTTCCCGCGAGAAATCGGAAGCTCCGTGTGCCGACCCCTGCGGTAAGATTTGTACGATACTTCAACCTGGTCTTCTAGCTCTAAGTGTACTTCCTTGTATACCGTCGGGCTGAGCTGACGGCATCAAGTCGTTCTCTCCTCGCGCATCCTCTCCTCTCCTGTGGAGAGAGTAGCATAGCTGGATCCTGGTAAAGCAGCAACCGGTGCTCGTATTATGTCGTCGGTTGTTTCGACACAAAATATTCACCGAACCAAACCAAATTCTATCACGACCTGCACTGTGACACACGATTCAGATGTTTAGTGACATTTATCCCGGGAAAATCAATTTTCTTGTTATCGGATCTGGGGGGCCCTCGAAATGTCCATTTATCGATAAAATGGTAATGAAGTTTAACGAAAATTGTGTAATAACAGTGGCACACTGTTTTAATTCGACTATTACGGCGTTCCTGTATTAACAAATAATTCCCTGAAAATCCCACTAGCTCAAAAATGTAATTTAGTCAATATTAATAATATTATTTTCACTATATTAGAACAATTCGTGGAAGGTATAAATTTCCATTTAGCTTCCGATGCATAAACTTTTTATTTTGCACAAAGACCCCAATCGTATAAGACCTACACTGCCGCTCAAAAGTATCCGGACACTTTCTTTTTCTCTACAAAACGTAGTTGAAGTCAGAGTTGTGCTAATTCAATTACATCGTAATTCAATTATGCAATTGAATTACATTGTATCTGAATTACATAGCAATTCAACTACGTCGTAATTGAATTACATAATTCAAACCTTTCAATTAATTCAATTACTAAGTATTTTAATCAGATGTGTAATTGAAATATAATATAATTAAAATACAGCTCACCTAATTATAGCCCAGAACTTTGAAGAAGTTCCAAAATCAAGCAATCTTGGTGACAAGATGTTGGAAAAAAGAGTATTCATAAAAATTAATTTAAAGCTGACTGATTAATTAAAATGAACCTACATTAAAAACGTTTCTTTTTTCAGTTTCTTTGTTATTGGATAATGTATTTTACTTACATATAATATTAATGTTTGTTTAATGAGTCTCATTAGACGATTGTCGTTATAATATCTTCCTTTAATATACAGGGTTACCCACATAACTCTGAACAGCTCAATATCTCCGTTACTTTTCGTTGTACAAAAAAACTTCGTAGGACAAAGTTACACTGTTTGAAGGGCCACATATAACGGAGTAAGGGAAAAAAAATTTCAAGGTCATTTTCATGAGATTTCAAGGTTATCGATGTTTTTTTTAAATGGAATGAGGTATTTTTTAATACATCAATCGATGCAGCTGGACATTCTTTATGAAAAAGTACTAACCTATGTATGTCGAAAAGTTAGTAGTTCGGGAGATATTTCAATTTAAATAACTCCAAAATACCATTACTGTCGTACTAAGGCGTTACACAAGTAAGTAAACACTAACGCCATAATACGACAGTAATGGTATTTTGGAGTTATTTAAATTGAAATATCTCCCGAACTACTAACTTTTCGACATACATAGGTTAGTACTTTTTTATAAAGAATGTCCAGCTGCATCGATTGATGTATTAAAAAATACCTCATTCCATTTAAAAAAACATCGATAACCTTGAAATCTCATAAAAATGACCTTGAAATTTTTTTTCCCTTACTCCGTTATATGTGGCCCTTCAAACAGTGTAACTTTGTCCTACGAAGTTTTTTTGTACAACGAAAAGTAACGGAGATATTGAGCTGTTTAGAGTTATGTGGGCCACCCTGTATATCGTAACCTAGGTAAAGTAGGCACATTTTCTGCTTTTCATGTTTATGTTCGAAATTTTAAAAAATGTGTGACGCAGAAGTTATTTCTGTTCAGATATCATAAATTTATAAATAATAAATTCCCTCTGTTTGAAACCTTCAAATGGATTTTTCAACCTCTTCTTACCTATCATTCTATTATTCTTTAATTTTTAATTTTAATCTAGTTGAATCGTAATTCTTAGTTAATGAAATTTAATTCCAAAGTATTTTATAATTGTACTTCAATTGCAATTGCGAATTACATTGTAATTTAGTCATATCCATTGCAATTTGTTCCATTCACAATGAATTACATTGTAATTTAATTGAATGAAGATCTGAATTATGTATTACAATATAACTGAAATACAATGTAATTCAATTACTCTGTAATTATAATTCCTAGAGTAATTCAATTGTAATTCTGCACAACAGTGGTTGAAGTTAGTAGGAAAATATTTAGAACAATTCTGTCACTCCTAATTATTATTATGTATATTGTGGTATCATAGCACAATAGAATTTATTTTTATGTACAAATTGTATATAATGAAAATACAATAATATAATTTCTATCCACAAATACGAAATCTAGTGGAACGGTCTCTTCTAAGGATTTCAAGTTTCACTTTGTTTCATTTCTAAGGTGCTGAACGAATTCGGAGAACGTTTCGATACAAATATTAATAACAAAATACTAATAGAATAATAAAGCTAATAGAAATATTGCCGCGATTAGTGCAAGCGGTAATGTCTAATCGCGATGGATACACATAGGTAGTTTTTAACTTGAAACGTTAGATATTCCATAAGAAAGTAATAAAGATCGTTTTGAGTCACCATTTGAGATGCTTGAGTATCTTTTATGCGTTGCTATTACACATTTCGCAAGTGTCCGGATACTTTTAAGCGGTAGTGTACGTAGCACAGAAAGCGATGGCTAAATTAGTTTTTGATTTTTCTGGATTTCCCGAGAATCGGCAGTGAAGTGTTAAAGGGATCGGATTTTTCGCGCGGCATTTTTTCAGCCCTCCGCCCGGTTTCCCGATGATTAATTTCGCGGGAATACCGCACGGTAGATCGCGGTCGATCGCGCACAGAGATTCACGCGTACGAGTAACACGGGGGTGGTTTTCCACGGTGGTGCCGCGACGACTGGAATCGATAGTGGGAGCCGATGCAATTTACGAAGTAACGCGGCGGCGGCTGCATCCAGAATTCGGAGAAGGGTCAGTTTACACGATGGATACACGCTGGCACGCGTATGTATGCACACGCGCGGTCGAAAATTGCGGTAGTTAGACGGTCGGAGGGTTACGTTGGAAAGTTCGATCTTACGATTGGTAAATTGCACCGTTCCTCAGCCGCTACCCCCTTCGCCTCTCCCCTTCTTCCCTCATTTCGGCAAGTTCGAGAGCTTTGCTTAAGCCGAGCTTAAATAAGCAAACTGTCGCGCAGCTATAGGCTTCGAGTGTCGTCGCTTCAAGCGAAGTTCCGCGCCGCGCTGCCGCCGAGAAACTTTTTCTTCTCTGGCGGATTTCTCCGACCACCGATGTTCCGAAAGGTAGAATCTAGATCGACAAAACTGCATTTTTCAACTTGAAATTGAGTTCCGCGGAATCGATGCCCCCCGACTCCTCTCTTTAACCTCTTGACTGCGAATGACGAGTTATGGCTACTTGCTGTTCGATAACGAGTCCGACCGGCTCTGCACATTTCAAACTTGGTCTACTAAATGTGGAAAATAAGATCAGTTTGATAATGAAAAACTTGATGAAATCCTTCGAGTACTGCGATACGATTTTGCAAAAGGGGAGGGGCAGAGGGAGAGAGGGCAGATTTCATCTTGTTCCCAACGAAACCAGAAATTTTCAGGAGCGGAGACCGTTTCGTTCGGAAACGTTCCCCGTCTATTTCCCGTGAAAATAAAGCGGCGGTAAGTTAGTTCGCCGGGCTCTGTTAATCTTGCAGCTCGAGGACTCCCGGAATATTCATCCGTCTATGCGTATCTTCTCCCATCTACTGTAAATATCTAATAATTTCCTCGGGAAGAAAGTTGGGACGGAGCCGAGCTCGAGACGAGACGCAGTCAACGCGGTTTGCTAAAATAAATCCAAAGAGCGAAGTCGGGAGCACGGTTCTTCCACTCGTTCGCGGGGAAATTATGTCAGGCTAGTTTGCGGACGCGAAAACACACGATTGGACTATGTCGTGATTTCTTCGTCGAGGACCCTGTGGATCCTTTTGCAGAAGATAATTTCCTACGAATTATTTAAAACGCAGTTCGTTCGGCTGTCTTTCATTCCAATATTTAAAGAGAGAACTGTAAACAGCGTCCTGTTAAAAATGACTTCAAACATACTGTGGCTTCTTATTGTACTTTATATAATACATTCGTGTTTGACAGAATTTTAAAGAAATCTATAGCTAATATATTTGTTTCGGAAAAATTTATTTAGAAAAGATGAAATGGTTTTGCTACAGAGACAAATAAAATTGAAATTGGTGTAGGAGGGGATAGACAAAGGATTGTGATTTTTTAACTGGGTTGCCGAATCCATTTCCAAAATTGTTCCATTTGAGTCAAGCTAATGAATTGTTGGAATTATTCAACATTTTGCTCGTATCTCATGGCGATGGCGAGATACCCCATTGTATCCCGTTAACGAAGAGGCATTAATAAATGAATTCTGGAACAAGGGTGTGTATTTGAATTGGGGAAAGTAGTGGAGGTAAGCTAATGTTCCAGGGCGGTTAACCGGAACGTTATAGTTTGAACAACGGGCGGCTTAAGATGTTTGGAAAACCGCGCGGCCTGTTTGAACTAACGCGGCAGAACGCGTCAGTTCGTAAACGAAGCGTTCCCTCCGCGTTTAGACAAAACAGGAATTCGTGCGGAATGCTGGCGGATCGAAGGGGATGACGTACTGTAGTGTGGATCTCTCGAAACAGCAACTAATTCATCAGACTTGGTATAATGATCGTTAAAATGCAGGCGTTGTTGCTGTTAAACCCTTTCTGAAACGTACTAAAGAAAAAAGCTCGATCATATTTTATATTGTTTGCGGTTCAATGACATGCTACCGACAGGTTCAATGACCGACAACGAATTTGAGACGACCATAGTATGATAATACATATAATACATATGATAATACTGTATGATAATGCATACTGTGGTCGTCTCGAGTTGTTGTGGATCAAAATCGTTGTCGATCAAATTCGCTGTCGGTCAAAATCGTTTTCGGTTGAAGGCGTTGTCGGTCAAATCTGGAGACGGTGAAATGTTGTCGGTGAAAACCGAGTCGGGGAAATTTGTGTCGGTGATTTCCATGGGACCCAATCGAATGTACAAAACTTCTTCATTTTCATTATTTTTTTGTGGGACATTCGCCAAGTTATTTCTGACATTTTTCCGATTAAAACAACACCAAACACTATATAATTTCAACTATATTTATCAGTTTAATCGACAATGAAAGTTTCGGGCGCAAGGAAGGACAGCGAACACGTGTGCTTTTGAACAGTGCCGGCGACGGCGACTGTCCCGCCTCTTTCTTTCCCATACGCTGTCCTTCCTTGCGCCCGAAACTTTAATCGTCGATTAAACCACTAAATATTAGGTCTATAACTTGAAAACCGGAATTTGACACTAGATGTCAGCACTTATGTATGCGCTGTAGCAAATCATTGACATACACGCCATTTCGAAGCTCTATTCATAACCTGCAAAATCAGTCAACAGTGTTTGATTTGCTTGTGCGCATCATATTTTTTTCAATCATGAAAAATTTTGAAAATTGGCGAAAGAAACAGCATTTGCGGGAAGTTTTGCTGAGTCACTTTTTTGCAAAGAAAACTGCAGCCGAAAGTCATCGTTTGCTCGTGGAATTGTATGGCGAACATGCTCTTGCGAAAACACAGTGTTTCGAGTGGTTTCAACGCTTTAAAAATGGCGATTTTGACATCAAAGACAAAGAGCGGCCTGGACAGTCGAAAAAGTTTGAAGATGAAGAATTGGAAGCGTTACTCGATGAAGACTCGTGTCGAACAGAAGAAGAGCTTGCTTCTAAAGCAGGGTGAAACCATTACGGGAGAGCTGTACCGAAAACAACTGATTCGTTTAAAGAGAACATTGAAGGAAAAACGGCCAGAATGGGAGACCAGACACGAGACATTGATTTTCCAACATGACAATGCTCGGCCACATGTTGCTCAACCCGTAAAAAACTATTTGGAAAATAGCGGATGGGAAGTTCTGCCCCACCCGCCATATAGTCCAGACTTGGCGCCTTCTGACTACCATTTGTTTCGGTCGATGCAGAATGCACTTTCCGGAATACGCTTCACTTCAGTCCAAGGCATCAAAAATTGGCTCGATTCGTTCATTGGTTCCAAGATGACCGGTTTTTTTACGATGGCATCCACAAATTGCCAGAAAGATGGGGAAATGTTGTATCTTTCGATGGACAATACTTTGAATGACAGAATTGTACAAGATTTTCTTTAATAAACGTTCAAATTTCCTTAAAAAATTCCGGTTTTCAAGTTATAGACCTAATATTATTGATATAAAATTGGTATAATACCTCGTGCTTTCCCTAAATGTTCAGCAATTGATTAGATACCGATATATTTAATAATCTACGCAATATTTTGAATAATGCTACAGCACCTTTTAGTGGTGCTTCATTGGGGACAACCGAGAGCAAATGGTTAAAATTTGTGATTCGGGTTGAGTGGGTTGAATTCCAAGTAAAAAAGTAAAAAGTACGTTTGGGGGGAAAAATTAATAGTTACTGAGATATTATGCGGTGTGAATGTTGATCGGCACTTCGGTGCATCTTTGAAAAAATTCAATGATAATATCGTTAATGATGCAAGTTGTATCGTTTTAATCAGAAAAACGGCGCAAATACGCCAGCAAAAAGTTCACGAAAAAAATAAAAAATAGAACATTTTTTCATGTCACACCCCACCAAAGAGTAACTAAAGAATATCGCGGTAACTATTAGTTTTTCACTCTGCGTCACCCCCAATACTTTTATTCCCGCCATTCAATACTCAATACTAAAAACTCAAGGTCAGCTTCATACCTCGATAAAAAAGCGAAGTACAAAAAAACTTATTGTCATCGTATGTATCGGTTAACGTGTGAAAACTATTGTTTGAAATTCAAACTTCAACATCAAAAATTGGCTCGATTCGTTCATTGGTTGGAAAGATGACCGGTTTTTTTACGATGGCATCCACAAATTGCCAGAAAGATGGGGAAATGTTGTATCTTTCGATGGACAATACTTTGAATGATAGAATTGTACAAGATTTTCTTTAATAAACGCTCAAATTTCCTTAAAAAATTCCGGTTTTCAAGTTATAGACCTAATGCAATTGAAATTATATCGTGTTTGGTGTTGTTTTAATCGGAAAAATGTCAGAAATAAGTTGACGAAGGTCCCATAAAAATATAATGAAAAATAAAGAAGTTTTTGAACATTCGATTAGTACTGTTAGTAGTGGTGCGCACCAAAACGCATAATTCGGCCCAATCATGGAAAAATAATGTCGGTACGCGATCACTGTCCGCGCAGAAGACATGCTATTGGACAGTAAACACGTCTTTACTGTACTAGATACTATACTAAATATATTATATTATGCATTATGAAGGCTTTTGAAAGGAATTTGTGGTGATTCATAATAGCTACCACACGCACGCTACAATACGTATACTGTATTATACATATACTACACACTATACTATATTATATGTATACTATATTATATTGTACATTATAAAGGCTTTTGAAAGGAATTTGTAGTGATTCATAATAGCTATCACACACGCTACAACGCGTAGTTTATACGTTCATTCTCTCGGTATGCAATTCCTTTCCCAACGAGAACAATTAGAACAGCTACATCGTGAATAATTCTCGGGAAGAATAAGATTAATATTTACTGTACGTCTACATCGAGTCCGATAAAAATTTCAAAGAACGAGTGGCATTCATACTAAGTAGACTCCGCTTGAAATGTTGATGGCGAGACTGGCTCGATATTCCGAGGCGGGGGGTTAAGATTTCATGGATTCCCAAAGAGGTCGACTTTCATTTAGCTTTTATGGATCCGGAGCGGTGCACACCGGTCCACAATCTCCTTATACTTGTTCGAAAGTATAATTTGTACACAGAAGCGAACTGAGCAGAATCCGTTTAACGAAGAGAATATTTATTCATATGAAAGAAGAACGTAAAATGTTCAATTTATGTTATTAGTTACCGATCGAAGTTCTTAGTCAATTTTCAAAAAGCACCGAGAAATAAATTGAATTAATTTAACGCAATTAATTTTGTACAATTCCTGAAATTATAGAAATATTTTCTAAAGAAATTGTTTAGTCTTCACTGCAGAGTTTGGTAGTTTAGTGTTAATTAACCATGGAAAAAACAAAGAGAAAGAATCTCATCTTAATCATTTGGAATATGGAGGAGATTGTACGGCAAACTTAGGGTATTATACTCACCTGTGTTGTTTCTCAAGGATCGCGCATAATTATGTGTTAATCGGCCGTGCACTGAACGATGATGTATTCTGGCGCAGCCGCGGAATTCGCGAGCAGATTCGAGCGGGGCTCGGTTAATCTTCGAACAAGAATGGCGTGTCCATTTTTGAGATTAGCTCTCGTATAAGAAGCCGAGCATGCAAGAAGAGAGAGAGAAAGAGATGGTGGTGTAAGTGTGTGAAGCTATTCGTCCTCTCGTAACGTTAACGCGCGAAACGGCCGACGATTTCAGCCGATTACGTAAGGTATGCGAGAGAGAGAGAGGGAGAGGAAGAAAGGACGTTCGACCGAGAGAACAGTGTCACAGTTTTCCAGGGAGCGCGCTCGCGCGTTTTAACCGAATTGCAGTTAGGCCAACGGGTATCGAACGATCCAGGCCCGTCGTAATTACGTTAAAAATTTCAACGGAATTACATCGGCGGCCCCGCCGTAAAATCGGCCGAGATGATCCGGCGGCCACTCGGCTCGCCTGGAAACATTATTAGTATTATTATTATTATAGCTCTCGGCTCTTGGGTTTCGCAATTATTGTCCGGGGGTATTCAGCCGATCCTCTCTCAGCTCGCCACCACCTTCTCATTTTCTCTCTCTCCCCGCCTCTTTCTTCGCTATTCTTCGGTTGTCTTTCTCTTTGGCTCTTTCACCAGGAGCAGACGGCTCTCCTCTCTATCGGACGGTCTTTGTCTAGTGCTGAGCTCTCCGTTACCGGCATATTTACTTTTAATTACAATGATTCGTCTAATATTCCCAACGATTCAGGTCGGCCAAGAATTGCAACGGCGAGAGCTGGCATAGACTTCCCGTTGGCTCTTCCAACTATGCCGACCACCGATTCCGATAACATCGCGTCCCGAATGAAATTATGCGCGTCGGAAGCATCCCCGACGACTCAATTAACAATCGCGGGGCAAATAATCGGTCGCCCGGCCGCGATCGATCTCTGTTTAAACGGGACACCCCTCTGTCCCTCTGTGCGAGGCCCATCGTTCCCATAAATCGCGATTTAGCAGCGTGCCGAACCAATACACCAGAGGAACAAGTGATAATGCGGCCCCCCTTTATGTATCTTCCTAAAATCTATTTCACAACCTAAATTCATTGGAGTTTTAATGAAAATGTAACAAATGAATTTTATTGAAAACGTGTATAACTATTTTTGTTGTATAAAAGGGTGGATGAGGGTCAAATAAAACGTCAAGGGATACATGTGAATATGTTTAACCCGAAGTGTTGGGTTAAAGCCATTTTAATATAGAATCGTAAGCTGAATGTATTAAATTGACGGAGGGGTAATTAACCCTTCATTGATAGACTGCGGATTTTTATGGATTTACGAAGAAACTAACTGGGTGGCATATAAAACAGTGAAAAATATGAAATTGAAAGATACTCGATATTAAAGGGTGAAATAAATTCGCAACGAGTCTCTCAGTTCCAGGTCTGATTTTTTATTGGTTAGAGCTTTCAAGAAATCTGTAAACATTCCAAGGTACTTCTTAGTCTGTAATTAAACGTGATACTTTAAGTCGAAGTAAATCGATGAACAGGAATATTTGCTTGGAACTCATTGACCCATCTAGCCAATATAAAGTTAAATAAAACCTAAAGAAACATGCTCAACCATTCCGACCACAAAGCAAGCAGAATAAAACTATTCTGAAGATCGAATGAGCGTATCGGAAGACAAGTGTATTAGAAAGATACGTGACCCTTTCAAACGCAGAGAGCAAACACTTAAAATATCGGCGGTCGAAGCGGCAAGATCGCGGAAAGTCTGCTCCCGGAACAAAATAGTTAATTACATCTTCTGATTGAATTAGTAGGGTAGAGCCCCCCGTCGGCATCTTGTCTCGGCTCCTCCCGGCACGATTCTACACTTCCCTCTTCCCCTGGGAGGGTTTCTCGTAGAGCAAGAGAGAGAGAGGAGAGTGAGAGGGTAGGGGCAGAGCACTTTGCGATTAAATGGAAAGTACTTTCGCGCAGGAAAGCGATCTTTCACGCTTTCCAGGCTTCCAGAGGCAGTTGGCGAGGCTTCTTTTTCGTTCCGTCATAATCCGCCTCAGTGACGAGCTGTAACGTCCAGCCTTTATTTCCGGCTCGTTTGTTCCGGTATCTTTCTCGTTACCTCAGCGACGCCGCAAACCGTTGCGTCAGGTGTGTAAAGGTGTGCGCGGCGCGGCTACACCGTCGACAATTGCGTCACACCGACGAGCGTCGTGACGCGACGTGCGACGGTGCCCCGTTTATTGAACCGGCTCAGGTCATTAACGGCCACGAGGAATCACCGGTCGTCACCTTTACAATCTTTCTCTTGCCGTGCTCCCTGGAAATTCCTTTTTCATAGACAAAATTTTACATAGAATGCCAGGTGATCAGAGAATCGACATTGAAATATTTCACACATGGGAATTAATACGATTTTACTTTAGAAAAATAAGAAGAATGTATTTATCTCCAAATTTTTAGCCATCCCTTTTAGAATATGTGCTGGGATCGTTTTAGTGATTGTTCCTAGTGAAGTAATTTTGCGCAATTTTTCCTGTAGTTCTGCGGCCGTGAATTCATTTCAGTGAAAGGGAACGCAAAGCGAGGGAGAAGGAAAGGGAGAAAATAGAGAGGAGAGATAGGAGGGCAGGTGTCGCGGAAATAGAGCGAGTGCCAGGAATCGGAGGCTCGGAAAAAAATGATGAGATGAGAGAACTAAAGCTGAGTGAGAGAGAGGGAGAGACAGAGAGGCTCGTAACTCGTAACCAGGACCCAGGGGACACGAAATATTGTTCGAGCGAAGGGTGGCTCGGCATTACGAGCGATAACACAAATTATCGTGCGAGCTAGTCCACCGTAGGACAAGTGTGCCAGCTCGTAAACCAACTGTTCCGCACCATCTAGGCGCATCGACGCCTGGCGAACCCGTCTTTCGGCTCTCCTCTCCGTCCCTCCCTCTGTCTCTCTCGCCCCTATCTCTCACGGCTCCCATGATTACGCATCGAGACGTTCCACCCGATCGCCAATGAGACGCGGCAGACCCTAATCGCGCGTTAACAGCCCGCAATTTTCACGCGCACCGCGTTTACAATGCTCGAACCACTTGGCACCTATCGCTCGGCGGCTTACGAGACACGGGGGCTCTGATTGGCTCCAAAAATTTACGCTGGAAATGCCTGGTAAACGTGACTGATATATTCTCATTTTATCTTCTGATGCAATCACAAAAAAGTACATAACGAGATATGATGAAGTGCACGCGTACCCGGCGAAAATGTAAAATCGATTTTCTCGAAAACAAAGATATATTATTCTATATTTTCGACTCATTTTTTTATGTAGTATCACCTCTTTTTCGTTTGTACTACCAGGTACGAAACAGCCTGTATAAAAAAGCTGAATGGTAGAGAGGGGAAAATACCGTGATGTAACGTTATATATGCGTGCGAAAGCGTTGCGGAGATTTCAAGATGACTTTGATTTCTTTAGATGGAAAGACCCACCTTCTATATCGTGAAGCGATAGAGCATCACGTTCTGCGTACAAATGTATTGACTCTTGCTACTGTTTCAAATTACAGCATACTCAGTTTTGTCATAAATGCATCAAATCCATCGATAAAAGATAAACACACTTTTATCAATGGATTTGATGCATCATTGGAAGATTTTCGAAATTCATGCGCATGCAATAAAAGTCGTACCAATCTTGAATAAGGCAATATTGAGTAAAGCAATATCGAATGTGTGCCAGTTACGTCCAACACATTCACTACCGTATCACGGTTCATAAAAGCCAAAAGTAAATCAAAACAACTTGTTTCGTAATACACAAATAAAAACAGATAAGATTTATTGTAGCAATTACGTACGTAACCTTCTTGCACCTTGTGCATACCAAAAATATTTTGGTTTACTTAATAGATTGATCAACATTCGTGCGAAGGTGACGTATGAAAACACACAGCTTTCCAAGGTCGACAACATAGTATCTGTTTTAAAAATCAGTACGAAGGTCACGGCGATTTCACTCGCGGACAATTTACGATTTTCAAATGTTGCTTACGAAACGTGTTCAAAAAACTGTGGAGACTATAAGGTGAAGTGCCCTAAGTCTGGACAGTCCAAAAGTGATACCTAAATCTGGACAATTGAATTTTCATAGTAAAATCAGTAATTAAGAGATTATATAATTATATTATATATTCTGAGGCCTTAGCTACAAAGTAGGTGTGAATATTATTTCATTGAGACATCAATTGAAATTTAAAAATGAATTCAAAGTTCATCTGAAAACAGTATACAAAATAGTCTATTTACATGCGAATCATGTGCATTTATAGTTCGAACTTTTGTTAGAAAAACAGATATAATTTAATCCCTCAGACAAAAAATAATTATCACGCATAATAATATTGATATTTTAAAATAAATTGGCAATCAAGCTTAACGTAAATAATAATTATTAATCCAAATATTAGATGTCCAAGATTAGGACTGTTTTCAAATATAAGTACTCCATACTGGGACGCGATGACAGTAGCTGTCCCACTCTAAGCTTATACGCTATGTGCTTACGCCTGAAGCCGGACACGTGTTTGTGAATAAAACCACCGCATTGTTTGCAAATTATTTAACTACATGTACGTATAATTAGTCTTCTATTAGCTTGAATAACGTATGTAGAAAATGTATTCCAGTTGTGACGTTAATAATACTTTATGTTCACATCTTAAATCTATCAGTATTACTACCTAACCTTAAAAGTTGTATTATGACAAGTTTTATTAAAACAGTAAATGAAAATAAATATATATTTGGTTAAATAATACAATACTATAATCTATGATAAGAATACTACATATTACGCAAAGCATCTTCTATTCGTCATGCGCAACAGCGCCACCAACCAACGTTTTAGGTTATGTTCGCTCGATCAACTCGTAAATTGAATTTGTCCCGATATAGGCTTTACTTTTGTCTAGGTACTAGCTTAGATTGGATTTAATACGTCCAACTGTAGGTTTGAATTATTCTTGTTAATACAATTAAGATATTAACCTAAACAATGATTTGTTTATTTTAAATTACTTTACAAACTCTGAACTGTATGTTAAAAGTCTTAAGAAATTGTTTTTGTTTATTTAAAGTGATAAAATTTAAAATAGAAAAACATGCTGTCGAGGCATAGGGCACTTCACCTTACCGCAGATTTTGACATCATTTTTCATTTATAATATTTCTTCAATTGAAAATAATTTTAATTTCCATAATTTTTGTCAACTGTTTGGCATAACCCCAGCTCGAACTACTGACTCTAAGCAAATTTGTTTGCCGTTGAGATCTATTTAATAATTATGTTGAAAAATGCGACATTCAGGAAAATGTCAAGAGTCACAAAACGCCAGTCAGGTGTCACATGGCGGTCCGATAATCTGGGATATTTGAAAGACAATTAATTAAGAAACCAGGTGGTTGGGATGGTATGGATGGACAGTGAATTTTCTGAAATTCGACAAATTAGCAGATTCACAGGACTGCAAGGACAGCAGATGATGTTGCGGGGGATAACGAGCTCGACGGTGTAGCTTCGAAATCAGCTCGCGGATACGTATACATGAAAATAAGCGTTCTCAGTGGCGTGATGTACGTAATTGAAACGTATTGTACGCCATACGTGGGAGAGCAACGGCCCGCGTCTCTTGCACAAGTTATTGTAAAACGGATACGTCAATTTGAAATGACACAACCGGTGTATCCCGTCTAATTATCGTCACGTCGGGCGTCGGCCGAGCGTCCTGTTTGCTCGTTCGGTCGCGATCGAGCTCGGAGATGCCTGTCATTCGCTACAGAGAGAAAGAGAGGGAGATTGTACATCGCGCGATCGTATCCGCGAAAAACTTGAACGTGTTCGTTCGCGGCAGAGCCACGCTGAACCGAGACCGCCTTAATGGTCGCATCGCTGCATCGACTGCATCAACCGAGTTTTTCGCGCGACGGTGCACCGCGATCTCGATGAAATGCGCGCACGTGCAGTCATGGCTCGCTGGGGTCTGCTAGTCGGTTCACTGTTCACTGTTCACTGTTCAACTGTTCATCGTTGGTCGTGGACGCGGACGCAAACGCATCTGCCGCGTCCCGTCGCGACGCCAGCGATACGGAAACCAGCCAGAACCGAGACCCAGAACGAGGAACCCGATGCAGATGCACAGGGAAATATAGGTGCACTATCAAATACTGGGTGAACATTATAAAGCGTTACAGACGAATATGCCCAAAAATATTGATATACGCAGAAATGAGAAATTATTATCGATCGTACAGTTTTAATAAATTTGGGGTTATGTTCGCGGCGCACGGTTCGATCAAATTATACACTAAATAGCAATTTTGTAGACATTTTTTTTTATTAAAAATGTACGATCGATAATAATTTCTGTTTTTTTATGTGTTTTAGAGTTATTTAAATCGAAATATCTCGTGAACTACTAACTTTTCGACATATATAGGTTAGTACTTTTTTATAATGAATGTCCAGCTGCATCGATTGATGTATTAAAAAATACTTCATTCCATTTAAAAAATATCAATGACCTTGAAATCTTGTAAAAAATGACCTTGAAAATTTTTTCCCTCACACCGTTACATGTGGCCCTTCAAACAGTGTAACTTTGTCCTAAGAAGTTTTTTTATACAACGAAAAGTAACGGAGATATTTAGGTGTTCTGTTTCTGCGGACTCACCCTGCATATATGGGAAATTATATCGATCATATCTCGTTAACTATTAGATTTATGATACAGGAAGATCAATACTTTTTTACGCAGAATTTTGTGCTTCATCCTAGTTCAATCAAAAATATTAGGCATTCCATTTAATAAACTGAAGGTGACCTCTATATCTTGATAAAAAATCAAAGTAACAAAAATCTGATTGCAGCACTGTATGTCCCCCTAGGAACCATGCAACATTTGTTTGAACATGTTTTTTTGTTTGAGATAGAAACAGATGTTATTTGGGATCGTCACGTTACGAGACTCACCCTGTATGTATGTTATAATTTTGACCACGTATGACGGAAATATTACTATTTCTTGAGTAATCTCGTAGAAAAATTTCGGAACACCGATCTTGCTATCCCTGAAGGGCAGTCACGGCGAACGTGTCGGTCACTTCCGACCCGGCCGGCAAGTATACTTCAGAAGGAAATGCGCAGCGAAGCGCATCGCGAAGAACCATTTTACTCGACCATAGAAAGCGAAGCGCGGCTGACCGGCTGAAAACAAAGTGACCCGTAACTAGCGTGAAAAACCTATTTCGCGATCGATTTCACTCGAATCCCGCACAAAAGACCGTTTCCGTGCGCGACGCTATCGGTCCAAACACGCGTCCAACCTCCGTCCCTCTCTCCCTCTCTATCTCTCTTTCTATTCTGTGCGGATTTTTTGCGGCGAAATACGTCGATCTCGAATCTGCCGTAGCGATCCATTGATCTCGCTTTCGTTAAACGCTTCACCGAAAATATCGCGTCGGTGCGATGTCAGCCACTTTTTCGATCGGCGTGTTACGCGCGCGTGCACACGTCCGTACACGCACTCACGCACGGATATACTGGGTGATCTGACCTAACCGTACCACCTGGATTTGCTCATAACCTACTTGTTGCGTCGAAAAATGTTTCAAACAATAGTTTTCACACGTTAACCGATACATACGATGACAATAAGTTTTTTTGTACTTCGCTTTTTTATCGAGGTATGAAGCTGACCTTGAGTTTTTAGTATTGAGAATTGAATGGCGGGAATAAAAGTATTGGGGGTGACGCAGAGTGAAAAACTAATAGTTACCGCGATATTCTTTAGTTACTCTTTGGTGGGGTGTGACATGAAAAAATGTTCTATTATTTATTTTTTTCGTGAACTTTTTGCTGCCGTATTTGCGCCGTTTTTCTGATTAAAACGATACAACTTGCATCATTAATGATATTATCATTGAATTTTTTCAAAGATGCACCGAAGTGCCGATCAACATTCACACCGCATAATATCTCAGTAACTATTAATTTTTCCCTCCAAGCGTACTTTTTACTTTTTTACTTGGAATTCAACCCACTCAACCCGAATCACAAATTTTAACCATTTGCTCTCGGTTGTCCCCAATGAAGCACCACTAAAAGGTGCTGTAGCATTATTCAAAATATTGCGTAGACTATTAAATATATCGGTATCTAATCAATTACTGAACATTTAGGGAAAGTACGAGGTATTATACCAATTTTATATCAATAATATTAGGTCTATAACTTGAAAACCGGAATTTTTTAAGGAAATTTGAGCGTTTATTAAAGAAAATCTTGTGCAATTCTGTCATTCAAAGTATTGTCCATCGAAAGATACAACATTTCCCCATCTTTCTGGCAATTTGTGGATGCCATCGTAAAAAAACCGGTCATCTTTTGAACCAATGAACGAATCGAGCCAATTTTTGATGCCTTGGACTGAAGTGAAGCGTATTCCGGAAAGTGCATTCTGCATCGACCGAAACAAATGGTAGTCAGAAGGCGCCAAGTCTGGACTATATGGCGGGTGGGGCAGAACTTCCCATCCGCTATTTTCCAAATAGTTTTTTACGGGTTGAGCAACATGTGGCCGAGCATTGTCATGTTGGAAAATCAATGTCTCGTGTCTGGTCTCCCATTCTGGCCGTTTTTCCTTCAATGCTCTCTTTAAACGAATCAGTTGTTTTCGGTACAGCTCTCCAGTAATAGTTTCACCCTGCTTTAGAAGCAAGCTCTTCTTCTGTTCGACACGAGTCTTCATCGAGTAACGCTTCCAATTCTTCATCTTCAAACTTTTTCGACTGTCCAGGCCGCTCTTTGTCTTTGATGTCAAAATCGCCATTTTGAAAGCGTTGAAACCACTCGAAACACTGTGTTTTCGCAAGAGCATGTTCGCCATACAATTCCACGAGCAAACGATGACTTTCGGCTGCAGTTTTCTTTGCAAAAAAGTGACTCAGCAAAACTTCCCGCAAATGCTGTTTCTTTCGCCAATTTTCAAAATTTTTCATGATTGAAAAAAATATGATGCGCACAAGCAAATCAAACACTGTTGACTGATTTTGCAGGTTATGAATAGAGCTTCGGAATGGCGTGTATGTCAATGATTTGCTACAGCGCATACATAAGTGCTGACATCTAGTGTCAAATTCCGGTTTTCAAGTTATAGACCTAATATTTCAAAAATCATACGGAATGGAAATAGTTTAACTCGGAAGAAATGTTTAATTCTCCAGTTAAAATAGCTCCGAGTGCAAAGGGTTAAATATCAAAGATATTTAGATAAAAAGATAAAAAGCTCAAGGTCATCACCTTGATATCTCGACAAAATATTAAACGATCACATTCCATGTCTTGTTTGCTGTAAATGAACCATTTTGGAACTATTGTTTGAAACGAGTAAATCCAGGTGGTACAATTAAGTGACTCACCCTGTATGCATAGATATACGTATACGAGCGCATATAGATATTGTGTATAGGCGTGTGCACGCATCCCAGGCGGGATCAATTTGCGCATCTGCCGTTATCGCTCAGTTTCGACGGAAGTTGCAACGAAGCGATGGCGAGAGCGCGCGCGACATCGCGGCTCGTTTTATTCCGCGCTAACGAAACGATCGAGGGCAAAACGGAAAATAAGCGGCCGGGGAACGTCGAAACTCCATTTGACGCGTCGCGTCGCATTCGCGGCGGATAGCGGCGGATAGAGGCGAATAGAGGCGGATAGAGAGTGAGAGACAGAGCGAGGCGATTTTCGAAGTCGGTCGGCTGCGAGGGATGTTCCGCGCGGATGACATTGTAGCGCTCTTGGAAACGACAACGTTCGATCGGCCCCCGGACAGACGCGGTCCGTCCGGCGGTGTGCTAATTAAAACCGTGAATAATTGACCGTTCGCGCTTTCCGATAATTAATTCCATCGCCGGTGATAACGTCACGATTCATTCTGCGTAGGCATAACGCGAATAACCGGACAGACTAGCGTTCACCACCGAGAGCTATGCTACCCTCGGTTATGGCACACAACCGTCGCACCGCGGTGTACACTCTCTCTCGATCTTGCTCTCTCTTTGGCGAACGCTTTATCCGCACTCTGATATTCCTGACACGGCGTGACGTTGTACGCCGTTTGTGCCCGTGCGATTTCCCTACGTATCGACTCAGCTCGCGCTTGTTATTTCCATAAACTAATACCAGCGTTTAACGGTCTGTCAGTCGGCATCGAGCTGCCACACGGAAAATTCGTCGACGGCCAGCGTGTTCGCCGGCGATATGCGATCCTCAAACCGTGCTCGGACAGTTCTTCTTTTTTCTTTTTCGGACCTGTTCCGGGAGACTGATGCGTCGGCTGCCGGAGAAACCTCTTCGCATTCTGCTTCCTGCCTCTCTCTCTCCGGAAAGTACTCTACAAGAGGGGAAGAACGGACTGGAAAGTAACAATTTGACTTTGAACTATGATTAAAAAATTTTGTAGAGTTGAAGCACGGATGTATGTACTGTCCGCGCGCAGAGAGTTGGCAGTGACGTCAGGCAGTGGGGTGCAGGGGCATCTGCGAGTTCCCACTCTTGACGCCGCACAGTGGGGTATTTGGCCCGAAAAAGTAGAAAAAATTCAATTTCTAAATTTTTGCGTATGGCATAAAATGTTTGTTGTTCGTTGTAGTTAAAGGTCTGAAGAATAAGGCTGCAATATTATTTTTTCTATTTGTACACCCGTGAAGTAGTAAACTTCATCGAAAGTCGAGAGATTTTAAGGCGCGCTTGGCGTTCTTAAACAGTCTCTGAGACAGCGTCTGTTCATTGGCGATTTTCATGTGTTTGAAGGGAAATTTTGTAAATTCTTGTATTACAAAAGTTGTTCAGGTAGGTATACAGAGCACTTTCGCATAGATTTTATTTTGTTATGATCTAAATTAGTATAGTTATTAATATTTGAATATTACCAATCATTCTGTAAGCTTTTTAAAAATTACAAAACTTTATTGACAATTTTGTTATAGTATAAAGCAGTATTGAGTGCTCTTTTTGGTGTCATTACATTCGGTAAAGATTCGTGATTATAAGCCAACAAAGTTTGATTCCGAATATGTCCGAATTCAAATTTTATAGCCTATTTAGAATTAAGTGTTTAGCAGCGTTTCGCATACGCGTACGTTCGGCTACGGTTGGCCTCAAATGAAGAAGAAACATTATCCGAGGAAGAAATTTCTTATGTATTTTCCGATGAAAATTAATGGTAATCATTTTAAAATATTCTTATAATATACCGGGTGAGTCATTTAACGTGAAACAGACGTATATCTGGGAAATGAAGCTATTTTGGAGAAAAATGTTTCAGACAAAAGTTGTATGGTTTAGAGGGGGGCATAAAATGGTGTCATTGATTTGACCTTGGATAGTCGTTTGAAAATCACGTGAAGGTCATCTTGCATTTCTTAAATAGAACTCCCTATTTTTTGTTGCATATTCTTGTAGCTTGTTTTGACAGCTTTCCAAAACATTCTATTAAAATATTTTTTTCTTAAATATTTTTCAAGTTATAATAGTGCAAATATTCCACTATCGCCTTACTTTTTCAGGGGTTCTCGATAATCTGAGGAAAAAATGTTTCGAACAAAGGAGGAACAGTATACAGACGTCTACAAATTTCAATATATAAAAGTTTTAAAAAAAATTTTTTTTTCAAAAAATTGAGGTAAATTTGATTTTTAAAATACTAAAATGTATTTTGGATTTCATAATGTTGTAGCTGATCTTAAGGCGAATCCAACAATATATAATATTATAACCTTGAGCCTATAAATAACGCACAATAGTTTTTTCCACTTTTTCAGGCAAAATACCCCACTGTGCGCCGCGTATGCTTGAAGGCGTGTAGCGGGTAGTAGGAATGTCATGTGGCACCTACAAGTTTCTCATTGCCAACTCTATTAACAGACAACCCTATTTGTAGGAAAATTTATAAGAATAGGGAATCACAAAGATCAGAAGAATTGTAGAATTGCAGTCGCCAACGAATTGTAAAAAGAACGCAGATCGAAACGAGCGGCCGCGACAAGCACGTCTGTCGTTAACGTTTGGTTATCCGTGTGCCCAAATGCGTTAATAAACCCGCTTTTCCTTACAATTTGATCAAATTTAATTGTAACCGTATGCGAATAACTATTATAAGACAAAATAAATGTTTAGGACACCCTGTGGATATATCTAAAGAGATATTCATCGAAACGAAAAATAGTCGGGGCGAAATACCGGGTCGCGGTAGGGTCGTTCATAAATTACAAGCGGGACTCGAAAAGTTTCGGCTGTTCGCCCATCGAGAAATAATGCGACACTGTTAATTAACGACTGCTAATGAAAAACGCTGATCCGTCTTGTCGCCGTAGTCGAGGGTGGTTAAGTACTTTGCGCGAACAAGCTAGACGTTAATTAACTTGTTACCCGGTTAAATCGGGCTTTAATTGATAAACCGGGCCACAGCGGATAAAAGTGTCGCATCTAGCTCGATCGAGCGACACCGGTAATCGTGCAAAGCGCAAAGCGCGCAGCGCAGCGCAAGCGAGCAAGCACAGAGCCACCAGGTTGGAGGAGAGGAGAAGGGATAGGTCGCGTCCGAACGAAAGCAATTAACCGATCCTCGATTAGTGGACGTACATACGTACGCCGGCCGACGACATATTGATATTTGCTTGTTGCACGCGTCAATACTGTCACTTAACAAGCAAATACCGAAGCTGAGGCGAGCTAGATAGGGGACCGAATCTGCCATCAATGGACCACCACTACCACACTACCACCGCCGCCCGCGATCAAACCTCCTGCCGCATGCCGCCGACAATGGCGACCCGAACTCTCCTGCGAATCCTATCTGCGGAATGTCTGGTTGTTTCCCACCGACAACAGCCCAGCGCCGATTTAACGAACCGTTTACAATCCAGGACGTTGTAAAACCATTAGACCGACCGATCGCCGGAATAAGTGACGCTCGGACTAAAACCGGACACGTATCCGTCACCGAACTGCTCGTCAAACCACTAGCTTATTAGCGCACAATGCCCGCGCGGAAACGTTCACGGCGACATCTGTCGGGAGGGTTCGAAGAAATCGGTATTACTCGTCCTTTTTTACTGCTGTTTTACTGTCCGGTTCGCGAAATTGACATAAATGTAACTGAACTGTCGCGGATACCTTTGTTGCCGCAATAGTGCTGCTTTACGGTGTGTGGATAGAGCTCATCGGAAAAATTACTTTGTATTCTGAAAACACAGCTGAATCAGTCGACTAAGTTTCGGAATGATGTATGCAATAGTTTATTTTTTAGAAAACTAATTCTTCCTGTGTTCCTTATGGATATTTTTGTTTTGAAAAGTTATTGAGAGGAGTAATAAATGTTCATGTATTTTCTTTTTCTACTAATTAACACGGACAATCTTTATTTCGCACAATATATGATTTGCTTAATATTTCGAACGTATTCCGGAACGATTCCGCGCGTTCAAATTCCCCGTTCGATAACGCGCGACCTGAAACAAAAAGAAAATGTCCGACACAGCATCGTAAAAAATATAACTGTGTCCACCGCGGACTTCGAGTGCTGTCATCATCCCGTCAACGTGAACGATGGCCGATAAAAAACTATACACGTCCAATATTTTTTCGAGAACGATCTCTCGCACGAGTTCCAACAAGATCGACTCGAACACGTTCACCCCGCTCGAGATGAAAATTTTAAAAACGATTTTTCTCTGGCGAAATTTGGATCGCTGTTCTTCCCGGCGCGGCGGAACGTTTCATCTATCGTCGCGGACGAATAGAATTGTCATCGAAACGCTGCATACCCTTTTCTCCGCGGAGAAATTGTCTCCGGAAAGACGCGGAAGAACAAGAAGAAGAAGATAGAGGATTGGCGAGTCGGTTCGGGCTGGGAAAAAAGTCGATTTCAGGGGGGTGAAACTCCCCGGGAACAGTCCCGGCGGCTGCGTTCGTATTTTGTTTGCGACGGTCGCGTAAGTTCCAAGCGGAATCAATGGTGAAATAAACGTGGACGTCGGCCGACAGCGTGAAATTGAATTAATCCTGAATTAAGAAATGGCGCGCGAGCTGTATCTCTCTCTCGTTCTCTCTCCGGAGGCTGGGTACGAGCAAGCCCGGAAGACCCGGCCCAGAAAGACGAGGAACAATTCGTTCCGGAGGGGGGAAGACGAACGCGAGCGACGAGCAGAGCACGAGGAGCCAACGAATAGACTAGAGACCCGGCTGCGAATGTTCTTCGCGAAACTTTAAATAACGTTTGTAAACTCCCGGCAAAGTAATTCGCGCAAGAAACCTGGATTCCGAATTCGCGGTGAGTGCCGGCGAATCGAGTTTCCCAACCGGTGCCAGTCAAATAATGCCGCATTTTCACGGACGATTATCGCCTGACAGACGAACCGGTCTGGACGCCTGTCTGTCCTCGTAATGAAACTCTGGTATATTACAGCGCAATTGAATTTGGCATCGAGAGATGACGTCTTAGTAGGCTTATTAATGGCTACGGAAAAGTGTGTATTATCATATAACATCGCGAGTACATCATGAAAATGTACGTTCAGATATTTTTTAAAGATATGTCAAATGTCTGAAGGACAAAGTTGAATGGTAAAATGGGGCTTATACGATACCAAAAAAATTGTTGTTTCTATGTAATTTTTTTTAGAAATATGAAGGTCACCTTCATCTTAGTAGGCTTATTAATGGCTACAGAAAAGTGTGTATTTTCATATAACATCGCGAGTACATCATGAAAATGTACGTTCAGATATTTTTTAAAGATATTGTCAAATGTCTGAAGGACAAAGTAGAATGGTAAAATGGGGCTTATACGATACCAAAAAGATGTTTGTTTTTATGTAATTTTTTTTAGAGATATGAAGGTCACCTTCATCTTAGTAGGCTTATTAATGGCTACGGAAAAGTGTGTATTTTCATATAGCATCGCGAGTACATCATGAAAATGTACGTTCAGATATTTTTTAAAGATATGTTAAATGTCTGAAGGACAAAGTTGAATGGTAAAATGGAGCTTATACGATACCAAAAAGATGTTTGCTTTTATGTAATTTTTTTTAGAGATATGAAGGTCATCTTCATCTTAGTAGGCTTATTAATGGCTACAGAAAAGTGTGTATTTTCATATAGCATGGCCAGTACATCATGAAAATGTACGTTCAGATATTTTTTAAAGATATGTCAAATGTCTGAAGGACAAAGTTGAATGGTAAAATGGAGCTTATACGATACCAAAAAGATGTTTGTTTTTATGTAATTTTTTTTAGAGATATGAAGGTCACCTTCATCTTAGTAGGCTTATTAACGGCTACAGAAAAGTGTGTATTTTCATATAGCATCGCGAGTACATCATGAAAATATACGTTCAGATATCTACTACGACATGCCCTTCAAATGACCTTGAACTCCAAAAATGAAGTCTACTTTAATGAGTGAGATCTAACAAACCAAAAGTGGTTCATCGAGATCGACGAGGAATCACTAAAGTACATAATTACCAAAGTTATTTACACATTATCTAGAAAACAGATCATTCTAACCAGGGACCATAACTGTTATAACCAAAAAGAAAAAACGTCATAGAATAACAAGTATTTCTTGGACTGAAATCGTATTGGTTACAAATAATGATTATAAGTAACCGAAAATTTGTTCTCTTGTTGGTAAATGTTATCGTTGAGAGAAATTCATTTCGATCGCTCATAACTAGACTGCGGATTTTATGCATTTGTGACAAAAATGGGCACGTGCACTTTAAAGCTGTGGACGAATTACGAAGATTTAAGGACATCAGTGTATTAATTTCAGCTTAATAAGACAATTAAAAGAAAATAGAATTTTCTATTTGCCTTCTGTGTCTTGCAATCAATGCAAACATTTTTTAGTTTGCATAAAGATCCGCAGTCGGCACATAATTGTTATCGATGGGAGATGTATATTTCGGTCACTCATAATAGTTGTCGATGAGAGAAATTTAATTCGATCGTTCATAACAGTTATCGATAAGAGAAATTTATTTCGATCGCTCATAACAATTATTCGATGAAATAAATTAATTTCGATCGCTCATAACAGTTATCAATGAGAGAAATTAATTTCGATCGCTCATAACAGTTATTGACGAAGGAAATTTGTAACAGTTATTATTAAATAGTACAACTTTCAAATGTTAGACAGTCGATTATTTCATAAATTATTTATTCGTAAAATTAAATGCTACAATCACAATATAATGTGACAAACAAACAGATTTTGTTTTGTTCTTATGGTCTTGATTGGTCTTGTTGTACGAAACCTTCTCAATGAATTTCACAGGCTTGCTCCATCCGAAAAAGAGTAGACAACTCAATAATTAAATAAGCAACCGAAATGAATTTTCTCATCAATAAACATTTATGTAAGAGGGCTTCGGTCCGTTTATAATAATAATAATAATAATTATTATTATTCAAGTCAGTCAATTAATAAATTAAAAAGAATAATAATTATTATTATTATTATGAACAAGTGAAAAGAAATTCTCTCATCGATAACTGCTTTGAGCAATCAAAACAGTTTTTCTTCATCGATAACAGTTATCCAGAAGGTTCCAATTTTTTTGACACTAATAACTGTTATTTGTAACCAAAAAGTATAAAAATTGATATTTTCAATCATTTTGTTCTTCGAATTTTTTACTTTATATTTCGTGTACATTATCTTAAATTTCATTAATAATCAACTTGTTATTAATGATTTTTATCGTAGAAAATTTTATAATAATTGTTATTTTTCGTCCCTGGTTCTAATATCTCGAAAAATCTCTGTGTGTTCTGTCGAATTTCGAAAAAGTGATACTGTTTTAAAAGGTGTACTTAAATACTTTTTACACTCACTCTAGGAAAAGATGTTGACACAAGAAAATTCCGTCGAAATAGAAGATTGAACACACAGTCCAGTTTACATTTGATCGAGCCTGGTTGGCCAGCGAAGCGTTGCCCTGCCGGACGGCGGAGTAAGATTTAGCGATTCCATTGGCCAGGTCGTTACGGTGGAACGTCGAAGGACAAACACGGGATAACAAGAAATTTCATTAGGCGCGTAATCCGGGAAGATCGGATCCGTCGTTTAAAGGGTCGTGCAGGGCAGAACAGTTCCAAGCAGAGCAGAGCAGAGCGGAGAGCAGGGTCGAGCAGGATAATGCTGGGTCGGACGTTCGAGAGGGAGCGAACGCTTTGATCCTCGGTCAAAGGGCAACGTCTCCGAAGGGAGAGGCGGCACGGCGTTACGTGGGCCTCCCTTGGCCTATTGTGGCTCCCATTGTTGCGCAAACTGCATTACAACCGGAAGTGGTCGCGACCTCCCTTCCGTGGCTCGTAACTCAGTGTCTCGCGGCCGGGTGCCGGCTTTGCACAATGCAACGGCAAATGCACAGCCTGTAACACCGACGTCGGACATCCACGGACGCGACTCCGACCCAAGGCGTCGCGACGCGTCGCGAGACAGGCTGTATGTCCTGCGCGACGCAACGCGCGACTCGACGGAACACCCAGAAACCCAAACCAACATCTCGGCTTCACCTCAGCTTCCCTGCTCCTTCGTGGACACCTGCTCTAGCGAGATATAATGCGTTTTACTGGCCGTTGCATTACCATTGTGTTGACTTAACGTCCAGGCTCAACGTCCGACGTAACATCAATTCGGTACTCGCAATTGGTAACGAGTAGACTGCGGATTTTATCGTTTTATAGCAAAGCGGAGGAGATTATATTTAATATTAAAATTTAGGGTTATGTTCGCGGCGCACGGTTTCGATCAAATTATACACTAAATAGCAATTTTGTAGACATTTTTCAAACGTTCGATTCGGATTTGAATCGTTACGTCCTGAGTCACGTTTGCTATAGATTGTTTTCTATAAGAGAAAAAGAAGAAAGATGGTGGTGGTGTGTTTCGTCCTAGACCCGCTAGAGGACTCATCAGTAAGGCTATCCAATGGGTCCTGCCTTAGACACAAGTGTCGGAAGGAGGGACGTTAAGGGGGATCTGTACCCTTGGATTTTGGGGTATTTATCAATGTTATCAACCTCTGTGCAGAAAAAAAGTTTGGTAACATTGATAAACACGCAACTGCATAATGAACACGAGATGGAGTTGCTTGCTATTTCCATATTCTATTCATCTCGTCGCGAATGCCGTTATACAGGGCAGGTCGCACTAATATTAGTGCCACCGATGAGAATATGTACCTCGTCTGTGTCAGTTTTGCTATGATTCCACATTGACAGCAGTGCAGCAGTGAAATGTTGCACAATATCGCAGCACTGATTGACAGTCCTTCTGACTAGGCACCATCTCGTGTAAACTAACTGAAATGAAATTGGCTCTAGATTGGCTCTACATCAGAGATAACCTCTGTCTTCATGAACGTAATATGGGGAAATCTCTGCTAATGTGAATGAAATCACGCGCTTCGATTTTTTGTCCTTATACGAGCATATTTTGAGCTACACAAAGGCTCATTTGATAGAGGAAGGTTCATCACGGCGCGCTCTGCTCATCATATCAGTCAGAAAAATCTCTTTGAGACAGGAAAATACATTGAAATCTGCGGTTATTTTTCTAGATTTTTTCTCTACTTTGGGCACTCATATTATTACATATAAACATAATCCCGTTAAATCAATAGCAGAGCGCGCCGGATTTAACCTTCCTCTATAGAATGAGTCCTCACCCAGTCAAAAATCCGCTCAAATAAGGACGAAAAATCGAAGCGCGTAAACCCATGTTTCGACCCAAAATCTAGTAAGATTCTAGTTCCTTTCTAGTTACTTCATTGGGTATAGATCCCCCTTAATATACTAATTGATGACATTTTAGTAACTTGCGAGAAAGTCGTTCAACGATTTGTCCATCTTGTGGACGATGTCGAAATTAGGCCTTCTCGATTTTTTGTAGTTTATCGCCAATTATGATAAATGAGAAATTATTATCGATCGTACATTTTTAATAAATTTGGGGTTATGTTCGCGGCGCACGGTTTCGATCAAATTATACACTAAATAGCAATTTTCAAACGTTCGATTCGGATTTGAATCATTACGTTCTGAGACACGTTTGCTATAGATTGTTTTCTATAAGAGAAAAAGAAGAAAGATGGCGAACATAACCCTAAATTTTATTAAAAATGTACGATTGATAATAATTTCTCATTTATATTTAATATTGTTGGAGAAGTTTTAAAATGTTGTAAGCACAAGCCAAAACGGCTTTATTAACACACTACCGACCGGTGATTATTGCATAATTTTGAAAATTATGTGGTTCAAGGCTAGACTCTTTTTAATGGAACCTTCAACAGTGACAGCAATTTTCATTGTGAATTAACAAGTCACCTTCACGTCATCTAACACTTTCGTTTAAAAATTTCTATGCTTTCTGTCGGTACAGCACAATTATTGAAAATCCTATTAATAGAAAAAAATTAAAAATTAACACAAAGTGTTAACAAAATTAGGCACACGGATAACCAGGAGTTAACGACCGACGAGTTCGTCGCGGCCGCTCATTTCAATCTGTCTTCTTTTTTGCAATCTGTTGGCGATCGTAATTTTACAATTCTTCTGGTATTTCTGATTTTCTATATTTATTAATTTAGCTTGTACATCATTCGTACTTCAACTCTATTTCTGTTAATATACACACATACATACTGTTACGTTCGGTGGTCCAGCGATTAATAATAATTGATAAAATCAATCATGTATATCATACATTTCCTGAATTTCTTTTTATACTCGCTCTAATAATGTTGTACGGGAAATAAAATATCAAATACTATAATTGATAATTAATATTGAGCTATCATGTGTTCTACCATATTGCGAGCGATGAATTAATGAAAATCCATGGGACATACTTCGCAGTTGACTACATGGAATTGCTAACCTATGTGATTTATTTCAAACTTAAAACTCGTCTTGAATTTAAATCTTCATCGAACAAATTAAAAACACAGCGAAATCTATGTATCTTATTAAACAAATGAAATAATTCCAAATATAATATGCAAGCCAATAATTAAAACAAACATCTAGACACTACGTAGAAGAGATGGACAAAAGAATCGATGAACATAGGTTGGTGAATAACTATTTGGGAGGATGTGTAGAGCAATATGATGATGTGACAATACATACACTATTCGTACTTCAACTATATAATTTCAAGACGTCAGTATATTATTCTTAATTTTATTTAATTATTAGGGGGAGAATAATCTGATGTTACTAATTTTTGTATAAGCGGAGGCGTCAAGCTGAATGGAATAAGCTTTTTATTTACATTCTGATATTGTGTTTCAAGCTGGATACACTGACCAATTATGAAGGTCATTCAAGGTCACTCAAGGTCAACTAGAATAGAAAATAAATTGACTCAAAGCTTAAGCGTGTTTCATGAATATTTTAATTCATACGCACCAACGTTATCCTATATGCTTGAGCACAGTCTGACTATGAAAGGCTATATCTACTTACATCTCTGCGACTTGCGGCTCAGTTTTCATAAAAATTAAGCCCCGTACAGAACAAAATGAATACACACTTTAGGTTTATTTTTCGCAAAGAATCACCACGTGCAACGAATATTGTCATTATTAGACTGCGGCTTTTATGCATTTATGACAAAAATGGACATGTACAATTTAAAACAGTGGAGGTATTAAAAAGATTTAATGCCACCAGTATATTAGTTCCACTTTAATAAGATAATTAAAAAAAGAATGAAATTTTTATATGGCTCCTGTGTCTGGCAATCAATGCAAACATTTTTTATTTTGCATAAAGATCCGCAGTCTAGTCATTATGATTGATAGAAATCTTTCTCGGTGTTAATAAGAGACACAGGAAATGACAACCTCAATTTTTCCGTTATTACTGCATCGCTCGGAACGAAAACCTTTTTAATACTCTCAAACACAAAGTTAAAATAATATTGTACGACGTCAAAAATGATTATTACAATTAACGTTTGATTAATCAACGACTAAACAGACGGAATTTAAAATATTCTGCTGTATTTGTTGTCCTAAAAAATATATATCGTCATATATATCGCAATTCCATCGAAATTTCACTGGTTCCGGTATTCTTTCAAATTCTGTACATGGATTAATTTGATTTCTGTTAATTTGCTGGATTTGATTCGCTGGAACAGCGTTTGACCCACCGTGGGCCGTACCGGCAATGTTCCACTGATTTTCGAACAAAATGAAATTTTCCACGAGAAAGATACAACGCGAGTTTACAGCTTACAAATCGCTTCGAATTTAGTTGCCAAGTAACATATCAATTTTCGAATTATACAATCGATTTAAGCCGAACGAAATGCAAAAGAATGTTACAGCTAGATGTGCCGGGCTAATTCCATGTTTCGTTCCACGATTATCAATATCACAAGAATTTTTGTATTCAGAATCACCTCGATCGATTTTATTTATATAAAAAATTATTTTATCACTTTCTACATATATCTTTTTGTTTTGTACTTATCATAAAAATCTGTAGTTCTCTTCACATTTCATCTGCAATGTTAATGTTCAAAAGTATTTTCAACCTGTTAACCCTATTGAGAAAACAGATTTTAGTTCGTTGCAATTCCGGTAGAAAATTTTCATTTTCGACAAAGGTCCGTGTTGTGTATTGCTCACAATGGTGCTTGCTTTGGTCAGTTTTATTTAGGGAATAATTATTTAAATAAAAATAAATTTTTTAAAAATACCACGTTTTTAAAACGGACTAAAAAGTATAAAATAAAATTTTTAAAAACGCCACGTTTACAACACGGACTAAAAAGTATAAAATAATTTTTTCTAGCCCCATACAGATTCCTAACCCCTGAAAATTTGTGATTGTGAATTTTTAATAGCTAAGAAAATACTTGTAAGATTTAAAACGAAAAACGTGGGGCGCATGCAATAGATAATTGATGAATGAACACTAAATCACTAACAACTTTATTGCACTGCAAATGATATGAAGTGTTGTACGAGATTTCTCAGCGGCAGCTACTCTCTACACTCCTTACTATGTATTATCTTGCGCCCCACGTTTTTCGTTTTAAATCTTACAAGTATTTTCTTAGCTATTAAAAATTCACAATCACAAATTTTCAGGGGTTAGGAATCTGTATGGGGCTAGAAAAAATTATTTTATACTTTTTAGTCCGTGTTGTAAACGTGGCGTTTTTAAAAATTTTATTTTATACTTTTTAGTCCGTTTTAAAAACGTGGTATTTTTAAAAAATTTATTTTTATTTAAATAATTATTTTCTGCTTTTTAGTCTTGCATGTGTGAAATTTTATAATCGATTTTGAACATTTTGATGAGATTATAACAGAGACATGTAGTAAATTTCAGACGGTATTGCGACGCGTCATATCGAAAACGAACGCCGTGGTAAAATGTCAAAGATAAAGGTTCGAAGGAGAATTTCGGTGTAACTGTTCTTTCGCTTGGTAAACAAACATTATAGTATACTAATACGTAGTAACTTTGTAAACACCGCACGGAGCTCGAACGCACACTGAGCTGCTTCGGTGCGAAGCAGGTCAGTGGAGTGGGAACCGAGTGGGCACTACCGGTCGTCGCGCGGGGACGTGTAACGGTTAAATTTTTAATAGTTTATATCTCCTAAACGCGTAGGCTGTTGTAAATTAAAAAAAATTTTTTTAAATACTGCATTGTCATATAGTACTGAGCTATGTTTAAAATTTCAAGTCTCTAGCTCATCGAGAAGTTAGTTTAAAATCAGTTGTAAAATTTGTACCGAACAGACAAACAGACATACAAGAAAGCGACATAATAAAAACGTGGTAAAATATTTAATGGCATACCTGGTGATTTGGCGACTTCTCTGTGAAAATGATCATTAACGAACTGCTCCTTCTTTTGTAGACATTATTTCGAGATTATAACAGAGACATGTAGTAAATTTCAGACGGTATTGGGACCGCATCATATCGAAACGCCGTGGTAAAATGTCAAAGATAAAGGTTCGACCGAAAATCTCGGTGTAACTGTCCCTTCGATTGGTAAACAAACATTATAATATAATAATACGTAGTAACTTTATAAACACCGCACGAAGCTCAAACGCACACTGACGCACACTGAGCTCCTTTGGTGCGAATCGGGTCAGTGGAGTGGGGATGAGTGAGAGAGGGAACGGGTAGTGGAGTAGGGGGAGCGCTGTCGCGCGGCGTGGCGACCGTTGAACGCGGTGACGTAGGTTTCGCGGGGGGGTGAAAAGGTAAATATTTAATTGTTATATCTCCGAAACGGATAGACTTTTTAACAATTTTTTTTTTGAATAATGCATTGTCATCCAGTTCTGAGCCATGTAACCGATTTCAAGTCTCTAGCTCATCAGGAAGTTAGTTTAAAATCAATTGCAAAATTTGCCACCGAACAGACAAACAAACAAGAAAGCGAGCTAATAAAAACGTGGTAAAAAGTGATGTTTGACGTGTGCCGTCGCGCAGGAACAGGATTCGTAGTTTTCCTTCGGACAAGATTTATGATGCGTACGTGCGTAAATATCCTCTTCAAGAATTAAACAAGCTAGGGTCATTCGGCGACCAGTCAAGGCATCTGGCTAATGTTCAGTTTTTATACAGCCTCGAAAATACAAAGTGTCATAAATCTAGTCCCTCCGAAGGACCGCCCGCGATCGGTACGCACGGTGTCGAATTACCGAGACCCGTCGCGTCGTCGACCGAGTAAGAGATCGCCCCACTCCTCCTTCCAGGGCCTCATTCAGAGCTACGGGAAGGAGGTTCCAATAGTCAAAAGTGTACTGATTGGGAAATGCAACTTTCGGCAGGAACCAATCAGTGCATCTTATTTCCTGCTCGAGAAGCCTGACGAGCATCGCGTTGAGACCGCGTCCGTCAGTTGAGTCTTACACTCTAACGTCGCGACATTCTCCAGTCCTCGGGTAGACAAGTACAACGCACGAGCCGTTGTCTTGTCAATCGTTTAATCACACGAAAAATTAGCATCACGGTAGTTCAGTGTCTAACTATTAGGACACTCGACAAAACGGGATCGCGTCGGTCAAGATCCCTCGCGTACCGGATACCATCAATCGAGATCCGTCGCGAGCGTTACAATTAGAAACGCGAAATTATATCACTATCTGCGCGCGTATAAGGCAGGACCTGCTAGATCAGCCTTACTGACGAGTCCACTAGCAGGTCCGGGACGAAACGCTTTCTTTAACGTATTCATGCGTATTTCATTGTCACGCGAATAGAAAATTGTCTTTTGCGATCATCAAACCTTGAACTAGCTGCCCAAGATTAACTTGGCGGGCAGTGATCCGGAACATTCGCGAATCTACAGTTCCGCGACAAAACAACGTGACTGGGAAAAATCATACGTTCCGTATGCAACAACCTGATAAATCCTGTTTACAGATTTTCATAAATCAGAACTCGCATTCAGCGCTCGTTAAGTCAGTAGCAGGATTAGAACAAAACGTGTTAGAGATAAACAAGCAGCTGTCGCGTAACAATTTCCCTAGAAAACCGTGCGATCCTTCTTGTCCGCAAATATGCGAAGAAATATGCGTGTCGGGTGAAATAAGGTTATCGCGGCGACAACAGGGTTGCGAAAGAAAAGACGATCGCTCTGGCGAGAGAGAGAGAGAGAGAAAGAGAGAACTACAGAGAAGGGCAGAGAAAGAGAGAGAGAAGCGATTCCGCGCGGAAGTTCCGTGTCGAGGCATTAATAGCTGAAAGCCCTAAATAGGATAATAAATGTGTACCCCCGAGTTGAAAGGTGCAAGCTCCATAATGACGCGTTTCGCACGATCCTCGCAGCAGGCTTTCACGGTGTACAAACAAGCTAAGAATTCTCGGATGCAGCGCCCCTGGAATTTGGTTTGGAATTTACCTCCGGCTTTATCCTCTGGCTAAACAATGACTCGATAGCAAAACTGGGGGACCCGGGGAGGGGGTCGCTAGTTGTTTACACCGCGATTACCGAGCCCTCAGTCTGCCGTCGGACTTCGCGACAACGTGAACTAGCTATAACGTTCTGCTAGGCCGCGTTCACATCGAAAACAACCCCCTCCGAAAACTTCCGGGCACTTAGCGTCATTTATTTAGGCGCTGCTCGCGAAATTCATTCGGCACAGAACAGAGAGCAAAGTGGGGACAATTACGTCAGACTCAAAGGAAAAATGAAGAGTTGTTCAGAACGATGACCTCGACAACATATCTCAAGGTCATCGAAATCAACGAGGAGGACCTTCTCTAAATAATTACCAAAATTTCAACTGAATATTGCTACGACTTATTTTGTGAGGAACAAAAGCATTTTTTCCTGAACATTCGCGTATACAACCCCTTAATCGGAATTACCAGCGAAACTGTGTGGGCTGGGAGGGGGACTGACGTCGAAGAAATTGAAATCCGCCGAAATCCCGTGAGTCTCTTCGTTCGAGCGGAGGAGTCGAGTTCGTCCCTCTGGCTGAAACGATCCACCCGAAAAATAAGGTGTAGAGGGGACGATTCCCCGCGAGTCGCGAAGAAGCACAGGACTCGAGAACTCGAGACGTACCGCCAGGCAGAGAAGGGAGAAGGAATCTTTGTCGCGGAAATTCAAAGGCATAAAGTGTCGACGAAGCGTCCTGGGAACGCCATCGCCCGGACCCTTGTAAAGACGTTGAATTTTATGAAACGTCGAGGGGATTCGGTGAAAATATGTAAATACGCAATAAAGCGTAAGCCCTCGGTACTCGGCCGACGTCGCGACGCCACGTCTTTCGCGAGCCGACGTCGCCTTTTCCCTGGAACAACGCGGAATTTTACACGAGGCTCCTCCTCGCCGCACCTTCCACTCCACGATTTCGCGTATCCGCTTAAAAAATCTTATCAACGCTTCTCGTATCACTGTGTTTCATCTGCGAGCCTTTCACGATACTCGTCAAAGTATGAATGGACATCGTGATCGTTGATATTTTCGGTTGGAAGAAGATATTGCGAAATAAATTCATCATCCCCCTCGATTCTACAGGAACGATACCATCAAAATTAAATAAAAAATCTGAATTTTTCAAATCCAAAAACAGACCAGGTCCTTTGAAGCAACATTTATACAAAAATCAGTAACAGTTCATACGAGTTTTTCGGAGTTTAAAAAATGGATGTAGAATACTCCTACTGCTCGGATTAAATCGTGACCAACCCCCCCCCCCCCCCCCTGGATTCTACAGAAACGTTACCATGAAACTAAATAAAAATGGTAAACAAACATGTTTTTCATTTATCACAACCAATTTGCAACGAGAAAATCTGAAAATGATACCTAGCATGTGGTTTGATGGAATGAGAAATGCATTGATGAAATGGGGAAAATAGGTCAAAAACTGGTTTTTCAATTTTCCTCAATAACTATCCTTGCAGATAGGATATGGGGCTGAAATTTGTCAGAGAGAGGTCTTTTTGGGTAGGCTAGTGAATGGTCTAAGTTTGATTAAAATCGGGTCGGCGGCGAATTTTACCACCAAACCCGGGTAAAAAAATATATAAAAAACTTTTTGAAAACCACGCTTATATTAAAATGTACTAAAAAGGAGAAAATAATTTTTTTAGACATTAGTGATTATAAATAAAAGCGTTGAGCGCTCAACTCTATTGACGTAATCTTCGTGGGCTTTCCACGCTTTTATTTATAATCAGTAATATCTAAAAAAATGATTTCCTCCTTTTCAGTGCATTTTAATATAAGCGTGGGTTTTAAAAAGTTTTTTTTATGTATGAAATAGTAAGATACAAAACGCAGGATATGGAAATATGCGAGATAGAATGAGGGGATGACTCCGAGAGACGACGTTTCTTGATGGAGTCCGAAATTGTCCGAAATGGAACTGAATGAACGGAACATACAACCACACTGAGCTTCTTCGGTGCGAAATGTGTCAGTGGAGTGGGAACGCGTAGTGGAGTAGGGAGCGTTGGCGCGCGGAGTGGGGATCGTTGAACGCGATGATATGATACTACCGAGCGTCGCGCGGCGAGATGTGTCGGTTAATACAAACATTTTTTTTCCTAGACTCTAGGTTTCCTAGACTAGGTTTTTTCAAAAATTCGATTTTTAATATTGCATTGTCATTCAGTTCTGAGCAATGTTTAAAGCTGCAAGTCTCTAGCTCATCGGGAAGTGGTTTAAAATTCGATTACAAAATTTCACGCATACAACAATAACTCAGCAAGCTAATATACATATATAAGGTGAAGTGCCCTAACTCTGGACAGTCCAAAAGTGATACCTAAATCTGGACAATTGAATTTTCATAGTAAAATCAGTAATTAAGAGATTAAATAATTATATTATATATTCTGAGGCCTTATCTACAAGTAGGTGTGAATATTATTTCATTGAGACATCAATTGAAATTTAAAAATGAATTCAAAGTTCATCTGAAAACAGTATACAAAATAGTCTATTTACATGCGAATCATGTGCATTTATAGTTCGAAGTTTTGTTAGAAAAAAGATATAATTTAAGCCCTCATACAAAAAATAATTATCACGCATAATAATATTGATATTTTAAAATAAATTGGCAATCAAGCTTAACGTAAATAATAATTATTAATCCAAATATTAGATGTCCAAGATTAGGACTGTTTTTAAATATAAGTACTCCATACTGGGACGCGATGACAGTAGCTGTCCCACTCTAAGCTTATACGCAATGTGCTTACGCCTGAAGCCGCACACGTGTTTGTGAATAAAATCAACGCATTGTTTGCAAATTATTTAACTACATGTACGTATAATTAGTCTTCTATTAGCTTGAATAACGTATGTAGAAAATGTATTCCGGTTGTGACGTTAATAATACTTTGTGTTTACATCTTAAATCTATCAGTATTACTATCTAACCTTAAAAGTTGTATTATGACAAGTTTTATTAAAACAGTAAATGAAAATAAATATATATTTGGTTAAATAATACAATACTATAATCTATGATAAGAATACTACATATTACGCAAAGCATCTTCCATTCGTCATGCGCAACAGCGCCACCAACCAACGTTTTAGGTTATGTTCGCTCGATCAACTCGTAAATTGAATTTGTCCCGATATAGGCTTTACTTCTGTCCAGGTACCAGCTTAGATTGGATTTAATATGTCCAACTATAGGTTTGAATTATTCTTGTTAATACAATTAAGATATTAACCTAAACAATGATTTTTTTTTATTTTAAATTACTTTACAAACTCTGAACTGTATGGTAAAAGTCTTAAGAAATTGTTTTTGTTTATTTAAAGTGATAAAATTCAAAATAGAAAAACATGCTGTCCAGGCATAGGGCACTTCACCTTAAGCGTGGTAAAAATCAGTTGAATCGCGTGTTTCCTCTTGTATTAGCACCCCTGACGACATTGAGGCGGTGGTGGCGTAAAACAAAGGGGAACAGAAGCGAAGAAAGCTGGCCTCCGCGCATTGTCTCGATTTAACGGGACGAGAAGCAGTTCCGTCTCGAACGGTGAACCACCACGAGCCGCAGACTTCGTACCGCAGGAATTAAACTTGTCCCGATTGCGAAGATCCTGGCGAACGAATCGAGATCTCGCGCAGTAGACGCTGAAGAGAGGCGAGACGTCGTCTCTCCGCTTAGTATTGCCTTGCTCTTCTCCTTCCTGCTCGGAGCGGAACCGCGTCAAATTAATTGGAACGTTTACGAGCGTGCCGGGCGCCTCTAGACCGGATCCTCGTAAAATTCGTCAAAAGGCCGGATTAATTGCCCGGCTCTGTCTCGTACGTCGCGTAAAAATAATAGATACGTGCCAGCCGTTGTCACCGGATGAAACGTTAACCTATTTCCGGAAATTTTCGACCGGATCCTCGTAAAACCTTCGATCCACTCGCGCAAGCTCAACCCTTTCATATTTCCTGTTTTTGTTACGACTTTTTGAAATCCCTCGCACTGTTATACATTTCGCTGTTGCTGCGAGTAATCCTTTTTTTCTCGTTCATGATTTACCGGGAGAGAAAGAACATTATACCTGGCGAAATATAAGACCGAAGTTGCGAATGTGTTGGATGAATTGTTTGGACGTATATTAAATATTAATGCACTGTACAGTAGAACTTTGATTATCCTCACTAAATACTGGAACATGTGTGCGCAGGTAATGGAATAATTACTTAGTTTCAGTGTTGAGATAAATCCTTACCGGGTTGTATAATAAATCGTGCACCACGCGCTTTGTTTTCGAGGGGATTACTTTCTGGGGAAAGTGTTCCGACAACAAAGGATTTTTATTTTGGGAACTTGCCTAATATTCTAGGTATACTTAATACTATTTTTAATAATACTTTTAACTCCTTCGCCGGAAGCCAGAGAGCTCAAATTATGGGAGTCCTCCCGCTATGGATGAGAGCAACTCTCCTCCTCCCGACCTAACCCGTAAGCCAGAGTGATGGCCAAGATGCCCCCACTTCCGTTCAGCAGCCAAGTACAGGGGGCAACTCTCCTTTGCCTAAGCCGAAGAGAAGAGTCGGGATGGGAGCTACACCTGGCTCGCGAGCCGCCTGTTCGTCACCCCTGTTTTATATCATTTAAATAATTCCTTAGAGGATGTTACCTGGAAACAGATTCGTCTTCCGGGCTTTTTCACCGAAGATGAAAGCCAGAAATCACAGGATTGGTTAAGGGTTAGGTGGTTCCGCGGAATTGTTCGAAACGGTTCGACAAACTCTGCTCTACTCTCGCAGCGGTTTCGGCCGCGTAATCGCGGGAGTAATCGCAGTTGCAGGCGAGCAGGCTAATTGAGAGAGCTCGGTCCCCGGAGAGTCGAGCGAATCGCTCGACTTACCCCACTTCCGTTTCCTCTCCGCTCCTCTCGGCTCCTCTCGAGGCTCACCCTCGCACGCCGAGCGTAACGACGTCGCCTCGAAATTATTAATAGCGCCTTATCCCTCGGGAACAGCATTGTTGTCCGAGGACCCGGTCCCTTCTCGGCCCTCTCTCTCTCTTTCTCTCCTCGAGTGGGTGACGACTACCGGCCTCGATAGCGCGAAACACCACCGATGGCCGCGAGATTCCATGGGGGAGAACACGGGATTGCGACCGGCCTGCAGGGGATGCACAATTCCACACACCCTTGCAACCCTATTTCTCTTGTTAAAGCTAAAAAAAATATATAAAAAAGAAACTTTTTAAAAATCATGCTTATATTAAAATGCACTAAAAAGTGGAAAATAATTTTTTTAGATATTAGTGACTATAAATAAAAGCGTGGGGCGCTAAACTATATTGACGTAATCTTCGTGGCGGCTCCACGCTTTTATATATAGTCACTAATATCTAAAAAAATTATTTTCTCCTTCAGTGTATTTTAATGTAAGCGTGGTTTTTAAAAAGTTTTTTTATATATTTTTTAATTTTCTACTTTTTAGTCTTTTTTAAATGGAACGCAAGATATAGTAATACTGGCATGAAATAGTAAGATATAGAAACGCAAGATATGGAAATAGGGGAGATAGAATGAGGGGATGACTCCGAGAGACGACGCACAGTGGAACTTTTCGTCTATTTCGGAGACAAAATCAAAGAACTTCCGATAGAAATGAGATAGAGAGCTGACATTTTTTTTAATTACAGCTGAGACTTCACAGAATATGGGAAAAATAGGGAGATTATGGTGCGAACATTTTTTAACCTTGAAAAAAGTCGTCAAACTTGCGCAATGTCATGAAAATAGTGGTTTTTGCAATACCACGGGTAGAAAAATTTTTGTGTAACATACCATACATCATTTCCTGTAGATTTGTTCATGCTGAATTCAAATCTGGTCTCAAAATTTGTCTACGATTTTACAAGAAATCGATTTTTGTGAACGAATTGTTTAACGAATTTTCTTAAGGTTATAAAACGTTCGTACCATAATCTTCCTATTTTTCCCATATTCTGACAAGTTTCAGCTGTAATTAAAAAAAATTTCAGCTCTCTATCTCATTTCTATCGGAAGTTCTTTGATTTTGTCTCCAAAATGGACGAAAAGTTCCACTGTGCGACGTCTCTTGATGAAGTCCGAAATTGTCCAAAAGAGAACTGAATAAACGGAACACCACACTGACTGAGCTCCATCGGTGCGAAATGGGTCAGCGGAGTGGGGATGAGTCGGAGTGGGAACGCGTAGTGGAGTAGGGAGCGTTGGCGCGCGGAGTGGGGATCGCTGAACGCGATGACATACTACCGAGCGTCGCGCGACGAGATGTGGCGATTAATATTAAAATTTGTTGTCTCCTGAACGCACAGTTTTTTTCAAATTTCAGTTCATGAGCTATGTTTAAAGTTTCAAGTCTCTAGCTCATCGGGAAATGGATTAAAATTCGATTACAAGATTTGAAGCATACAACAACAACGACAACTCGGCAAGCTAATATAAGCGTGGTAAAAATAACTTCTTTTGACCCGGAATCGCTCGTGCGAGATCGATAAATGAGTTGTAAGCTGAAATCGAAATTTTGTTAACCCCGAACTATGAGACCTGGGTCGTCCGAAACTAAACGTCCGAATGCTATTTTTCCGGTAGCCAATTCGTATCATCTAAACTTGTATTAGGTCAAATAAGTAGATGAACGTTGATCTGAAGAAATTTTACGAGGGTCATTCAATAAGTAAAGAGACAAATGGCTATAGCTCAAAAACGGTTTATTTCAATCTTTCAAAATTAAGGCTATTTTGCAACATAATCACCCCCCACAGTTATGCACTTGTCCCATCTTTCTTGCAGCTTCCTAATTCCCTTGGCGAAGAATTCTTTCGATTTACCCCGAAGCCACTTTTGCACCGAGGGACCAGAAACTTCCACTGGACGTCCACATCGGGGTTCATCACCTACACTTGTTCGGCCACTTTTAAACCGATCAACCCACTCGTAAAAATTCGCACGGTTCATACAACTTTTACCGTACTGTATTAACATTCTAGAAAAAATTTCACTTGGTTTTACACCTTCTGCGACTAAAAATCTAATGACTGAGCGCTGCTCTTCTAAGGTGCAATCTTCTAGTGGACTTGCCATGGCGAATTGAAAATTTTGAGGTTATGTTGACATAAAATGATGAAACAGCTGATCAGAGCATATCCCAAGGTTGCCAACTAACACCCCTGAAAAGATTGTACACATTCATTGAATAGTTTTAAAATTATAGAATGTGTCTCTTTACTTATTGAATGACCCTCGTATAATAAGGAGTAACTGATTCATGAGGAATTGATCCAACCATGATCACCACGAAATCATCGAGATCATCCTCGATAGGATTAATCTTTGACTAGGCAGGCGGGGCTGTGATAGAGCCCAGCTATAGCCGTAATAGTTTATAACACTGTTGTTTTAGTAGTGCGAATTTCGCACTTTCGCACAGCCGAGTTTATACGCGAGCTCTAGCGGTTTATAGTCCAACAAAGACAAATTATTCTGGTAAAAAATGTGACGTCGGTATTTTACTACGGCATAGTCACATTTTGCGTCAAAGTTGTGCACGAAACCCTCACGAGGTCTTTCACGGGGATTTTCAAGTTAAAATGAATATAACATAAGAATTTCTACAATAATCTAATTTAGAGGGAATATTATAATAATGTAATTTTTAATTTAATAAATAGTTGAAATTTAAACTTAATTTTAGAAGATGAATTTTTATAGAAAGAACAAGTACACATGTGATTAATAGATGTTAAAAAATTGTGTAAGGTTGCAACTATCTCCAGAGTTGTACAAAGGAGTTTCGATATCAAGCAGCGTTTTCGAATCACTATAGCTTTAGAACTCGGGAAGACAGCAGCGTGTCCATTTGACCTGAACCGGTTTCCACACCTAATATTAAAGTTACCGTCGGAAAACATTGTTGGAGGGTTGTTGCGGGGTTGGTATCCGTCGGGGAAGTTTCCGCTAAGCGTTCGTGGTGTATCGGGGTCGCGCGGTGCGGTGTCGCGAAGAAAGAGCGTCGGGCGAAGTTTACAAGAAACATTGGTCGCGGGCATTAACGGTCGGGATGCATCGTGCCGTGCAAGATCGATGCTTTCAGCGCGACCCGTGCTCGCCCGAGGACCATTCATCCTGCGTTGTTTTCACAGGCCGAGTCGACGAGACAAGGGACCTACTCTGTCCCTTACTCTCCGCGTGTCTCTCAGAAGCAGTGGGCGTCGCGACACCGAGGGGATAATGGGGTTCATTGTAGCAGAGCAAACGTCGCGATCGTCAAAGCCGGGCTCTCGCGCCGGATTGCTGGCAAACTAACTCGAGCAGAGGAAGATCGGTTGTTAGTCAGACATTATGGCGGCAATTCGCGAGCTCGGATGGATTTGCGACAGAACGTGCGAAGAGAGAGCCTGAAAAGGGGATAAGATAGCGAAGATAGAGGGAGAGGAAGGTTGAATCCGTTATTTACGGAGAGTTAAGTGTGCTCAGTGCCCCTCCGACGTTTCTGCTAAGTTTCCAGGGTTAGCTCTCCGGCTCCAGAGTTGGCCACCCTCTCTTCCTCACCCTGCAGTAGACCCCTTTTCGGCTCCTCTTGCTCCTCTTGTCCTCTTGCTATTGCTCTTGCTTGTCCTCGTGTCCTCGTCCGCTTCCGTTTACCTCGTGCTAAGCAGCGTATCAGCAGCGCCATTGTCTATGCTCATTGTCGGCCGACACAGCGCGCCCCATTCTCTACCTCGGCGAGAGCAGCGTTAACTCGAGGGGCATCGCCAGCGGACGCAGCAAATTAGAAGTCGCGTTAATCGGTTCTACAGTTTCTTGCGACGGTCTTACCGGAACGCGAGAACCGACTTCGCCAAGTTCGAGGATACCTCTAAGGGACAACCGTGAATACCTGATGGGCAACGTGTCTCTTTTATTTCCTCAAGACATTTGCTTCGCAACAGCAATTCCGCACGAATTTTCGTCGATAGCAATCTCCAAACACCGCGGTAGCTTTCTTTTGTGTAAACTAGACTCCGAATCTTTATGCAAAACAAACATTTTCTGCAGCAACTACAAGCTACTTTCGTGCGTCAACCAGGCCAAAAGGGTTCGATATAAATATGTAATATAAATTTGTTTAGTGACCTTCAAGGTCAGAAATGGAATAAACATTTCGAGACTTTCAAAAAATTACAATCACCACAGACGGAACGTTTGCAACCCCAGATTAATTACACGGTCCAACAAATTTTAACTTTTTTTTTATTTCGATTCCCACTAAGGTGAAGTGCCCTAAGTCTGGACAGTCCAAAAGTGATACCTAAATCTGGACAATTGAATTTTCATAGTAAAATCAGTAATTAAGAGATTAAATAATTATATCATATATTCTGAGGCCTTAGCTACAAGTAGGTGTGAATATTATTTCATTAAGACATCAATTGAAATTTAAAAATGAATTCAAAGTTCATCTGAAAACAGTATACAAAATAGTCTATTTACATGCGAATCATGTGCATTTATAGTTCGAACTTTTGTTAGAAAAAAGATATAATTTAAGCCCTCATACAAAAAATAATTATCACGCATAATAATATTGATATTTTAAAATAAATTGGCACTCAAGCTTAACGTAAATAATAATTATTAATCCAAATATTAGATGTCCAAGACTAGGACTGTTTTCAAATATAAGTACTCCATACTGGGACGCGATGACAGTAGCTGTCCCACTCTAAGCTTATACGCAATGTGCTTACGCCTGAAGCCGCACACGTGTTTGTGAATAAAATCAACGCATTGTTTGCAAATTATTTAACTACATGTACGTATAATTAGTCTTCTATTAGCTTGAATAACGTATGTAGAAAATGTATTCCGGTTGTGACGTTAATAATACTTTATGTTTACATCTTAAATCTATCAGTATTACTACCTAACCTTAAAAGTTGTATTATGACAAGTTTTATTAAAACAGTAAATGAAAATAAATATATATTTGGTTAAATAATACAATACTATAATCTATGATAAGAATACTACATATTACGCAAAGCATCTTCCATTCGTCATGCGCAACAGCGCCACCAACCAACGTTTTAGGTTATGTTCGCTCGATCAACTCGTAAATTGAATTTGTCCCGATATAGGCTTTACTTCTGTCCAGGTACTAGCTTAGATTGGATTTAATATGTCCAACTATAGATTTGAATTATTCTTGTTAATACAATTAAGATATAAACCTAAACAATGATTTGTTTATTTTAAATTACTTTACAAACTCTGAATTGTATGTTAAAATTCTTAAAATATTGTTTTTGTTTATTTAAAGTGATAAAATTCAAAATAGAAAAACATGCTGTCCAGGCATAGGGCACTTCACCTTACTTTGGTGTGTCTACCAGGCCAAAAGGATTCGATATAAATATACAATATAAATTTGTTTAGTGACCATCAAGGTCAGAAATGGAATAAACATTTCGAGACTTTCAAAAAATTACAATGACCACAGACGGAACGTTCGCAACCCCGGATTAATTACATGGTCCAACAAATTTTAACTTTTGTTTTTATTTCAGTTCTCACTATGCGATTCTTATAGAGTTTATCGCTCTGATTCCGAATCTGTCCTTAATTTTTCTCCTAGACGTAAGTACAGTTTTTGAGAAAATTGAGTTAAAAAAAAGACAGATTTTTCAACTTTGAACAAATATTGTGATGCTATTATAAAAGATATTGAATTGTTCTTTACAGCAAAAGATTCTGTAGACTTTCCCGAAACATAAATATATAAATTATTATATAATTTATAAACATATTTAAACATATATGTAAAGAACAATTCAATATATTTTATAACAACATCACAATATTTGTTCACAGATGAAAAATATGTCTTTTTTTAAACAGAAAAATTAAGATAGATTCGGAATCGGCGCGAAAAATCCTATAAGAATCGCATAGTGAGAATCGAAATAATTTTTGGCTAGTGGACAGCGTTATTCGAGGATCGCTGTCGAATATCGAGGGTGCAGAGCTCGAAAACGATAGAAACCGCTGTTTGAACGTTGTATGCCGTTGTCGTAGCACCGGCTGCTTCGTCGTTAACTCGATCCCATTGTCCGCGGGGTTCTTACGGACGGCGTGAGACCGAGCCTCCATTAATTTCGCGGTCGTTTGGCTAAACCGAGCTGTTTTCTAGTTAATTTCGAGGAAACGGAAGTGGCGGCTGCGGTGCCGGCGACAACGCAACGGCAACAGCAGAGGGTTGCGGGGGTGGCGCGGTGGCTCGGGACTAATCAGATTACGCGGGTTCCAAGGGAAGAAGAAGCGAGACGGTTATGAAAAACCGCCAGGCGGCGCGGCGCGCGGTGGGATCGAGCTCGCGGGCAAAAAGCGAGCATTAAATCGCGGCCCACAAAATACCGGCATGAAATTATAACGAATCCGGCGAAGACCTGGTTCTTCACCCTTCCTTTTCAGAAAGTAAGAATCTGTTCTACGAGGTTGCACGACGCACATTGGTCCGGATCGAGAAATTTAGTGACTTTTTGTTATAACTTTTGAACCGTAAGAGATATCGGGATGAAATTTGCACTAAAATTCTTTTAAAAAATAGTCAATTCTAACTATAGACAAATAAATATAGTTTTCATTGGTTAAACAATAATTTTTAATTAATTTTCATTGATTTCACTAAAAATAAATTGTTTAAGTACAATCTTCCAAACCATTTTTTACTTTGTAAGTATATATTTAATATTTACGTTTCATACATGCAGTGTTTTATGGAATAGATAAAATGTGAGGAATCATTTTTTAATCAACGCAAACAAAAAATACCAAGAAGGTAAAAGCGCCTAGCAAGCGTGTCAAAAGATATTTTTTCTAATGATTTATAATATTTATAATATTGTATATAATATATAATAATTTCAATTCAATTTAATATATAACATTTCAAGTGACTCTAATCCAACAGGTCGTTGAGAAGAACTTCGCATCGCTTTGCGAAGTTCGGTCGGAGAATACAAATGTAGTCCGTAAAGCGGAAGGGGACGCAACGCAACATTGACAGTTTTAAACTGCTATAATTTGTAAAAGCCGAACAATACCAAAATAGTTTTTACACGATTATGTCGAGGAAGGTTTACTAAAAATGTTCCAATTTGTTAGAAAGTGGGACTTCCCGGGAATTGAAAGATATCCCTTACCGATTACAAAGAATTTTTAAAATTTTCTCCATTTAGTTCAGCATTGACTTTTAATAGATTATGCAGACTAATTAATAATGTAAGATACGATTTCTCATCGAAAAAGTCTGCTCTTCAATTTAAAAAAAAAAGCGAGAGAAAATATTAAATAGGAACATCAGGGCATCGCATCAAAGAGAAGCAATTTTTCTCGTGAAAAATACTCTTCTTAAAATGTCCAACTCTCAATGTTTATTAGAACTACAATATTTATTAAATTGTACTATTTTGATTGACTAAATTGACATTTGGTAAGCATGTTGATTGATTAGATATCGATACGAAAAGTTCGTTTTTAGGCAAAAGTTACTGAATTTCTCGATCCGGACCACTGGCATTGTGCGACGTCGCCTAAACGACGCGACACATAGTGTCATCCAAACAGCAAAAAAGGAAGTTCTTCACTATAGGAAATATACTGAATTTTATACCATTCTGTGGCAAAATGGTGAAAGCATCGAAATGAATAAGGAATTTCTTAAATTACGAGAATAATAGGCGAAGTTAATAAATATGGAGATCATAATGCTTGAAGGAAATCATAATAGCGCACTGCTAGAATGTTTACCTCTCTTTTCGTTCAGCGTATGATGAAACGGCGATGAAAAATCGTACATCGGCTTTTCAGGGGTCGCTGTAAATAGAACAACTACCTCAACAAAACTATTTGGAAATGAATAGCGAAAAAATTTATTGAACTCTGTGAAATTGGACGATGTGTGAAACAAAAACTGACATCACTCATTCATTTCGTTTTTGTAAAAGGCTTTACAAAAAACTGAAATTCGAGGATGTAAAAGTATAGACTGCGCCCTTTAAAAGGATCCTTCGTGCAATGTCATACAATTTTGTCCCACGAAGTTGCAATAATCCAAAAATTGGTGAAATGTAATAAAACAGACAATACGTTATTGAACAAATCTATGAATAAATATCTTAATTTTATCTTTAAATTAAGAACGGTGAAGTATAATCATCTGCAATGAAGGCGTCTTTACAGTTTCACCAATTAAAAAATAAGAAATCGGAAACCTGTCATTTGACCAGCAGATTTAATATTAATATTGGAAAGAAAGTTCGTAGCGTTCGCAAATTAAGAATGGGCGATATAATTAAGCTATTTATTCATATGTTTGATCAATACCACGAGAAGTTACCTTGAAAATGTCAAAAAATTAATAGAACAAAATGGAAAATATGTTATCTGCAAACGCTACGAGCTTTCGCTCCAACCCAATAGTTGGTAGTTAAACAAAATGATTTTCATACTAATTTAGAGCTCGCCACGTCGCATGTCGGGGGACATCGGTGTGAGTGGCTGCTTGTTGCTGTAGCCGGTCGCGACACGGAAAAACCAGGAATTCAAATGAGCGGTGGTTGTTAGCACGGTGGCGGCGTTTATATGATAAAGAGGCCGCCTTAAACGATATTTATAACCGTCTGCGCGGCGGTGGGTTCACCCTTGAAAATAGATACGAAACGTATGCTAATCCCGGCGCTTGTCTTCTCGTCGGTGCCCGAACTGCTGCCGGGATTCTCCCTGAGAGACAAAGATAGAGAGTGAGAGAGAGTTAGAATCACGGAGTCGGTGGTAGTCGGGGGATTCGTGTGGTTGGCGAACGAAAATTTTCCGCGTTCCTTGCGCGCCTCGCCACGCTCGATAAACAACGGACCTGGTCGGGGAACGAGGCGGAGCAACGGAGAGAGAAAATTCGACGACAAATCAGATTCGACGATGCGGGACCCAGTCCTGTTTCCTGCGGATAGATCGCCGACGAAAAAGTCCACCGCGCCCGAAAGAGCACACCGGGGGTGGCCATACGGGGTTGGAGAAGAAAAGGGGTAAGAAAAGGGGGTGGCTGCACAGGTTCGATTCTTGTTTCGGTCGTCCACCGTGGAGAAAACGAAAGCGGCGGACCGAATCGAATGGAAACTCGTTTCTTCGAGATAGCCTACCGGAAATTCTCAAAGGAATTGCCCTTCTCGAGACGATATCAAACCCTCGAGCTTTCCACTTACCTGCCCGGGGCCGCCGATCGTCTCCGCAACCACGGGCCGGGCTGCGGCCGGTTTACGGCAGCCCGCAGAACCCGAATTTCATAAGCGGATCTCTTAATCCCGGACCGACTGCGCTTTACATATCGCTCTGCAACCGAATCGTACAGCAGTGGCATGACGGTGGTCCGGTTCGATTGTGTCCGCATCCGAATATTTCGATTCCCTCCGGAGAACCAACCCTCCGTGCTTGCGATCCTACCCCGATCAGCGCCGTTTTATGCGAACCAGGTAACTACTTCTCAGACCGGACTTGTTATTTGTTCGGCTGATCGAAAAATGAGGATTATTCTGGTTAGGAAGCTCCACCGGCCATTGCGGTTTTACTATTAGCTCCGTGCGCGGGGCCTTTCATTCAATAACGCAATTTTATCTCGTAGACAGTTTTTCAATTGTGTGATTTGGCTCCATTTCGCTTTTTCGCACTTGTTTACTTTATTAATGGAATTTATCTTGAATTGTACTCTTCCCCTTGCAAATGCATTAAAAGAATTGAAATGATTCTAACTTCTCTTATTTTGCATTAATCGAAAATTGAATTTTGGTCAGGAAGAACGTGCATCCAGCCTATTGTGTCGCGTGGAGCTTTACTGCGATTCGATTCGATTCGATTGAGCTCTATCGATTTTAGTTATTTAGACGGCGGCGTTTCCACGCCGGTGGACACGAAAGCGAACAGTCGGCGAGCATCGATCAGCGGCGAATAAGGCGCGCGTGTCCGCGTGTAGTTTAAATACCAGAGAAGCCCCGAAAGCCGTTTCGATTAATGGAATTCCGCAACACGTCCGCAATTAACCCTCAAAGACCCGAGGTGCTGGTGGCCACCGTGCCACGCCACGCCGCCGCGCCGCTTCGAATCGTCCAACGGGCGTGCTAATGGTGGGTCCAGGGCTCGTGTAGCATTTCAAACGCATTTAATGTATTCGTTATCGACCGGAATCAGCGATTGAACCCTACCAGCCGATGCTTCCAAGACGACTCGACAAACCCGGGATTTGCGTAGAATTTTCGAGTGCCCTCTCGCTGCATCCCCCCAATGATGTTTAAACCTTGGTAAACTAGAATCCAGGACTTCTAGCAAGACTGATGTGACGAGTTGTATTCCGGATACTTTGCTCCATTTTTCTAGCTCTGGTAGACTTGGAGATGTTAGTTGTTTGATGTTTCCACGGTTAGTTACCTCAAATGACTTCAGAAATCACTCCTGTCATGGAAGTACATTTTTGGGACACCCTCTATACAATTTTGGATGAATTAATCATACGTCTGCTAAATGCTCCCTATTTTTACTACGTTTCTATTAGCTCGCTTTCTTGTTTGTTTGTCTATTTGTGTGTTTGTTCGGTACAAATTTTGCAATTGATTTTTATCTTTACAAAATTGCGACACATCGAGGCCTACACACACGCTAGCTGGACAAAACCTTCTTTATGACTACTAATACAAACTGTGCAGATATTGGAAATATTAATCTATATAGAATTTTTCTGCTTCTTCACATAACGTATCCATACACTATTTCTCCAAAACATATTTATATAATCCAGTAGGATGATTGTCTTTCCGAAAATTCCTCCAAACTTCCAAAAAATTCAGATCGAGGAAAAAAACGATTACTGTCACTAAAAACGTAAATATTGTCCATTTCCGCACATTTCCGCATTTTAAAATTTACATAAAAAGAAAGTTCAAAGTCTGCTCTAATGCTACCAACAAAAAATTCACCGTTTATTGGCGTTTATTGCCTACTTTTGATTGTTGAATATTGTTGTTGAATATTGCATACATAACCTCCTCATAATATATATATATATATATATATATATATATATATATATATAAATAAATATAAATATAAATAAATGTAAATAGTTAACAAAAAACCAGTAAGATGATTGTCTTTCCGAAAATTCGTCCAAACTTCCAAAAATTCAGATCGCGAAAAACAGCGATTACTGTCACTAAAAACATAAATATTGCTCATTTCCGCACATTTCCGCATTTTAAAATTTACATGAAAAGAAAGTTTAAAGTCTGCTCTAATGCTACCAACAAAAAATTTTCCGTTTATTGGCGTTTATTGCCTACTTTTGATTGTTGAATATTGTTGTTGAATATTGCATACATAACCTCTTCATAATATATATATAAATAATTAACGGAATTAATTAAGACAATAAAACGTACTTTCGCCGTCAGTTTTCATTATAAAAATTTACTTTAGAATATAGAAAAGCAAGTAGCTAATTAACATTGATCGCAACACTGTGCGACGCCTGGAATCGTCTACCACGGTTATTGTTTGTCCAAATAAATTCGGAAAGGAGCGTCGGTTTCGGTGTTTACGCAGATCTCGGGGCTCGGGAATCAAGGGTTAATTGAACAGGAGAAAAGTTGGTCTTCCCTTAAACCGAGCCGGGTTTCGAAAGTTTCGCCGCGACTGCGAACGAATTCTGCGCGTTGTTCTCCTCCGGAATCGAGGCGAGTCGAGTGCGTGGAACACGTCGGAGGGTCTTCTTTTCCATTAGAGTCGGGCGACACACGTGCCACGGGGAAGATTGAACAGAAGTTACCGAAGTCACCGGGAAAAAAAAGCGAAACTCATGGACGACGAGCTCACCCTCTCTCTCTCTCTTTTTCTCTCTTAGCGAACTTTCCCGTCGAACTTTCGGCAGAGGACCGAACTCATCCGGAACTTCTGCCAGTGTGTCGTGTCGTTGATCACCGCGACACGACAGCGTGACCAAGTATTTTCATAAATCTTCCGCGATGACGCGGATCGATCGCTTGGCGATCACGTTTTAATCGTTCGCCACGCTCTGTGGGCCGCTTCTGTAAACTCTGGTTGTCCTGCGTTTTTATTCCGATTTCTCACACCAGTTCATTCTGCTTGATAACCCCCAATAAGTTGAAACATTGTATTGGGTTGGAAAGAATGTTCGTGGCGTTTTCAAATTAAGAATCGAAGATAAAATGAAGGTATTTATTCATATGTTTATTCAATAACACGAGAAGTTACCTCGGAAAAGGCAAAAAGTAATAGACAGAATGGAAAACATGTTATTGGATAAATCTACGAATGAATATCTGAATTTTAGCTTTCAATTTTAATTTACAAACGCTGCGAACTTTCGTTCCAACCCAATATTTCTGAAAAACAAAGAAAGAAAAATTCTGTAAGGTTTCTCGACATGAGCTCTAAAATCGTATGTCTTCACCGAATATAACCGACGCCACAGTAAGGTATTTGCACGAAAAAGCTGGCCAAATTTTGTTGTTCGAGATAGTTCAATGTCTAAGGAACAATGTATCAGGATTCTTTTTTAATTTTAAAATTCATGAAGCAGCATATCTCATCGAGAGTTGTTATAGATGCTATAAAATCTCTTGTTTTTCGCTCTTAACCATTCTCTGAAGCATCGTTCGCTTATTACTGATTATCAGGTATTTTAGGGAAATCGTGTAAATGTTTTCGCTGTAGAAATATTTCTGCTAGGTATGTACAGCATTTTCAAACAAGTTTCAGTTCTTCATTATCCAAATTAGTATAGTTATTAATATTTGCAAATCACCAATAATTTGGAAACATTATTTTCGCCTACAATACTTCGTTAACAGTTTTGTTATACTTCCCCATGAGTCCCCATGTTCTTTTTCGTCTCGTTACATTTGGTAAAGGTTTGTGATCACCGTCCAAAAAGAATTGGTTCCCGATTCGTCCGGTTTGAAATTTTATAGCTAATTTAAGTAAGAATGACACTCCAGAGATGCTGCGCGTCCTATTGCGTCTGCACGGCCCACAGTGAAGTATTTAGCCGGAAAATTACAATAAAATAATATAAACAAAAATATATTTATATAAAATTATAAATTTGTTTGCAAAGTTTTCATCCTACGCATTTCTTTTTAATTGCAGAATATAATGGCATTATTTCAATCGCAAGTTCCTTTAGCCTAATAAAAACAAATAAAACATTTTTGTTCGACAAAAATGTTTGGGACAAAAGTTAAACAGTGTTCAAACATCTACAAACTGTGATACATAAAATTTCGAAAATATTTTTTTATGACAAATAATCAAGGTCATTTTGATTTTTTAAATGTTAAAATGTATTTTTTATCTCATAACATTATAGCTGATCTTAAGACGAATTCAACAATATATAATATTATGACCTTGAGACCATAAATAACGTTGCAACAGTTTTGACCAGCTTTCCGGGCCAAATACTCCACTGTGCGACGTGACTTTCAAATTTTTGTGGTAAAACATTCTCTGTAATGGTAGTTGCCCATTTTGACGAGTGAATAATATTCTGAGAGCAGTGAAATTGTTCTGTTCGCAGCAGATATCGTGTAATTGAAGTCGATATAAATTTCGTCGATGTTTTTGCAATCCCAGAGGGCCGTGCTCCGATTTTGCCGGAGCAAACATCCTCGTCGAGGGTACTTTTTCATCCTATCAAGTCAATAATGTCCGGATTAGATTCCAGGAACTCTAAAATCGTCTGTTTGCACCGGATACCGTATAATTGACATCGATATGAATTTCGTCAATGTTTTCGCGATTCCGGTTCGATCCGAATCGGTAGTCGAGTCTCTCTCTCTTTCGCGCTCTCGCTCTCTCTCTCGGATATCGAAGGGTATAACGTTTCGGTGGGCAATCCTCGCGGTTGAACGCGCGCAAACGACTTCGCCTGACTTTTATAGCCGGGAATCGTCGGCGGAACGACGACTTTGCGCGCGCGGATCCGTCTTTATGATATTTTTATGCTCGATGGGTAACGTCTGGCTTAACGGCGGCCGATCGTTGCCAACGAGCATAAACCGCGCGGCCCCGGGGGTAGAGGAGGAGCGGACTTCCGGTTTTGCATCGGAAACGCTGCTCGACCGATCCGGAAATCTACGAAATCGTTTCGGTTTAATCAACAAAAGTGTAGCTCTACTCCCGGAATCGATCCTCGTTCTCTTATTTTCTCCGAAATCTCGCGCAGTTGTCAGCGACGTCGACCGAATCGCGTTATTGTTATTGCGCCGGGCCGATTCCGAAGAGATGCGACGCGATTTAGAAATTGAGGTACAATTTTTCAAATTACTTTTAATCTGCACGTACACAAACAATTTTCTGGAGAACAATTTATCTCTTTCTTGAAACGATTAAAGCCTTATTTTTAAAAGTAGATGATTCAATCTCATCGGGGGTGTATTCCCCTTTAGAAATTGACTCACCCGGTATATTCAAACTCCTCCAGAATCTCCATATCGTTCTCGTCTTCCGCCCACCGCGCCGGGAAAACTATAGTTCGTCAGCAAACAAGCGTGTTTTTCGCCGAGATTCTCCGCGTTTCCGAATAGACCCCGCCCACGCAAAATCTATTCGATGCTCCGGAGGAAACATTCGAGCTTTTTTCTCTAACATTGGAATTTCTATTGCAGTTCCACTGGTGAACATCAGCGTCGTGGAAGGAAAGCCAGCGGAATTGCCATGCGACATCGCTCCACCCGGAGCGGACACCCTGCATATGGTTTTCTGGTTCAAGGACGAGGCTGGCGTACCCCTGTACACGTGAGTAATCGGTTGTTCTTCCATTTTGTAAAAGGCTGTCGCGGCGGCCTTCTCTGGTTTCTACCAAGCTGCTATCCTCGCCCGTTAATTTATGTATTGATGCGAGGAACGGGTTTACCAATCCGGTCACCAAGGAAATCCACGATTACGTCGTGGATTCCAAACCGTTCCAAACGTAACCATGATTCAGAAGGTCATGATTAGACTTGCGGATTTTATGCATTTGTCACAGGAGTCGGAATGGTTACAGTAATCGAGGAATTTAGAAATTCCGTTGTTCTCGACTTGTTATAGTTATTAACAAAAGTAATCGGGTAACTTGTTATTAATGCAGAGAATTTTAATTTTGCATAAAAATCCACAGTGTAATCGTGTTCCGAGGCAATTTTTTGGAATTTTTGAAACATACTTTTCAGCTAGTAAGATAAATCATTATCAATCATAATTAATTAAGGAAAATCTTGAACACCATGTTGTAGGAAAATGAAAAATAACCATGATTCAGAAGGTCATGATTATACTTGCGGATTTTATGCATTTGTCACAGGAGTCGGAATGGTTACAGTACTCGAGGAATTTAGAAATTCCGTTGTTCTCGACTTGTTGTAGTTATTAACAAAAGTAATCGGGTAACTTGTTATTAATGCATAAATTTTGCATAAAAATCCACAGTGTAATCGTGTTCCGAGGCAATTTTTTGGAATTTTTGAAACATACTTTTCAGCTAGTAAGAGAAATCATTAATCATAACTAATTAAGAAAAATCTTGAACACTATGTTATAGGAAAATGAAAAATAACCATGATTCAGAAGGTCATGATTAGACTTGCGGATTTTATGCATTTGTCACAGGAGTCGGAATGGTTACAGTACTCGAGGAATTTAGAAATTCCGTTGTTCTCGACTTGTTATAGTTATTAACAAAAGTAATCGGGTAACTTGTTATTAATGCAGAGAATTTTAATTTTGCATAAAAATCCACAGTGTAATCGTGTTCCGAGGCAATTTTTTGGAATTTTTGAAACATACTTTTCAGCTAGTGGGACAAATCATTAATCATAACTAATTAAGAAAAATCTTGAACACCATGTTGTAGGAAAATGAAAAATAACCATGATTCAGAAGGTCATGATTAGACTTGCGGATTTTATGCATTTGTCACAGGAGTCGGAATGGTTACAGTACTCGAGGAATTTAGAAATTCCGTTGTTCTCGACTTGTTGTAGTTATTAACAAAAGTAATCGGGTAACTTGTTATTAAAACAGAGAATTTTAATTTTGCATAAAAATCCACAGTGTAATCGTGTTCCGAGGAAATTTTTTGGAATTTTTAACACATACTTTTCAGCTAGTAAGACAAATCATTATCAATCATAATTAATTAAGGAAAATCTTGAACACTATGTTATAGGAAAATGAAAAATAACCATGATTCAGAAGGTCATGATTAGACTTGCGGATTTTATGCATTTGTCACAGGAGTCGGAATGGTTACAGTACTCGAGGAATTTAGAAATTCCGTTGTTCTCGACTTGTCATAGTTATTAACAAAAGTAATCGGGTAACTATTAATGCAGAGAATTTTAATTTTGCATAAAAATCCACAGTGTAATCGTGTTCCGAGGCAATTTTTTGGAATTTTTGAAACATACTTTTCAGCTAGTAGGACAAATCATTATCAATCATAATTAACTAAGGAAAATCTTGAACACCATTTTGTAGGAAAATGAAAAATAACCATGATTCAGAAGGTCATGATTAGACTTGCGGATTTTATGCATTTGTCACAGGAGTCGGAATGGTTACAGTACTCGAGGAATTTAGAAATTCCGTTGTTCTCGACTTGTTGTAGTTATTAACAAAAGTAATCGGGTAACTTGTTATTAATGCATAAATTTTGCATAAAAATCCACAGTGTAATCGTGTTCCGAGGCAATTTTTTGGAATTTTTGAAACATACTTTTCAGCTAGTAAGAGAAATCATTAATCATAACTAATTAAGAAAAATCTTGAACACTATGTTATAGGAAAATGAAAAATAACCATGATTCAGAAGTTCATGATTAGACTTGCGGATTTTATGCATTTGTCACAGGAGTCGGAATGGTTACAGTACTCGAGGAATTTAGAAATTCCGTTGTTCTCGACTTGTTATAGTTATTAACAAAAGTAATCGGGTAACTTGTTATTAATGCAGAGAATTTTAATTTTGCATAAAAATCCACAGTGTAATCGTGTTCCGAGGCAATTTTTTGGAATTTTTGAAACATACTTTTCAGCTAGTAAGATAAATCATTATCAATCATAATTAATTAAGGAAAATCTTGAACACCATGTTGTAGGAAAATGAAAAATAACCATGATTCAGAAGGTCATGATTAGACTTGCGGATTTTATGCATTTGTCACAGGAGTCGGAATGGTTACAGTACTCGAGGAATTTAGAAATTCCGTTGTTCTCGACTTGTTATAGTTATTAACAAAAGTAATCGGGTAACTTGTTATTAATGCAGAGAATTTTAATTTTGCATAAAAATCCACAGTGTAATCGTGTTCCGAGGCAATTTTTTGGAATTTTTGAAACATACTTTTCAGCTAGTAAGACAAATCATTATCAATCATAATTAAGGAAAATCTTAAACACTATGTTATAAGAAAATAAAAAATAACAAATTGTATTGTAGTAAGAAGTAAAGGAACTAAATAAGAATGAGAATTGGGAAAATCTTAAAATTTTTTTACTGTTTTTGGTTTTCAAAAGAATGTTTTGAATTCTTGAGTCGGTATTGAAGTCCCTATATCTAAACGGTGGAATGTCGAATGTATAAAATATTAGCGGGGGAAAATTTGGAGAGAACGATGGAGAGTAAAGTGCTTTAAGAAAATGCGAAAGTAAAAATGGAATTTTTCAAGTTTCTGAATCGGAAGACCTTCTTAAGGGACCCGGTTGAATTCGATTCGAGAAAACTGCTCGGCGTCCGCGGAATTCGTTGGTAGCGGCTAATATGCGGTTGCACCTTGGCGCGTCTTGTTCTCTTTTTCGCGTGATATGGCGGTGGCCCTTCGGCCGGGCAACATGACTCCGGATACAGCGTCCGTTCCGCGATATTAAACGTACGTCACTGTTCGTTGGTGCTCTGGCGGGCGCTCGCCACTCGAACTCGAAATTCCTTTCTGCATTCCGTTTCGCAGACGCGCGGGATGTTCCCCTGTTTCCGAGTTGGCCGCAATAACAGCCGCACGGCCAGCAGGCCCTCTCATAAAGGGATTCTCGGAGCACGACGAGCTCTGGTCCGCTCCTTTTTTCCCTCCCCACGAATTTCCCTGAATTTCCGAGAATTTCCCGGGCCGGATTTCCTTCGACGAGGTCCTCCGGCTTCTGGAGCAAGTACGACGACGGCGACGACGACGCTGCTCGACTCCGATCAAGGACGATTATTAATCGAGTCGGTCGCGGAAAACTTTTAATTGATAATTATCTCGCCCCATCGCGCACCTATAATTCCCTCTAACGAACCTGAAAATCAGCCGTCTCGATTTAAACGTGTTCGCAAACCTGCGAGTTGTTCTCTCTCGAGGGAGAGAGACAGCTCGAGACGTCCAAGCGATTTCTCGATCGAAGAAACAATGACCGTGCCCCGGAACAATACACCAGGACACAGAGAGTTTCTCTTTCGAGATGGAAACGGACGCGACCGGGAACAAGGGTCCTCTTAATTGACAATTATCTCGGCCGATTACTCGTTATGATTTTTCCAGGCGCCAGGCCGAGCCGAGAACGAGGCGCGGGTCGCGCCCGAGGAGAGATTCGATTTAAATTGGACTCGCCGCGACTTCCGCGCGATAATTTCGCTCGGCCCGGCGCGCAATTAAAGCCGACTGTCTTGAGAGCGACCCTCTCCAGCCTCGAACACCGCGGGCTCGAGATCGGGAAAACGAAATCGTCCTTTACTTTCCTCCTTGTCTCTCACGTTAGGTACATCAACCAAAAATCTATTAACAAAAAAATTAGGTAGATAACGTGTTACGACATGGTCATTAATCCAATGAATTTAAGCAGGAGCAAAAGGTTTGGTAGAACCGGAACGCGAACTATGAGTTCTATCAAGTTGTATGAATTTTCTGGGTCACGGGAATGAGAATTTAAGGACAGCAATGAGATGTGTGAGAAATTATTATCGATCGTAAATTTTTAATAAATTTGGGGTTATGTTCGCGGCGCACGGTTCGATCAAATTATACACTAAATAGCAATTTTGTAGATACATTTTTCAAACGTTCGATTCGGATTTGAATCATAACGTCCTGAGACACGTTTGCTATAGATTGTTTTCTATAAGAGAAAAAGAAGAAAGATTGTGGTGTGTTTCGTTCTAGACCCGCTAGAGGACTCATCAGTAAGGCTATCTAGCGCAGGGGTGGCCAACCTTCTGCATACCATGCGTAAATTTTTTTCACATGCGAGTTCAGATGCGCCATACAACTCCAGCACTTTTTCTACCTTCTTACGTTCATTGTTGCGATTGGAAAATAGGAATAGGGATAGGATCTGCTTCGGTTAGGGGAGGAAAAGGGATAACTCAATCACGCAACTAAATTAATTAACTTAGCCAGTTGAAAAGATACACGGTCATTAGAACACCAATCTACAATAGTGAGAATTGACCTTTTGGGCGATCGCTGTCATGAACACTCCAATTCCCATCCTATAATTGTAAACTGTCAAAAAATCGCGACGAATCGATGAGTAAGAAGACTGTATAAATTCAACTGAGAGCTCTCAGGTGTTAAAAATATGAAGATGGATTCAGTTATGGCGCCTACTTCAAAAGAATAAGGATCCAATGCGCCACTCGTAATCATCCAATGCGCCACGTTTGGCGCATGCGCCACAAGTTGGTCACCCCTGATCTAGCGGGTCCTGCCTTAGACACAAGTGTCGGAAGGAGGGACGTTAATATACTAATTCAGGCATGGGCAAAAATAGCACGCGAGCTAGGGAATTCAAGGAATACCCGTGGAATACCCCCACTTCTCCCGGCCGCGCGTCTCGCTCCCCGTGGCGGCCCTAGTGCTCGGTGCAACTACGGCTGCTAAGGGGATTGAGACGCGCGGCCGGGAAAAGTGGGGGTATTCCTTGAATTCCCTAGCTCGCGTGCTATTTTTGCCCATATCTGTACTAATTGATGACATTTTAGTAACTTGCGAGAAAGTCGTTCAACGATTTGTCCATCTTGTGGACGATGTCGAAACTAAGCCTTCTTGAATTTTTGTAGTTTATCGCCAATTATGATAAATGAGAAATTATTATCGATCGTAAATTTTTAATGAATTTGGGGTTATGTTCGCGGCGCACGGTTACTAAAATGTCATCAATTAGTATATTAACGTCCCTCCATCCGACACTTGTGTCTAAGGCAGGACCCGCTAGATAGCCTTACTGATGAGTCCTCTAGCAGGTCTAGGACGAAACACACCACCATCTTTCTTCTTTTCTTCTTATAGAAAACAATCTATAGCAGGCATGGGCAAAAATAGCACGCGAGCTAGGGAATTCAAGGAATACCCCCACTTTTCCTGGCCGCGCGTCTCAATCCCCTTGGCAGCCGTAGTTGCACCGAGCACTATGGCCGCCACGGGGAGCGAGACGCGCGGCCGGGAGAAGTGGGGTTATTCCACGGGTATTCCTTGAATTCCCTAGCTCGCGTGCTATTTTTGCCCATGCCTGATCTATAGCAAACGTGTCTCAGGACGTTATGATTCAAATCCGAATCGAACGTTTGAGAAATGTCTATAAAATTACTGTTTAGTGTATAATTTGATCGAACCCAGTGCTCCGATTGATGGTACACTTTCTCGCGCATGCGCGACCAAAAGAGTAACGTATCTACAATGACGCAGCAGAGCGGCCAGAGCCCTGACGGCCTGTGGCAGTTATATTGGCAGGTATGTACCGAAACAATCTGTTCCGGACAAAAAGACTTTAGGACGTGTCCTACGAGATACAAAATATACAGAAATACACATGTTATACATTCATTTTTCAGAATCAAATCATACGAATTTTTTAAAAGTCTGCGGAGTGCTCAAGTTACCCTATTTCATCGAAGTGGTTACGTTACCGAGGCTGAAATTGCCGCGCATGCGCGAGAAAGTGCACCATCAATCGGAACACTGATCGAACCGTGCGTCGCGAACATAACCCCAAATTTAGCAATGAGATGTTCGGAACATAACGAGTGACAGTGTCGCGTTGACATTCGAGACGCGACTGCCGGAAGATTAACAACGCGAACGGGGTTAAAAGTACGCGGGGCCGTTCCAGTTCCATGATGCAGCAACGGTGCTCTGTGGAATCCGCACGAACCGAACCGAACCGGGGGGATAAGCGTTTTCAACGTTTATTTGCGCTCCGTCGGGGAACGCGGTGTTTGTCCTCCGCGTGCGGATCTCGTCGAAAGGGATTCGTATATCGAAGGGATTCGCAATACGGATTAATCGTTGGTTACGTGGCAGGCTTATTTACCGATACGTCGTCCGTGACGGGAATGGAAATGGGGAACGTTCTCGCGACGCCACGCGCCGCGGGCGCAATCGTTCGCGTTTTATTTCATCGGTATAGAGAGCGCACAGACCGCACTGTGGGTTTCCGCCGGAGGATTTAGCGACGTTCCACCGGAAAGTCAATTTTTTTCCGTTTTGTTATCCGAACGAGTCCGAACGGTACAAAAATTATCATAAAATGTCACCGCGTGCCTGATGTGTTTGTACAATTTCTGTTCGAATCATTCTTTAACTGGGTAAATATTTTACGTGTCGGAAACGGTTCTTTAAAATTTCTCGATGGCAGTTTTGCCGAGTTTATTTGCTCGGAAATTGTGATGGATAAACTGCGGATTTTATGCGTTTAGAATTGAATAAAAGAGATTCGAAGTATTTTAGGAAGATGTTACATTATTTTCGAAAATGTTATCCGAACGAGTCCGAACGGTACAAAAATTATCATAAAATGTCACCGCGTGTCTGACGTGTTTGTACAATTTCTGTTCGAATCATTCTTTAACTGGGTAAATATTTTACGTGTCGGAAATGGTTCTTTAAAATTTCTCGATGACAGTTTTGCCGAGTTTTATTTGCTCGGAAATTGTGATGGATAAACTGCGGATTTTATGCGTTTAGAATTGAATGAAAGAGATTCGAAGAATTTTAGGAAGATGTTACATTATTTTCGAAAATGTTATCCGAACGAGTCCGAACGGTACAAAAATTATCATAAAACGTCACCGCGTACCTGATGTGTTTGTACAATTTCTGTTCGAATCATTCTTTAACTGGGCAAATATTTTACGTGTCGGAAATGGTTCTTTAAAATTTCTCAATGACAGTTTTACCGAGTTTTATTTGCTCGGAAATTATGATGGATAAACTGCGGATTTTATGCGTTTAGAATTGAATAAAAGAGATTCGAAGAATTTTAGGAAGATGTTACATTATTTTCAAAAATGTTATCCGAACGAGTCCGAACGGTACAAAAATTATCATAAAACGTCACCGCGTACCTGATGTGTTTGTACAATTTCTGTTCGAATCATTCTTTAACTGGGCAAATATTTTACGTGTCGGAAACGGTTCTTTAAAATTTCTCGATGGCAGTTTTGCCGAGTTTTATTTGCTCGGAAATTGTGATGGATAAACTGCGGATTTTATGCGTTTAGAATTGAATAAAAGAGAGTCGAAGAATTTTAGGAAGATGTTACATTATTTTCAAAAATGTTATCCGAACGAGTCCGAACGGTACAAAAATTATCATAAAACGTCACCGCGTGTCTGACGTGTTTGTACAATTTCTGTTCGAATCATTCTTTAACTGGGCAAATATTTTACGTGTCGGAAACGGTTCTTTAAAATTTCTCGATGGCAGTTTTGCCGAGTTTTATTTGCTCGGAAATTGTGATGGATAAACTGCGGATTTTATGCGTTTAGAATTGAATAAAAGAGAGTCGAAGAATTTTAGGAAGATGTTACATTATTTTCAAAAATGTTATCCGAACGAGTCCGAACGGTACAAAAATTATCATAAAACGTCACCGCGTGTCTGACGTGTTTGTACAATTTCTGTTCGAATCATTCTTTAACTGGGCAAATATTTTACGTGTCGGAAACGGTTCTTTAAAATTTCTCGATGGCAGTTTTGCCGAGTTTTATTTGCTCGGAAATTGTGATGGATAAACTGCGGATTTTATGCGTTTAGAATTGAATAAAAGAGATTCGAAGAATTTTAGGAAGATGTTACATTATTTTCGAAAATAATTAATAAAAATATTGAACGAGTCCGAACGGTACAAAAGTTATCATAAAACGTCACCGCGTGTCTGACGTGTTTGTACAATTTCTGTTCGAATCATTCTTTAACTGGGTAAATATTTTACGTGTCGGAAACGGTTCTTTAAAATTTCTCGATGGCAGTTTTGCCGAGTTTTATTTGCTCGGAAATTGTGATGGATAAACTGCGGATTTTATGCGTTTAGAATTGAATAAAAGAGATTCGAAGAATTTTAGGAAGATGTTACATTATTTTCGAAAATAATTAATACAAATATTATTTCGTTTAATTTTTGTTTCTTGAAATTGGAGAATATTTATTTTGCATAATATGCTTTCATTTCTGTAAATTCAGAATAGTATTAGTAGAATTTCTTTCGAGGATTTTGTCAAATTGTTCGGTCGATTTCGTTGCCAACAGTTCAAACAGCTTTCCGGAACAGCAGTTCCGCTGTTAGGGCAGTCTTAAACAAAAATAGTCTGGAAGTTCGAGACGGCCGGGCGATATTAGCCTTGGTTTTTCGATATTTTCCGTAATGCGTGATAGTTCGTCGAAGTTTCGCAATTAAACTCGCACGGTTTAGACGCCGCGGCCGTTCGCTTCTTCGAGGTGCAGTCAGCTGCAGATTTCGGTACAGCAATCCCAGCAGTTGAATCATTTTTCAAGCGGCTGCTTACGATAGTTGCCTGGGGAATGAGCATTTCCCGATTAACACGTTTCGAAGGTTCTTTTACGTCTTATCCTTCCGAGTCTCTCTACTTCCTCTATTTAATTTTTAATTATGCAAATTCTGCGTCGAATCTCCGTGAAACGTCGAAGGTTGCGGTGCGTTAACCGAGAGCAATTAACGCTGCAAGGAAATAATTATTTTTGTGGATTTATCGGCGGTTTCTCTGACGATGGCCTTTATTGCTCTTCCGGTTCCTTGGTTTTTCTATAGCGATAATATTATTATTGGTTCGAGGTGAGAAACTGACGCGAAAGCCATTTAACAAAGAGTATTAGGTAGAATTGAATTGTGGCTGTTTATGGGTTTAAAGAGAGAGATAGAAAGAGAGAACGAAGGTTCCAATGTAAAATCAAACACGAAAACCGCGTATTTTAACTGGAATTGATATCAGTTTTATTTAATTTGGATCGCAAACAAGCTTCGAGGGGAATTAACGCATTGATCACCGGCGAATTTGTAAATTTTCTCAGGATTCTGAGTACAGTCAAACCTGTTTTTGTGCTGTAGATAGGAACCGCAGAAAAAAACCACACAAAAAAAGATTCACAAACTTCATAAATAGCTATAACAAATAATTATTTACAACATATTAAAGAAAATTTTTTTATGCAGTGGGCAAACAAAATAGTTAATGAAATTACACATGGTACATTTCAAAAAATTTTAATTTCTCATTTTAAACATGGAGAAATTTTCAAAATATACATAATTCAATACACATACTGCTAAAATGAGATCAGCAGGATATCTCGGAGGACGTTGTCGTTATCAAAAAAGTGTTCCTACAAAACTTGTTTGGTATGTCGGGCTACATTACGTAATATTAATTGTTTTCTTGTGGGTGGGGTGGTGGAGAACATTTCAAGGTCACCTTGATTTTTTAAAATGTATTGTCCTATTTTTTATACCACAGATCGATAGAGTATCAAATTCTGAGTATAAAAGTGTGGACCTTCATATGTCTTAAACCTAATAGTTAACGAGTTATTATCCAAAGAAGAAAGAAAATTGTTTCGATAATATCTCGTTAACTATTAGGTTTAGGACATATAAAGGTCAACACTTTTATACTCAGAATTTGATACTCTATCGATCTATGGTATAAAAAATAGGGCATTATATTTAAAAAAATCAAGGTGACCTTGGAATGTTCTCCATCACTCCACTCACAAGAAAACAATTAATATTACGTAATTTAGCCCGACATACCAAACAAGTTTTGTAGGAACACTTTTTTGATAACGACAATATCTTCCGAGAAAAAAACGCAGAAAAACAGGTTTGACTGTATTGTAATTTATTAGTTGTAGAACTTTTATTAGAGTAATCGCATTTATCAGAACAATAGGGGAAGTTTGAAATGCTAGTCAAATTAAAAGAATTTAAAAATGTTTATAAATTTATTTCTACCTAGTGAAATCATAAAGAAAGATTTTTTACTTGATTCTTGTTGCTTCCGACTGGTGCACAAAATATTCATTGTGAACATCTGACTGAGAATTGAGGAAATCTTAGAAACTGTGTATTGCAGGAAAATAAAAGTTGATAAAAATAAAAATGGAAACTGGGAAACTCATAAAAACTGCAGAAAAGTAAAAAATGACAGAAATAAGAATGGAAGTTAGTAAAATCTGAAGAACTGTATTACAGTGAAGCGATCGGAACGACACGATCGCGATGTCAGAACTAACAACAAGATTCGGTGTACCTGTAGCGGCGCACCTGAATCCGCAGCTGTCCAGCCGGCACAGCTCTGTTCTAATGACGCGTCCGTTGTTGGGGCGAAGTCAAAGAGACGACTTGATCGTGTCGCGTCCGTCACGCTCCTCGGCAAAGCAGTTCGGGGCGTACACGCCTAATGAGGATCGCAGCGACGCATAATCGAGTTCGTGGCACGTAATTATAGCGTGTCAATAAATTTCAATTGGCGGTCGTAGGGACACCGGTGATGAGCGGGAGGCTCGCGGGTGCTCTGGGCTGTGGGCTCTGGGCTCCGGTTCCCGGAAATTCTGAATGGCAGCTTTATCGGCGAATAATTGATAACCGTCGTGTCGCGTCGCATCGAGGCGCTTCCACTGGTTCCCGAGCAACTGCATCGACGTAACTGCAACGTCGGAAGATATCCGATCGTCCTGCGGCGTTTCCACGAGACGCGTTGATTAATTGATATCTTCTCGACTCCTGCGATTCATTTCGAACGAAAAACCTCTAGGACCCGTTGACATTCGTCCCACATTTAAAGCGAGGGGGGACTTCGAAAGAAGAAGAGGGATAGAGATTCTCTTGTTTCGAGAAAAACATCGTCGTCTGCTTAAGCAGTGGGGGAACAGACTGATCGATGGTGGGGACCGCGCGGCTTCGGCGGAACTAAATCTACAGGGTGTCCCAAAATTCGTGAAAATCCGGGAAATGGGAGGTTCCTGAGACCATTTGAAGCGACATTTTCCTTTGCAAAAATGTTATCCGCGGCTTTGTTTAGGAGTTATTAACGAAAAACACGAACCAATCAGAGCGCGACCTAGACGCGAGTTGGCAAAGTCGGCCAATCGACAGTTGACGCGCCAGGCAGACTATGCCAACTCGCGTCTAGGTCGCGCTCTGATTGGTCCGTGTTTTTCGTTAATAACTCCTAAACAAAGCCGCGGATAACATTTTTGCAAAGGAAAATGTCGCTTCAAATGGTCTCAGGAACCTCCCATTTCCGGGATTTTCACGAATTTTGGGACACCCTGTATATAAATAAAAATGTAAATGTCCGTTTGTTTGTAATGGAACATCTGCGTAACGGCTGAACGTAGAAAGCTGAGGTTTGACCCATCAGACGCAGCGTTTCTTCGGGAAGGTTTATGAGAAATCAGCATGCGAAAAAGTCCATTCGTTCAAGAGTTTTGACGACTTTTTCCACCGACTACAACGCTAACTGCTTACTTCAAGTTGTGTGAATGTGGCGCGTTTGCGAGAACATTGATGTATAATAATTACACTGCGGATCTTTATGCATTTATAGCAAAATTGGGTAGATGAAATTGATAGTTGTTGGACAATTTTTAAAATTGAAGATATCAATATATGATTTCTCCTCTATTATAATCATTAAGGAAAGAGGTGAGATGACATTCGATTCAGTTTCTATTTCTTGTAATCGACGCTGACATTCTTTATTTTGCATAAAGATCCGCAGTCTAATAATAATCGATATGGTTTTGTGTTGATTCGCATTATCACCAATGCGTCACGACGAGAATCTTCTCAGTGGTATTCTGCTTCAAATTATATCGTGGAATATATATAAATAGAAAGATTGACCTATTCGGAGTGATTTGTTCCGCAAGTTTCTCATCGCATTGGAATTCAGCTGAGTAGATTGATCTGCGTTTGAATTGAAATGTTTGGTTAGTATTTTTAAATTATTAAGTTTTTTCTTTGATTTCTAGTTCGTGTTTTATCCTTGTTTAATGTTTAGCAATTTTATATGTTATCGATATAACTTTCTTTCTACTTTAGTACATAAAAAGAATGACTCGCAGAAAAGCAAACTTAGGTCGTGGTACTCGCGGAATTGAAGCAGTGTGACGATTAAGATCAAATCAAATTGAGGAAGAACGGGCATCACAAAGATTGGTTCAAATACGTGCCAGACTTGAGGATGCACGGTTGCGAGCACGGCGATCGGGTTCTGCAGCTTCAGATCTGCATCAAACTCAACAGAATGAACGCGACAGGCTGAAAGACGACAACGAGAGACAGCAGATCAGCGTCAAACACGACTCCGTGATTAAAATGTCATATCTGTAACAGGTAAAAACATGCTTGTAAAAAATACCACAGCAACGCGTGACGGGGAAAGCTAGTAATTCAATAAAAGATGTCGGGACCGAGGAGTTAACGAAATTCAAAGGTCCGGCGTGCCAATCGGTCCGTTTCCTCTCCATTGAAAGACGCCGCCTGCTATGCCATCTCGATAAAGACATCCGGCTATCCGAGAGGGGACGCGGCAAGGTGTTTTCTCGCGTTATACCGGTTCGCAGACCATCGAAAGTAACGATTACGGGCGAAGAAGCGGCAGCCTTTCCTCGCTCCGACCCGAGAGCTGGAGGGGCGGTTTAATCCGCTCTTTATTCGTCCCTCGACGGTTTCCACGAGATTATCGTTGTTTGCACCTTCGTTGCATCGCGACGACGACGGCGCGCACTTGTGGATCGTCGTCGACGTCGACGGCCTGTCCGTTGAGAAACGGGAGCGAAACAGCCCGGGCTCGACGACCACGGTACAAAAGCGGAAACGACGCCCGGAGGTCGAGGCTCGGCGCTGAAAGCGACTATACAGGACGTTCGAGCTGCGTTTGTCAGTCATTTCGTAATTAATGTCCTCGGCGATTCGAATCGAGTGTCGGACCACTACGGCGCCGCCGCTGGGTGTCGCGCCCATTTCTCTGCGTTAATTGCCTATTTATGAAAATTTAAATCGCCCCGTAATAATCGGATCTCGAAATGCAAATTGCATCGCCGCGCGCGACTTCTTGTGACTCGGCCCGACCCGGCCCGACGCCACTCGGACATCAAAGAACTGCCTCGATCAGTCGAGGAGTAGCTGGACAAGCAATTTCCTGCGGAATATTAACCGGTCCGTTCCAAGCGGAACAATTTCCCGCGTTTTACGTTCCCGCTGTCGTTCGATCGCTCCCCGGACTTTGTCTCTCGCTGTGTTCACGCGTCAGCTATGTGCTTCGTATTATTTCTGCTTATTCATCTCGCGCTAGAATGTGATCGATAGTCCCGAGATCTTGCTTGCGAAATCGTGGAGAACGTGTATGTATTTACTTGAACGGAAATTAACTTCTGTTTTATTTTTACCGCGAGAAACTCGGCGGTAGATATTTGCGATTCGTTCCCATTTTTATGCGGTGATATTTTAGAACGAGACTTTCTAGAAACTTGAATGCTCTCGATTAAAAATACGAGAGGATATTTGCATTATAGTAAAAATCAATAGCATTTCCGTTTTATGTTTACGATGAGGCAGAGTTGCATAGCGGTCGATTCATACTTCTTTGATTGGGTGGTTGCGAGTCAGACGAATTAATGATCCTTGCAATGAATGACACACTTAAGGACCCTTATGCGAAATACAAGTTTTCTGCGTTGATTTGCCGGAAACGGATAAATGAATCTTTCCTTTTAAAAATATTAATGAGCTGGAAATAATACCTTGACATTTTTCAATTCCTCTAATTTCAATGCTGTTTGGCATTTCGCTTCATTTTTGTCGTGAATGCATCAAATCCGCAGACTATCCATTACAAATGTCTCTCTCCGTTTACTGAAATTCAATGCGCCCTGTGTTTTCAGTAAATTATACGTATCTTAAATGTTTACATTGTACTAGTAAAATCGTGTAAAATATATTGTAACGTTTCATAGTTGCATCCTCAAATATTTATTTGTGGTAAACAGAAATTTCAGTAATTAATGCTTAAACCAATAACCGATTAAATATATCTATCTAATCAACGATTAAATACTTACTTTATTGACGGGCCAAACATACATCAGTTAAATTGAAAAGTTAATCGTTGATTGTAATCGACAACCGACCATTCCAATTATAATGTAATCGTTATTACAATTGATTACATTAATCATCGCCCGGCGTTACAACAAAGATTTTGTCAACAGGCAAAATATTATTCATTCTGATTTTCATCAAATGCATAAGGAAATGTACCGATTTCTGCATTTATGACAACATTGGGTAGGTGAAATTTACAATAATTTGAAGATGTCAAAATACACCATTTTTACCACGCTTATATTAGCTTGCCGAGTTGTCGTTGTTGTTGTTGTATGCATCAAATCTTGTAATCGAATTTTAAACCACTTCCTGATGAGCTAGAGACTTAAAACTTTAAACATAGCTCAGAACTGGATGAAAATACAATATTAAAAAACAAATTTTTAAAAAAACTGTGCGTATAGGAAAAAATACAATTTTTACATTAACCGTCCACCTCGCCGCGCGAGGCTCGGTAGTACGTCATTGCGTTCAGCGATCCCCACTCTGCGCGCCAGCGCTCCCTACTCCACTACGCGTTCCCACTCCACTGACCCACTTCGCACCGAAGGAGCTCATTGTCAGTGTGATGTTCCGTTCATTCAGTTCCATTTGGACAATTCCGGACTCCATCAAGAGACGTCGTCTCTCGGAGTCATCCCCTCATTCTACCAATCGCGTATTTCCCTATCTTGCGTTTCTATATCTTACTATTTCATACCAGTATTACTACATCTTTGTTACATTTAAAAAAGATTAAAACGTAGAAAATAAAAAAATATGTAAAAAAACTTTTTAAAAACCACGCTTATATTAAAATGCACTGAGAAGGAGAAAATAATTTTTTTAGGCATTAGTGACTGTAAATAAAAGCATGGAGCGCCCACGAAGATTACTTCAATGTAGTTTAGTGCTCGACGCTTTTATTTATAGTCACTAATGCCTAAAAATATTATTTTCTCGTTTTTAGTGCATTTTAATATAAGCGTGGTTTTGAAAAAGTTTTTTTTTAATCTATTAAAATGATTTAAAAATGATAGAGCTTTAGTATAACCATTCGGAGCAAAAATTTAAAAATACAAATTTGGTATTTAATGGGTAGAACGAATAGATTTCGCTTGCTTTGGAATGCTTGCTTTGGAACCGCTTCAAGCCAGAGGCGCAACTCCATCAAATTTCTCACTAAACTGATCCAAAATAGATCCCGATTGATAGCATCAAGCCGACACAGGCTGGTCACGAGGAAACTTTACCTAACCACCTCGTGTCATCTCGAGAGATTCCTGTTCCGCGGTACAGAAACAGAAAGAGGAGAGAGGGGGTTTGCAGGTGGGGCACAGGGGCACTTGTCCCGTTGTTTGCGAGGCCATCTCATTAGGGAAGTATTCGGAAGCTCGTGGACATATCAATGTTGCGTGCAACGGCGCCGGGTCGTTGGCTCGGTGGCTCTCGCAGCGAGCACTAATTATAACATACCGGTAGCGCGAGGAGGGGTTGGTATGCGAACTATGCTCGCCGCCAAACACATGGTGCATGGAACAGGGTACGCTGTCAGAGTGGGGCCCAGGGCTCTCGTGGCTACCTGGTAAACGACACACGCACCGATCCTGGGGGTCCCGATGCCGATGCCGCTACTTCATCGCGTCCTGTTACCAAACATTTACGCGTGCCCTCTCCTTGCAACGACCCCGAGAACCTTTGTCCGAATAAATGCGGACCTGCGGGGACGGCCCTCGAAATAGTTTCGTGATTGCCCATCACTTTGGAAGACCGGCTCGCGTGCACCAACCTGAACCAGGGATTCAGCACGGTTATGTTCAGGCTGAGCCATCTAACTCGATCACCTCGAATAGCTTCTAAATTATGGACAATGCAAAATGTATTCTCACGGACTTTCCAGGTGATTCGACACCTTTGAGTTGTTGGAAGACATAGGCCGCAAAATTGACTGAGCATAATTGTCGAGGTCGAATTTTGGGAATGGCTCGACGAGCCCTGTACTAAAGTTGGGCCAACGCTAGTCACAATTATGATTATTGACTAATAACTTCATAAGTTCTACAAAAATGACTAATAATTACACTGTCCAACACCAAATTTGTTTTCAATATACTGTTAGGTCCTTCTTATAGAGTTTTTTGCGCTGATTCCGAATCTGTCCTAAATTTTTCACCTATACGCACAGTTTTTGAGAAACATGGCTTAAAAAAAACATATTTTTCAACTTTAACCAAATATTGTGATATTATTATAAAAGATATTGAATTGTTCTTTACAACAAAAGATTCTATAGACTTTCCCGAATACAGTGATATCCAATATTAATACATTATGATTGTTTAAACATGTTTAAACAATCACTAAATGCGGAGAGACAACACTCTTGCACCAATTTTTGAGGATATTTTTCAATTTATCTCGAAAAATAAGGGTTCAGCGGAAAATCGAACTATACCACGCGATAGAGCAGACTTTTATCTTGAGAAACCACCGTTTCAAGTTTGAAACGTCGACGTTTTTTCCGAACTAGAAAGCAAAATATCTTTGCCCGACATGAGTTGCCGCCAGTGGCGCTCGCCATTAGAACGGGCGTTCCACGCTACTGGCGGCAACTCATGTTGGGCGACGATATTTTGCTTTCTATTTCAAAAAAAATGTCGACGATCCAAACTTGACAGGGTGGCTTCTCAAGATAAAACTCTGCTCTATCGCGTGATATAGTTCGATTTTCCGCTGGACCCTTATTTTTCGAGATAAATTGAAAAATATCCTCAAAAATTGGTGCAAGAGTGTTGTCTCTCCGCCTTCAGTGATTGTTTAAACATGCTTAAACAATCAGAATGTATTAATATTGGATATCACTGTATTCGGGAAAGTCTACAGAATCTTTTGCTGTAAAGAACAATTCAATATCTTTTATAATAACATCGTAATATTTGTTTAATGTTGAAAAATATGTATTTTTTTCAAAGCCATGTTTTTCAAAAACTGTGCGTATAGGAGAAAAATTAAGGACAGATTCGGAATCAGCGCAAAGAACTCTATAAGAAGGACCCAACAGTATATTGAAATCATCAAAAAAGTTGGTATTTGTTGGACAGTGATTATTGACTAAGTAAATACTTGAGCGTGACTATGAGTAATGACTACGTAAGTATTTGAGCGTAATGACTAATGAAGAATGACTAAATGTTTATTAAGCATGAATATTGAATACTGACTATAATAGCATAACTAATGACTAAATACGCAATCAGAATTTCACTATGACTCATGACTAAAAATGGTTATAAGTTAAAAGAAGACATAGTAATAACAAAAAAATATTCTATCAGTTTATAAACATATAAAATACAGGTTATGACACGTTTGGTCACTGCAAATTCCGATATTGTTTAAGTATACAATAGTGACTGATGACTAACCATGGATGACTGATCATTTAAACTAACTAATGATTAATCATAACTAACAAGCAATAACTAACGATTACTTAGAGCTATGACTAACTAGTGCCATGTAGTTATTACTAACTAATCAAAAAGTTTTAACTAACTTTTTTTAAGTTTTGGCTAACAATCAATCAGTCATTTTTAATTATTAAGAGTTAATAATTATTAGAATTTAATTATTAGAGTTGATTTTTCCCAACTCTGCCCTGTACTTTGTTCGTAAGGGTAATTACGATGAGAAAAGTAAAACCCAGTTTTAGCCCCATTTATTATAATTGCATGTAAAATTTTTTGAAAAAGTCTGACAAATTTAGAATATCAAACGGCGTATCCCAGAACTTTTTTCAATTTTTTAGTGGCAAACTCTGGTTGTAGAAAATGGAAAACCAGAAAGAATTCGGAAAAATACAGATTTCATATTGAAGCTTAGGGGCGACTGCCTTAGAAATTAATTTAATAATAAATCAAACTTATTCGTCACTTTGAGTAATGACGGACCAAGAGTGGTGAGTCCATCATGCGAGGAGGTAGCTTTATCCCGAAGGCATTTACTCTCTCGTTGACATCAATGTTCAAAAACAAGTGCACCTTGGTGTGATAGGGTTAAGGGTCGAGGGTTAAGGCGGACCTGGAGGATCGGTGGGTTCGTCGGGAGCCTGTACTTCAGCGGGATCGAGAGTATGGCTAAACGCTCAGGGGGCGAATGGGGCCGGGAAGGTGTTACCGGGTCAAGACGCGGATTAGGATCTCAAGGGGTCACCTTGCGAAACCCGACCTCGGGGTCCATGCATCTAGCCCATAATTTACGTCCGACTAAACGCATAGTTCCCCTGTGAAGCAGTTAAACCGGGGTTGAGGTAGTGAGAGGGAGAGGGATCGATTAAGCCACAGTTGGAGAGAGAGCGAGAGATAGTGAGAAGAAAATGCTGTAGCATCGAAAACAGGATCAAACGGAAGAGAATCGGGAAATGGTTGATTAGGAGCTGTGTAACTCGCAGCGGAACTAGGCTGGATGAAACGTTAATGGCAGCTCGGAGAGACTAATCAGCGTGCACGGCGTATACGTATGTACATTACGCTGTGGATCTTGTTTCGAAATAGTAAACGGTGTTCCGTGATACGAACCAGAGTGCGGGGAACATCTTCGAAATTGTTCCGCCGCTATACCCAACGGCCCGACTCGGCCCGGCCCGTTCGATCGTCGTATTATGTTCCCGGCTTCCGAGAGCCGAGCTGTTTTTCCAAACGCCTCCATGGAAACCGTTTCAATTTCTCCGCGTCGGGTAAAACAACCATGAACCACGTATCACGATATAATGAACGTTTCGCCGCAAAGGTCGAGAGAAAAAATCCCCCAGAGGCCGCCGACGAGAAAGAGAAAGAGAGAGAGAGAGCGCGCAGGAAGGTAATCTAATATCTCGCCATGATAGGAAACGCATTCGCGGCAGGAAATTTCATTGTGCCGCGAATACGTCGTTCGGAGAAAGTATGGCGGATAAGCTGCAACTCGAAATTTATGGTATCGTTCGATTACACGGGACGCGTGTACGCTGTTCGCCGCGGGTAATAACCGGTGTCGCGTTTATGGGATGCGCTGTCGATTCTTGCCGCCATATTCCAGGACGACGCGGCGGCCGTCGCGCGTTCCTCTCGTAAATGCCGCTAGGAAAATGTAAATTAACGCGACCTCCTATAAAACGCGTCTACCGCCTCGAAGGTCGTTCGTTCGAAGCCCCTCGATCCGTCCCGTCGTTTAAACCGCGATCGCGAGCCGGCTTTTTTCGCACCGACACGTTTCATTCATCTATCCTGCGATATCGAACCGGTTTCGCGCGAGTTCCTTTCTTTATTCACCGTTTAACTTGCCATTGTGGACACGACGCACAGTGCGGCCGCCTGTGGACAAAAGTCGAAAATGCAACTATTTTCCATACCTTATTTGGTTTTAGTAATCCCTTCAGAAATATCTCTAGTATACGAAACAAATGCCGGGAATTTAAAATTAGCACAACAAACGGCAGGAATCACGTTTGCATATGTGGCAGAGAGCTCGTTAGATAGTTCATCGAAGAACTCACGCGAGACCTTGCCCAATCAATTACTGATTTTCTATAATCAAGAACGTTGTTTTGTGTCCTTTCTTTAAATTTTGAATGTGGAAGGTATCGAAGAAGGTGAGGAATATCCATTTGTCCTGATTCATTAACCGTTACAATAGTTTCGTAGCAATAATAAAACACTAAGTTAGAATCAAGTTTTATAGACGTTAATATCTTCAGATAAGCTTTTCTCAAGTTAGGGTCAAAACATCCTGGGGTTTTGATATATTTCGATTTCACAACTATTATACTTTACAAATATGTAAACATTTCCTGCTTCAAACTGCTTTGAACGGCTGTGTGCCATTTTTTACCACGCTTATGCGTCAAATCTTGTAATCGAATTTTAAGCCTCTTCCCATAGACGAATCTTACTGAAATTTTATATACATACTTGCTTCCGATGACAATAAAAGTAGAAAATAAAATATATACTTGCTTCCGATGACAATAAAAGTAGAAAATAAAATATATACTTGCTTCCGATGACAATAAAAGTAGAAAATAAAATATATACTTGCTTCCGATGCCAATAAAAGTAGAAAATAAAATATATAAAAAACTTTGTAAAAACCACGCTTATATTAAAATGCACTGAAAAAGAGAAAATAATTTTTTCCCTGGTTCTCCATAAAATACCGAATCTAGTTAAATGATTAATAATATTTTTCCCCAAAATTTTAAGCTATTTGTTCAAAATTTCTTCTGTTATAAAATTAGTGTATATAATTAGTGATGTTATAAATATTTACTTCATAGATATAGTCTATGGCCTATATTATGTAAATAGGCATACTTTTATTATTGTGAAGTTACCTACATATTCTGTCCATTATTATTGTTACAATGTATATAAAATATTATTTGAAATTCAATTTTGAATAAAATTCATTTGAATTTTTGGTCGTGTTTCCTTATTTTTGTAGATGATGCATTGAAGAGCAATTTTTCTTAACTGATTCCTATTTCCATCACTTGGAATATACAGTGTGATCCCAAACGAAAGAAAGATACTTTGAGGTCTTATAGGAAATTTCACGCTGATCACGAATATACCATGTATTAAGGGTCACTGAATGGAGTTTAACCGTTTTTTCACGCAAAAACACTCAAAAAACCTAGAAAAAACGGTATTTTGCGGAAAAAACTGTTAAATTCTATTCAGGGACTCCTAGAATATGGTATATTCGTGATCAGCGTGAAATTTCCTATAAGAATCCGTCAATAACAGACTTTTGTCCACTCCGACCATAAGAAAGCCAACTGTGCGACGGCGTAACAAGGGACAAGTGAAATTGGGATAACTACCTCAAACCAATATCGACGAGAAATATTGCTGGTCTAATAAAAAACGTATTATAGAAATATCTGCAGTTTATCTATCCGCATCTGCGCCGCGAGAATCGATCGTATCAGCGTTCGATAACGATCGCGGGTTAATGCTGTCGCGACGTCGATTCGACGAGGGTCCGAAAGGACGGGTTGAATGGTTTATGGGGGTTATGGTTCTAGATGCGTGCAACTATCCCACCCGGGATGGGAGAGAGTTTCCGTCGACGTCGCATTTAGCGTCAGCGGTTTATCGCGTCGCGTCACGTTCTGGCCAGAGGCTGAAAAGGTTCCGAAAATAACCGTTCCAAACTGTTCTACATACCTGCTCTGATTGAAACAGTTATAAATGCGGCGGGTCTTCGTGAAAAATAGAAATTGTCCGGAGTGAAATGTTCAACTTACTAATTTTTCACTGTTGTTCTCTCCACTCTGGAAAATATGGAGTACAAACAAGTTAGAGAAAACCGCAGAATCGTTGCGTGTGATTTCAACGTTGCTCCCTGGACAGTTCGTTCGCGAATAAAACATGGCAGAATTGCGAAGCAGCGATACCGCTATTATCGCGGAACGAATGAAAAGGATTACGAAAATGTAGAAATGGGCGTCGAGGAAACGGTAGACTGGGCATAAAGAAAAAGCCTCGGTCACAAAGAGATGGTGAAACAATAACTCTAAACTCCACCGATAAAATGGTAATGAACGGGTGACATCAAAGTTGCAGGGCTCTACGGGGTGGTTAAATAGTTAATTTCGACGCTCGGCTATTCGCCGGGTGAAATATGGAAGAATCGCGAACAATTGATCCCGGCATTTTTGTGGAATGATTCATAGAATCGACCGCCATGCTACACAGGGAGCAGAGATAGTAGAGAAATAGACTGCAAGGGATGAACACGGGTAGGAGACACGGTGCTGATTTATGTGGTTCTTAATGGGGACACGGATTCGCGACTGACCGTCTTTTGTCGTTTCGGTTTTTCTATCTTTTTTCCCTCGCCCTCTTTTTTTTATAAATCGCGTGGATGCACCTTTCGCGAGCGATTCATCCGTGCCGAGCGTTGTCGGATTTTTAAAATAGAGCCGCGGCGCTCGCTCGCTCGCTCGCTCGCTCGCTCGATTTCGCTTCGAATTAAAATGAAAAGTTAACGAAATTTCCGTTCCACCGTGCCGGTGGCAAACAAAGGGTCGCTTTTTCCCTTGTTGATCTTGGTGAAATCGAGCGCAACGCCGCGCAGTTTCCGGCGCCGCGGCGCGACCCTCGGCGTCCATTTATTTTTCCCGTGCCGCCGGTATCCGCGCGAGCGCGCCGCGGCTGTAACGCGAGTGATTTATACCCGCACGAACCACGGAGCACCGATAATTACAGTAATTACAATTAATCAGATTTATGCCTGTTAACTATAAATCTGATTAGATCTGGGTACATAGGTATAATAATGGTTAAATCTCTGTAAACGCGCTAACCCCGATTCTGGCCGAGTACAAATTATTGTGCGAACGCAGCGCAAACCTCCGGCGAACGTTGTTGATTGCCAGCGACACTAACTGTGTTTGCCGTAGCGGGCGCTGTCGGTACTATTCTAGTAGAGAATAAAGAAAGTTACCCTCCGTCACCCCGTCAGCACTGGATTAGTCACAGTTGCGCGAGCGCAAAAAGATCGCGAAGTTTATATTCAACTTTTTTAATATCAAACTCTGGAGCAAAGGTGGACAGTTCTTTTCAAAGACGAACGGCACCGGCACGACATTCCATGACCCTTGACCATCATGGTGCCCCATAACCCCGCGCAGGCTGCGACTGCTCCGGTGCGAAAGCTTCGCCCTGGAGATTTTCGGTGAATCGAGGCTCCTCCCGATCCAAGAGAGCAGCGGATGGTACAACCTGCAGATTTCCGAGTGGTGGTTCGTGGCTCTCCATTAGCTCGGATCGCGAGCGAATAAATCTCGGGGACACGGGGTGGGGGGATCGCGTCTGCGAGCCGCGGAAGCCACCGGTGGAAAATGAAAACGGGTGAACAGAGGACGAACGAAATTTATGTCCGATCTGCGAGAATAGTTTCGCGCGGTTCGGCCACACACTCCTACGTTCTAGGATTCTCCCTCTCTGTCCTCTCTCTTTCTCTTTCTCTCGATCGGGACTTTGGAATGGAGTTCTCTCGGCGAGGCAATGGGTTCCGACCTAGGAATCCGGGGCCAAGACCGAGGGCAAAGATCCCTGGCCAGTTTCGACCCGGCACGTAATCCCAGGACGAATCCCCAAGATCAACGGTCTGGTTTCACCGGAAGCCCTCCGTCGACCGTTCGACCTTTCCTAACTGGTTCGTGGAACTGCAGACGACCTACTGCCTCTCCCTCTCCCCCCCTCTGTGTTTCTTCCTCTATCTGTTTCTCTCCCACTCTCGGCGAAACGATTTCGCCGCGCGCTGCGCCCACTCTGTTTGTCGACCACTCTTCTTTCTATCTTTGCCGTTTAACGATCGCGTCACGAGGAGATCGCGTGTGCCCAGCAGTGGAACGCGCGTCGCTTCTCCTCGCCCCACCATCACGAACTTTTCCCTTTTCCAACTTTCTTCTTACCTTCGATCCGCCTCGAACCGCCGACCATCATCTCCGCGAAAGGATTCGGTCGGATAAGCGGGTCAAAAATGCCCTTGAATCGGATCCGATCTTCGATTAGCTTTTCCATACCGCGGCAATGAAAATCGCAGTTACTTGCAATTAAAAAGACGATCACTTTTCCAACTCTACATGGGCAAGCTTCCTTTTTTTCTTGGCGTGAAGGCGTTAAGGGGTTAAGTTAATGTGTGCATGTTCCCGCACACACTTGCACGGCCGCGCCGGCCCCCTTAAGAAGACGTGAAGGTCAACTCTATTTTTTTACATGGTTCATTTGACAATGACTTATTATGAAGGTAATTCATGGTCACGCAAGGTTAACTGCAATAAGAGATAAATTGTCAAGTTTCTCCATTTTTGGAACGTTCCCGAAGCTGCTAAACGCGAAACCGTCTCGTTGTCGCGTAGATCGGCAGCGACCGCAGTTTACGATCATGCGACCGCGTTAGACAGGCCGGTCTTTAATCCGGCGGAATTCCGGCGGCCGCAATTGGATCTTCAGCGGACCCCGTTCGCCGATTAATGGAAAAAGTTGCCGGCGGAGTCCATCCGCGCGGGGCCGTAACGAAAATTCCGGTCGAGGCGAGATAGCGAGAAAACAGGAGAGGTGCTCCGGACCGCGAATCGCGTGATCCGCGAACGAGCGGAGCAGGCAGAGCGAGCGAAGCGGAGCTAGCTGAACGGAGCGGATCGGAGCGCGACAATGCTCGTATCCGTGTGGATTTCGCGGAACAACGGTTCCGTCGGTTGTTGTAATTGTAACGCGGCGTGGATTGTTTTAACGTGGCCGCGCGCAGTTTGTATGGGTCGCTCGTAAAACGTTTTACTGCCCTCCTTGTTCCCTGCGAACCGCGAAACAACGCGAAAGATCGTTGACACTGTGTAAACCGACTGTTTCGCCGGCCGTTCCTCTCGCGACAATGCGAAAAGCATTCGTGATTCGACCCGCACACCGACACCGACATCCACGCGCACCCTGTACGTACGGCGATGGTGTACCGTATGCCTCGGTGGAACGCGTTTATTTTTCTCCGGCCACCCAGTTTTATCGGCGAATTCGAGAGTCCCGCCACGCTCCCAGCCACTCGTTTCGTCTAATTGGCGAAGAAGAAACTCCCGGGAACCTCGTTTCCCCTGTTTTTCGAAGCTTATGGATTTTCGATGCCCGACTCCCCCGTAATTCATCTGTTCAAGGCTACTCCCCGAACGTGATCCACTTCCGTTTCCGCTACCATTCGCTTCGCCTCGTACTTTCCGCGATATTTAGAGAGCGCCCCGGTATCGGGAGAGTAATCGTCGAAAAACCACCTGCGCGATTATTCACGACAATGAGAATTGATGTTAGACGAGTCCGAGTGTCTGGGGGCTCTCGGCCGAACTCCTGCTGCTCTAACTTGTTTAACTGGTGGTCAGTAAATAATTGATCGAGGATTTTGCTGCGACGTAAAAGTTCTTGTTTCCTTAATAGCTTCGGTAAATTGAAAATTGTATTGTTATTCAAGTCAATTCAAGTTCGTTGAATTTTTGTTAATGTTGGAGTGACATCTGATGCATGTGCAGCAGAAGCGGGCCGCTCCCTCGCGACTGTTCGATTATGTTTTATTTCATGTGATCCTATTCTTTTTTTTTACCTTCTTCTGATGGCTCACTCGCCTTTTGTCCGTGCAGTGTGAAACATCACGACTCTTATATTAAACTACACAATTTACGTGTGTCCTTTTTATTTTGGAGTAACCCCAGTCCTCAACAGTTAAGAATGTACAGTGTTATGTACGGCGTTATAGGTCATCGCATAGGTCTTGACCTCAGCTACTGCTCCATAACGACAAGAATATGTACCCCCATTTCAAGAAGAACATCGATAAGGTAGAGGGGGTAAGTCCGCCCTAGTTTTTGCAAAGTTGAACTTTAAACTGACATATTTTCAGTCTGGTATGTAAAAACTTAACGTTCTTGGTATAAAAATAACGTTCTTGTCACAGTTATTACTGACGAATTAGTATTATGTAGGATTCTAATTTTGCTTGAAAATTATCATTTTGATAGGATATTGTACAAAGTGTCAACTAGGACGCACTTGTCCCGAAAATGGGGCAAGTCCGTCTCTGAGAGTTAAAAATGCTTTCGAACCTTGTTTCAAGTGCTACGGGGCGAGAAAAGAATGATTAACAAGCCTGCTTTAAAATGTTTCTTATTGCATTAAATATATTGTTAAGTTTTATAGTTACCCTTACAGTACGGACTTACCCCACCGTAATAGTACGGACTTGCCCCATGTTGTAGTATTAATAAATTCTAAAAAATATAATAAAAACGGTTTATTTAATGTAAACCTACATCAATATTTGTATTACTTACCTAAAATAACAACACAGAATGTATTAATAACATGTAAACTATTGCACGTTCAGGGTAACCTCAAAGTTGTACGTATACCTCGCACGTGACTGTTTGGCATTGGTTGATTTAAGCGAAGAAAACACCTTTATTCTTGGGCGACATCTATGTCGAATAGTTCAGACTAACTTATACTACATTAACAAATACAAGCTAGAGAAATTTCGTTCATATTATAATAAAAATAACCAATTAACGGACTTGCCCCGTAGACGGACTTACCCCACTCCACCTTATATTCTCCAGCTGGAAACTAGCGTCTTGCATAGTGGCTAGGCGTTGCGAGAGAAAGTGGAGGAAAATATTGAAACAGCCTTGGACAGAGGCCGTCACACGGTGTCGTGTCTCGGGCATTATTTTTCTGTGATTTCATTGCGTCGGCATGGTTTTTTCCGTGGCGTCAATCATGGCAGGTTGGCTGCAATAACACCGAGCTAGCGGCGTGTGCAGGTGCAGTAACAATAACAGCTGCGTAACATTGGACCTGATATCAAATTCCTGTCTCCGCGGCCAGACGAAATCGATAAATCGAGAATGGAAAACGAAGGAGAGATATTGAAATTAACGTTTACAGGGGCACGAAACCGTCCGGGTGCGAGAGTCGCGTCGTCGATCGGCTAACAATTCGCCGTAAATTCGACCGCAGATTGGTCGCAGTCGACGCAGCAAACAATCGAGATATCGCGGGCTCGATCGATCACAATCTAACTACCACTAACTTTGTGACTGCGTTTCGCGATTATTACGTTAGGTAATTCCATAGCTCACGAATCATATGGTAGGTGAACATTCGCTGTGTTTTGTCACTTTTTTTGAAAATTTTCAATCGGTTGTGAGGGGTTGAAAAAATTGTTTTATGGACTACATGAGGATGGATATCTCATAATTTTTTGAAAATTTTCAATCGGTTGTGAGGTGTTGACAAAATTGTTCTATGGACTACATAAGGATATCTCATAATTTTTTGAAAATTTTGGATCGTTTGTAAGGGGTTGGAAAAATTATTTTAAGGAATACATGAGGATATCTCATAATTTTTTTAAAATTTTTGATCGTTTGTAAGGGGTTGAAAAAATTGTTTTATGGACTACATGAGGATGGATATCTCATAATTTTTTGAAAAGTTTCAATCGGTTGTGAGGGGTTGAGAAAATTGTTTTATGGACTAGATGAGGATATCTAATAATTTTTTGAAAATTTTCAATCGTTTGTAAGGGGTTGAAAAAATTGTTTTATGGACTACATGAGGATGGACTACTCATAATTTTTTGAAAATTTTCAATCGGTTGTGAGGTGTTCACAAAATTGTTCTATGGACTACATAAGGATATCTCATAATTTTTTGAAAATTTTGGATCGTTTGTAAGGGGTTGGAAAAATTATTTTAAGGAATACATGAGGATATCTCATAATTTTTTTAAAATTTTCGATCGTTTGTAAGGGGTTGAAAAAATTGTTTTATGGACTACATGAGGATGGATATCTCATAATTTTTTGAAAATTTTCAATCGGCTGTGAGGGGTTGAAAAAATTGTTTTATGGAATACATGAGCATATCTCATAATTTTTTGAAAATTTTGGATCGTTTGTAAGGGGTTGGAAAAATTATTTTAAGGAATACATGAGGATATCTCATAATTTTTAAAAATTTTCGATCGTTTGTAAGGGGTTGAAAAAATTGTTTTATGGACTACATGAGGATGGATATCTCATAATTTTTTGAAAATTTTCAATCGGTTGTGAGGGGTTGAGAAAATTGTTTTATGGACTACATGAGGATATCTAATAATTTTTTGAAAATTTTGGATCGTTTGTAAGGGGTTGGAAAAATTATTTTAAGGAATACATGAGGATATCTCATAATTTTTTTAAAATTTTCGATCGTTTGTAAGGGGTTGAAAAAATTGTTTTATGGACTACATGAGGATGGATATCTCATAATTTTTTGAAAATTTTCAATCGGCTGTGAGGGGTTGAAAAAATTGTTTTATGGAATACATGAGCATATCTCATAATTTTTTGAAAATTTTGGATCGTTTGTAAGGGGTTGGAAAAATTATTTTAAGGAATACATGAGGATATCTCATAATTTTTTTAAAATTTTTGATCGTTTGTAAGGGGTTGAAAAAATTGTTTTATGGACTACATGAGGATGGATATCTCATAATTTTTTGAAAAGTTTCAATCGGTTGTGAGGGGTTGAGAAAATTGTTTTATGGACTAGATGAGGATATCTAATAATTTTTTGAAAATTTTGGATCGTTTGTAAGGGGTTGAAAAAATTGTTTTATGGAATACATGAGTATATCTCATAATTTCTTGAAAATTTTCGATCGTTTGTAAGGGGTTGAAAAAATTGTTTTATGGACTACATGAGGATGGATATCTCATAATTTTTTGAAAATTTTCAATCGGCTGTGAGGGGTTGAAAAAATTGTTTTATGGAATACATGAGCATATCTCATAATTTTTTGAAAATTTTGGATCGTTTGTAAGGGGTTGGAAAAATTATTTTAAGGAATACATGAGGATATCTCATAATTTTTTTAAAATTTTTGATCGTTTGTAAGGGGTTGAAAAAATTGTTTTATGGACTACATGAGGATGGATATCTCATAATTTTTTGAAAAGTTTCAATCGGTTGTGAGGGGTTGAGAAAATTGTTTTATGGACTAGATGAGGATATCTAATAATTTTTTGAAAATTTTGGATCGTTTGTAAGGGGTTGAAAAAATTGTTTTATGGAATACATGAGTATATCTCATAATTTCTTGAAAATTTTCGATCGTTTGTAAGGGGTTGAAAAAATTGTTTTATGGACTACATGAGGATGGATATCTCATAATTTTTTGAAAATTTTCAATCGGCTGTGAGGGGTTGAAAAAATTGTTTCATGGAATACATGAGCATATCTCATAATTTTTTGAAAATTTTGGATCGTTTGTAAGGGGTTGGAAAAATTATTTTAAGGAATACATGAGGATATCTCATAATTTTTAAAAATTTTCGATCGTTTGTAAGGGGTTGAAAAAATTGTTTTATGGACTACATGAGGATGGATATCTCATAATTTTTTGAAAATTTTCAATCGGTTGTGAGGGGTTGAGAAAATTGTTTTATGGACTACATGAGGATATCTAATAATTTTTTGAAAATTTTGGATCGTTTGTAAGGGGTTGGAAAAATTGTTTTATGGAATACATGAGTATATCTCATAATTTCTTGAAAATTTTCGATCGTTTGTAAGGGGTTGAAAAAATTGTTTTATGGACTACATGAGGATGGATATCTCATAATTTTTTGAAAATTTTCAATCGGTTGTGAGGGGTTGAGAAAATTGTTTTATGGACTAGATGAGGATATCTAATAATTTTTTGAAAATTTTCAATCGTTTGTAAGGGGTTGAGAAAATTGTTTTATGGACTAGATGAGGATATCTAATAATTTTTTGAAAATTTTCAATCGTTTGTAAGGGGTTGAAAAAATTGTTTTATGGACTACATGCGGATGGACTACTCATAATTTTTTGAAAATTTTCAATCGGTTGTGAGGTGTTCACAAAATTGTTCTATGGACTACATAAGGATATCTCATAATTTTTTGAAAATTTTGGATCGTTTGTAAGGGGTTGGAAAAATTATTTTAAGGAATACATGAGGATATCTCATAATTTTTTTAAAATTTTCGATCGTTTGTAAGGGGTTGAAAAAATTGTTTTATGGACTACATGAGGATGGATATCTCATAATTTTTTGAAAATTTTCAATCGGCTGTGAGGGGTTGAAAAAATTGTTTTATGGAATACATGAGCATATCTCATAATTTTTTGAAAATTTTGGATCGTTTGTAAGGGGTTGGAAAAATTATTTTAAGGAATACATGAGGATATCTCATAATTTTTTTAAAATTTTTGATCGTTTGTAAGGGGTTGAAAAAATTGTTTTATGGACTACATGAGGATGGATATCTCATAATTTTTTGAAAAGTTTCAATCGGTTGTGAGGGGTTGAGAAAATTGTTTTATGGACTAGATGGATATCTCATAATTTTTTGAAAATTTTCAATCGGTTGTGAGGGGTTGAGAAAATTGTTTTATGGACTAGATGAGGATATCTAATAATTTTTTGAAAATTTTCAATCGTTTGTAAGGGGTTGAAAAAATTGTTTTATGGACTACATGAGGATGGACATCTCATAATTTTTTGAAAATTTTCAATCGGTTGTGAGGTGTTGACAAAATTGTTCTATGGACTACATAAGGATATCTCATAATTTTTTTTAAATTTTCGATCGTTTGTAAGGGGTTGAAAAAATTGTTTTATGGACTACATGAGGATGGATATCTCATAATTTTTTGAAAATTTTCAATCGGTTGTGAGGGGTTGAAAAAATTGTTTTATGGACTACATGAGGATGGATATCTCATAATTTTTTGAAAATTTTCAATCGGTTGTGAGGGGTTGAGAAAATTGTTTTATGGACTACATGAGGATATCTAACAATTTTTTGAAAATTTTCGATCGGTTGTGAGGGGTTGAAAAAATTATTTTATAGACTACATGAGGATGGATATCTCATAATTTTTTGAAAATTTTCAATCGGCTGTGAGGGGTTGAAAAAATTATTTTATAGACTACATGAGGATATCTCATAATTTTATGAAAATTGTCGATCGTTTGTGAGGGGTTGAAAAAATTGTTTTATGGACTACACGAGGATGGATATCTCATAATTTTTTGAAAATTTTCAATCGCTCGTTTGAGGTAGGAAAAAATTATTCTTTAAACTCCTGAAACAAGACACGCGCGACTTCGCAGATACTTGGCACATTTCGCGATCGAAGTGCATGTGACGGGGCACGCGTCTTCGCCGATTATGGTCGTCGGAGGCGGAGATCGCGACGGCCCGCGTTTCATAGCGATTCCGCGGGCGTCAGTTGTTGGATGTGGCGCGGGGGTGGTTCCCGACGGAATAGTAAAACCGTATTCCAATCAAAAGTTATGTCGCGCGGGTATGAACGGCCCTAAAGACAGCCATGAATCCAGTAATACATTGGTCGTGCGACGTTCGCAATAACCTTGGAAACTACTGGTTCCAGCGACCGGAAATATTGGCTCGACGTCGGTATAAAGGACGCCGAATTGCATCGCGTTACGGTCTCCTTGAAATTAAGCAGTACGTCCAAATCCATCCCCCTTCATCTCCCAAATAGTACTACACTAGTTTTTCTCTTGCAATCTCTGCAGAAAATTTTTATTTTCCATAAAAATCCGCAATCTATACAGGGTGAGTCACCTAACGTTGCCACCTCGAATAGCTTTGTTGTTTTTAAAGATACGTCAAATGTCTGAAGTACAAAGTTGAACGGTAAAATGGGGCTCATACGATACCAAAAATATTTTTGTTTTTATGTAATTTTTTTAGAGATACGAAGGTCACCTTCATATTTTTAAAATGGAATGAGGTATTTTTTAATACATCAATCGGGACTCATCCTGTATATGACGCTAGAAATGAAATATGACTTATTGATTTGAAGCGTGCTGTAAAAATGGGTGAACTATTATACTAGGACACTGGTTCATAACCGGTGTTCCGCGAAATATATTAAATATATGTAATAATTAGACTGCGGATCTTTATGCATTGATGAAGAAATTCGTTGGATGAAATATAAAACAGTGATAGATTATAAAAATTCAAGAATATTGTAATGTTGGTTTTAACGTGACAAAGTCATTAAGGGATGAAATAAATTTTTATTTTATTTCTGTTTCCCACAAGCGATGCAGAATATTTTTATTTTGCATAAAGATCCGCAGTCTGGTAATAATATATTTTCTAAAATATATTTATTTCTACGCGGGATGTTCTTGTTTGTTTTTCGGATCATTAATTTTGGTGTTCCGCAAATTTTTCATATAATTGCAAGTGCTCCCTGACTTCAAAAATCTTAAGAACTAGGATCTTTTATGCAAGTATTTCCGAGGAGCGTGCGAGGGTTAAAGTGCACGATGAGCTTTAAAAGCGAGGCGATTCATTAAACATGTGGACGCACACAATATATCGTATTCATCGGACGATCTCGGCTCGCATAATGTTTTCCGCCGCGCCCCCGAGGCCGGGATTGATATTTAATACGCGCTTAGAATGAAACACGGGGTCCAGCGAGGATTTCGGGAGAAGAGAGAGGATCGGTTCGGATCGGTCGACCGACTGGTCGGTCGCAAATTTATGCCGATCTTTAAAATTCCGATCCGGTGCGGTCCCGGGCAGACGTGACTCGCTCGCAATCGCTCTGCGAATTTCACTCAGTCCCGAATTCTCGCTTCGCGGAAAATCGAGGCGTGTTCCCTCCCACACTGACGCATCGATGACGAGAACAACGCCTGGATGTTCATCAACGGCCGTCTCGTCGACCCGGCCAACCATAACTCGTCTCATTTCGGCACGCCGCGACTGAAAACCCGAACGAAAAAGTCGACACGGCTGCGGCGCGGCTCGCGAGAAAAATCCATACGGTGACTTGTTGTTGTACGTGCTGCATGCGTTCGGGACTTTGAGAATCACCATTTCGAATTCTTGCGAAGACTCTGTGGCACTTGGTGAATTGTTAGGATGTTCTACGTTGACGCGATTCGTCTATAGATGTGTCGGATAGCTTAAAGTCTTCGTTCGAACCGAAACCATGAATTCATCTTGGTGCATATTTAATACTTCTTCTGCATCATTTCGTCGTTTGAACATTACTTTGCTCCTAAGAACCACTACAGTGGTACCTCGGTATACGTCTGCTTTGGAGTACGTCCAATTCGGAATACGTCCTGTTTGGACGTGACAAATTTTGTTCGGTATACGACATAAATTTTTTGTGTAAATTTTGCGTAATTTTAAAATAATTATCTCAGAGGAAACATTACATTAATAATCAATTATATTCGGAGTTGATGTACTATCAACTAGCTGATCATACAAGCAAGGACAATCAAACCAGCTGAGCCTAGTGAAAAGCGACGGAACACGGAAAAAGAAAAAACAGCAGAATGTCACGTTTTGTTGCAAGGGTACTCTTCTTCCACAGAATAGAATATCATTTGTTTCTTTTTGTATTTTAGCATTAATGCAGAATTTAAATTTAAAAATCTATCATAAATAAAACCTCACTTTTTATTTATGTGTTTAAACATTGTTTAAATTATTTTGCAACCCCATTAATATGAGTATTTTTACATGAGAATGGATTAATCATTTTTACATTACTTCTTATGGGAAAGCTTGGTTTGGTGTACGTCCAAACATCAGGAACGGATTAAGGTCGCATACCGAGGTACCACTGTATTTGCATTTTTATGAAGACCCTCTGGAACACGGTAAATGTTCAGGTGTTCTAATGAGCCTGTTGTAATGAGCATATGCGGTCCCATTCTAAAAATCTTCGATGACCTTGAAATCTGGAAAACAACCTTGAGATATTTAAGATAATACACATGTTGTATATCTCGAAGAAGAACGATGCTTGCAAGTATCATTGAAGGAATTAATTATAACTGAATATGTGTTACGAAATAGGTTAAATTTATCTGAAATTTCGAAACATAATTATACAGTAATTGTGAAATTATAAGTGAGCCGTCACTTGTTATTTTAAAGTAATTTAAAACGTCGAGCGAAAGTGTATAGAGCGTTGTTTGTCCAACTATTTCCGAGAAACGTGGGACGGTTAATAGCGAAAATTCCAAATCGCTGTGTCAACATCGCGCATGGAACGTGCTAATTAATATTATGTATTCGCGAATAGCAACTGTTAGCTTGAATTATAGATAAATTCAATTTCAGTGTATCAATTTTACGCACCGGTCAAAGAAACAAACAATTATATCTTAATTAATTATATATTCGCTTTGTGCCATTTACCTGGCAGTTTATCATGCCGAATGAAAGGAACGAACAGAGTAAAATATTTCTGTGATTCGATAAAAACAATTGAACACGTCACTTTAGTTGAGTGTAAATGTTTTTGCTGTACTGTCAAAAATTACAAAGAGGTCACCTTGCCACCTGGACGCGTGCAGCCGTAATCAAGAGGGTTGGAAGCCCTGCTGGGAGACGCGTGGCTGTCTGGGCCGATTCGACTCGGGCCGAGTGCAAAAGTGAGAGCAAGAGAGAGAGAGAGAGGAAAGGGTTGCTCGAACCCGATACGGCAGGGTGCTTATTGGTGGGTGGTGGCGTGCAAGTCGAACGAGGCTACGCGGGCCGGCATGCAACCTGCCCTAACCCGTTGCCGACACTATCATCCCACGGAATAGATTATAGAATAATACCGAGATTCGAATCACATAATGCCCGCGAAAGCTCTCTCGAAATCGATCCCCACCCCATCGCGTCACGCGTGCCCCCGTCGCGCTGCACGAAACCCTAACCCCCCTTTGAGGAACCCCTCTGTTTAGCTCCCTACTCTCTGCTCTCTCAGCGTTCTGGATTAGCTCTGTTCTGGATATCTCTCGGAACGATCGCGAGAGAGCCTTGCCACCTGATTTTCTTCCGCGTTCTCCAGATTGTTCGCCGAGATTGCAAAGTTTCGCAATGTATTGCGGCCACTATTGCGCTACCGATATTATGCCAGATACTGCGAGAACCACTATTACAGGCTGGCTCGCGATCGGAATGCTTCGATGCCCCGTTCGCTCGGCCGAACTCTCTCGCGATAAATTCGGATCCCTCCAGGTTGGGAATGGATGCGATGTTTGGATGATTTAGACACTTACGGGACAGCGGACGGATGATCGTTTCGGCCTAGCCGTGATCTAGCTTGTGTGCTCTTCAGGTTGTATACACTCTATCTATCAGGTGTGTACAGGGTGAACGAACCGGCTGGATCTCCTCCTGGATCTCCTCTTGATTTTAATTACACTGTCCAACAAATTTCAACTTTTTTTATGTTCCTAGATTACTATTGGGTCCTTCTTATAGAGTTTTTTGCGCTGATTCCGAATCTGTTTTTAATTTTTTTCCTATACGCACAGTTTTTGAGGAACATGGCTTTGAAAAAAAAACATATTTTTTAACTTTAAACAAATATTGTGATGTTATTATAAAAGATATTGAATTGTTCTTTGCAGCAAAAGATTCTGTGGACTTTCCCGAATACAGTGATATCCAATATTAATACACTATGATTGTTTAAACATGTTTAAACAATGATTAAAGACGGAGAGACACCATTTTTGCACCAATTTTTGAAGATATTTTTAAATTTATCTCAAAAAATAAGGGTCCAGCGGAAAATCGAACTATACCACGCGATAGAGCAGACTTTTATCTTGAAAAACCCCCCTTTGAAGTTTTCGACATCGACGTTTTTACCGAACCAGAAAGCAAAATATCTTCGCCCGACATGCGTTGCCGCCAGTGGCGCTCTGGACGAGATATGGCGAAGCGACGGGGTACGGAGCGGCGAACGACCGTTGTATGGTGAGCGCCACTGGCGGCAAATCATGTCGGGCGAAGATATTTTGCTTTCTGGTTCGGTAAAAACGTCGATGTCGAAAACTTCAAAGGGGGGTTTTTCAAGATAAAAGTCTGCTCTACCGCGTGGTATAGTTCGATTTTCCGCTGGACCCTTATTTTTTGAGATAGATTTAAAAATATCTTCAAAAATTGGTGCAAAAATGGTGTTTCTCCGTCTTTAATCATTGTTTAAACATGTTTAAACAATCATAGTGTATTAATATTGGATATCACTGTATTCGGGAAAGTCCACAGAATCTTTTGCTGCAAAGAACAATTCAATATCTTTTATAATAACATCACAATATTTGTTCAAAGTTGAAAAATAGGTCATTTTTTCAAACTCAAATTTCTCAAAAACTGTGCGTATAGGGAAAAAATTAAAAACAGATTCGGAATCAGCGCAAAAAACTCTATAAGAAGGACCGAACAGTAATCTGGGAACAAATTTGGTGTTGGACAGTGTTATAACAAGAAATCGGGGGTAACAGAAAATAATTCTCAAGGTTATATTTCTCGTGATTTCGAGGTTAAGGTGGAGTTATTTTTGTTATAATATGAACGAAATTTCTCTAGCTTGTATTTATTAATGTAGTATAAGTTAGTATGAACTATTTTACATAGATGTCGCCCAAGAAAAAAGGTGTTTTACTCGCTTAAATCAACCAATGCCAAGCAGTCACGTGCGAGGTACACGTACAACTTTGAGGTTACCCCGAACGTGCAATAGTTTACAAGTTATTAATATATTCTGTGTTGTTATTTTAGGTAAGTACAACAAATATTGATGTAGGTTTACATTAAACAAACCGTCTTTATTCTATTTTTTTTAATTTATTGAGAAAAACACTAAGATGATCTTGCCCCGTAAATATTACTACACGGGGCAAGTCCGTACTGTATGGGTAACTATAAAACTAAACAATATATTTAATGCAATAAGAAGCATTTTGTAGCAGGCTTGATAATCATTCTATTCTTGCCTCGTAGCACTTCAAACAAGGTTAGAAAGCATTTTTAATTCTCAGAGTTAAAATGTCCTAGTTGACACTTTGTACAATATCCTATCAAAATGATAATTTTCAAGCAAAATTAGAATCCTACATAATACTAAATCGTCAGTAATAACTGTGGCAAGAGTTTCATACCAAGAACGTTAAGTTTTTACATACCAGACTGAAAATACATCAGTTTAAAGTCCAACTGCAAAAACTAGGGCGGACTTACCCCACTCCACCTTATACATTTTTCTATGGTATCCGTAAAAGGAATAATAAAGAAGATATTTTATAGAAAATTCCGAGATGCACCAGCAACCGTATAAAAGAACATATAATTCCATTAAAATAGGTGAAGGTGACCTTAAAGTCTCTGAAACTACTCTACCCATGAAAAAAGCTCTACCGCCACATTTTAGTCCTCTTGATACTAGGCAACTTTGGTTAATAAAGCAGTTTTTATCTCGAAAAATAACGGAGATATTCAAGTACTAAATCTTATTAGACCATCGGGTACGTCCACATAATATAGTATGTTCATATGTATAATAGTTTAAGGGGGATCTATACCCAATGAAGTAACTAGAAAGGAACCAGAATCTTACTAGATTTTGGGTCGAAACATGGGTTTACGCGCGGCGATTTTTTGTCCTTATTTGAGCGGATTTTGGACTGGGTGAGGACTCATTCTATAGAGGAAGGTTAAATCCGGCGCGCTCTGCTATTGATTTAACGAGATTATGTTTATATCTAATAATATGAGTGCCCAAAGTAGAGAAAAAATCTAGAAAAATAACCGCAGATTTCAATGTATTTTCCTGTCTCAAAGAGATTTTTCTGACTGATATGATGAGCAGAGCGCGCCGTGATGAACCTTCCTCTATCAAATGAGCCTTTGTGTAGCTCAAAATATGCTCGTATAAGGACAAAAAATCGCCGCGCGTGATTTCATTCACATTAGCAGAGATTTCCCCATATTACGTTCATGAAGACAGAGGTTATCTCTGATGTAGAGCCAATCTAGAGCCAATTTCATTTCAGTTAGTTTACACGAGATGGTGCCTAGTCAGAAGGACTGTCAATCAGTGCTGCGATATTGTGCAACATTTCACTGCTGCACTGCTGTCAATGTGGAATCATAGCAAAACTGACACAGACGAGGTACATATTCTCATCGGTGGCACTAATATTAGTGCGACCTGCCCTGTATAACGGTATTCGTGACGAGATGAATAGAATATGGAAATAGCAAGCAACTCCATCTCGTGTTCATTATGCAGTTCCGTGTTTATCAATGTTACCAAACTTTTTTTCTGCACAGAGGTTGATAACATTGATAAATACCCCAAAATCCGAGGGTATAGATCCCCCTTAAGATTTGTATTCGCTTCTTCGATTTCGTCACTGCTTGAAATGACGATCAATCTCTCTGAAACGCTTCGCACAATTTAATGGCAGCACGCACAGAGAGTATTTCTTCGCGAGCCGAGAACAATCTTTCTTCCATAAAATAAAGAATCGAACAGCAGCTCTTTCAAACTCGAACGCATCCGTTATACGATGCTCGGTGTTTACCGAGTCTGCTATATTCCATATTGTGCCGGATGTTTACAATACCGTAATGTATGTACGATTTACCGGTTCAATCGAGCCGAAGCTTGCTATAAAACAAACAATGGCTCTACTATATTAACTGTATTATAGTACCTGTGACGACAGGGTCTGCGCCGTTACAGTTATAGAAAAGCTACTATATTGTTCGGCAGAGAAGGATAGCGATTGCAAAAGAAAGAAGCTCCGAGGTACGAGGCTTTCCGTAAACATTAAAGTATTCAATCAAGCTCAGCCTTTTAAACTCAAAAATGACTAAATGAAAATGACTAATTTTTTATTTTTCGTGAGCGAAACTTCTACCATCGCATTCTTCTTGTTTTTCTGATTAAAACGACACCAAACACGATATAATTACGACCATAATTGTATAACAAGCGATTCAAGTTTCGAACTTCACAATTACAGAATTCTATCGCTGTCATAAATGTCCGAAACTTCAATCGCTTGTTACACAAGTAATTATGGTCGTAATTAGTATATCATGTTGGGTGTCATTTGAAGAAGAAAAGAGAGAAGAATACAATGGCGAAAGTTTCATAAAGAAAATCAAGGATTAGAAAAAATGCAATCTCTTGCTTCCACACATCGTTAGCTCGGTAATTGGTTCTCTGGGGGTTCCCCTAACATATTAACAGTTATGGTAGAGATCTTCTTCACAGTTACAGAAAGAACATTGTACGTAGTAGCTAGAGCGCGGCGTGGCTGTACACTGACAGCGTCGGTTCGCGAAATCTTTCGGCGTTGCAGCGGATCCGCGTGTAACGCGATTAGACGGGCAAACGAGAGCCAACTTTTCGAGAAATCTTGTTATTGCTCTCGCGTAAATCCGGTTGACGGCGCTGGTTTTCCCGGAGAAAAAGGAAAACGCGCGCTCGCGCGGGCACAAGGTCCCCAGGTTTTTCTTCCAGGGGACGGTTCTCGCGCGTTTTAACCGCGTTCCGCAATTATCGTCCATTGTCGCATTTATTTTCGTGCTTGGAAAGTAAAATGAAGGCGGTGGACACGCTCGCGCACGCGCTACTTCTTACTCCTCGAGCCTGCCGCCGGAGCTTTCTTTTTTCATTTTCAATTTGGCCTGGTTGCTCGACCGCTCGAATGCACTCCGAGCTCCCTGGTTCAGAGCTCGGAAAGTTTTAAAGGGTTACACCGTAAGGGTGTTCACCTGCGATTTTTCGGGTTCCTTAAGGAAACGCCTATTCTTCCACGGAGGAGCTTTTATTTCACGAATAAAGGTTATAGCCGGATAAGCATGGGCCAGCGGCTCCCGCTCCGATTTTCCTGATTCCTGTCTTAAAACATCGTTTTATGTCTAAAAAAACATTGTGTAAAATTTCAAGTGTCTACCCCCACCGATAGGGGTGATATTGAGGTAAATTCCCCCGCACTTAAATGCAATTTGCTCTAAAACGAGAAAAGATATCGACATGGGATAAACGGCAAATAAAAGATATAGATACACTCTATATTTCAGATTTTTTTCAGAATTTTTTGTTAATTATTTATAGTTGAAAATAATTAATTAATTTTTTGGGAATTTTTTTAACTATCTTCCCCTGGGTTGACACCAACCAAAAAATTCTAAAATATTGCTATGATTCTAACCTATTTTATAAAAAAATCTCAGAAGTGTCCGTTTGGTGGAACAGTGTAAAAAAAAATAAAGTATGCCGGCGAACGCTCGGTTTGATCAGTAACGACGCAGCGACCGATTCCTCTTGCGGTGGCTAGTGACGGGAGCGAACGGGAAGTCGGCGCTTGTACAGAAAAGCTGATACATGTAAAAATGCGACTAAATCTTCTAATACATGATTACAGTTAGAAGTCTAAACAATTATATTCTAGACAATAAAAATCGTTTAGTTTATAAATACATATAAAAAAAAGAAAAAAACAAGAAAAGTGCCGACTTCCCGTTCGCTCCCGTCACTAGCCGCCGCAAGGGGAATCGGTCGCTGGTCGTTACTGATCAAACCGAGCGTTCGCCGGCATACTTTATTTTTTTTGACACTGTTCCACCAAACGGACACTTCTGAGATTTTTTTACAAAACACGTTAGAATCATAGCAATACTTTAGAATTTTTTGGTAGGTGTCAACCTAGGGGAAGATAGTTAAAAAAATTCCCAAAAAATTAATTAATTATTTTCAACTATAAATAATTAGCAAAAAATTCTGAAAAAAATCTGAAATATAGAATGTATCTATATCTTTTATTTGCCGTTTATCCCATGTCGATATCTTTTCTCGTTTTAGAACAAATTGCATTTAAGTGCGTCGGAATTTACCTCAATATCACCCCTATCGGTGGGGGTAGACACTTGAAATTTTACACAATGTTTTTTCAGACATAAAACGATGTTTTAAGACAGGAATCAGGAAAATCGGAGCGGGGCCGCTGACCGATGCTTATCCGGCTATACCCTTTCCGTATTTTCTTCTAACGAGAGAGAAAGGGCGAAAGTAGAATGCTGATTTCGATTTTGGAAGCAGAAACGTGTTAAAATTCTCGGTTTGTGTGCGCGTGTCGCAGCAGTTGTCGCGAAGTGTGCCTGCTCGGCCGAGCTTGGGAGCTTTCCAGGTCCGTAAATATCGAGTTGCAGAGGCGCAAACACCGGGATTCCGTGGCGAAATCGTTCGTGATTAGTGGCCGGGCCCGATACGTTCCCATAACGAGAACTTCTGACCTCCGTGGCTCCGGAGGTCGTGGAACTTGCGCCGTTATCTCCCGATGGTCGCCGGTGTGCGGTGGCTGGCTTTTATTCTTGTTGCGTGCGCCAGGTCGATCGAGGAAACAACCTGTTGGCCGTGCAAATATTTTCGTTCAAATATATTATTGACGTTAGTGCCTGGCGTGGGGTTTACGTTCGCGTTTGAATCTGCTCCGCTGATAGGAACACCGAAAGTAAGAGAGAGAGGGCGCAGTTCCGTTGTGAGACACGCCGCTTCGTAAATATCGAGTTACGAGTGCGCAACGATCCGAGATTTCATCGGGGAATTGTCCGTTATTAGCTGCAAGCCGGGTATACGGCGAGTACAAGGCGGCTACGTGTTCCCGAGATACGGAACATCGCGCCTCTTTCTGGCTACGGCTCACCGGTATACTTGGAACTTATTCCGGCGCACTTACGCGCCCCCCGCGAAATTCCGACTGATAGTTTATGCGCCGAACTTTCGCAATTATAATTCTACGGCAGAACCGCATCGTATTTTACCGGTAAGCGCGATACTGGCCCGAATGTATCAACAGTAAATTGTCCCACCGTTTCGTCGCGGTTTGCGGCCGGGAACCGCCTCGATTCTACTCGCGCCGACTATCCGCTCGGAGGATAAACTTGCCAGCTCGACGACAGCAGGATTTTCATCGTCCGTCGGCCAGTTTTCTCTGTCCACCGCTCCAAAAATCGAGGTACATTATTCTCAGACACCATTGAAATCCGAATTCTATTACGACAGTACACACCCTCAATTATTTTTTTCTACCCCTAAGGACTGACCTAAAATTCTGTAAAAAATTCACGTAGTGAAGTCAGTGCGTAGCTGCTATATCTGATTCAATTCGTTCGATTTTCTCGTATACTGATCGGGAAAAATGATTATGAAGTTAGATTCGCAGATTTTCTCTGCCATTAATGATTGATTAAAAATTTCGAAAACATTTCGATCCATTAGATTATCTCCCACATTCCTTGATAAAAACGCTTATCAAGCTCAGGCTTCTCACCCTCCTCTCCCTGAAAAATATACAGTGGGTGTACAAAGTATTCGTACGCCTTTTAAAAAAACTAATAAATGTTTTATAATTGTATCACGCGACCTGATATTTTATAATCGATTAGAAGCATTGGTTTACATTGGATATGCAAAAAAGATTTTCCAATAATTATAGTTTACGAGATTACATGCAAAAATAAAAAAGGCATTTTTTGAAACTTTTTTATTTGGGTCCTTAATGAAAATTTAAAATATGTGTTTGTAGATCTATGTTAGTTATACACGTGCTGAAAATTTCATTGAAATCGATTGACATACACATTTAATATTTGCATTCAAATATGCGCATTTAATTCACTCAGCTCACCCGCACTACGTAATTGACTCGCTGCGGTAAGAATGACTGCGGCGAGATCTCGAGTACAATGGACACCGTAACAGCTCCTTTCGAACGGCGCGAAGGAGTCATTTCAGTCAGCGGGTCAAAGGAGCAGTGTTTCGAACGTTTACCGACGGCGCCTTTAAGGTTTCCGGTCGACTTTGTCCGCCGCGGACCGATATCTTCGATCTTTGTGCTTTATAGGTGGCGATCGAGGCCCGTACAGTGGCATCTTCGCGGCCACAAACTTCGACATACCGTCGGCCATCGCGAACGATAGAGAGCCTCTCTCTCTCTTTGCGCGGTTAAGTACATTTACCCTTATCGCGAGCTTCCTTTCCTTCCTGTCTTCTACGGCGAACATAAGCCACAGGATAGCCACGGCTGGGAGAAAGAGAACACCAATGAGAACCAGAGAGAGATAGGGAGACTCCTGGACGGACGTCGATTATCGTGCGCCCGTTCTTCGGTGTTTCCATTGGCCGTCGTTTTCCTCGAGCATCGAAAAAACTTTCCTTGCGAACGATGGCGACTGGTGCATCGGATCGCTGGTAATTACTTCGAACGATTCAATTTTTCCCACTGTTTCTCGCGCAGAAATATCACGTTCTCGCAGATTCTCTTCCGGGGGCCATTTTCGTATCCACTTCCTTAACCAGTGTTGGGCAAATTTTATTTTAAATAGTAAATAAACGTGTCATTTTAATTGCAAATAATAACTAAACTTTTTATTTAAATGAAAGTTATTTAAATAATTCCATAAATAATCTACTTATTATTTCTTATTTGCAAATAAAAGTTTATTTATTATTTGGATTGAGATGGAAATCAATTAAATAGTTTTTGGTCTTCTCTTAGTTCTTGTATTGTGTATATGTATACAATGAGCACGTGGCGAAATTAATATCATGATTACCCGTATGTATAATATTTAAGTAAATACAACTATTTCTTGTATCAATTTGCTTTTCCAATCGATAATTCGCAGTTCATGTTTGACTTTAAAACTACTCTTTTTTCAAACATACTGTCAGATAGTTTATAACAATTATTAATGATATCGGCGCTACGGTTCGATCGTTAAATACAAAAAACCAAAAAATTACCTAAGCAATTTTGCTAATTTTCAAGTAAATTGACGTTTCCGTCCCTGATTTGGACCATTTTCAAGATTATATTGAATTGCGTCTGTAAGAGAAAATAAAAACAATTTATACATAATGACATACAATTTTCAAAAGTAGTAACTATTAAAAGTTTAAATGTAAGGGAAACAAATTTAATTTCACAATTTTCCACTCACTTGCTTAGGTGTGATTAAGTATGATAATATGAGAATCGTGAGACTCGTGAAACACGTGTGTTCACCATGTCTGTTTTCACGACACTGATCGTCTTGGCAGAGATCTAGGTTATATAGATCGATACGCCGCGGTAAATTCAAAAAATCATAATGTGTCTTTAAAATCAACTAGTGAAAATACCATAATGGTAAAAACACAATTTAATGACATTCAATTATACTGAAATCAAATTTCATACAACATTGTATGTGTTATATATTTATATGTATTTAACGATCGAACCGTAGCGCCGATATTATTAATAATTGTTATTAACAAGAATACGATCGATATAAATAAGTTTATTTGTCAGATAGTTTGTTCGATTTTGGCGTATTGGTCATAGTTGCCAAAGAAACTACCCGCTCGCTGGAGCCGATGATGGTAAAGGTGTGTTATATTTTATAAATATACGTTTTATAGCTGCATACGCATCCAGACTATTTAAATCCGAGTTCGGATCTTGGAAATATTGTGTTACTAGATGTTCTGATGCAGCCACTTCAGGACTAGTTTGTACTTCATTTACTACATCAAAATCTAAAAACTTTTCAAGTTTACTGTCCCTGGAACTTGAAGTAGCGGGAATATCTTCTGTATCGTGTAATATTGCACAATTTTTGGTCACAGCCTTCTTGAAATAATGAAGTAGAGTCATGAAATTTGCCAGGAACAAACGCCAATCTGTTTTCACGCGATCTTCTTACACTACTTACTACTTACAAATCACGGTATATCAACAAGGTATGAAAGTTTAATTGTTCATATCTTTAAAACTATTGAGTAACTGCACCTAACATTTTGCAGACATCATTAGGGATCCATCCAGACTATTTAAATCCGAGTTCGGATCTTGGAAATATTGTGTTACTAGATGTTCTGATGCAGCCACTTCAGGACTAGTTTGTACGTCATTTACTACATCAGAAACAAAAAACTTTTCAAGTTTACTGTCCCTGGAACTTGAAGTAGCGGGAATATCTTCTGTATCGTGTAATATTGCACAACTTTTGGTCACAGCCTTCTTGAAATAATGAATTAAAGAGTCATGAAATTTGCTAGGAACAAACGCCAACCATCTGTTTTCACGCAATCTGCTTACACTACTTACTATTTAAAAATCATGGTATATCAACAAGGTATGAAAGTTTAGTTGTTTATATCTTTAAAACTATTGAGTAACTGCACCTAATATTTTGCAGACATCATTAGGGATCCATCCAGACTATTTAAATCCGAGTTCGGATCTTGGAAATATTGTGTTATTAGATGTTCTGATGCAGCCACTTCAGGACTAGTTTGTACGTCATTTACTACATCAAAATCTAAAAACTTTTCAAGTTTACTGTCCCTGGAACTTGAAGTAGCGGGAATATCTTCTGTATCGTGTAATATTGCGCAACTTTTGGTCACAGCCTTCTTGAAATAATGAAATAAAGAGTCATAAAATTTGCTAGGAACAAACGCCAACCATCTGTTTTCACGCAATCTGCTTACACTACTTACTACTTACAAATCATGGTATATCAACAAGATATGAAAGTTTAGTTGTTTATATCTTTAAAACTATTGAGTAACTGCACCTAATATTTTGCAGACATCATTAGGGATCCATATACCATGTCGTCTCACAAAAAATGTTCAAAATTGAAGTCGGACACTTGGGGTCCTTCCCTTGTAAGACTTGCCTGGGCAATTGGTGCTCCGAAAGTCGCTGACGTAGAATCGGCTACCCCACCCGGCTGCGTGTCGACTCCCGGAGCACCAATTGGCCAGGCGTGATCTGGGGAGGGGGTAGAGGAATCTACAGTATCGAATAGAAAGATCAATGTGCCAGATCGATTTAGAAAAAGTCGAAGAAGCATGTTTAAACCGTGAAATTTAATTCCATCGAATCCAACAAAGAGTTCTCAGGAATCGCAGAGCGAACGATCCGCCTCGTTTCGCGTTGCCCCGACGCAGTTCCTTGCAAAGCTGTTTTTTCTTTGTACGCAGCGGTGTTTTCGTTGAGCGAGGGGCCTTTGATCGAGTCTGTCGAATAAAAACGTTGCCTCCTGCACGTGGTCAGGGCCGAAATCGCTGCAGGCCGTTTTCCCGGAACCCGCCCGCGCGCGCGCGCGTAAACTTCCTCGTCGGGCTCGGCGAACTCGCGGGCGACTACTTCCTTTTATTTCCCGTGGTGCGCGATAACGTCGGCCCTTTCGGCAAACAATGCCCTGAACGTCGACGACGATATTTCTTTGCTTACATGGAGGGAGACGGATGAACGAACCCCCGACCAGTTACCCGGCTACCGATAACAGCCGATCCCCGAGCTGCTGGAGCGAGCCAGTAACCTTTCCAGTTTTTCAAAGGCAGCGAGGTTTACGGGCGTCGGGGAGAACGCTAACCTCCGCGGTTATGCTTCCTCTCGCATTCACGCAGTAACCGGAAACCGGCGAACCTGCGAAAGGCTTCGGCTGCAGCCTCCATTCGTCCGAAGGACCGCCGCTGGACCCTTCTAGCGTTTCTCGCTGGAGCTAACTCCGGTTTCTCCAGCTTTCCTGACTCACGTCGGTCTCTTTTCATTTCTTGGTAATGCGACCGAGTCAGTTCTAACCTGGGTCACCAGGTTTCCTTCAACGATTTCATCTGTTTGACTGGAGCGATCTTCGGGATTATGGATTTTGTTTCTTTCTATCGATCGGAAACGTTGCACTTGGACGTTTTCGCTTTTTCGATCTTGCTAGATTCGACAGGCCTTTCTTTGTTTAAGGGCTGTGGGGAAAATGCATTTACGAACACCCACCAACCCACCCCCTCCAGATGACGGTCGGGGGGATAGAGTAGGGCTCACCTTGCCTGAGAAAAACAAGAGGCGAAGGCATACCCATTAAAACCCCACCGCCCAGGGGCCCCTTCTGAGGTCCCTTGTCCGCCAGTACTCCAGCCGAAGACAAATCTACAAAAAAGTCTATCCTCCGACTCCGGAAACACCCCTGTTCTTGCCTCTTTAGGTTCGACAGGCCTGGTCTAACGTCAAGCACGATCAAAACATGCTTCCACTGTTCCTGTATTAAATTCCTGAAGGCGTCCATTTCGTGCAAATTACATTAATCAGCACCGAGGACCGAATCTCAGCTCTCGTTCGAATTCTCGTTTGGATCGGTTTCTCGCGAATCGACGACTTTTAGATTTACGGAAGAAAGGTAGAAAATTGTTTATTCACGCCTCGAGTGTGCACCGGGAGAGGACGCGTTCCTCCCGGTGTGATCTGACGCATTCTTTCCTCGACGCTCTAGAGAAGAGGAGGAGGAGGTCGGTTTCGAGGAGCAAATGGTCGTGGAAGATGGGAAAGTATACGGGCGACGCGGCGGGATGCATAGCTCAGCGTTACCCTCGCGATTCCTTTGAGGATAAAAGTCTGAACCCCGAGTTACGTCTGTGCGACTGCGGGCTCTCCGCGTGGATGGCTATACAGGAAGCTCTTCGAGGAAGGACGCGTCTTTGGAGGATATGTTGCCGAGTCGGTCTCTCGTCAAGGAAAACCTAGACGGATTAGGCTGCGGTTCCACTGCGTACGATTCTCACCGAGACAATTATCTGTTTCGATGTGATCGAGTCGGATGATCCTCTAGAACAGATCCTGAAATCAATTCTTTTACTGAACACGACACAGCAAGACCTTGATTATCAGACAGCGATGCCTGGGTCTATTTTGACCAGGAGCATCAATATTTTTGACTTTTGACAATTGTGAATTAAACTAATAACTGTCGCATTGTAAATATCATAAATCTTAATGTGTCAACAAGAACTACCCTTAACATATATTTTAAAAAATTAATAAACATCGTCAATTTTACCACGTTTTTATTAGCTCGCTTTCTTGTCTTTCTGTCTGTTTGTTCGGTACAAATTTTGCAATTGATTTTAAACTAACTTCCCGATCAGCTAGAGACTTGAAATTTTAAACACAGCTTAGAACAGGATGACAATGCAATATTTAAACAAAATTTTTTAAAAAAGCCTATGCGCTCAGGAGATATAAATTATTAATAATTTGAACCTTTGCACCCCACCGCCGCGTGACGTAATACGTCTTCGCGTTCAGCGTCCCCACTCTACTACGTGTTCCCACTCTGACTCATCCCCACTCCACTGACCTGCTTCGCACCGAAGGAGCTCAGTGTGCGTCAGTGTGCGTTCGAGCTCCGTGCGGTGTTTACAAAGTTACTACGTATTATTGTAGTATAATGTTTGTTTACCAAGCGAAAGAACAGTTACACCGAAATTCTCCGTCGAACCTTTATCTTTGACATTTTACCACGGCGTTCGTTTTCGATATGACGCGTCGCAATACCGTCTGAAATTTACTACATGTCTCTGTTATAATCTCATCAAAATGTTCAAAATCGATTGTAAAATTTCACACATATGAGGCTAAAAAGCAGAAAATAATTATTTAAATAAAAATAAATTTTTTAAAAATACCACGGTTTTAAAACGGACTAAAAAGTATAAAATAAAATTTTTAAAAACGCCACGTTTAAAAAACGGACTAAAAAGTATAAAATAATGTTTTCTAGCCCCATACAGATTCCTAACCCCTTACAGATAGTCCTGAAAATTTGTGATTGTGAATTTTGAATATCTATGAAAATACTTGTAAGATTTAAAACGAAAAACGTGGGGCGCATGCAATAGATAATTGATGCATGAACACCTAAATCACTAACAATTTTATTGCACTGCAAATGATATGAACTGTTTTGCGAGTTTTCTGAGCGGCAGCTACTCTACACTCCTTACTATGTATTATCTTGCGCCCCACGTTGTTCGTTTTAAATCTTACAAGTATTTTCATAGCTATTCAAAATTCACAATCACAAATTTTCAGGACTATCTGTACGGGGTTAAGAATCTGTATGGGGCTAGAAAAAATTATTTTATACTTTTTAGTCCGTTTTTTAAAATTTTATTTTATACTTTTTAGTCCGTTTTAAAAACGTGGTATTTTTTAAAAATTTATTTTTATTTAAAATAATTTTATCATCATAAAAAAGACCGGGGTTGAATCTGTCGCACCCTTAATCCTCGTACCAATCGGCGCAGTAAAATCGTCAGTCCACGGCTGATCTCTGTAGATCGAAGTGGGATTTCCTGTCCTTCGAAATTTGCCGAAATATTTCTCCCATCTCGCTCTCTGTTTCTCTCTCGTTCTCTCTGGGGGTTTCGAGATCTCGGCGACGCAATATCGGCGATACATCAGGGGACAGGGGTGTAGCAGCAGAGGGGCGTCGAGGGTGGGTTAAACGTGCGACGAAGCCAGAAGAGGAAGAGGCAATTACGTATTCAGGGAATCGACCGAATTGCCCCCGACCGAGGAGTTATGGATCTCCGCATTGGCGAGATGCAGGTGCGAAGAGGGCCATTCCCAGGTCCCGGTTACATTTTCCATTGGCGCAGGGACGAGGGGTGGAGCTCCCCCTGAAAAAAGAAAAAGAGGAAAGAACCGGGAAGAGCAGCCGCCAGCAGAGTCAGGCCGAAGGAGGCAGACCGGCTAAATAAACGGCGCTATGTGAACGAAATTAAATGAGTCCGACGAATGTATCTGTAGCAGCGGGGGACAACGCTTCGAGCGCGTCAGAAAGATATACTGCACCGGCGTGCCCGCGATAAACGCTTTCGGCATAAATGTACCGGGCCTGCTACGGGCCTGGAACCAACGGCCACGATGTTCCTCTAAAGAATGATTAAAACCGACTGTGCCAGCCGAAATACGCTGCCGCAATGCTACCTTCCAGAGTCTGTTACGCCGTATCTGACTCTGGGCGATGAACTGGCATTTATGTAATTGCCGAATCTGATCGATTTCATTAGGTCCGGAATTCGTTCTTAATACTGAACCCACCGAGCCTTAAAAGTAACTGGAACATGTTCCCTTATAATTACAAAATTTTATAAAAGAAAATTAAACCGACTTCGAAACGCACTAAAAAGTATGAAATAATTTCCATTTAATTTATGTGAATACACACTGTTCAGGATCCAAGCAGTGGAATTTGGTCTGTTTCGCTAATACAGGTGATCTCTGTGTCACCCGTTGTTTTTCGCCTTTCAACTGGCAACAACACGCGCTCGAAATAGCCGAATTCCACCGCTTGAATCCTTCAGTTGCTCTATATACAGAAATCATGCGATTCCAGCGGACCAATCCGTTTCGCCCTTTCAGTGTTATTTAAGGCACCTGCGGTGCCTTCTCGTCGCTCTGTTCGTTACAATTCAATTGATCACACACGTCGTTATACTCTTTCTCAATCCGTCGGATTCAAGTACTCGCTGCAGCAGTACACCGGTTGTTCACCGGACTCGCGCGGTGCATCGCATTCACTCGCATTGTTCTCACTCGCTTTCGGATCTTTCGCGGTGCATCGCGAGCCGACGGATTTTACTTGCGCCTCCGTGCGGCGTGCTGTGACTCATCACGTGGATAAATGGGTTCGCACTTGGACGCGGTGTTTCTAAATAAACAGCAGTGCCTTTCACTCAAACGTGATCCACCCATATCCAGCTTGTGTCTCAATTTTTGCCTCATCATCATCTTCTCCCTTGACATCTCTCTCGCGAGCTCATCTCTGAGTGTTCCGGCATCCGGCGAATTCAGACTTCTCAGATCGACGCCGAAACATTGGTCCTTCTAGCCGGATTCGCGAGACCTTCAAGGGATAACTGACACAAGACAGGAAGATTTTTCACCATGGAAGATCTCGAGGCTCAGGTTTTGACAAAGCAGTCCATCGAACGCGCTCTCATTAATTTGAACAAGTTGGGGAAAGCGAAATGGACTCGCGACACGTTGATCACGAGGATGACTCATCTCCAGTCGAACTTAAATACAGTACAATCTTTTTGGAGGCGGCGCAAAATTGCAAATTTTCCGAATGACAGATGTTACCGATTATGATTTCATTGGAATATGGTGGACTTGGAAATCAGTAGGTGGGAAGAGAAGATACATTAATATGTGAAAGGATGTAGAAGAATTTAAGGATTTTCGTAATTTCCAGTGTCGAAAATATTCAATTTTGCGCCGCCTCCGAAAAGATTGTATTGTATTTAAGTTCGTGTGTATTCACATGAGTTAAATGGAAATTATTACATACTTTTTAGTGCGTTTCGAAGTCGGTTTAATTTTCTTTTATAAAGTTTCTCTATTTCACACCTTTTTAGTGGAACGAGCAGAATTTGTAGAACACCGTAGGATGGTTTTTCGGCCTTATTGGTTATTTACAATAAAAATCGCAAAGAATGAAAAAATGCAAAATTTGTTTTCACGGGACCACCCCGTGGACATAGTCTACAAGATAGAAAAGGTTTCGTTCCGATTGGTCCATCCATCTCGGAGTAATCGGTGAACATACATAGAAAAGAAAATAATTTTGAGTTTTAACGATCGTAAATTGTTGTTTATGCACAAATGATCTCGGCGCTACAGGTTCGATCAAAGATACAAAAATTAGCAATTTTGCAGAATTATAATTTCAACGTTTCGGTTCGGTTTTGAACCATCTTCAGGAAAAGTCCGCGTCTGTGGAATTTAATAGACACTGTTATTCATTAACACAGGAAATTTTATGGTTTAGAGAAGAGGTAATATACATACTTGCTAATTGTGAGAAAACACGGAATGAAGAGCGTAAAAGAAATGGTACTTGTCAGTAAGAAGGTTTAAACTGTACTAGACTGTAATCGTTGTGACAAAGTCAAGGCGGAAAACAGAGAAACATAGAAAAGAAAGCGGAAAAAAGACACATACGAATCGAATTGAATAACCTCCTCCTTTGTCGAAGTCGGTTAAAAAAAATAATAAGATTGATGTTAGTTAAACTTTGTGCGGCTCCTATTGTAATGCGTGCTGTACTAAAGATACCTATACAATCATTTCTTATGTAATCATTTTTATTAATTGTGAATTTCAATAATTGTGAAATGAAAAATCTGGAGCCGGTCATTTTGACCGGTGGTGGTAAGGTTAGTGTTAAATAATAGTAGCCGTTAAAGTATAGCGATCGTATGAATCTTTAAGCAAACTTAAAATGTTTTCGGCGCATTGGTTCGATCAAATGTTACTATTTACACAATTTGCAAAATAGGCACAATAATTTGTCTCAACGTTTCGATCTCAATTTAGATCCTTATCAAGAGAATACCAAAAAATGTATTGTGTCTGTAATGGAAATTAACAAAACATTAATCATTGCATTTAAGCCAAAAAATAAACTAAAATATAACATTTTTTATTTTAATATAACCATCCCAAATAAACAAAAACTGAATCCTTTTTTCTCTAATAAAGAAATGAAATAACCACAATACTTTCATACTCACTTGCTTAGTGTACAGAAAATTGTTTAACATTGGTTATTTCATTTCTTTATTAGAGAAAAAAGGATTCAGTTTTTGTTTATTTGGGATGGTTATATTAAAATAAAAAATGTTATATTTTAGTTTATTTTTTGGCTTAAATGCAATGATTAATGTTTTGTTAATTTCCATTACAGACACAATACATTTTTTGGTATTCTCTTGATAAGGATCTAAATTGAGATCGAAACGTTGAGACAAATTATTGTGCCTATTTTGCAAATTGTGTAAATAGTAACATTTGATCGAACCAATGCGCCGAAAACATTTTAATTTTGCTTAAATAATAGTTATAGAATTTTCTTAAGTACAATTGTCATCGAAGGAAGAAATTGGACAAAATTGGTCAGTCAAGTCTTGATCTTTAAATATTAGTAATATTAAAAATCCTGTGTGCTGCAAGTCCAAACGTCCGAGAGGTTGAACAATTTTTTCCCGCCTGTCAAACCACGAGTAACCAAAAGATTGAAGTCGCTTCTGTACGATGAGGCTATAAAAACTGACGTAAGATTTTTCCCCGTCACCTTATCGTAGTACGATCGATAGCCGTAAAGGACAAACGCAACAAAAGTAACAACGACCCCATGGAGAGCTATACAGTGTCCTTAGGGCGAAAGACACCCGGGAAATGGTTAGCCAGTTATCAAGGTAAGCGGTCGATGCAGATTTCGGCGAATCCCGGCCGCTTTGAACGGCTCGGGCGGAAAGACTTTGTCGGCGACTCGGTTCCCGTGGAAAGTTCATACACACCGATCGAAGAGATTTTATTTCCGCTTCGCTCCGGGGTAAACGCTCGCCGGGTCTGACTCGGTCGTTGAGGGGTCGTTACATCGAGCCGAGTACAGCAGAAGAGTAGAGTCTAGTTTTAAAGGAATTGCCAAGGAACCAGGGAAGAGACAACCGTTCCAAAAAGCTGATAAAAATTCATGTCTGTTTCAATTACACATTATTAATTGCAAACAGAACGGTTTCAGAGGTTTTTGGGTTCGCAATAATTCATTCTGGTATTACTTATGTGTTTGCTAGAATGAGAAACTGTTTCTATAAAACTACCCTTACAGGGGGTGCTTTAATCTCAGAATTTGAAACCTTGCTGGTGTATTTCAAACGTCATTAAAAGTGAAAGATAGAGAGAAATCGAGAGATCGACGGGCTGAGAGGAGAGATACGGCCAAGAGATACTAACGAAGAGAAAAAAGGCGTTCGGGGGTGGGAAGAAAGCTAACCGGGGAGGAAGAAGAACGACTGGAGGAACGGGGGACGAAAAGAGCCTGCGGTGAAGCGGCGGTCCACATCCGGCAATGGTCTCTCGTCCATCTCCATTTAAATCGCGTTGCTTGGCGATACTTAACTTTAAAAATGGTGTCTGTATATTACCCGGCTCGAAACACAGCCCCCCACTATCTTTCTTCCTCCCTCCCTCTCTCGCGCTAACTCTCCGGCACTCTTCTTCCGGTCCCGTGTCCGTGTCTAGTGGCGAAGCAGCCCTTAAACTCTCCCTCTGCGGCGGCCGCACGCCGTGCAGCCACCGAGTGCATCGTTTACGCGGCAATAAGGGAAAATTATTGCCGGCCGGCTAATAACGAACGATTCCCACGCGGGATATCCATGGTCTTTATTTTCCAGCTACGGGAAGTTTACAGCCCGCCCTACGAATCCTACGCATTGGGACTCCCCCGTCACCGAACACCGGGGGACGCAATGCGGTCCAAGAGGAACTCAATCCTTTTCCTGACGCAACCAGCTTCCCGTTTTTCTCGATTGAATCCTATTAACACGTTCACTGCCGCAGCAGTGCTCGTAAAAGTCGCATGAAATTAAAACTATGGGGGTCTTTACCGTGTTACGTCCCAAGGTGGACGTATTATAGATTTGAATAGTTAAAATTGAAATTTAATTTGAATGATTGGAAAGATTAGAATTGAACGCAGTTTTGAACCTACCTGCATTCACCGGCGTCGGTTCGGGTAATCGAGGATTTCTTAATATTCTATGTGATTTTGATGATGGAACGTGGAAATCGAAGTTGGGTAGTTTCTTTAATAAATGATTTGATATTTTATTTGTTCGAATAAAAGTAAACAAAACTATATTTTAAGCTCCAAATTTCGGATACATAATATTATCGAAATCTTATTATAATCTGTTAGTAATTACCGCTAAGTAGACTTCTTCTTAGTGGTTAATGTGAATCTTCCTGCTGATGGGGACTTTCTGGTGGTTGCCCTTTTCGTTTGATCGGTGAAGATGTTTTTGTTTCTTCAAGGGCTTCTGCGTTGTCTTTTCTTCCTTTTTGGAATGATTAACTTCGCAATAAAACCAACTGAAATTTGACAATATGATTTGTTGACTGTTTGACTGTTGACTGTGTAATGAGCTATTGACTGGACTTTTGTAGACTGCGCTCCTAATGAGGAGCCATCCCTTTTATAGATCGATCAATCCTTTGTTATTGATTTTCGTCAGGTGATTACTTCGTCACTAGTTCCTCTTAATCGCTTTCTTCTCTGTCACTCTCTTCTATTGCATTTTTCGTCCTCCTCTTAGCTAGATCATATTACTCTGCGCATCTCCTAGATCAATTTCTTCTTAGCTGTTTTCTTCTCTGTCACTCTCCTTTTAATTATGTGCATTATATTTTTTGTCTTTCTCCTGGCCAGATCGTATTACATCTGCGTCACACGTGGAGCGATGAAAAATTTATTGCTCATCGATTCTTGATGGACAATCTTCAGCAGATATTAGCTCACGATTTATATTTGAAAGTGACTCAATCATTTAATGAAATAATTTCGCTACATAGTTATTTCGTTCAGTAAGATTCAAATGAAGAACGAGTTTTCCTAATTCTATCGCACGCAATGTGGTGTAATATACGATAGTTCGACATTGATTATTAACAATAGTATTTAATATTTAGTTTTTCGTACAACATTGTTAGATTAAGCATAGAAATTCAAAAGGTATATGTTATACACCTTTGATTATATCAATTACACTGTCCAACAAATTTCAACTTTTTTTACGTTCCCTAATTACTGTTGGGTCCTTCTTATAGAGTTTTTTGCGCGGATATTCCGAATCTGTTTTTAATATTTTTCCTATACGCACAGTTTTTGAGGAACATGGCTTTGAAAAAAAAACATATTTTTCAACTTTAAACAAATATTGTGATGTTATTATAAAAGATATTGAATTGTTCTTTGCAGCAAAAGATTCTGTAGACTTTTCCGAATGCAGTCGTATCCAATATTAATACATTATGAATGTTTAAACATGTTTAAACAATCATTAAAGACGGAGAGACCGTTGTAGTGGTGAGCGCCACTGGCGGCAACTCATGTCGGGCGAAGATATTTTGCTTTCTGGTTAAAAAAAACGTCGACGTTTCAAACTTCAAAGCGGGGTTTCTCAAGATAAAAGTCTGCTCTATCGCATGGTATAGTTCGATTTTCGGCTGGACTCTTATTTTTTGAGATAAGTTCAAAAATATCCGTAAAAATTGTTGCAAAGGTGGTGTCTCTCAGCCTTTAGTGATTATTTAAACATGTTTAAACAATCATAATGTATTAATATTTGATATTGCTGTATTCGGGAAAGTCTACAGAATCTTTTCCTATAAAGAACAATTCAATATCTTTTATAATAACACTACAATATTTGTTTAAAGTTGAAAAATATGTTTTTTTTTCAAAGCCATGTTCCTCAAAAACTGTGCGTATAGGAAAAAAATTAAAAACAGATTCGGAATATCCGCGCAAAAAACTCTATAAGAAGGACCCAACAGTAATTAGGGAACGTAAAAAAAGTTGAAATTTGTTGGACAGTGTAATTGATATAATCAAAGATGTATAACATATACCTTTTGAATTTCTATGATTAATCGAATAATGTTGTACGAGAAACTAAATATTAAATACTATTGTTAATAATCATCATGTCGAACTATATATTGTTCGACATTGATTATTAACAATAGTATTTAATATTTAGTTTTTCGTACAACATACATAGAAATAAGCATAGAAATTCAAAAGGTATATGTTATGCATCATTGATTATATCAATTATTAACGATGGCTGAACCACCGGACGTGACAACTGCAAAATAGAAATTGTCAATCACAAGTCTTCGAAGAAAGAACTTCAAAGAAAGCTTTAGTAATTTTCTTTGATCATTCATCATCACAGATTTTCGTCATAAGTGCATTAAAAACAGCAGTCCAGTGATGAACTCTCTGAATATTATATTGCGTTCTATGATTTTATGCATGTTGCATAAAATCTGTTATGTAAATCTACTGTTATGTACGGGGTGTATAAAAAGTAATGGTCATCCATTCTAGGGGTGAATCTACACCTCTGGGTCGGTGGACATTTGTTAAAGAAACTTACCGCAAAATTGTTTATAATCCTATAAATATAAATCCGATAGAATTGTTATAATTGTTTATAATGTTTATAATAATAGTTTATTCTCATCTGCCCGGAGGGCTAGTACTCCATAAATGTAATCGATGCAATTTAGATTATTCCCATAGAAATACGTTTGAATTTTCACGATCGTAAATTTTTGTATATGCACAAATGATTTCGGCGCTACAGGTTCGATCAATAATACTAGAAATTAGCAATTTTGCAGAATTATAATTTCGACGTTTCGGTTCGGTTTTGAACCATCTTCAGGAAAAGTCCGCGTCTGTGAAATAGACACTGTTTTTCATTAAAACAGAACAATTTTATGATTTAAACCAGAGGTAATGCAACGTACTTGCTAACTTTGAAAAAACACAGAATGAAGAGCGTAAATAAATGGTACTTGTCTATACGAGGGTTTAAACCAGGGGTGGCCAACCTGTGGCGCATGCGCCAAACATGGCGCATTGAATGATTATAAGTGGCGCATTGGATCCTTGCGCCTCTATTTATTCTTTTGAAGTATAGGCGCCATAAATGAAACCATCTTCATATTTTCAACACCTGAGAACTCTCAGTTAAATTTATACAGCCTTCTTACTCATCAATTCGTCGCAATTTTTTGACAGTTTACAATTATAGGATAGGAATTAGAGTGTTCATGACAGTGATCGCCCTCTCGTCCAAAACATCATTTCTCACTATTGTAGATTGGTGCTCCAATGAACGTGTGTCTTTTCAACTGGCTTAAGTTAATTAATTTAGTTGCGCGATTGAGTTATCCCTTTTCCTCCCCTAACCGAAGCGGATCCTACCCCTATTCCTATTTTCCAACCACAACAATGAACGTAAGAAGGTAGAAAAAGTGCTCGAGTTGTATGGCGCATCGGAACTCGTATGTGAAAAAATTTACGCATGGTATGCAGAAGGTTGGCCACCCGTGGTTTAAACTGTACTAAACTGTAACCGTTGCGACAACGTCAAGGCAGAAAACATAGAAACATCGTAGAACTAACTAGCCAATACGGTGTCAAGGATCAAGAGACGCCAAATCAATATTTGGCGCGGAATTCAAATTTTAAATATTCATCAACACATTTCCAGCCCATGTATTGCCAAAAATTGGTAGAAAAAATTAGCAATCATTTACTGTGTGTAGTTTAACATAACTATGTTAATGTGCTTAACCATATTTATAAACTGGAATTCATTATTTAGATTATTATAGATTTTTCTTTTCACAGACGCGGACTTTTCCTGAAGATGGTTCAAAACCGAACCGAAACGTCGAAATTATAATTCTGCAAAATTGCTAATTTCTAGTATTATTGATCGAACCTATAGCGCCGAAATCATTTGTGCATTCCCATAGAAATTTGTGGAAAATGCTAATGCACAAACGTCGATAGTTCTTCTGTCAGATATTCGAAATCATTGGTAAGAGACTTCCCCGCGAAGCATTTGGTTAGATGATGCGGAAATGATCGCATTTTCTTGGCTTGATGATCCCGCCGTAGGAGGTCATTTCCCGATAGAAACGGACCCGCGCTAAATGACCCGTTGCACTTATTGGATGCGTCCCATTGATTGCATGGTAATCAATTGGCGATTCATTATCCAGCGAACGATAATAGACGTTTATAAATGTAGATACGCGCAAAGTGTTTGATTTGAATACCAAAGGCGGGTCTCTATCGATTGCACTATTTGTCACTCGTTCACGCGTGCAACGCCGCTCTACCCGGCGACAATGTCTACGTCCTGCGTGTGTGTACGTGTACGTGCAGCACATCGCGCGGTCGCACGTGTGTACGGGTAGGTATAATACAAACATCGTTAACAGTGCAAACCGCCGGGACGAATTGTAATAATTTGCCGACTGAAATTACGTAATAAAGCGGGTATATAGACGCATCCAGCGGTACAATGAACTGCACACGGCGCATTGTAATTTACCAGTCGGATGACGAATAGTACGCGTGCACGCCTCGCGCGCGCGAGAGGGCTATACTTCTTCGTTCGATCGGTCGCGCGATTCTAATCGACTGGGAAAGCCGGACAGAGCGTAATCTATTCCTGGCGAGTCCTTGCAATTTTGTATCCACTCGTGCGCCGATCAGATCGCTTTTTGTCGGTTTAGATTGGCCACTTTTTACGACACTCTGGCGACAAACCGTGTACGATCTTGTCGAAGTATTTGGGTTGGAATATTGCAATTTTTATAGAAATACTGCCAAGTCATTTTTTCTTTTGCAAAAGATTCGGTGACGCAAGATTTCAACATGTTAAGATTGTGATCAGAGCACTTTATTAATCACAGTCAACTATAGGGTTGGCAAGAAAGTAATTTCGGTATTTTTAGATGAAATAAAATCCAATTTTTTTATCAAAGCAATGAACTTTAATCAATAAAATATTTTCCATTTTGTTGTATGATCTTTTGCCATCTTTCTGGTAGCTTCATAATTCCGCGCTCATAAAACTTCTGATCCTTTTCGGTGAAAAACTGATCCAAGTGCGATTTCAGATCATCATCATTAGTGAATGTTTTACCATTCAAAGAGTTTTGTAAACTTCGGAATAAATGATAATCTGATGGTGCAATGTCAGGGCTATATGGTGGATGTGACATCACTTCCCAACCAAGCTCCAATAACTTTTCACGTGTTACCAAAGTTGTGTGTGGCCTAGCGTTATCATGGTGGAACATGATTCCTTTGCGATTTGCCAATTCTGGCCGTTTTTCTTTGATTGCTATGTCCAGTTTTGTTACTTGTCGACAATAAACATCTGAATTGATGGTTTGGTTCCTTGGGAGCAGCTCAAAATACACAATACCTTTGTAATCCCACCAAATTGACAACATGATCTTCTTTTGGTGCAATTCAGCTTTCGGTGTGGTTTGGGCTGGTTCATCACGCTTGGACCATGATCATTTTCGAGTTGTGTTATTGTAAACAACCCATTTCTCATCACCGGTGATGATTCGCTTGAGAAAAGGGTCGATTTCATTTCGTTTGAGATGCATATCGCATATGTTGATGCGTTGCATTAAGTGAATTTCTTTCAACTCGTGTGGAACCCAAATATCGAGCTTCTTAACGATTCCGAGACTTTTTAAACGATATTCTATGGTTGTATGCGAGACATTTAACCTGTCTGCAATCTCTCGGACAGTTATATGACGATCCGATTCAATAATGGCTTTCATTTGGTCATCATCAACTCCAGATGATCGACCAGAACGTTGGTCGTCTTTAAGTGAGAAATTTCCAGAACGGAATTTTTTAAACCAATTCTGGCACGTGCGTTCTGTTAAGCAATCTACACCGTAAACTTCGCATATATCTTTGTGAGCCTCGGCAGCTTTTTTACCTCTACGGAAATAAAAAAGCAATATATGCCTATAATGTTCGTTTCTGCACTCCATGTTCAAATTGACACAGAACTAACAATTTTAATCAAAATTACGTGTAATTTGCTTCAAAAGTAACCTAAAAGATGCAGTTATGAAATGTCAGAAAGAAAATAAACGCAACGTTAACAGAAGCCAATCAAACAAAACATAACGCCATCAGTTAGTGAAAACCGAAATTACTTTCTTGCCAACCCAATACATACAATTTACAAACATACTTTTTAAAAATTAATAACATTTTTATAGTTGTACCAAACAACCTGATTTCTTATAATCAATTAGAAGCATTGGTTTACGAAATGATATACAAAAAAGATTTTCCAAAAATTATAATTTACAAGGTTAAATGCAAAAATAAAAAAAGCATTTTTTAAAACTTTTTTATTTGGGTCCTTAATGAAAATTTAAAATGGATGTTTTGTAGATCTATGTTAGTCATACACATGTTGAAAATTTCATTGAAATCGATTAACATACAGTCCCTGCTCACTTTATTAGACTCACCTCTATAATCATGATATTTTTAGTTTTACCATGAATAATGGGTATAGCAGCCTTATGCAAATATCACTTAATGATGACCAATGAATTTTCCATATATTCATTTTACAAAAACAATGGATACAAACACAAATAGATCAATACAATTCTTAAAACACTAATATTTTGTTAATCCGTCCTCAGCTGCTCTTAAAACCGCAACTCTTCTGGACATGCTATCTATGCAAGTTTGTGCAATTTCTTTTAATGCAACGTTATGGTGCCAGTGATAGATTATTCTCTCTATCAACTTGGTCTTTGTTGTTATATTTTCTTTGGCCAGTTCTCTCTTCAGGCACTCCCAGACATTTTCAATCGGATTCATGTCCGGTGAGTTGCCGGGCCATGGTAAAAGGGGGATTTTTTGCTCTTGCAAGAAAATTTTACACTTGGATAGGCAACCCATAAGGCAACCTTGTAGTACGAAATCATTACCCCATCATTACCCCATAGGTTGAAAACAGCGTTGCATTCCTTATAGGATTTCAAAAAGCACCAATTCTTCAGGTGAGTCTAATAAAGTGAGCAGGGAATGTACACACGAGCTACAAGCGGTTAAAAATGGTAAAAATCGTAGTTTTCCACGACTTTTGATCAGTTTCTGCTTAAAATCCACAGAATCGTACATCTTTCGACGCTTGGTGTCTTTTCCTGCGTCAATCGATTTCGATGAAATTTCCAACATGTGTATAAAGAACATGGATCTAGAAAACATATGTTTTAAATTTTCATTAAGCGGCCAAATAAAAAAGTTTTAAAAAATGCCTTTTTTATTTTTGCCTGCAACCTTGTAAATTGTAATTTCTGGAAAATCTTTTTTGCATATCAGTTTGTAAACTAATGCTTCTAATTGATTATAAAAAATCAGGTCGTTTGGTACAATTATAAAAAAGTTATTAGTTTTTGAAAGGTGTATGAATACTTTGTACATCCACTGTAGCTAAAGCAGACTCGAAGCCCAATTCACAATCGATGAATATTATTAGCGGAATTTATGACAGAAACGAATAGGCAACGTTTGAAACAGAGAGATGACAAATTTCATAATACTGATATACACGTTATTTTCAACATAATGAAACGAGAGAGTGCAATTTCCATTTAGCTCCTGTATCAAATGACACGGAAAATTTTGATTTCGCGTAAAGATCCGCAGTCTATTAATGAGCGTCCGCGAGCGCCGAGCTCATCCGAAATTCTATCTCGCGATATCCACCGCAGTCACGGGCCGTTGGGAATTGTCGCGGACGTTGATGGCGCCGTTTCCGCGCGATTCGGCCACGGAAAGGACGAGGAAGAGATTCGCAATCAGGAGGATCTCCGTTAGCGAGAGAGCGAGCCCCGGTGTCAACCGGTGTCGGCGGTCGCAGCCGACCGGCCGACCGCAGCACTGTCAAGCTGCGTAATTAATCCATGTTTCAGCGAGCCAGCTATGCCCGACAGCAGCCTAAGATTTACCGCAGTCCAATTTTACACCTGTCCGTCACCCGACCTCGCGACCGGTTACCTTTGGCCCGATGGAACTCGCTCGTTCGGTAATTATCGGCGCTACCAACGCGGACTCGCCGAGTATGAATCTGAGCTTGAGCACGCGGAGCAAGATCTCTTCTAGACGTGGCAACCATGATCTCTTAACAATTTACCTAGCGACAATTTTACAAGTCTTCTTTAATTCGGACGTCATCGGTTGAGAAGCGGGAAGCAGGGACCAGAAATAACAGTTATTCTAAAATTTTCTACGATAGAAATCATTAATAACAAGTTTATTTAAGATAGTCTACACAAAATATAAAGAAAGAAATTCGGAGATCGAAATGATTAAAAAATATCGATTTTTATACTTTCTGGTTACAAGCAACAGTTATTGTAGTGTCCAAAAAATTGGACCCTCCTCGATAACTGTTATCGATGAAGAAAAACTGTTTCGATTGCTCAAAGCAGTTATCGATGAGAGAAGTTCATTTCGATCGCTCGTAACAGTTATCGTTGAGAGAAATTGATTTCGATCGCTCATGACAGTTATCGATGAGAGAAATTTATTTCGATCGCTCATAACTAGACTGCGGATTTTATGCATTTATAACAAAAATGAGTAGGTGTAATCTAAAACAGCAAAACTATCACAAGATTTTCAAAGTTCTGTTGTATTATTTTCAGCCTATTCAACATATTAAGAAAGAAAATAGCTTTCTATTTCACTCTGGTTTGTTGCAATTCAGATAGAAACTTTTTACTTTGCATAAAGATCCGCAGTCAACTCAAATCAAATCAGTTATCGATGAGAGACGTTCATTTCGATCGCTCGTAACAGTTATCGTTGAGAGAAATTGATTTCGATCGCTCATGACAATTATCAACGAGAGAAATTTATTTCGATCGCTCATAACAGTTATCGTTGAGAGAATTTGATTTCGATCGCTCATGACAATTATCAACGCGAGAAATTTATTTCGGTCGCTCATAACAGTTATCGATGATCGAATTTCTTTTCACTTGTTCATAATAATAATTAATGAGAAAATTCATATCGGTTGCTCATTTAATTATTGAGTTATCTACCCTTTTTCGGATGGAGCAAGCCTGTGAAATGCATTGAGAAGGATTCGTACAACAAGACGAATCAACAGGCCATAAGAACAGCACAAAATCAGTTTGTTAACCGTCATTGATAATTGATTGTCTACCATTTGAAAGTTGTACTATTTAATAATAACTATTACAAATTTCCTTCATCAATAACTGTTATGAGCAATCGAAATTAACTTCTCTCATTGATAACTGTTATGAGCGGGGAAAATAAATTTCTCGTATCGATAACTGTTATGAGCGATCGAAATAAATTTCTCTCGTATCGATAACTGTTATGGGCGATCGAAATAAATTTCTCTCGTATCGATAACTGTTATGAGCGATCGAACCAAATTCTTCTCGTATCGATAACTGTTATGAGCGATCGAAGTAAGTTTCTCTTATCGATAACAGTTATGAGCGACTGAAATAAAGTTCTCCCATCGATAACTGTTATGAGTGATCGAAATAAATTTCTCTCGTATCGATAACTGTTATGAGCGATCGAAATAAATTTCTCTCGTATCGATAACTGTTATGAGCGATCGAAATAAGTTTCTCTCATCGATAACAGTTATGAGCGACTGAAATAAAGTTCTCCCATCGATAACTGTTATGAGCGATCGAAATAAATTTCTCTCGTATCGATAACTGTTATGAGCGATCGAAATAAGTTTCTCTCATCGATAACAGTTATGAGCGACTGAAATAAAGTTCTCCCATCGATAACTGTTATGAGCGATCGAAATAAATTTCTCTCGTATCGATAACTGTTATGAGCGATCGAAATAAATTTCTCTCGTATCGATAACTGTTATGAGCGATCGAAATAAGTTTCTCTCATCGATAACAGTTATGAGCGACTGAAATAAAGTTCTCCCATCGATAACTGTTATGAGCGATCGAAATAAATTTCTCTCGTATCGATAACTGTTATGAGCGACCGAAATAAATTCCTCTCGTATCGATAACTGTTATATCGAAATAAACTTCTCCCATCGATAACTGTTATGAGCGATCGAAATGAACTTCTCTCGTATCGATAACTGTTATGAGCGTCCGAAATTAACTTCTCTCATTGATAACTGTTATGAGCGGGGAAAATAAATTTCTCGTATCGATAACTGTTATGAGCGATCGAAATAAGTTTCTCTCATCGATGACTGTTATGAACGATCGAAATAAATTCCTCTCGTATCGGTAACTGTTATGAGCAATCGGAATAAGTTTCTCTCATCGATAACTGTTATGAACGATCGAAATAAATTCCTCTCGTATCGATAACTGTTATGAGCGATCGAAAAAAGTTTGTCTCATCGATAACTGTTATGAATAATCGATATAAATTCCTCTCATCGACAACTGTTATGAGCGACCGAAATAAACTTCTCCCATCGATAACTGTTATGAGCGATCGAAATAAATTCACGTTGACGATTGAATCAAATTTCTTCCGAAAAATGAAAATTCCCGTTATATTTTCAACACAGCTCGTAATGTCTGCTCGAGTCCACAGCGGACCGGCCGCAAAATCGTTGGAATCTTCGGGGCACAGTGTCCGCGCGTAAAGGAGGAATCGTTCACAAGCGTAACGCGCGTACCGAGCAATTCGAACGAGCTCTTAGCGAGTACTCTCGCGAGGTGAGCGTCTCTTAGGACGTTTGCGTACACCGCGGTTATCGTCGCGGCGCGCAATGACCACGAAGTTCTAACGATAACGACTGCGTCGAAGCTTCCGCCTGACCACAGGGTCTTCTACTCTCCGCAAAAGGGTTTCGAACGGGTTGAACGGGTTAAAGGGAGGTTGCGAACGAACACCGGACGCGATAATACGCGCGGAGGCTCGTTCGACGATCTTGCAGGATACGGCTGTCGTAACAATAATTATTTACGGCGCTTCTAGGAGCTACCTTGTCTCCCATATATGAGCTGTACTGGCAGTGTTACCACCGAATTGAAACAATTTTAGTACTCCGAAAATGTACACTGCGGATCATCCCGCTGTTTGTACTGGCTATTCTCTCGGACAAGACTTCCTGTAGAGAAACATCACGATAATGCAACATGATGGGTTTTAACGCCTTATTGTGCATAGAAACTTCAAGAATGAAGAAATGTCCCTTGAAAATTAATAATAACAAAATATCCTTCACATTTTTTTACGACATCCTCAGCCGCATAAAAATTTTCATTGTTGAATGATGAAATTCTTGTCGCCAGTATCGTAATGGTTCGATAACAAGTATTTCATCGACTAAAATCGACTAAAATTGTCTCCATTAGATATTACACAACTTATGCCAGCGCTTTCAATCCCCGAAACACTTCTGGAACTTGATCTTTGGGATAGCCTTTAGCTCTTTCAACGATGCGCTTTTAATCTCATCTGTGCTTGAAAAACGGCAAACTTCTAAGCTTCTCCTTATTTTTGGGAACAAGAAAAAGTCACACGAGGCCGGAGTTGGGAAAAAATTTAATCAACGATTGACGACTACAACTTCAATCGTTATCTTCATCAATCTATCAATCGTCGCTTTTCGATAATTTCTTTTTTTAATCGTACACATTAACCAATCAATCATAATAAAAAAAAAGAAAAATCAATCAATCATGATTAAAATTATAATCGATTAATGCCCAACTCTGCACGAGGCCATGTCTGGCGAATATGTAGGCTGAGGCATCATTACAGTGTCGGTTTTGGCCAAAAAATCACGAACAAGCAATAAAGTGAGCAGGTGCGTTGTCGTGGCGCAAAAACCATGAATTGTTTCGCTACGGAACAATCGCTGATCGCACGAAAACACATGTAAGAAGCTTCACGAAAGCTGACAGTAGACTAAACATCGAACACGACACAACCAATGTACGTGAACACAGCAAAGAAAAAATGGCGTGAACTCGTATTTCTTCAATTATAACACTAAACGTATACTAGCAACGGTCAAATGATCGGTCTGAAGTTATTTGTTTCGCAATTATTGAAATTGTAAGAGCCCGTTCAGACACGGCGGAAACCGCGCGTTTTCGACCGCGCGATTTGAACCGCGCGGACCTATTTACATTGGCGTAAATGGATGCGGCCACACGTGACCGCGCGGTTGAACAATCAAAAACAAAAATCGCGCGGTCAAAAACGCGCGGTTTCCGCCGTGTCTGAACGGGCTCTAAAGATGTCTTCAGTAATGAAATCTTCATTAGACTCCTGTGGCTTGCAGTCGAACATTTTTTATTTCGCGTGAAGATCCGCAGTCTAGTAATCATTCTAATCATAAAATAAATAGTAATTCTGATAAAAAAATTGACTGGGACCATTTTCGCATCGAACAGCTCAAATTACATTTTATCAGAAAATTAAATTGTACGCATGTCTACGGGGAGTCGATGAACTCGTGGTAAATAGAATTATCGAAGGTCGAGACCACGATTCGCGAAGCGATTCCTGCGAACAGCCGCGGAGGAGAGGATGCAGGTATTTCTTTGCCAGAAAATATCGGACGACGTATAATCGATGCTATCGTCTGGAACGAAGGCGGTTCTTTCGACACGACGACGACACAACGACGACGAGGAGGAGGACGACGACGAACGACGTCGACGGCGGCGGTGATTCATAAATATGCATCGCGGCCGTACGAACCCTGCTCTAAGTAAAGTCGGCTTTAACGCCGAGTTCTGACACGTGCACTGCCGCGAGCTTTCGCTTCGACGCGTTTGCGAGACTACTCTCTCTCTCTCTCTCTCTCTCCGGCTTTCGTCTCAATTCACCGCGAGATTCCCGGCCTGCTATTTCCGAAATTCGATGACTCAGAATAGCTGCCGCATTGTCGGAAATAGTTGCACCAAAGATTCTGGAATAATGTATAATCTTCACCGATTTCCGGTTTTAGTTCAACTCGGACTCTCGTCCATTCGTGTCAATTTGGGAGATTTTTCACGGATATCGAACGAGAGCGAGCAATTTCAATTCAAATTCGTCTCATCCTGCCCTCAGACTCCCATTCCGAATGGCGGAACCTGCGGAGTTTGTTATTCGTGTCCCTACATTGCGCCGACTTTTTTACAATTGCGTCAATTTCACATTGTACTGTAACGCTCGTGTATTATATTTCGTGCTCGAATATTTTTGAACGAGAAAGCCCGAGCATCGTCCAGAGAAATTGCTTTAAAAACATGATTTAGGAGGTCGACGTTTAACTATGCAGTGGTCAGGAGCGTCCGCTCTCTCAGGACTAATAGCCATTCCTATTCCAAGGTAGACGACCACAGTCTCCGAGAATGGACTTGGAAGGTTATCCTCGTAGCGGAATGTCCACGAAGAAGAGGGTGCAAGGAGGATGGCTGGGGCGAGGTCCTTGGAGACGTCTCGATGCGTGTCACTTCGTTAGATCGAGTCAGTGGGCAGAAGCTAATCGGATTGGCCGGCCCTTCGCGGGTTGTTTAGGCAAACGTTGCGTGTAGAATACGACGGTCCTTTTCCACGGTGACCCTTGCGGCCCTAGACGGTTATGCCAGCTCTACTAGGTTTTCTGGTCCCGTTGGCCCGCCGCTGAATCTCTCCGACCCCTTATTCAGAGGCAACGAACGGAGGAACGAAGGAACGAAGGAACAACCTAGCGAACGGAACGGAATGGAACGAACGGTCTCTGGTCTCGAGTCTCGGCCGCTCGTTCGTTCTTTCTACGGCCAGTAGCAGCCTCCGACCCTTCAGCGCCGCTTCGAGCCACTTCCTTTGATCTTAACCCCGTCGAGGCAGGCCTCTTTTCAACCGTTTCACACAGCCGCCTCGTAATAGGTACCCTTCGCGAAAAACCGAGCCACGAAGAGAATAATCATCCGGAAATCGTCGCGTCGCCCTGGAACGGCCAACCTCGAGAGCGACTTCCATCCCCTCGTGCCCTTCTGCTCTCTCTCAGTCAGCCCCCAACTCTCCTCGTGTCTCCCTCCCTCTCTGCTTTCCGTTTCCACTCCTGCCCCCACCTGAATTTCCTTATTTCCTTTTTCTTTAATTTCCTTTGGCCCCGGACCCGTCATCGCCATCCTAGAAAGCCTTCTTCGAGCCCAACCAACACCGAAATCACCCTCTTACTTCTTCTTACCCTCTCTCTCCCTCGCTGACTTTGTCGTCCTCCTCAGGTTCGCAACGCCTCCGCAGAACACTCTGCGAGTGTCGGAGATCGGTGTTTCACGAGTGCGTGTAATCACCCGGTGAAAGCCGCGACGAGATCGTCCCCTTCGATTACAGCGCAGTCCGACGACAGCCGAGATTTCCGGCGTTTCCGTCCTACTCTCCTTGGGAAATTAATTCCGGTCGTCCACGCCCACGCGAAAGCTCCGCGAGCTTCTTCTGGCAAGGTGAAGTGCCCTATGCCTGGACAGCATGTTTTTCTATTTTAAATTTTATCACTTTAAATAAACAAAGACAATTTCTTGAGAGTTTTAACATACAGTTCAGAGTTTGTAAAGTAATTTAAAATAAAAAAATCATTGTTTAGGTTAATATCTTAATTGTATTAACAAGAATAATTCAAACCTATAGTTGGACATATTAAATCCAATCTAAGCTAGTACCTGGACAGAAGTAAAGCTTATCACTTTTGGACTGTCCAGACTTAGGGCACTTCACCTTAGTTCGGAACTAACACGACGTCATCATAATTTTCCTAGCATACAAGCATCGTAATTGCCAGAAATCTTTTCGTGTACCCTTGAAAGAGAACTGTTTCCTCAATAATTTCCTGGTGATTTCTTCCTAAAACCTATCATTGAAGTTTCTTCATTGAACAATTCAATTTTTGAATATTAAAAGTTATGTAGATGTTACAGAGGAGACATAAGAATTTTAGAAGAGATTAGGTGAGGCATGGCCAGGGGGTGGCGACTCTGGTACTTTTTCGAAGCACACTGTTCAGGGCGCCCTCATGGCTAAAGATCGGAACCTGAACTACAACGTATATGTGTGTGGTGATCACACAAACGTGTACTCACACATAGTTAACCTCGTATGTACGTGTAATCGTATTCGTCGCTAGCTATTTATAGTTATGAATTTGGTTTTTTCAAAAAATTAATTTACAACGGTTATACATGTGTACATATTTATTATAATTGTAATATAACATACTTATTCACAACAAACATACTTATTCATAATAAACATATATACTCATTCATAATACAACATACTTATTCATAATATAACTTCATACATAATACATGATACTTCATACATAATCTAACATTTTCTTCTTTGTGTAGTTGCACATTGGTATCCTTTTTTGCTTATTATTCCTCTTGTTTCATGCATTTTCCAGTGGTTCCAAAAAGTCACTGCAATCATATAAGAATAAAATAATTCAATTATATAATTTATGAAAAATAGAAATGTATAATGATGGAAATGGTTGTGAATAGTATACACATAACTTATTCAATTTGCAGTTGCGTAATTTTAGCATTCTTCTTCTTCGTGTAGTTGCGCCTTGGTATCCTTTTTTGCTTATTATTCCTCTTATTTCATGGATTTTCCATTGGTTCCAAAAAGTCACTGCAATCATATAAGAATAAAATAATTCAATTATATAATTTATGAAAACTAGAAATGTATAATGATGGAAATGGTTATGAATAGTAGACACTTAACTTATTCAATTTGCAGTTGCGTTAGTTTTGCATTCTTCTTCTTCGTGTAGTTGCGCCTTGGTATCCTTTTTTGCTTATTATTCCTCTTGTTTCATGGATTTTCCAGCGGTTCCAAAAAGTCACTGCAATCATATAATAATAAAATAATTCAATTATATAATTTATGAAAAATAGAAATGGTTATGTTATGAATAGTAGACATTTACCTGATTACATTTGCCACCGCCAGGTGCCGCCAGGGCACTACTGTGCTGCCACCATACCTAACGATCGAGAAGCAACTAAATTCGTCCCCACTTTTTAACAAAGGAGTCGACACCCCCTGGGCATGGCACAAAAAAGGTTAGCAAACACTGGAATAGATTTTCTAAAGAGATAAAGTTTCAAGATGGAAGCTCTCCATTTTTCAGACGGAGCCGTCAAGAACATATGAAGGTATGATGTTCTGTTTACGTTCTGATAATGTATGTTTCAAGACGAACACAATGACCTATCAAGATCTATCACACTTTGAAAGCGAAAGCTGGAGTCGAGAGCGGAAACGCTTTCCACTTGATTTTCCGATCGTCCAAGCAGAGAGTTGAAAGGGGTGCCGCGACCAATCCGGCACTGGAAATTCGCGCCGCTTAAAAGATAAACCGCGGCGCGTTTAAACTTTCCTGGGATCGCAGTTCATTGTTGCCGGTAGTCGGAGCAGTACGCGGGCACGGGAAGAAACACGAGAAACACGGCTCTAATGGACAAGCGTAAATTCTCCGCGGTTGTCGTCGTCGCCGTCGTCGGATGGAATGCTAAAGTGGCCGGGTCGCTAATTTCCGCGCGCGGTTTGCAAAAACCGGCTAATTAATTTTGCGTTCGCCTCGGCTCGACGAGAGAGCGCAACGGCGAGCGCGGAGACAGAGAGCGAGGAAGAGATGATACGCGTTTCGGGCTACACGCGCACCGATTCCCCTGAATTTCGCGGGCACGTATAGTCGCCGCGCGTGACAATAAGCGGGAACAAGGATTCGAGCTTGTCCCGGAGTCAGGCTCGCGACGTTTATGCAAATGCGAGCATGTGCTCTCGAGGAAAGTTCCTAATTCAATTCGGTTTCGCGTACAAGCCGGTTACTTAACACGTCCCCGCGAAATCCATCCGCGACGCGATCCTGCTGGCAGAATCCTCGTTCTCGTTTTTATGCGAAATCGGTCCCAAGCCAGCTGACTAGATTATAATTTTTAAACACCACCGAATGATTGAAATTGGGAAAGCATTTCGAAATGAATGTACACTATTTTCCGAGGTTTATCGACATGGCGAATGGGTGTTTGTAAACTGAGATTGGAACTCGGAGATTTCTTCGGCAGTGAGCGCAATCGAACGATTGTTTGCGAGACGTCGCGAGGTCTCGGGAATAGGAACGAATTTGTTGCACCGAACCCTGAGGGGAGTGTCGGCGTCTTAATTGACCAAATAGTCGTTTCTACTGCGGCAGGAATCCAGGTGGTATTCAAACTCAGCGAAGTACGTAATGGAGGCAGAGTTTCTACGACCTCCGCAACAATTTTAATCAACCAATACGGTAGAGATGTACAAAGAAGTTATCCACTGACGACTAATAAGCGAATTTACAGAGTACTCCGCGGAGCTTTTGATGCCTTAGGCCCTCCACACACGGGTCGATCGGCGATTCGGTCGACGCGATTCCAGTCGCATGCGATTCCTCCCTCCACGTGACTTCCAATGCAAATGAATGGAGAGCCACACACGGGTCGATTCGTGGTCGACTGAAATCGACTCGACTGAAATCGCCGCGATTCTAATCGCGTGCGATCGGAAGCGAAGTTGGAAAATCGCGTGGATCGTACGATTCGCGCGACTCCACAGGAGACGATTTTTTCACTCTCTTAAATCGCATTTTTGAGGTAAAAAAATTGCGTAATTCGATGTAGTATCACTAATTAGAGCTTAATATACCCCCACGGTAAAACCTGCAAGTCTAGCTTTCCTTCTAGCAGCAAAAACGTCGAAGCAGTTTGGTTTTTATTGTTTTTGACAATGATCTCCCACAACAAAAAATCTGAAAAAAATCGAGGACACCGCTTTTGATGGTAGCTTATTCGGGCACTATTAATAGCATGTTTTCATATTTTTGAGTGAAAACGTGAAAACGCAATTCTTGATGTTTGAAAAACACAAATTAACTACAATCGACCCGTGTGCAAATGGCAATCGCGTCCGTCACATGAATCGTATATGACGATCAAGACGTACGAACTTCACGACGCGATTACAATCGACTCGTGTGTGGACGGCATTCGCGTCTGTTGCATGAATCGTACGACGATCAAGACGTAAAAACTGCACGACGCGATTACAATCGACCCGTGTGTGGACGGCAATCGCGTCCGTCGCATGAATCGTATTTGACGAGCAAGACGTACGAACTTCACGACGCGATTTCAATCGACCCGTGTGTGGAGGGCCTTACAGCTTCGGACGCGGAAGGATTGGAGCGCTCAAAGATTGAACCGATTAACTTTGTTCGCGGCCAAAGACAACGTTATGGTAGAATAGCGTATACGAACAAGGAACAGGCGTGAAATGTGGAAAACGGGACCACATGGCTCAGCTTGATCGGGACAAAGCCAGTAAAGGGGCGTCTTATCAGCCGTCCCGGGAGAGGATTGATTTTTATTGGGGGAACCGACCATCTGTTCCCCTTAGATCCCACACTACCCCCTTCTGGGGTGGCCATTAACGCATTTTTTTTACCTCTCGGTTTACCTTTTTTTTACCTTTAAGTGTCTCGTGTCCTCGGGAAAAGATGTAGCTGCCAGACAGAGGTCTTTAACATTACCAGGACCGGGCGTCCGTGATTTTCATTTTCCTGGACGCTCTCTTTGATCTCCGCCGCGAGTTCTAGGTCCCTGGATTCGTTCTCTCTACGACGGAATGAAAAAAAAATGCTGCGCGATAGCGTCTTTTCGCGCGAATGGCGCGGCGGCGGCGGCGGCCTCGTTGAAATCTCGTGACTCGGGACCATAGACTTCTCGCGCTGGCATCGTTCTCCTTCTCCTCTTTCTCTGTTCTCGTAAGGTACACCAGCCGGAACAAGGGTAACAACGAAAGAGTAATGCGCCCGAGCGGAGACGAGAAAGGCGAGCTACCCTTGTTACACGAAATAAGTTCCGCGAAGCAGCTTGACCTCGTTTAAATAATATATTTCTATCTGGAAATTCCAAGGGGTCGCGAATTCCTGAATCACCGGGCGCAGATGTTGGCCACCGACGTCGTTTTAACGCTGCATCGTTACCCTACTTTTGTTTCGTCTTCGTTACCGACGCCTTGCTCGTTAAGTGCGCGGCGACGTGTTTTCCCCGCAAACTCCCACACACGCGAACACTGTGTACTCTCTCTCCGGTTTCTCGCTTTAACGGCTCGCCGATCGCGCGCGATAGTAATTCATCGGCTGTCGGGATTGTTCGCGAATTACCTGCTATTAAGGACAACATGCGGAACCCCGTTTACGAGCCACGCGTACGCGCACGGCGCGAGGAGCTCGCAATCCACGCCCCTCTTGTCGATTGGAGTCACTCTTCTCTGCTCCTTCGACAACAAATCTCTCGAATTCGAACAACGTGTTAGGTGTGTATGCGAAAGTCTTGTATTTCTCCATCATTTATAACGACTAGACAGCGGATCTTTATGCAAAATAACAGTTTTCTATCGAAATTGCAATTACACTGTCCAACAAATTCCAACTTTTTTTTTGTATTTCGATTCCCACTATGCGATTCTTATAGTGTTTTTCGCGCTGATTCTGAATCTGTTCTTAATTTTTCTCCTAGACGTACAGTTTTTGAGAAAATTGAGTTTTGAAAAAAAGACATTTTTTAACTTTGAACGTATATTGTGATGTTATTATAAAAGATATTGAATTGTTCATTACAGCAGAAGATTCTGTGGACTTTCCAGAATACAGGGATATCCAAAATTAATACATTATGATTGTTTAAACATATGTAAACAATGATTAAAGATGGAGAGACACCACTTTTGCAGCAATTTTTGCGGATATTTGTGAGTGAAGAAGAGTTTGTACACCTATCTCAACACCACACGTCGCACAGTGGTAAATATTTCGATTTTAGGCGGACAAAATTATTTTTGAATAATTTATATCCTCTTGATACTTGATAATTACTATTACGATATTTATTTTTTTGTTATAAAGGAATTGAACATAAAAATTATAACAAACGGATATTTTTCTTATATTTCTATATTTCTATATTTCTATATTTCTGACTTACAGAAGGTAAAGTCTGTGAATATAAGAAAATTACTTTATTATGATTACTTTTTTTAAAAATGATAATTACAGTAACTTCATTACATATAATATTCGTATTACAAACTATAATTAAGTACTATATTTACTTTAAGTACTATAATTAAGTACACTAAGTAGCAGATTGTAGCAGCTAATTTTTCTTCGACATTATTAAGTAATTCATATACATAAAATACACAAAAATATTGCAGCTTGAGTATGCTTGAGTCAAAGTTTATTAACTCATTCATAAAAAAAACGCTTTTAATTATGGTTCATTTCATTTACTTCCTCCTTTTAGTTTTAAACTAAAACGAGAAAATATAAATTAGTTTAATACGTACTTACTTTCCATTTTTCAATGCACAAAACAAAAATTCACCGCAGTTTCGGAACATTCAACTAGTCGTTAATGGATAAAAAATGGAAATAATAAGATATAATTGTTAGAATTATTTGGTTCAGTATGTCTAATAATATATTTTCTCAATTAAATATGTTTTTCAATAATCGAGAAAAATTATTTTTGTCCAGCTAGAATTCGACATTTTACCATTGTGCGTCGTAATCAAAGCATTCAATTATCACTACTTTTCAAGAGTTCGGATAATCTGACGACAAAATGTTTGAAATAAAAGTTGAACAGTATTTAGACATGTACGAAATTTTATATTCAAAATTTCTAAAAAAATTTGTTTTCTACAAAAAATAAGAATTATTTTGATGTTTTAAATGTTAAAGTACAATTTTTATTTCATAATATTATAGCTGGAGTCAAGACGAACACAACGACCTACTTATTCATAACCCTGAGCTCATAAATACAGCTACGATAATTTATTCCCGTTTTTCAGCCAAATAAAAATACCCCACTGTGCGTCGTTACGTTCGGCAGCCAATCGCAACGCCCGAGGAGAAAGCATCCGGTCAATCGACCGAATTATTGGCTGACAGAGCATCCAGATGCTTCTAGAAGTATCTAATCGTGCAAACAGGAAGTCGGTTTTTGTATCCTGTCAGTCAATAAATAGAGCAACCGCATGCTCGTTCCTCTCTCTTCGCAATAGTTTCTCTTTGCAATCGCTTATTCAAACGCGATCGATCTCGGCTTTATTCAAACGGCCACGCGGAGATCAACTTCTATTCGCAACTCTGCGCGAATAGAACCGCTTTAACTCAAACGAGCGCTCAATAAAATACATACGCGTTCGATTGTATAATTGTGACGAATCTCTTAGGAGAAAAGTTCTTTACTAAAGTGAACTTGACCATCTCCTAACGCCTTTTACAAGTTAACGCGAACTCGTTCATCTCGCAATGAGTAATTCAAACTCGCTTTTGTTCTAATCGTGTACAGTGTACGAACAGTGCAATGTAAAGCGGTGAGAGTTATTCTCGAACCATCGAACATGTTAAGAAAATAAATTTTATAACTCGCTCTAGCTTGTTGCAATTCAGATAGAAAATCAGCCAATTAAAATATCTTGTTCGAACCGCGTGTTTTCTAAAAAGGGGACCATAAGGCCCTCCACACACGGGTCGATTGAAATCGCGTCGTGAAGTTCGTACGTCTTGCTCGTCAAATACGATTCATGCGACGGACGCGATTGCCGTCCACACACGGGTCGATTGTAATCGCGTCGTGCAGTTTTTACGTCTTGAACGTCGTACGATTCATGCAACAGACGCGATTGCCGTCCACACACGAGTCGATTGTAATCGCGTCGTGAAGTTCGTACGTCTTGATCGTCATATACGATTCATGTGACGGACCGCGATTGCCATTTGCACACGGGTCGATTGTAGTCAATTTGTGTTTTTCAAACATCAAGAATCGCGTTTTCACGTTTTCACTTTCAAAAAATTTTATAAAAAAATTAAACCGACTTCGAAAAACGTACTAAAAAATATGAAATAATTATAAGTATAAATAATTATGTGAATACACACGAACTTAAATACAATAAAATCTGTTCGGAGGCGGCGCAAAATTGAAAATTTTCCAAATGACAGATGTTGCTGATTATGATTTCATTAGAATATGGTGAATCTGAAAATCAGTAGGTCGTAAGAGAATATACATTAATATGTGAAAGCATGTAGAAGAATTTAAGGAATTTAAGGAAAATTTTCAATTTTGCGTCGCCTCCGAAAACATTGTATTGCATTTAAATTCGTGTGTGTATTCACATAATTATTTATACTTATAATTATACTTATAATTTTTATTTATTATATAAAATTTGTTATTTCACACTTTTTAGTGGTACGAGTAAAAGGGCCTAGCCTTTTAAGAAGGTCAAAACTGCCCTTAGAGGTTTTTCAATGGCTCTTGAACCATTCGAAAGCTGACCAATGAAAACCCATCTGAGTAAAACCCTAGAACTATCACGGGCAAGCTAGAGGGCTGAAAGTTTACTCGGATGGGTTTTTATTTGTCAGCTTTCGAATGGTTCAAGAGCCATTGAAAAACCTCTAACGTCGAAAAATGAAGATTTCTCAAAAATATGAAAACATGCTATTAATAGTGCCCGAATAAGCTACCATCAAAAGCGGTGTCCTCGATTTTTTTCAGATTTTTTGTTGTGGGAGATCATTGTCAAAAACAATAAAAACTGCTTCGACGTTTTTGCCGCTAGAAGGAAAGCTAGACTTGCAGGTTTTACCGTGGGGGTATATTAAGCTCTAATTAGTGATACTACATCGAATTAAGCAATTTTTTTACCTCAGAAATGCGATTTAAGAGAGTAAAAAAATCGTCTCCTGTGGAGTCGCGCGAATCGTACGATCCACGCGATTTTCCAACTTCGCTTCCGATCGCACGGGATTAGAATCGCGACGATTTCAGTCGAGTCGATTTCAGTCGACCACGAATCGACCCGTGTGTGGCTCTCCATTCATTTGCATTGGAAGTCACGTGGAGGGAGAAATCGCATGCGACTGGAATCGCGTCGACCGAATCGCCGATCGACCCGTGTGTGGGCGAACTTCGCTTCCGATCGCACGCGATTACAACCGCGGCGATTTCAGTCGAGCCGATTTCAGTCGACCACGAATCGACCCGTGTGTGGCTCTCCATTCATTTGCATTGGAAGTCACGTGGAGGGAGGAATCGCATGCGACTGGAATCGCATGCGACTGGAATCGCATCGACCGAATCGCCGATCGACCCGTGTGTGGAGGGCCTAAGTGTTTGAATCGCAACTCGTCTCCTCTCGTGGTAAGGTGAAGTGCCCTAAGTCTGGATAGTTAAAATAGATAAAATAGAAAAACATGCTGTCCAGGCATAGGGCACTTCACCTTAGTCTCGATCTCTCGCGGATTTCTGTCGGTTCGATCGCGGACGGTCGCTCGTAAATAATTTCCGCGAAACGACTGGAAGGATTTCAGTATAGCAGAGTCGATCCCCGAAAGGACGAGCCCTCGGTACATTCCCCTGGCCATAATGTCTAGCCGGTGTCTGCCGAGGGATAAACTACCGCCTCGCTGACTTCGCTCCGGCTATATATAATATCCGGATCTGTGTGCATTTGGTTCCTGGCGAAAGTTGCCACATAAATTTATAGCGCGGCGAGGGAGGAGAGAGAGGAGGCGTGGAGGGACCGGCCGCGGAAAAATCGTAATTTCAGCTCTCGCACCTGCAATTTTTTCCCCAGCTATCCGCGGGCTCTATAACAGAGCAACTTCTACCCAGGGGCATTCTTCGCGAACCTCTCTCTCTCTCTCTCTCTCTCTCTCTCTCTCTCTCTCTCTCTCTCTCGCGCGCGCTTCCTGGTTTACTCGTGCCGGTTTTCTTGCAGGTTTGGAAAATCCGACGGTTGAAATATCGCGCGAACGGCCTACGCTCATCGCGCGGACGGAACAAAAATTCTAGGCGAGCTTAAAAAGAAAGGTCGCGCGGAACCGTCGCGTCGCGCGAATTAAACCTCAATTACCGGGCTCTGAACGCTTTCCCATCGGATGGGCTCGTTCCGCGGGCATACAGGGTGTCCTAGCTAAGCTACTTTTTTTTCACAGCGGGAGAACTGGGAAATGGTGAAAATGTCTGGTTCGATGGGGCGGACTTAGCCCTTTGCACTCGGAACTATTTTAACTCGAAACTTAATGAATATAGAGCGGAATATAGAGCGTGCATGGCGAGATACGAGAGCTAATATTCCTTGTTATGGACCTGGTGCGTCTCATTACGTGGGACACGTAACTGAGTTTTTATTCCGTCGTCAATGTAATTGTGAATTTTTCAACATTATGACCGAAATGTTGAAAAGATTTCTAACCAAACACAAAATGAATAACAGGTATACAATATATGAAAAGGGAAAGAAAGAATGATTGGAGTGGGTTGTGGTTAGGTTGTGGTTAGGTTATGGTTAGGCGGCAGGCCCTCTCACAATATAATAGACGAGATTCTACTTGAGATGCTGTAAGATGGTGATGTGAAACCAGACCTAACCCAAAACCCCTCTCTGCCAGAAGATATAACCTCAACTCACTCCAATTACTCTTTCAATCACTATTCAGTGACCATTTTTCCCAGAATACATTGTACTAGTAACATAAGTAGGGTAAATTGTACAATGATTGGCACCTTAAGCCGAAATCGTAGTAAAAATCTTTTTTGGAATTTTTAAACGAGCTTAACTTGCTATTATTGTAAGCTAATAGAGATTTTTCTGTAAAATCAAACAGTTTTACGGGTCATAAATCTTTTATCATAAAATATATTCAGTGAATAAGAATCATAAGACAAATAGTACAGTCATCGGCACAGTAAGAAGTAAACGTTGACCAGGCTATTTGTTTTGTAATTAAACTCATAGGCAGTTATTGCATTTAAAAAGCGATAAAGTATACTTACTCGTAACGAAAATTTTAATAAAACTTCTGCAAGAAAACTTCCAACGATGCTTTCAAATATAAATAAGAAGCAATAAAAAACGATTTTCTATTTCAGGAATTCTTAATATTTGCCGTTTAAACCAATAACTAGTGCAGTGCCAGCAACAGTACAGGCTACCCTATAACAAAAGTTTCTTACGACTATCTCGCAAAACTAAAATCGAGCGGCGGTAACATGTATAGCGAAAAGTTGTTCAGAATGATGACCTTGTCAACATATTTCAAGGTCATCAGGATCGGTAACGAGGGAGGGCAAACTTCTAAACAGTTGTTCAGCAACTTCACCGAAATATAAATATACTCGGAAACTGCGCAGCTGATAAAAAATGTCATACGACATAAATTGTTGGAAATTTCATTTTCTACAAAAAAGGTCTCTTGATATTTTGCCATATTTCGCATAGTTTGCGAGATATTTGCAGGTTTATAAAAAACAGGGAATCTACTTTACCGGCTAAACCAGGCCGATTTGACACTATGTTATATACAGGGTCATCCGTTTTTAAACGGACAAACGTAAACCAGCTATAAAGAACCCCAAATGGAACAAGCTTTACCCCTGCCACTTTTTTTGTTTCGGCCTTGATTTCTAGAAAATTACAAAAAACCATAATTTTTTTGGTTCACAGAAACTTGAATATCTCGGGACTCCAGTGATGAATCTTGATGATTTTTCCTTTGTTTGGTTTAAAATAAATAGGGGCATCTTTTTTGTTAACAAAATATTTTTGTATGACCTTCGGATCTCTGTTTTTTTGGCATAGGGCACGTCGCGAAAAAATTATGGTTTTTTGCGATTATCTAAAATTCAAGGCCGAATCAAAAAAAGTGGTAAAGGTAAAAATTGTTTCATTTGGGGTCCTTTATAGCTGGTTTACGTTTGTCCGTTTAAAAACGGATGACCCTGTATACATTTTTGTCTTGAAATAACCCCAAGGACATAAATATAACCTCAAAACGAGGGGCCACGGAAATCGTACTCGTGCCGAGTAATGAATGAAGATAGAGCGAAACGGTGGGTAACTGCGATTGGAAGGTCGATGAACAAAAAATGATTTGATTGTAACGAATGTTCAAAATCAATCACCAAAAACAATTACAAACTCCGGTATGCTGTAGTTTGACAATGTTCAAACACCTCAAATCACCTCCAGCTAGAAGCACCCGGTTGACCGGAGCAAATGGCAACGAATGTTTCAACGCCGACTGCGAAGCAAAGTTACACGGTCGTCCGACGACGTTGGAACTGCCGCGGAGTGTCGACGCGCCTTCAATCATGGAGGATCGCGTCTCGCCGCATCAAAATTGAATGGCTCGCGGTGCCTTACTGGAGGGACCAAGACGTTCATCCGACAGATATCGATCGCTCGTATCGATTGTTCCGCGGTCTTTTCAGCGGAACGCAAATCAGGTTGATGCGTTTGGAGAGGAGATGGGAGAGAGTGAGAGAAGAAGCGAGACTCGTCCAGCGCCGGCACAGGCAGGCAGGCAGGCAGGCAGGCGGCTAGATGGATGAATGGATGGATGGATGGGTAGATGGGAGGGCGGTTGTGGGTGGGTTTTCATTGAAAGCAGCTCTCGTCTTGTCCATTGAAAGTGTCTAACGTGCGCTATAAATTACGGGAGCCCGGAGTCGCGCGTCGGATTTGTGCAACGAGCGCGTTTCACGACTCGCCTGCTCCTCGAGGACGCCGGAGCGTCGCGGCGCGAAACACCGCCGATACTTTTCAACAATATCAAAACACGTATGCGAGATTCGTGCCCGACAGAATGTAAACCGGGGAACGCGGAACGAGAGACGTGGTACGGTGGCAAGCGGAAAAAAGAGGGAGAGGAAGGAGTGAGAGAAAAGAGAGAGAGAAAGGGAGGAGAGAGGGAGACACCGGTGATTTCTCGACGATTTTCACGCTACAACGATCGCGGCTCGAAACTCCCTCACGACGGCAGATTTACCTCTATTCGCTCGTACGTCGGACCGTTGAAACGCGCGGCTCGCTCGATAGATTTATGAGGCTCGTATGGATTCCAATATAAAAGTGTTATATAGACGCTGTTCCGTCACACTTGTCGTCCCCGCGCACCACGTACCCTCTCTCCCTCTCTCTTACTCTTTCGGAGAGGTTTCAGGCCCGCGACAAAAAACGAGCCGAGGAAAAAAATAAAAGAGAATACTAGCCCGGAGCCAGTGAAAAAAGCGGACAGCGTGACGGACGAGCTTGTCCAACGATCGTGATCTGAACGCCGCGTCCCGTCGCGCGAACATCCAACGAGATCCCGCGACGAAACGAGCACCGCCGATCTATAACTGTTATTATTCGCTGCATCGGGGAGTCATCGCCATCGACCGAGCCCGTCCGTACCGAAATCGGCCGCCGTTAACCGGTAATCTACCTCGTCGGAGACGGGTACGCGTTCGACTTCGTTTAATCAAAATCTGTTCCGCAACAGTTCACTGCAGAATCTCCAGACAGTGGAAAAAATGAATTGCTCATCCGACGGAAGCACTGACGATGCTCTAATCACGCTGGAAATTAAATCGTTGACGTTACAGCAATTAAAAAATGATGTTCTCGAACAAAATGTTCTGAAAGACGCGAGAAAATTTTCATTTGTATACCGAAATAGACAACGAATTACGATTTATCATCTCAATCTCGTGCTATCGATTAAGGATGTTCTGGAGCTACAATGGGAGACAAAAGCACAAGAAATTCGAAATCCATCAATATATTGGCAATGAAAGCCATTCATGAGTATATTTTGCATTAAACTTTTGCGAATACTGTACTCTCTGTAGCTATATTCAGTGGTCTGCACTCGTCGCGTTTCCATGCTAGTGAGAGACAACACGATAAAGGGTATAGCCGGATAAGCATGGGCCAGCGGCCCCCGCTCCGATTTTCCTGATTCCTGTCTTAAAACATCGTTTTATGTCTAAAAAAACATTGTGTAAAATTTCATATGTCTACTCCCACCGATAAGGGTGATATTGAGGTAAATTCCCCCGCACTTAAATGCAATTTGCTCTAAAACGAGAAAAGATATCGGCATGGGATAAACGGCAAATAAAAGATATAGATACACTCTATATTTCAGATCTTTTTCAGAATTTTTTGCTAATTATTTATAGTTGGAAATAATTAATTAATTTTTTGGGAATTTTTTTAACTATCTTCCCCTGGGTTGACACCTACCAAAAAATTCAAAAATATTGCTATGATCCTAACCTATTTTGTAAAAAGATCTCAGATGTGTCCGTTTGGTGGAACAGTGTCAAAAAAAATAAAGTATGCCGGCGAACGCTCGGTTTGATCAGTAACGACGCAGCGACCGATTCCCCTTGCGGCGGCTAGTGACGGGAGCGAACGGGAAGTCGGCGCTTGTACGGAAAAGCTGATACATGTAAAAATGCGACTAAATCTTCTAATACATGCTTACAGTTAGAAGTCTAAACAATTATATTCTAGACAATAAAAATCGTTTAGTTTATAAATACATATAAAAAAAAGAAAAAAACAAGAAAAGCGCCGACTTCCCGTTCGCTCCCGTCACTAGCCGCCGCAAGGGGAATCGGTCGCTGCGTCGTTACTGATCAAACCGTGCGTTCGCCGGCATACTTTATTTTTTTTGACACTGTTCCACCAAACGGACACTTCTGAGATTTTTTTACAAAATAGGTTAGAATCATAGCAATATTTTAGAATTTTTTGGTAGGTGTCAACCTAGGGGAAAATAGTTAAAAAAATTCCGAAAAAATTAATTAATTATTTTCAACTATAAATAATTAGCAAAAATTCTGAAAAAAATCTGAAATATAGAGTATATCTATATCTTGCATTTGCCGTTTATCCCATGTCGATATCTTTTCTCGTTTTAGAGCAAATTGCATTGAAGTGCGGGGGAATTTACCTCAATATCACCCTTATCGGTGGGGGTAGACATATGAAATTTTACACAATGTTTTTTTAGACATAATACGATGTTTTAAGACAGGAATCAGGAAAATCGGAGCGGGGGCCGCTGGCCCATGCTTATCCGGCTATACCCTTTGACGTTTTGTAACAGTTTATAATTTTTTTGCTCTGCAACTGTTTAGTGAATCCTAATAAATTTTGAACATAATTAATTACATAATTTTTACTACATATAAAAAAAGCTGGAGTTTCTAGTTGCGTTTTTTCAAGGTTTAAATAGGGTTTGAAGTGGAATTTGATGAATTCTCCATAAGAAGACGTGTTAAAATGTTCAAACTTTCAGTTGCTATAATTCTTAAACTGTGCAGTGAATCGAACTCAAACTTCGGTAATTGCATTAATTTAGTAAGAATTATATCTTGTCAAATTTTCAAAAATTGTGTTGCGCTTTTATATACCTCCAGAACATCCTTAACTGCTTCCTATCCGTATTAAAGAACGTATAATACGCTTTGGACACTTAATTTTAACAAATTCCCACAAAGACATTAGAGATTCAGCGATTCCGAATCTCATTTCCCTGAAAAACGAACGAACTAGTCAGCTCGGCTCTCGTTACAGTCGCGAAAGAAATCCCCCCGAAATTCATCGAAACAAATTACCGCGGCAGCCTTGTTAGCGCGCGACTACCAAGCGAAAGAGTTAAACGCCGATAAAAGAGGTACCCGTTCGAGAGCTTGTCCTCGAACCTTTCGAGCAACCCGGGGAAAAAACGAAGGCAACGAGAGAGAGAGGCGAGAGAGCTCGATCGTTCGACAGATTTAAATTGTATATCGCGGTGGTATCGGTTCTCTCGGGTGCTCGCCGCGGCGTTATTATACACGGAGAAAAGCGGAAGATCCCGTCGTGTTAATTAAACGAAAGTTCCCCCGGTCGCCCGCCGCACCGCCCCGGGAGCCGATTGTTATTATCGGCGCTAACGAGTAATTTGTTTATCGAGGACGATATAATTTAGAACGTTCGGACCGGATAATTCGGGACAGTTCGGTCTCGGGGAGAAGCACGGGGGATGCGCGGGGGAGGGTGTGACGCAGTGACGTGACGGACCGCAATCGCTTTACATATTCATGATGTAGCTTCGCGGACGTGCGCCGCGAAATCATAGAATTTCGCCGATCTCATCGTCCATTCAGGACTGTTGAACCGGCGCGGCGCGGCCTATCCGCATCCGATTTTTCTACGCCGCGTCTTGCCCCGGAATAAATTCCTGCGGATCGTTAACGGCGAATATGCAGAAGCGGGAAAGTGATTGTAGAGAGTGATACCGTTGAGGAACTAGCTTTTGATCATTTCAGAGAGTATCGAGTTTTGGTAAAACGTCCGACTCGCTTTGCTGCTAATTCATTAATCTCTTCATCAGGTGAAAAACTTAGTTTACATTAAAGGAACTAATTTTTTGATCAGCTATCGTTTCGTGTAAATATTTAATGAAAAACATGAAACATGCTCTTTGTCTTATTTTGACGGCCCTCTCTTTTTGATGGCCTGTCATTAATGAACGGTGCCCCGCGTTTTCAATGTTTAACTAACTTTTGGACGCCATTTAAAGGTAAATTATGGTGTATCGGAAAACCAGCAGCACTCATGCGATGTGAATACATTTTATCAATATATTCTCCTCTTCTGCGATTAATACGGTCATTAGACCGGGTCTCTTGATTACATCAGCTTTATCTTCGTATTTCATTAGCAATGTTGAAAAGGGCATATTATAATGCATGTATGTTCTATATGTGCAGATAATTTATTGCTACAGGCCAGAGTTGGGCATTAATCGATTGAGATTTTAATAATGATTGATTGATTAATGTATACGATTAAAAAAAGGGAGCATCGAAAAATCGACGATTGATTCAATCGATTGATGAAGTCAATCGTCAATCGTTGATTAAAAGAAGAAATCGTCGAACAATCGACGATTGGATCAATCGATTCATGAAGTTAATCGTCAATCGTGGAATAAAAAAAGAATTCATCGAAAAAGAACATGAAAGCACGTAAACAGATTTTGATACTAAAGGACAATACATCTAAACTCAGTTTACATTTCTTTCAGTATTCATACAGTTTTGATTCCGTATTCCATTTCGAAATTTGAGAAGTTAATCATTAATCAATCATCCGATTGACGATTAATAATCGTTAATCGCAATTAACGACTAAAATAAAAATTTAATCGTAAACCGCAATTAACGACTAAACTAGGAGATTAATTCTTAATTGCGATTAACGATTGAAGTAGAAATTTAGTCGTCAATCGTTGATTAAATCTTTGCCCAACTCTGTTACAGGTAAATAAGAAATTATTCTCGATCGTACATTTTTCAAATAAATTTGAGGTTATGTTCGCGGCGCACCGCACAGTGGTCTGGTAGCTCGGTTTTTGTGGCCAAAACTATTGTAGCGTTATTTCAAGGTTTAATGTTATATTATTATATGTCGTTGGATTCGTCTTGATACCAGTTAGAATATTATGAAGTAAAAAATATATGTTAATATTTAAAACATTGAGGTGACCTTCATTTTTTATAAAAAAAGTGATTTTTCTTTAACTTTTTGTATTGAAGTTTGTAGAAAAGTGAATGCTGATTAACTTTCGTTGGAATAATTTTTTTTTCAGATCATCGGAAATATTTGAAAAATCTTGTTAACAATTATCACAATGCATACTATTGTCTAGAAATCGCGGAAAAGTAGATAAGATTGAATTCTTCATAGGAATTATACGAAAACTAGTAATGGGAGGTTTTCGAGGTCTCTGACTGGCACAGAGAAAACATATACATACATTGTAATTCCAAGCTGCTATGCAAGATTCAAGTGGAACTGCGTATCCAGGCGTCGAATAATCGCGGGCCCGTATTCGTTAAAATCCGTTTATAGTTCAAGATTGCGGGAGATTGCACTTAAAATTTACATGATCTTCTTAGTAAATGTTCAAGCTTTCATATAAAACAAGTCCGATGCTTAGCGGTCTTAAACGTTTTTGTATCATTCTTTTCAAAGTTTGAAATGTCATTAATTTACGCTATTCGTGTATGGACTAAACAATGCTTAAAAATGGATTAAATATTTGAAATGCGCTTACTAACATATATAAAATCATCGTTAAAGTCTATTTTCTGATACTCGGTGATTGAAATCTAAAACGTTTTATTTTACTTTGAATTTTCTGACTTAGTCTTTAGAACGCTGTATCTCATCACAGAATTATCTAAAATGAATAATATTTTCGATTTGGGAGCTTTAAAAGGTTGTTACTTTATAGGAAAAAATTGTTTTTCAATGTATTAAAGTTGAAAAATTGAATTTTGGCCACGAAAACAGGGTCTCCAGACCACTGTGACCGGTTCGATCAAATTATCAAATAATTGCGCCGCGAACATAACCCCAAATTTATCTGCTACAGGTTTTGCATTTATGACAGAAATGAGTGTAACCACTAGCCTGCGGATCTTTATGCATTTATAGCTCATAGAACCTTTCAAAAAATGCCAGAACATCAAATTCAACAGAATTTAGTACGATTGTTATTTGTTTTGGATCTACAAAGGCTGCTCCCATTAAAAAAAGAATTTTATTTCATTCCACCTTCTAAAAATTTGTCTATAAAAACTGGGGATTGCAAAGACATCCGCAGTCTAGTAATCACAAATTGATCACAAATTACTGCTTGATGAATAGCTATAATAATTCCTTGAGACTTTAGTGCAGAACCTCGCTGAAACGATTATCCTCGGTTCTCGGGGCGAACTAACAGTGGCACGACGAGCAAACGTTCCCGAAAGTATCGCAATCTCTTCGAATATTTCCTTAAGTAAATTGAGAGGGAGATGGCGAGGAGGGAAGAGGGGTAGTAGGACGTATCCGTGGGTTTGATAGTCGCGAGACGACGACGGCGACGAGCGTGTTATATAAAACCGTCCGTCCCCGTTCTTTCCCTTTCACGCTGATTAATCCCGGCGTATTAATACGGCTTTAACGAGCCGGTTCTCCCGGGCAAGGAGGGTACGAGGGCTCGAGGTTTCGAACTCGCGCGACACGGTAATTCGGCGAGAGCGGCTGAAAAGACGAGAAGGGTGTCGCGAAGGATAGCAAAGGAAAGAGAGAAAGAGAGAGTGGAACCGTTGAACCGATCGGCGCGTCTGGATCCGAGCCACCGAGATATCGATTCGGCTCCCCGAAAGCGTAAAACGGGTCGTCGACTTTCATCCTTTTTCGTTCGACGCTCGGGAATTAGGGTCGACGAATCCTTTCCGAGCGAAGAAGTCTGGAAGGGCCTGAAAGCCGTTGCGGAGAGAGAGAGGACTCCGGGGGCTCTTTTTTACGATAAATTTCACCGAGTGCCGGGTCAATCGTTCCGTCGTCCCCCTTACACCGTGTTCAACCACCCCCGCGAACCTGGTAACCTTGTACTTAAACCGAGGATCTGGCCCGGCTAGGCGACTGCTCGACTAATAGACGCTCCGGAGATCCTACCAGGCGATTTCGATCGAATTCCCAGTTATGTTGGATGAGAGAGAGAGAGAGGACTGTGTCCCTTTCTGCGGACCGTGTCCCTAACCGCGAATGGTACAGAGTGGAGGAGCACTGAGAGAAATCTACCGAGATCCGCGGGGGCGTCGCGATATTCAAAGGACCTTGTTAACCCTTTGATTACTGTGACCGCGCGCGTGTGCAAGGGACTCTCTCTCGCTTTGCCGAGTGCGTTCCGTCGTTGGATATTTATTAACGCGGTGCCTGGGAGAGATTATTTGACAGTTTTCGCTAGTCCGTGACTCGCAGGCTGGTGCACTGTTATACTGAAATAATCTGTTTATAATTAACTCGTGTAGACTGTAGTGAACATTGACAGACCAGGAGGAAGAACAATTACAGTTTATTTTAAATTCGCTGGAACTATTAATTCATTGATTGGTAGGCGACTCTTAGATAGCGGCAGAAATAAGTAGATGTTATTAATTAATTTAAAAGTACTGCTATATCATTGTGAATCTATTATACATATTAAGAAAGAAAATACATTTCTACTGCACTCCAGTTTGTTGCGATTCAACTAGGAAATGTTTACTTTCCATAAATTCAATTAAAGGGTGTATTCTGATTTAGATATATCAATTTTAGACTTTAGTTTATTTTAAATTCGCTGGAACTATTAATTCATTGATTGGTAGGCGACTTTTAGATAGCGGCAGAAATAAGTAGATGTAATTAATTAATTTAAAAGTACTGCGATATCATTGTGAATCTATTATACATATTAAGAAAGAAAATAAATGTCTACTGCACTCCAGTTCGTTGCGATTCAACTAGGAAATGTTTACTTTCCATAAATTCAATTAAAGGGTGTATTCTGATTTAGAGCTATCAATTTTAGACTTTAGTTTATTTTAAATTCGCTGGAACTATTAATTCAGTGATTGGTAGGCGACTTTTACATAGCGGCAGAAATAAGTAGATGTAATTAATTAATTTAAAAGTACTGCGATATCATTGTGAATCTATTATACATATTAAGAAAGAGAATAAATGTCTACTGCACTCCAGTTTGTTGCGATTCAACTAGGAAATGTTTACTTTCCATAAATTCAATTAAAGGGTGTATTCTGATTTAGAGATATCAATTTTAGACTTTAGTTTATTTTAAATTCGCTGGAGCTATTAATTCATTGATTGGTAGGCGACTTTTAGATAGCGGCAGGAATAACTAGATGTAATTAATTAATTTAAAAGTACTGGTATATCATTGTGAATCTATTATACATATTAAGAAAGAAAATACATTTCTACTGCACTCCAGTTCGTTGCGATTCAACTAGGAAATGTTTACTTTCCATAAATTCAATTAAAGGCTGTATTCTGATTTAGAGATATCAATTTTAGACTTTAGTTTATTTTGAATTCGCTGGAACTATTAATTCATTGATTGGTAGGCGACTTTTAGATAGCGGCAGAAATAAGTAGATGTAATTAATTAATTTAAAAGTACTGCGATATCATTGTGAATCTATTATACATATTAAGAAAGAGAATAAATGTCTACTGCACTCCAGTTTGTTGCGATTCAACTAGGAAATGTTTACTTTCCATAAATTCAATTAAAGGGTGTATTCTGATTTAGAGATATCAATTTTAGACTTTAGTTTATTTTAAATTCGCTGGAACTATTAATTCATTGATTGGCAGGCGACTTTAGATAGCGGCAGATATAACTAGATGTAATTAATTAATTTAAAAGTACTGCGATATCATTGTGAATCTATTATACATATTAAGAAAGAAAATAAATGTCTACTGCACTCCAGTTTGTTGCGATTCAACTAGTAAATGTTTACTTTCCATAAATTCAATTAAAGGGTGTATTCTGATTTAGATATATCAATTTTAGACTTTAGTTTATTTTAAATTCGCTGGAGCTATTAATTCATTGATTGGTAGGCGACTTTTACATAGCGGCAGAAATAAGTAGATGTAATTAATTAATTTAAAAGTACTCCAATATCATTGTGAATCTATTATACATATTCCGAAAGGAAATAAATGTCTACTTGGTCCGATTCAACTAGAAAATGTTTACTTTGCATAAATTCAATTAAAGCGTATTCTGATTTGAAGCTATCGATTTCAGACAATTTATATTATTTGGGTTCGCGTTTCAATTAGATGATCTACGGGAATTTTTTGTGAAAATTGCGGAGGGGTAACGGGAAACTGAAGCTAAGTAAATAGTTAGGAAATGCAAGGTTTTGATGAGTTTGATTGGTAACGAGAGGGTTAAGATGAGAATCGGTGGCAAGGGAGCTGAGCCCTGCGAACAGAGGATTTAAAAAGCCTAAGAGTCTAGTCCTAACAGAGCCCGGGAGCGATCGAGCGGATTCCTTCGGGGTCTTCGGGGGTCTATCGAATGGGGTTCGTCGTCGTCGTCTATCGGTTATCGAACCGAGACTCGAATCGAATCGAATCGGATCGACTAGAGTGTTGAACGGAACCTCGGGGTTTGAAACGTGGTCACGATAGTCCGTAGGAACGGGGTGAGAGCTAGAGCCTAGGGAAAGGTGATGGCAGCGAAAGGGGGTGGCGAGGCCAGCGGGGTGGTTCGGCGGAAAAAAGGAGCAGAAGATGAAGATGGTGGGCGTGGGCGGAATGGACAGAGGAGAGGTCGGGGGACGGGCGGTGAAGGGGTAAGGGGGGAGAGGGAGAGGCAACAAAAGAGCGAGCTGTGCGGCTCCCCTTTCAAAGTATTTCTATGACGTTGCCGCGTTTCGTGGTTCATTAGTGAAAAAGGGTTTCCCCTTTGTTGGCCGCGATACCATTGCGAAATGCTCCCGGTGCGATTCTATATCGCCGTCTACTCAGCCTTCGCGACCATTAGCCGGTTATTCGAAGCAACTACTTTGTCAGACGTTCGCGAGAATTTCGATGATAACGGCCCGCCTCCGGTCGAACCGTTCGACCCGTCTCGCGTCGCCGAAACTACCCTCTTCTCTATCTTTCTTTATTTATTCCCTATATTTTTCTCTGTACCGAATACCATGGCTGCGTTTGCGTTTGATTTCGGTGGGTGTTCCATCCGTGTTGCTTCGATGTGTCAGTTCACGAGTTTGTTCGTGTTGAGTCGTGTGCATGTTGTTCTTTCGGTATAAGACGATGATGCTGTTTTCCGCAACCAGAAAATCTGTATCCCCTCTTTTTCCAAGAAGACCACTTCATGGTCTGCCGGACAACTTTATGGGGCCTGTCGATCCACTAAAAAACAATGTCAAGCTGAAGAGGTACCAGCGAAACGCAATACGTCGAAAGCAGTCCCGAGCCATCGTCTTATATTGAAAGAAAACTATTCACCTTGACGGGAACTAACTCCAAGGGATAGACATCATTGATTAAAAATAATTATTTAAATAAAAATAAATTTTTAAAAAACGTCACGTTTAAAAACGGACTAAAAAGTATAAAATAATTTTTTCTAGCCCCATACAGATTCCTAGCCCCGTACAGATAGTCCTGAAAATTTGTGATTGTGAATTTTGAATAGCTATGAAAATACTTGTAAGATTTAAAACGAAAAACGTGGGGCGCAAGATAATACATAGTAAGGAGTGTAGAGAGTAGCTGCCGCTGAGGAAACTTGCAAAACATTCATATCATTTGCAGTGCAATAAAATTGTTAGTGATTTAGGTGTTCATGCATCAATTATCTATTGCATGCGCCCCACGTTTTTCGTTTTAAATCTTACAAGTATTTTCATAGCTATTCAAAATTCACAATCGCAAATTTTCTGGACTATCTGTACGGGCTTAGGAATCTGTATGGGGCTAGAAAAAATTATTTTATACTTTTTAGTCCGTTTTTTAAACGTGGCGTTTTTAAAAATTTTATTTTATGCTTTTTAGTCCGTTTTAAAAACGTGGTATTTTTTAAAAATTTATTTTTATTTAAATAATTATTTTCTGTTTTCTAGCCTTATATGTGTGAAATTTTACAATCGATTTTGAACATTTTGATGAGATTATAACAGAGACATGTAGTAAATTTCAGACGGTATTGCGACGCGTCATATCGAAAACGAACGGCGTGGTAAAATGTCAAAGATAAAGGTCGACGGAGAATTTCGGTGTAACTGTTCTTTCGCTTGGTAAACAAACATTATACTATAATAATACGTAGTAACTTTGTAAACACTGCACGGAGCTCGAACGCACACTGACGCACACTGAGCTCCTTCGGTGCGAAGCTGGTCAGTGGAGTGGGGATGAGTCAGAGTGGGCATACGTAGTAGAGTGGGGACGCTGAACGCGAAGACGTACTACGTCACGCGGCGGGGGGTGCAAAGGTTCAAATTATTAATAATTTATATCTTCTGAATGCATAGGCTTTTCTAAAAATATTTTTTTAAATATTGCATTGTCATCCAGTTCTGAGCTATGTTTAAAATTTCAAGTCTCTAGCTCATCGGGAAGTTAGTTTAAAATCAATTGCAAAATTTGTACCGAACAAACAGACAAACAAACAAGAAAGCGAGCTAATAAAAACATGGTAATAAAAATGTGACGAAATCTCTAGAAACATCACCTTGAGAAAAAAATGTTTCGTTTATCATAATATTCGCCTCTCCGAGTAGAAAGATGTTTTCTTTCACGTTTTTCCTGTGACGAAAATCAAGCGGGTATTTATAGACGAAGCACATGCAAAATATATGTAGGCAGAGCCGCAAACGACTCCATACATAAACTAATATATTCTCGTAATATGAATGTACGATCGCACATATATTATTCGACATGTTTTATTCTGCGTTTTGTTAGATTGGATGGAATGGTAGATGCGAGGAACGTGAAAGGAATGGGAATTGAAATGCTGATAAAAATGAATACATTATAAACTAGAAATGGTATGTACAGAAATGAAAATGGCTGACAGAAATGAATAGAATCGCGAAACGCGCGATATAAATATACAAGTAAATACAGCCGCGAGGCGTACAAAAGTGAATAGAGAAGCGATACGTGGAATTCGATCGAGCGAGCCCCCATTTAAAATGTTCCAAAAATTCAGCTGGAAATCTGGGAGAAAGAATCGAGAGCAGATATTTCGAAATTGTTAGAATCAAGATACTATCTGGAAGCTAGTAGGTGCTCAAACTGATGCCTCTGCCCCGAAAAAATTCAAGGTGGACAAATTTATTGCCCCACCCTATACAGGGAGGTCCGTTTAACTACGAACACCTATATATCTCGGTTATTATTAGTCGTACAAAAAATCTCCGCAGAATAAAGTTGTACTGTTTCAAGGGGTGAATTTGATGATGGTAAAAATTTGTCCTCAAAGTCATTTTTTTACAAGATTTCAAGGTCATTGATATTTTTTTTAAATGGAATGAGGTATTTTTTAATACATCAATCGACGCAGCTGGACATTCTTCATAAAAAAGTACTAACCCATGTATGTCAAAAAGTTAGTAGTTCAAGAGATATTTCAATTTAAATATCTCTTGAACTACTAACTTTTCGATTTAAATATCTCTTGAACTACTAACTTTTCGACATACATGGGTTAGCACTTTTATGTAACGAATGTCCAGCTGCATCGATTGATGTATTAAAAAATACCTCATTCCATTTAAAAAAATATCAATGACCTTGAAATCTTGTAAAAAAATGACTATGAGAAAATATTTTTACCATCATCAAATTCGACCCTTGAAACAGTACAACTTTATTCTGTGAAGATTTTTTGTACGACTAATAATAACCGAGATATATAGGTGTTCATACTTAAACGGATCTCCCTGTATAGTGTAGCATTATACAACGAACTGAAGGAGTCTTCTCATTATACCCAGAAGAAAACTAAGTTTCTGGAAGATGAGAGCAAAGTTGAATCGTTTAGTTACACGTTGGGAAACAAATTCACAATTCCACAAAAAATAAGGCAGTGAATTCCAGTCGTCAGGACTACCTAACGCAATCTTGACGAAATTCGACAAAGCCTCTAGAGTCACCGTCAGTGCCACTCGCCGCGGGATTTCGCCCTGCGGGTAGAGAGCAGTGTGCTCGAATCCCATGATCGCGAGGCGTCTTTTTTTCCTGATATCCGGTGATGTTCGAGCCTGGCAGCAGGCTCGGGCGCATAAAAGAATGACTCGCGGAATGGCGTTCGCGCGCCGAGGGCTGGGTTCCCGAAAACGGGATTTCCAGGACGAGTCCGAGTTCGAGAGTATCGGCGAACGTTGAAGGCAGAACGGTAGCCGGTTTTTTGCAATTAGCAAAATGAGAGGAGGAACAACCGAGAGGCTGCGATGGATGAATGCAACACGCCGAGGCATTGTAGCCCGGACTAGCTGCGTATTCCGTTGGTACGCAGAGAGCGTAGGGTGGGGCGTTGCGCGGCCTATCCATGATAATTTCTCGGACGAGAACGTTTCCCGCGCCTCCTCCCCTAGTTTTCTATCGCCTGCCGTCTGTGAAAGCAGCCACACCGGCTGGCATATCTGCCACGTCGAAAGCGCTATATCTGGCCCAAGTGACGAGCCCGGAGCAGCCTCGAAAATTCGAGACGAAACGACAGGAGAGGAGAGGAACGGAGAGAGAGTGAGAGAGGGAGTGAAGCGTGCAAGAGCAGAAACCCGTAAATGAGACAGCTACCGGCGGCGATGCCGGACTTTTCAACTAGAAAAAACTGCCGTCATTATCACCGACGAAAACTATTTACCGCCGCGTCGACGATAAATATTCACCAGCTCTCTCTCTCTCTCTCTTTCTCTCTTTCACTCTGCATCCACTGAATATCGCGTCGTCTCCCATTTGCAAACCGGTGCATCGCGGCCGTGCATCGCGCCGCGGGCCAACCGGGGACGGGCTGTTCGCGATCAAACGCGAAATACAATTTGCGAGGTGAAAAAGGGGCGAGCACGCGAGCCGCTCGACGCTGATCCAGGATCTGCAGCTGCCAGACCGGGTGCATTTTTATCAAATCCACCGGAGCCCGCGGAAAGATTGTTACCCGCACTCGATCCCGCCGACCAAGGAAACCATTTGATTCTCTATGTGCTAGCCCGGGCTCGCGAAACTCCAATTTAGCCAGTCTACATTATTGCGTTTGGAATAAATTCCATGCCACTTTTAGATCGCTCGGGGTGTTTACTGAATGGTCGGTTGTGATAAAGCAAAGATATTAGAGACAGTGCCAAACGTACGTTGTATCTTTCTATCCAGAAAAATGACGAAATTCGACATCGTTTTCAACACTGAGAAAAAAAAAGTAGTTACTTCAATAACACGCGTGTTATTGTAATTTTTTACTTCGATGAATATCAATGTATTCTTTTCAATGGTATGAAATTTAGAAGCAAATCGTGATGTATTTGAATTGTCTATCATGAAATGATTGAAAATATTATTTGATTCAATACCGTATATTATTATTCGTAATATTTCTTTTTTTCCTTCAATCAGATATGTTGTTAAAAAATTTGAGAATTGGTTTGAGGCCATATCTTATTTTTTTGAAAACATTGATGGTCAAGCTATTGGCTTATATGATTCGCGGAAATGAGTTTTGCTATTGAAATTCAATAGTATTAAATATTAAAATAAGTTCATATGTTATTGGCACTATTCAATAGCACATCTTATTGAATCAACATATATTTTTTTTGTTTCGACAGGATTTTTTTCTCAGTGTAGGGCTTTCTATGATGCTACTTCGAACTTGCATATTGCTGCCTTATAACTTCTTTCATTCGTACGCTAATCATAACTTCTATCTCGATAACGATATTCTACAATTATTATCATATAATTTTTTACATATACAGAGTGTTTTGAAAATGATGTATTTCATTGAGAAGGCGGTGTATTTCCTTTACGAAAATGTTCGTGAAGCAGTTATTCACTAAAAATGCGGACTCTGTACCCGCCTGCGGCCTGTGCTCTGATTGGTCCGTGTCTTTTCGATAATAACTGCTGATCGAAGCCCCGAACAACATTTTTGCAAAGGAACAAATTACTCAAATGGCCTCTGGAATTACCTCTTTCAAGGAAGTACATTTCTGCGACACCTTTTTATATTTAAAAAATCGAAAATGGAGCTTTCCATTAAAATCGTGTAAAAATCGTACGGGCAAAAGTACATACATTAATCGCGCGTTTAGTGTCCAACAGCCGTGTTCTGCACTGACAGTGATCGTTCAGAGACATCATTTTTCTATGACTGCGTCTACCGCTCCGACCGCGCCGAGGCTTCAATCGAAAAGCCGAACATAGAGAAGGACAGAATGAAATACGGATCGCATGGCCGTCGCCGGCACAGTTTAAAGGCCCGCGTGTTCTCACAATATAATGCCAGTTAACAATAACTTATTTCTGGCATTTTTCTGATTAAAATGACAACAAACACGATATAATTTCAACTGTATTTAGTGGTTTAATCGACGATGAAAGTTTCGAACGCAACGAAGAACAGCGTATGGGAAAGAAAGAGACGCGGACAGTCGCCGTCGCCGGCACAGTTCAAACGCCTGCGTTGTCGCTGTCCTTTCTTGCGCCCGAAACTTTCACCATCGATTAAACCACTAAATACAATTGAAATTATATCGTGCTTGCTGTCATTTTAATAAGAAAAATGTCAGAAATAAGTTAGTGAAAGTCCCATAAAAAAATAATGAAAATTAAGAAGTTTGAACATTCGATTCATTCGAGTCAATGTTGTGGTGTTCACACCGATATATCCGAGCCGAGATCAATGATCGTCGCCCTGTGGCACGGCACGGCGTTGGCCGGCAGTGGAATGGGTAGGCACTTGACAGTAAACGCACCCCTGACAGTAAACGCGCGATTACTGTTGTTACGGATTAGAAGGGGTAGAACAAGTCACTTCACTTAGAATTAAACTTTATTTCCCCAACTGGGCTTCGTTCAAAAATGTCCACAAACTTTGTACAAAAACGAGTGATGTATACAGCCAAAACAACAAGCTGTTTTGGCGAGATTTGTATAATAAAGAACGTTAGATGAGAAAAGATGAGAGTTTGCTTAGATAGATAGATATTCACGTTTTAGATTCCGCGAATCCCGTAGATAGATCGAATCGTTTGCCTACTCGCGAAAAACCGGTCAAAAAGACGCGCGACGTTTATCGTTAGAAGGAGCGAGAACGATTGACGAACGTTGAGATCGGAGTCGAACAGCTGGCAGGTTACCGTCACCGTCGAACCAGTGATTGGCAGATCGATAGAGCGATCCGCCAATAGTAATCCCCCTTTTGGGGTCGATAATCGATCTCAATCGACGTTCGACGGTACTGGTCTAAGCTACTGCGAGCTGCTTATCGACTCTCGATCTCGCGGTTACGTGCGGGTCCGTCAATAGCGGGGCGGCGCAGTAAATCGGCGCGTTGACGCTGCCGACTCATTCAGCCAATCCCAAACAACTGTAAAACGAAGTTCAGATTCTGTGGGCTTTAACGTAAAGACTGGGGCCACGGTCTCTCCAGGATGACAGTGACGACATTACCGCTCTCGGGACGACTATGTCAGATATTAGGGGACGTGCACGAGACAAAGGAATTAGGCGGCTCGTGTGTTTCGCTCCGTCCGGACGGAAATGGGCCGCGCCGCTTTCTGGTCGCCGTGAATCGTTCGAGTCGAGTTAATCGGAATTCCGTAAATCGACGGGAGAATTACGAGAATCCATTTGTCGATGCCGCGCCGAGATTAGAGCCGCCCCTCCCTGACACGAACACGACCAAAATTTCCGTAAACGATGCTTTAATTCGAGCGCGACAATAACAACTTGCAGCCTGTTATTCGCGGGAACGGTTGCCTTCGCGACTAATGTTCCTCGTCGCTTAACAACGAGTCTTTAGTTAGAAACAATGAATCTAGAAATGGAGGACTTAGACGTGTGGTTTCGATTGGTTCGTTTCAATCGATGGCAAGATGCAGTCAAAAATTCGCGCGGAGAACGCGTCGAGCTTCGCGATTGAAAATTGAAAGATCAAGACTGAGATAATATAATGGATAAACTTTGAATTAATTTTAAAATTTTTGTCAACAGGATACTTGTTGATTTTCTATAACTTACTTTAATTTCTATACACTTGAATAATATAAATGAACTCGGCTGTGGTTATTCAACATTATTACTGGACTGCGGAATTTATGCATTTATGACAAAAATGGGTGGATGTAATTTAAAACAGTAAAAACATTAGAACGATTTAAGCACGGCCATATGTTACTTTCAATTTATTACAATTGTTAAAGATAGAAAGAAATTTTTATATGGTGCCCGCATCTTGTAACTGACGAAAAAAAATTTTATTTTTTATATTACCACCAATAGTAACAACATTTAATAATTTATATATTGCACATAATATAAAAATGTCATAATTGAGATATAAAATGTTACAGAAAAGTACATTCAAATTTTTTATTTATGGGTATAATGATAGTATTCTTTCTAAAATGACATTGCAAATATAGCGGAAAAAATGTACAAAACAAACTTTCTATGAACCACGCTTATATTAAAATACACTAAAAAGGAGAAAATAATTTATTTAGACATTGATGACTATAAATAAAAGCGTGTAGCGCTAAACTATACTGACATAATCTTCGTGGAGCGCTAAATTATATTGACAACTAGATTGATAATCTACGTGGGCGCTCCTCGTTTTTATTTTTAGTCACTAATGTCTAAAAAAATTATTTTCTCCTTCTTAATGCATTTAATAGATGCGTGGTTTTTAAAAAGTTTATCTTTATATATTTTTCTACTTTCTACTTTTCAGTCTTTTTTAAATGGAACGCAAGATATAGCAATACTAGTATGAAATAGTAAGATATAGAAACGCAAGATATGGAAATACGTTAAGATAGAATGAGGGCATGACTCCGAGAGACGACGTTTCTTGATGGAGTCCGAAATTGTCCGAAATGGAACTGAATGAACGGAACACCACACTGACTGAGCTTCTTCGCTGCGAAATGGGTCAGTGGAGTGGGGATGAGTCGGAGTGGGAACGCGTAGTGGAGTAGGGAGCGCTGGCGCGCGGAGTGGGGATCTCTGAACGCGATGACGTACTACCGAGTATCGCGCGACGAGGTGTGACGGTTAATATTAAAATATTTTTCTCTCCTGAACGCACAATTTTCTTTTTAATTTGTTTCTTACCACGTTTTTATTAGCTCGCTTTCTTGTTTGTTTGTGTGTTTGTCTGTTTGTTCGGTACAAATTTCGCAATTGATTTTAAACTAACTTCCTGATAAGCTAGAGGCTTGAAATTTTATTAATATTGCATTGTCATCCAGTTCTTAGCAATATTTAAAGTTTCAAGTCTCTAGCTCATCGGGAAGTGGTTTAAAATTAAATTACAAGATTTGACGCATACAACAACGACAAGTCGGCAAGCTAATATAAGCGTGGTAAAAAGATTGCTGTCAATTATAGAGAGACAGAGGGAGAGAGAGAGTCGCAGCCAGCTGTGTATGTACACTCGGGATGAAATCCACAGCGAAAGGGATCGTTCTTCGTGGGACAAATATCCACGGAGGAATTGAATTCATCGACGTTAACCGGTCTCGAATTTCGCGTGTTTGCAGCGGTGAGCGCGGTGTCCAGCGTAGCCTATTCCCTTGCGACAACACGCCGCGCCAGTTTGCGCCGATTTGGCAAGGCTGGAAATTGCCAATTACTAATGCGTGACCAATACCATGAACAACTACCGGCAACAACCGTTGCGTTACCGAGCCGAAACAATCTGAGCTGCGCGCTCGAAAACTCGATCATCCTATATGGGCCAAACGGAGAATCGGTGTTTCGCGGCAATCGGTACCTGTCATACACGATTATGCGATTTGATCGGAGTCGACACGATCTCCTTCTCCGCCCTGATTGACTAAAAATTTTCGTAAAAAATGTTAGAAACTCAGACATCGTGACATGCATTTGGAATAATTTTAATTATAAAAAATGAACACAGTATACACTTCAGTTACAGATTTAATTTGACATAGACATAGCTATTATAACATGTATATATAAAAACCAAGTTTATTCATTTTCATTATACATGAACAAAAATTAGAATTACAGTTTTATTGTTTGATTTTAGAAACAAAGTACCACCTTCGATAAAAGTTCTAACCAGAACCGAAACGTTGGGTATGGCATAAAAGGTTTCTGCAAAAGAGCTATAGATTGAGTTAATATTGATCGAAACGGTAGCGCTAACATTTTCAAAACTGTTTGAACACAGTATAGTTGCATAATCGAAATGTTTCCAAATTTTACCTACATGCTCCCGAGACTTCCTCTTCGCTATAGGCGCCATAAAAACATCATACCTTGCGTTGAACACACACATTTCATAATAAAAAAGTCTTGAACTCAGACATCGTGACGTGCATTTGGAATAATTCTAATTATAAAAAATGAACACAGTATAGTTGCATAATCGAAATGTTTCCAAATTTTACCTACATGCTCCCGAGACTTCCTCTTCGCTATAGGCGCCATAAAGACATCATACCTTTCGTTGAACACGCACATTTCATAAATGCGCGGAGCAACGAAATAATGGCTACCCAGACTCTCGAGAGACCGGTCTGAATAAAGAAATAACCGCGTTGCGAATCGGAAGCTTCGAACAGTGATCGATGAAAAGAAGGTATAGTAAATCTTCGGGAGACTTAAAAGTTGAAAAATGGAAGTGCGGTGTCCCGCTGTACCATAGCATTCGCCGCACTCGTATATCTCGCGGCCCGGGCTCGGGATCTGGGAGTGCGGCAGTATTTTTTCCCCGTTCGGACGGAAAGTTCGCGGAGCAATTAGAGGAGGAATTGTCTTTAAGGATCCGTGGCGAGAGGCGTGCACCGCAGGATTGAAGTGCATCCGGGAGTTCGATAACTGCAGCGCCGAACTGCAAACTCGAAACTCGGAACAATGCTGTAGAGCCGCGGATTCGCAAGCGTCGTCGCTTTAATTCACGGCCGTGGAAGCGTGGTGTTTCGTGACGCTGAAGAGATTTCTCTCTCTCTCTCTCTCTCTCTCTCTCTCTCTCTCTCTCTCGTCTCTCCTCTTCTGTATGCACGGATTCGCGGGAGCAGAGTTCATCGGGATTTGACAAACGGCCACCGGGGGCTGGTCCCTTCGACCTTGAACAATTATTTTCTCACGGTGCTCGCCGGGGCTGTTTCATCTTCCGATTGCTAGGCGGGTCAAAGCGGGTCAAAGCGGACCGGCCGGTCTGTCGCCGCAGCTGCATCTGGACAAACGAGATTAATATCGGCGGGACAATCGATATCGCTGGCCCGCCGAGTTCCCTCGACTGCTCGAATCCCGCTGCTAGCTGTTGACCGATAGAGCTGCTAGAGCTCGGCGTGCTAGTAGTAGCTAGCTCTGCTGGATGCTTGCTGGCAACGTACGCTTCCCGATTTTCGCAGGCCCGCACACGCCGGCGACCTTTGACGAACGCATTACCTTAATGAGAGTATGAGAGACGGCATCGATTCCGAGTCGATTCGCTTCGCACGAATCGCAGCGGCGCCGCGCCGCGCCATGCCGGCGAAAACGGCACGCCAACCAGTCACCGACTTATTGCTCACGGCCGCGTCAATCGGCCACTGTGCTCGCAAAAATCACGCCAACCTCGCGACAGCTGTTGTACCTTCGCGTATTCCAACATGGCTCATCTCGCCTCTGCATTCTGGAACGACAAAAATTCACGTTCTTCAATTTTTTTCATATTTCAAAGTGCAAATATTTATATTCCTCGCGACGTTTCACGGCGGACCAAAAATCTTCCAGCATATTTTTATGCGAGTCTTCATGCAAACTTCTTTCGAACTAATTTGTAAAAATTGCTGCTATGAAATTGTCCTTTGAACCGACTTCGAAGAAGGATCAGGTTACTCAATTCGATCTGTATATGCCTTTTTTCCCGCTTTTTTCTATGTACACTGCTGCTCAAAAGTATGTGGACACTTCCTTAATTCTTATAACTACCCGAAAAAAATTATGATATCTCTGGTAAATTTGATTATCTTGTATGTATTTCATTTCGTACAGTATTGGAGAACATATTTTAATAATAATTTATTAAATATCTCACCGATAATAATGAAAAATAATTATATTTTCTTTTCTTGCGACTTGGGACATCGTTTTCGGACTTATCTATCTATGTGATCCCATAGTTTTTCTTTTATTTATTTAAGAAAATTCAATAACTGAATTGTTTATTTTGGTACTATTAGAATACATTACATACATATTCATAATAGACTTTAGCCACAAATATTGTTTGATAATAAAAATATACATTATATATCACAAATTTCATGTACATAGTAAGTGTCCACATACTTTTGAGCGGCAGTGTATGTTCACCGATTACGCCGAGATGGATGGACCAATCGGAACGAAACCTTTTGCATTTTGTAGGGTACGTCTCCCGATTGGTCCCTTGAAAACAAATTTTGCATTTTTTTCATTCTTTGCGTTGATTCCATGCATTTTTATTGTAAATAACCAATAAGACCGAAAAACCATCCTACTGTGTTCTACAAATTCTGCTCGTTCCACTAAAAAGTGTGAAATAATAAAATATTATAAAAAAAAGTTAAACCGAAAAAACGGACTAAAGAAGTATGAAATATGTTCCATTTAATTTATGTGAATACACACGAACTTAAATACAATACAATCTTTTCGGAGGCGGCGCAAAATTGAAAATTTTCAACACTGGGAATTATGAAAATCCTTAAATTCTTCTACATGCTCTCACATACTAATGTATCTTTTCTTCCCACCTACTGATTTCTAAGTCCACCATATTCCAAGAAAATCATAATCAGCAACGTCTGTCGTTTGAAACATTTTCAATTTTGCGCCGCGCCGTCTCCGAAAAGATTGTATTGTATTTAAGTTCGTGTGCATTCACATAAATTAAATGGAAATTATTTTTCGAAGTCGGTTTGGTTTTTTTTATAAAATGTTCTTTACATTCCAAAGAAAATCGTATTAACTTTCTTTCTGAACGGTTGACTGACTTTTAAGGGTTCAGGAACGCTATTTGCAGTCCATATACAAGTAACCAGGCAATATGAGTAGGACGTACGGGGCAGAAATCAGTTGGTTGCGTCTCTCTTACGTCGTCGATTTATTTCATACCGCACAATATCCTGATATCAAACCCGGGAATCTTCGTTAGAGCAAGAGCTGTGCTTCCGTCTTTCGTTCCTTCCCATTTTCTTGCAGTAGCTGATCAACGTAGAGCACGAGACGCTGCTCAATTGCGAACATACTTCGATAAATTGCCAGGAAACGAGAAGTTTATTGAAATCGGGAGAGGCAGTCGACAAAATTGTCTTTATTATTATTACGCCGACGATATCTGTAAGTTTTCACGAATTAAGCAATCGTAGTCGGAAAAACGACTTAGAGTTATTTTTTATACAAAATCTTTACGTCACATTTCAGTTCTAACCCTTGTTACGGATAGAGAATATATTCCGTTCGTTTTCTCACAGGAATCTCTTCCAGATCGTCTCTGGCAGGAAGCGTCCTGGATAACCTTTCATATCATAGTTGAACCCTTTGATTTAGGACCGAGTTCTGGCTCCGATCTCATTAGAGGTGACAAAAATGAGAGTCTGGCCCTAAGCCCTAATCTCTAAGCGCGATTAGATTATGAACAGAGTATTCCATTCATTGTAGTGGTATATAAACCCTTAGATTCTTACTCTCGGGGGTTAGTACTTCGGTAGACACGTATCGCGTCAGGTCGTGCTGCAATTCGGAAAAAGCAACTTCTAGTAAGATCGGGCTAAAGTACCTTTCAGATCAAAGTTTGTTAAAGTTGTTTCCGAGTCCCCCGCATTGCCAGTGCGTCAAAAACGAGCATCGTAGTTAGGTAAATTCCTTTCTCTACATTCTATATCTTTCTTTACATTCCAATCGCGACAATTACACACTTGTATTACAGATCTTTATAATTAGAATATATTTGTGTTGTTTGGAAATTAGATCAAGATTATTGAACCCATAACTATTGTCCAAAATCCTAATATAGTAGTTGAACGTTCCCACTCGATACAACCTTACCGCCCGGGTTGTATCAATTACATTATATTAGTGACGAGGCCTACTAACTATCCTAGCCACTCCCTGATTTCGCATCAGGTTCGTTCGCTACTTACCAATTATCCAAATAGAGATTTTTCCTACCTAGTGGCTCCCCAATTTCGCATTGGATTGGTCCACGAAACCTACACCATCCTAGCGGCTCCTTGATTTCGCATCAGGTTCGTCCGCATCCTAACAGCTCCCTGATTTCGCATCAGGTTCGTCTGTGCTTCTATCCAACTTCCCAGCGGCTCCTCAATTTCGCATTGGGTTCGTCCGCGCTGATTCTACAACCTCCTAGCAGCTCCCGGTTTCGCATCGGGTTCGTCTGCGCGTCGTTTCTAGTGACTCCCCAATTTCGCATTGGGTTCGTTCACGAAGTTTCACCTTCCTAGCAGCTCCCTGATTTCGCATCAGGTTCGTCTGCGTTTGACTCCATTCCTAGAGGCTCCCTGACTGCGCGTCAGGTTCGTCCCCGCTGTCTATATTCCTAGCGGCTCCCCAATTTCGCATTGGGTTCGTCCGCGTGCCTTAACTAACAAATTGATACCATATTCCTGGGTTTATAACCCTTCGCCGGCCACTCGTGCTGCTCGCGGCCCTGGCTCGGAACACCCTAATTCTCTTTCTATTTCTGAAAAATATTGGAAGAATTTAATCCTGTTGCATTAAAAATTTCGGAGGACTTCAATAACTTTATGTTGTTGCCATTTTCCTCATTTACCAGATACCATTAACGCATGGTCGGTTCAGTGTTGACCGAGCAGTGAGATTATAGAGAACAGAGCCTAGGAGGCTCCCTTAAAGCTTTCTTAGCGAATAATGAAAATCCTGTTCCCGCGCTAAACCCCATTCTAATACGTTGAATCGTTAATAATCGTTATATCAAATAGTTCTACCGACGATTAAAAACTCGGCGGCAGCAACACGAAATAATTAAACGAGCAATGAAACGAAATTGGATAAACTTGGTAACGGTTTAGCGAACGGTGTGCGCAGTGCGACGATTCTTCTCCGGCTACGTAGGAGAGGCTAGAACGCAGGAGAGACTCTCTTGGTATCGGATGTTTCCGTGGGGCGTGTAACAACGGCCATTGAAAGTTTTTACGTTCCGCTGGTCTAAGCGGGATCGAAAAACCCGTCGAAACCCAGGGCGAACGTTAATCCCAAGGCATAACGAGCAGGGTCGCGAGCCAAGGCTGAGCGGAGCGAAGCTGGGCAAAGCTGAGCAAAGCTGAGCGGAGCGGAGCCGAGCGGAACAAGGTTGAACAAGGTTCAGCGAAGAAGAGCAGCGCAAGGCGCTCGGTAACGCGTACTAAGGGAACATAAAGAAGATAACCGGCCGATGTAACGAGCAACAGCCAGTTAAAATATAATAACGCGCGGACGGGGAACTCGAGAATAATTGAGAGAGCACGCGCGCGCGCAAGCTCCGAGCTGCAGGCGCACCGGCCAGAGCGCGAAAGTGAACGTTATTAAAGTCAGTCAGTCAGTCCCGCGAGCGGTGGAACGTAATTAAAAATCTAATTTCATCGCAACACGGTCCGGAACTGAAATTATGCCGTCGTAATCGTTCCGTGCACAAATATCTAAATAATTGTGGCTTATACAGCGCGCGCGCGCTCTCGCAAATTGCCTTTGTTCCGCCGGTTCCCCGGCGAACAACCACTCCGGCGCCCTGATGAATTCATTCCAACCCTGCGCAGAAATACCGAGAATACTCGCGAACATCTTTTTATATCTTTATTCCCAATCGCTATCAATCGAACGCTATCCGCTCGACTCGCTCTAGATTCCCAGCTAACGGAGCCCACAAAGCTGCCACCGAGCTCCCTTCTCTACGAGTTAGTTCTCCTTCTGTGAATTTAATAATTTTCGCGCAGGAGGATATTGTAAAATTCTGTACAAATCTTCAGCGCACGTGGCTGTTTCGCGAGATTAACCCGCTGCTGGTCGCTCTTCATTTTCCACGCAATTGCTCATGCACGGACGTGCATGATCCACATGTAGGATTTTTGTGGGGTAGACACTTTTTTCCAGGATTGCAAGGCTGCGGGATTCGCCTTCTCATTTCTCGATAATACAAACACGGGGGGTTTCAGTAGTCAAAGAAGCTAGATAAAAGATTGGGCTAGGGCGCTGTCGCTCTCAAAAGTCCCATTTTTTCGATTACGAGGCGTAATTTTCATTATTCGGCAGGGTAATTTGCATTATTCGGAACATACAACTCGAGCTGAGGAACAGATATTGCTACCATGCATTTCTACTATGATAATTTGTAAATAATAGGGGTGTGCGAGATTCCGGTCGGGACGGAACCCCGAAAATTCTCCGGAATCCCGGATATTCTCGGGAATCCCGAAACCATTCGGAAAAGTCTCGGAATTCCCGAAAATATCTGTGATTCCCGACATTTTGATGTTTCTCCATACTTCCAATAATTACAAGAATCTGAAAGCCATTGTGTTCTCGAAGATTACATATCTTATTAGTCGGGAATGTTTATGTTAATAATATTGTAAAAAGTAATTGCGAATAACGATACTTTCGGGAATCCCAAATATTATTTTATATCCCGTACATTGTCGGGAATCCCGAAAATTTATCGGGAATCCCGTATATTTTCAGGAATCCCGAATTTTCGCAGGATCCCGTATATTCTCGGGAATCCCTAAAATTCTCGGGAATCCCGGATATTTTACGGGACTCCCGAACATTTTCGGGAATCTCACACACTCCTAGTAAATAACCATCCAAAAGAACTCGAATATGTACAATAAAAATTGCCGGATAAGATGGTCAAAAGTGACCTTGAGTCGAATTATATCGACGACGGGTCATTCGATAGGGCATCAAGAAAAAATGTGCTGAGTAAAATTTCAACCCCGTATCTCGATCGGGAGGGTAGTTATGGGGATAGTTATGGGGTAAAATAGAAAAACCAGTTATTGACATATTTTTCCTAATTAATGATTACTAGAAACTCTGAGAAAAATCTGACACACGCCAAGGACCCAAATTCTGCAATTAGTTTCAGATTTTTAAATTGAAAACCCTGCTTGTAAAAAATCAAAAACCTCAGAAAAATCGAAAAAATGCATATTTCACATGGAAGTTCTACAGTGACATTTATATGTTTACAGCAACGATATACGGCTATAGTTATTGTTCACGAATTTTTTCAGATTTTATGGTTTGGTGCGCCGTAGTTAAAAAAAATAAAAATCGACTTTTTCTACATCTTTTCCGCGAAGAACTAAGTTAACCGTACAATTTTTACGTTTCATTTATTCTGTAAGTCTATTAGATTAGATTCATTAAAATTATGCATTAATCACCGGTCGGTAATGTGTTAACGCTAGGTTTGATTAGTTTAACTAGTTTCTTACATTTTCAATTTACGAGTATCTAGATTGTAAAGATGCATTCATAAGGAATTATTCAGCTATTTATTTGGGTATATACAATTTAAAACTGCAAAGTATACAGATATTTTAATTATTTTTATAAAATAGACAGTTCTACTGCTCCGTGAACCTAGCGATAATAAAGTAGAAATAACTTTTCGAACAACAGTACCCGAACACCGATGAATACAAAATTAAAAAATCCGAGGCCGGTTTACGGTGGATTTGGCGTTGAAAGCGCATTGAAACAAGACGACCAGCGTGCAGCACATACGATCAAAAATTGCATCCGGTGAGCTGCAGCCTTACGAGTGCAGGTCGCACTGAACCGCAGGGGATGTAAACGCGGGTCGCGATGCACGCGCAATACGACGCGTCGCGCGACCGGAGTAATACGTTGCGGCAGCAAATCACAAAATAAAATAAAAGTGCGACGACGAAACGCGTTACCCATAAAATAAGCGGCTGGCTGGCTTGCTTGCTTGCCGGCTGGCTCCGAGCTATTGCTCGTTTTGATTATGGCGAGTCGCAGTCCTACCGACGACGCCATCGTGTGCGACACAAGCTCAGGCATTCTCTGCGCGACCGTTCGCAGCGCTGGCAACCCGGTTTGCAAAACATTTCGAGGAAAGTAAAACGGAAAAAAGAATATACGCACTCCCTCGTGAACCCATCCATTTGTGACGCGCACGCGTACACGGCCTCCCTTGCGCTCGACCTAAGCCTGCAGTCGTGTAACACACTCGAAATTCCCTCCGCATGCTGGCGAGCAAATTCAATGGGTGATTGGTGAACGTTTCGCGAATTTTTTCCCCGGTTTCTCAGGAAAGAAATTTATCTTTACAAACTGGTCAGAATGTCTCATTTAACAAATTTAAGGGGATGGACTTTTGGACACAGTAGATATCTATTCTTGAAAAATACTGGCGACTGTAGTGATTTTTATCCTCTTGTAATTGTTTACAAATGAGCTTCCACTCGAACAAATTCAGAGCACACAACTCCATTTTTTCCAAAGACGAAATTTATCTCTACAAACTGGTCAGAATGTCTCATTTAACAAATTTAAGGGGATGGACTTTTGGACACAGTAGATATCTATTCTTGAAAAATACTGGCGACTGTAGTGATTTTTATCCTCTTGTAATTGTTTACAAATCCCACTCGAACAAATTCAGAGCACACAACTCCATTTTTTCCAAAGACGAAATTTATCTCTACAAACTGGTCAGAATGTATCATTTAACAAATTTAAGGGAATGGACTTTTGGACACAGTAGATATCTATTCTTGAAAAATACTGGCGACTGTAATGATTTTTATCCTCTTGTAATTGTTTACAAATGAGCTCCCATTCGAACAAATTCAGAGCACACAACTCCATTTCTTCCGAAGACAAAATTTATCTCTACAAACTGGTCAGAATGTCTCATTTAACAAATTTAAGGGGATGGACTTTTGGACACAGTAGATATCTATTCTTGAAAAATACTGGCGACTGTAGTGATTTTTATCCTCTTGTAATTGTTTACAAATGAGCTCCCACTCGGACAAATTCAGAGCACACAACTCCATTTTTTCCGAAGACGAAATTTATCTCTACAAACTGGTCAGAATGTCTCATTTAACAAATTTAAGGGAATGGACTTTTGGACACAGTAGATATCTATTTTTGAAAAATACTGGTGACTGTAATGATTTTTATCCTCTTGTAATTGTTTACAAATGAGCTCCCACTCGAACAAATTCAGAGCACACAACTCCATTTCTTCCGAAGACGAAATTTATCTCTGCAAACTGGTCAGAATGTCTCATTTAACAAATTTAAGGGGATGGACTTTTGGACACAGTAGATATCTATTCTTGAAAAATACTGGCGACTGTAGTGATTTTTATCCTCTTGTAATTGTTTACAAATCCCACTCGAACAAATTCAGAGCACACAACTCCATTTTTTCCAAAGACGAAATTTATCTCTACAAACTGGTCAGAATGTATCATTTAACAAATTTAAGGGAATGGACTTTTGGACACAGTAGATATCTATTCTTGAAAAATACTGGCGACTGTAATGATTTTTATCCTCTTGTAATTGTTTACAAATGAGCTCCCATTCGAACAAATTCAGAGCACACAACTCCATTTTTTCCAAAGACGAAATTTATCTCTGCAAACTGGTCAGAATGTCTCATTTAACAAATTTAAGGGGATGGACTTTTGGACACAGTAGATATCTATTCTTGAAAAATACTGGCGACTGTAGTGATTTTTATCCTCTTGTAATTGTTTACAAATGAGCTTCCACTCGAACAAATTCAGAGCACACAACTCCATTTTTTCCAAAGACGAAATTTATCTCTACAAACTGGTCAGAATGTCTCATTTAACAAATTTAAGGGGATGGACTTTTGGACACAGTAGATATCTATTCTTGAAAAATACTGGCGACTGTAGTGATTTTTATCCTCTTGTAATTGTTTACAAATCCCACTCGAACAAATTCAGAGCACACAACTCCATTTTTTCCAAAGACGAAATTTATCTCTACAAACTGGTCAGAATGTATCATTTAACAAATTTAAGGGAATGGACTTTTGGACACAGTAGATATCTATTCTTGAAAAATACTGGCGACTGTAATGATTTTTATCCTCTTGTAATTGTTTACAAATGAGCTCCCATTCGAACAAATTCAGAGCACACAACTCCATTTCTTCCGAAGACAAAATTTATCTCTACAAACTGGTCAGAATGTCTCATTTAACAAATTTAAGGGGATGGACTTTTGGACACAGTAGATATCTATTCTTGAAAAATACTGGCGACTGTAGTGATTTTTATCCTCTTGTAATTGTTTACAAATGAGCTCCCACTCGGACAAATTCAGAGCACACAACTCCATTTTTTCCGAAGACGAAATTTATCTCTACAAACTGGTCAGAATGTCTCATTTAACAAATTTAAGGGAATGGACTTTTGGACACAGTAGATATCTATTTTTGAAAAATACTGGTGACTGTAATGATTTTTATCCTCTTGTAATTGTTTACAAATGAGCTCCCACTCGAACAAATTCAGAGCACACAACTCCATTTCTTCCGAAGACGAAATTTATCTCTGCAAACTGGTCAGAATGTCTCATTTAACAAATTTAAGGGGATGGACTTTTGGACACAGTAGATATCTATTCTTGAAAAATACTGGCGACTGTAGTGATTTTTATCCTCTTGTAATTGTTTACAAATCCCACTCGAACAAATTCAGAGCACACAACTCCATTTTTTCCAAAGACGAAATTTATCTCTACAAACTGGTCAGAATGTATCATTTAACAAATTTAAGGGAATGGACTTTTGGACACAGTAGATATCTATTCTTGAAAAATACTGGCGACTGTAGTGATTTTTATCCTCTTGTAATTGTTTACAAATGAGCTCCCACTCGAACAAATTCAGAGCAAACAACTCCATTTTTTCCAAAGACGAAATTTATCTCTACAAACTGGTCAGAATGCCTCATTTAACAAATTTAAGGGGATGGACTTTTGGACACAGTAGATATCTACTCTTGAAAAATACTGGCGACTGTAGTGATTTTCATCCTCTTCTAATTGTTTACAAATGAGCTCCCATTCGAACAAATTCAGAGCACACAACTCCATTTTTTCCGAAGACGAAATTTATCTCTACAAACTGGTCAGAATATCTCATTTAACAAATTTAAGGGGATAGACTTTTGGACACAGTAGATATCTATTTTTGAAAAATACTGGTGACTGTAATGATTTTTATCCTCTTGTAATTGTTTACAAATGAGCTCCCACTCGAACAAATTCAGAGCACACAACTCCATTTTTTCCGAAGACGAAATTTATCTCTACAAACTGGTCAGAATGTATCATTTAACAAATTTAAGGGGATGGACTTTTGGACACAGTAGATATCTATTTTTGAAAAATACTGGTGACTGTAATGATTTTTATCCTCTTGTAATTGTTTACAAATGAGCTCCCACTCGAACAAATTCAGAGCACACAACTCCATTTTTTCCGAAGACACATTTTTCCAGGGCTCGGCCACGATCGTCGACTATAGACAGAGTTTCGACGTGCAAGGTAGGAGCATCGTCTGTTGACGGAGCTCGACAAACACCGGTGTTTATCTGGAAAATAATAGGGCCCGGACTACCTGTTTATCGTCTGTTGAAGCCGGGCGGGAGGGAGGAGAGGGGAGTGTCTAGAGGGAAGGAGAATCTCAGGCATCGAAATCTAATTTTGAGCCGGAGCGAAGAGAGTCCTCCTTCCAGAGTATCGCGATCGTCCTCGGGACTCGTATCGTATCGAGCGTCGAAATTACCGGGAACGTTTAGCCTCCAAAGAAGTTTCCGTCTGTCGCAGGATACAGTGAACGGTACCGGTGTATTTTGCACCGTGTACCCTGTGCTGTCCCCCCTACTTCCTTTTCTCCTTCCATCCGTGGATCCTGTATACAGTGTACATACGGGACAGACAGAACAAGCACAGGGGGTATCGTCCCCCGGCCTGTTTAACCGGGTAAATAGGAATGGCAATAATACGCCGTGTCTTGCCAAGTATCGACCTGTAGGAACCTCTCCCGGGACCGATATTATGTGTAGTACCAAGAAATGAAAAACGAAACGAACACTCGACTGTCTCGCGTTCCTGCGACGACCGGGAACACACAATCTCCTGCAGGCGGCCTGGAAAATCGAAACAAATTACGGGATAGACGCTCCTCCAATTTAGCTACACTTCTAATTATTTTTCCCTGGCTCCTACATTGCACAGAGGGTTAGAACATGAGTCAATTTTTGGAATTCTAAGTGGCACAACTTAATTCTCAAAACGTAACTGTCTGAAGCTGAACATTTTTACGACGCATAAAGATGCACAATTTTTTGAACAATGCTCGAGGGTCGAACAAGATTTCACGGTACCTAAAACCAGGTATTAAACAACATTAAAAACAATGATGCACTTGCTAAGAATTATCACAATATACTTATAAAAACAGGTAATGAAAGATTATAATCAGAGAAGGACAATAATCAATTAATATTTAAAAATGGCTGTCTTTTTATTTTTTTTTAATTAATAATATTAAATCCAAATCCTTATATGGAGTAATAAATCCTTTAAATCGCATTATTGCAAGCTCAGACATACTTTATAATAATATTGATTTTTTTAATGGCACGTTACAGGCATTCAAAAGAAAATTATGCGAGACTATTTGTTAATATCGTACCTGTATTTGTTTAGTTTCGCGCATGTCCCTTCTCATGTAAATTTTAGGTTAAGACTGTTTCTTTTTGTTTTTATCAGTTCTACTGTAACTAACTGTAAACATTTGTATAAAAGGACCTCGGTCCTTTGACTATGACTAACATTAAAAATGACTCTAACAATTTACTTCACTTTAACAATTTTCAAATGTAATTTTCTCTGTTATAGCAAACGCAAAAGTTATCTGTTGAAAAAGATCCACATCAGGATCGAAACGTAGAGTTCGAATTAATTTGCAAAATTGCTGTGTTTCATCACTGATCCAACCTGTGCGCCGAGATCATCACAATTTGATTCAAAAAGACTATTGGACATTTTTAAATATTAGTTGATTATTGCCCTACTCTGATTATAATTAGACAGCGAATCTTTGTGCAAAATAAATAGAATAGAAATTTATTTATTTGTTTATTGTATTTTCAAATTCTTCTTATGTTATTGCAGTTTTAAATTACACCTACTCATTTTTGCCATAAATGCATAAAATCCGCGGTCGAATTATATTTGTTCAACAATATTAAATAATGTCGTCATAAAATCAGGAAATCAATACGTTCTGCAGGAAGGAAAAGTAGCGTTCTTAAAATGTCTGACTACAGCCGTCCACTTCCACTAGAATATTTATACCCGTTTTTGCCACGTCCGTTTTCGTTAGCGGACCCTCGTATTTTCGATACGAGGAAGTTGATTTTTCGGGAATGTATCGGAGAATTCTTCGAGCCAGACAGACACCGATTCGGAAACGCAGCTGTAATCCGTAAGGGTGCACAGTTGGAGAATGTTCGGTGTCGCTGGTAGGTTCGTCGAAGCCGAATCAAGATTCTCGTTTTTCGTCGCAGCGACGAACGACATTTTAATTTCAACTCGGACGAACGGCCCGTGTAATCGGATCGTAACCGTGACACGCGGCCGCTGCCGCTAGCTGTGCCGCGCCACGCCGGAAACTGGTGTGTCGATCGTCCAATTTGGTTAACGAGGACCCATTCACGAGGAGAAAAACGACCGACGGTGTACGCGTTGATTGCCAAGATTTATCGTCGGACGCGGCAAAAATTAGACCGGCTAGATTGGGAAAGCCCCGGAAAGAGCACCGACGGGAAACGGCATCGAAACAACCGTGGCCGGCCCGTCACCGGAAGATATTTTCTCTGCGATCAGGCCTACCGAACAAAATTAGCTGACAACAGGACATATTTTCACCAAATGAAATTTGCTAAATCGATTGCCATCTAGGGAAGCTGCGATTAACATTTCTAAGACTATCGTGCAAAATGAAAGCTGTCTAAGCTGTCCTAAACAACAAGTATTTCCACTTTTTAGCATTTTAACAAATCAAGAATAACGAAGTCTCCTGAACGAAGACTTCTGCAGTCTCTAAAAATATATATTTCATTCATTCGCACAACAAATAATATGAACAACTTGAAATGTCATGAATAGAATCCATAAAATGCAAATCAAATTATAATAATGTTGATTAGAATAAGAAATAAATATCTATACAGGGTGAGTCCGAAGAAACAGAACACCTAAATATCTCCGTTACTTTTCGTTGTATAAAAAAACTTCTTAGGACAAAGTTACACTGTTTGAAGGGCCACATGTAACGGTGTAAGGGAAAAAATTTTCGAGGTCATTCTTTTATGAGATTTCAAGGTCATCGATATTTTTTTAAATGGAATGAGGCATTTTTTAATACATCAATCGATGCAACTGGACATTCGTTATAAAAAAGTATTAACCTATGTATGTCGAAAAGTTAGTAGTTTAGGAGATATTTCGATTTAAATAACTCTAAAACACCATTACTGTATTACTAAGACGTTACACAAGTGAGTAAATGCTAACATCAATATCAACTCTTACTCTTCATTTTCAACTTCAATTTTTCAATTTCAACTTTAATTTCAACTTCAACTTCAACTCTTCCATTTCAACTTTAACTTCAATTTCTATTTTTCCATTTCAACTTCAATTTCTACTCTTCATTTTCAATTTCAACATTAATTTCAACTTCAACTTCAACTCTTCCATTTCAACTTTAACTTCAATTTCTATTTTTCCATTTCAACTTCAATTTCGACTCTTCATTTTCAACTTTAACTTCAATTTCTATTTTCCATTTCAACTTCAATTTCGACTCTTCATTTTCAACTTCAATTTTTCAACTTCAACTTTAATTTCAACTTCAACTTCAACTCTTCCATTTCAACTTTAACTTCAATTTTTATTTTTCCATTTCAACTTCAATCTCGACTCTTCATTTTTAACTTCAATTTTTCAATTTCAACTTTAATTTCAACTTCAACTTCAACTCTTCCATTTCAACTTTAACTTCAATTTCTATTTTTCCATTTCAACTTCAATTTCGACTCTTCATTTTCAACTTTAACTTCAATTTCTATTTTCCATTTCAACTTCAATTTCGACTCTTCATTTTTAACTTCACTTTTTCAACTTCAACTTTAATTTCAACTTCAACTTCAACTCTTCCATTTCAACTTTAACTTCAATTTCTATTTTTCCATTTCAACTTCAATCTCGACTCTTCATTTTTAACTTCAATTTTTCAATTTCAACTTTAATTTCAACTTCAACTTCAACTCTTCCATTTCAACTTTAACTTCAATTTCTATTTTTCCATTTCAACTTCAATTTCGACTCTTCATTTTCAACTTTAACTTCAATTTCTATTTTCCATTTCAACTTCAATTTCGACTCTTCATTTTCAACTTCAATTTTTCAACTTCAACTTTAATTTCAACTTCAACTTCAACTCTTCCATTTCAACTTTAACTTCAATTTCTATTTTTCCATTTCAACTTCAATCTCGACTCTTCATTTTTAACTTCAATTTTTCAATTTCAACTTTAATTTCAACTTCAACTTCAACTCTTCCATTTCAACTTTAACTTCAATTTCTATTTTTCCATTTCAACTTCAATCTCGACTCTTCATTTTTAACTTCAATTTTTCAATTTCAACTTTAATTTCAACTTCAACTTCAACTCTTCCATTTCAACTTTAACTTCAATTTCTATTTTTCCATTTCAACTTCAATTTCGACTCTTCATTTTCAACTTTAACTTCAATTTCTATTTTCCATTTCAACTTCAATTTCGACTCTCCATTTTCAACTTCAATTTTTCAACTTCAACTTTAATTTCAACTTCAACTTCAACTCTTCCATTTCAACTTTAACTTCAATTTCTATTTTTCCATTTCAACTTCAATCTCGACTCTTCATTTTTAACTTCAATTTTTCAATTTCAACTGTAATTTCAACTTCAACTTCATCTCTTCCATTTCAACTTTAACTTCAATTTCTATTTTTCCATTTCAACTTCAATCTCGACTCTTCATTTTCAACTTCAATTTTTCAATTTCAACTGTAATTTCAACTTCAACTTCAACTCTTCCGTTTCAACTTTAACTTCAATTTTTTTTTCCATTTCAACTTCAATTTCGACTCTTCCATTTCAACTTGAATTTTTCAATTTCATTTCATTAATATCAACTTCAATTTCAATATCAACCCTTCAACTTCAATTTCAACGTCAATTTTTCAATTTAAATTTCCACTCTTCAATTTCCACTAGAAACTAAACGCTGACGTCGTAGTACGACAGTAATGATGTTTTAGAGTTATTTAAATTGAAATATCTCCTGAACTACTAACTTTTCGACATACATGGATTAGTACTCTTTTATAACAAATATCCAGCTGCATCGATTGATGTATCAAAAAATACCTTTTACATGTGGCCCTTCAAACAGTGTCACTTTGTCCTGAGAAGTCTTTTTGTACAACGAAAAGTAACGGAGATATTTAGGTGTTCTGTTTCTTCGGACTCACCCTGTACAGCTTGCAGTCCACTCGTGATATTGTAAATTATTGAAGTTATGAATAATAGTAAAATTCGCGCGAAGCAGCTGATTCTTCGAACGAGACACGACCAGCGGATCGCGTTTAGACATACAGTATACATCGAGAAGAGAAACAACTTGTCAATGAGACGTCGAGGGCTCTCGGTACGATAGCGTGTAAACCGTACGTCCGGTGGTGTATTTGGATTCGACGGAAACGCGTGTAGACCGCTCCGCTCTACGAGAAGCTGAAATATTCATCGGCCCTTTCCCGTGTCCACATTGTCTTCCCTTGCTCGTCATTTATCGATCGCTGTGTATGTCGCGGATAAGTCAGCCGCCCCTCTATCGAAACAGGGAGGATACTTAAAGGCTGTCTGCCATTTATCGGCACAACACCGTCCTGGTGTCGGCAAAACATTCAATTCCAGTTCTGCGTGATAGAATGGTTTGATACTGTTCTGGTTTTGCGATGAATACAATACGATGCAATCAAAACAAAATTGTTGATCTATTAACACGAAACCTACCACTGTCGGTCAAATGACCGGTTTCATATTTTTCATTTCACAATTATTGAAACTGTGAAGTCGGTTACATGAAAATTTATTCGGTAGATTTTATTACTCACAAGTAACACTACCCAACTGATACTCACTGATTTTAATGAAATTTAACGCACTTATTAAACACCGATAAATATTAAATGCGTGTTTTTTTGTTTCGGCTAAATACGCTTTTTAGGGGTGGAAAGCACCCCTCGACCTCTGGAGATGGAAACGTCTGTGGCTAATTATTTCTTAAAGGATTCATATTTTTTCTATAAATTCGAGCCTATTTTCTCATAACGTCTGATTTTTTTCTTTTTTGGGAAAATAACTCAACAAATCAATTCTGAAGACAGATTTAGAGTCATCGCATAAAATCACTGATTATAGATACAGGATGCGCTCAAGGTCCGGCAAATCCGGCTTTTATTTCCAAATTTAATTGACCTTGAAGATCGACCTCAAGGTCGATTTCAAGGACGCCCTCAAGTGCATCAGTCTGAACTGTACAACTCTGGATCTAGCACTTTTTTCAGAAATTGTATCCTTTAAGAAATAATTAGCCACAAACTTTTCCATCTCCAGAGGTCGAGGGGTGCTTTCTACCCCTAAAAAGTGTATTTAGTCGAAACAAAACAACACGTGTTTAATATTTTTCGGTGTTGAATAAGTACGTTGAATTTCATTCGAATCAGTGAGTACCAGTTGGGTAGTGTTACTTGTCAGACACATATTGTAACAAAAATTGCACAGAATCTAAATAAATAGAGCCCTGTACAGGGTGTAAAAAAAGTAATGGTCATCCGTCCTAGGGGTGAATCTACACCTCTGGATCGGTGGACATTTGTAAGAAAAACTTGCCGCAAAATTGTTTATAACACAGAAAATTAGTGTTAAAGTTTTTTTTGCATCAACGCATTCTACTCATCGAGAAGAGGAAAAGTTTGAAAGGAGCCATATGTCACAAACAAATAGTTATTGAGATATAAGCTGTTAAAGTTTTTGCAAAATTTGATTGTGTGGAATTATACGTATAGACAAAAGCCTACTACTACAGTCCACACGTCCGTGTCGATGAGACAGAAGATGATCGTGTGCGTGGCGCGAGACAGACGAAATTTAAAGGAGCCAAACGACGAATGCGCCTTTAAATTTCGTCTGTCTCGCGGCACGCACACGATCATCTTCTGTCTCATCGACACGGACGTGTGGACTGTAGTAGTAGGCTTTTGTCTATACGTATAATTCCACACAATCAAATTTTGCAAAAACTTTAACAGCTTATATTTCAATAACTATTTGTTTGTGACATATGGCTGCTTTCAAACTTTTCCTCTTCTCGATGAGTAGAATGCGTTGATGCAAAAAAAAACTTTAACACTAATTTTCTGTGTTATAAACAATTTTGCGGCAAGTTTTTCTTACAAATGTCCACCGATCCAGAGGTGTAGATTCACCCCTAGGACGGATGACCATTACTTTTTTTACACCCTGTACATTTTGCAAAGCTAAGACATTTTAGCCTCGTTTAGTGCTCGGTAGGTTTAGTGTTAACCTTGAGATTCAAGGTGAAATTTTTCGGAAGCTTAGCTCAATTCCCACTAAACCGCGGGTGTAGAATCCCGCTACAACAGTCGGAGCATATAATTTCATTACACCCTGTATACTTATCCTTCCCAGACGCATATTTGTTTACTCGTCGAGCACTCGAGCGACCTAATTGCTCGAAAACAGCGGCAATTAAGCGTGCACCAGCGTTACACGGTTATAGCGCAGAAAACAGACGCGGCGCGACAGGAGCACGACAACCGTGCTCGCAGAAAACACGAGCGAAAGAAGCGCGTCGCGTCGCGTCGCCGAAGAGGCCGGTACGGAAGAAAAATCGTTGTTGCTCCTCGGGGGTGAAATTCGAGAACGCGAAAGAGCGTGTCGAGAGGGCCGGAGGGTTGAGAGCTGTTCCGGCCGCTGGTATCGGTGAATTCTCTCTCTTCGGAGGTCTCTCTCCTAAAGTTCCACTCTCTCTCTTTTTTCCTCTCTCTCCACTCTCTCTCTCGCTCGCTTTATCACCATAGTGTGCTGCGGCGAGCGAGCTTGTGTATCCGAAGGGACTGAACGTTGGGGAATCCAATGTATCATCGTGCTAACAATACGAGCTGCAGGGGCGAGAGGGGGTGAAAGGGGACGGCGAGAGGGGGGAAGAATCGCGGGAGGGAACAGAAAGAGGAGGGAAAACGCCGCCGGTGGCAGGGCGTCCGTGCTACGGGACGGCCCCACACCAGCCACTTTGTTCGGATGGTTATTTATTACTTATTGAAGCGGTCTTGTAATTTCCTCGCGTGATATACTACCGGCGGAAAAATAATATCGGCCGCGTATGCATTATGTATCTGCGGCCGGCGTTACCTACGGGATACGGGGTACGCGGGGGACGGGGCCACCGATTTTGTTGCACGCTGCCTTCGGACACGAGGAAACACGTCTCCCCCCACACCCCCTCCCGTGTTATACTCAGTTCGAGCAGGAAGTAACAGGACAGCGTGCATGCCGCGCGCACCCGGCTCGGCTCTATTTAATGCTGCCTGAATTACTGCCACCTCCGCTCAATTATTCAGCCTGAACGGTCCGTCCTCGAATCGGCCCTTCCCGAATCAGTTCCTTTCGCCCGCTTGCCCACTCTTTCGCCAATTCGCCCCGTTTCGGTTTCGGGAATCTTATATTAATATTTTAGTTGAATAGGTATAACGATCGTAAACTACATTTGTTTTTGTGGTTATTGGAAACATTTACCACATTGACAATTTGAGTAACTACAACGATAAAATTAATTTGTTCGATCCTATAGTCTTTACCGGTGACAGTGCTTGCCACCTTGTATACAGGGTGTCCCGAATTTAAATGGCAAAACTTCAGGCGCGTGTAGTGGACCGAAAAACTAAGACAAAAAGATGTTTTTGGGATTTGATCGTTTCTGCTTCGTTTTGGAGAAAATCGCAAAAAAAAACAAACCAAACATGTTCTCATTTTTGTACTTATTTATTTACATTTTATTTACGTTATCATCTATTTAATGCAGATATTGTTCAAAATGTTGCCCTTTTGCAGCAATAAAAAAAATAGATTACATATAGCACTGACTTGATAAATTGCAGCCAAACATTGTTCTGGGGTCATTCCATGCCGAATCGATCACTTTTTGCAGGCACCATCGCCGATTTTGTTCTAAATGAAATATGTTGTAGTCCATGTGAAATTAGGGGGGGTTTAAGTCATCATTTTGCCGGTTTCGAATTTTTTTAGAAATGGCAGGAATTCAAATTTTTCCATTTTTGCCCATTTCGGCGAAAACGGGCCTCACTTACGAATTTTTATCTCAAGAGCCGTTTGTCCGATTGAGCTAAATTTTTTTTTGTTTTATTCGGAAAGGATTGGGCTATTACAAAATAATTTTTTCAACCTCGAAAATCAACTTTATAATGTCGAAAAATTTAAACAAATTTCATCTGTACCAGCTGGTCTTTACCAGCTGGTCTTTATCAGCTCATTGCGGCCCCAATTTTAATGATACCATCTTTTTCAAGGGCTCATTTTAAAGGGGAAACTTCAAGGAATATTACCAGATTTTTTTCAAAATTTAAATCACTGAGCCCCATCATTAAAAAAAACGCAAAAGAAGAATTTATTTGAATTTTTCGACATTATAAAGTTGATTTTCGAGGTTGAAAAAATTATTTTGTAATAGCCCAATCCTTTCCGAATAAAACAAAAAAAAATTTAGCTCAATCGGACAAACGGCTCTTGAGATAAAAATTCGTAAGTGAGGCCCGTTTTCGCCGAAATGAGCAAAAATTGAAAAATTTGAAGGCCTGCCATTTCTGAAAAAATTCGAAACCGGCAAAATGATGACCCCCCCTAATTTCACATGGACTACAACATATTTCATTTAGAACAAAATCGACGATGGTGCCTGCAAAAAGTGATCGATTCGGCATGGAATGACCCTCTGGTGATATTAGGTGCACTGTATCTACGATTCGGTCTCTTAATTGCTCCCTTGAATTGATTGGCACCGAATAAACTTTCTGCTTCAAGGTTCCCCATACGAAGATAGATGGATGAAAACGTAAATAAATAAGTACAAAAATGAAAACTTGTTTTGTTTCTTTTTTTTTGCGATTGTCTCCAAACGAAGCATAAACGAGCAAATCCCTAAAAGACCATTTTTGTCTTAGTTTTTCGGTCCCCTACACGCTCCTGAAGTTTTGCCATTTAAATTCGGAACACTCTGTACACTAATTGAATAATTTGATACACTTCCCATGATCATGTTTTCAAGTGGCTAGTTACATCCAGAATTAATCTGAAATTTGTATCAGAAACACAATCGACTGTTGTAATTTCAGCGTGCACCGTTCTAAACAGCTTCTTGCTCGGCAGGTGTTTCGCAGCCTCGATAATTCCCGATTCATTGTTCCGGTTCACGACGGCGTTAGCATAGTCGGTGGGAGGAGGAGGAGGAGGAGGTGGAGGAGGTACTAGCAGCTGCGGTCGTCCTCGTTTCGCGATTTAAATCTCATAAGCGTGATTTATCGTAAATACCCGTAGCCTAGGCGAGCCGACGCGGCGCGGCACGGCGGGAAACTTTCCTCGGGGGTTTCCTTTGTTTTCCCGCGGAAAGCGAGTTGATAGAGCGTCTCAACATAGCAGACAGCGAGTTCAATCTCTTGCGACGTCCACCTCAGCCCCGGTCTCAGGTTCGGTCTCTCAGATTCGGTCCTCAGCCTACAGATCCTCCTAGTTTCCTCATTTTTTCTCCGGGTCCCTCGTACCTCGTCCTGCCCCTCGGCATCCACGGTCTACCCTTTCAAAACTTTTCTACTCGACGTCCCCGAAACTTTCAAATCACTCCCCCGGTTTCCCCAGGAGCTTTTTAAAAATTCATCCCCCGGCACGGGCAGACCGAGCCACCCCGAAGCTGTCGAGGAAATCGCGGGATGGATCGGGATCTTCGCCCGGGAGCGAGCCGAACGTTTAATTTGTAATTGAAATGCCGAGGAACCGCTCGAGTCCCGGGAAATGGACGATCGAAATGGCAGCCGCGACGCCGGAGGTCCTCCTTCGTCGCCGGGAATTAATATTTCTGGAGGGCAGAGAGCCTCCAGATGAAGAAGAAGCTGAAACTGTGGCTGAAGGTCACGCGGAACCGCTACCCGTACCCTAATGAATTCCACGAGAAACGAGGAGAGAGAGAGAGGGAGAGGAGCTCTAGACCAGCGCCCCTCGTTCGAGTGTTATCGATTCGATTCATTATCAAGGTTTAATTGCGCCATAAGAGCAAGCCAGCGCGAGAATTATAGCCGGCGTTATTAACCCCTCTTAGTAGCCGTTTATAATTTCACTTGGTCCACCGGGCTCGATATTAACGGTTTGCTCCTCCTACCTCGATCCTCGCCTCAACCTGTTATTCCTCTTTAACAGTCCTCGTAGAAATTCATCGATATACCGCGATATACTCGCTCGAACCAATCGTTCCGCCGGCTTTTTTTCCCCCCACCACGGGTCTAATTTTCGCTCTCGCTCCCCCGTTCCGAATACGCGCGATCCTATAATCGACGAGCATATTGGGACGCGCGAACCAGATTATCGATCGATCGCAGCCCCTCTCCTCTCCTCTCCTCCTCTCTTCTACACACGCCGCCGACACCAACCCCTCGATCCTCCGACAGGCTGTTTTGTTCAATTTTTGCCACACCCTCCTCTCTCGCCGACCTCTTTCTCGTTAAATCGCTGTTAACGACACTTGAATCCAGACAGCAGGCACTACGCGTAAATCTAATTCGATCGCTGGTTTCCTCGAGGATTCCAGGATTCGGCTACGGAATTTCGTTCCGTCCTTCCAGCCAGATTTTTCTGTAATTCTACACGATACGGGAGTCTAATTACTATCTTCACCTGTGATCGCAAAGGGACCGTTTACGAAACATGGAATTTCGTTCAAAGTATGTTTTACGATAACTTATAAAGTTGTTACGGATAGAGAATATACAGTCCCTGTTCACTTTATTAGACTCACCTCTATAATCATGATATTTTTAGTTTTACCATGAATAATGGGTGTGGCAGCCTTATGCAAATATCACTTAATGATGACCAATGAATTTTCCATATATTTATTTTACAAACACAATGGATAGAAACACAAATAGATCAATATAATTCTTAAAACACTAATATTTTGTTAATCCGTCCTCAGCTGCTCTTAAAACCGCAACTCTTCTGGACATGCTATCTATGCAAGTTTGTGCAATTTCTTTTAATGCAACGTTATGGTGCCAGTGATAGATTATTCTCTCTATCAACTTGGTCTTTGTTGTTATATTTTCTTTGGCCAGATCTCTCTTCAGGCACTCCCAGACATTTTCAATCGGATTCATGTCCGGTGAGTTGCCGGGCCATGGTAAACGGGGGATTTTTTGCTCTTGCAAGAAAATTTTACACTTGGATAGGCAACCCATAAGGCAACCTTGTAGTACGAAATCACTACCCCATCATTACCCCATAGATATTGAATAAGATTTTGATCGTAAATTGTTGATAAATAGACAATGATATTGGCGCTCAGGTTCGATCAATTTCTACCTTTCTACACTATTTGCAAAAATTCACAATTATGCTTTTTCGACGTTTCGATCTGAATTTAGATCATTTTCAAGAAAAAATAATACATATTGCGTCTGTAACACAATAATCAAAATTTTAGTTTTGTAAAAAATGGATTTAAAATATAAGCAAGCTTAAAACATACTTGCGTGGTGTGAGAGAAAAAAACTAATTATTCCGAAAATCAGTTATAAATTTTTGGAGAAACGTGTTGTTGTCACGACAGCATGTACGGTAGTGAGGTTAACGTGAAGATACTTAGAAAGGAACACATTATCGATCGGTTATACATGTAGATCGGTATTTGGCGGTAAATTCAAACCTTGATTTTTGTCTTAATAATTTTCCTCTTTGTTTTTCTTGTACCATACTATATATGGTACTACTTAATTAACTTAATTTTGATTATTGTGTTACAGACGCAATATGTATAATTTTTTCTTGAAAATGATCTAAATTCAGATCGGAACGTCGAAAAAGCATAATTGTGAATTTTTGCAGAAAAGTAGAAATTGATCGAACCTGAGCGCTAATATCATTGTCTATTTATTACCCCATAGGTTGAAAACAGCGTTGCATTCCTTATAGGAATTCAAAAAGCACCGATTCTTCAGGTGAGTCTAATAAAGTGAGCAGGGACTGTAGTCCGTTCGTTTTCTCACAGGAATCTCTTCCAGATCGTCTCTGGCAGGAAGCGTCCTGGATAACCTTTCATATCATAGTTGAACCCTTTGATTTTGGACCGAGTTCTGGCCCCGATCTCATGAGAGGTGACAAAAATGAGAGTCTGGCCTTAAGCCCTAATCTCTAAGCGCGATTAGATTATGAACAGAGTATTCCATTCATTGTAGGGGTATATAAACCCTTAGATTCTTACTCTCGTGGATTAGTACTTCGGTAAACACGTATCGCGTCACGTCGTGCTGCAATTTGGAAAAAGCAACTTCTAGTGAGATCGGGCTAAAGTACCTTTCAGATCAAAGTTTGTTAAAGTTGTTTCCGAGTCTCCCGCATTGCCAGTACGTCAAAAACGAGCATCGTAGTTAGGTAAATTCCTTTTTCTACATTCTATATCTTTCTTTACATTCCAATCGCGACAATTATACACTTGTATTACAGATCTTTATAATTAGAATATATTTGTGTTGTTTGGAAATTAGATCAAGATTATTGAACCCATTACTATTGTCCAAAATCCTAATATAGTAATTGAACGTTCCCACTTGATACAACCTTACCGCTCGGGTTGTATCAATTAGATTACATTAGTTACGAGGCCTACTAACTATCCTAGCGTCTCCCCGATTTCGCATCAGGTTCGTTCGCTACTTACCAATTATCCAAATAGAGATTTTTACTACCTAGTGGCTCCCCAATTTCGCATTGGGTTCGTCCACGAAACCTATACCATCCTAGCGGCTCCCTGATTTCGCATCAGGTTCGTCCGCATCCTAACAGCTCCCTGATTTCGCATCAGGTTCGTCTGTGCTTTTATCCAACTTCCCAGCGGCTCCCCAATTTCGCATTGGGTTCGTCCGCGCTGATTCTACAACCTCCTAGCAGCTCCCCGGTTTCGCATCGGGTTCGTCTGCGCGTCGTTCCTAGTGACTCCCCAATTTCGCATTGGGTTCGTTCACGAAGTTTCACCTTCCTAGCAGCTCCCTGATATCGCATCAGGTTCGTCTGCGTTTGACTCCATTCCTAGAGGCTCCCTGACTTCGCGTCAGGTTCGTCCTCGCTGTCTATATTCCCAACGGCTCCCCAATTTCGCATTGGGTTCGTCCGCGTGCCTTAACTAACAAATTGATACCATATTCCTGGGTTTATAACCCTTCGCCGGCCACTCGTGCTGCTCGCAGCCCTGGCTCGTAACGAAGTAACTAGACCGCGTATTTTTGTGCAACTTCTAAATTTCTCGAAGAAGAAATTCATTTATATTTCATTCGTGTTTGTCCCCCATGACAGGGACAATTGTTTCGCGAAAAAGTCCGCAGTCTACAGGCGATCGTCGAGAATAGAAAAACGGAAATTTGGTTGAAGGGTGAAGAAGAATCCGGGCGAGCGATCGGTCATCGTGGCAGCGTAGGTTGGCAGAGACAAACAGGCCGTCGCAGAGATTCCGAGGGTAACACCGTTTCCGGCAAAAATAGTCGATCCAGCGTAGATCGGTTTTCATCTAATCCGGGATCTGTTTCCGACGCGCGGCGGGCTCCGATATCCCGTGTATCGGGACCCGGGTTGGAACCTGGGGGCTACACGTTAGGTTACAAACCATGCGCAGAGAGGAACGCGACGGGCTGACAGTGGTAAAGCTCGCGCTCACGCAGCGAGGACGATGCGAAACCGGTGAATGGCCGAAGAGTCAAGGCCCGGCTTAAACGGAGAATCGATCGCGCGTCTATCTCGGACCGATATCCCGATGCCGGATCCCGGAATCGAGATCCCGGATCCCGGTGTCCTTTGGTTCCGGCTTAATGGCGCCTGAAACGCAGTTTAATCGCGGATTAAACGCGATCGACTGGTGCACCGATGCGATTAGAAAAACCCGAGGGAAAGGCTCGTCTTGCCCAACTTAAGAGCATTCCTCTGTGTTTTCAATCCGGAAACACCGTTGATCGCGAACATGCTGCACGAGACTGTTGGCCTACTGCTGGACCACGTCACCAATTTGTATTAGATTGGCCCGAAAGTTTCTTTCGCAATGTGCACACTGGATATTGTTGGACAACACGAGCGTAGACAAAATACATATTCTGGCGCACGTTCTGGCACACGTTCTGGCACACGTTCTAGCACACGTTAGAGCACACCTTCTAGCACACGATCTAGCACATGATGTAGCACATGTTCTAGCACACGTTCTAGCACACGTTCTAGCACACATTTTAGCACATGTTCTAGCACACGTTCTAGCACACGTTCTAGCACACGTTCTAGCACACGTTCTAGCACACGTTTTAGCAAACATTTTAGCACATGTTCTAGTACACGTTCTAGCACATGTTCTAGCACACGTTCTAGCACACGTTCTAGCACACGTTCTAGCACACGTTTTAGCACACGTTTTAGCACACATTTTAGCACATGTTTTAGCACAGATTGTACCATATGTTGGAGTACACATTCTATCATACATTTTAACACACGTTTTAACACACGTTCTAGCACACGTTCTATCACATGTTCTAGCTCATGTTCTAGCACACGTTCCATTACACGTTTTAGCACACATTTTAGCACATGTTCTAGCACACGTTCTAGCACACGTTCTAGCACACGTTCTAGCAAACGTTTTAGCACACATTTTAGCTTAGCACATGTTCTAGCAAACGTTTTAGCACACATTTTAGCTTAACACATGTTCTAGCACACGTTTTGGCACACATTTTAGTACACCTTTTAGCACATGTTGTAGCACAAGATTCTAGCTCATATTCTAACACACTTTCTAGCACACGTTCTAGCATACATTCTGGCGACGCACAGTGGAGTATTCGCCCGATTTCAGCGGCCACAGCTAGTTCAAAATTCGCTGAATATTGAAACTGCTGTAACTTTGCTAAAATTTATCCAAATTTGATGAAAAAAACAACCATTTTAAAGCTTGCGATTTCTACTTTTTGTACTGTATGCCATTTTTACTAAAACGGATGTTTTAAATGCAGAATTTGTCCATAAAGAGGAGCGTATCAGATTGTAAAGTTTGTAGCTATTTTTCAATCAAGTACTGCGGATTATAATCAATATTTTAACGTTAATCGTCTATTTTATGTACACTATCAAAAAATATCATCATGTACAATTAAAATATCTTTTTAAAATAGTTATTACAAAGAATAATCTTTTTCACAAACATTTTCTGCGTGGGTGGAGGCATAGAGGAAATTTCAAGGTCACCTCGATTTTTTTAAACAGAATATCTTTTTTTTATACCATAGATCGATAGAGTATCAAATTCTCAGTATAAAAGTGTTGACCTTCGTAAGTCCTAAACCTAATAGTTAACGAGATATTATCAAAAGAAGAAAGAAAATTATTTCGATAATATCTCGTTAATTATTAGATTTAAGACATGTGGAGGTCAATACATTTTTACTTAGAATTCGATAGTCTATCGATTCGTGATACAAAAAGTAGGTCTTTCGATTTAAAAAAATCGAGGTCACCTTGAAATCTCCTCTATGACTCCACCCACGCAGAAAATGTTTATGCCACAACATGTCCCCCTCTGTACCGTGCAAATTTTGTTCATAACATTTTTTCATATTATTACAAATAACGACAATATTCAAAGTGGACATAGTTATTGCACCACCCTGTATATTATTTAAATTTCATGTGTATACTGTTTTCTTATTTTAGTGTATATTGTGTGTTTATTATTATTATTTAGTATTTACTTAAGTAAATACGAAAATATGACGAATGCGAACATGCAGGATGTGAGAAATGCTGCGATTTTCGCACCCGCACGATGGCCATTTTTCCGTAAATCAACTATAAAACACGGAGTCAGTCGTAGTCAGATCCAATTTTTCTTGCATCGTAATCAGAAAACTTCAAAGAATACAATGGCATAGAAATAAACACCGGGACGCACCCGGAAGCATAACGAAATCATTACCAATGTCTTAGAATCATCAAGAAAGTAGTGACTCATCGTTGGTTATTTTTAAATATTAATAATTACAAACATGTATATGGTACAAAAGTGAATTTCTCTTAAAAGTATACCCTATACTTAGTTAAAAAAACTTCTATAAAACAAAAATCTGTTAGTGTATGTAAATAAGGTAACAATTGCTAATAAGTGAATTCGTTGAGAAATGAAAGCGGGTTAACGGAACTTCAACTTCCGACAAATTTCAGTGCTTGATGGATACATGAATGGGAAAACGAATGATGGGAGATTGTCCCTCAGACATTCAACTAACTCAAGCCAGAAAAATTTCACAATTTATGTAAAATTTTTAAAATTGAATTTTCACCGCTGAAATCGGGCAAATACCCCACTGTGCGACGTGACAGTATTTAACGCACAGAAACATGCAAGAGAGTCCTCTGGGTGATCGAACCTTCGGAAAAGAGTACAAATTCGTCAGCCAGCGTCATTAGGGCGCTGCATTATTAGGTAACTAGGCGTCGACAGGATCTCCGAGCAAAGTAGCTGGTCGCCGGAGGCGGAAGCGAAGCTGTCGGGACCCGATAAGGTCTATCCCTTTGCCTTTCCGTTCCGGCACGTTGAATGAAGCCCTCGTTTTCGGGATTGTCGCGAACGCCACGCCACGGGAACGAACGGGGCTCTCGTTTTCCTTTTCTCTTTTTTTTTTTTTGACGAGCCGCGCCCTCGTTGCCACAGGATACAAATCACAAGCCGACCGATGAAAAGACCGCGGGAAGAATAATTCCTTTCTTTCGCGTATAATAATCTCGCCCGGTGATCTCGTTCCCTTTTCTTCGCTTCTCTCAGCGACTCCGACTCCGGCTGCGACTGTTGGACCGGCGACGAAATTAATACGCCTCGTTCGCGAAAGGTATCCGGCACGGATTCCTCCGCTTTCAAAAGAACTCCACAACCACCGCAAAAGACGTTAGCCACAATGGGCCCGAGGAACCCCATGTTCGAACCGACGGACGTCTTTATTACGAAATGCTTGGCCATCGAGCGAACAGACGGGAAATATTTATCCGGACCGGCGTCGACCAACCTTTTTTCCCCTGCCACTGCGCAATGGGCTGTCAGAAGATTGGACAATTTTTTACATGGCTACGTTACAATTTGGTCAATCGCATATACAGTCCCTGCTCACTTTATTAGACTCACGTCTATAATCATGATATTTTTAGTTTTACCATGAATAATGGGTATAGCAGCCTTACGCAAATATCACTTAATGACGACCAATGAATTTTCCATATATTTATTTTACAAAAACAATGGATACAAACACAAATAGATCAATATAATTCTTAAAACACTAATATTTTGTTAATCCGCCCTCAGCTGCTCTTAAAGCCGCAACTCTTCTGAACATGCTATCTATGCAAGTTTGTGCAATTTCTTTTAATGCAACGTTATGGTGCCAGTGATAGATTATTCTCTCTATCAACTTGGTCTTTGTTGTTATATTTTCTTTGGCCAGTTCTCTCTTCAGGCACTCCCAGACATTTTCAATCGGATTCATGTCCGGTGAGTTGCCGGGCCATGGTAAAAGGGGGATTTTTTGCTCTTGCAAGAAAATTTTACACTTGGATAGGCAACCCATAAGGCAACCTTGTAGTACGAAATCATTACCTCATCATTACCCCATAGGTTGAAAACAGCGTTGCATTCCTTATAGGATTTCAAAAAGCACCAATTCTTCAGGTGAGTTTAATAAAGTGAGCAGGGACTGTATAAACATTGTTGGCAGATCTTCATCGTTCAAAGTATTTAAAGTGTTATAACATTCTTCACATATCTCTGAAACAATATTAGTTCTCCTATCAAGTTACTCGAGTATACATACGTCCAATACCGTTATTCACTTTTAATACACGTCGGAACAATTCTTTTAACGACCGCGATTTTCATCGAATATTTTCCGTCAGAGGTGGTAGATCCGCGGCAAAATGCGGCTGCACGATAGACCGGGCAAAAAGTATGCACCGTTGTTTTTCGAGAGCCTACGGAATCGCGTTATGAGAGAAACATTTGTATATCTCCCACGGTGAACCGTTCTTTCAGTTGCACGATCGCGCGACACGAATTTAATTTCGGTTTCTCCGTGCGACGGGAGCAAAAAGCCAGAGCGAGACAGAGCGAATATGTATATAGAAAGAGGGAGAGCGAGAGAGAGAGAGGGGGAGAGTGGGATTTAAAATAAAATTCTGTGATCGCCGCGCGCCTCCGACGAGCGCAATTACATTATGAGTCTCCGTCGAACGAGGCTCGGTCGAAAGTCGACGATGTTTCGGTAATTCAATTGCCGGCCGTTGAAAGCGGGGCAAATAGGGATCCTATAAAATTAAAACCAGCCGGATTTTTCAATAAACGATCGCGGCCGTGGCAATAAGTGTCCCGATCGAAAGGGCTAACCGCGTTAATTTGATTGCACGGCTTTTCCCCGATGCGCGCCGCCCCCTCTCGCTCTTCAGCACGCGCCATTTCCACGTCAAATCGCACTGAATTCGCCACATAGTCATCAATATTTTTGCACACTCGTGGCACTCGTTGCTCATCTTCAGAGATCAATTTTCGTGAAATTTTTGCCGTCTACCGCGAACAGTTCGCAGGATTCGAGTGTGTGTATATATTAATTTGTAATTAGAAAAACTTTAATGAATAAATAAAAATTTTATATCCGAATTACAGCAAACATTATGGAAGACGTTATTCTCTAGAACAATATAATAATGATAATATAATTTAGAAGCAGCGTCGCCAGTAAAATTGTTTCCTGGAAATGCTCGTAGAGATGTCACTCAAGAAATGAAATAACGAGTTGCGAATACTACACTCCTCAAACGAATTAAGGGATCACTTGTGCGAACCCGAAAAAGTGGTCCCACTTTACGTGATCATAACTCCGTCAAAAATTGCCGTATCAATATCGTTAAACAATGGTTTGAAAGCCTGAAACCCCTAGTTTCAAATGCTCTGTTTCAAATTGTTGCTATGTTGGCTTTTTACAAAGTTATAGCGAGATGAAGACAACATTGACGGTTAACAAAAATTTTCTGCAACTTTGGAACATCCCACGGGGAGCAACAAATTTTTTTGATAAATCGCGTTAATATCATTTGGAAGGGCTATCTTTCCTGTGTAAATTGTGTGGTTGTTGAATATTGTGCGATTTTTTTTGTTCGAGGTATTCAACATTGAAGTAAATATGGGCTTTTTAACTTTAACTGGCTCCAGGAAGCGAAAAAATTATCGTAGAATCTTGTGCAAAAAAGCAATAGAAAGAGCGTTTCTTTCTCTTCAAGGCACTCCTTTTGTTTATTCAATTTCATTAACATTTCGACATACCAGATGTTTCTGAAAATATGCTTAAAAAATGCACAATTTCCATTTTTCCTTTAACTCGCTATATCTTGGCGAGAAATGATCGTAATACCATGATCCGAACGTCAGATTGAAGCAGAGATCCTGCCGATTCGATTGAGTACCCCATGAACTCGCTGCGACAATGTTTTACCTATGGCAGCTGTGTTTGAAGTTAGTGCTTCGCAGAAATTAGCGCGGCACCAGCTTTGGTCGAGTTTGAACCAAACTCGATTCAAAATCAAAGAACTTTCGATAGAAATGAGGTAGAGCGATGAAATTTTTTTAAAATTAAAGCTGAAACTTTGCAGAATATAGGAAAAATAGGGAGATTATGGTACGAACGTTTTTTAACCTTGAGAAAATCCGTTAAATATGTACAATTTCAAGAAAATGTGGTTTCTCCAGTACCACGCGCAGAAAAAATTCTTTTTGAACATGCTATATATCATTTCCCGTAGATTTTTGCACGCTGATTTCAAATCTGGTCTCAAAACCTACGGGAAATGATATATTTCAGGCTTTCAAACCATTGTTTAACGATATCGACACGGCAATTTTTGACGGAGTTACGATCACGTAAAGTGGGATCAATTTTTCGGGTTCGCACAAGTGATCCCTTAATTCTTTTGAACAGTGTAATTTCAACAGACAAGTCACACCGTAAATGCATACACCCCGCAGTGTAGTAATTAATAATGTGTGATTAACAGGGACATGAATTCTGCCCAGCTTTTTGCGATTCTGGCACACTGTGCAACGGTGTCCAACTGATTGGGGTTCGAGTTAGAGCCAGACCATAGTCGAGTCTCGAATCGAGCCGAGTCGAGTCGCGACCCTTTAGCAGAGATGCGTGAAATTCGTAATAAGGTTTCGTGGCTTGACTTGCCGTGACCCGGGGGACGATGAAGTTAAACAGAAGTGGATACGTCGAATAAACGAACGAAACCGAATCTAGGCCAGCAGCCGGGGGAAGGGAAACCGAGTCGAGCCGAGCCAGTCTCTGCGAGTATGGGCGACAGACGAGTCGAGTGACAGAGACGGAAACTGGCGGAGAAAAACAGAGAGAGAGAGAGAGAGAGAGAGGAAGGGAGTGGGGAGAGCCGCGTGAAAAGAGGTTCGCCGCGAGACGATTTCATCGTAATTACTCGGGGAAAAGCGATGGAAACTCGTTTTGTCTGACGGAGCGTGCGCGAGGACAATTAACGCGATCCATGTTAATTTGCGGTCTCGGCCTCGGCTCCGGCTCCGGCTCTGGCTCCGGCGCCAGCTCCGTCAGCTATCTTCGAGCTGAAACCTTTAATTGGATGCAGGGAAATAAATAAGAAGGTCGGTCCGGACCGGCCCGGACCGAGTACAGTGGTCCGGGGTGGGGCGAGGGGGTTGGTTACTTTTGAGGGAAAAAGCCTCAGAGGGAATCGAGAGCAACCGCGAATCTGGCCGTTTCAATTTCAACGAGTTCGCCTGAACAAATATTCTTAGATAAAGAGAGCTCGGGAGCCGTCTGCACGAACGAGCCTGAATGCCTAATGGTGCCGGAGTATCCGAGTAACTATCTGCCTACCCTCCATCCTCTCTTCTCTCTTTCTTGCACTCTTCCTCTCCCTCTCTCTCTTTCTATCTGCCGCGCGGGGTGGTGACTGCGTGCACGCCGGCCTTGTGCATCGAATATATCGCCGAGGTCTACCGGTGACACTGAAATTCAATATCGACTCCGAAACGATTTTACCGTCGCCAAGAATATTGAAATAACAGAGATTGCTGCCGCGGTCCGTCTGCCATTCTGCACGGACTCCAGTCTCCGTCGTCTCTGTTTTTCGAGCCCTCAGACTCGGTCTCTCGATTCCCAGGGAACTCGTCTGTAAAGACACAGATTAACAGACTTTGTTCCGCGGATTTTCTCGGCTTAAAAACTTCGTTTCCCGAAGACTTTTGGTACGTAGATGAATATACCGGCTGTAGAACTTCAAGCAGATCCAAAATGGCTACTGGGACTGGCGAGGAATTCTCGAAAGCATCTCTTGTTCAAAGGATAATGGACGTACTAACCATTTAAGGTAAAGTGCCCTATGCCTGGACAGCATGTTTTTCTATTTTAAATTTTATCACTTGAAATATACAAAAACAATTTCTTTGGAGTTTTAACATACAGTTCAGAGTTTGTGAAGTAATTTAAAATTAAAAAATCATTGTTTAGATTAATATCTTAATTGTATTAACAAGAATAATTCAAACCTATAGTTGGACATATTAAATCTAATCTAAGCTAGTACCTGGACAGAAGTAAAGCCTATATGGGGACAAATTCAATTTACGAGTTGATCGAGCGAACATAACCTAAAACGTTGGTTGCTGGCGCTGTTGCGCATGCCGAATAGAAGATGCTTTGCGTAATATGTAGTATTCTTATCATAGATTATAGTATTGTACTATTTAACCAAATATATATTTATTTTCATTTACTGTTTTAATAAAACTTGTCATAATACGACTTTTAAGGTTAGGTAGCAATACTGATATATTTAAGATGTAAACATAAAGTATTATTAACGTCACAACCGGAATACATTTTCTACATACGTTATTCAAGCTAATAGAAGACTAATTATACGTACATGTAGTTAAATAATTTGCAAACAATGCGTTGATTTTATTCACAAACACGTGTCCGGCTTCAGGCGTAAGGACATTGCGTATAAGCTTAGAGTGGGACAGCTACTGTCATCGCGTCCCAGTATGGAGTACTTATATTTGAAAACAGTCCTAATCTTGGACATCTAATATTTGGATTAATAATTATTATTTATGTTAAGTTTGATTGCCAATTTATTTTAAAATATCAATATTATTATGCGTGATAATTATTTTTTGTATGAGGGCTTAAATTATATCTTTTTTGCTAACAAAAGTTCGAACTATAAATGCACATGATTCGCATGTAAATAGACTATTTTGTATACTGTTTTCAGATGAACTTTGAATTCATTTTTAAATTTCAATTGATGTCTTAATGAAACAATATTCACACCTACTTGTAGCTAAGGCCTCAGAATATATAATATAATTATTTAATCTCTTAATTACTGATTTTACTATGAAAATTCAATTGTCCAGATTTAGGTATCTCTTTTGGACTGTAAAGACTTAGGGCACTTCACCTTATATAAAAATTTATTTTTTAGAGTTGAAGAATAAAAAGATTGGATGTTGCATTTTTCATTTAAAAAGCACACCTTTCCATATCCATCACAGCGCACGTCCAAAGTAATAATAATAATAAAAATTGTTGGAGATTTTTCTGCAGGATCCGACTTAATACATACATACAAATCCCGGCGCAGGGGAAACGCTGATCTAATGCTAAAATTGTATTTTCAAATCATTTCTAAATATTTCAAAAACACTTCACGTTTAATTTATAATCTGTTTTTGTAATAAAATTGAATTTTTCGACGATCCCTGAAAATTTAACCATCAAATTTTATTTTCAAATCAATTTTATTATAATCAATGAGAAGGACACTGTTATTAGGTTGGAAAAATAGTTCTTGCAGTTTTTATTATAAAATCAAAATAACAAAAACCGTAAGAACTTTCTTTCCGACTTAATAATCAAGGGTTCATTAATGTGACTGAATTCCACTAGATAAAAGTACCTACGGGAACATTTCTAAAAAGCTTCGTAAATCTGTAAGATATCCCTGCGGAGTGTTTCCGCGGGTGGATCGAAACCGAGCAAGAAAGAATCAATTTTTTGAGTCGTCAAGAGCAGGGAACGCGGTTAAAGCAATTTCCATTGGCAACGGGCCGAGTGCCAGCGATCTCAAAGAGTTGGCAGTTGTTTGTGTTTGTGCTCGGGAGTATCGGGGGGTTGGCCTCTCAGATTCGCGGAAGACTTCCGCGGCCCCGTCAAAGGGAAGTGGATACGCGCGTTTATATTTGAAAATAGAATGGAAAATGATTTGACGACCGAGAGAGAGAGAGAAGAGAGGTCGAGAGGGAGTGAGTGCGGTAGTCCTGAAGTAGAAAGCTCTCCGGGAAAAATAAGGTAAGTGGCGACAGCCTTGATATCCAACTACCGGGGTTTCGTTCCGGGCCGCCCGCGCGCCGAGCCACGGTTTCGAGAAAATCGAATTTCCCCGCGAACGTGCGAAATCGATAAACGGATTTTACGAGGAGTTTAGCACGGAACTGGGTCGTCCGTGTCTAAACAGTCCCGTGACGCTTCATGGCTCGTATTAATTCAATATTTAATCGACGAGTCCTTGTATGTTCGAACCCGGAGCCGCGTCTGATTATTTCGTGGATTCGACTGCGACCGCTTCACCGTACACACACATACGTTCATGTCCCTGACCGAGCTCGAACGACTAACGCTTCCCCGATTAGCTCGTATTTATTTTTCATGCGAATCAGTCGAATCAACTTTAACCGGATACGATTTTTATCGGTGACACCATCCACGGCGTATTGTTCCAACGAAGAATCCAGTTGGACCTATTAGGTGTGCGAATAAGTTATTTCCCCTTTTTTTCCAAATTCAAGATTTCGATCGAGAAGTGGTTTAAAATTCGATTACAAGATTTGACGCATACAACGACCACGACCACGACCACGACCACGACCACGACCACGACCACGACCACGACCACGACCACGACCACGACCACGACCACGACCACGACCACGACCACGACCACGACCACGACCACGACCACGACCACGACCACGACCACGACCACGACCACGACCACGACCACGACCACGACCACGACCACGACCACGACCACGACCACGACCACGACCACGACCACGACCACGACCACGACCACGACCACGACCACGACCACGACCACGACCACGACCACGACCACGACCACGACCACGACCACGACCACGACCACGACCACGACAACGACAACGACAACGACAACGACCACGACCACGACAACGACAACGACAACGACGACAACGACAACGACAACGACAACGACGACAACGACAACGACAACGACAACGACAACGACAACGACCACGACCACGACCACGACAACTCGGCAAGCTAATATACAGTCGGGGACAAAAATAAGTGGACAGTTAGTGGAAATAGGTAAAAATGAAGTTTAGTCGAATTGACATGACTATTATAAACTTAAATTTTATTTATTATATATCCTTATAGTGTATAGATTATTTAACGAATAATTGAAGTTCATATTTACATCTTTGTGTAAACACGCCGTGCCATAACGAAAATGTTAGCTATTTATCAGAAGACAAAAATGAGTGGACACTCAATGAAATGCGTAATAAATGAAACACATAACAAAATTAGCACTTGGTATTGCCGCCTTTTGCATGTATTACTGCTTCTAGGCGTCGAGGAATACTTTGTATTAACTTTTCAATATAATCTTTACTAATTTTTTCATATTCAAACTGCAACCTTCTAAAAAAATCGACCTTATTATTTCGCTGATCTAATGGAACTTTTGCGTCTTGTAAACTCCATAAGTCCTCGATAGGATTCAAATCAGGGCTCTGGGCTGGCCATTCAAGCAATTTAATATTGGAATCGTCAAAAAATTTTTTAGTTTTCTTAGCAGTGTGCTTAGGGTCATTGTCTTGTTGAAAGACAAATTCATCGTCGCAACCCATTTTTACCACTGCTCTTCCAAATTTTCATTTAATATATCAATATACTTATCTGCATTCATAATGCCGTCAATTTGTACTAACGTACCAATTCCGTTTTGCGAGAAGCACCCCCACACCATTAATGATCCACCGCCAAATTTAACTGTGGGTGTAATAAATGGTCTTTTATACGTTTCATGTTGTTTTCTCCAAACTTTGTGCTTCTTTTTTAATTGTCGCAACTCAAATTTACTTTCGTCGCTCCAAATTATATTTTTCCAGAATACTAGTGGCATATTTACATATTTTTTTGCAAATGTTAACGTTTTCTCATATTTCTTTTATTAATATGCGGCTTACGTCTAGCGTTGCAGCATCTTAAACCAGCTTCGCGCAGTCTTCGTTTTATTGTTTTTGTTGAAACATTTAATTCCACTATTTCTGCAATACTTCTTGCTGCATTCGTTGGATCTTTTCGACTTGTACGAAAAATTCGACGGTCTTCTTGTATGGTGGTACAGCGTTTGCGTCCACGACCTCTTAAATTTTTCACGGTCTTATGCGCTAGATACGTTTTATAAAGTTTTCCTACTGCACTTTTAGATACGTTGTACTTCCGAGCTATTACACGGTAACTTAATTTCTTACAGCAATCCGATACAATTAAATGGCGAATTTGATATGAAATTTCTTTCGTTTCTGGCATTCTGCAATTATTGTATAAATGTTCTTACTTGTACGAAGCCTGAATTGGTACTAATAAGATTGATGGACGTCACTGTATGTAAGCGTGACCTGTGCCTACTATTTGTATACATTTCTTACCTTACAATATCGTTATAACCAAGTGTCCACTTAATTTTGTCTCCTGATAAATAGCTGACATTTTCGTTATGGCACGGTGTGTTTACACAAAGATGTAAATATGAATTTCAATTATTCGTTAAATAATCTATACACTATAAGGATATATAATAAATAAAACTTAAGTTTATAACAGTCATGTTAATTCGATTAAATTTCATTTTTACCTATTTCCACTAACTGTCCACTTATTTTTGTCCCCGACTGTAAGTTCCTTTTTACCTCCCTTTTTACCACGCTTATATTAGCTTGCCGAATCGTCGTCGTTGTTGTTGTACGCGTCAAATCTTGTAATCGAATTTCAAACCACTTGCCGATGAGCTAGAGACTTTAACTTTAAACATAGCTCAGAACTGGATGACAATGCAATATGTGTTTATGTATGTGTTTGTCTAGTACAGGATCCTAATGCGTCATGTACATTTATAGCTAATAAAAAAACATATAAAGATTTAGTTTTTGTCGAAATTATCTGGGTTGAAAATTATAATTCAAATATTGTCATTGTTTTAAGTTTACTGTTTCCTGTCATTGATGCACACTTCCATCTCCCATCAAAGTCCGCAACTCGACTTCAGTCTCCTAAACTCTTACGGAGTGTTTCCATCGACGCGCAATGATGCAAAACTTGTTTCTTACGAGAATAAAATTCAGTAACAGTTTCCGTTTATGGGTACCGAGTATTTATTCGACAGCCGTATTGCGGATCAGCCTGTATTTATTTTGCAGTTGGATCGACTCTAATCGGATATACTTTCCACGGCCTCGTTCTAACGATAACTCGATCGATATCGACATCGATCGCGACACGGACAACAGCGATGGCCGACAGCCCGAAAAGAGGAAGCCGTAGAACTGTCGAGGGAAAATCTGTAAAAGATTTAGCCATTCCATAAATCGGTATTGTATCCGCGTAAAACGATGATGGACGGGACGCGAAAAGAGTTCGGTGTTTTACACGCTCGTAAAATTCGCCAGCGTTTTAATAAATTTTCGACATTACGTTAGGGCAAGAGTGGCTCGGGGGGAGGAGGAGGATGGTGCAGGCAAAGAGTTACGAGTGCGTTTATCGATTACCGAAACTTCGTCTGTACATTCACGGCGCGCGGAAGCTAGGTCCGCATATAAAACAGGTGATTTATCTCTGGCCCGCCTTTCTAACGAGTTACTCGACAGCGTCTTATCCTAGACCCCTTCGCGGAAACTTCCCGCAAACTTATTTATCGATTATTTCCCTGAAACGCACCCGTTATTCCATCAAATTATTATTAGTAACCGCTCGGTGTACACGGGACTGGCCTCGCTTCTTATGCACAATTAGATTCGCGATGCTCGAGCTCAATCGAGAATTCTGATACTGCTTCGCATCGTTGAGCTTTCGATAAAAATCTAGAAGATCCCAACGAAATTAATATCATCTGACAGATCGATAGACGATTTCAAACACTCATGTATTTTCTGATTTTTTCGAACCGAAATGAAACACTAATTTTCTGCTATTTTAGTATTTGAACTTTGGAGAAAACGTAAACTTGCAATTATTAAGCACCTCTGTAATTATTATTATTATTATTATTATTATATATTATATACGGACCAAGGTCCTTTTATACAAATGTATACAGTGTTTTACGGTATAACTGATAAAAACAAAAAGAAAACTTAACAAAGAAAAGGTCTTAACCTAAAGTTTACATAATGATGGACCGCGCAAAACTAAACAAATACAGGTACGATTAACGAATAATATTGCGCAATTTTGTTTCGAATACCTGTAACGAGCCATTAAAAAAATCAATATTGTTATAAAATATGTTAGAGCTAGCAATAATGCGATTTATTGGATTTATTACTCCATATGAGGATTTGGATTTCATTGTTTGAAATCCTGCTCTTGTTCTCAAAACTCGTTCAGGTACATAGAAATTTATTTGCCCCAGGAGTGCTGGACAATCTATATTATTATTTAACAGATTAAAGATAAAGATCTGGTCGGAAACCTTCTTTCGATCGGATAATGTTTCCAGGTTGACTGTGTTTAATATTCTTGAGTAGTTATGATCAAAGATTGACATTGGGTTGTTTGTCTTATATGCACAAAACCTGAGGGATTTATGCTGCACTCTCTCTAGCATGATTTGATATTTAACGCTATTCGGAGACCATATAATTGAAGCATATTCTAACCGGGGACGGACAAGGGTAATATATAACAACCTAAGTGTATGAATTAAATGAAAATCTGAGGAAAAACGAAGTATGAAACCGAGCATTCTTGAAGCGGAGTTGACAATGTGATAAAAATGGTTGGAAAAGTCTAAGGTAGAGGAGAAGTGAATTCCTAAGTCTTTAACTTCTGTTATTGAGGAGAGAATACAGTCATTAAGACGGTAAGGATATACAGGGTGGTCTTTTTATCTGAAGACATTGAAATATCTCGAGAACTATGTATCGGATCAAAACAAGTGGGCAATGAAAGTTGTTCGTCGCGGAGGGGGACATCCAATGATACCAAACTGGACCCCCACCGCCAGCCCCTGGGGGTGGGGGTGGGAGAAGATAAAAAACTTAAATGGGAACCCCCATTTTTCATTGCAGATTTGGATTCTCCAGAAAAAAATACACAAATTTTACCTAGGAGTTTTTGCATTTTGGTTCACAGATGGCGCTGTAATGGACAAAAATAAAAACGGAAAAAGTCGTTGAAAATTGGGCATATCTCGAGAAATACACATCAGATCAGAAAAATGAAAGTAGACGTATTTGATATTTTTAAGAATGCTATTCAATAACACCATAATTGACCCCCCACCCCCACTTCCTGAGGGTTGATAAACAAACCAATGAATTTTTCCAACTGCTTTCGATTGCAGCGACACCTGTGAAAGAAATTACACCAATAATATCAAATCAATGGAGAACCAAGATTTGCTATAAAAAAGGGTTTCCTATTGAAGATTTTGAAATAGTTCCCTCTCCCACCCTCAGGAAGTAGGGATGGGGGGTCAATTATGGTGTTATTGAATAGCATTCTTAAAAATATCAAATACGTCTACTTTCATTTTTCTGATCTGATGTGTATTTCTCGAGATATGCCCAATTTTCAACGACTTTTTCCATTTTGATTTTCGTCCATTACAGCGCCATCTGCGAACCAAAATGCAAAAACTCCTAGGTAAAATTTGTTTTTTTTTCTGGAGAATCCAAATCTGCAATGAAAAATGGGGGTTCCCATTTAAGTTTTTTATCTTCTCCCACCCCCACCCCCAGGGGGTGGCGGTGGGGGCCCAGTTTGGTATCATTGGATGTCCCCCTTCGCGACGAACAACTTTCATTGCCCACTTGTTTTGATCCGATACATAGTTCTCGAGATATTTCACTGTCTTCAGATAAAAAGACCACCCTGTATAAGAGGTACAGGACGACGGGAAGACCGCATAATACGGCATTTATTAATGTTGAGATCCATACCGTTCCTGTGACATCAGTCGCAGAATCGATCCAGGTCTGCCTGTAATCTGGAAGCATCATCCCGGGACGAGATGATTTTAAAGATTTTTAAATCATCAGCAAATAGGAGAAAGCAACAGTTTTGCAATTTAAATGCAATGAAAATCTGAGGAAAAACGAAGTAATTATAGCGAGTCTACTTGTGAAGGTTGTTAAGAAGAAAAGTCTCGAATCGGAAACGGTCAATGTCTAAAATAATGTAACTTCATGAGAAATGATAGGATCCGCGAGTCCCCGGGAGAGTTAATTTCGTCGTATCCCAACTCGGCCGCGCAGAATCGACATAAATAAAATCGTGCGGCAAGCCTCGGGAGGGTTAATTTCATCGGCGTATATTTTCGGCGCGGCGCGGCGGGGAAACTCGGTGTAAGAAAAATTTTGCGGAGATCTCAGGGGGGTTAATTTCGTCGGCGTATATTTCCGGAGCAGCAGGGAAAATCGATGCAAGACAAATTTTGCGGAGATCGGGACCTCGAGGGGGTTCGTTCGGCCAGGGCAATTTTCGAGACAGTGATTCCGTGACCCGTTCGATTCTCGGGCTTGCGGTCATGTTCGCCGCGAGGTGTTTCCACGTCGTAAAAACGTCCGCGAGTTGCGTAACTCTGGCGGCGCTCGTCGGGCCAACGACCCCCGGTTCCCATTCTGGTTCCCGTTCTGGTTCCCGTTCCGGTGGCAAGGTATGGGATGCGCCTTGCAAACGAACACGCGTACTCGGCTCGGCCGAAAATTGCAACCGGGATTGGTTCGAAACCGCCGGTACCGATCGGCCACGTTCCAGAACGCGCACGTACCGCCCGAAATCCCTGATTTACCGCTCGAGGACCGCGCTCGCTATTCTCGCCAGGCGGAACGTGGCACACGCACACAGTCCCGCTCGATAATCTGTGTGCAAGTCGAACACGGCCGAACGTAGGCGCGTGCATCTACTTATGCGAGCGTGCATCGCCATCCCCTCTCCCTCCCTCCCGGCCCTATCTGCATCGTGAGAGGCTGTGCGCCCAACTGCACCCTCTGCGATGCTTCTGCGAATTCGCCATCTACCCAGCGTTTTACATCGAAATTTGACGCCTGCTTTCACCCCCTAGATTGTGCTCGTTGCAAATTATAAAGATGTTAACGAATTCGCGAACGAGGCGGGGCAGGAATACAGTCTAGGTCGAATCAGTCTAGGTCTCTTCTTTAAAGCGGACCGCGAGATCCAATTTCCGATCAAAGCAGAAGAAAAGAAAAAGAACAGAAGCAGCAGACGCCGGGCAGGTCGGTGTCGAAACGAGCTGGCAATTGCCACATTATGTAGTTCCCGCTGCTCAAGATTACAAGGCACGCGAGCTTAAGCTCTGCAATAATGTTCGCGTTCAAGCCTGCCGGACGCTAAGGGCACGCGCGACTCGAATGCTGCACACCGAGACCTCAAATTATACGAACGTGGCATTACAGTCTTAAATTTCGGTCCCGGTGAAACCCAGCTAAATTCTACGCTTTCTCTCTGGATCGTAACTGCTTAAAGGAAGAGAGACGGGAGAGGAGGGAGAGAACGATCTCTCCACCGGTCGTGTCTCGCAAAAATACCTCCCAAATTTATTATAGGGACCAAGCTTGTCCCGACCGAGATTCTCCTATTCTACGGAGTCTGAGCCGGGCATGACTCAATTCCTCTCCTGAATTCAAGATAGCACTGTCTATTTGAACGACGGGTCACTATAATTCATTCACGCACGGTGGCTCGCGTGTTCCAAATAAACCCTGAATGTAACCAAGTGAATCCCATTTATTTATTATTTCTTTTAGCAACAGTAGTGGGTCATTCGTGTTCACGATTTCCCAAGGACTTAACATCTGTACAATGATCTGTGTTCTCGACACCTTCGATTACGTCGGAACGCTCTGAATATTTATTCGGTGCCGGTTTAAGCGAGGAAAGAAGGACACCGGGTTGAATTGAGGAACGGAAGAACAGCGTATTAACTGAACACCCAACTTGACTAAGTAGATCTATTAATTAATTGAAGCACGGGCTCTTACGCAGTCCTAGACACTTGGTCTACTTCTCGAAGGGTTACCCTGGATTGGTCGACAACTCGTTTGACCGACACTGTTTACATAAAGGATTGGACCAACAGTAACTTTCGTCGACACTATGTTTTCATCTACACGGTCAAATGTCTTCATCGACACGGTTTGGCCGACACTAACACGGTCAAATCGTTAATGAAAACAGTGTCGGTCAAATGAGTTGTCGACCAACCCAGGGTAACCCACTTCTCGTACGCTCGGCGCGACGCGACGCACAGTGGGGTATTTGGCCTGAAAAAGTGGAAAAAACTATTGTAGCGTTATTTATAGGCTCAAGGTTATAATATTATATATTGTTGGATTCGCCTTAAGATCAGCTACAACATTATGAAATCCAAAATACATTTTAGTATTTGAAAAATCAAATTTACCTCAATTTTTTGAAAAACAAATTTTTTTTAACTTTTATATATTGAAATTTGTAGATGTCTGTATACTGTTCCTCTTTTGTTCGAAACATTTTTTCCTCAGATTATCGAGAACCCCTGAAAAAGCAAGACGATAGTGGAATTCAAATTTTAGGGTTATGTTTGCGGCGCATAGGTTCGATCATATAATACACAAAGATAGCAATTTTTGTAGACATTTATCAAACGTTCGATTCGGATGTGAATCATTTACGTTGAAAGACACGTTTGCTATAGAATGTTTTCTATAAGAGAAAAAGAAAGATGGTGGTGTTTCGTCCTAGACCCGCTAGAGGACTCATCAGTAAGGCTATCTAGCGGGTCCTGCCTTAGACACAAATGTCTGGAGGAGGGACATTAATATACTAATTGATGTCATTTTAGTAACTTGCGAGAAAGTCATTCAACCATTTGTCCATCTTGTGGACAATGTCGAAACTAGGCCTTTCTCGAACTGTTGTAGGTTTTTCGCCAATTATGATCAGTGTCGCCAGTTAGTAACCGAACGGTTACTCGAGGGGAATACAAGGTACCCCCTCTCTGATGACCAGAGCGGCAGAGGAGTTCAGGAGTAGGGTAATATGTGACACGTTGCGCGTGCGCGACGACGAATTTAGTGGGGCGAATGGAAGACACGTTGCGCGTGCGTGATGAGGACGCAACAATGACATGACATTTCGCAGGTTTTAGGTTATTGCAGCGTATCTACGAATCGTTCTGCAGATTATGAACTTTCTTTATTATAAATGAAATGAATTGTAACATGGGAGTTTCAGTTGTGAAGCGGAGTATGAATATTGAAAAAAATGTTGAAATCTATAGTACTATATATTAAAAAGTTTGGTATAGGGAAGATGAAAGAAATTGTAGAACTGAATACTGAATGTAATAAATATATTATAGGTACATAATACAATAAAATTGTAGGAAAATATAGTCTATCAGCTATATATGTATATATGCTATGGGAAAGGATGGTAAAGGGCAACAACTATTGAGTTATTGACGGTGAATATTAATATATATATTAATGAACATATTAATGAACTCTACTCATATCACATCTCATATAACATACAATAATATCGTTCTGCAGAACGATTCGTATGATTCATTTCATAACTACGATACGCTGCAATAACCTAAAACCTGCGAAATGTCATGTCATTGTTGCGTCCCCATCGCGCACGCGCAACGTGTCTTCCATTCGCCCCACTAAATCCTCGTCGCGCACGCGCAACGTGTCACATATTACCCTACTCCTGAACTCCTCTGCCGCTCTGGTCATCAGAGAGGGGGTACATTTTTTCACCGTGACTCCCCTCAACTGGCGACACTGATTATGATAAAGACGCAAACATAACCCTAAAATTTGAATTGAAAAATGTATCGATCGAAAAATAGTTTCTACTTTATCATAATTGGCGAAAAACCTACAACAGTTCGAGAAAGGCCTAGTTTCGACATTGTCCACAAGATGGACAAATGGTTGAATGACTTTCTCGCAAGTTACTAAAATGACATCAATTAGTATATTAATGTCCCTCCTCCAGACATTTGTGTCTAAGGCAGGACCCGCTAGATAGCCTTACTGATGAGTCCTCTAGCGGGTCTAGGACGAAACACCACCATCTTTCTTTTTCTCTTATAGAAAACATTCTATAGCAAACGTGTCTTTCAACGTAAATGATTCACATCCGAATCGAACGTTTGATAAATGTCTACAAAAATTGCTATCTTTGTGTATTATATGATCGAACCTATGCGCCGCAAACATAACCCTAAAATTTGAATTGAAAAATGTATCGATCGAAAAATAGTTTCTTCTTTACGATAGTGGAATATTTGCACTATTATAACTTGAAAAATATTTAAGAAAAAAATATTTTAATGCAATGTTTTGGAAAGCTGTCAAAACAAGCTACAAGAATATGCAACAAAAAATAGGGAGTTCTATTTAAGAAATGGAAGATAACCTTCGCGTGATTTTCAAACGACTATCCAAGGTCAAATCAATGTCACCATTTTATGCCCCCCTCTAAACCATACAACTTTTGTCTGAAACATTTTTCTCCAAAATAGCTTCATTTCCCAGATATACGTCTGTTTCGCGTTAAATGACTCACCCGGTATATTATAAGAATATTTTAAAATGATTACCATTAATTTTCATCGGAAAATACATAAGAAATTTCTTCCTCGGATAAGGTTTCTTCTTCATTTGAGGCCAAGCGTAGCCAAACGTACGCGTACGCGAAACGCTGCTAAACACTTCATTCTAAATTAGCTATAAAATTTGAATCCGGACATATCCGGAATCAAACTTTGTTGGCTTATAATCACGAATCTTTACAGAATGTAATGACACCAAAAAGAGCACTGAATACGGCTTTATACTATAACAAAATTGTCAATAAAGTTTTGTAATTTTTAAAAAGCTTACAGAATGATTGGTAATATTCAAATATTAATAACTATACTAATTTAGATCATAACAAAATAAAATCTATGCGAAAGTGCGCTGTATACCTACCCGAACAACTTTTGTAATACAAGAATTTACAGAATTTCCCTTCAAACACATGAAAATCGCCAATGAACAGACCAGGGAGTGTAAGCTGCAATGGGAATCATTCAACCAGTAAAATTAGTTCGGCCCTGGGAAACAGGTGGCGTTGGTGGCGCATCAGCGCATGCGCACTGATCATAAATGGCGTGAAGCCACCAAGCTGCACCAAGCTAACATGGAAGCCAAGCCAAACTCGCTCATTGTCGCAAAACACTTCCACGAATAAATTGGAGTGAACAGGAGTGAAGCCAATCTCAGTTCTGTATCTTCTGTATCTACGCGCATCCACGTGTAGTGTCTAGTGCTTTATACAGCTTTATATCATTTTGTATCGTTGAGTAAAATTGTTCAAAGTGAGTGTATTTAGTGAAAAGTAGCTATGGTTGCGAAATTGTACAAAATAATATACAAAACATTGTAAACGAAAATAAATATATAATAAACATTTAATTTTATTTGAAACTGCACAAATTTCTACCCTTTTTACTTTAAATATTAATTGTAGCGTGTACACATATAGCTACGGTATATAGAGTTGTGTGAGTCACGCGAGTATCTGTGTATAGGTGAGTTAGCGTTTATATCTATATATACTGCCATTAGTTCGGCCCTGGGACATAGAGAGCGCTAAAATACTAGTTTCATTTTTAACACGGCAGCTTACGCTCCCTGGAACAGAGGCTGTCTTAGAGACTGTTTAAGAACGCCAAGCGCGCCTTCAAATCTCTCGACTTTCGATGAAGTTTACTACTTCACGGGTGTACAAATAGAAAAAATAATATTGCAGCCTTATTCTTCAGACCTTTAACTACAACGAACAACAAAAATTTTATGCCATACGCAAAAATTTAGAAATTGAATTTTTTCCACTTTTTCGGGCCAAATACCCCACTGTGCGACGCTTCCCTTTTCGGACGTGTGTTCGATACGCTGTTCCAAACGCTTCTGTTTAAATGATTCTCTCACCTCCGCTCGGCATCTTCATTATCGCTAACGATAATCGCTACAATGCGGTGTTTGAATTCAAACACGTCTACATTTAAAGATCACACGGACTCAGCCGGAACAATCTGGCTCTTAAAGATCGCTAACTTCTTTCTAAAATCAATGCCTTCTAAGTGGGCGTGGCTTCATGGCTCTCGACTTATTGGGGGGCCCCATTCAGACAATGTCCCAACTCAACCGATTAGGAAGAAATTATTTTTCGATCGATCATTTTTCAATTCAAATTTTAGGGTTATGTTTGCGGCGCACAGGTTCGATCATATAATACACAAAGATAGCAATTTTTGTAGACATTTATCAAACGTTCGATTCGGATGTGAATCATTTACGTTATAAAGACACGTTTGCTATAGAATGTTTTCTATAAGAGAAAAAAGAAGGAAGGATGGTGGTGGTGTGTTTCGTCCTAGACCCGCTAGAGGACTCATCAGTAAGGCTATCTAGCGGGTCCTGCCTTAGACACAAGTGTCTGGAGGAGGGACATTAATATACTAATTGATGTCATTTTAGTAACTTGCGAGAAAGTCATCCAACCATTTGTCCATCTTGTGGACAATGTCGAATTGCTATCTCTGTGTATTATATGATCGAACCTGTGCGCCGCAAACATAACCCTAAAATTTGAATCAACCGATTAGTGTCTGCATAGAAAATTGAATACTCTAATTCAAAATTCAAAATCCAAAATTCGCTCTAGTTAATCCGTTTAGCTCGCGTAACGTCGAAGAAGTCGGTAAGTTCGCGAAAACTCGAGGGGGAAGTTTGCTTCCTGTTTTTCCGCGGGAAAAACGCGGAGTCGGTGAATCGCGTCGGGGCGTGTCGCGGAGAGGAACGGAGAGGATAATGCTCGGGCGGCGCGGCAGGGACTTGTGTAGCAGCGGCGAGGATCTAAAATATTCGAATCGTCGAGTGTGTTGAACGCATCAACCGTCGACGGGACAAAGGGGGAGACCGAGTGGAGGCTAGGAGACGAAAGTACTCGGAGTGCTCTCTCACGCGAGACAACGAGGTTGACGGAACGGGCGCGTGCATTTACGTCCGTCGTGTAGCTCGAGCAAGGGGCGGAGCGACAACAGCTGCCACCGTGGTGGGGGGCACGTGGACATAGAGCGAGAGAGATCGAGCGAGTGTGTGCGAGTGAAAAGGGGAGAGTGGGGGGAAGAGAGAACGGCGGGGGAGATTAACGAGTGCAAGGTATAATTGCCGGGACACGCAAAACGTCGAGCCACTCGAGCCGATCTTCAGAGCGTGGTAGGAGGAAGAAAGGGAGCAGGGTGAAAGAAGGCGAGAGTCAAGAGGGATGAACGAGGCGAAGACACAGAGGCCGAACACGGCCGACCAAGGGAGAGGCCTAGAACGCGAACGAGGAGCAAAAGAGACGTGAACAGAGTGTGCGAGAGAGAGAGAGAGAAAGAGTCGTAGAGGCGGGTAGAAAGGTCGTTACGCTGTGGAGAAGCAGCGACAATGCCTCGACTTTAAATCTAGACGAGGAGGGACGAGCAAAGGACGAGAGAGGCAGCACGCTCGCTCTAGAACAGCAAAAGAGGATAAGATCAGCGAGAAGAAATGAAGAGAAGAGAAAGCACCGAGCGTAGATCCGTCTGTCTGTTCGTTTGCCTACGAGCGTCGGTGTTTTGTAAAATTTAAGGAGTTCTTCGCGAAAGGGTGGCGTGGCGTGGCGCGTTCCGTGGCGTGGCGTGCCGCGCTGTACCGGTGTGGTGTGGCGCCGTAGAACGGGGAATGAAAAGCGGGGACAGAGATTCTCTGGCCGGCTCCGGCGCTGTATGCACTGGCGTAGAAAAAATTTTTGCGCCTAAGTGTCTCTTTAAATTCAACGTTAATTACGCGGACACAGGCTTCTCGAGGGCTCTCCTCCTCTGTCTCTCCGTGAAAACGGCACAATTTTTAATTCTTCGTATTGTCGCGCGTAACGACCGACAGTAAAAATACCACTCGCCGAAGATTCACGGGAATAGCCGACCAGTCTCCGAGACGTCGGCCATTCGTTGGATCGTCGTCGACCGTTCGCGACGAACGTAAACGATGTCGCGCGCGCGTTTGTGCCCCTCCGATTCCGCGCCAATGCACACTCGTCATGCCAGCCGGACAGCGCATCCAGTATACGGCTGAGAAAAGCGGGACACGGGTCTCCAGGGGCCTTTAAACGCATCAGGCATCGCGTGGAACACGTCAGATTCTTCGTTCCCGCTGCCTTTATAATTTCCTATCGGATGAACCGCCCTGTTCCACTTAATTTCACCCAGGAGCGGACTAGCCTTGCAACGCTGACGTTTCTTCTATTTATTATGTGTATATTTATTATTATTTTCGTTAAACTGGAGTAAAATTCTAGTTTTATTTCTCTTTTCCTTCTAAAGAATTATTTAGTCACAAAAAGACGAAAACAGTACTGGCCATAGCAACACCAGGAATACCGGGGCAGTGTCCGACTAATGCCGACGCATACTACTCGCAGCGCCGCGAGGCAAAAACGCAAAATATCGCGGAAGCCGTAGTTTCTCCAGTTTCGAATCGGATCCCAGCTGGGAACAAGGAACGCGCTCCCGGCGATTTTTCGATCATCCGCGCCAGCTATGATTAGATGGTTGGCGTTAAGCCATCGGCAGCGCGGAAACAACCGCAACGCTCGAGCCTAGTACGTTGCGAGGTGAGGCACGGGTCCGGAGGGGAATCGATTCACAAAGACCGTTCGCGAAACAAATTACGCGTCCGATAGATTGTAGCTGTTCGGGACCGCGTTTACACTGGCGAGCTTTGAAAATCATTACGTAGCTGCGCCCGAACGGCGTTATTCAATTATTCGTGGAACGAGAGACTCGGAATTAACGGGGAAAACAAGGGCGCCGCCGATCGATACCCCAGGCCGAAACCGATCAACAACTGGAACGCTCTTACTTTTGTCGCGAGCATCATTCCCGTCACCGATACATATTTCATGTGCACACTGCGTTCGGAAGTCCGTTTGCTAGACGACATTCCATTACTCGTAGGTGATAGGAAAAAATGTTTCAGGCGAAAGTTGTAGGGTACAGAAAGAAGTACACATTGATAATATTTATATTTGAGAAGCTCTGAGGAGATTGAAACCTACATCTTAAATTATTTATTGTCGAAGGTAACGCCAAGACGTTTTCAAAACACTAGAATACTTTCTGCAATTATCTTTATTTACATATTTATGTGTTAAGATAGGCCATTCAAGGTCACTCAAGGTCAATTGCAATGGATATCTCAACGTCAGCGTGAAAGTTGATTTCTCGATTTCTGTCCATTGTCAACGCACCGGTGCGGTGCGTCAAACGCGAACAAGGAGAAACAGAGAGAGTTCCCCTATTTAGGGGAACAGAACAACATTATGTCCGGAAAGTAGCGGAACTTCTTTAATTTAAAGCAAACCAGAGTTGGGCAGTGTTTAAATACTTCTCGCCTCGGCTCTACAACGCCATCTCTGTACTATGATATGGAGTAACGAATAAACCATTAACCCACCATTAAAATTATTTAAATACCGATTGGAATAAAAGATACATAACTTTTATTCGTTATTCGACTTTTATTTAAATAATTTTGTATTCGCCGAGAAGGTATTCGATGAATACAAGATTATTTAAATAAAAGTCGAATAAAAGATACTTTTATATTCGAACCTTCGAATAACGAATACAAATTTTGTATCTTTTATTCGTTATCCGAAATTTGTATTTAAATACAATTTAAAGACAATGGATTTAAATACAATTGTATTTAAATACAATTTTTGCCCAACACTGAAGCAAACTACTATGGCCATCTATTGAAACAAAACAAAACATAACCTGAAAGCTGTGACTTTCTTCTACAAAACAAGACCACGACCACTGCAATCGATCAACGGATTGTCAAGTTATAGCGCATAAAGTGATAGTACCTTTAGTCTCCTCGTCACAAAAACACGATGGAACAAAGAGCAAATTTTAAATTTTGTTTCAAGCTCGAATTCGTTCCACAGATTCAAAATGTCAACGGTGAATATTATCTGGGTGTTATGGAGTGTTTGTGGAACAGAATCGTTCGAATGAGGCCCGAAAATCGAGCGCCGCGAAGTTGGTTTTGTTGTACTATTTGATGCACCGTCTCACAGGACCATCACAGTTCGTGAATTTTTGACGAAAAACAAATCTGTGTGCTCCAACATCCTCCGTGTGACTATTTCCTGTTCCCAAACCTCAAACTGACCGTGAAAGGAACGCTTTATGACAATGTTATTAATGCCCAAAGTGTCGTGACGAGAGTCATTGAGGCGATTCCGCAAAATTAAATTAGAAAATCTACGCTAGCATTGCTTGAACGTGCCTAGCGGTGTATTTATGCGGAAGGGATAATTTCGGCAAAATAACTAAGGTGAAGTGCCCTATGCCTGGACAGCATGTTTTTCTATTTTAAATTTTATCACTTTAAATATACAAAACCATTTCTTTGGAATTTTAACATACAGTTCAGAGTTTGTGAAGTAATTTAAAATAAAAAAATCATTGTTTAGGTGAATATCTTAATTGTATTAACAAGAATAATTCAAACCTATAGTTGGACATATTAAATCCAATCTAAGCTAGTACCTGGACAGAAGTAAAGCCTATATCGGGAGAAATTCAATTTACGAGTTGATCGAGCGAACATAACCTAAAACGTTGGTTGGTGGCGCTGTTGCTCATGCCGAATAGAAGATGCTTTGCGTAATATGTAGTATTCTTATCATAGATTATAGTATTGTATTATTTAACCAAATATATATTTATTTTCATTTACTGTTTTAATAAAACTTGTCGTAATACAACTTTTAAGGTTAGGTAGTAATACTGATAGATTTAAGATGTAAACATAAAGTATTATTAACGTCATAACCGGAATACATTTTCTACATACGTTATTCAAGCTAATAGAAGACTAATTAGACGTACATGTAGTTAAATAATTTGCAAACAATGCGTTGATTTTATTCACAAACACGTGTCCGGCTTCAGGCGTAAGCACATTGCGTATAAGCTTAGAGTGGGACAGCTACTGTCATCGCGTCCCAGTATGGAGTACTTATATTTGAAATCAGTCCTAATCTTGGACATCTAATATTTGGATTAATAATTATTATTTACGTTAAGTTTGATTGCCAATTTATTTTAAAATATCAATATTATTATGCGTGACAATTATGTTTTGTCTGAGGGCTTAAATTATATCTTTTTTTCTAACAAAAGTTCGAAGTATAAATGCACATGATTCGCATGTAAATAGACTATTTTGTATATTGTTTTCAGATGAACTTTGAATTCATTTTTAAATTTCAATTGATGTCTTAATGAAACAATATTCACACCTACTTGTAGCTAAGGCCTCAGAATATACAATATAGTTATTTAATCTCTTAATTACTGATTTTACTATGAAAATTCAATTGTCCAGGTTTAGGTATCACTTTTGGACTGTAAAGACTTAGGGCACTTCACCTTATATAAAAATTTATTTTTTAGAGTTGAAGAATAAAAAGATTGGATGTTGGATTTTTCATTTAAAAAGCACACCTTTCCATATCCATCACAGCGCACGTCCAAAGTAATAATAATAATAAAAATTGTTGGAGATTTTTCTGCAGGATCCGACTTAATACATACATACAAATCCCGGCGCAGGGGAAACGCTGATCTAATGATAAAATTGTATTTTCAAATCATTTCTAAATATTTCAAAAACACTTCACGTTTAATTTATAATCTGTCTTTGTAATAAAATTGAATTTTTCGACGATCCCTGAAAATTTAACCATCAAATTTTATTTTCAAATCAATTTTATTATAATCAATGAGAAGGACACTGTTATTAGGTTGGAAAAAAAGTTCACACTGCGTATAAGCTTAGAGTGGGACAGCTACTGTCATCGCGTCCCAGTATGGAGTACTTATATTTGAAAACAGTCCTAATCTTGGACATCTAATATTTGGATTAATAATTATTATTTACGTTAAGTTTGATTGCCAATTTATTTTAATATATCAATATTATTATGCGTGATAATTATTTTTTGTCTGAGGGCTTAAATTATATCTTTTTTTCTAACAAAAGTTCGAAGTATAAATGCACATGATTCGCATGTAAATAGACTATTTTGTATATTGTTTTCAGATGAACTTTGAATTCATTTTTAAATTTCAATTGATGTCTTAATGAAACAATATTCACACCTACTTGTAGCTAAGGCCTCAGAATATACGATATAATTATTTAATCTCTTAATTACTGATTTTACTATGAAAATTCAATTGTCCAGATTTAGGTATCACTTTTGGACTGTCCAGACTTAGGGCAACTTTACCTTAATTGTTTTTTTGTCATTTAGAACGTTCCGCTACTTTCCGGACATACCGTGTAAGAGGGTGCGGTTCGTTTATGCCAGGAAAGTTGACGCGAACTATCCAATATTGGAAAAACAAACGCAGATATTGACTCGCCGTTAATAAAAACGCAATATTAAATTATCGGGAGCGCAGTATTACCCCGATATTGGGTCAGTGCTTAATATGGGGATGCCAGGCGGGTCGATACGGAACAAATAAAAAATCTAATTTCGCCCGGTTATGCTTTGCTTCCGGTGCACCGCAACCGATCGGCTCCCTGGTCGACGTGCGTTAATCGGCGACCACGATTCTCCTGGTTCGAAGCAAGCCCCGTTTCCGGTGTCCGGACTCCATCGAAACCGACGCCGCCTCTTGCTCGTGCAACTTTCACCGCGGGGGTGTGCGCATTCCCTCTCCGTTAAATGCATCAGCTTATAGCGACGAGGGCGACGAGAGGGGAAGGAAACGTGCGGAAACGAATTTCATCAAACTTGTCTCGGCTGGAGGCCGACCAGCGGATGTTGTTTTTCGGGGACGATCCAGATTTCGCGATCCTGCGATCCCATTTCGGTGATAAATGCTCCGAAGGAAACGACAGGTGCTGCCTGCTCGGCCCGATCGAACACGATTGTGCAGAACTGTGCGTCCTGGTTCGAGGACTTTGCACAATGGACGGTGTCCATTAGCTCGCGGAGCTCGCCAATTAACTTTCGATGCTCTCGGCATTTTTCTTTACGGTGCTTCCGGAAGTTTCATTTCGAAGATGAAGTGTAATCTTCAGTTTCCGTGCTTTATTGCTCCACGATTTTTCTCCACAATGATCAACCCTTCGCACTCGAGCGGCGACTCTTAGGCGCAAATCAGGACCATTGTTCAAAGTATTTGTTACATTGTTAAAGTATAGAATAAATTACTATTATATGTGAATTAAATTATGTTTGATACATAGAATCGTTTGTGTAGAAGTTTCGAAAGGAGCAGACCCCGCAGACGCAGTCCCGAGGTAAATACACAGGCACGATGAACGAGGGAGCGTTTTGTCGGCAGCTTGGTTTTTCCGATTCTTTTTTTCTCCCTTTTCTGATGGTGTTGAACCGCGGACCGGACATCGGCGTTCGCCGGCTACTAATGAACTCCATTGAAATGAATCGCCGAACCGATAATAATTAGCGTTCTACGGACTTTCGTTGGCCAGCGTTCTGTCTTTCAACGATGAGCGGATCTCCTCTCTATCCCTTCGCGCACCTACTACCTCTACGCCTCTACCCCTCCCCTGTGCTTCTCCGGTCGGTGAAAATGGCGGATCGTAATTACAAAGCGGTGAGCCCCGACGGGAAACGTAGGTGGTCGGTTTTCGGAAAAGGCCGGCTTTGCCACTGACAGCTAGATGAAAAGCCTCGTTAAAATGTCTCTGCGAGTCTAAGCGAGCCCGGCGACGACCATGGGACTCATATCCGCGGGGTTAGGCTGGCGAGCCCAATTCTACAGGGTGTCCCAGTTGTGCGCAAACCTCACCAACGTATCCTTCTTTTTCAATTTGTAAGCATTTTAAACTCTTCTGGGTTTATTTCGCTTTACAGGAATAATATAAGTGAATGCGATAATATAAAATACAGTAATAATACAATAATAATACAAGTGAATACAGTAACAATGTCCGTTATCAGTAAATAGCGCCAACATATTCCACGAGAAATGTGAGAAACAAATGTGTTGTCAAAAGATTGGCTCTTCAATGCTTCACTGAACAGTTGTAATAAAATTGAAAGGAAATATTGCAGATACAACTCTCATGTTCAGACCGCGAATTTTATGAATTTATAAAGCAAGATTAAATGTATTGAAGAATATTGATATATTGTTCCTAATTTATTAAAGCGATTAAAGAAATAAACAATTTCCTGTTCCTCGCAACTCGTGCAGAGAATTTTTATTTTGCACAGAGATCCACGAGCTAGCAATTTATCCCTGTATATATGGGGTGTTGGACAAGAAAGCAATCTATTGTCTATTGTTTTTATATATTTTTTCTCATTTTTGTTTGAATGCTGGTACATTTTGACCAAAAGGAATTTGGACACCCTGTACATCGAGCAGTTGAAACGCGGAGCGTCTCTGAGCATCGAGACTAAGTTACCGCCCCGCAGACGCGCGGAACTAATTAAACAGAAATTTAATACGTCGGATTAATTCGGCCGATATGCCGGATACGCTCCCCGGGAAATTCAGCCTTGTGAAGAGTCGACGGATGTCTTCGAGCGTCATCGGCGCCCAGCCATCCGACGCGGGATCATGTTCCCGTAGACTTTCCGAGCTTTATAGTTACTGTAGACGGTTAATCCGAACGCGAATGGTAAATCTACCTTGCTGCGTTTACCAGATGATTTAAGGGGATCCTCCGGGTGTGCTTGGAACAGAAATTGCATCGGAGGATGTCTGCCCATTTATACCTACGTGTCCTATTAATACACTTGTTAAGATGATAGGAATAATAATACCTTATTCGGGGATGTTGTTAATAGCTGCATACGACAAAAGGGTTCCACTTCGAGTATAAACTTCAATTCTGTTGTAAATTGCAGCATGTCACAAAAATATATTTGTGGACTGTGTTTGTTTATAACTCGAATAATCTTTCAAGATAATCAACAAGGTCTCCCCTTTTTATTCAAATAAAATTTAGATCATTCCAGTGGAAAGTTTTGCTTAAAATAAATTCTTCAAGGTAGTATATGCCGGTTGATAACTACCCATAGTTTTGTAGGACATCGAACACTTCACGGTTCTACCAATTTTTTAAAATATTCAGCAAAGTCTTCTCTTTCTAGTAAACCAAAATGCAAATCGATCCATCCAGTAGTTTTTCCAAAATTAATTCCTAAACACTGTACGTGCTCATTTTAAACTACCCCTACTTTTGTAGGACATCGATCACTTCACGGTTCTACCAATTTTTTAAAACAGTCAGTAAAGTCTTGCCTTTCTAGTAAACCAAAATGCAAATCGATCCATCCAGAAGTTTTTCTAAGACAAATTCCTAAACACTGTATGTACTCATTTTGAACTACCCCTATCTTTATAGGACACTGAAGACTTCACGGTTCTACCAATTTTTTAGAACAGTCAGTAAACTCTTGCCTTTCTAGTAAATTAAAATGCAAATAGATCCATCCAGTAGTTTTTCCAAGATAAATTCCTAAACACTGTATGTATTCATTTTAAACTACCCCTATCTTTACAGGACATCGAACACTTCACGGTTCTACCAATTTGTTAAAATATTCAGCAAAGTCTTGTCCTTCTAGTAAATCAAAATGCAAATCGATCCATCCAGTAGTTTTTCCAAAATTAATTCCTAAACACTGTATGCATTCATTTTAAACTACCCCTATCTTTACAGGACATCGAACACTTCACGGTTCTACCAATTTGTTAAAATATTCAGCAAAGTCTTGTCTTTCTAGTAAATCAAAATGCAAATCGATCCATCCAGTAGTTTTTCCAAAATTAATTCCTAAACACTGTATGTACTCATTTTGAACTACCCCTATCTTTATAAGACACTGAAGACTTCACGGTTCTACCAATTTTTTAGAACAGTCAGTAAACTCTTGCCTTTCTAGTAAATTAAAATGCAAATAGATCCATCCAGTAGTTTTTCCAAGATAAATTCCTAAACACTGTATGTATTCATTTTAAACTACCCCTATCTTTACAGGACATCGAACACTTCACGGTTCTACCAATTTGTTAAAATATTCAGCAAAGTCTTGTCCTTCTAGTAAATCAAAATGCAAATCGATCCATCCAGTAGTTTTTCCAAAATTAATTCCTAAACACTGTATGCATTCATTTTAAACTACCCCTATCTTTACAGGACATCGAACACTTCACGGTTCTACCAATTTGTTAAAATATTCAGCAAAGTCTTGTCTTTCTAGTAAATCAAAATGCAAATCGATCCATCCAGTAGTTTTTCCAAAATTAATTCCTAAACACTGTATGTACTCATTTTAAACTACCCCTACTTTTGTAGGAGATCGAACACTTCACGGTTCTACCAATTTTTTAAAACACTCATCAAAGTCTTCCCTTACTAGTAAACCAAAATGTAAATCGATCCATCCAGTAGTTTTTCCAACATAAATTCCTAAACACTGTATGTACTCATTTTGAACTACCCCTATCTTTATAAGACACTGAAGACTTCACGGTTCTACCAATTTTTTAGAACAGTCAGTAAACTCTTGCCTTTCTAGTAAATTAAAATGCAAATAGATCCATCCAGTAGTTTTTCCAAGATAAATTCCTAAACACTGTATGTATTCATTTTAAACTACCCCTATCTTTACAGGACATCGAACACTTCACGGTTCTACCAATTTGTTAAAATATTCAGCAAAGTCTTGTCCTTCTAGTAAATCAAAATGCAAATCGATCCATCCAGTAGTTTTTCCAAAATTAATTCCTAAACACTGTATGCATTCATTTTAAACTACCCCTATCTTTACAGGACATCGAACACTTCACGGTTCTACCAATTTGTTAAAATATTCAGCAAAGTCTTGTCTTTCTAGTAAATCAAAATGCAAATCGATCCATCCTGTAGTTTTTTCAAAATTAATTCCTAAACACTGTATGTACTCATTTAAATCTACCCCTATCTTTATAGGACACTGAAGACTTCACGGTTCTACCAATTTTTTTAAACAGTCAGCAAAGTCTTCTCTTTCTAGTAAATCAAAATGCAAATCGATCCATCCAGTAGTTTTTCCAAAATTAATTCCTAAACACTGTATGTACTCATTTTAAACTACCCCTATCTTTATAGAACACTGAAGACTTCACGGTTCTACCAATTTTTAAAAATATTCAGCAAAGTCTTCCCTTTCTATTAAACCAAAATGTAAATCGATCCATCCAGTAGTTTTTCCAAGATAAATTCCTAAACACTGTATGTACTCATTTTAAACTACCCCAATCTTTATAGGACACTGAAGACTTCACCCAGACCATGCTTGTTTACGCCCGTCTCTAAAAATTGTATAAAAGCAAAGTCTCCTCTTTCTATTAACACGTTCCGTGCCACGTGTACGACTGAAGGTACACGTTACACTTCACACCGCGTGTACCACTGGTGGTACACACTGACATATTTATTAAATGCGCAAAAACAAGATATTTTATAACAAGTTTAAGATTATAGAATATATGTATTCCGACCAAAAAGAATGAGGCATTATAAAAACTTTGGTATAGAACAGTGATGGCGAACTTTTTTGGAGAGTGGATCAATTATTTTTATTTCTTTTTTAAATACTAGCCCGTGGATCATAAGTCAGTGGCTTCAATTAGAAGAGGGGGGGGAGGAGGGAGGGTGCCAATTATTTGGAAACATCAAACATTTTGTTAAAAGATAAAGTTGACGGATGAATCTTTTTGGTTGTCACTTCTGAAATAATCAAAAAATGGTTTTAATTTCCTATTTGATTTATAACTTTAACTTTTGCAGGTCAATATTACAATAAATGCGTGGGGTCATTTACAAAGCCTTCATGGGTCAGTATATCTGACTCGCGTGTCATAGGTTCGCCACCACTGGTATACAACAAAGCAAATGGCCTGTATGAAAAGTCGAGGAAAAACAGCTCGGCACGGAATGTGTTAAAGCAAAACTCAAATCACTTCATCCAGTAGTTTCCCCAAAATAAATTCCTAAAGATAACCAGTTAAGACTACTACTTTCCTAGGGCATCTGAAACGCGCAGATTCCTCGCGATTAGAAAGCGCCAACATTTTCCCGGGTGTACAACAATTAACACCGCACCCTGCAATACTCGTAGCTTGCGAGTCGACGAGCATCGAAGGTTTGTCGTCTCGCGCGACAACCGAGAAACACCGCGTTCCTTTGAGCACAGTTGCACGGACGCGGCTTGCGCGAGTACAATAGCTCTCGAAAAAGAAAGAAAGAAAGAAAGAAAGAAAAGTAGGAAAAAAGAGAGTGAGATGAAGAACGTCGTTTTTCGAGAAAGCGACGCCGACTGCGGCCTCGGATGCGGACGGCGCGGCGTGAGCGCGGCTCGCGTAATCTGTAATGAGAAACTGTCAGGGAGCATAACAAGAAAACGTCGGCGCGGTGTAATCAGAAAACAGTCTTGAATGGCCGTGTTTGCGCGAGCAAGCGAGCAAGCGAGCAAGCGAACGTCCCAGCAAACGGGACACACGGACGTTTACCGGTCTGTCCGGCACGTATTGGAATTCCCGGATTCAAGATTGAAAAGGGACGAGCGAGAGATTGTTGCGCGCGCGCGAATGTGAGAGAGAGAGGTTCCGTTCACCTTTGAATTATCGACGCGACGACTTAAAAGTCCAGTGGGAGGAGGGGTGCTCGCATTTGCCTGCAGACGTTCCTCGAACCCGAGGAAACACGCTCCCGGAGAAATTGCGTGCGTTCGAGGGACCTCACGTACTCCGATTTATCCTAACCCCCCCCTCCCTTTCCCTCTTGCCTGCTACAGCAAGCCGATTGTTCTACTTTGATTTTAACGAACCCTAGTACAACAGCAGTTCGAGATGTGTTAAAAACATAACGGGAATTTTGTAATTTCGCGGGTTGTATCAGTCCGACTCTCGCCATTCTTTTTTGTTGTTCTTACAAGTGTCTGTAAAGGATGTAAAGAAACTGTATGTCGGTCCTACGGGTCCAAGGAAATCATTGACACAGATTTCTCCGACCCAGTTTTCACCGACAACATTTCATTAATTTTTTATTTATTAATTAATTAATTTAAGAACACTCGGTTCCATATTTCGTTTTTCCACTGATTTTCATTCAATCCACATTAATTAATTAATTAATAAGTAAAAAATTAATTAAATGTTGTCGGTGAAAACCGTGTCGGAGAAATCTGTGTCGATGATTTCCATGGGGCCCGATCCTACACCCTCGATTTGGTTGAAATGGAACTAAGATGCAGCGCAAAATTGACTTTGATCTTGAATATTAGTTATTTATCAAGTGGTCAACAATTTTTTACTAATCGCATCGTATTTTGCTCGTCGCGAGGGGAAATGCAAAAAGAACCATTTGAGAACCACCTTCCTTAGTTCAATTTCAACCAAATCGAGGGTGTAGAACCATCCTATTGTAGCCGCGACATATTGTAACAGATGGCCAACAGTTAAACGGTAACGAATCAACTTTATTTCAACATTTCGCGGCGACGGTTTTGACAAGACTGCTGTTCGACGTTCGCTTCTTGCTCGTTGTTCGATCGGTTTTTATGTTTGCTTGTCGTTGATAACGTAAATAACACAATATACCGTTGACGCAATACAGTTTTCATTATTATTAGTTAATTCCTTTACACCCTGTACATTGGTTGTCGTATTCGATGTTTAGTCTATTGCCAGCTTTCGATCAGATCAATGCACTCGCTCACACTTCATTGCTTGTTCGTGATTGTTTGCCAAAATCAACACTGTAATGGTCCGCCAGCCTCCATATTCACCAGACTTGGCTCCGTGTGAGCTCTTTTGTTCCGAAAAATAAAGAGAACCTAAAGGGCCGTCGTTTTTACCACGTTTTTATTAGCTCGCTTTCTTGTCTGTCTGTTTGTTCGGTACAAATTTTGCAATTGATTTTAAACTAACTTCCCGATGAGCTAGAGACTTGAAATTTTAAACATAGCTCAGAACTGGACGACAATGCAATATTTAAACAAAATTTTTTAAAAAAGCCTATGCGTTCAGGAGATATAAATTATTAATAATTTGAACCTTTGCACCCCCCGCCGCGTGACGTAGTACGTCTTCGCGTTCAGTGTCCCCACTCTACTACGTGTTCCCACTCTGACTCATCCCCACTCCACTGACCCGCTTCGCACCGAAGGAGCTCAGTGTGCGTCAGTGTGCGTTCGAGCTCTGTGCGGTGTTTACAAAGTTACTACGTATTATTATAGTATAATGTTTGTTTACCAAGAGAAAGAACAGTTACACCGAAATTCTCCGTCGAACCTTTATCTTTGACATTTTACCATGGCGTTCGTTTTCGATATGACGCGTCGCAATACCGTCTGAAATTTACTACATGTCTCTGTTATAATCTCATCAAAATGTTCAAAATCGATTGTAAAATTTCACACATATAAGGCTAAAAAGCAGAAAATAATTATTTAAATAAAAATAAATTTTTAAAAAATACCACGTTTTTAAAACGGACTAAAAAGTATAAAATAAAATTTTTAAAAACGCCACGTTTAAAAACGGACTAAAAAATATAAAATGATTTTTTCTAGCCCCATACAGATTCCTAACCCCGTACAGATAGTCCTGAAAATTTGTGATTGTGAATTTTGAATAGCTATGAAAATACTTGTAATATTTAAAACGAAAAACGTGGGGCGCATGCAATAGATAATTGATGCATGAACACCTAAATCACTAACAATTTTATTGCACTGCAAATGATATGAACTGTTTTGCGAGTTTCCTCAGCGGCAGCTACTCTCTACACTCCTTACTATGTATTATCTTGCGCCCCACGTTTTTCGTTTTAAATCTTACAAGTATTTTCATAGCTATTCAAAATTCACAATCACAAATTTTCAGGGCGGGGTTAGGAATCTGTATGGGGCTAGAAAAAATTATTTTATACTTTTCAGTCCGTTTTTAAACGTGGCGTTTTTTAAAATTTTATTTGATACTTTCTAGTCCGTTTTAAAAACGTGGTATTTTTAAAAAATTGATTTTTATTTAATTCAAGCGCAGACAGATTAAAAGCGCATCGCCAAGAGAGCTAAAAGCTATCCCAAAGATCGAGTTCCAGAAGTGTTTCGGGGATTGGAAGAAGCGCTGACATAAGTGTGTAATATCTAATGGAGACTATTTCGAAGGGGATAACATTCATGTAGACAAATAAATAACATTTTACCCGAAAAATGAAAATTCTCGTTATTTTTCGGACACAATTCGTAGATGCATAACTAGACTGCGGATTTTTGTATAAAATTGTCTGCGTCCATTTTAAGATTCATTTTCTTAAGGACTTCTAACCTTTTCCGAGGACGCTGGCAAACAAACAGTGGGTGGACAATACATCATCGAGCCAGATTTAAAACGGGACGGGGAGAGCCGGTCGCTGGCACGGACACGCGAAACGCGAATGCGATGAGAAAAATGTATAAAACGGGGCCGAAGGGTGGGTGGAAGGGGTCGTGCGGGGGGATGCAACGATGAGATCCCGGCACGGGTCGGGTCGGGTCGGCTCCGGATACGTGCTACGTGTGCAAAGCGAGAATCCCGAAAGGGCAGGACCGAAAACGAGAACGACTGCCGTCACGACGAAACAGGAACGCGCCGAGCGTTTTCCTCCTCCTCGAACCTGCCACTGGGAAAAACCGATCCCTCAAACGAGCGGAGATATTCCCGTCGTACGGGAATACTGAAAACGATGGGCCATCATCTAACAATCATTTCTCGACCATCTGTTTTACTCGCTTCACCCCTACGAGTCATTATAACTATTCCGTTGTTCGTAATCTCCCCGATGGAGATCATCGTTTTTCCGTCAGACCGAAAGTTTTACTCGATTGTTATCTTGTGCATTGATTCTAAGCGTTTATGACAAAACTGAGTGCTCCAGACACGAAGCAATAAAAACTTCAGAGAACTTTCGAAGTAACGTCATTATATTCATAACTTATTAAAAGTTTTGGAAGAAGGAACACAATTCAAAACCTACTTTTAAAATTGCGATTGAAATCTTTTTCATTCGAACTTTCATTTAGGAGAAAATTGTGTTTCAAAATTCATCGGACGCGTCGGTCGATTTCTATTCAATGGCACGCGCGTTTGACGAATTTCCAAACTCGATTCTCCCGTGCGCGAAGCTTCGAACGAAAAAATTCTATTCTTCCTTTCCGTCTTATTTTTACTTCCTGCTAGGCTAGTGCAGTATTCTATAGACTGTGCAAAGCGTGTACGTTCGATTCGCTACTCCCGACGAGAAAAATTTTAGAACTTCGTACAAAAAAGTCCAGATTTATCAAACGTGTAGAACTTCATTTTTTCAGTAAAATAGCGCGTTCTAGAACTCGTAAACCAATTAATAATTTTCTACGAAATTCTCAACATGTGTGTGTTTCACATGTTTTAAATTTTCGTTACAAGCTTAAGGGGGCCGGCGCGGCCGTGCAAGTGTGTACGGGGACATGCACACATCGCTAAATTCGCATATACGTATATGCAATTACACGGTTTACGAGTTTTCGAAATCACGCTTCAATATTGCAATGAGGAGTTCAGAAGTAGTCAATTGTGATTCCTAAAAGTCTGCTACAGGGTCGTACGCTCCCCAAAATGCATATTTGTACGTTATAGAGGAATAATTTGTAATATTCGGCAGACACCGCCTGTCACAAATAATAATACAGCACCTCGAAGTTTTGAAATTTTGCACTAGTAGGCACCACTGTCTCGTGCCTAATGTATCGATAATACAGTGTCCATCGTCCATGCAAATGCTAAATTTATTGATCACAAACACTGGTACGCGAAGTGGCTATCTTCTGACGGATGCCTCGTGACAGGCCAACGCCAGTGGTGTTGGACAGGCAGTATCTGCCGAATACTATAAATTATTCCTCGATAACGTAACAATATACATTTTAGGCACCGGGCAGACATAGATTGGACTTTTAGGAATCACAATTGACCGCTTCTGAACTCTTCATTGCAATGTTGAAGCGTCAGTTCGCTTAGAAAAAATTACCTTGTGCATATGTATACGAAAGTTACACAAGGTAATTTTTTCTAAGCGAACTGACGCTTCAACATTGCAATGAAGAGTTCAGAAGAGGTCAATTGTGATTCCTAAAAGTCCAATCTATGTCTGCCCGGTGCCTAAAATGTATATTGTTACGTTATCGAGGAATAATTTATAGTATTCGGCAGATACTGCCTGTCCAACACCACTGGCGTTGGCCTGTCACGAGGCATCCGTCAGAAGATAGCCACTTCGCGTACCATTGTTTGCGATCAATAAATTTAGCATTTGCATGGACGATGGACACTGTATTATCGATACATTAGGCACGAGACAGTGGTGCCTACTAGTGCAAAATTTCAAAACTTCGAGGTGCTGTATTATTAATTGTGACAGGCGGTGTCTGCCGAATATTACAAATTATTCCTCTATAACGTACAAATATGCATTTTGGGGAGCGTACGACCCTGTAGCAGACTTTTAGGAATCACAATTGACTACTTCTGAACTCCTCAGTGCAATATTGAAGCGTGATTTCGAAAACTCGTAAACCGTGTAATTGCATATACGTATATGCGAATTTAGCGATGTGTGCATGTCCCCGCACACACTTGCACGGCCGCGCCGGCCCCCTTAAATAAAGAAGTTGTGAAAAGCAAAGTTTCACTATCTTCTTTGTAATTCTTTATAATTTCTTTGTAATATCTCGTTCACAGAAAAGCTATAGTCGTTTGCCCGATTTGTAAAAAAGTGCGTGGAAAACCCTTTGAAACCGTATTGTCTGTAATGAATAATGTGTAATTAACAAAGACATGAATATCGTTCAGCTTTTTACGATTCCTGCGTGGGAAAGGCGATTTCGCGCGGACGCGGGGTGTGAATGGCAGCGACAAAGGAGACCGTCGGCAGTTAAAAGAGCGCCGAAGTCCGTCGCGATTTAAACGTTTCGTCCGTGGAACGGAACATTAAGTGGCTGTGAGCAATGAACGCTGTAGTCGCGGCGCAGAGAGAAGAGGAGAGGAGAGGAGAAGAACGGCGGAGGCGCGAGAGTAAAACGCATGAAAATATTACTTCGGGCGTTCCGCGAACGGCTGCCGCTGCGGAAAAATTAATGACCCGCTCTTTATTACGCAGATGTGTTTTCTCCATAAATTACGGTTTCAATAAAAGTTCGCGGCAGTGTCGAATCGGCCGGGCCGGGCCGGGTCGAGGCAACTCGCTAATGGCTGTTTCTGTTGGTACGCCGGGCTTGTTATTGCCGGTTGAACGAGCGACGACCATCGTCGACGGTGAAATTCGCTGTCGGAAAGACGTCGACGGGGAAAAATCCACTCGGCAGGGCCCCCGCGATTCGTCTCGCGGAATGATTTGCAAGGAGCCCCCACTCTCGCGGACCGGAAAAGATACAGCGGGGATATTTCACGGCGAACGGATCTTTATCGGCGAAACAACGGAGCAGTAAACGTCCCAAATACCGTAATTTACTACGATATTCCGTGCTACGTGCACACCGCACCGTGAACTCCCCGCGAAAGTAAATAAACATCGAGCGGCTGCCGCGTTTTGGCACGCGAACTTCCCACACCTGCCGCTCCGTTTCTTCGCTAACGCTTTTTCCACCGTTAGACGCCGCCGCGTTTGCCAGACACGCTCGTACACGACCGCATGCTGCGTGTGGTACTTATTTCGGCGAAAATTCTACTACGGTACCGATGTAACTGAATTCAATTAAAAAATATTCGCGGTTGAGCTGGACCTACGGACCTTGGTCTAGCGACTGGTCGCAATTACTAATATTAGAAAAATGCTTCCACCCGAACTGAGTAAATGTACTTCTTTAATCAACTATGGTTTGCAATAAAAATCACACGAAATATAAATCAATCCAAAGTGTTCCGTCGCGCAGGAACAGGATTCGTAGTTTTCCTTCGGACAAGATTTATGATGCGAACGTGCGTGAATATCCTCTTCAAGAATTAAACAAACTAGGGTCATTCGGCGACCAGTCAAGGCATCTGGCTAATGTTTAGTTTTTATACAGCCTCGAAAATACAAAGTGTCATAAATCTAGTCCCTCCGAAGGACCGCCCGCGATCGGTACGTGCGGTGTCGAATTACCGAGACCCGTCGCGTCGTCGACCGAGTAAGAGATCGCCCCACTCCTCCTTCCAGGGCCTCATTCAGAGCTACGGGAAGGAGGTTCCAATAGTCAAAAGTATACTGATTGGGAAATGCAACTTTCGGCAGGAACCAATCAGTGCATCTTATTTCCTGCTCGAGAAGCCTGACGAACATCGCGTTGAGACCGCGTTCGTCAGTTGAGTCTTACACTCTAACGTCGCGACATTCTCCAGTCCTCGGGTAGACAAGTATAACGCACGAGCCGTTGTCTTGTCAATCGTTTAATCACACGAAAAATTAGCATCACGGTAGTTCAGTGTCTAACTATTAGGACACTCGACAAAACGGGATCGCGTCGGTCAAGATCCCTCGCGTACCGGATACCATCAATCGAGATCCGTCGCGAGCGTTACAATTAGAAACGCGAAATTATATCAATATCTGCGCGCGTATAAGGCAGGACCTGCTAGATCAGCCTTACTGACGAGTCCACTAGCAGGTCCGGGACGAAACGCTTTCTTTAACGTATTCATGCGTATTTCATTGTCACGCGAATAGAAAATTGTCTTTTGCGATCATCAAACCTTGAACTAGCTGCCCAAGATTAACTTGGCGGGCAGTGATCTGGAACAGTCGCGAACCCACAGTTCCGCTACAAAACACAAAGTATACAGGGTGAGTCACCTAACGTTGCCACCTCAAATATCTTTGTTTGTAAAGTTACGTTAAATGTCTGAAACAAAATATTTTTGTTTTTATGCGATTTTTTTAGAGATATCAAGGTCACTTCCATTTTTTAAATGAATCAGATATTACACTAATAAATAAACGCTAATATCTTAGTACGACAGTAATGGTGTTCTAGAATTATTTAAATTGAAATATCTCCTGAACTACTAACTTCTCGATATACAGTAGCGGACAAAAGTTTAAGACCGCTCTAAAGAAGACGATAACTTTATTAATATTGTACTATACGATTTGAACTTTTTTGGGAAAGCCAGAGCAATTAGTTTACTAAAGGATGTGACAAGAAATTTTTTCAAAAATTGCTATTGATCGGAATTGTTGAAAAAATACTAAAAGTTGAATTTTTAACTTTTTTATGTGGGCCTATATTGAAAATTTAAAAAATACGTTTTGTAGATCTGTGTCAATTAAGCATATTCTGAAAATTTCGTCAAAATCGGTCGACGTTGCAATGAGCTACAAACGTTTAAAGATGGTAAAAATTGCAGATTTTCGAGATTTTCGGCAATAAATCGTGAAAATCTGTAAAATATTTCTAAAATAATATCTGTAAAAATATTTTTGATTTTATGCAATTTTTTAGAGATATCAAGGTCACCTTCATTTTTTTTAATGAAATCAGATATTACACTAATAAATAAACGCTAATATCTTAGTACGACAGTAATGGTGTTTTAGGATTATTTAAATTGAAATATCTCCTGAACTACTAACTTTTCGACACACATAGGTTAGTACTTTTTTATAACGAATGTCCAGCTGCATCGATTGATGTATTAAAAAATACCTCATTCCATTAAAAAATATGAAGGTGACCTTCATATCTTTAAAAGAAATTACATAAAGACAAAAATTTGTTTGGTATCGTATGAGCCCCATTTTACCATTCAACTTTGTCCTTCAGACATTTGTCGTATCTTTAAAAACAGCAAAGATATTTGAGGTGGCAACGTTAGGTGACTCACCCTGCATAATCTTGTTTCTTGGAGAAAATTAATACAAGGTAATTGCCCAAGTGTCAGTCATCTTAAGCGTTGTTGTTATCAACACGTTGTTTCCGGGGACGCTTAAACGCGTCTTTTGCATACCGTTGGTAAAGAGCGAGAGACACTCTCTCTTGAAACGCGTTGTACAGTAAAAATTATGGAAATTATGGTCAAATATTATTGGAGGGAATAATATTAAAATTACAATAATTAATTTTATAATAATTGCATATTTAAAAAAAATATAATGAAATTTTATGATAACATTATAAGTACCTTTAAACATAATAAATTATTCTTTTCAATCAAAAGTAAAATAATTACCCTGAAAATTCTCATAAAGTTAAAAATACTTGTATTATAAAGTTAGTAATAATTATATTATTATATTAAGCACTAATCTGAAAAAATTACCCGCTTTACGGGGTGGATCGATGAATAAACCGCCCGAAAACAATGTGTTAATTCATAATTTTTTAATTGACTTTTTGTATTAAATTTTTCTTAATGTAGTTTTTAAAAATATTTAGGTATTCGGAACTGCGATCGACCCCTATTTCGATGACACCGAGCGCGTCAATTGGCGGAGGGTAGATAAGACATAAAGCGTTTAGGGTGCAAACGCAACCCCCGTTCCCTGCCTCCGAAAGTCTTTTGGAGTCGAGGAGCCGTCGATGGGGTGGGACTGAAGCCACGTGAACGAAAATCGAAGGAGTGGGGAGGAAGCGTTTTAATAAAATTAGTTGGCAAGTTTAGCCAATAAGGTGGCGATGAACGATGCGGTCGACTATAGGTCGTGTTTGCGCCTCGCCGATAGTGATAATATTGCGGCAATCGAGGCCCCCGTGAGCGGCTGACGCGAAAATACGGGGCTACTCGGCCCCGGCAAGTTTCCTGATTAAACCTGTTAATTTGTAATTAAACGGGACCCGCGGTAGACGGAGTCACCCTTGGAATCGTATAATGGACGACGCGCTCGCCAAGTTTCTACGAGGATAATATCCGCGACCCCTAACCACCTTCTCTCAAAGCGAATTGAACACCTCGGTGCAAAAACCCATTCGGTGGGTCCGGTAGCGTTACTTGGTAAATAAATCCTTCCAACATCTCGAGCATGCTCGGGCCGTTTCGTTCAATTTCAAAAAGTTATTCGATTTTAGTTAATTTTAACTTTTATGCGAGAGTGCACGAATACTTTTTACATACACTAAAGTGGAAATGATTTTTGATTCGACCGAACATGGATTCTGTGGTGCAAGGATTATAATCAATTAATTCAATATTATTCTTAATAAATCTAATGTGCTCGGTTTCCGATTCTATTTCAACTGATGAGGAAAATGTAGTCTAATGATCATCTGTGTATTATTCGAGAACAGTTCTTCATTGAAATGAGGAATTAATCAGAGTTGTCATGAAGCTGGCGAACAGAGTAAATATAAATTAGTCTAAACATGCTTCGAGAGTCGATGACGTAGATCGGCTACCCCCACCGAAGTTATTCAGAATTACAATTGAATTACTCCAGGAATTGTAATTACAGTGAATAATTACAGTGATTGAATTACATTGTAATTCAGTTATATTGTAATTTATAATTCAGATCTTCATTCAATTAAATTACAATGTAATTCGTAATTGAAATTGGAGTACAACTACAAAATATTTTTTGTAATTAAATTACATTAATTACGAATTACCATATAATTACATTAAAATTAAAAATTACAGAATAATAAAGTAATGGGTAAGAGGAGGTTGAAAAATCCATGTGAAGGTTTCAAACAAGAGGAATTTATTATTTATAAAATAATATCTGAACAGAAATAACTTCTGCGTTACACATTTTTTAATTAAATTTCAACCATAAACATGAAATAGCGTTACGTTTATGAACGAGGACGAGGAATGAGAGAAAAACATAAAAATATATCGCCCTTCTTCCAACCTCTGGGCTATAATTAGGAGAGTTTATTTCAATTATATTGTATTTTAATTATATTGTATTTCAAGTATGTATATTGTATTTCAATAACACATCTCATAAAAATACTTAGTAATTGAATTAATTGAAAGGTTTGAATGATGTAATTCAGTTACGAATATATAATTGAAAAACAATGTAATTCAATTGCGTAATTGAATTGCAGTATTATTGAATCAGCATGTCCTGTGCTACATATTCCATTGTATTGTACGTGTACTGAACCTCGACTCGTAACAGGGAGTAGAGGAAAACCCAGTTTTTGCCCCAGTTTCCCCGTTAAACCTCGTCTAAAAATTCTTTAAAAAATCTGACTCATCTAGCATATCGAGTTACATATCCGAGAATTTTTCCGATTTTTCAGTTACATACTCTGGCCGTGAAAATTGAAAACCCGGATAAAGTTAGAACAAATACAGACTCCATAGTGAAGCTTAAGAGCGGATACCTTGGAAATTAATTGAATAATAAGGTATTGCCACGGGCACTATGTCTACTTTGCTTTATAACTTTCGCTAGGCTGCGTCATAGTGAAAAAAAATAGAAAGCAATTTTTCCGACGTTTTTCTTAGGAGAACCTCTTTAAGCTGTACTTGATATTTCTCAATTTGACCAGCACTGCAGCCCACCGTGGCGTTGGCCCTAGCTTGGCGGAGCTTCCTCGGAGTAAACAGAGCCGGAATGGCTGGCTGATGCGACGTAATTATCGCTACGTGGGCGGAGAAAGCTTATCTGGTTAGTCGGCGCCGTCTTACGTTTCTTCTCCTTTCTCCGGAGAAGGTAAAAGTCCTCCGAGGAGATTTCTTCGAATGAGCGACGACCGTCCCGTCCCATCGAGAGAGCTGCAGCCTCCGTAGTCGTTCTCTGGTAGTCGTCGCACAAAGCTACGCCAGAAAGTACTCGGAAATCGGTATGCCCGCCGCGAAACAGTCCTTCGAAAATTTAGTGGGACGTTTTACGAGCAGCCCGGTAATTTGTCTGCCTCGCCACGCAATTGCTGAGAGAATATCGTCGACCGGTAAACGACCGCTACCTTCCCTCCGACCGCGTTTAATTCGCTTTCGTTGTACGACTCTGCTGGTTTCTCTCGGCCAAAGTAGCAAGAGTCAACGTTTGCCGCCCTGATCTCGGCCTTCCGAGTATCTTGGACCGTCGTAAACATTATGGTTGCTGCTGTTATTATTATAACATCACCTTTATTGCGCTAAATGCTACGCGAACGCGGGATCTTTGCCGGAAAATGAAAACGCTCGGAATTCATCGCTGGGAACAGACGATAAACAGAAATGTTGTTTCTCTTTACCACTACAATTTATTCCCGTTTACGCAGACGAAAAAGAAAACGTGCATTGCATATTTATGTGTGCTTACGATTATTTTAGTGACTAAATACCCATAACGCATACAATACAATGGAATATGTAGCACAGGACATCAGAGCGCGGTGGTGAGGGTCAGAGTTGTGCTAATTCAATAACATTGCAATTCAATTACGCACTTGAATTACATTGTATTTCAATTATATATTCGTAACTGAATTACATAATTCAAGCCTTTCAATTAATTCAATTACTAAGTATTTTAATCAGATGTGTTATTGAAATACAATATACATACTTGAAATACAATATAATTGAAATAAGCTCTCCTAATTATAGCCCAGTGCTGGTCAAATTGAGAAAGATCAAGTACAGCTTACAGAGGTTCTCCTAAGAAAACCGTCGGAAAAATTGCTTTCTATTTTTTTTCACAATGACGCAGTCTAGCGAAAATTATAAAGCAAAGTAGACATAGTGTCGGTGGCAATACCTTATTATTCAATTAATGTCCAAGGTAGCCGCTCTTAAGCTTCACTATGGAATCTGTATTTGTTCTAACTTTATCCGGGTTTTCAATTTTCACGGCCAGAGTATGTAACTGAAAAATCGGAAAAATTCTCGGATATGTAACTCGATATGCTAGATGAGTCAGATTTTTAAAAAAATTTTTAGACGAGGTTTAACGGGGAAACTGGGGCAAAAACTGGGTTTTCCTCTACTCCCTGTTACGAGTCGAGGTTCAGTACACATACAATACAGTGGAATGTGAAGCACAGGACATCAGAGCGCGGTAGTGAGGGTCAAAGTTGTGCTAATTCAATAATACTGCAATTCAATTATGTAATTCAATTACATTGTATTTCACTTATATATTCGTAACTGAATTACATAATTCAAGCCTTTCAATTAATTCAATTACTAAGTATTTTAATCAGATGTGTTATTGAAATACAATATACATACTTGAAACACAATATAATTGAAATACAATATAATTAAAATACAATATAATTGAAATACAGCTCTCCTAATTATAGCCCAGAACTTGGTTGAAGTGCGATATATTTTTATGTTTTTCTCTCATTTCTCGTCCTCGTTCATAAACGTAACGCTATTTCATGTTTATGGATTCAATTTTGAGTGAGGCCTTTGTTCGTAAATATGCCCTCTGTTTCGACACATATCTCCGGAATTGTCAAGAGTCACTAACGGTTGCGTCCACATACGTTGCCGCGAGGTATGGGGCTGACACTTGGTACACAAGGTCCTTTTTTGGTAAACTAACGAACGAATCACTTCCGGTCACAATCAGCTGCAGGGCATTCTTGACTACGCTAAGCCGGCTGGACGCATCGTGTCATTTTAGACACTTCTGAAAATGGAGTTTCCGAATTGGACAACGCTGAATCGAATTCGGCCGGGGCGCCGGGGGGAGGGGGCAGTCTCAGTCGCGGCCGGAAGAAAAAAGAAAGCAGAAAAAAAGAGGAGGTGAGCGAAGAAAAAGAGAGAGAAAACCAGGGACCAGTGTAATTCTAACGGGTTTAAGAGACTCGTTTTTAAAGCCCGTCGACCGAGAGAATCGGTGGGTGTGCAGGAAAAGGTGCGACGGCGACAAAAAATGGGCGAACGGAAGAAACAGAGACGGAAAACGGGACGTCCGAGAAGAGAGCAGACTCCTCCACCCAGTCGAAGGGAGAACACTGCTGGCAGAGAAAGAAAGAGAGAGAATAGAATGGTCCAGCTATGGAAGTGGCTGGAACATCGGGCGAAGCGTACTTCTTCGTGTTTCAAAGTAATTTCGTTAAACGCTCGTGGGAGGAACGTTCCCGTTGTTTAAGCGCACGGCCTCAACGTTCAGACGATAGCATCCGTCCGCGGGAAAACCGATTCCCTCTCTCTTTCTCTCTTTCTCTCTCGCGCGAACGATTTTCGCAACTTTGCAACACGCTCTCCTCCTCTCCCCGTGCTCGCCACGGTTGTTATTTACGGAGAGTTTAGCTAATCGAGCCACCGCTGTTTAGCTAAAACACGAGCCGCGCTGGAATCTCGGTGCGAGGTTCGAATTGGTGCGAGTTTGGTCAGCGACCACGGAGAATCATGTGCGAAAAGATCAAGGGATCGGATGAGGATCGGCCTGGGAAGTAACTGACCTAATTGTTTTTAAATGTCTTCAACCCTTAGCGGTCCGAAGTATTTTAGAACTTGCTTCAGCATCGTACGCTTCAATTATGTACAGGGTGGGGGATTTAAAACAGGTCACCTGAATAACTCGCTTGCTTTTGACCAGGGACCAAGCTCACTTGGTGTCGAGGGTCGCGTAATCTGATGTTGCTAATTTTTTTTGGTGGAGGCGTCAAGGAGATATGAAAGTCAACTCTGCTTTATTAAATGAAGTAATCACCTATGATGGAGGTCATTCAAGATCACTCAAAGTCACCTCTGCTTTTCCTAATGGAACGGTGTGGTTATTTTATTTATTTTTATTTATTTACATTCTGATATTTGTGTTTCGAGACGTGTATGAAGGTCACTCACGGGTAACTGCGACAATTTATTGTCTTGTTACGTCCTAAGGTGGACGTATTATAGATTTGAATAGTTAAAATTGAAATTTAATTTGAATGATTGGAAAGATTAGAATTGAGATATAACGCAGTTTTGAACCTACCTGCATTCACCGGCTTTGGTTCGGGTAATCGAGGATTTCTTAATATTCTATGTGATTTTGATGATGGAACGTGGAAATCGAAGTTGGGTAGTTTCTTTAATAAATGATTTGATATTTTATATGTTTGAATAAAAATAAACAAAACTATATTTTAAGCTCCAAATTTCGGATACATAATATTATCGAAATCTTATTATAATTTGTTAGTAATTACCGCTAAGTAGACTTCTTCTTAGTGGTTGATGTGAATCTTCCTGCTGATGGGGACTTTCTGGTGGTTGCCCTTTTCGTTTGATCGATGAAGATGTTTTTGTTTCTTCAAGGGTTTCTGCGTTGTCTTTTCTTTCTTTTTGGAATGATTAACTTCCCAATAAAACCAACTGAGATTTGACAATAAGATTTGTTGACTGTTTGACTGTTGACTGTGTAATGAGCTATTGACTGGACTTTTGTAGACTGCGCTCCTAATGAGGAGCCATCCCTTTTATAGATCGATCAATCCTTTGTTATTAATTTTCGTCAGGTGATTACTTCGTCACTAGTTCCTCTTAATCGCTTTCTTCTCTGTCACTCTCTTCTATTGCATTTTTCGTCCTCCTCTTAGCTAGATCATATTACTCTGCGCATCTCCTAGATCAATTTCTTCTTAGCTGCTTTCTTCTCTGTCACTCTCCTTTTAATTATGTGCATTGTATTTTTTGTCTTTCTCCTGTCCAGATCGTATTACATCTGCGTCACACGTGAAGCGACGAACAATTTATTGCTCATCGATTCTTGATGGACAATCTTCAGCGGATATTAGCTCACGATTTATATTTGAAAGTGACTCAATCATTTAATGAAATAATTTCGCTACGCAGTTATTTCGTTCAGTAAGATTCAAATGAAGAACGAGTTTTCCTAATTCTATCGCACGCAATGTGGTGTAATATACGATAGTTCGACATTGATTATTAACAATAGTATTTAATATTTAGTTTCTCGTACAACATTATTAGATTAAGCATAGAAATTCAAAAGGTATATGTTATACATCATTGATTATATCAATTATTAACGATGGCTGAACCACCGGACGTGACAGTCTGTTGCAGTTGACCTCGACTGTGGCACAGAGTAAACATTTTTCGGGAAGTGTTAGGAAACCGTACACTGATTGGAATGTATAGCAAAAAGCGGAGGACATCGAGGAGCAAAATGGGCCAAACCCATGGAGGGTTTCTTCTTCCGGGAACGCGGTTACTTCGCGTCGGTCTGATATCGGGCGCGGGTCGGCAAACGCAATTTAATTGGAGCGCGTCGACTCAAGAATTAATTGCGGCGCTGCAACGGCGCAGACTTTGATAACACGGAATAGGCCGCGTAAGGGGGGCGCGTAGTTGCGTCGACACGGTGGTGCCAAACGAGCCCCGAACGGTGCTACGAAAATCGATATTATTCGCGGCGGTGACTGTTTGATCATCGGAAATCCAGCTCCAGTTCTCAAGCGATCTATGTACGCGTATGCATATACGCGACTCGACGACGCGGAACATCGTCGATTCCCGTTCGCGTTACAAGCGCGTCGAGCACAACGGGAACGATCGCGCCGACGCGTAATCAAGTTCCAAGCTCTGCTGAACGAGGCTGAAACACGTTCTGTTCCGGTTCCGCTAACCAAGTATGAGACAATAAACATTCAGCGACCAGTTGCAATTTTATCGGGGAACGTGTAGAGAAGGTCCCCTCAGATTTCAATGACCTTGAAATATGTTGTCAAGGTCAGCGTACTGAATAATATTTCTCTTTAGAAACGAATAACTCTATTTCAATTGCATCAAAGAGTTGGAGATTTTCTTGACATGTTCGAAGGATTTATTTTGCTACGTAATGCGTCAAAAATTTCTTTCATATAAATAAAAAGTTCCCCGTTATCAAGGCTAACGCTTTTCACTCCGAATTATTCTCCCATTTTGTTTCCAACAACTCTCTACTATTTTAAGTGTTTCATTTGAAATTTACTTCATAGTATAATTTCTTCACTCCTACTTATTTCAAACAATTTTGTTTACTAATGATATTAAATATTAAGGTGAAGTGCCCTAAGTCTGGACAGTCCAAAAGTGATACCCAAATCTGGACAATTGAATTTTCATAGTAAAATCAGTAATTAAGAGATTAAATAATTATATTATATATTCTGAGGCCTTAGCTACAAGTAGGTGTGAATATTATTTCATTGAGACATCATTGAAATTTAAAAATGAATTCAAAGTTCATCTGAAAACAGTATACAAAATATTCTATTTACATGCGAATCATGTGCATTTATAGTTCGAACTTTTGTTAGAAAAAAAGATATAATTTAAGCCCTCAGACAAAAACTAATTATCACGCATAATAATATTGATATTTTAAAATAAATTGGCAATCAAACTTAACGTAGGGATATCTTACAGATATCTTACAGATTTACGAAGCTTTTTAGAAATGTTCTCGTAGGTACTTTTATCTAATGGAATTCAGTCACATTAATGATCCCTTGATTATTAAGTCGAAAAGAAAGTTCTTACGGTTTTTGTTATTTTGATTTTATAATAAAAACTGCAAGAACTTTTTTTCCAACCTAATAACAGTGTCCTTCTCATTGATTATAATAAAATTGATTTGAAAATAAAATTTGATGGTTAAATTTTCAGGGATCGTCGAAAAATTCAATTTTATTACAAAGACAGATTATAAATTAAACGTGAAGTGTTTTTGAAATATTTAGAAATGATTTGAAAATACAATTTTAGCATTAGATCAGCGTTTCCCCTGCGCCGGGATTTGTACGTATGTATTAAGTCGGATCCTGCAGAAAAATCTCCAACAATTTTTATTACTATTATTACTTCGGACGTGCGCTGTGATGGATATGGAAAGGTGTGCTTTTTAAATGAAAAATCCAACATCCAATCTTTTTATTCTTCAACTCTAAAAAATAAATTTTTATATAAGGTGAAGTGCCCTAAGTCTGGACAGTCCAAAAGTGATACCTAAATCTGGACAATTGAATTTTCATAGTAAAATCAGTAATTAAGAGATTAAATAATTATATTATATATTCTGAGGCCTTAGCTACAAGTAGGTGTGAATATTATTTCATTGAGACATCATTGAAATTTAAAAATGAATTCAAAGTTCATCTAAAAACAGTATACAAAATATTCTATTTACATGCGAATCATGTGCATTTGTAGTTCGAACTTTTGTTAGAAAAAAAGATATAATTTAAGCCCACAGACAAAAACTAATTATCACGCATAATAATATTGATATTTTAAAATAAATTGGCAATCAAACTTAACGTAAATAATAATTATTAATCCAAATATTAGATGTCCAAGATTAGGACTGTTTTCAAATATAAGTACTCCATACTGGGACGCGAGACAGTAGCTGTCCCACTCTAAGCTTATACGCAATGTGCTTACGCCTGAAGCCGGACACGTGTTTGTGAATAAAATCAACGCATTGTTTGCAAATTATTTAACTACATGTACGTATAATTAGTCTTCTATTAGCTTGAATAACGTATGTAGAAAATGTATTCCGGTTGTGACGTTAATAATACTTTATGTTTACATCTTAAATCTTTCAGTATTACTACCTAACCTTAAAAGTTGTATTATGACAAGTTTTATTAAAACAGTAAATGAAAATAAATATATATTTGGTTAAATAATACAATACTATAATCTATAATAAGAATACTACATATCACGCAAAGCATCTTCTATTCGTCATGCGCAACAGCGCCACCAACCAACGTTTTAGGTTATGTTCGCTCGATCAACTCGTAAATTGAATTTGTCCCGATATAGGCTTTACTTCTGTCCAGGTACTAGCTTAGATTGGATTTAATATGTCCAATTATAGGTTTGAATTATTTTTGTTAATACAATTAAGATATTAACCTAAACAATGATTTTTTTATTTTAAATTACTTTACAAACTCTGAACTGTATGTTAAAACTCTTAAGAAATTGTTTTTGTTTATTTAAAGTGATAAAATTTAAAATAGAAAAACATGCTGTCCAGGCATAGGGCACTTCACCTTACTCAGACTTTGTTGTAATTTATATTTGTGGAACATATATTATATTTGACTTTAACTAAACAATAAGGCAATTAAAGAAATAAAGGTACAAATACTGATGTGGAGTCACCCTCTACAAAGGGTTAATAAAAACGCGAGAATACAATCAGTATAAATTGTGGCTTTTCCTTCTGGGAATAAATATCAGAGGGAAAAAATTTCCTCCCTCTCCCCTTTGGGTCTTAGAAGAACACAGATCTGGATGGTTAGATGTGCAAGTTGAGCAGTGAAGCAAAGAGGTTAATACATCGTGGCAGGGATATAGTGGGGAATCGGGACGCGTGTTCGCGAACGAAAATAAATTCAACACGGCACGGTGGCAGAGGATCTCGACATAACCACGTGTTCGGGTGGTAGGAGGAGGAGGAGGGAGGTATAGCGCGCGCGTACACGTCCGAACAGTGGATCATCTTTCACGTGCTTTCCCGGGCACATACTTCTTCTTTGACCGTTCACCCCGAAACACGGGACATTGGTCTCCTCTCGTGTCCACTCCTCTGTGTCCAGGCCACGGGTTTTTCTTTCTTTTCGACTGGCTCTTCTGCCCGCTGGTTCGGACGTCGAGTGATACTACTGAAAATATTGGCGTACCGTTCCGCACACCGTACGACGTATCTGTAAACGTCCACTGTGTCCGCCGCGCCGCGCCATTTCGCGAGACGCTTCCAGAGAGAACGTAAGCGCAAAAGAAAACGACGCGAGAGGTTCAACTCGAACGAAGATTGCAGCCGCCTCCTCGAGACCGTTCAATTGTATATTACCGTTTGTCAACGCGCGATACCGGGCGTGATTTCAACCGGAGACCCTGTAACGGGTCTGTCCACGTCATATCCTACAATGGCGTGACCGTTTTGCATTTTAGATTCAATTCATCGCTACTGTTTCTAATTTTCCATTGGAAGAATTATAACGACAACAAAAAAGTATATAAAAAGAAACTTTTTAAAAACCATGCTTATATTAAAATGCACTAAAAAGGAGAAAATAATTTTTTTAGACATTAGTGACTATAAATAATAGCGTGGAGTGCTAAATTATATTGACGTAATCTTCGTGGGCGCTCCACGCTTTTATTTACAGCCACCAATGTCTAAAAAAATTATTTTCTCCTTTTTAGTGCATTTTAATATAAGCGTGTTTTTTAAAAAATTTTTCTTTATACAATTTTTTTTATTTTCTAGTTTTTAGTCTTTTTTAAATGGAACGCAAGATATAGTAATATTGGTATGAAATAGTAAAATATAGAAACACGCGAGATAGAATGAGAGGATGACCGAAATTGTCCGAAATGGAACTGAATGGACGGAACACCACACTCAGCTCCTTCAGTGCGAAGTGGGCCAGTGGAATGGGAACACGTAGTGGAGTAGGGAGCACTGGCGCGCGGAGTGGGGATCGCTGAACGCGATGACGTACTACCGAGCCTCGCCCGGCGAGGTGTGACGGTTTCATATTAATATAAATTTTTTTTTCTCCTACACGCACAGTTTTTTTTAAAATTTGTTGTTTAATATTGTATTGACATCCAGTTCTGAGCTATGTTTAAAGTTTCAAGTCTCTAGCTCATCGGGAAGTGGTTTAAAATTCGATTACAAGATTTGACGCATACAACAGCGACAACTCGGCAAGCTAATATGAGCATGGAAAAAATGGTGGCTATAAAGTTTTATAAATGCGAAAATTTTTCTTAAAATGCATTTTCCCAGACTCCGCAGCTGGTCGATTCGATCGAGGATAAAGTATTGGAGCAATTAACGCGAAAGTTGAAATGCAAATCTATAAAACGTACTTTTCAAACTTCCAATACAAGCCCGCATAAAAAAGTTGTGGAAAAGAACCTTCGGTATTTTCTTTGCAAAATATTTTTCCACTTCTAACTTCTCGAAAAGAGTCGTACAACATTAAAAAAGTTTTTTGAGTGTCCGAATATTAATGCCAGCAGAGGGGTTGAAAGAAAGGGTTCCCGGGTATAAAGTGGCCGTTTCCTAACGTTCTTTTTATCTTTGGCGAACGTCGATCGTTACTCGCCGACAGGATTCCATTGATTTTATATTAGCGGCAATATCTTGTCGTTAACACGCGCGAGAAAACACGTGTGCTCCTGGTGTAATATCGATCGAGGGACGGGATATATCCTGGCGACAACAACACCGACCGAACCGGAGAAACTTTTTATCTCGGTTCGGGTTGCGGCGAACGGTGAACACGGGACCGACAACGGTTCACCGTGGAACCGGTGCCAGGCGTGTATAGTCTGTGTACAGCCGACGACGGAACAAACGTGTCACCGCCGGAAGCCCAGAGAAAGAGAGAGAGAGATGGCTCTCCCGTTGACGATGCGAGGGTTTCCGATTTCTCGAACCTGGACAACACTGTAAGCTACGAAAAACCGATAGGCGAAAGATCGAGCGCGAAGATTAAAGTTTGCTATTTTCGTCGCGATCCCGGACTTTGAATTAATATCTCCCTGGTGATATTTCATTCAATCTTCAATCCTATTTCACTCAATTACTTCAGAAATTTGGCGAGAAAATGGTTTGCCGTTTGGTTCTGTACGAATGCATTTTATTAAATGATATTTCTCTATTTTGTAATTTTATTGGTTTGTAAAAAATTACTTCAAATTACAAAATTCTTTGGAATTACACCCACCCATTGTTATGACAAATTTGTAAAATCCGCTGTCTATTAATAAATCACTGCAAATCAAAGCGTTTACACAAAATAAAATTTTTTTTTCATTAATTGCACGACACAGGACTCAATTTAATTCTCTATTTTGTAATTTTATTGGTTTGTAAAAATTACTTCAAATATACAAAATTGTTTGAAACTGCACCCACCCATTTTTATGACAAATTTGTAAAATCCTCAGTTTATTAATGAATCACTGCAAATCAAAGCGTTTACACAAAATAAAATTTTGTTGCATTAATTGCACGACACAGGACTCAGTCTAATTCTCTATTTTGTAATTTTATTGGTTTGTAAAAATTACTTCAAATATACAAAATTGTTTGAAACTACACCCACCCATTCTTATGACAAATTTGTAAAATCCTCAGTCTATTAATAAATCACTGCAAATCAAAGTGTTTACACAAAATACATTTTTTTCCATTAATTGCACGACACAGGAATTGGTTTGTAAAAATTACTTAAAATTACAAAATTGTTCGAAACAACACCCACCCATTTTTATTACAAATTTGTAAAATCCCCAGTCTATTAATAAATCACTGCAAATCAAAGCGTTTACACAAAATAAAAATTTTTTACATTGCACGACACAGGACTCAGTTTAATTCTCTATTTTGTAATTTTATTGGTTTGTAAAAATTACTTCAAATATACAAAATTGTTTGAAGCTACACCCACCCATTCTTATGACAAATTTGTAAAATCCTCAGTCTATTAATAAATCACTGCAAATCAAAGCGTTTACACAAAATAAAATTTTTTTGCATTAATTGCACGACACAGGACTCAGTTTAATTCTCTATTTTGTAATTTTATTGGTTTGTAAAAATTACTTCAAATATACAAAATTGTTTGGAATTACACCCACCCATTTTTATGACAAATTTGTAAACTCCTCAGTCTATTAATAAATCACTGCAAATCAAAGCGTTTACACAAAATAAAATTTTTTTGCATTAATTGCACGACACAGGACTCAGTTTAATTCTCTATTTTGTAATTTTATTGGTTTGTAAAAATTACTTCAAATATAGAAAATTGTTTGGAATTACACCCACCCATTTTTATGACAAATTTGTAAACTCCTCAGTCTATTAATAAATCACTGCAAATCAAAGCGTTTACACAAAATGAAATTTTTTTTCATTAATTGCACGACATAGGACTCAGTTTAATTCTCTATTTTGTAATTTGACTGGTTTGTAAAAATTACTTCGTATATACAAAATTGTTTGAAGCTACACCATCCCATTTTTATGACAAATTTGTAAAATCCTCTGTCTATTAATAAATCACTGCAAATCAAAGCGTTTACACAAAATAAAAATTTTTTGCATTGCACGACACAGGACTCAGTTTAATTCTCTATTTTGTAATTTTATTGGTTTGTAAAAATTACTTCAAATATACAAAATTGTTTGAAGCTACACCCACCCATTCTTATGACAAATTTGTAAAATCCTCAGTCTATTAATAAATCACTGCAAATCAAAGCGTTTACACAAAATAAATTTTTTTGCATTAATTGCACGACACAGGACTCAGTTTATTTCTCTATTTTGTAATTTGACTGGTTTGTAAAAATTACTTCGTATATACAAAATTGTTTGAAGCTACACCATCCCATTTTTATGACAAATTTGTAAAATCCTCAGTCTATTAATAAATCACTGCAAATCAAAGCATTTACTCACAATAAACATTTTTTTGCATTAATTGCACGACACAGGACCCAGTGTATTTCTCTATTCTGTAATTTTATCAGGTTGTAAAAGTTACTTCAAATTTCAGACCGACCCATTTTTATAAAAAATTCGTCTATTAATACATTATTGAAACGAAGAAGCTGAGCCGAATTGGATAAGTTTGAAGCGGTCTTCCGAAAGTATTCATCAGTCTCGGAATTATAGCATCCGGTTAGAACGCGGACGGTGGGGACGTTGAAACGACTTCTGTAGAATCGACAATAACGCGAGATCCGCGATTGGCTGGCAGCGTCGAAACGGGCTCCGCTTCGGCCGGGGCTCGGCATAGCAGCGGGACGAGAATTTTTCATTTCCGTTAATTAATTCGAACGGCGCGCAGTGGCAAAGAGACGCGCGCGCCAGTGATTAAAACGGCCGACGGTCGTTACAGTTCCCCGGGAGAAAGGAAATCTCGACTCGGTGTTTTCCTTTGAGCGATGATGTTTAATCAGGTCGCGGAAACGCGGCGCTCGCGAATCAGGCCGCTTCGCGAGAGAAACGAAACACGACGAGACGAGACGGGACGAGACGATGCGCCGAGGCTGTCCGTGCCGGCGCGCGCGTTGGAATCGTTAGAAAGTTATTCAGGAAGAGATCGTCGAAGGGTGGCTACGGTGATTCCGAGGTATTCTTGCCTTGGTGCCTAAAACCGCCGCTCCCGCGGAAAATTCACGCCGTCCTTTGCATAACTCGATTCAATCGGAAAGCGTTTTCCTCGTGAACGCGAGTCCCTGAATGCGCGTCGACGAGCTCTCGCCCCTTGCCCTTCCTGCTCCCTGAGAATCAGCCTTGTGTGCAAGAGAGAGAGCGAGAGCGAGAGAGGGGGTTGGTTTTACACGTCCCGCAACGTCCCGAATGAACGTGGATTCAATGTGTTCGCTGTCGTTCGAGCCAGCTTTGCGCTGGAAAGTTTCCTGAGGCTACGAGAGCGAGGGCGAGAGAGAGAGAGAGCCCGCGCAGACCTGACACAAAGAAAAACCAGTGTTACTTTCGAGCCGTGTCCCCGGCACCACGAAATTAATTATGCTGCTAAATTAAATGTAGGTGGAATATTAACGAGCAGCGCAGCCGGCCTCGCGGCTGAAACGCTCGTTTGACGTTTCGCCGCGACGCGACGCGGTCCGCGGACTTTGTTTCCGCTGGACTTTGTTCACTTCGTAGTTGTGCCACCGAACGAAATTGCATCGGCAATTTTGTACCAAAAAAAAATCAATGAAAAGATCCTGCAGCGCACAGAAAGGAAGACAAACGGACCGACAGAGAGATAAAGAGAATGAGAGGGAATCGTGTATCGCGGCGTCAACTTTTCCACTCAGCGAAACCCCGCGAGAGCTCGTAAACCGGGGGCCGCAGCCGGGCTGAAAGAGATACGAGCCGGGGCGTTTCAATAAATGACTCGCCGCTGTTCCCGGTGATTAGGAATCAATTAACCCGCGTTGATAATTCACGTTGAATAGCCCGGCGAACGCAGTTACTTTTAATCGATGCATACCGCGCGCTGAAACCCCCTCCACATCCCCCCAACCCCCACCCCGCTACGTTCTCTATCGTATCGGCGATAAGCACCGGGCTATTTCGCCGAGTTCTATCTCTCTGTTCCGATTGTTTCCCCGCTTTCCAGATGGAACGCCGATAAGCGCCGCGCGTTGATCATTCCCGGAATTTTCGAGCACGTACGCTGCTATTTCAACCTTCTATTTCTCCGGGGCCGGCCCGACCCGGCCTGGCCCGTCGGAAGATCCTCGATTCGCGTGGCCACTCATTTCTGATGGAATTTCTATGACCAAACCGTTAATAACTTGTGTCTTCATAAGTTATACAGACGACTGCTTTGCTAATGAATCGAGATCAAAGTCTAGGATTCTACAAAGATCCTACTTGATTATTAGACGGCGGATTTCTATGCAACATAGGCTTTTTAAAAATTGTTTTTGAATATTGTCATTCAGTTCTGAGCTATGATTAAAATTTCAAGTCTCCAGCTCATCGGGAAGTTAGTTTAAAATCAATTGCAAAATTTGTACCGAACAGACAGACGGATAGACAGACAGACAAGAAAGCGAGCTAATAAAAACGTAGTAAAATAAACATATCGAGTACAAGAAACGAAAGCTTTAATGAGCTTTTTAATAAGGATTGCAAATGTCATTTAATCAATATGTTCACTGTTTCTAATTCCAGCTGCTCATTTTTACCATAAATGCACAAAAGCACAATAAAAATACACAAGAAACTTCAGATTAATTGATATCGTTCGTTCTTAAAAAATGCTGAAGAATCAACAGTTTCCAGGTCAGTAAAAATCTAGTTCAATCTAGTCCATTCATGCTTCACATCGCAAAGTGGTCGACAATCGGTTCCGGGCAAGATTGAAACGCGTCCGCGGTCGCAACGAAGTGGCTGTCGGCAAACAGCGCAACAATAGCACGTCGCGGCGGGTTCACAAAGAAACCGTCTCCTTATCCAGTGTCGTCGACCCCCCCGGGGAGTCATGCCGCATTAAACTTGAAAATCTCGCAACACCGTCCGGCCGACGTGTTTTGAAAAAGTATGCACACACAGCCGAGGCAGATTAAAAAGTTCCGTCGAGCCGGCTGGCAGCAGGTGTCTCATTAAATGTGCACGAGAGTCGCCAGGTTCGAACGGCTCTCTTCAACCGATACCGTGAACGAAGGAAGTTATACCGGGCCGCGCGGGCCGAGCCGGGACTCGGGCACACGACGACCGACTAGTACGGGGGTTTTATTATTGACCCGAGCCCATCGCACCGAGCCGCGCAGCGCCGGACGAGTACGGGACGAGTCCGGGACCCGTCGACCGACCGAATCGACAACAATTACTCGGATACCAGGGCCAAGTTTATCCGGCGAGATACGAATCCGGCTAATTTCCGAATCGTTGCATCGACGAGCAAACAGTCCGACACGTTTCCTCCGATAAACTTTATCGCTCGCTGTAAACAATCCTGTTGATCGCGGAATTCCGTTCGATTCTCAACTATCGGCTGCCTTAACCCCCTGCCTTCGAACCGGATGGTTCGAAGAAAAATGGGCTGCCCAAACGTTAGACAGTAAGGTGAACTGCCCTAACTCTGGACAGTCCAAAAGTGATATCTAAATCTGGACAATTGAATTTTCATAGTAAAATTAGTAATTAAGAGATTAAATAATTATATTATACAGGGTGGCCCACATAACTCTGAACAGCTCAATATCTCCCATACTTTTCGTTGTACAAAAAAACTTCGTAGGACAAAGTTACACTGTTTGAAGGGCCACATATAACGGTGTAGGGGGAAAAAAATTTCAAGGTCATTTTTATGAGATTTCAAGGTTATCGATGTTTTTTTTAAATGGAATGAGGTATTTTTTAATACATCAATCGATGCAGCTGGACATTCTTTATAAAAAAGTACTAACCTATGTATGTCGAAAAGTTAGTAGTTCACGAGATATTTCAATTTAAATAACTCAACTTCAATTTCAATATCAACTCTTCAACTTCATTTTCAACTTCAATTTCAACTTCAATTTCTACTCTTCCATATCAACTTCAATTTTTCAATTTCATTTCATTAATATCAACTATAATTTCAATATCAACCCTTTCACTTCAATTTCAATATCAATTCTTCAACTTCATTTTCAATTTCAATTTTAACTTTCTCATTTCAACTTCAATTTCTACTCTTCAATTTTTCGATTTCATTTCATTAATTTCAACTTCAATTTTTCAATTTCATTTTGTTAATTTCAACCCTCCAAATTCAACGTCAATTTTTCAATTTCAACTTCAATTTTTCAATTTCATTTCGTCAATTTCAACTCTTTCATTTCGATTTCAACATCAAATTTTCCATTTCAACTTTTATTCCAACTTCAATTTTAACTCTCCCAAATCAACTTCAATTTCGACTCTTCCATTTCAACTCTTCCATTTCAACTCTAATTTTTCAATTTCACTTCGTTAGTTGCAACTCTTCAATTTCAATTTGAATTTTTCCATTTCAACTTCAATTTCAATATCAACTCTTCAACTTCATTTTCAATTACTGTCGTACTAAGACGTTAGTGTTTACTTACTTGTGTAACGCCTTAGTACGACAGTAATGGTGTCTTAGGGTTCTCTAAATTGAAATATCTCCTGAACTACTAACTTTTCGACATACATAGGTTAGTACTTTTTTATAAAGAATGTCCAGCTGCATCGATTGATGTATTAAAAAATTCCTCATTCCATTTAAAGAAAACATCGATAACCTTGAAATCTCATAAAAATGACCTTGAAATTTTTTTTCCCTTACACCGTTATATGTGGCCCTTCAAACAGTGTAACTTTGTCCTACGAAGTTGTTTTGTACAACGAAAAGTAACGGAGATATTGAGCTGTTCAGAGTTATGTGGGCCACCCTGTATATTCTGAGGCTTTAGCTACAAGTAGGTGTGAATATTATTTCATTGAGACATCATTGAAATTTAAAAATGAATTCAAAGTTCATCTGAAAACAATATAGAAAATAGTCTATTTACATGCGAATCATGTGCATTTATAGTTTGAACTTTTGTTAGAAAAAAAGATATAATTTAAGCCCTCAGACCAAAAATAATTATCACGCATAATAATATTGATATTGTAAAATAAATTGGCAATCAAACTTTACGTAAATAATAATTATTAATCCAAGTATTAGATGTCCAAGATTAGGACTGTTTTCAATGTGCTTACGCCTGAAGCCGGACACGTGTTTGTGAATAAAATCAACGCACTGTTTGCAAATTATTTAACTACATGTACGTATAATTAGTCTTCTATTAGCTTGAATAACGTATGTAGAAAATGTATTCCGGTTGTGACGTTAATAATACTTTATGTTTACATCTTAAATCTATCAGTGTTACTACCTAACCTTAAAAGTTGTATTATGACAAGTTTTATTAAAACAGTAAATGAAAATAAATATATATTTGGTTAAATAATACAATACTATAATCTATGATAAGAATACTACATATTACGCAAAGCATCTTCTATTCGTCATGCGCAACAGCGCCACCAACCAACGTTTTAGGTTATGTTCGCTCGATCAACTCGTAAATTGAATTTGTCCCGATATAGGCTTTACTTCTGTCCAGGTACTAGTTTAGATTGGATTTAATATGTCCAATTATAGGTTTGAATTATTCTTGTTAATACAATTAAGATATTAACCTAAACAATGATTTTTTTATTTTAAATTACTTTACAAACTCTGAACTGTATGTTAAAACTCTTAAGACATTGTTTTTGTTTATTTAAAGTGATAAAATTAAAAACAGAAAAACATGCTGTCCAGGCATAGGGCACTTCACCTTAGACTGTAGGGTTGCCAGATCTAATTTGATGTGAGTCTTCTATATTTGAACTTGATCTTTAGGTACCTATAGGAATTTTCAAAAATCTTTCTTTGAATAAAAAAGTTTAAAATGTGCTGTGTACCTCTTTTACTTGAACTCCTATATTTTGAGCCTATCTCATATATACATAATTGCAGTTTTCACTACTTCTTCTATATTTGGATAAAACATTTCTGGCAACCCTAGTAGACTGTGTAACACGAAAGTTTATTTCAATTAATTATCAGGATGTAAAATGCAATTAAATTGGAAAGAAAGATTTTCTTTTCTAGAATATAATATTGCTCTTCCTAGATTGTCTTTTCTAGAATCCATCAAATTTGTCTTCAGATTGTAGTGTTTCAGAACGCCCTAAAATTCTTGAATATTCTTCAATATTCCTGGAACATCATCCAATGATTTTTACTGTTAATTTTTTAGTACGGAGCAAAATGGTCAAGTATGAACAGAATCTAGTGTTGCATAACAACAGTGTTGTATAAAACTGTTGTTGGGAGTGATTGGAATACGAACAGAGACGGTCCGGGTCTAGAACGACCCGGTACGCAGATGGAGGGTTAATTACAGTTCAGTGGGGATAGATTTCTGCCTTCTTTGTCTCCCTGGTTTCCCGTTCTCCGTCCCTATCCAGCCCTCGCAGCCGTTAATTCGAGAGGCATCGATCCAGTGCGAGAACTAGTTTCGGAGAGGAACGAAAACGTGCGATGATTCGAGAAGGTGCGCGGCAAAGGGAACAGATTCCCCGGACATCGAGAAGAACTCTCCAATTTCCTCGCATTCACGGGCGGACAGCTCCGAGCGCGGTTGCACTGGGTCTTGTCGCACTCTCCTAACTTCCAATTTTCGATTCATGCCTCGTCCATATCTCCCTCACTTTCTCCTCTCTCACTCTCACACCGCAGCTACCCCGAAAATATTTATTATTATTATCAATGTAGGAATCGAAAGGCGAACAGCACACAGTGTTTGTACGATACGCAAGCTCTCCCGCCGACATTATTCGAGTCGACGAATGCGAAATGCTTTGAAAAATTGATGGGTGCTTTGTTCTATAAAAACAACCGAGAACCGATCGGTTCTATAAAACGGTTTTATTGGATCCGTCAATGCGGAACGCTTTGAAATATTAAACACGTTTCCTACCAACGCAACACAGCTTGGTCCTGTATGAAGAGGTTTTATTGGATTAGCGGGCACGATCGGTTTGAAAAATTAAATGTTTTCTCGAAAGGAAACGGAGGATGTTGTCTCTTGTGATTCATTAATCTACGCACATATTCCCTGTGCAATGATCGTATTTGCTTTCCTGAATCAACATGAGAAAGGTAATTATGTGGAATAATATTGAACAATCTCGAACAAGGAAGAAATCTGAAAATTGTCGGTGAATATGTTAGGTTGCCCACAATTAAAAAATTTATTCTGAAAAGAAGTAAATGTCTATGTGCCTCCTGTATCTTGCAATTAATGCATTGTTAAATGGTAACGCCGGACAAACTTAAAATACACTATTTTCACTTCCGCATGAAGATCCCCAGTCTATTTACATATGATGAGCCACATTTTTAGTAACACAATTTTTACACTGCATGTTGAAGTTCAAGTGAGTTCAGTCCATAAATGACTCTTCGTTGATTGTCATTAGTGCCAACGAGCAGAGTTGAGCATTAATCAACTAAAATTTGAACAAGATTGATTGATTGATGTGTACGATTAAAAAACGCATTCACTGAAAAATCGACGACTGATTCAATCGATTGATGAAGTTATCGTCAATCGTTGATCAAAAAAAGAAATCATTGAAAAATCGGAGAATAATTTAATCAATTGTTGACGTTAATCGCCACACGGTCTATCCATAAATTGTAATAAGGAGGGAGAGAGAGAGAGAGAGAGAGAGAGAGAGAGAGAGCGAAGATGGAGAATTGAAAAAAATATGTATATCTCAACAAAAACTCAGTTTACATTTTTTTCGGTATGCATACAGTTTTGACTCCGTATTTAATTTCGAAATTTCAGCAGTTAGTCATTAATCAATTATTCGATTGACGATTACAATTGAAAAGAATGCAATCGTCAACCGCAATTAACGACTAAAGTAGGAGTTCAATTGTTAATTGCGATTAGCGATTGGAGTAGAAATTTATTCGTCAATAGTCGATGAAAGGGTATAGCCGGATAAGCATGGGCCAGCGGCCCCCGCTCCGATTTTCCTGATTCCTGTCTTAAAACATCGTTTTATGTCTAAAAAAACATTGTGTAAAATTTCAAATGTCTACCCCCACCGATAGGGGTGATATTGAGGTAAATTCCTCCGCACTTAAATGCAATTTGCTCTAAAACGAGAAAAGATATCAACATGGGATAAACGGCAAACAAAAGATATAGATACACTCTATATTTCAGATTTTTTTCAGAATTTTTTGCTAATTATTTATAGTTGAAAATAATTAATTAATTTTTTGGGAATTTTTTTAACTATCTTCCCCTAGGTTGACACCTACCAAAAAATTCTAAAATATTGCTATGATTCTAACCTATTTTATAAAAAAATCTGAGAAGTGTCCGTTTGGTGGAACAGTGTCAAAAAAAATAAAGTATGCCGGCGAACGCTCGGTTTGATCAGTAACGACGCAGCGACCGATTCCCCTTGCGGCGGCTAGTGACGGGAGCGAACGGGAAGTCGGCGCTTGTACGGAAAAGCTGATACATGTAAAAATGCGACTAAATCTTCTAATACATGATTACAGTTAGAAGTCTAAACAATTATATTCTAGACAATAAAAATCGTTTAGTTTATAAATACATATAAAAAAAAGAAAAAAACAAGAAAAGCGCCGACTTCCCGTTCGCTCCCATCACTAGCCGCCGCAAGGGGAATCGGTCGCTGCGTCGTTACTGATCAAACCGAGTGTTCGCCGGCATACTTTATTTTTTGTGACACTGTTCCACCAAACGGACACTTCTGAGATTTTTTTACAAAATAGGTTAGAATCATAGCAATATTTTAGAATTTTTTGGTAGGTGTCAACCTAGGGGAAAATAGTTAAAAAAATTCCCCAAAAATTAATTAATTATTTTCAACTATAAATAATTACCAAAAAATTCTGAAAAAAATCTGAAATATAGAGTGTATCTATATCTTTTATTTGCCGTTTATCCTATGTCGATATCTTTTCTCGTTTTAGCGCAAATTGCATTTAAGTGCGGGGGAATTTACCTCAATATCACCCCTATCGGTGGGGGTAGACATTTGAAATTTTACACAATGTTTTTTTAGACATAAAACGATGTTTTAAGACAGGAATCAGGAAAATTGGAGCGGGGGCCGCTGGCCCATGCTTATCCGGCTATACCCTTTTTGCCCTGGGAAGAGCATCGCATAGTATTAACAGTAGTAATTTCTGCGAGCACGTTACATGGAGGTCGTGTTATAAGCGATATATAAACAGAGCGAATATCTCGTCGTGCTCGATCGTTACCGGCGTATACGCGAAAGAACAGCTCCCCAAGAAAGGAAGCAAAGCGTATCGGTGATTCTATTCGAGCATCCCAGCGACGCAACGGTTCGCCTAACTACGCGGAACCGAATTCGAATAATGGTGATGGGGTTCGGAGTCTACGGCGATTCCCGTGATTCCCGGTGAACGAGGTCGAAAGAAGACGATCGCAGAGACAGCGAAGGAGGGTTACAGTGGCAACCAATAATCGTAGGAACGCGATGCAATGCGATGCGACGCGAAGGCAGTGATCGTAACGGTAACGAGCCGGATCTGCCTCGGTTTTGTCGGACGGGCGTAACATTATTATAAAGGTCTGGCCCCACGGAGAACAAGAGAGCAAGGAGCAGCTCGGATGTCCCGTTCGGAATAAACGGCACACGTGTTGCGGAGATTTCGTTGAAAAAGTTTGCCCCCGTCGCTTTACGACGCGCGGCTCCCGCCAGCAAAATAACCAACAGAAGGGAACAAACGTTAACGTCGCTCCGTCAGAAGGTAGCGAGAGACGGGGCGAGCGGCGAATTTATTCCCGTTCCCGGGGACACATTTTCTTCCGCTTTAATTTCGACCCCGTGCATACATTCGAAAGAGCCCAGGTCCGTTTTTGCAGCAGCCGCCGTGCCGTGCCTTGCCGTGCCGGTTAACCGTGTTTTATGCTTACGACTCGCGCAACGCCGCACGCGCACGCGCCCTTCCTCGGTCTTATCGGGAAAAACATTCTACAACGGCTCCGTCGTTAACGGAACTTTACAACCGCGAGCTGGCCGGGTCGCGGGACGTCGATTCGACGACCCCACGTCACCGGAAACGCGAATCCCGCCCGGAAAATTCAAGTAGAACAACTCCTTCGAGTTTGTCTGCGAAGCCATTCATCCACTCGTGTAGAATCCACATTTCCACCACTTCGGGACACCCTGTAGACAAATGAAATAAGATACTTTGGTTTAAAGTTGTTCTTTAAGAGAACGGTTGACTTGAGACTTTGAGTTCCTTCCTAAAAAAAGCACTGTTCAGCTCAACACAGGTCCTCGAAGAGAACCAGGTCCTGCAGCCCAGGAAAATGGCAGATTCAAAAGGGCGATGTTTGTGCGAAACTAAGGATGTCCAGACAATCGTAGAACGTTGCGAGAGAATCAGCGCGAACACGGCGAAAGTTTCGAAGGGTGAAATCGCAGAGATGTTCGCAGCGAAGCCGCTACATCGTCTTGCCGCCTGCGGAGGGGCGCGGGAAGGTGAATCCGGCAGCGGCGAGACGGAAAAAACGGGAACGAGGGCGGCGTCTAAATTGGAGGAAGCGCAGGAAAAGCGAGAACGAACAGCTCTCGGTGAATCCGGCGTCGTCTAACGATCCCGTATTATGCGCCGCCGTAGAAAACTCGCCTTAATTAAAGATTATAACGCGTGAAATGAATTCGAGCGGGACAGACGGATCCTGGCTTCTCCTCCTGCTCCTCCTCCTCGTCGGGTTCCCTCGAAAAAGGACCGACACGGAGAGCCGGAACGGGAAGAACGCAGGGCCGAACTACTTTTTCCATCGCGAAATCCGAGCCACGGGACACGGTTTCCTCGCTGTCGGCCAATTGAATTAACCTGGACGCTCCGTCTGCGATTCGTTATCGGCCAGAGGAGGCTAATCGGCTAGACAACTTGACGATTGACTCGCGTTAATGAACTCGACGCGAAATCAAACTTTGTTTTACAAACTTCTATACTACTAGCTTCCCCCGCCACGCGTTGCTGTGGCTCAGTATCTTTTGAAAGCATGTTTTTACTTGTCACAGATGTGACATTTTAATCACGCGATTGCTGATCACGTAGCCGTGTTTGACGCTGATCAGCTGTTTCTCGGTGTCGTCTTTCAGCCACTCTCGACCTGTCGCGTTCATTCTGTTGAGTTTGATGAAGATCTGAAGCTGCAGAAACCGATCGCCGTGCTCGCAACCGTGCATCCTCAAGCCTGGCACGTATCTGAACCAGTCTTTGTAATACCCGTTCTTCCTCAATTTGATTTGATTTTAATCGTCGTACTGCTTCCGTTCCGCGAGTACGACGACCTAAGTTTGTTCTTCTGCCAGTCATTCTTTTTATGTACTAAAGTAGAAAAATGATCACCTACCATCGCGATGAGTTTCTGGAACCTGGCCGTTTCCGGGGACCATGCAGAGATCAAAGTTCCCGTCGGCGGCGACCTGGACCACCGAGTTTCCATTAGCGAAACAAATTGCTCGAGGCCTCGGCCTTAATCTCGAGGTCGACGGGATCGCGCAACATGGACCACAGTAGCTCGTCGACGACGCGGCTCCATTAGCCCATGTTAGTGCATTCGGTGCAGCAGCGTGCAGCATTCGGTGCATTCGGTGAACGTGGGACGGCGAGGTGGGCCACGCTCGCGCGGAACTCGTTACCTGCCTGGTCACGTGACAAGCGTGATACACTTCGCTGCAGGTCCTCGCGGGACCGTGGAATACACCGCGTGACTCGCTTTTCTTCCTAGGATGCGTTTCGGCATGACGAGAAGTTTTCAAGAGTACTATGCAGAAAAGTATTTTATAGCTTGTAGAGAAATTGCCCCCTCTTCTACCGTCTAGAATATTTATTCAGAAAGTGGTGTGCAGAAAAATCTCATGAATGTTGCAGAAGAACATTAAATTCCTCTAAATAATTTGCTGGAGTATGAACGAAATTGCTTTTACACAATTCCGTTACGAAATTGTTAGAGTCAGTAGATAAAAGGGTACCATAGTCTTCCGGTAGAACTCCAGTACGCGTTAAAAAGATCCTGGTCCGTCCGAAGAGCCGTAGTACAGCCTTTCGATTATGTTTGCGACAGCTGCGTCGGTCTCGAGGATCCCGACCGCGTTTGTTAGGGCCGAGAAACGACGGGAAACCCTTAAAGGAACGTGTCCAGCTGTAGGAAAGGCCTGGTAATGGAGAAGAAACGACGGAACAGGGATCGAGGATAGACGAGGAGGGTTTTATTATGTCTGCGAACGAGTCACGCGGGCACTAGCCTTGAGAGAGACATGCCGCGAAAGCGACAGCGGATAGTTTCCGCGTTTCGCTTCGCTTCGGAACGTTCCGCGGGAGTAACGGCTAGATGGCTGGCTACAGAAAAAGAGGGGTTGTAAAAGGGGTTTTATTATGCTACCGGAAGGAGAGGTGACTAAGAGCGGGAATAAAACTCGCGTTACCTTTATTCTCGGACGGTCGTTGTTTTCGAAGCAGGGTTAGAACACCGGCCGAGGAACACGAGCGACGAATTTCTGCGGTTTCTTTCGCGCACGTGAACCGCGACAACGTTCCGCGAGGCCTTACAGATAAACAACGGGACAGCACTTCCTTGGAAAAGCCACTAAGGTGAAGTGCCCTATGCCTGGACAGCATGTTTTTCTATTTTTAATTTTATCACTTTAAATAAACAAAAACAATTTCTTAAGAGTTTTAACATACAGTTCAGAGTTTGTAAAGTAATATAAAATAAAAAAATCATTGTTTAGGTTAATATCTTAATTGTATTAACAAGAATAATTCAAACCTATAGTTGGACATATTAAATCCAATCTAAGCTAGTACCTGGACAAAAGTAAAGCCTATATCGGGACAAATTCAATTTACGAGTTGATCGAGCGAACATAACCTAAAACGTTGGTTGGTGGCGCTGTTGCGCATGACGAATAGAAGATGCTTTGCGTAATATGTAGTATTCTTATCATAGATTATAGTATTGTATTATTTAACCAAATACATATTTATTTTCATTTACTGTTTCAATAAAACTTGTCATAATACAACTTTTAAGGTTAGGTAGTAATACTGATAGATTTAAGATGTAAACACAAAGTATTATTAACGTCACAACCGGAATACATTTTCTACATACGTTATTCAAGCTAATAAAAGACTAATTATACGTACATGTAGTTAAATAATTTGCAAACAATGCGTTGATTTTATTCACAAACACGTGTCCGGCTTCAGGCGTAAGCACATTGAAAACAGTCCTAATCTTGGACATCTAATATTTGGATTAATAATTATTATTTACGTAAAGTTTGATTGCCAATTTATTTTACAATATCAATATTATTATGCGTGATAATTATTTTTGGTCTGAGGGCTTAAATTATATCTTTTTTTCTAACAAAAGTTCAAACTATAAATGCACATGATTCGCATGTAAATAGACTATTTTCTATATTGTTTTCAGATGAACTTTGAATTGATTTTTAAATTTCAATTGATGTCTCAATGAAATAATATTCACACCTACTTGTAGCTAAGGCCTCAGAATATACATGGTGGCCACATAACTCTGAACAGCTCAATATCTCCGTTACTTTTCGTTGTACAAAAAAACTTCGTAGGACAAAGTTACACTGTTTGAAGGGCCACATATAACGGTGTAAGGGAAAAAAAATTTCAATGTCATTTTTATGAGATTTCAAGGTTATCGATGTTTTTTTAAATGATATGAGGTATTTTTTAATACATCAATCGATGCAGCTGGACATTCTTTATAAAAAAGTACTAACCTATGTATGTCGAAAAGTTAGTAGTTCAGGAGATATTTCAATTTAAAGAACCCTAAAACACCATTACTGTCGTACTAAGGCGTTACACAAGTAAGTAAACACTAACGTCTTAGTACGACAGTAATTGAAAATGAAGTTGAAGAGTTGATATTGAAATTGAAGTTGAAATGGAAAAATTAAAATTGAAATTGAAGAGTTGCAATTAACGAAGTGAAATTGAAAAATTAGAGTTGAAATGGAAGAGTTGAAATGGAAGAGTCGAAATTGAAGTTCATTTGGGAGAGTTAAAATTGAAGTTAGAATAAAAGTTGAAATGGAAAATTTGATGTTGAAATTGAAATAAAAGAGTTGAAATTAACGAATTGAAATTGAAAAATTGAAGTTGAAATTGAAAAATTGACGTTGAATTTGGAGGGTTGATATTAACGAAATGAAATTGAAAAATTGAAGTTGAAATTAATGAAATGAAATCGAAAAATTGAAGAGTAGAAATTGAAGTTGAAATGAGAAAGTTAAAATTGAAATTGAAAATGAAGTTGAAGAGTTGATATTGAAATTGAAGTTGAAATGGAAAAATTCATATTGAAATTGAAGAGTTGCAATTAACGAAGTGAAATTGAAAAATTGGATTTGAAATGGAAGAGTCGAAATTGAAGTTGATTTGGGAGAGTTAAAATTGAAGTTGGAATAAAAGTTGAAATGGAAAATTTGATGTTGAAATTGAAATAAAAGAGTTGAAATTAGGTTAATATCTTAATTGTATTGACAAGAATAATTCAAACCTATAATTGGACATATTAAATCCAATCTAAGCTAGTACCTGGACAGAAGTAAAGCCTATATCGGGACAAATTCAATATACGTGTTGATCGAGCGAATATAACCTAAAACGTTGGTTGGTGGCACTGTTGCGCATCACGAATAGAAGATGCTTTGCGTAATATGTAGTATTCTTATCATAGATTATAATATTGTATTATTTAACCAAATATATATTTCTTTTCATTTACTGTTTTAATAAAACTTGTCATAATACAACTTTTAAGGTTAGGTAGTAATACTGATAGATTTAAGATGTGAACACAAAGTATTATTAACGTTACAACCGGAATACATTTTCTACATACGTTATTCAAGCTAATAGAAGACTAATTATACGTACATGTAGTTAAATAATTTGCAAACAATGCGTTGATTTTATTCACAAACGCGTGTCCGGCTTCAGGCGTAAGCACATTGCGTATAAGCTTAGAGTGGGACAGCCACTGTCATCGCGTCGAGAATTCGTAGACTTTTAGGAACAGGAAAATAAATTTTTGTAATATTTTATGGAAATTTCTCATTGTAGCTTCTTATACTTTGGTGGCTTTTATTTCTTTTGTTTCTTGTCCCTCTTTCACTGTCGTATTTCCTGGACGGCTCGCTTCTAATCCTCTTTTCTCTGTCTTCCGCTACCTTCCACTTCCCAAGTTACTCGTCTTCAACAAGGGACACTGGCTTCTGTGCTAGATCGGTCGAGGCTAGACCGAGTTCTGTGGTGACTGTGTTTGACAGCAGGAGCGAGTTAACTCGTGGTCATTCGCGCGTTGTAATTGTTCTATTTTGACCGGGGAATTCGAGCAGTTCTACTGAGCTGGAATATTTTCATGACACACGATTTTTTAGCTTGAATCAGATATTTGTGAATTCAAACATCATTCTTCTCACAGATCAAAGCGCATTTGTGCTGGTAAATCCTGCGCACGATAATTTTCTTCCTTGAAAGTTCAGTTCATTGTTCGTTGTCTGCGTAGTTACGAAACAATGCAGGTTTCTTCGCGACAATGGACACGAGTCTACGCGAATTCGAAGCTGAGAGGTAGACGGAAGTTTTTTGGAGGGGGTATACCTTCCCACACGGTTCTACCTTTGCTTTCCCTTCCGAAAACAGCTTTATCCGGGTGTCCGTCATGCAGGGCGCCCCATGGGCCGCAACGCGCACGGATTCCCGTAAGATTAATGTTTCGGAAGATGCACAAGCATTCTCGAAGGATGATAACTCATAGTAGAGAGAGAGACAGAGAGCTCTGGTGGGGCGAGGCTGGCGTGCGAGCTGCCACTAAATTGTTGCCGCGGTGGCAAAGTGGACGCGCGTCGTCAAGCTCGTCGTTGACCGTGTCTTCACTCGAGCCGGTAAATCAATGACTATCATCCAAGACCTGGCTGTTCTTTCTATGGCTGTCCTCTCTTTGGAGAAGCGCCCAGTCGTCAAAGTGATTTAGAGGACTCGGGTAGACGAAGAAATTCGGACGACGGAAATGGTGAGATCGCTATCATGCTAGAATGAACACTCTACTAGACAAAACAAATTTCCCTCAGCTTTCACCATTTTCTTTTTCTTAATTCCAACTAGATGAGACTTTTCTAAAATTTTCACTACACGTCATCTGGTAAACTATCGGTAATTATTTAGAGAAGGGTCCTCCTCACCGATTTTGATGACGCTGACAATATATTTCTTTTCTAAATAGTTATCAAACTAATCCTGCAAGCTTGGCAGAAAAACTGAAATCGATTGGTCCATTCATAAACAATGTCATTCTAAAGTAAGGTGGAATGGGGTAAGTCCGTCCTAATTTTTGCAAATTTGGAATTTAAACTGATGTATTTTCAGTCTGATATGTAAAAACTAAAAACTTCACGTTCTTGGTATCAAACTCTTGCCAGAGGTTTGACTGATGAATTAGTATTATGTAGGATTCTAATTTTGCTTGAAAATTATCATTTTGATAGGATATTGTACATACAAAGTGTCAACTAGGACGCACTTGCTGTTCATTTAATTGTTTAGTTTTGTAGTTATCCATTTTTAAACAAACATGTACTTATATGCTGAAATATGAAAGGGGATACAGTGATACATATTAAAACAAAGTTTAAAAATGATTTCGAACCTTGTTTCAAGTGCTACGGGGCAAGAAAAGAATTATTATCAAGTCTGCTACAAAATGCTTTTTATTTCATTAAATGGATCGTTTATTTTGAAAGTGGTGTAAGTCCATTTTTGAAAAAAATGAGATATCACGTAATTCATGCTTAATTTAATGTAAATAAAATTTAAAAAAAATAAAAAAAACAAGAGAAAATGGACTTACACCACTTTCAAAATAAACGGTCCAAATATATTGTTTACTTCTATAGATACCCATAGAGTACGGACTTACCCCACCGTAATAGTACGGACTTGCCCCATGTTGTAATATCTACGGGGCAAGTGCGTCTCAGTGTTCTTCTCAATAAATTTTAAAAAATACAATAAAAACGGTTTATTTAATGTAAACCTACATCAATATTTGTCGTACTTACCTAAAATAACAACACAGAATATATTAATAATATGTAAACTATTGCACGTTCAGGCTAACCTCAAAGTTGTACGTGTCCCTCGCACGTGACTGTTTGGCATTGGTTGATTTAAGCGAGGAAAACACCTTTATTCTTGAGCGACATCAATGTAGAATAGTTCAAGCTACAGAAATTTCGTTCGTATTATAATAAAAATAACCAATTAACGGATTTGCCCCGTAGGCGGACTTACCCCACTCCACTTAATTTAAAAGAAACGGACGTTTTACCGCATTTGTGTTCACATATTTCACGGTGCACCGTGAAATCTTGGGAAGCAAAAACCGCGGTCGGATTGATCGACGACGAAAAAGAGACGACAGCGTTTAGTATCGCTTAGGTACGCCGTCCGTCCGTGCTGTCGTCTAGGCAATTATTAGCCTGTCCTCGGGCGAGCAACTGGCAACGTGGACAGCGGTGTTCGCTATCGGTATCGTAAATATTTGATCGGGGGGATAGGGTTCCGCGGCGAGTCCGTGTCCCTTAGCCTATTAGAGCCTCGGCGATAAGACTCGTCCTCTTCCGCTCGCGGGTTGGCGTGCGTGAAGACGGTAAATAGCGTTTGCGAGGCGCAAAACCGAGTCCGCGTCCCGCGGCCCTTTAAATAAAGCGATAAATTTGGCCTGCGCCCTCTCACCCTCTCCGGGGCTCGTCCCCTCGAGTAAAATCTCCGTTAAACTAGAGCCGGGAGATTTATAGGACGTTTAAATCGGTAAATAGTTTCGTAGCGGGGTAATCCGTTTCCGGGGAACACGAGGACGAGTTCGAGCGCGAGCGAGCGCGCGTGCACGTGAAACATACGCGCTTGTTTCTGGAAGCAGGCTGGGTTTTCTACGCGCGAAATGCACGCCCCCCTGTCCAACGCGACGCTGCGCATCGCCGGAGAGATCGTTCCGCTCGTTAAGGGATCCCGTAGCTTTGTTTTTCCTCTTTTTATCCATTTTTTTTTCCGTCGATTTTTTTCCATCGCGTCCGTTGAAAAGCGTCACACATTTGGGGACCGGGGGGAAAACCGCCTCGCCCGAAAAAATACCGAATATTTCCAATTACCGCGGTATGACGAGCGAACCGTGACGAAGTGTCGCTCCCCACCCACTCCCCTCGTCCCGGTATTTTCGTTCGCGCGTCGCTAATTGTTCGCCGCTATCTTGCGCCGCGCTCGGAACGAGGCCAATTGGGAATTCGAGCGTCCTCGAAAGTGGCCGGCGTTAAGTTTTAACGAACCGGGACACCCCTTCGCCCCGCCGGCTGCCTCCGACGCTTCGTTTACAAATAGGGTAAAGTCGCCATTGAAACACACGGTTTTTCCGATTTGTCCGACTGCGGTGAGCCTCTTCCTGCTTTGCGACCTCTGGACCTTGATCCTTCGGAAAATTCAGCGGATTTTATAGATGGTCGAATACTTTTTTCCCCAGGACTTGTAGCAAAGATGCAACGCGTCGCACAGTGGTAAATGTTTCGATTTTAGGTGGACAAAATTATTTTTGAATAATTTATATCCTCTTGATACATGATAATTACTATTATGACATTTATTTTTTTGTTATAAAGGAATTGAACATAAAAATGATAACAAACTGATATTTTTCTTATATTTATATATTTCGGACTTATAGAAGGTAAAGTCTGTGAATATAAGAAAATCACTTTAATATGACCACTCTTTTTAAAAATTATAATTACAGTAACTGAATTACATATAATATTTGTATTACAAACTATAATTAAGCGATCTAATCGGATCGGATTTCTCAATAAGTAGCAGGTTGTAGCAGCTAGTTTTTCTTCGACATTGTTAAGTAATTCATATAGATAAAATATAAAAAAATATTGCAGCTTGAGTATGCTTGAGTCAAAGTATAATCTTACTTTATTAACTCATTCATAAAAGAAACGCTTTTGATTATAGTTTATTTTATTTACTTCCTCCTTTTAGTTTTAAACTAAAACGGGAAAATATAAATTAGTTTAATATGTACTTACTTTTCATTTTTCAATGCACGACACAAAAATTCACCGCAGTTTCGGAACATTCAACTAGTTGTTAATGGATAAAAAATGGAAATAATGAGATATAATGTTAGAATTATTTAGTTCAGTATGTCTAATAATATATTTTCTCAATTAAATATGTTTTTCAATAATTGAGAAAAATTATTATTGTCCAGCTAGAATTAGACATTTTACCACTGTGCGTCGATTAGAACGTTCCCAACGAATCTGACACGATGTTCCAGGACACGGTAGTCCGGTGAACTATCCACCGAAAATAGGTGAAGTAGGAAATGCTGGAGGATCGTTCATCAAAAACATAGTGCGTCTCTGCTGAATCCAGCTTCTGCGGTTCGGAGTGCCTCGCTCGATTCTCGTATGAAATATAAAGGGCGTTTCGATCGGGGCTGAATCGACGCGATTATCCACTTATCGTCCATCGGATAATTTCGCGAGAGCTAGAGTGGCGTCAGCTTGGCAGCTGTTTCTCGCAGGGCGGCTGTCTCGTCTTCACCAGGATAATAACGAACGGTTATCCCCGGCGTGCAAGTTTTTTTCGGCCGTGTTCGATCCTCCCCTGGCGTTGATCGGCTAACGCGTTAATCTCCATCTCCTTGGCTCTCCCGCAGACCCGAGAGAGATCATATCCTTGATAGAGTATCCGGGCTGGCTCTGCCCGCCGCCCATTTCCTTAATCGCGCCCGGCCAAGTTTTATGGCTTTCGCTTCGATGAACGCTAAATATTGATTTCCGTGGTACAAGCTAGTCGTTCCAGCGAAAAAGGAGAAAGAGATAGATGCACCGTGACATCGCAATTCCGTGACAGAGTGCATTGGCTCCGGGAATACAACGTTAGGCTAACGGACCCCAATTTTATACTTGGTGCGTATTTCGACCAGAGTCGGCGAGACTTGTCTTCTCACTCTACCCTCCCCTTTCACAACGCTGGGCCCCCACGCTTCCGCCATGGCCCGAGCCACGTGACGCGTTTCGTCTCTGTCGCAAATGTGTCACAATGTCACGTGACCATGGGGGAACAGTGTCGTAGAAGGGGAGGGTAGAGTGGGGAGATGAGTCTAAATTTGGCGACTCTAAAAATTACTATACTATATTCATTTTGGTATGGTGTTACGGATAGAGAATATATTCCGTTGGTTCTCTCACAGGAATCTCTTCCAGATCGTCTCTGGCAGGAAACGTCCTAGATAAACTTTCATATCATAGTTGAACCCTTTGATTTAGGACCGAGTTCTGGCTCCGATCTCATTAGAGGTGACAAAAATGAGAGTCTGGCCCTAAGCCCTAATCTCTAAGCGCGATTAGATTATGAACAGAGTATTCCATTCATTGTAGGGGTATATAAACCCTTAGATTCTTACTCTCGTGGGTTAGTACTTCGGTAGACACGTATCGCGTCACGTCGTGCTGCAATTTGGAAAAAGCAACTTCTAGTGAGATCGGGCTAAAGTACCTTTCAGATCAAAGTTTGTTAAAGTTGTTTCCGAGTCCCCCGCATTGCCAGTGCGTCAAAAACGAGCATCGCAGTTAGGTAAATTCCTTTCTCTACATTCTATATCTTTCTTTACATTCCAATCGCGACAATTTCACACTTGTATTACAGATCTTTATAATTAGAATATATTTGTGTTGTTTGGAAATTAGATCAAGATTATTGAACCCATAACTATTGTCCAAAATCTTAATATAGTAGTTGAACGTTCCCACTCGATACAACCTTACCGCTCGGGTTGTATCAATTAGATTATGTTCGAAATTCAACGATTGGAAGCGACAAGCCGAACATTCCGCAGTTTTTATAACTGTGAAGAGTCGCGTTTCGATCACGCATTACCGTGAGTCGAGAACGGGATGTATTTGTTCTAAAGATAGAATATCAACAACATCGAGTCTCCTCGAAATCAGGTGACAGTCTCGGCCAATCAGTTTCGAACATATTGTTTCCGCTCAACGATAATTAGGGCCCTCGTCTGTCGGAGACCGGGCGAGGAGACATTCTCTGTTCTTACATCGCGGCGATTACCTCGTCTTCTTACGCTACGTGTTTGCTGAAAAATCTCTCTAGTCGATCGTTCTGTTCGCGGCGAACGACTTTAGCTATTTCGCGCTCGTTTTCGGAATCGTATATTGCGTTGTGCGCGCTCGTTAGTTCGCTCTCTCTATACGCGCGCTAGACAAAGTGAAAAGCGAGAATTCTAACGCGATTCCAGCTGTGGAAGTCTGTTAAGTGTGCGCATTAGTTGTACAATCGCGCCGATTCGTTCTTTTGGCATAATTATTTGCGTCGCGCATCGTGCAGCTGCCCGCGGCAAGATCTCCTCTGCGTTCGCGTCGAAGATCTCCTCTCGCGGCGGCTCCTGATAACGGTGCTGCGCAAGATTTTCGTCGCGCTCCGACGGCAGCCATTAGCACGTTTCAAGATCTCCGTCTAGGACAAAGCCGAATCGTTCGCGCCGAAATAACGCACTTAAATAAATTCAGTATTAATCATAACCTGCGACAGTTTCTATTTCTCCCGCTCCTTCCTGCTTGTCCTGCGTGCGTTCAATTCTGAACGGTCCCGGCATCAGGCGCCTCCGACCGTCGGTCGACGCCGAACAGATTATATTAATTACGAGGCCTACTAACTATCCTAGCGTCTCCCTGATTTCGCATCAGGTTCGTTCGCTACTTACCAATTATCCAAATAGAGATTTTTCCTACCTAGTGGCTCCCCAATTTCGCATTGGGTTCGTCCACGAAATCTATACCATCCTAGCGGCTCCCTGATTTCGCATCAGGTTCGTCCGCATCCTAACAGCTCCCTGATTTCGCATCAGGTTCGTCTGTGCTTTTATCCAACTTCCCAGCGGCTCTCCAATTTCGCATTGGGTTCGTCCGCGCTGATTCTACAACCTCCTAGCAGCTCCCGGTTTCGCATCGGGTTCGTCTGCGCGTCGTTCCTAGTGACTCCCCAATTTCGCATTGGGTTCGTTCACGAAGTTTCACTTTCCTAGCAGCTCCCTGATTTCGCATCAGGTTCGTCTGCGTTTGACTCCATTCCTAGAGGCTCCCTGACTTCGCGTCAGGTTCGTCCTCGCTGTCTATATTCCCAGCGGCTCCCCAATTTCGCATTGGGTTCGTCCGCGTGCCTTAACTAACAAATTGATACCATATTCCTGGGTTTATAACCCTTCGCCGGCCACTCGTGTTGCTCGCGGCCCTGGCTCGTAACAATGGACAAAATGGAGAAGCTCATATACAACGAAAATATTTTAAATTAGACGAAACGTTCAAATTTCTCTCCGGCTTACGCAAAACACAATAATAATCAACGTCGTGCATTCAACAGAAAAAAAGCCATGTTGTCGGTACACTGTAGGCAGCCAACACACGAAAGCCCAATCGGCCGAGAATGGTCGCAGCAAAAGCTCGAATCGATTCAGCGGCGTGCACGGTGAAAGATTAACGGCCGCTAAAATCGCGGCGATAACGACCCGGGAAAATCGAAGGGCCGAAGTCGCCGGTCACAGGGACATATCGTCCCTTAACGATGCCCTTTGTCGACGTGGCGCGGTGCCGATCGAACTTTGTAAGGAGCTTTTACGAGCCGGTGTTAGCGCGCCAGTAAAAAATGTTGACGCCAGCCGCGACGGGCCATGGCGGGCCGCGGTGGTCCGCAAACGAAAGACGTCCGACCATAAACTCTCCCTTAACGTCGTAGCTCGTGATAACGCGCGAATCACGGCGGTGATCCCCAACGCCATTCCCTCGCAAAACGGACAATGTTATCCAGGTTCGCGAGCCTTTTTATAACCGTATTTGTCGCGGAAGAATTACACATTACGCATCTAATCTCGCTAAAAGGCTGAGGGCAGCTAGGGAGTTGAAATTAGGACAGCAGGTAGCTGGAGGGTCCCTTTAATAAGTAAGCTCGAAGGGAGGTGCACAGCGCTGCCAGATCGTGCGTTACGCTAATAGAGTCATTACTTTTTTAAACACACATAATTTTCGAGTAGTGGAATTTTGTTCGGGGAACGGGACTTTTTTAACACGCTGTGCGCGGAGTAGCCTGATTAAGACTTCTCTGCCACTCTTCCCCTTCTACGATGCTTCCGCAGCGGTCCGGTCAAATGACACGTGACTAATACGGTAGTGGTAGAGAGGGGGTGACTCTGACTGTGCGGAGTTGGAACGGCTCCCTAACAGAAGAGGGAGAAAATGAGAAGCAGCGGATAGGAGATAGCGTTGGCGTTTTATGCTCATCGAAGGGCTGGAGGATTTAAAACAGCACGCGCGTGTGTCGCAGCTCTCTTTGGCTCGAATTCCGCATGGAGCGCATAAACGTCCTCCGGATGAAAAGACACCTGGTTCCCAGGCGAATCGCCGACCGTCCAACCAACCCGATTCCGTTCCACGCAACCAGCTCGCTCACCCTGACCGGACCCCAATAAATAAGCGGCTTTAGAGGCCGCCGCGGATACTTCCTTCCGATTGTCTGACTTGCACTTACTTTTACTACTGCCCGTTAACGAGTCCCACACGGAACGGCCGCTTTCACTCGAGCGTGAATGCCGGAGCGCCAGGTGAAAGAGATAGACAGAAAGAGGCGGCAGAACGGTGCGAGCACTCGTGAAATTTTATTGAAACGCAGCGTCCCGTCGGTTTTACGAACGAACCACGCTCTCCCTCTCTCTCTCTTTTGACCATATGGCTCTCCACTCCGATCAAACACCCTCGAATCACCCCCGCGCCATCAGAATCCTTTGTGAAGTCTACGCGGCAATTACACGGATTTTTGCGGAGGCTGCGGTTAACCCGCTCGCCACGGAAAACGGTGCGTTCTTCGATCCATCAAACCCTGTTTGCATTCCGTGATCTTGAACTACAAATTTCCTTTCAGTTCACGCCACTGTCACAGAAACTGGTCCTGTAAAATGTTAAAGGTAATAGTTTTTACGAAAGGTAATATTAGGTCTATAACTTGAAAACCGGAATTTGACACTAGATGTCAGCACTTATGTACGCGCTGTAGCAAATCATTGACATACACGCCATTCCGAAGCTCTATTCATAACCTGCAAAATCAGTCAACAGTGTTTGATTTGCTTGTGCGCATCATATTTTTTTCAATCATGAAAAATTTTGAAAATTGGCGAAAGAAACAGCATTTGCGGGAAGTTTTGCTGAGTCACTTTTTTGCAAAGAAAACTGCAGCCGAAAGTCATCGTTTGCTCGTGGAATTGTATGGCGAACATGCTCTTGCGAAAACACAGTGTTTCGAGTGGTTTCAACGCTTTAAAAATGGCGATTTTTACATCAAAGACAAAGAGCGGCCTGGACATTCGAAAAAGTTTGAAGATGAAGAATTGGAAGCGTTACTCGATGAAGACTCGTGTCGAACACAAGAAGAGCTTGCTTCTAAAGCAGGGTGAAACCATTACTGGAGAGCTGTACCGAAAACAACTGATTCGTTTAAAGAGAACATTGAAGGAAAAACGGCCAGAATGGGAGACCAGACACGAGACATTGATTTTCCAACATGACAATGCTCGGCCACATGTTGCTCAACCCGTAAAAAACTATTTGGAAAATAGCGGATGGGAAGTTCTGCCCCACCCGCCATATAGTCCAGACTTGGCGCCTTCTGACTACCATTTGTTTCGGTCGATGCAGAATGCACTTTCCGGAATACGCTTCACTTCAGTCCAAGGCATCAAAAATTGGCTCGATTCGTTCATTGGTTCAAAAGATGACCAGTTTTTTTACGATGGCATCCACAAATTGCCAGAAAGATGGGGAAATGTTGTATCTTTCAATGGACAATACTTTGAATGACAGAATTGGACAAGATTTTCTTTAATAAACGCTCAAATTTCCTTAAAAAATTCCGGTTTTCAAGTTATAGACCTAATAAATGTCGGGGTTATGTTCGCGGCGCAACGGTTCGATCAAATTAATTATTTTGATCTAGAATTTAATTAATTTGATCGAACCGTTGCGCCGCGAACATAATAATTTGATCGAACCGTTGCGCCGCGAACATATCCCCAAATTTATTAAAAATGCACGATCGATAATAATTTCTCATTTGTAATAAATGTCCTTAAAACTGATTCCAATTTAATTACTGGATACAAAAATAAAACGTTTTAAGATTCTCACATAGTTTATGATTCAGAAAATTTGTGACACATCGTAAATAGCTGTCGAGTGACATACCCCCACATATTTCATAATTTTTTGCTACTCGATTCTGGTTGCGAAAAATAGCCTCATTCGATATTCCAGGTTGAAAGTGACAGAACTTCGTCTTCCTCAAAATAGATCTATAATTGCTACGTGATTTGAGTCGACGTCCAAGAACTGATGAAAGCTTAAAATGTTCGTTCCCTAGCATTCTGGAAATATAATTTTCGAGCTACTTTGCTATCGATCTTCTAGAAACAAGCGTAAAAATGGATCAGATGTCGACTGGCTAGTAAAAAATATATTCCTTAAGCCGAGGTTTGAGCATATCTATTAGTGTCCAGGACACTTGCCCCACCAGTTTCCCAAAATGTTTCGAAATGTTTTGCGAACAATTAATTCCCCAACAGCAGGAGCAACGTCAGGAGAATTATCAGAGTCACGTTCCTCATCACACCGTAATAGCTTCTCAGCCAAAGTGCTCGTAAAACCGCTGCTACACCGACTAGGATAACGATTCGCCGCCAAACTTTATTCTTTTCAATCCATTTTAACTTGTTCGACAAAACGTTTAACTCGAAGAGTAACTGTATTAATGGCTTTTAAGTGTCTATACAAGGTTCAGCTTCGAACTTGCTATAAAACGACACTTGTTCTTTCATCGTATACAGACCGATAGGCACGGCTGCTGGAACTTCTTAACGTTAACGTCGATCGTAAAAAAAAACGTAATAAACTTTCTTCGCTCTTTTAGCAAAGAAAAATCCCTTCGTTGTTCCATTTCTATTAATTAATGCACAATGTTCGAGCATCATTGCATACAAGACAAATGTACAAGGGTATGTTTAACGTACAAGAGTATGGTACCTGCACCAGTGAATGAACATTTAAGAAATTGTTCAGGAAAATATTGTATTTAAAAAAAAATATGTGAATTAAAGGAATCTCATATATGCCAAATAGCTCCCTATACTTCATTTGTCAAAAATAAATGAACACAAATAAAATGAAATTATTATTATTTGTCTTTATTAAACGTTAAATAAAAAATATAGAAAATACCAGTCAATGAACACTACATTCTAGTAATTGAACAATGATGGTCCAATGAATGAACAAAATTATTAAACAATATTCTCCTACTTATTTAACTCTTTAATCACAAAAAATCCCCTAGAATTAATTTTCTTTGGCTCCGTTATCTTTGTTAAAACATCCTGTCTCTTGTACCAAACCGTATCTGGAATCTCTGGCCATTTCCATACCTTTCCTTTTTCCCATTCTACCATTGCTGTCACTTCATACTCTTCGTCTTCTTCATCGATTATTTTGCCAGGAAAGTATTTCTTGTTGTATCTCACAATAACGAAATCATTTACTTCGTATTGGGTTTGATTTTCCGGATTCTGAATTTTTTTGTCTTCCTGAGTTTCGTGATGTTCGCTGTCAGAATCACTTTCTTTAGAACTGGAATTAGGAATTTTTCTCTGTTTCTTTTTCGGTAATGTCACCCGCGCTTTCTTTTTCTCTTCCGCTTTTCTTTTTCTGCATTGTTTTCTTTCCTGTTTTAATATAATCTGCTCAGTCTTCTTTTTTACACTCTGTTCATTTACTGGGCTATGAGTAATATCGTGGACCAGTGAATAGACACAACGAATTTTTAACGAAATATTCATTTTATAGCTATTTTTGTGATTTATATTCAATATTTAACCGTCGTACATCTATATTGTTAATAACTTTTATTTCATGTGTAAAAGAAAAGTATAAAAACTCATGTGTAAAAGAAAAGGTCGTGTATACATACCTTACTAGTTTTAGCTCTCTTGCACACACTCAACGCACTTGGTGAAAATAGGCCATCTTAGAAACTAATGGTCACGTGACCAATATAAACCAATAGGAATACAGCTACGAAAAAGAGTCATATATTCCATTGGCCCAAGAGTCATTATCGCTAGTATGCCGTGTGGCTTAAAATTTGTTGAAATATACAAAACCTACAAGATTTTCAATCTTAATATATTGTTTGATAATAAAAATATACATTATATACCACTTTCATGAACCCGGTAAGTGTTCATATACTTTTGAGCGACAATGTATAGCTAAATAACAGAAGAATCGTAAAATTACGATCGCTAACAGGTTGCAAAAAAGAATACAGATTGAATCTAGCGCCCGCGAAAAACACCTCGGTCGTTAACTTCTGGTTATCCGTGTGCCCAGTTTTGTTAATAAACCCGTTTTTCCTCGCGGTTTTTCCTTACAATTAACATCTCGACGACGCGAGTCGCCCCTTCGTCTTCAAGAGGCGAGGTTTCGTGCGTCGCTTAGCCAGAACGACTCCGAGAAGAAGTTTCGACGTGGCTCGTTCGTTCACGCGAACTTGTTGCGTGTGCCGCGCGATTAGACGGTCGCGGTCGCACGAAACCGAAAGAAACAAAGGGTGAAACGAGCGGGACCGGCTAGTGACCGAAGCGAATCAGAACGGGAGTGTGTTCCGAAAGGATGAAAAGCATCGCGCGAGAGCTCCGAGCACCGATAACCATGAACGCGCCACTGTTCTCTCCCTCTGCCCGTCTCTCTTCCTGAATGGGTATCGCGTCCGAAGCGCATCGGGGTTACTTCGAATTAAATAAAACCCGTAATGGTGCTCGCCGCTTATGAATAATTCAGTTATCGAGCGGGGACACACCGCTACCCGTAACTTCTACCTTCCGCTTGGCAAAAACCGTCGCCGGAAATACGCTTCGAAAGCGCCGAAAGATCCGAAAGAACCGCCCTTTAAGAAGTCCGCCTATTATCGCCGTTCGAAACAATAAAAATCATCTTTTTGCCCGCGGCCGAACGTTTCACAGCCTCCGAAAGCCGTTCCCGAAGTTGGGAGAGCTGTTGTTCCCGAGATAACTCGCGAACTTCGAAGCGCGCGAATTAAGATTCAAACGTTCGCTTGTTGAAGATCATTAAAGAAAAGAAGAAATTGTAGTCTTTCTTTTGTTTCTTGCCGAAGTCGCCAGATCGGGGGAATTGGCGCGAATTAAGGGGATAAAGTTACCCCCTCTCGGCCAGTACCGGATTAGTCACGTGCCATTGTGACACGTGCGGGACAGAGACGAAACGCGTCGCGTGACGGGGCGACGCTACTCCTTGCAATTGTTCCAAACAATGTTTATTCTGCGTAAAGGCCTGCAAACATAAACTATTAGGTCTATAACTTGAAAACCGGAATTTTTTAAGGAAATTTGAGCGTTTATTAAAGAAAATCTTGTACAATTCTGTCATTCAAAGTATTGTCCATCGAAAGATACAACATTTCCCCATCTTTCTGGCAATTTGTGGATGCCATCGTAAAAAAACCGGTCATCTTTTCAACCAATGAACGAATCGAGCCAATTTTTGATGCCTTGGACTGAAGTGAAGCGTATTCCGGAAAGTGCATTCTGCATCGACCGAAACAAATGGTAGTCAGAAGGCGCCAAGTCTGGACTATATGGCGGGTGGGGCAGAACTTCCCATCCGCTATTTTCCAAATAGTTTTTTACGGGTTGAGCAACATGTGGCCGAGCATTGTCATGTTGGAAAATCAATGTCTCGTGTCTGGTCTCCCATTCTGGCCGTTTTTCCTTCAATGCTCTCTTTAAACGAATCAGTTGTTTTCGGTACAGCTCTCCAGTAATGGTTTCACCCTGCTTTAGAAGCAAGCTCTTCTTGTGTTCGACACGAGTCTTCATCGAGTAACGCTTCCAATTCTTCATCTTCAAACTTTTTCGACTGTCCAGGCCGCTCTTTGTCTTTGATGTCAAAATCGCCATTTTTAAAGCGTTGAAACCACTCGAAACACTGCGTTTTCGCAAGAGCATGTTCGCCATACAATTCCACGAGCAAACGATGACTTTCGGCTGCAGTTTTCTTTGCAAAAAAGTGACTCAGCAAAACTTCCCGCAAATGCTGTTTCTTTCGGCAATTTTCAAAATTTTTCATGATTGAAAAAAATATGATGCGCACAAGCAAATCAAACACTGTTGACTGATTTTGCAGGTTATGAATAGAGCTTCGGAATGGCGTGTATGTCAATGATTTGCTACAGCGCATACATAAGTGCTGACATCTAGTGTCAAATTCCGGTTTTCAAGTTATAGACCTAATATTAAAATATGTTCTCTAACACTGTACGAACTTTAATACATACAAGATAATCAAATTTACCAAAGATATCATATTTTGTTTGAGATTGGCGCGTGCGAGCGCCATGTTGGCTACGCTACGACTGCGCGATCCCGCCAAATGTCGCCGCGATCCCGCCAGGCAATCCACCAATCGGCGGCGCGCGGAAATTGCGTGGGCACACGATCGAACGCGCAATTGGTCGAAGCCCAGTCTCGATCCTTCTGGAATGCTCGCGTATGCTCACCCGGAAGCATGACGCGTGACGAACATTCCAGAAGGATCGAGCCAATAAAAGGAGCGGGAAACAGCTGCTCGTCCTCCTTTATCAATACGCGCAATCAGCTGTTCGAAATCACACCTCTGACAATTGTAAAGATTCTCATTTATTTCATCGTTCATAATACAGTATTCTTTCCGTTTAATCTTTCGCCGACAAAGTTGTACAGTGCACAAGTGCTTCAAATACAGATAATTTATTGTAAACTCCGAGTATTCAACCTTTCATTTCCTTCTCTCATCCAGTTCAAATCCATACGTTACTTTCACCCTCTCCTTCTATCCATCATTCATTCCATACGTTCTTCCGGCAAATCTCACTCTTCTTTCCATTCGAAATTTACACGCATTCATCCTTTGGTCGATCAAGACCGCTTCCATTACATATTTTTTTCAGGTAATTATAAGAATTAAGGAAGTGTCCATACATTTTTGAGCGGCAGTGTATATAGGGTTGGCTGCTAACATACATACACCATTCGTACTTCCACTCTGTATAATTAATCGGGTGCACAATCATTGCCCGGTGCTCATGATTCAGGAGAAAAAGGTAACTGAGTTTCGCACAGATCCAACAGGATCGACGGTCGAATTCCTCAGGCTCGCGGATTCACCAGAGTTCGGGAAGACGAAGAGGCCCGACAGCAAAGTTCCCCAGGACTCTTACGCTTGTCACCGTCCATTTCGCCATTATGACTCGACTGTCTCGACGAATCCGAAAGTTAGAGGGCAGACAGACAGCAGCAGCAATGACGCGACGGCGGCAGCGGAGGTATTCGTGGCGGCTTGTAACGGCGACGGGAAATTATTCACCGAGTCAAGGAGTACAAGTTGTATACGATAGGCGTAAACTTCTCGACCCGCTTCCACTCGAGAAAATATTGAACGCGGCAGCCTGTAGACGAGTGCGATTCGTCTCTCCGATGGCTGCACGCGAAGTCCGAACCCTGCTCGTACGACGCTATCAGAATCGGAGGTCCAGTGTCTTTATGCATTCATAGGATTTTGCAGTATGTATTAAGGAAATTAATAATAATTTCTTCCGTGAGACACTTCCCACTTTGCAAAGTACACTTTTCCACTCCTTTTTGTAAAGAGCCTTGCGAAAATGGTATGAATTAGAGTGATTATTTCGAAGAGCACATTTAAAATGCAATAATAATTTCTTCCATGAGACGCTTCCCATTCTGTAAAGTACACTTGTTCCACTCCTTTTTGTAAAGAGCCTTGCGAAAATGGTATGAATTAGAGTGATTATTTCGAAGAGCATATTTAAATGCACCATAGATTAAGTTACCAGATTGTGGATATGAAAGTAGATCAAATATGTATGCACATGGTGGGTAACGTGTGCACGTATAAGTGGCAAAAATACCATCGACACTCACTGATTATGTTCTCTCGCGTTTTACAAATTCGTACATTTCCTGCCATTATCGTTATGATCGTAATGCTGCTTTAATGCGTTCACGGCAGGAATGGATGAACTTAAAAAAGGGGAAGACATTAGCGAAGGCATTAGAGGAATTGAAGAATGTTGTTACGGTATTTTCAGCTTTTGCAATTGGGTGGAGTGAATAAAAATGGACGTACAAGGGGAACACATTGGCAGAATTGAAGAATGTAATAACTATCTAGTTGATCTACATAGTTGAATTACAGTTGAATTACTAGTTGAATTACGTAAGAATGTAATAACTATCTAGTAGTGCAGATCTTTATGCAAAATAAAATTGTCTGTATCGATTATAAGCCACAGAAACCAATAACAAATTCCTTCTTCTTTTAATTATCTTATTAAGCTGAAACTAATACACCGATGTCCCCAAATCTTTTTGATATGTCCACTGAATTAAATTGTACAGGCTGTATAGAAAGTTATGTCCATCCGTCATAGAGGTGAATCTACACCTCTGGATCGGTGGACATTTGTAACAGCAACTTGCCACAAAATTGCTTATAACATAAAATTGTTGGCAAAGTTGTTTTTTATATCAACACCTCGTCCAGAAGAGAAGAAGTTTGAAAGAAGCCGTGTCGAGTCTCAGGAAACGAAATGGTACTACGTTATTACATTATTTTCGACATGTTGAGATCCGCTGAAGTAATTAAAAATTCATGGACAAAAAAGAGGAAGATATTCGAATAATTGAAGAACGTTGTAAATAAACTACGGATGTTTATGCAATTTTGAATTTTTTTAAAGAAAATTTTCAGTGGCAGTAGTCTGTAGTTCTGAAATAAATAAAAATTCTACTAATTTCTGTGAAATTTTATATTCTATTTAGCATTTTTCAAAATTTTCAGAAGCTATAAACGCATAAGGGTGCTTTTACGCAAAGCTTCCCGCTTGCGTCTCGAGCCCGCCACGGGACAAAGTCATAAAAATTTCGAGCGGGTCGACGGGCCCCGCTCGCTGTGCCCCGCTGTGCGTGGCACAAAAAAAAGGTCTCTATGGGATCCACGGTTTCACGGTTCGTTTAGGTAAACTACCGATAGCTTCTCTTTAAGGCGGGGTAGGATACCTTCAGATTCTAAGTAGCAAATAACTAGAATCTTATTAGAAAAATGGGGTTTGCGAATTTTCGCTTTTTGTCCTTATACGAGCAAACACACCATGTAAAAATTTCATGCGGTACACAGTGAGCAATTTGAACGAAATCTGTGTCAAAATGAAAGAACTTTCTCCCCATTTTTCCTATATTCTGCAAAGTTTCAGTTTTAATTTGAAAAAAAATTTCATCGCTCTATATCTCATTTCTAATAGAAAGTTCTTTGATTGTTGCACAGATTTCGTCCAAATTGCCCACTGTGCGGCAGACATGAGATGTGAAACGCTCCAGTAATCACAAACAGCTGTTAGGTTTGAATTGTTTGTTATTCCGGGTCCATAAGATTGCTGAATATTCTTTAGGACAGCGTTTGTCTAAAATCGCAACTTTCACATTGGGAAAAAACAGAACGCGGGGAAGGAGTACGCGAGATGTCGTTTATTTTACCTAAATTGTTGTTGGGGTGTCGTACACTCCGAGTGTGCGGTGCACAGGTTAATATCGTCCATAGTAAGTGCATGTCACTTTGTTCTTTTCGTGCACTTACAATTGCCGAAATCGCCGGACGCGAAATGATTTTTTGATGAAATGTTGATTTAGCAAATCGATGAAAATGGGTTCTTTGGAGTTTATAGTGAAAACATTCGACATCAGAATTCCTATCCGTAAAGACCTAACAGTTTATTTATCTCCTACATTGTTCAAAATCAATGGCTCCGAAAAGGAGTATTGCCTTGATATTATTCAGGTAAATTCTTCCACTCGGCGAGGTATGGGGCACGTGGCAATAATTAAGGTAGAAAAGGCGTTGTACCGTTTGTCCGTTAGCCTCTGCCCCAAGCCCGTCAATTTTATTACGGGTAAGAACGGCTACTGGTTGACTTTGAAAATGAGGCTGTTGTAAAGATTAGTTGCTTTGACGAGCATGAATTACTTTATGACCAAATAAAAAAATTTTTACATGGTGTGTTTGCTGGTATAAGGACAAAAAGCGAAAATTCGCAAACCCAATTTTTCTAATAAGATTCTAGTTATTTGCTACTTACAATCTGAAGGTATCCTACCCCGCCTTAAAGAGAAGCTATCGGTAGTTTACCTAAACGAACCGTGAAACCGTGGATCCCATAGAGACCTTTTTTTTGTGGCACGCACAGCGGGGCACAGCGAGCGGGGCCCGTCGACCCGCTCGAAATTTTTATGACTTTGTCCCGTGGCGGGCTCGAGACGCAAGCGGGAAGCTTTGCGTAAAAGCACCCTAAAGATCCGCAATATTATCGACTGAATGGACCTATCAGAAGAAGAAATATACAGGGTGTCCCAAAATTCGTGAACTTCCCGAAAGGGGGTGGTTCCTGAGACCATTCCAAGCGACATTTTCCTTTGCAAAAATGTTATCCGCGGCATTGTTTAGGAGTTATTAACGAAAAACACGGACCAATCAGAGTGCGACATAGACGCGAGTTGCCACAGTCGGCCAATAGACAGTTGGCGCGCTGGGCCGACTGTGCCAACTCGCGTCTAGGTCGCGCTCTGATTGGTCCGTATTTTTCGTTAATAACTCCTAAACAAAGCCGCGGATAACATTTTTGCAAAGGAAAATGTCGCTTGAAATAGTCTCAGGAACCACTCCCTTTCGGGAAGTTCACGAATTTTGGGACACCCTGTATATTCAGCCAACTCTCATTTCTCACGAGCGACATAGAATATTTTTAGGTCACACGAAACGTTCGCGGTCCAGTTATGATTTTTATAGTGTTCGGTAGATTTGTAGAGCTGAAATCGAAACGTCCGCGGCGGAATCGCGACGGCGGTGGCCGGCGCTGAATGATTCGCCAGTTCCGTAGGTGAGGAGTTTATTTAAATATCAAATGTATCGGTAATCGGTTTAACGAGGCTCGTGACGCACCGTAATTAAACCGTAAAGCTTTGGCGTGCACGGTACGCGAGAGCGCATCACGGCGCCCGCGCTTTCCGACACATTTTTCCGTCTAGTCATCGCGCGCGCGGGCGGGCGCCCTGTGCCATCTGGATTCTGTGTAATTCGTGTAATGGATTCTGATGTTAAACACAGCGTACTCCCGACGCGTCCGCGACTACATTAATGCGTTGAATTTCATTCGATCTCTGATTAGTGCTCGCGAAACGTGCATAAATAATGGATAGCCGGACGCGATACCTTCGCCGCACTGATCCTCTCCTCTTCGCTCAGCTCCGCTCTACTCTGCTCTGATTCGCTCTCGTATCGCTTTTAAAATCTATCAATATTCCGATGTTTGTAGGCCGCGCGTCGTCATGACCGTCACGCCTACGTTTGCCACCGGTTTTAACCAAACCAACGTTTGATCTCTCAATTTCGACCCCCATGAGTCACGAACGCTCCAGGTTGGTTTGACCAAACCGAGCTCAACTGAACTTTTTCTCGCCGCCCTGGAAACTCATCGTCCGCACCGAAACTATTTCTCCTCGTTCCTACTTCGACTCTCGCAACCTTTGCCTTTCGTCTTTTTATTAATCATGGCACGGGGTGAATCTCGGTGGAAACGGTCGCAATCCAAATTATCGGATAACCGAGAAAGTTTATTTTACCACTGAGAACGGCGTTCGACGCTTTTGACGATTTCGTGGCAATTCATATCCTTATCGTATGGTTCCATTTTAAAAATTTAAGTTCACCTTCACATGTCCTCTAGACCTCCACCTACAAAAGATGGATACCTCGATTTCAGAGCTGTTCTACTCAGAATTATTAAGGAAAGTAATAAGGTCATTCCATGCCGAATCGATCACTTTTTGCAGGCACCATCGCCGATTTTGTTCTAAATGAAATATGTTGTAGTCCATGTGAAATTAGGGGGGGTTTAAGTCATCATTTTGCCGGATTCGAATTTTTTTAGAAATGTCAGGCCTTCAAATTTTTCAATTTTTGCCCATTTCGGCGAAAACGGGCCTCACTTACGAATTTTTATCTCAAGAACCGTTTGTCCGATTGAGCTAAATTTTTTTTGTTTTATTCGGAAAGGATTGGGCTATTACAAAATAATTTTTTCAACCTCGAAAATCAACTTTATAATGTCGAAAAATTTAAACAAATTCTTCTTTTGCGTTTTTTTTAATGATGGGGCTCAGTGATTTAAATTTTGAAAAAAATATGGTAATATTCCTTGAAGTTTCCCCTTTAAAATGAGTCCTTGAAAAAGATGGTATCATTAAAATTGGCGTCACAATGAGCTGGTAAAGGACGCCGTGTACCCCCGTTTCAGGTTGAGGTGGGTCGAGCGCACCGCTGTTATGGTCCGTTGTCTATACCGCTGGTCTCGAGAAAATACCAGAACACTGTATTAACTCTATTTATACCTGGAGAACAATATTAGTAACCACTCTTGGACAACAACACCTTTTTAATCATGACTTCTTTTATAGATATTAGTTTTTATAGGAATCATATATGTTCCAAAAAAAAGGTGTCGTTGCTCAATGGAAGTCACGAGAAGGTGGTGATTTTCTTCCATCGGGGAGGGATAAGGAGGCTTTATGGTAACAAGTATGGATAGGATCATTGTGTGGGGTGGACATAAGGATTATGGAAAAAAATATAAGAAAAACTATTTCATTACTTGCATGTGCACACTAGCATACAAAGACCATGAGATAATGAAATTCTCACCCCTAAAAATTTATTTGAATGTGCAGAAACATCTTTTTCAAATATAATATTTAATTACGTCACCCTAGATAAACATAACAAACATGCTGATTGTTTACAAGCTCGTTTTGCAACAGCATTACCAATTACAGGCACTAGATGCTTTCATAGCTTTACACCATTATCGAATAAAAAGAACTGCTATGCAAAACCTGCTCGTGCGATAATGCTGGCTCTGTTTTTAGTGTAATAGAATAGTTTCTCCTATATTTTTTCCATAATCCTTAAGTCCAACCCACGCAATGATCCTATTCATACTTCTTAGCATAAACCGTCCTTATCCCCCCCGATGGAAGAAAACCACCACCTTCTCGTGATTTCCATTGAGCAACGACACCTTTTTTTTGGAACATATATGATTCCTATAAAAACTAATATCTATAAAAGAAGTCATGATTAAAAAGGTGTTGTTGTCCAAGAGTGGTTACTAATATTGTTCTCCAGGTATAAATAGAGTTAATACAGTGTTCTGGTATTTTCTCGAGACCAGCGGTATAGACAACGGACCATAACAGCGGTGCGCTCGACCCACCTCAACCTGAAACGGGGGTACACGGCGTCCTTTACCAGCTCATTGTGACGCCAATTTTAATGATACCATCTTTTTCAAGGACTCATTTTAAAGGGGAAACTTCAAGGAATATTACCATATTTTTTTCAAAATTTAAATCACTGAGCCCCATCATTAAAAAAAACGCAAAAGAAGAATTTGTTTAAATTTTTCGACATTATAAAGTTGATTTTCGAGGTTGAAAAAATTATTTTGTAATAGCCCAATCCTTTCCGAATAAAACAAAAAAAAATTTAGCTCAATCGGACAAACGGTTCTTGAGATAAAAATTCGTAAGTGAGGCCCGTTTTCGCCGAAATGGGCAAAAATTGAAAAATTTGAAGGCCTGACATTTCTAAAAAAATTCGAATCCGGCAAAATGATGACTTAAACCCCCCCTAATTTCATATGGACTACAACATATTTCATTTAGAACAAAATCGGCGATGGTGCCTGCAAAAAGTGATCGATTCGGCATGGAATGACCCAATAGTACACCTTGTGATCAAAAAGTACCACGGATTTGTCAATAAAACGGTTCAATTATTCATCGATATTTATTTTATTCCCTTCAAAGTAATCTCCATCGCAAGCTATACACATATTCCAACGCTTCTTCCAACCTTCAAAACCTCTCTCCGAATGCGCCGAAAAGCGCAAAATCTATTTTACCCTGTAACTACCCTCACGGGCAAGCTAGAGGGCTGAAATTTTACTCAGAGGGGTTTTTCTTGGTCAGCTTTCGAATGGTTCAACAGCCATTGAAAAAGCTCTAAGGGCAGTTTTGACCATCTTAATCGGCTAGGCCCTTTGGTTGCAGTATGATGGGGGTGGGGGTTGATTCTATAACCTGGTGTTTTACGTAATCTGCGACGTGCAGCTCGATAATGACAAATCCAAGAAGCGCGGCTCGTATATCTGCTGGTCCCGATAGCTGACCGGTATTCATCGGGCTATAACGTTCCATGGGGATCTCACGAGCGTCTCGTCGATCTCGTCGATCCCGCCGATCTCCTTGATCTCGTTCAATCGTGCGCGCGCGAAGTAGCGGCAGCAAAGTAGAGGGAAAACAAGAAGATTCGCAAAGGGAAAACGTCGCTCGTTTATCCGGTTGTTTCCGCAAAGGGGGGAACATGACAGACGATTACCCCGCATAAAGCGATAACATATGGATTTCGGACGGGACGGGTCGACGGTTAAAGTCCTAATTTCCATTGTTTCTCGCGGCGGAACCGCGGCTGGCAGGAAGTCGGACGAACGTGTACCATCTCGAAATGACTTCCACCGGTAGCGGGTAATAGCTTTGCCGGCCGGTAGATTAAAACGCTCGCGGGTTTTGGCTGTCGTCTGTGCTCCGTCGTCGTTTACGTAGCCGGTTCTGCCTCGCGTTCACACGCCACTACACGCGTCGGTCGTACGTTGTCTTTGTATGCGAGGGAATGACCTCCATCTCTCTCTCTCTCTCTTTGAGCTGAGCTTTCGACCACCGGCGAGGTACCAGCCCCGGTTGTAATGAACCGTTCCTGCTCGCGGAAACCATATCGCGACGTTTTCTCTCTTTTCCATCGCTCCTCCAGTCGCCGACCTACTTCTCCCGCGGTTTCCCTAAAAAAAATACAGCCCCTCCGCGCTAACTCGCCCCCCGTGTTGCGTTAGGCGCTACTTGTATCGGAGGCGACTGTCGATCGGGCGCGACACGCTTGTTGTAAACATTCTTTAAGTTCTTGAAACACTTTGCTTGCTCCCAAAGCCACTTTCAAGATTGCTTCGTAACGACGTAAGTACACCGACATGTTACTATCGCGTTGCATACAAAGGAAATAATGATGCATACACAGGTTACTCTAAAAATGTTGTACAGCTTGTCAAATCTAGCTGTGCGGCTGAATGTCCCCCGCAAGGGGAAATCTTTGTATTTGTGTTTGCCCATTCCTATGTTTTTGGTCAGCCGCACAGTTAGATTTGACAAACTGTGCCTACTTGAAAGGGTCGAATCCTGAGGTCATTTGAAGCTACTTTCACCGTTGCGGAAATGTTCTCCGAGGCTTCGTTAAGGAGTTATTAACGAAACACAGGGACCAATCGGAGTGCGGCTGAAGATGAGCAGATTTCCTCAATTTTGTCGAAAACCATTTGTTTTACGAAAACAAGTGATACGACATAAAAGACGCAGCCTGTACAGGTCTACAGATTTTGTTTAACACGTTTTTCAACGCGGTAAATATTTTAGAAGATATTTGAGAAAACCGATTCTATGAACATTAACAATAAACCTACCGAACCTTAAAAGTACCAGTTAGGTACATGTTCCCTTATAAAAATGACAAGATTGATTTTATGTAGATTTTTTGCAGCTCCTATTGAAATTTTCAGCAGGTGTGTAACTACTATAGATCCACAAAACGTATATTTTAAATTTTTATTAAGGGCCCACATAAAAAAGTTTTGAAAAGTGCCTTTTTTATTTCTGCATGCAACCTTGTAAATTGTAATTTTTAGAAAATATTTCTTGCGCATCATTCAGTAAACCAATGCTTCTAATTGCTTACAAAACATCATGTAATTTGGTATAATTATAAAAAAGTTATTCTGTTTTAAAGGTTGTACGGAGACATATTTTACTGAGTGTATACAATTATTTATTATGAAATTATTCTTATAATATCAATAATCGTAAACTAAAAAATTTTGAACCGGTCATTTGACCAGTGATGGTAGGTTTAGTGTTAAACTGATTATTTCGATCAAGCTCAAACTCTACGGGGTGTCGCGAAAGAAATTTTAACAAAAATTTTTGAGAAGAGTAAGTAAGAGCTGCCCTAGTGTGCACGCGCTCTTTTTCCTCGGGCTGCGCCTGCCTCTGTGTCCCTGAATAATTAATTAAATCCTCCCGGAGCGAGGTCTCCGCAGGCTCTGAAAAATGCAGCTGATATTAATCTACCTGGGTATACACACTGCCGTCCATAAGATACTTGGTTATTCCAAAGAAAACAGGAATTGTGATACAGAGTCCGCGAGTACGCAAAGCAATCATGCTCTCCGCGACGCGACGCTTTTATCTCCACGCGGGATAATTGCTCTAAGCGCATAAGGTGTCTCTGCGATCTTATAAAGAAACGAGTAAACAGTCCGGTACAACATATCTCATATTGCGTTTGCGACAAGAACAAAGCTGGGATCGGACTGCGTGTCTAATCGTGGCCGACCGTTTCTACTTGCTGTTTCCTCCAGCACGATTCTCCAAAGGTATATACATACAATAATAACTAGAGAGCGGATCTTTATGCATTTATGGCAAAAATTAGTAGGCGTAATTTAAAGCAGAAAACATATAAAAAGGGTATAGCCGGATAAGCATGGGCCAGCGGCCCCCGCTCCGATTTTCCTGATTCCTGTCTTAAAACATCGTTTTATGTCTAAAAAAACATTGTGTAAAATTTCAAATGTCTACCCCCACCGATAGGGGTGATATTGAGGTAAATTCCCCCGCACTTAAATGCAATTTGCTCTGAAACGAGAAAAGATATCAACATGGGATAAACGGCAAATAAAAGATATAGATACACTCTATATTTCAGATTTTTTTCAGAATTTTTTGCTAATTATTTATAGTTGAAAATAATTAATTAATTTTTTGGGAATTTTTTTTAACTATCTTCCCCTAGGTTGACACCTACCAAAAAATTCTAAAATATTGCTATGATTCTAACCTATTTTGTAAAAAAATCTCAGAAGTGTCCGTTTGGTGGAACAGTGTCAAAAAAAATAAAGTATGCCGGCGAACGCTCGGTTTGATCAGTAACGACGCAGCGACCGATTCCCCTTGCGGCGGCTAGTGACGGGAGCGAACGGGAAGTCGGCGCTTTTCTTGTTTTTTTCTTTTTTTTATATGTATTTATAAACTAAACGATTTTTATTGTCTAGAATATAATTGTTGAGACTTCTAACTGTAATCATGTATTAGAAGATTTAGTCGCATTTTTACATGTATCAGCTTACGCGTACAAGCGCTGACTTCCCGTTCGCTCCCGTCACTAGCCGCCGCAAGGGGAATCGGTCGTTCGCCGGCATACTTTATTTTTTTTTTGACACTGTTCCACCAAACGGACACTTCTGAGATTATTTTATAAAATAGGTTAGAATCATAGCAATATTTTAGAATTTTTTGGTAGGTGTCAACCTAGGGGAAGATAGTTAAAAAAATTCCCAAAAAATTAATTAATTATTTTCAACTATAAATAATTAGCAAAAAATTCTGAAAAAAATCTGAAATATAGAGTGTATCTATATCTTTTATTTGCCGTTTATCCCATGTTGATATCTTTTCTCGTTTCAGAGCAAATTGCATTTAAGTGCGGGGGAATTTACCTCAATATCACCCCTATCGGTGGGGGTAGACATTTGAAATTTTACACAATGTTTTTTTAGACATAAAACGATGTTTTAAGACAGGAATCAGGAAAATCGGAGCGGGGGCCGCTGGCCCATGCTTATCCGGCTATACCCTTTAAAGATACTGTAACATTAATTTCACAAACTATTGAACATATTAAGAAATTTTTATATTTATACTTTATTTTTAGAATTATTGTTGTAATTCACATAAAAATCGTTCATTTTGCATAAAGATCCGCTTTCTAATAATAAGTAAATGTACAAATGCAGTCAAATGTACAAATACACGCATACTGTCATTTGAAATAATTTTTAGTTTATAAGGGAGTGTTGTAAATAGACTACGGATTTTATGCATTTACGACAGAGTAGGGCAATAATCAACTGATATTTAAAAATGACTAATAGTCTTTTTGAATGTTAGTCATAGCAAAATATTCATTAGTCAAATCTTGTTGATTAGTTAGTGATAACAAGACTGCGAATCTTCATGCAAAATAAAAATCGTTTGCATTGATTGTAAGACACAGGAGCCAAATAAAAATTTCATTCTTCTTTTGATTATCTTGTTAAGGTGTAACTAATACACTGGTGGCCTTAAATCTTTGTAATACCTCCACTCTTTGAAATTTTACGTGCCCATTTTTGTCATAAATGCATAAAATCCGCAGTCTAGTGATAACTAAATGGCAAATAATTAGTTACAGCTCTAAGTCATCGTTAGCTATTACTTATTAGTGAATTAGTAGTTGATCATCAGTCATCAATCTTTAGTCATCAGTCAATATTGTGCGATTAACATACATTAATATTGTTAATTAGTTATCACTAACTAATCAGAAAGTTTTGACTAATTTTGCTATGACTAACATTCAAAAAGACGATTAGCCATTTTTAAATATTAGTTGATTATTGTCCTACTCTGATTTACGAGAACAATGTGCAGGCACAGTTTAAAACTTTAAATTCATATTGTGTACAGGGTGTAAAAAAAGTAATGGTCATCCGTCCTAGGGGTGAATCTACACCTCTGGATCGGTGGACATTTGTAAGAAAAACTTGCCGCAAAATTGTTTATAACACAGAAAATTAGTGTTAAAGTTTTTTTTGCATCAACGCATTCTACTCATCGAGAAGAGGAAAAGTTTCAAAGGAGCCATATGTCACAAACAAATAGTTATTGAGATATAAGCTGTTAAAGTTTTTGCAAATTTTGATTGTGTGGAATTATACGTATAGACAAAAGCCTACTACTACAGTCCACACGTCCGTGTCGATGAGACAGAAGATGATCGTGTGCGTGGCGCGAGACAGACGAAATTTAAAGGCGCATTCGTCGTTAGGCTCCTTTAAATTTCGTCTGTCTCGCGGCACGCACACGATCATCTTCTGTCTCATCGACACGGACGTGTGGACTGTAGTAGTAGGCTTTTGTCTATACGTATAATTCCACACAATCAAATTTTGCAAAAACTTTAACAGCTTATATCTCAATAACTATTTGTTTGTGACATATGGCTCCTTTGAAACTTTTCCTCTTCTCGATGAGTAGAATGCGTTGATGCAAAAAAAACTTTAACACTAATTTTCTGTGTTATAAACAATTTTGCGGCAAGTTTTTCTTACAAATGTCCACCGATCCAGAGGTGTAGATTCACCCCTAGGACGGATGACCATTACTTTTTTTACACCCTGTACAGTAGTCGAAAACGAATTTTCAGGACAACCTGCTAATTATTCTGAATCTATTTTCTCCTTAGCTTTCTCTTTAGCTTTCTCCATTGCCAAGCAACTTTTTTCACGGTGTTCGTATCCGACGCGAGGTCGAGCCGCGACACGCCAACCTCGATAAGATCGATCGAATGATTTTTCATAGCGTTTCCCATATCGGGCCGGCATGCCAGTCAGTCGGCTGTCGTCCCTCGCCTCCTCGGCTCATAAATAAATTACGTTCGCGTGACGTTTACCGATTTCCGTGGGCTCCGTACGTTTCGCTTCCTGCCCTCGCTGATGAGTTCCCGGGCGCGACGCGAAAACGTGGTCGCGCACGCGGGTCACTCAAAGAGCTTTTCCAGAGGCCGGATGGTCACGGCAAACCGAGAAAAAGACCGGAAAAGTCGGTCAGCATTCTCTCTCTCTCACTCTCTACGCCCCCGCGATGTATTCCTTCGTTTGACCGATCATGCGCGCGCGCTGAGAAATGACTCTGTTCTTCGCTCCACACTAAAAATACTCGAGGTATGGAATTTGAAAAATTTTTGCCCTGAAATATTAATATCCATAATTTTTTCAATCAATATATGAATTTATGGCTACAACTGAATGCTTACTATCAAACCACACAGAATTTTTATCAAAATGCTAACAATTTCTTCCAGGGACCATAACTGTTATAACCAAAAAGAAAAAAAGTCATAGAAGTATTTCATCGACTAAAGTCGTATTGGTTACAAATAAGGATTACAAGTAATCGAAAATTTTTTAGACAATCAATTATTTCATGAATTTTATATTCATAAAATTAATTGCTACAATCAAAATTTAATGTGAGAAATAAAAACAGATTTTGTATATTCATTCAACAGATATTCAAAAATATTCAACAGATTTTGTGTTGTTCTTGTGTTCTTTTGATTCGTCTTGTTGTACGAAACGTTCTTAATGAATTTCACAGGCTTGCTCCATCCGAAAAAGTGTAGACAACTCAATAATTAAATAAGAAACCAAAATGAATTTCCTCGTAAATAATTATTATGAACAAGTGAAAAGAAATTCGATAATCGATTACTGTTATGAGCGATATAAATAAATTTCTCTCGTCGATAACTGTTATGAACGATAGAAATAAATTTCTCTCGTCGATAACTGTTATGTTATGAGTGATCGAAATGAACTTCTCTCATAGATAACTGTTACGAGTGATCGAAATGAACTTTTTTCATCGATAATTGCTTTGAACAATCGAAACAATTTTACTGTTATTTTACTGTTTATAAACATAACTGTTATTTGTAACCAAAAAGTATAAAAATCGATATTTTTTAATCACTTAGTTCTTCGAATTTTTTTCTTTATATTTTGTGCACATTATCTTAAATTTTAATAATTATCAGCTTTTTATTAATGATTTTTATCGTAGAAAATTTTAGAATAACTGTTATTTTTGGTCCCTGATTTCTCCGAATTAGATTTGAGTTTTCGAAAGAGAACTTGGTTCTTCCTGGGACCTCGTTTATCAAAAAACGTTTAAGTTCGACCTGATTAATTTTCCTTTGTCACCGGTACTAACAATTATTTTAGTAAAATTTACCGTGAAGACAGACGGGTTAAATGATTCTGCTCGTTGGCAAAAATCATTCGATCCTTGAATTTACATTGCAGTTATAAAATATTGAAAAAGATACTGTCACAGATAAGTAAACTGTCACAGTAAAATTTACCGTGACGACAGACGGGTTAAATGATTCTGCTCGTTGGCAAAAATCATTCGATCCTTGAATTTACATTGCAGTTATAAAATATTGAAAAAGATACTGTCACAGATAAGTTACAAATTCTCCGAACGTCAACATTGCATTATAACTTTAAATGTAGTCACCCTGTTTTTAGCTTGTTAAGATCATTGGATGATGAGATGTTATCCAGCATCCATTTCTTGCGATCGACAAAGCGAAATGTTATTATTTCGCATAAAAATCCGCGATTATTAGCACGGGCAGAAGCGAAGAGTCGACGGAAAATGTTCGTTAGGAGAGCGTCGAGAACTGGAATTACCCATCGCAGATAGTTCCGAGGGTGGGAACGTTCGAAAACGAGCAATTTTCGCGGTGTCTAGAGCAGATCTCTTAAGGAGCGAAAGAATTGGACGTTAGGGGTGCCAGGAACTGGCGGCAAGGAGGAAAGTTTCGAGCGGAATTAGCCGGAACGAGGATCCCTTTCGCCCTGGCAAAGTCGGATAGCGTACGTGGTCGGGGAGGATAAATTCGGGGCTGGCCGCGCGAAAGGACCGTCCTGCGGCGCCGATATTATTAGTTTACGAGAACAGTGACTAAACTATAGACGGCCACTAAAATGAACGGAGATAGTTGGTTAGGCGATGGAGGGTGAGGACGGCCGATAGAGATAGAGAGAGTTAGAGAGGGAGAGAGAGAGAGAGCGGGATTTTCGGTGGTTAGGACGCGGGGTCGAGGCACCAGCCAGCACCCTGGTTGTTTATGCCTCATTAGCTGCAGTAGTTACGTCAGTGCCCTTAACTACCCTACGAATTGAACGGCGCACCGCGCGCGCGCGTCCTCGCACACACACACCGCACACCCTTTCAGCCCCTAACAACGCGCAATAACCTCTCGACGATCTATAACGTATCCGAGCAGCCGACCGAGAGAGCTTCTGCACCGTCCGACGGGATACGCTCTCGTCATTCGATATTCCGATTGACCATTTTGCGGGATCGCCCGCGATACAGAGCAGCTGCTTGCGAATTCACGCGCGTCCGTTCTGAAACGTTCCTCCTCTCTCGGTAAATGTATTAAAAACGGAACGCTTCAGCCCCCGATGAATAAGAAACGCGCAACGATCGCGGCTCTTTTCTTTCTCATCCGGCTCGTTACGTTCGGCCGGCTCTTCCTCTGTGGGCTGGACAGTTGTTCGTGCTGCTGACGCGAGCAGATGATTTATAGAAATTAGAGAGAACGAGAAAATGTTGTACATTTCTTATTAAATTGTATTTCTTCGTTTAATGTTTTATTGTATTGGGAGTACAAATAAAGGTCGTCGCTCACTAGAACGCACCGGCGCCCACCCGGCACCGCGCGGCCTCAGCTGTTTTGGATTTCTTCTATGTATTTTAATTGATGTGCGCACATCCATTTAAAATACATAGAAGAAATCCAAAACAGCTGAGGCCGCGCGGTGCCGGGTGGGCGCCGGTGCGTTCTAGTGAGCGACGACCTTAAGGGTGTGGGTCGGATTTTGACCTTGGTCGTAGTATCGGTGCCCTCCGCATTTGTAGCTAGGAGCGCTAGTGTTTTTAGTCACTGTTTTACCGATTCAGTCACTGTATTGGTAAAACATCGGTAAAATAGTGACTAAAAACGCTAGCGCTCCTAGCTAAAAATGCCATGGAACTAATACTTGCACCAAAATCTCCCGTATAGGGATCTACTTCGTAGATTTCGTTTGCTGTGTTTAAACACGTATAGTTTAACATAATAAAGGTTTCATTGACATTGTATGTGACCCTGAATTCCGGGATGCCTACATTTTGGTCTATAAGAATCCTAAATCTCTCGATATTTAAGAAAATGTATGTGTCTCGACAATGGCAGCACTGTCGCTTCGTCCAATATTTGTGAAACTGCGCTACATGCTGCCGAATAATGCAAATTACGCCTCGAAAACGCAAAAGTAGGCCATATATGGAAGCATCCCGTAATTGTGGGTCTTTTATCTAGCGATTGTGACTACGTAGGGGCCCCAAATGTGCGTTAGAGAGACAGCAAACGAAATCTACGGAACCCTTGCAATCTCGTGTACGTATACAGTATCTATCGGTGTGTTAAGGTACTACCACACACGCACTCGACCAAGGTCAAAATCCGACCCACACCCTTAAGTCTCCGCAGTTTTTCATCTTAAATTGGGCATTTATTGCGATGGAACGGTACCTTATGTTTTATTCAAAGTATTGTCCATCGCTGGCCACTACTTTTCCCCATCTTTCTGACAGCATCCGGATACCGCGTCCGAAGAACACTTCATCTTTTGACGCTATCCATGAATCGACCCAATTTTTGGTATCTTCATATGATGTGAAGTGCTGGTCAGACAGGCCATGCGTCATCGATCGAAACAAGCAGTAATCAGAAGGAGCAATGTCTGGTGAATACGGCGGGTGGGGTAAAACTTCCCAATTAAGTGTTCCCAAGTAGGTTTTGACTGGCGCCGCAACACGAGGACGAGCATTATCATGCAGAAGAATGATTTTGTCCTGTCTGGAGTAATAATGGGCGCGTTTTTCCTTGAGTGCTCGGCTCGATCTCATCAATTGAGTTCGGTAGAGAGCCCCAGTAACGATTTCATTCGGTTTGAGCAACTCATAATACACGACACCAAGCTGGTCCCTCCAAATATTGCCTTCCACTACGTTCTCTGTCTTCGACATCAAATTCATCGTTCTTAAACTTTTGAAACCATTCACGACAACTTCTCTCACTTAATGCAGCATTACCATTTGCTTCTACAAGCAATCGATGCGCCTCAGCTGCAGATTTCTTCAAATTAAAGAAGTAAATCAGAGCTTCCCGCAAATGACGTTTATTCGGCTCAAAACTCGACATTTTCGCATGAAAAAAATATACGACGCTGATACACAATCGCTAATATTTCGAGGTTATGTTCTTAACAGATGTGCAACCTTACGATATGACGTCTTACATCTCACGATAACCGGCATAACTTACTGGTTGCGCTATCTGATTTCGAACGGCGGAGACTTATTTGTACTCCCAATATACCCTATTGTATTAACATCGAATGTGTGGATGATACTCATAGATTCTGGTGGTATTTTTCATCGAATAAGAAAATGTTGTAAATTTCTTATTAAATTGTATTTCTTCGTTTAACGCTTTATTCTATACCCTATTGTACTAACATCGAATGTGTTAAAGGATGAAACTCGTAGATTCTGGTGGTATTTTTCATCGAACAAGAAAATGTTGTAAATTTCTTATTAAATTGTATTTCTCGTTTAATTTTGTATTCTATACCCTATTGTATTAACATCGAATGTGTTAAAGGATGATACTCATAGATTCTGGTGGTATTTTTCATCGAATAAGAAAATGATGTAAATTTCTTATTAAATTGTATTTCTTCGTTTAATGCTTTATTCTATACCATATTGTATTAACATCGAATGTGTTAAAGGATGAAACTCGTAGATACTGGTGGTATTTTTCATCGAACAAGAAAATGTTGTAAATTTCTTATTAAATTGTATTTCTTCGTTTAACGCTTTATTCTATACCCTATTGTATTAACATCGAATGTGTTAAAGGATGAAACTCGTAGATTCTGGTGGTATTTTTCATCGAACAAGAAATTGTTGTAAATTTCTTATTAAATTGTATTTCTTCGTTTAATGTTTTAATACAGCCAAGTTCTGGCACTACCTTTTTTTACACGAAACAACTTAGGCGTTTTTTAGGGGCTTATAACTCGGCACTGGAGGCAGATGGAGAGATGTAATTTCGTACACTTGTTAAATGCTATCATGTCTCAATATTGACAAAACATTAATCTTCCAACATTAGTAGGTTCCGAGATATAGGACCTCAAAAATCGTTAAATTTGTCACTGACTGACTGATTGACTGACTGACTGACAGATCATCAAAACCTTTTGGGTGCTTCCCATTGACCTATAAGCTTGAAATTTGGTACATAGGTCCACCATAACAAACACTCAAAGGAATAATTATCAAAGTTTGAAATTTTACACATTAAAGGGTTGAAAAAAAAACATTACGAAATAGGTACGTAGGATAGAACATAGCAGCATAACATATACATAAGGGTACTTTGGGATTATTCCTTCGACCATTTCCTCCAAACTGTATTTTCGTATGCGTGAGCGGGCCGGCCGGGCCTCTCCGCCCCCGCCACCTATCCCTAACTAATTCTTGAGAGGTCGACGGGATAATCCCAAAGTACCTACATAAGTATACGTTTTATTAGCTTCGAAGTCGCAACAAATACTGATGAAAAAAACAATCACTCTAACGTAAACAAAGGAAACTGCACCGAGCATCGTCTATAGCGGCGGGGGGCAAACGGATCCGAGCGTCGCCGGCAGGGTGATACTCTTCGATACATTGAATTTGGATTTTGCCTTGCAGATTAGAAAAGAATTTTTTTCCTTTGATCGACACTGCGTTGTTTAGATTTTTCGGGACGAAGTTTCAAGTAGGTATAAAGAGGTAGTAAAACGAACATGCATTTATTAATTTACTTAATGTCCACCTTAAAGATAAAAAATGTTTAGGATTTAATGAATCAGGAATAAGAGTAATACCTACTTGATAATTGATGAAATTTCAACAAAAATTGCTGAAATCGCAACAAAACCATTCTGTAAACAGGAGCCAAGTTCTTATGGCCGTAAAATGTTGTGAGATCAAACAAAATACGGCCAAGTTCGTTAGCTTAGAAATACCTCTTGCAATACTGAAAAAAGCGTTTGTAAAAATTAGTTTAAAAGAACGCTATTTAATTTTTAAAGAGTTACATGAAGGGCTAAATTATTCAAACTTGGCCGCTACCTAACACCTTTTATGGCCATTAGTTTAAAAAGTAACGGCCACACATCGAAGAAGTACAAATACCGGATCCTAAAATTCCAAAACCAAGAACACAAAGAAAAAGAAAACCTCCTGCAATTAGAAAAAATAATCAACTAACAAAGAAAAAAAACACCATAAACATTAAACGGGACAAAGTTATTATAATATTAAGGAGCCAAGCTCCGTTGCAAAAGTTGCAACGTCACAAGGTATAGATAGGCAGTAAAACGAACATGCATTACTTTCTAAACTAATGGCCATAAAAGGTGTTAGGTAGCGGCCAAGTTTAAATAATTTAGCCCTTCATGCATCTCTTTAAAAATTAAATACGTTCTTTTAAACTAATTTTTAAAAACGCTTTTTTCAGTATTGCAAGAGGTATTTCTAAGCTAACGAACTTGGCCGTATTTTGTTTGATCTCACAACATTTTACGGCCATAAGAACTTGGCTCCTGTTTACAGAATGTTTTTGTTGGAATTGTATTAACATCGAATGTGTTAAAGGATGATACTCGTAGATTCTGGTGGTATTTTTCATCGAACAAGAAAATGTTGTAATTTCTTATTAAATTGTATTTCTTCGTTTAATGTTTTATTCTATACCCTATTGTACTAACATCGAATGTGTTAAAGGATGAAACTCGTAGATTCTGGTATTTTTCATCGAACAAGAAAATGTTGTAAATTTCTTATTAAATTGTATTTCTTCGTTTAATGTTTTATTCTATACCCTATTGTATTAACATCGAATGTGTTAAAGGATGAAACTCGTAGATTCTGGTGGTATTTTTCATCGAACAAGAAATTGTTGTAAATTTCTTATTAAATTGTATTTCTTCGTTTAATGTTTTATTCTATACCCAATTGTATTAACATCGAATGTGTTAAAGGATGAAACTCGTAGATTCTGGTGGTATTTTTCATCGAACAAGAAAATGGTGTAAATTTCTTATGAAATTGTATTTCTTCGTGTAATGTTTTATTCTATACCCTATTGTATTAACATCGAATGTGTTAAAGGATGAATCTCGTAGATTCTGGTGGTATTTTTTGATCGAAACGGTCGCGTACATTTGCGCTCTAAAATCGGGCATTTCATATGCAACAACCTACTACTGCTAATAATAATAAAACGGTGCCGGAGGATGCATCGAGGACCGGAAAATGCAGCGGCAGGTGGACCGAGCTCGGCGCGAAGTTGTCGAAAGTCCTTGCTCGCAGGAAGCGCGTGTCCTTTCCATTTTCCACGGCGCCGCTCCGTTCCATCGTCGTGGTCGTGGTCGTGGCCGCGGTCGTGGCTGTGGTCGTGGTCGGAATAACGTCGAGCAAGTTTCTGGTCGGCGTTTTCCCGAAAAGTGCCCGACTCGGGTACAGTGCGCGGGAACAGATAACCACGGCGTTCCGTTGGCAAGTGCGCCCTCGGTTTGCAGGGGGCTTTCGGAAGAGGGGTTTCAACAAAGTGGGGAGGGGGACGGGAGGAGGGGATTTAACAGGGCGTATGAGGATGTTTCTGTATCGTCGCGACGACGTTTCTATACGCGGGCCAGCCCGAGTCGACCGTACGAGCCATTACGCGTTCGTTACACGTACGCCGAGCGTCGTTTCTCCGCGACGCAACCGCCACCTTTATTACTCTTGTCGCTGGATCCCGTCCTTTATTGTTATTAGACAATGAAATTCGGATAAGGGCCGTTCCGGCCTCTCTTCCCGCGGCTACAGCAGATTTCGCGTTATCGTTCCGCGCGCGGCCCGCGATTCTTGAGAATACTAACGAGCGCAGATCCGTATCCGGCTCCGCGCGAAACGATCGCCTACGCGAGCCTCGTAATTGAATTATTGAGCAGGAAATCGCGACCGATAAGCCGCTTTCACGATTCTACACTTTTGTGTACCCTCGAGCAACGACAAACGACACGATCAGTCATCTCAACGGCGCCAGCAGCAGGTATCACTCGAATAAAAGTTTAACGCTTGAAGCTCATGCGAAGGTTAACATATCGCACATCGTTGATTTTGTTTCTTTTATGAGCCGTAAGACTGTTGTAATGAACATATGGACCGTTTATTTTGAAAGTGGTGTAAGTCCATTTTTTGTTGTTACGAGAAAAATGTTGTGTACGATCTTTGAATTACGTTTTGTAGATTTTTTGTTGAAACGAAATTCTCTCGTTTCATTTCGTGTAAAATAAATTTACTATTTTGTCTACATTGTTTTATAACATCACACAGTGTGTCGAGTATATGGGAGTTCGGGAAAAAAGTCGTAACTCTTAAACTATGCAATTCTCGAGTAAAGCACCTTAATACTTTTTGAAATAAAATGCAAAGACGAATCGATTGGTATAAAAAATTTTTTTTTTTAATTGTGATGACCTTGTTTCTTATGTTTTTTTATTGCATAAAAAGTAGTAGTTTACAATTTTAACGAAAATTTAAAAAAAAGTACTAAACTGTATACATTACTTATTTAAATCTTCATAAGGTGGAATTAAAACTTAGGAATCTTTAAGAAAAATCCTTTATTTTACCTAGAAATAAATAAAATGAATAAATTAATGAATTAATCAATTAACATAGATAATATGTTATTAAATAATATGTGTACGTACTATACTACTTCAGCTTCACTATCATCAGAACAAGTGTCTGGGTTGGAATCTGATAAGTCGGATGTTTCATTTAATAATAAGTAGTCTCTTATATCTGCGAAATCCTTTTTTTCTTTTTTCGTATGTTTTTTTTATAATAGGCAATAATTGGATCCGACTCCAGTAGAAGATGATTTAATAGGTCTTTATTTGAATGTTGTCTTGATGTCTTGCGGGTATTATGTTCGACAGATATCGTATAAACAATTGAAAATAAGGGACTGTATATTTAGAATAGCATAATGAGTAAACATAGTGTCTTATCGTTTCGCGCGGACTCAAGTGGGAACTCGATAGACTACGGTAAAGGCGTGGACGGCGAACGCACGCGTCTCAACGTCAACATTTTCTACTATTTTTAATATTTGTGTATATTTATGCACTTAAGATCGACCGTCATATCAAGTCTAATGTACTTTAAATTAATATAATACAAAATCTCAAAGGAACCTTTTGGTGCTTTCTTTAATACTGAATTGAAAGATTGTAAATATTTAAACAATTTTGAAACTAAATATATAATTTATAAGAATAAAATTGATCACATATGTAAGTACCTATCAAATGGCATGCGTCTAAAAATAATTGCAACAAATTTCTTCGAAAGACTACGCAGAAAGCCGCCGAGCGCGAGCGTCTTAATATGGTTTTTTATTATTTTCTCCCCTTGAGCAAACGTGAGCAGATTTAAACCAACGCGAAATTGAAGTTTAATATGCCACCAATTACTGTAAAAAAATTTACGGGGTTACCTCGGTACACTTTTTTTAAAACTCTAATCAAAGTTGATAAATGTTAAACATAAACAATTAGGAAAAATTGCGATTATTTAAAAAAATTTTTTTTGGGAGATTGAATGTCTAATAATGCTAAACACACCCTGTAAAAATCAAATTAAAAGAACAAATAGCTTGCGAGGGACGCATGTTTTAAAAAATGCACGGAATTTGACAGTGAAGTTTCAGCCTCAGTTTTAACAACAAATTGATTTATTCAGTTAAAATTGAAGGCAGTTTTAGAAACTATGTTTTGTTACGAACATTGTAGGATACATAAATTTGCCGATCTTAAACTTTGATTTTCGGACTTTTTTCCATTGATCGACACACTGTGCATCATAGTAAACCTGTGGTGTGGTAACCACGTGACACCGACACCTATGCCTATGGAAATTAGACTTGCACCACTTTCATAATCAATCGCTACGCAATTTCTTTTATTGGCCAATTTTAAATACAGCAAAGCATTGGCATTTTTGAAGATATTAAATATTGACTAGCTATAAATAAAAAGTTTACATTAATTAATCACAAATTATGTGATATCTCATCTTTTTTTTAAATGGACTTATACCACCTTCAAAATAAACGGTCCATATGTAGTCTCATTAAAAGAAAACTTTAATGGTCTTGAAATTTCGACAAAAGTGACCTGGAGAAAACTTGTTTGCCTATCACCGCATATGTAGCCTGTAAATGGATTGACGGAACTGACCATTATCAATGGAAAGAGACAACCAAAATAGTAGACTATTTTAAATGAAGAGAGAGAAGAGAAGCTTCTAAACGAAGCTTGAACTTTGACGAAGAAAGGCAATAGCATCGATGACGCATCGGAAAACAGTTCCTCGAATGGCACACGACGGGCAAGTTGCGCGAGCTACTTTGTTTTCTTTTTTTTTTTTTTATTTGCGGCCCTGTGCTTTTTCCACTCGCGGTCTTTCTTTTCGGGCGTTGTTTGCCGGGAACTCGAGCAAAACGCGAAAGCCACGGCAAAGGTTTCCTCGGCGCGCAAAGCGAGCGCAGCCGCGCCGCACCATGCCACGCCATATCTACTAGTGTGGCGCGGCGTTTTACGGCCGTTTCGTACTAATGGAGTTTCAGCTTAACGCCTGGCGAAGCTCGCTGAAAAGCTCGCGTGGATATTTTAAACGGCGACGGCCGCGAATAGAAGAGCGAGTATCCGATCGAACTTGAGCGCGGAGACTGGCGTCTCTCCCTTCCCCTTCTTTCTACTCACGCCTCTCTCGTCTATTTTCCAACAAGTTCTCCGCGCACACGAAAGTTCGTGTCTCTGTCACTTATATAATATAATATTAATTACAACCGGAACAGTTTTAGAAGTGTAGGGGGTTGCGACGACCAATAAATGTGTTTACTGGATCGACTCCGCGGAATATAAAGATTTATTTATAGCAATAATGAGTACAGAGTTGGGCTTTAATCGATTAAAATTTTAATCGAGATTGATTGATTAATGTGTGCGATTAGAAAAGTAATCATTGAAGAATCGGCGATTGATTCAACCGATTGATGAAGTTAATCGTCAATCGTTGAATAAAAGAAGAAATCATCGAAAAATCGGCGATTGATTCAATCGATTGATGAAGTTAATCGTCAATCGTTGATTAAAAGAAGAAATCATCGAAAAATAATTAATAAGTATTTAATCGTTAACAGCAATTAACGATTTGTAAGTATTTAATCGTTATCCGCAACTAACGACTAAACTAGGAGGTTAATTGTTAATTGCGATTAACGATTGAAGTCTAAATTTATTCGTCAATCGTTGATTAAATTTTTGCCCAACTCTGAATGAGTAGGAGTTAGCGCGAACGCGGAACCAATAGTATTTTATATTTCGCGCTATACTTCCCAAATGTTTGTTTGATCGTTACCTGAGCTCGCTCTCTTTAAATGTGTGTATATTTCAATCTATCTCTTTAATGTACCTTTTCTCTCAGTATTGTCCTCGGTCGAGTTAAGGGACCGATTCACGATCAAGCATTTTGCGCAACAATGCCGATTGCACAACATGATTGATCGTGAATGATAGTGATTGACTAATTGCGCAACCTGTTGTACAAAATCAGAATTTCCTGATATGTTGTGCACAACAAACGGGTTGCATTTGTACTGTGTTGTACTGTGAATGACAGTATTGCACAAATATTGTCAGACGAGTCTCATCACTACGGAGTGAACAATTGAACGATTGCTCAAATTATGTGTCAACGTGAATACAATTTGGATTTTCGTAACATCATGCGGCACAATAATTGTTGCGCAACATGCTTGATCGTGAATAAACCCCTTTAGTCTCGTTCTCATCGTCAATATAAACGGTTCTGTCGTGAAGCTATCGGTGTGCTTTCTTTCCCGTTCACCTCTTGGAATAAACTATCGTCGATTCTGTCTCCTTTTCGCGATCGGGCTACAAGATTAAAAATTAACCAATCTCCCTCTACAATAGGTAAAATATTGGGTTGGCAAGAAAGTAATTTCGGTATTTTTAGATGAAATAAAATCCAATTTTTTTATCAAAGCAATGAACTTTAATCAATAAAATATTTTCCATTTTGTTGTATGATCTTTTGCCATCTTTCTGGTAGCTTCATAATTCCGCACTCATAAAACTTCTGATCCTTTTCGGTGAAAAACTGATCCAAGTGCGATTTCAGATCATCATCATTAGTGAATGTTTTACCATTCAAAGAGTTTTGTAAACTTCGGAATAAATGATAATCTGATGGTGCAATGTCAGGGCTATATGGTGGATGTGACATCACTTCCCAACCAAGCTCCAATAACTTTTCACGTGTTACCAAAGATGTGTGTGGCCTAGCGTTATCATGGTGGAACACGATTCCTTTGCGATTTGCCAATTCTGGCCGTTTTTCTTTGATTGCTATGTCCAGTTTTGTTAGTTGTCGACAATAAACATCTGAATTGATGGTTTGGTTCCTTGGGAGCAGCTCAAAATACACAATACCTTTGTAATCCCACCAAATTGACAACATCATCTTCTTTTGGTGCAATTCAGCTTTCGGTGTGGTTTGGGCTGGTTCATCACGCTTGGACCATGATCGTTTTCGAGTTGTGTTATTGTAAACAACCCATTTCTCATCACCGGTGATGATTCGCTTGAGAAAAGGGTCGATTTCATTTCGTTTGAGATGCATATCGCATATGTTGATGCGTTGCATTAAGTGAATTTCTTTCAACTCGTGTGGAACCCAAATATCGAGCTTCTTAACGATTCCGAGACTTTTTAAACGATATTCTATGGTTGTATGCGAGACATTTAACCTGTCTGCAATCTCTCGGACAGTTATATGACGTTCCGATTCAATAATGGCTTTCATTTGGTCATCATTAACTCCAGATGATCGACCAGAACGTTGGTCGTCTTTAAGTGAGAAATTTCCAGAACGGAATTTTTTAAACCAATTCTGGCACGTGCGTTCTGTTAAGCAATCTACACCGTAAACTTCGCATATATCTTTGTGAGCCTCGGCAGCTTTTTTACCTCTACGGAAATAAAAAAGCAATATATGCCTATAATGTTCGTTTCTGCACTCCATGTTCAAATTGACACAGAACTAACAATTTTAATCAAAATTACGTGTAATTTGCTTCAAAAGTAACCTAAAAGATGCAGTTATGAAATGTCAGAAAGAAAACAAACGCAACGTTAACAGAAGCCAATCAAACAAAACATAACGCCATCAGTTAGTGAAAACCGAAATTACTTTCTTGCCAACCCAATATAAATCAGTAAAGACACTGAGTCTTCCTGAGTCTATCTGAATTAAGTTTTACAGAAAAGCCCTTTTCTTTGTTTAAGGACGGTGGGGAAATGCTCTTACGCACACCCTCTCCTCCGATGGAGGTCGGAGAGGGTATTGTGGGGCTCGGCTCCCCCCCAAGATGGAATTTTGGGAGATTGTATGGCCTTATGCTCCCGCCATACCCACCAAAACCCCACCGCCCAGGGCCTACAGCACCTTTTGCTCAGCCTATTTTCGGAAACTTCATACCTCCGCTGTCCGTATTCTTACCGGCCTGAAACCACGCCTGTTCTTGGCACAACATTACACAAAAGACCTAGAACCCATTACACGTTATGAAAATTTTTGACTTAATTCCAGCGATTTTGTCGAAACGGCCTACTGTGCGGCGGCCGCGTTAAAGCTTCCGCGGGCACTCTTAAAACCGGCCGAACGAGCCGCTAACGAAGTAGTTTAGGCCACGAAACGGCCGTTCGTTATCGGCCGCTCGTAAATCGAGCGTCGCGAATAGAACCGCGTCGCCTGCCCCGTTTAATCGAGACGTTCACGCGAGACGCACAGAACCGAGGAGAAACGAGGTGTAGGGCGAGGCAAAGAGAAGCGAGGCGACGATGTGCGAGCGATCGTTCGACGCCTCGTCCGCACAGACCTCGCCTGACCTTATTACTCCGCAGCCATGAATATGTGAAACGGTGTTCCGCGACGAATAAACACCGGCCCCGTTCAAACCGGTCGCAAGCCATCCGGGAGCCACGATTGATTTTAACACGTTCGCAGCTCCCCCGTATATGGGCCATCCTACCCCTAAATTCATCCCTCGCTCTACACCCGACCCCGCTTTTACACTGGGTGTTCGCGCGGATACTAACACCGTCGCCCTCGTAAATGTCAGCGGAAGCTTCCTGAAGGGCCTCGATCAAATGAGCGCGAACAATCGGCCTTATCTTTAGTATTCATTAGGAGAGATCGCATGCGTCTTCGTCTAAAATGCCATTTCCAACAGTTTAGCATCTCTACACTATTTTTAAACATTTTCACCGATTAATCAACGCACAGGAACAGCACGCAAATGTAAGCAATTTGTTCAATCGCGCGCACCGCGTTCCCGTTTGTAGAAACGACGCGAATTAAAAGCACGAGTAGAATTGATCTCTTGTTGCTGGTGAACAGAAATATTTTATAGAGAGACAAAATGTATGAACGGTTGTATTTACAATTCACGGGTTTATATGCGATTTTCTTTCGATTAAAATGTGAAAGGTTGGAAGGTTCTCGAGGGTAAACGATAAGTGCACGTTAGCTTTACATAGTGTACTTTTCGTAAAATTTTAGTGCACTCATTAACCCTTGGTTGTGGGTGCTTTTTCAAGCCATTCTCACCGGGCACTTAAAAGCATCATCTAGCTACTCAACTACTGGTGATTAATTTAGATTGAAGGCGGTGTAATTTGGTGCAACGAGAAAATCGAGTGTAGATAAGGCACCTTTAAAAAGTGTTTAACATTAAACTACCTGCCGAGATTCTACACAATTTTTATCATAATATGTACTTCGGTAAAGAAACTTTCCAAAAATATTCATAGATAATCAATTAAATGAGTATTTTTCGACGGAGTGTATAAAAATCGTTATGGAATTACTCAGTTTTTCAAATTAAATGAACCACTGCTACATTCGAAACAATAAAAAATACCAGCGTATCTGCAACAACACGTTAAAAGAAGAATGACAAATGAAGTAATAAATAATTCCTGACCCCATCAACTATACAGTTGTAAGAACGGTCCGCTGTCTGAGGGTTAATGAAAAGAGAAAGACAAAAAGAAGTACATTGTCCAAGAGAAAGGTAAAGTACGATCTAAAAGGAGGAGAGTCGGGAAGGACAGTGTCTACGAGAAAGATGAAATAAACAGAGGAAAACCAGGAAGAATAGGAGGAGGAGATTAGGAAAACAAAGGCAGAGTTGGAGAAAGGGTGCTCCATCAATAAGGGAGGGAGCTGCAGGAGGCCGAGTAACGAAAGTAATACGAGAAAGAAAGATAAGATCGATATGAATGCTAATCGAGAGACGTCTGGTTCCCGGGAAAGGAGCGAGAGGATTCGCGAGACGCATTCGCTATGCGCTCGGTATGTTTGCCGAACCGTAGTTCCGCTGGTAATGAGATTTCGCGGCGACTGGCGTCGATATTAGTTGCCCCCACTCTCTCTCCATCTCTCTCTCTCTCTCTCTCTCGCTCTCGTCTGAGCGTAAGAAAGTTTCCCAATCAATCAATTTCTCGTTTACGCTGCGTACGTCAACGTCAGGCGTCGTCGGCTCGAAGTTCTGTCGTTGTTCGAGCTCTCTCCTGGTTTCCCCGGGCTCGGTATCGGGTCTCGAAATCTTGCTAACGAGCGACCAGAGATAGAGAGAGAGAGAGGAGAGAGCGAGAGAGTTGTTCGTTTCTGGCATTCGTCGGGAATACAAGCTCCCTTCTGTCGCCGAGAGAGTACGCGCATGCGCGCGGGCGCACGCGGATCGCTGGTAATCAGCCGGCCGATCCTGCGATTAACTTAAGCGGTATTTGACAAGACGGAAAGAGCCGTATCAGTCGTTGTAGCTTCTCAACTTTAACCTCTTAATACCTTAATCCGCTTACGTCATGACCAGATTCCACGTGCCCGGCAGGATTACTTCGTATACGTCGCTTTAATCGTATCACTTTATTCCGCTCCTGCCCTCTAATTTCGTCTTTCAATTATCTTTACGACATCGCTGGCCACCCTACAAGGACCGGCTTCTCCGGCCACCCACATCCCTCCAAGAGCAACCACTTTGCTCCGCCGATGACCCCTTGAACCTGGAACATTTCAGAGAAGCTACCCTAATCGCCAACATCTCCCGCAGATACTTGAAAATCAGGAAAGAAAATTTTAGAGATCGATCGGCGCGGCGAGGTGTGCCGCACGAAATATTTGATCGCTTGTAGATCCACAGAAACGACCAAATTGAAGGAATGATCGCGGCAGGCTGCTAAGTCTGGACAGTCCAAAAGTGATACCTAAATCTGGACAATTGAATTTTCATAGTAAAATCAGTAATTAAGAGATTAAATAATTATATTATATATTCTGAGGCCTTAGCTACAAGTAGGTGTGAATATTATTTCATTAAGACATCAAATGAAATTTAAAAATGAATTCAAAGTTCATCTGAAAACAGTATACAAAATAGTCTATTTACATGCGAATCATGTGCATTTATAGTTCGAACTTTTGTTAGTAAAAAAGATATAATTTAAGCCCTCAGACAAAAAATAATTATCACGCATAATAATATTGATATTTTAAAATAAATTGGCAATCAAACTTAACGTAAATAATAATTATTAATCCAAATATTAGATGTCCAAGATTAGGACTGTTTTCAAATATAAGTACTCCATACTGGGACGCGATGACAGTAGCTGTCCCACTCTAAGCTTATACGCAATGTGCTTACGCCAGAAACCGGACACGTGTTTGTGAATAAAATCAACGCATTGTTTGCAAATTATTTAACTACATGTACGTATAATTACTCTTCTATTAGCTTGAATAACGTATGTAGAAAATGTATTCCGGTTGTGACGTTAATAATACTTTATGTTTACATCTTAAATCTATCAGTATTACTACCTAACCTTAAAAGTTGTATTATGACAAGTTTTATTAAAACAGTAAATGAAAATCAATATATATTTGGTTAAATAATACAATACTATAATCTATGATAAGAATACTACATATTACGCAAAGCATCTTCTATTCGTCATGCGCAACAGCGCCACCAACCAACGTTTTAGGTTATGTTCGCTCGATCAACTCGTAAATTGAATTTGTCCGGATATAGGCTTTACTTCTGTCCAGGTACTAGCTTAGATTGGATTTAATATGTCCAACTATAGGTTTGAATTATTCTTGTTAATACAATTAAGATATTAACCTAACCAATGATTTCTTTATTTCAAATTACTTTGCATACTCTGAACTGTATGTTAAAACTCTTAAGAAATTGTTTTTGTTTATTTAAAGTGATTTTAAAATAGAAAAACATGCTGTCCAGGCATAGGGCACTTCACCTTACTGTTTTATTTTAGTAAAAATGTTTCAAAGAAAAGTTAAATGGTTTCACGAGGGACGCTATTTGACGTGAAGGACATATGAAGGTAAACTTCATTTTTTTAATGGAATGAAGGAATTTTCATCCTAATTTTTATAAACCGATCCATGCTAGTTATACGAGTGGCATAAATAAGATGATTAAAAACTGAATAAACCGAATGCATCACAATATTTCTTATTTTCTATATACATTAAAATACTAAAAATTCATGAAAAAGGAAATCGTATTGGTACAAAACGCTGCGCGAACCATCCCTTTGATGTGCAGAAAAATGCACATTCTGTTAAATTCGCTGTTGAAACAATTGAATCGAATTGGTACTTACAGCTTTTTCCACAAAGAATTTTATCATGTTAGCATTATTGATTACCACTTACAAAGGGAAACCCCATTTAAATTGCACATTGCAGGATTACCATTGAAGCATAGTGCATATTTGTCAATTTGTCATTTCCAATGCGGACGATTACAGAGAATTGCGTACATGTTAAACAGACTACGTTGGGAATTTAAGATTGATGTCATGGAACAATATAAAGGTTGAACGATGTAACATCCACGGTAATAAATTGTTAATTTATACTTTGCGAGACCACTTTTGGCTTTTAACGTGGAACTCTTCTGGGAGACGAGCTGAGTGTTTGTTACGAGAGCTTCCATTTACAACGCTGGCAGATATTCATTAAAAACGATTTAAATATGAACGAGCTTTAAATGAATGCTAAACAGATAATACAATTAATCGACAGACTCGAAATTTCTCTTCCATCGACGTATTTTTGGATTATATGCACCCTTCTCGTTTCTGCTAACGAAATTGACCTGTATGCTATTATTTGTTACGTAAATAAATCGTGACATTATTGATGTCACTTTATTTTTCCTTTGGGACGTGATATGTTCTCTGTCTACTCTATGCGCTCAGATAACAAACCTTATTATTATCCAAAGAACAATATTTATACGGTGTATTTGTTCTTACAAATATTTAATCGCTTGTAGACCCACAGGAACGAACAAATTGAACGAATGATCGAGGCAAGCTCGTACCGTCATTCCACGTACCACTCCATTCATTTGTACAAAGTATCACTGCGCAAAAGAACATTCAGCAGATTAAAAAATGTTTACAAAGCTGGACGCAGATTTGGTACCCGTGACCAGGGAAAAAATGTTTACTGAGAATAGAAGCTTCTGCTTAATTAATTTCTGTTTGTATCGATTTTCTGCTTCGGCCAGTCTATACTAGGGTAAAAAACTGTACAATGATTGGCACCCTAAACCAAAATCGTAGTAAAAATCTTTTCATCTTTTTTTGAAATGTTTATACGAGCCTAGCTTGCTATTATTCTAAGCTAATAGAGATTTTTCAGCAAAATCAAACAGTTTTACCAGTCATAAATCTTTTATTATAAAATCTATTCAGTGAATAACAATCGTAAGACAAATAGTACAGTCATTGGCACAGTAAAAAGTAAGCGTTAAACAGGCTATTTATTTCATAATTAAACATATACGCACTTATTACATCTGTAGTACAGTCCGAAATTAAATTATAAAGCGATAAAGCATACTTACACGTAACGAAAACTTGAATAAAACACTATTTACACTGCACTGTGGTCATCCGACGGTCTTACTTGATGTACCAGCGTTGCTAACAGTCATATGTGCAACTCTGTTATGAAAACTTACAACGTTGCTTTGAAATATAAATAACAAGCAATATAAAATGATTTTCTATACCAGGGAATTCTTAATATTCGCCGTTTAAATTAAAAGTGCCAGTAACTACTGCAGTAGTTATAGCAATAGTACAGTTTACCCTATATGTTGTTCTTGAGTGGGCCGAGAGTTCATGGGTCCCATTTCGTGCGGCACACTCAAGAACAACAAGATACGAATTTTAGAACGGTCCTAGATTCGATCAATTTTATGAGGTCGAATAATAGCTCGGAACCATCCCCTAAGCGTGTAATATCAAACAATACGTGTGCAGTATGTGATTCTTCCGAAATTAATACGAACCGTTCGAAGACAGAACTGGGCTATCGATCGGAGGTTATTGCCATTTTCCGAAGGAAATTATTTAAAAACCGAGTTTCAAATATCGAAACACGATACGACTACAGTATGAACTGGCTGAAGCAGAAAATCGATACAAACAGGAATTAATTAAGCAGAAGCTTCTATTCCCCGTAAACATTTTTTCCCTGGTCGCGTCCAGCTTTGTTAACATGTTTTAATCTGCTGAATGTTCTTTTGCGCAGTGATATTTGTATAAATGAATGGAATGGTACGTGGAATGACAGTGGAGTGACGTATATAACGTTTGTACGGACAATAAGGTGAAGTGCCCTATGCCTGGACAGCATGTTTTTCTATTTTAAAATCACTTTAAATAAACAAAAACAATTTCTTAAGAGTTTTAACATACAGTTCAGAGTTTGTAAAGTAATTTAAAATAAAAAAATCATTGTTTAGGTTAATATCTTAATTGTATTAACAAGAATAGTTCAAACCTATAGTTGGACATATTAAATCCAATCTAAGCTAGTACCTGGACAGAAGTAAAGCCTATATCGGGACAAATTTAATTTACGAGTTGATCGAGCGAACATAACCTAAAACGTTGGTTGGTGGCGCTGTTGCGCATGACGAATAGAAGATGCTTTGCGTAATATGTAGTATTCTTATCATAGATTATAGTATTGTATTATTTAACCAAATATATATTTATTTTCATTTACTGTTTTAATAAAACTTGTCATAATACAACTTTTAAGGTTAGGTAGTAATACTGATAGATTTAAGATGTAAACATAAAGTATTATTAACGTCACAACCGGAATACATTTTCTACATACGTTATTCAAGCTACTAGAAGACTAATTATACGTACATGTAGTTAAATAATTTGCAAACAATGCGTTGATTTTATTCACAAACACGTGTCCGGCTTCAGGCGTAAGCACATTGCGTATAAGCTTAGAGTGGGACAGCTACTGTCGTCGCGTCCCAGTATGGAGTACTTATATTTGAAAACAGTCCTAATCTTGGACATCTAATATTTGGATTAATAATTATTATTTACGTTAAGCTTGATTGCCAATTTATTTTAAAATATCAATATTATTATGCGTGATAATTATTTTTTGTCTGAGGGCTTAAATTATATCTTTTTTACTAACAAAAGTTCGAACTATAAATTCACATGATTCGCATGTAAATAGACTATTTTGTATACTGTTTTCAGATGAACTTTGAATTCATTTTTAAATTTCATTTGATGTCTTAATGAAATAATATTCACACCTACTTGTAGTTAAGGCCTCAGAATATATAATATAATTATTTAATCTCTTAATTACTGATTTTACTATGAAAATTCAATTGTCCAGATTTAGGTGTCACTTTTGGACTGTCCAGACTTAGGGCACTTCTCCTTAATCTTACGTGCTTCAACCTGTATATTTTTCTAACGAAAATCGACAAGCAACCACTTTGTTCTTGTATTCTTTAAGAAAGCTTGATGATATTCGGAGGCAAAGGGATGTTCTGAAAACAGCATTACATAAACCGTCCGAGGCTGACTTCCGCAACGAGTGAAAAGCTTGAAAAAATCGCGTGACATCCCCAAACGTCATTCCGCGATAACGGGTCGAGAAATTCGGTGGCGCAACCGGCGTTTTATAAGAGAGAACGTTCTTTTGTACAGTCGCGCGTTTCCAGAAGCATTCGTGGACAGTTTTTGAGGTTCGAAACAGAGACAGTTACACTCTCACCGGAAGCGACGTCCAGTACATCGATCCGCAGCGCTGCGGGAATAATTTGCGACCGTTTCGAAGCAGTCAACTCTCTCTCTCTCTGTCTCTCGGAGGCCGCTTGGAAATTCATATCGCGTAGCCGGCCGGGAAATTTCCCACGTTTGTTGCCGGCGACTCGATGTATCGTGATTTTCGTCCCGGGAAACGACGCCGCGGGATTCCAAACCAGAAAGAGTATGCATTTCGGAGCTGGCGCGTCCTTCTGGTTGTTATTACGCGGCCGCGTAATAACCGGCCCCGTGACGGGGTCTTCCAGCTTTTCCGAAATAATGTCGCTTCCGAAACGATGGCATTTCCTCCGCAAAAAGACGCCGAGAACTGTGGCAACCGACACCGGAAAATTTACAATATCCGCGGCGTTCAAAATTTCATTCTTTTCGAAGCTTTGTCTTCGTGCCTGAGAGGGGCGAGTTTTAGTTTTAAGGCAACCTCCAGATTTTTTTATCGGGAAACTGAGAATCCTGTCGTTATGTGACTTGATTGTGATGTTTTGTCAATGTTTCGACAATTCGTTGAGATGAGTAACTTCAAAAATTAATACTCCCTCTGTCCTGTAATAATAGTAGCAGTTGATGAATTTAATTTGCCCCATAATAATAGTAGCGAAAGAAAATAAATATAGAACGCAACATTTATTATAAAAAAACTAGATTACATTAAACAATAAATTAAAAATATTTCTAATTTTTATTTTGAGTGTTTAGATAGTTTCTGGAGTTTTCAATAATTTCGTTACTGCATTTTAAACTTGTAGGTAGGATCCCTTGACTGCGAAGCTTTGCTTTCTCTACATGCGAGAGCTTAAAATTATTGCAGCTATCGTTCTTCATTGCTTCCAGCATAACTTGCTTTTTTTCATCTTACTTTTACAATGGGTTGATATTCAAGTAAATAAAACAATTGATTTCGACCAGCGGATGAAATTAGAAAAATAGTTGTGAAAGATGTGCCAAAACAAATGACAGACGTCGTGAAACATTGGTTTTGATTGAAAGCTTCGCAATTTTTCGCTACAACATAATTTACAGCTGCATTCGCCAATAATTCCCTTTTAAATATTGACTTGCTACTATCATTATGGGACAGAGGGAGTATCGTTTATTACTTAACATTGTCCTAAACAGGGCAGTGTCTACTAGTTTTTGACAGTGCACTTTGAATTTAAGAAGCGTTCATGTTATCGTTTCGTGTTCTTCTATCTCGAATAAAAAAGCAACGGATTCAAAAAACGAGTCGTTACGTTGAAAGAGTAGTTCGGTGTCGAGGAAATTTTGTTCGGAGTTCTCCATAAAGCAGCCAGTTCACGGGTAATTTGAAGTGACAGTGTCAGTCGAGGGATTTTCCGAGGGCGATTTTGGAAAGCAGGAGGAGCGATTTCCCGCGGAGAGGATCGATGAAAGGAAATTCGCGTTTCCTGGCTGCGAGCCGCGACGAACTTCGAATCAAATAAGGGTCGTAATATCTGGAGACCGGTAGCCGGGAGGGCTGAATTACGACGTTAATTTATTAAATGCGCCGCGGCGCTGCGCGCACAAGTCTCCCCTACCTGCTATGCAGAATCCCTCTCGTAATAGAAACGTACGATTTTACGGAAGTTCAGGCAAGCATTTGCTTGCGGGAGTGGAAAGTGGAAACAGATACGCGTTTGCCGATCGTCGGTCTTTTAATTAAGGTCCGCTCCTTACTCTCTCTCTCTCACACGGGCCGAGGCATGATTCATCTCGAAAATAAGCGCGCAGGCATGGAAAGTTCATTTAACCAACAATTTCGAAACCTCCATAAGTCTATACAGGGTGTATCACTTAAATATCTTTCGTGGCAGATATTATAAAGATACAGTAAACAAAAGTAAGTCGTTGAAAATTTCATGATCATTCCGTCTCGATATATTCTTTGTACTACGAAAGACACTTTGCACAGACTGCATTCTCCCTACAAACAAAATTTAAGTTTGACATCATTAGCTATTTTCTAAAATTAAAATTTCAAGCCTCTAACTCATCAGGAAGTTAGTTTAAAATCAATTGCAGAATTTGTACCGAACAAACAGACAAACAAACAAGAAAGCGAGCTAATAAAAACGTGGTAAAAAATTATTAATAACCTAGAAAATTCTGTACTTTGTCAAAATTAAAGAAGATATTCTGAGAGTGACACTTAGGTGAAACACTCTATACAAAAGCGAAAAGCAATGTTCCCAGCTGTTCCCGATATTTAATGTCTCGTATACAGGAATGTCCCGCTCAAATCGTATATTTTCGAACGCATTAGTTGACGCGGTCCGCGATTCCGTACAAAAAACTTCCGACCTACTTACAGGGACTGAGAACCATTAACCACGGAGTTATTTTAATGCTATTACGACGGTGTTCGAATTAAAACATCTCTCGAGCTAATGGTTTTCAGATGTAAGTAGCTCGGTACGGTTTTGTAAGGGATAAAGAACTTTGATGGGTGCGGGTACAATAAAATTTAGTTATAGTAAATTACGTACAGTCTGTTACAGTAATATTGCGATGCTGTTAAAGAGATAACTTTTTAAATATCGGACCTGAAATTGGATTTTTTTTAGAAGTTAGAACAATTAATTCACAGCCTGACGCGAAGAGGGAATGTTGAAACAATTGCAGAGAAAATACAAGAAATTTTACAACCTTTCTAGGCCTACATTAACCCTCATCCGTCCCTCGTATCAATTTGACACAGTTTCCCCGAAATTAGTTGTACTGTTCTGTTATTCGTAGGTAAACTTGTCTGAAACTTCGTGACTTTTATTTTTTTAATGCGAAACACATAACCGAGAAATCTAAGATGTAAATGTTAACTCATCAATTTGAATAAAAAACCATCGCAAAGTAACTGTTTACCTTATTATTTTATCGATTTTTTATCACTGTGTCAATTTGACATCGAGGGACAGATTCAGTTCGTGAAATGAGGGACGGATGAGGGTTAAACTTTGGGGTTATGTTCGCGGCGCAACGGTTCGATCAAATTATACACTAAATAGCAATTTTGTGGACATTTTTCAAACGTTCGATTCGGATTTGAATCATTACGTCCTGAGCATGAAGTAAGAGTAAGGAGATCTATCTGTACAGTTTGGAAGTGGCGACAAAACTTGTTCCCGTTTGGGGAGGTACGCCAAATGGAATGGATTGGACAGAGAATGTCAATGTCAAACACGTGTTAAACGATGAAACGGAAAGGTTAGAAATACATGGTTATGTTATGACCGGTGAAGAACTAAGGCTTTAGACCAGGTTAGGTCCATAAACTGGTAATTATGATATAAAACTTATTAAATACATTCTATCCTTACGAATTAGGTTAACAGTATAAAAATAAAGATATAAAGTACAATATTAATGGTAGTATTCGGTTAATAGAAAATACACAGTGATAATAATAACATCCCAGACAGCACACCGGCTCGATTTGTAAGTGTAGGTTCTGTTCCATGCTAAAGATGATGTAGGAGCTGTTCCAGGCTAAACATGATGTGGAGAGAGAAGATGTCGCGAGAAAAGTATATAATCCTATTATGTGTAAAAACTTATTGTACTTTTAATTACATTATAAGAAACCTACTTTATTACAACTACTTTTAATTATATTATAAGAAAAAATATATAACATTTATTTGTGTCATCCTTATTAATTATTAAATATATAACACCTCTTCATTTTATAAAAATAATAAGATTCTGAAAATCTTTTTTAAAAAATTTATAACATTTTTCTTCAAATTTTGCGTATTTGCACGTTCTGTCATAACATAACCATATATTTCTAACCTTTCCGTTTCATCGTTTAACACGTGTTTGACACTGACATTCTCTGTCCAATCCATTCCATTTGGCGTACCTCCCCAAACCGGGGACAAGTTTTGTCGCCACTTTTTTCTTCTATACGCTATCGAGATAGGTCTCCTTACTCTTACTTCATGGTCCTGAGACACGTTTGCTATAGAATGTTTTCTATAAAAGAAAAAGAAGAAAGATGGTGGTGTGTTTCGTCCTAGACCCGCTAGAGGACTCATCAGTAAGGCTATCAGGACGTAATGATTCAAATCCGAATCGAACGTTTGAAAAATGTCCACAAAATTGCTATTTAGTGTATAATTTGATCGAACCGTTGCGCCGCGAACATAACCCCAAATTTATTAAAAATGTACGATCGATAATAATTTCTCATTCCTACATTAAACGTTGGAATGTACATTTTGCGATGAACCCAATAAGCGGACACACTGCGGCATCGTGTCCGCTCAATAATATTTTCGTCACTCAGAACAAATGCACCTTACCTGTTACCGGGTTGGCCGCGCGCGCTGAAAGGATTATTCCAGCCGTTTATAATAATAATAATAATCTCTCGGACGGTAGGAACAAGCGCGAAGTTGAACTCGTAGCTCGTACCCCTGCGGCGTTACCGTAATCCCATCACGGACGATTTTCAGCCGGTCCGTTCATTAATTTCTAATTCGTTAAAACGCGGCCTGCTGGGGGCGTGGCGTGTCTAGAAAGAGAGAGAGAGAGAGAGAGAGAGAGAGAGAGAAAGAAAGAGAGAGAGAGAGAGAGAGAGAGAGAGAGAGAGAGAAAGAAAGAGAGAGAGAGAGAGAAGAGATGGTAGGAAAAGCAGAAGCAGAGCAGCAGGAGCTCTCCGATGGGCCGATTCCATAAAACGGGTCTGCAGTTTTCATCGCGGGTGCGTCACGTAAAGTTCCGCTCGCTTAGAGGGGCAGGACGAAACACACACTCGGCGTATTTACAGTAATAGTAGCGTGGCACGAGTTACTTCCGGGCACACCGGTGTGTGCTCGTGCAGCCTCCCTCCATCAGACTGCGTCCTCCCCACCCCCACGGGTTTCTCCGCCCCCCGCACGGCGCACGTTTCGCGTGTGCGATAGAGTTAAGTGCGGCTCGGCTAAGCGGTTACGAGAAATAAGAGAGGGTGGAACCCGAGTGCGAGAGAGAGAGAGAGAGAGAGAGAGAGAGAGAGAGAGAGAGAGAGAGAGAGAGAGAGAGAGAGAGAGAGAGAGAGAGAGAGAGACGGTAAAAGATAGAGAGGGGAGTGGGGTTGAAACGCTCGATTTAGAGCAAACACGCGTCCGGTGTCGCGTGCGACCACGGATATCTGATACGGTTGGAACGCGAGCGTAATTCTCTTCGACGCTGTCGCGTTATTTATAAATCGTCCCGAACTGCCGTCGGTTATTATCACCGGCCGTTACAATTTTTCACCGGGGCTCGCTGCTCCGAAACGTCCGGTTAACTAATTACTATTAATTTAACGGGCGGCGCGTTCGTGCCCCTCGTAATTTTCCTCTCGCGACAGTTCGCAGTTGTTCGCTCTCGTTCTCTCTCTCTCTCTCTCTCTCTTTCTGTCTCTCTCATTCTCTATTCTATGGAGTTCTTTGTTTCTCTTTCGAGCGAGAGAGTGAATGAGGGAGGCAGGGAGCACACCCTCGGTCTCGGTTTCGATTCGAGTTTTCCCGCTCGCCCGGACACGTCGCTGCCAGACGAGCAAAAAAATAAAAAGAATAGATAAGGCAAAGTGCACGCTCGTTTAAAAGCCCGCGATACGCCCACGCCGACCGGTCTTTTGACACAAGCTGCGCCACTTTGTTCGCGCTAACCAGGTATTATGGCGCGAGACCGCCGAACAACCAGACGCACATCTCTCTCGCTCTTTCTCTCTCACTCTTTTTCCCCATTTTAGCGAACATTTTCGTTTGGCAAAGGTTGTGACGCGGCTCTCAAAGTATTGTTAGTCACGGGACCACGTCTGTGACTCCAAGAAACGACGCCGCCCGCGTGTTTTTCGTTTGGTAAACAATGTAGCGAAGAGAAAACACTGTTCTCGTACAGTTCATGTTATGTACAGTGTTTGGTACGTCAGAATTGAATACAGCACGAAATTGAATCCTGTTTCGTTGCTAAACATAGAAATACAATAAGAATTTGACCTTGCTCCATTGCTAAATGTGATTAGGCACACGATAAACTCAATGCTGCACAAAATTTGACCTGTTTGTTGCTGAATGTGATCAGGCACACAATAAACTGATTGCGTCACAAAATTTGACTTTGTTCCCTTGCTGAATATGATTAAGAAGAGAATAAACTGAATCCCCGATTATTCCTAACATCTCGCGAGGACCTCAAACTACGTCGATAAACGAAAATGCAAAAACAAAAGTTGTAACAAATTATGCATGCCTCGAATCGATGAAAGGCTATAGCCGGGTTTGATGGTGAAATTCGCCACCGGCGGGATTTTAATCGAGCTTGGACCATTCGATAGCCTATCCAAAAAGACCCCTCTCAAGTTTCAGCCCCCTATCTCATCTGTAAGGGTAGTTATTGAGAAAAATCGAAAAACCAGTTTTTGGCCCATTTTCCGTAATTATTGACAATTAAAAATTCTGAAAGAAATCTGACACATTTCGGATATCAAGCCACATATTAGGTATCATTTGCATATTTTTCCGCTGCAAGCTCTGCTTGTAAAAAATGAAAAACACGAAAAAAATCGAAAAAATGCACATTTCATATAGAAATCTAAAAGGTGCTACTCCAGATTTAATTTAGCAATGAGATATTACCGTAAGTGTTATGCTCAATTTTTTCAGAATTTTTAATTGTCAATAATTAGGGAAAATGGGCTAAAAACTGGTTTTTCGATTTTTCTCAATAACTACCCTTACAGATGACATAGGGGGCTCAAACTTGGCAGACAGGGGTTTTTTGGGTAGGCTATCGAATGGTCCAAGCTCGATTAAAATCCCGCCGCACAGTGGTCTGGAGACCCTGTTTTCGTGGCCAAGATTCAATTTTTCAACTTTAATACATTGAAAAACAATTTTTTCCTATAAAGTAACAACCTTTTAAAGCTCCCAAATCCAAAATATTATTCATTTGAGATAATTCTGTGATGAGATACAGCGTTCTAAAGACAAAGTCAGAAAATTCAAAGTAAAATAAAACGTTTTAGATTTCAATCACCGAATATCAGAAAATAGATTTTAACGATGATTTTATATATGTTAGTAAGCGCATTTCAAATATTTAATCCATTTTTAAGCATTGTTTAGTCCATACACGAATAGCGGAAATTAATGACATTTCAAACTTTGAAAAGAATTATACAAAAACGTTTAAGACCGCTAAGCATCGGACTTGTTTTATATGAAAGCTTGAACATTCACTAAGAAGATCATGTCAATTTTAACTGCAATCTCCCGCAATCTTGAACTATAAACGGATTTTAACAAATACGGGCCCGCGATTATTCGACGCCTGGATACGCAGTTCCACTTGAATCTTGCATAGCAGCTTGGAATTACAATGTATGTATATGTTTTCTCTGTGCCAGTCAGAGACCTCGAAAACCTCCCATTACTAGTTTTCGTATAATTCCTATGAAGAATTCAATCTTATCTACTTTTCCGCGATTTCTAGACAATAGTATGCATTGTGATAATTGTTAACAAGATTTTTCAAATATTTCCGATGATCTGACAAAAAAATTATTCCAACGAAAGTTAATCAGTATTCACTTTTCTACAAACTTCAATACAAAAAGTTAAAGAAAAATCACTTTTTTTATAAAAAATGAAGGCCACCTCAATGTTTTAAATATTAACATATATTTTTTACTTCATAATATTCTAACTGGTATCAAGACGAATCCAACGACATATAATAATATAACATTAAACCTTGAAATAACGCTACAATAGTTTTGGCCACAAAAACCGAGCTACCAGACCACTGTGCGCCGGGGGCGAATTTCACCATCAAACCCGACTATAGCCTTTCTACCTGAAGCATGTTTCCGTGAGATCGACAACTCCAAAGATACCCGATGTTTGACTGACTGAAAAGGCACACCTCGTGTACAACGGATCTCGATGCCTAGACACGGTACTGGCTCGATTTCACCCTCTGAAATAATTCAGACAGCGAGCAGGCCCGATTTGCGTCGATTGCGCCTGTCATTCGTAAATCGCTGTCACTCGGGAAAATAGCTGGTGTAGGTTCGTCCCAGTCCCGCCTGTTAGCTTATGTATCCGTGTATCGTTGGCAATCTCAGCCTATAGTTTCCGTCGCTCGATGAACGAAGCGCGGAACGCGAGAGAGGTCTATCGAGAGTGGCGTTGCAATCTTTGCGAGACCGACGGGGCGGCGCGGTGGTGTACTAGTTCGACGTATTAAACTTAACGAGGAAAACAGGCGCCGAAGCCATTTATTTCTCTCCTCGTTTCTATCGCTCTATTTCTCCGTCTGCAATCATAACGTCGAACTAGCTGACGTGTCTGGAAAGTACGGAACTAAGGGAGAAGACAAATGGGAACACGGACGTTATTGAAAAACGCAAGTTGAGAGGGAAAGAAACGAGAGAGAGAGAGAGAGAGAGAGGGAGAGGAGATAGGGAATGGACGAGGCGCATCTTAGTTTTTCGAGGTACGGACGGCGGAAAACGGTGCGTCAGCTCGCGTCTTGACTGGGTTTACGAGGCACCATAGCCGCGAGTGTATTTGCTCGTCGAAATCCGCAGGACCGTCGGGTTTACGGGTGACGTAAACGGGCTCGAACCAGCCAGCCCGAGCCCGGTGTGCTCGACCCATCCTTCCGCCCTGGCCTCTGGTGGTTTATGGTCTGGTTATTCGGTTGACGCGACCCTCGCCACTTTGCAGGATCCGTGCAAAGCGGCGGAGTCACGGAGAAACGCATAATAAGGTTACCCCTGGGGTCCGGAGGTCGGATCATCCGCTGCGACCTCGTTTCGGAACACCACCTCGATCCCCCTCCCTCCGAGCCCCGAGAACACGCCGATGGCCAATCGCGTTCCTTTCTTCTTCGTCGTCGTCGTCGTTCAGCCAGAAGCGGAGAGTGTGTGTGTGTGTGTCTCTCCTCGACGAAACGCGACGCACAACTCGCCTCGACTCGCCTCGACACGCTTCCACTCGCTCGAGTTCGAATAATTGCCACACGCTCCGAAACGAGTGCCACCGGAATCGATTACTCGCGGCGATCCCATCTCGGTTCTTACGATTTCGATGCTCCCCATCAGATGCCAGATAGTCTCAAGCTCTACTGGGACTCTGATCCGGGAACGTAACTGTGATTGAAACTGTTGAACAGAAATGAGGGGTAGGTTTGGACGCAGTATTGATTCCAGTTATAATACAACTTTGATGAATATGAAACTAATTTTTGTTGTTGCATTGTTCGAATAAATGAATAATTTTAGTTTATGGAACATATCTGTAAATAAACATTTCATCCCATGTTTTCATTTGATCGTAATTATTGCTCGACACGTTCCCCGGCAGCAATTTCTGGCTGGTGCAGCGCGATTGTTGAGATATTCGAATAACTGCAACGTTCCTCCCGGATACAAGACTGAAACATTTTAGCAGAAGATAGTCACTAGTAGACTGCGGCTTTTATGCACTTGTAGCAACATTGAGTGGATGTAGTGTCTTAATTTATTATTTTTCATTTAATAAGATTGTTAAAGGAACTGGTTTCTATCTCTTGCAACTGATACAGACAATTCTTTGGGTAAACCGGAGGATTGTCGTGTTACATATCTGTGGCTATTTTGCTTGCAGCGCGATTGTTCAGATATTCGAATAACTGCAACGTTCCTCCCGGATACAATACTGAAACATTTTAGCAGAAGATAGTCACTAGTAGACTGCGGCTTTTATGCACTTGTAGCAAAATTGAGTGGATGAAGTGTCTTACTTTATTATTTTTCATTTAGTAAAATTGTTAAAGGAGCTGGTTTCTATCTCTTGCAACTGATACAGACAATTCTTTGGGTAAACCGCAGGATTGTCGTGTTACATATCTGTGGCTATTTTGCTTGCAGCGCGACTGTTCAGATATTCGAATAACTGCAACGTTCCTCCTGGATACAATACTGAAACATTTTAGCAGAAGATAATCACTAGTAGACTGCGGCTTTTATGCACTTGTAGCAACATTGAGTGGATGAAGTGTCTTAATTTATTATTTTTCGTTTAATAAAACTGTTAAAGGAACTGGTTTCTATCTCTGGCAACTGATACAGACAATTCTTTGGGTAAACCGCAGGATTGTCGTGTTACATATCTGTGGCTATTTTGCTTGCAGCGCGATTGTTGAGATATTCGAATAACTGCAACGTTCCTCCTGGATACGATACTGAAACATTTTAGCAGAAGATAATCACTAGTAGACTGCGGCTTTTATGCACTTGTAGCAACATTGAGTGGATGAAGTGTCTTAATTTATTATTTTTCATTTAATAAAATTGTTAAAGGAACTGGTTTCTATCTCTTGCAACTGATACAGACAATTCTTTGGGTAAACCGCAGGATTGTCGTGTTACATACCTGTGGCTATTTTGCTGGTCGGCCGGGTGGGGATAACAGATTCTACATCTTCGACTCTCGGTGCACCAACTGGCCAGGCGTATTGTAGCCCTTCAAGGCTAGGATCTACCGCTAAAACCTCATTAACAACGCGCTAATCGCTGCGAGGAATCGCATTCGGCGAGAAAAAGATTTCCGATTCGCACAGGAAAAACAGATGGAATCTTCAGGATCGTTTGACGAACGCGTCAGATAAATCTGGGGGAACCTGAAAACCTTGAAGCCTCGAAGCCGCGAAGCGGACGAAGCTTATCGCGTCTCGGTGCTCCTCCTTTCGTCGTTTCCCTTTCATAGGCGAAACACGAACGCGGTCGGTCGTCGAATGAAAAACCCCGTCCCGGTTTACGATCGTTTGAATTAGTGGTTCGAGAAACGGAGTCGCGCGAGCCCGGTTTCGCTCTTATTCATCGGGGCCGCGACATTTAAGTTAAATACGCCCGGGGAACAACACAACGCGGGACTGCGCCCTCTCTCTCTCTCTCACTCTGTCTGTCTCTTTCTCCGCGCCGAGGGTATTTTCCCGTGCGGCCTGTGAAAGCCGCGTGCACTCTCACAGACACGCTTGTGCACCGCGCACACAGGTGTATACTTAAAAAGGTATCACGGAGTCGGGTCTGCGTCGCGTCGCACAAGTATGCATTCGACCCGGTTCACCGAGTATGCAAGAAAACGCGAGAGCGGCTGCAGAAGAAACGAAAAATGTAACCGACGCCGAACAAAGTATCGAGTCCGCGCGACGCACAGTCGGCTAGAATCGCAAAAAGGTGGACGAAATTCGTGTCTCTGGTAATTATGCGTTATTCATTACAAACGGGCCGATTTAAGGGGTAGTATTACTCGATAGAATAGGCAACTGTCTTTATATAAAAGTATAAAATAAAATTTTAAAAAACGCCACGTTTAAAAACGGACTAAAAAGTATAAAATAATTTTTTCTAGCCTCATACAGATTCCTAACCCCGTACAGATAGTCTTGAAAATTTGTGATTGTGAATTTTAGATAGCTATGGAAATACTTGTCAGATTTAAAACGAAAACGTGGGGCGCAAGATAATACATAGTAAGGAGTGTAGAGAGTAGCTGCCGCTGAGAAAACTCGCAAAACAGTTCATATCATTTGCAGTGCAATAAAATTATTAGTGATTTAGGTGTTCGTGCATCAATTATCTATTGCATGCGCCCCACGTTTTTCGTTTTAAATCTTACAAATATTTTCATAACTATTCAAAATTCACAATCACAAATTTTCAGGACTATTTGTACGGGGTTAGGAATCTGTATGGGGCTAGAAAAAATTATTTTATACTTTTTAGTCCGTTTTTTAAACGTGGCGTTTTTAAAAATTTTATTTTATACTTTTTAGTCCGTTTTAAAAACGTGGTATTTTTTAAAAATTTATTTTTACTTAAATAATTATTTTCTGCTTTTTAGACTTATATGTGTGAAATTTTACAATCGATTTTGAACATTTTGATGAGATTATAACAGAGACATGAAGTAAATTTCAGACGGTATTGCGACGCGTCATATCGAAAACGAACGCCGTGGTAAAATGTCAAAGATTAAGGTTCGACGGAGAATTTCGGTGTAACTGTTCTTTCGCTTGGTAAACAAACATTATACTATAATAATACGTAGTAACTTCGTAAACACCGCACGGAGCTCGAACGCACACTGACGCACACTGAGCTCCTTCGGTGCGAAGCGGGTCAGTGGAGTGGGGATGAGTCAGAGTGGGAACACGCAGTAGAGTGGGGACGCTGAACGCGAAGACGTACTACGTCACGCGGCGGGGTGTGCAAAGGTTCAAATTATTAATAATTTATATCTCCTGAACGCATAGGCTTTTTTAAAAATTTTTTTACAATATTGCATTGTCATCCAGTTCTGAGCTATGTTTAAAATTTCAAGTCGCTAGCTCATCGGGAAGTTAGTTTAAAATCAATTTGCAAAATTTGTACCGAACAAACAGACAGACAGACAAGAAAACGAGCTTATAAAAACGTGGTAAAAAATAGAAAGACGCACGGTAATGTTAAATTGATCTACTTCGAAGTAAACGCATAAAACAATTGCCAATTATGTTTATTATGTGAATAAGATACTTTAAACGGGATAAAATCGTGGTAAAATCGATTAAGGGATGGAGTGAATTATTATTTAGCTCCTGCTGCCCGCAATATTTTGATCTTGCATAAAAATCCGCAGACATAACAAATTGAAACTAGTAACTCGCTTGAAATTTCTTGATCTTTCTACCGTTTAACTCGACTTTATTGTAAAATCATAAAATCCGCAATCGCGATGAACCCGCGCGGCGGACGAGGGACGAAGAAGGAGAAAAGAACAGACCAAGAGGAAGACAAAGCAGAGAAAAGAGAGAGTTCCGAGAGCGCGTGTAAACTCGATTGGGCGTCGCGCTTGCGTGCGCCAAGAAAACTCGGGGCAAATTCGAGGAAACGAGTGAGAGGGGAATCGGACGAGGTTGCGAACAGAGACACGAGGAACGAGCGACCAGGGGAGGAAAATAAGGGAAGTGAGACGTGAAGCCGCGGGAACAGGGCTCTGGCCGGAGCTGGATTACTCGTGCTCGAAGCTAAGAGCGCGAGGAAATAAAGGGCCGCGCGCGAACTCGTGAAACGCCGCGTTTCTTAGAAAGTTTTTTCCCGGGGAACCACCTCGCCTTCTCCTCGCAAAGACCCAGCCGCGGCACAATGGTCGCGAGAACGCGCCGCGGAAACGAATTAGGCGGCTGTTAAAAAGCCGCTCGACGGAACCTCGTAAAACAGCCCCGCCGCGAATTCACCGGAAAACTGAGTACCGAAATCATTCCGCCGGTTTATCGGACACGTTCAAAGAACACCGCGAATTTCCCGTAACGAGAGGCGACGATTGTCTCAGCTGGCCAGAGCTTTCGCACCCTCGGACGCGAATTTTCACGCCTCTTTGCGAGTCTTCAATAACGCTGCCGGCGTTATTATTATGCGCATCGAGCTTTTTGTATCGCAAAAGTTCAGACGCAATGTTTTAGTTTCTCATTAAATTCTTCAATAGCTATTTTAACACTAGAACTACCTGATGAGTCTTAATGACTTGCTCCTGATTTTTTCTATTAGCAATATTAAAATTATAAATATGTTTTTCTGAGAAATTTTTTTAGTTAACTTCTATATTGAAGCACATATTTAAACAAAACTGTTACAAAATCGAAAGAAATGCAATTTTGTCATTATTATAAGGCAATGTATGCCAATTGCGTTTAGTTTATTATATATAGCATACAGTTTATTATATATATATTTATTATATACAGTACATTACTAACAACATCAGAATTATTTTTTTTGTTTGAATTTTCACGATCGTAAATTTTTGTATATGCACAATTATAATTATAATCGAAATTATAATTCTGCAAAATTGCTAATTTCTAGTATCCTTGATCGAACCTGTAGCGCCGAAATCATTTGTGCATATCAGAATTATTCGTCTAATTTCCGACATTGTGAACATATATAGTTATGTACGTTAACATCCATTTGTTAATGTTTCATTCAATTCTTCAATAGCAATTTTAATCCTTCGAGCAAATTACTGACATCAGAATTGTAAACCTGATTCCCGAAATTGTAAACATATAATTTGTGTACGTCAAGAAAGACCATTTTTCATTTCCCCATTATTTCAGAATTGTATACAAAATCTAATTCGGAAGGCTAAAATAGCTCAAGAACACACACGTCAGAGAAGATAATCTAATAACGCTAACAAACCTTAGAAAATACGTCGGGTTCTCATCGAGAACATCTCAAGCATTCGGTATCTACAATCAGTAGAATTGGCAGGCAATGGTCAGACACGCCAGCTAAATCCCCAATTTGACCTCATTCTCACATTTACATCTACCCTTTTCCAGCTCCACGATCAGATTAACTACACTTTAAAAGACTAACTTTCGCAATTATTTTTTCATGTGTTTTTTTTCGAAAATATGAATGAAAATTCCGTTATTACTCGCTGAACGATCCAGAGCTTTTTACACGAAGCCTGCCCGAGAGAGAGAGCGTATTGGCGATAGCTGACTAAAAATTAACGTACCTGTAAAAAATTTAATTTCCATCGGGAGTACATCTAAAACATTAACACGCTCTCACGCTGGCTTAATCAAAGTGGAAGCAAATGGATTTGCAAGAGGATAACGACCAGAAACATCGAAGCAGTGTTCGCGTCGAATGGAAGTTCGAATATAGTAATATTGTTGGACTGGCTATTCCGGTCATCCGATGCAAATCCTATAGAAAATGTTTGCTGCGCTATGAACCGCGAATTTAAACGAAAATCTATTCTAATGAAAAATTAATGAATAGCTGGTCGCAACTTTACCGAAGTATAATCGATAATGGGGTTGATTCAGACTCATTAAAAAGCGATAGCTCGTTAACGTTTTGCACGGACTTTCGTGTATTATTTAATGGTTTACTACTTACGTTGGGATTATCGTTCTGCTCGAGTTTATTATTGTCGTCAGAGGATTTTAATGACAAACGTCGGTGAATAGCTGTAATTAGAAAATAATGTTGCATTATTTTTCAACTGGTAAAATTATTAAGAAAATATACGAGTGTTTAACTGCTGCATCTTACTAGGAAAGCTGTACCCGGCCATCGTTTTGTATTGGAAGAAAGCTGAATGGCTTAAAGCAGGCATGTCAAACTCTTTCACCATCAAGGGCCTCATTATGTATTATGAATTAATTCGGGGGCCGTAATAGAAAAGAGCAGACTTGAAACAAAAAAGAAAACACTTTTATATTAACGTTGCTGTTACACATATACAAAATAACATACGTGCAAAAGTTGTTTTTTCAAGTTAACTTTATTTGAATATAAAATTACTTCATTTTTGTTTCGAAGAAACTTGAGAATGTTTTTCAGTAACGAAATTTTCAAAATTTGGTTGAATTTGTTGAATTGTAATTATTTTTGAAATTGATTGTGCACATGCTGGTCTGTTCATCTCGACCTTCCGCAGTTTGATTATGTTTTAACATTGAAGATAGTGGTTCGCTCATATATGTACTACTAATTGCACATATGGGGAAATCGGTCGTCAGATAAATAATTGTAAATATGTGGAATCATAACATGATATATGTTTGTTCCAATACGGAATCACACTGCATTTCGATTAATTCCAGTTGTACAGGTTTCGCACTCCAAATTCACCCTTCTGCAAGTCAATTTCACCTTTCTGTAAATCAATTTCACCCTACTGCAAATTAATTTCACCCTTTTGTAAATCAAATTCAACCTTTTACAAATAAAGTATTTTTAAGTAAGTTTTTGTAAAAAACATCACATCAAATTTATTCAAATTTATTCATTTAAATTTATTTATTGCAATGATGGACATAAAATACTTATTTAAAAATAATTACCAATTCATTAACTTTGTAATGTGCGAAAACCGTGTGTAGAATAATGTAGACATGTATATTCTGCGTAGCCATTTTCTGATTGATAAATTTTAGAAATGAAAATACATATTTATTGAAGCGTATTGAGTGTTGAGTCTTCCCTCGCAGTAATGACACCGCTCCACGTGTATCTAAAGAAATATATAATTTAATCGACATAAATAAATAATTATTTTTAAATATTCTTAATGGGTGAAATTGATTTGCAAAAGGGTGAAATTGATTTACAGAAACGTGAAAATGATTTACAGAAACGTAAAATTGACTTGCAAAAAGGGTGAATTTGGAGTGTACATATAGGGTTGACTTTAGCTATACCTGGTGAAATTATTTTTGCGAGATTTAGTTCACGCTCCCCCCCCCCCCCTAAAATTGTGTCATTGGGTAAGAAAATAATTCTTGCAAAAGATAAAGTTGATCGGATAAGGGGAAGGTGTGCCACATTAGAGTGGACCTCAGCTATACCTGGTGAAATTATTTTTGCGAGATTTAGTTCACGCTCTCCCCCCCCCAAAAAAAAAAAACAAAAATTGTGCCATTGGGTAAGAAAACAATTCCTGCAAAAGATAAAGTTGATCGGATAAGATGAAGGTTTGCCACATTAAAGTGGACCTCAGCTATACCTGGTGAAATTATGTTTGCTAGATTTAGTTCACATTCCCCCCTCCCTAAAATTGTGTCATTGGGTAAGAAAATAATTCCTGCAAAAGATAAAGTTGATCGGATAAGGGGAAGGTGTGCCACATTAGAGCGGACCTCAGCTATACCTGATGAAATTATTTTTGGGAGATTTTGTTCACGTTCCCCCCCGCCCCCCCAATATTGCGCCATTGAGTAAGAAAACAATTCCTGCAAAAAATGAAGTTGATCGGATAAGGGGAAGGTGTGCCACATTAGTGTGGACCTCAGCTATACCTGGTGAAATTCTTTTTGCGAGATTTTGTTCTACGTCCCCCCCCCCCAACATTGTGCCATTGAGTAAGAAAATAATTCGTGCAAAAGATAAAGTTGATCGGATAAGGGGAAGGTGTGCCACATTAGAGTGGACCTGAGCTATACCTGGTGAAATTATTTTTGCGAAATTTAGTTCACGCCCCCCCCCCCCCAAAAAAAAATTGTGCCATTGGTTAAGAAAATAATTCCTGCAAAAGATGAAGTTGATCGGATAAGGGGAAGGTGTGCCACATTAGAGTGGACCTCAGCTATACCTGGTGAAATTATTTTTGCGCAATTTAGTTCACGCCCCCCCCCCCCAAAAAAACAAAAATTGTGCCATTGGGTAAGAAAACAATTCTTGCAAAAGATGAAGTTCATCGGAAAAAGGGAAGGTGTGCCACATTAAAGTGGACCTCAGCTATACCTGGTGAAATTATGTTTGCGAGATTTAGTTCACGCCCCCCCCCCCCAAAAAAAATTGTGCCATTGGGTACGAAAATAATTCCTGCAAAAGATAAAGTTGATCGGATAAGGGGAAGGTGTGCCACATTAGAGCGGACCTCAGCTATACCTGATGAAATTATTTTTGGGAGATTTTGTTCACGTTCCCCCCTCCCCCCAATATTGCGCCATTGAGTAAGAAAATAATTCCTGCAAAAAATGAAGTTGATCGGATAAGGGGAAGGTGTGCCACATTAGAGAGGACCTCAGCTATACCTGGTGAAATTATTTTTGCGCAATTTAGTTCTACGTCCCCCCCCAACATTGTGCCATTGAGTAAGAAAATAATTCCTGCAAAAGATAAAGTTGATCGGATAAGGGGAAGGTGTGCCACATTAGTGTGGACCTCAGCTATACCTGGTGAAATTCTTTTTGCGAGATTTAGTTCACGCCCCCCCCCCCAAAAAAAAATTGTGCCATTGGTTAAGAAAATAATTCCTGCAAAGGATGAAGTTGATCGGATAAGGGGAAGGTGTGCCACATTAGTGTGGACCTCAGCTATACCTGGTGAAATTATTTTTGCGAGATTTAGTTCACGCCCCCCCCCCCAAAAAAAAAATTGTGCCATTGGGTACGAAAATAATTCCTGCAAAAGATGAAGTTGATCGGAAAAAGGGAAGGTGTGCCACATTAAAGTGGACCTCAGCTATACCTGGTGAAATTATGTTTGCGAGATTTAGTTCACATTCCGCCCTCCCTAAAATTGTGTCATTGGGTAAGAAAATAATTCCTGCAAAAGATAAAGTTGATCGGATAAGGGGAAGGTGTGCCACATTAGAGCGGACCTCAGCTATACCTGATGAAATTATTTTTGGGAGATTTTGTTCACGTTCCCCCCTCCCCCCAATATTGCGCCATTGAGTAAGAAAATAATTCCTGCAAAAAATGAAGTTGATCGGATAAGGGGAAGGTGTGCCACATTAGAGAGGACCTCAGCTATACCTGGTGAAATTATTTTTGCGCAATTTAGTTCTACGTCCCCCCTCCAACATTGTGCCATTGAGTAAGAAAATAATTCCTGCAAAAGATAAAGTTGATCGGATAAGGGGAAGGTGTGCCACATTAGAGTGGACCTGAGCTATACCTGGTGAAATTATTTTTGCGAAATTTAGTTCACGCCCCCCCCCCCCAAAAAAAATTGTGCCATTGGTTAAGAAAATAATTCCTGCAAAAGATGAAGTTGATCGGATAAGGGGAAGGTGTGCCACATTAGAGTGGACCTCAGCTATACCTGGTGAAATTATTTTTGCGCAATTTAGTTCACGCCCCCCCCCCCCCAAAAAAACAAAAATTGTGCCATTGGGTAAGAAAACAATTCTTGCAAAAGATGAAGTTCATCGGAAAAAGGGAAGGTGTGCCACATTAAAGTGGACCTCAGCTATACCTGGTGAAATTATGTTTGCGAGATTTAGTTCACGCCCCCCCCCCCCCAAAAAAATTGTGCCATTGGGTACGAAAATAATTCCTGCAAAAGATAAAGTTGATCGGATAAGGGGAAGGTGTGCCACATTAGAGCGGACCTCAGCTATACCTGATGAAATTATTTTTGGGAGATTTTGTTCACGTTCCCCCCTCCCCCCAATATTGCGCTATTGAGTAAGAAAATAATTCCTGCAAAAAATGAAGTTGATCGGATAAGGGGAAGGTGTGCCACATTAGAGAGGACCTCAGCTATACCTGGTGAAATTATTTTTGCGCAATTTAGTTCTACGTCCCCCCCCAACATTGTGCCATTGAGTAAGAAAATAATTCCTGCAAAAGATAAAGTTGATCGGATAAGGGGAAGGTGTGCCACATTAGTGTGGACCTCAGCTATACCTGGTGAAATTCTTTTTGCGAGATTTAGTTCACGCCCCCCCCCCCCAAAAAAAAATTGTGCCATTGGTTAAGAAAATAATTCCTGCAAAGGATGAAGTTGATCGGATAAGGGGAAGGTGTGCCACATTAGTGTGGACCTCAGCTATACCTGGTGAAATTATTTTTGCGAGATTTAGTTCACGCCCCCCCCCCAAAAAAAAAATTGTGCCATTGGGTACGAAAATAATTCCTGCAAAAGATGAAGTTGATCGGAAAAAGGGAAGGTGTGCCACATTAAAGTGGACCTCAGCTATACCTGGTGAAATTATGTTTGCGAGATTTAGTTCACATTCCGCCCTCCCTAAAATTGTGTCATTGGGTAAGAAAATAATTCCTGCAAAAGATAAAGTTGATCGGATAAGGGGAAGGTGTGCCACATTAGAGCGGACCTCAGCTATACCTGATGAAATTATTTTTGGGAGATTTTGTTCACGTCCCCCCCTCCCCCCAATATTGCGCCATTGAGTAAGAAAATAATTCCTGCAAAAAATGAAGTTGATCGGATAAGGGGAAGGTGTGCCACATTAGAGAGGACCTCAGCTATACCTGGTGAAATTATTTTTGCGCAATTTAGTTCTACGTCCCCCCTCCAACATTGTGCCATTGAGTAAGAAAATAATTCCTGCAAAAGATAAAGTTGATCGGATAAGGGGAAGGTGTGCCACATTAGAGTGGACCTGAGCTATACCTGGTGAAATTATTTTTGCGAAATTTAGTTCACGCCCCCCCCCCCCAAAAAAAATTGTGCCATTGGTTAAGAAAATAATTCCTGCAAAGGATGAAGTTGATCGGATAAGGGGAAGGTGTGCCACATTAGTGTGGACCTCAGCTATACCTGGTGAAATTCTTTTTGCGAGATTTTGTTCACGTTCCCCCCCTCCCCCCCAATATTGCGACACTGTATGAGAAAATAATTCCTGCAAAAAATGAAGTTGATCGGATAAGGGGAAGGTGTGCCACATTAGAGAGGTCCTCAGCTATACCTGGTGAAATTATTTTTGCGCAATTTAGTTCACGCCTCCCCCCCCCCCCAAAAAAGATTGTGCTATTGATAAGAAAATAATTCTTGCAAAAAATGAACATGATCGGATAAGTGGAAGACGTGCCCCATTGGCGTATTGTAGAAGTTGCGAAAAACATGAAATTTTATAGGAATGGGAATATTTGAAGTAAATACTTTTGATTATGGCTAAACAAGAAGAACGTTTAAAAGGACGTGAATAAAATCTCGCAAAAAAAATTTCACCAGCTATATCTGAGGTCCACCCTAATGTGGCACACCTTCCCGATGTCCGATAGATCTAAAACTTTGGGTATATATAATTTTTTCATGAAATGGAACAATATTGGGAGGAGTCGTGCCCAAAATTTCGAAAAATAAGGTCCACCCTAGTGTACAACCAATAAATTGTCATGACCCGTTTCAAAATTGTTGCTCGGGCCGCAAACTGCTTCTCGACGGGCCGCACTTGCCTGGCTTAAGAGATAGAAAAAGCCTGGCCGCGTGTTTTCTAAAAAGTTGCATCCTTCGAGCGCACATAAAATCGGGTTTGTCCGGGGCAAGTAGGGAGCTTTCGCCTCGGCCCGTTCACGCGTTAATTTAGGTCGTACTCGAGTCGGGGCTGGATCGATCGATGCCTCGGAATTAAACAAATTCGCGGCGCTGACGAAGCTACGGGCCCGTATCTCGGCCGCGAGCCATCCAGCCGAGAGGGAATCGGAGTTTTCGGTCCGCCGCGTATTTTCTTCCGGTCGCTCGACGGTTAATGATATCGGCGGGGAGAGCGTTTCCGGATTCAATTTTCGCATCGAAATCGCCGGATATATGTGCGATATATGCAAGCCATGCGGATTACCGGCTCGCTCCGACAACAGTGAGGACGCGAGCCCATAGCACCCGAACCTTCTCCGTCGAGAAGCGTAAAAACACGCGACGGGTTTGCGCGGACAAGAAAAATAATGAGTCCACGTGATTACGGCTGCGTCAAAGAACGGCAGAGACGAAGCGGTCGCCGGATACCGCGAATATTTTGTAATTAAACAGGAATAGAGTCCGCGAACCGTTGATTCATCGCCTCGTATTGTGCCGGAAATGTTTCGCAATTAAACGAGGTTGCATCACCGCGGCAACGAGACGTGTCCGGAGCGGGAGGGACGCGAGAGTGAGAGGGTTGAGAGAGGGTTAGAGGGTGGTTTTGGCACACGGGAGGGAGCAAAAAAGCGCGCACAGCGAAACTCTCGCGGTCGGATCGGTGTCTCGCGGGACGTTGTTACGGGAGTCGTGATTATTAATGGTAACGGGCCGATAATGATTTCAGCCGAAAAAAAGAGCCGCGATCGTGCCAGATTTCGCGCTATTCCGCTCCCCAGGGCGCACGGTGCACCGCGCCGCCATCGGCCACGATGCGTTGCGAAAAGTGACTCGCGACGTCCCGGAAAAAACTTTCTGAAATATCGCCTCTCCGCTCTATCCATCAACGAACGCACCCGTACAAGTGTACACCGGGCTTTTTGCGAACCTAATGTTTGCACGCGGTAATTACGTGCGGCACGTATGCAAATATCAGCGCCGACCGTAAGTAACGCCCCGGATTCTTCCCTCCCCGGGAAAGCCGCGAATAAAACGGTCCGGGTTATTAATCATTCGCGGAGATTCCAGTAGACGCGGTCTACACGGTGTTCCCGCGATCCTCGAATTTCTGCGCTCGCCTTTTCCCAGCGGACTCTGCGTCTTTAATCTCCAATTTGGCCGGGAATGCAATCGCCCCGCGCTACTAAATTGATGAGACCGCGTACTCGTTTCGATACTGTTCGAAGCGAGGATCAGTTTGAGCTTTATATGATTTCTCATCAATGTAGAATCGTCCCCTCCAAGTTCACACAATTTTGAAACACCCCGTAGACATGTGGAATAAAATAGTTCACGAAACTTCAGTCACTTTTTAAGGGAACGGTTGACTCGAGACCCATGGTTGTTTGGAGACTCTTTACCTTCAATAATACAAAATTTGACCGTGGGAAAACCGGTCGAGGTCAACTTTGCACGTTTCCAAAGGTACAGAATTCAGCTGCGAAAGTCTTTACAGCTAATTGTTGTACAATTGTATTCTGTGGTTGCAAGGAAAAACGCCGCATGTCACAATTTTGAAAAATTTGAGTTTATGCATTAATTGAGCTTTACACATGACGTCATGAAAACAAATTTGAAAGGTTCGGAAATATAATACAATTTAACCGATGACGTATGTCGAAGTGATCAAAACTTTACGTGACACGCCGCGTTCTTCCTGACAGCCACAGATACAGTGGGTGTACAAAGTATTCGTACACCTTTTAAAAACTAACAACTTTTTTATAATTGTACCAAACTACCTGAATTTTTATAATCAATTAGAAGCATTGGTTTACGAAATGATATGCAGGAAAAATTTTCCAAAAATTATAATTTACAAGGCTACATGCAGAAATGGAAAAGGCAATTTTTAAAACTTTTTTATTTGGGCCCTTAATAAAAATTTAAAATAGATGTTTTGTAGATCTATGTTAGTTATACACATGCTTCAAAGGGTATAGTCCTTGAACCGAATTTTATCGACGATGTGCCATTCGATAGAGCACCAAGAAAAAACATACTGTGCAAAATTTCAACCCTGTATCTCGATCGGGAGGGTAGTTATGGGGTAAAATCGAAAAATCAGTTTTTGGCCTGTTTTCCTTTGTTAATGACGCTTAGAAATTCTGAGAAAAATCTGACACATGTCAAGAACCCAAATACACACTTTGCAATTGGTTTCAGATTTTTAAAGTGAAAATCCTGCTTGTAAAAAATCAGAAACGTCAAAAAAATCGAAAAAATGCAGATTTCACATGGAAGTTCTAGAGTGACAACATTTATATTTGTACAGTAGCGGTATATTGTTATAAGTATTGTTCATGAATTTTTTCAGATTTTTTGGTTTGGTGCGCCGTTGTTAAAAAAAATAAAAACTGATTTTTTCGACGTTTTTTCCGCGAAGAACTAAGCTAACATTAAAATTGTTACGTTCTATTTATTCTGTAAGTCTATCAGGCTCTGATAAACCTTGTGCATTGTACAGAAGTAATTAAAAAATGAAATCAACTTAATTAATATTTCTACAGTATAAACATTACATCTAGAAATATCAATCACGTTTCCAACAGCTCAGTTGGTTCAGCGTCTTAGGCGTTCGACTGTGGAATGTTTTTTCTTGGTGCTCTATCGAATGGCACATCGTCGATAAAATTCGGTGCAAAGGCATTTTGTAACCATCTTAGCTGGCTATACCCTTTCATCGAAATCGAATGACATACATACGAGCTAGAAGCGGTTAAAAATGGTGAAAATCGAAGTTTTACACGACTTTTGATCAGTTTCTGCTTAAAATCCACAGAATCGTTCATCTTTCCATGCGTGTCGTTTTCTCCTGCGTCAACCGATTTCGATGAAATTTTATGCATGTGTATAACTAACATAGATCTACAAAATATATATTTTCAATTTTGATTAAGGGCCCAAATAAAAAAGTTTTAAAAAAATGCCTTTTATATTTTTGCATTTAACCTTGTAAATTACAATTATTTGGAAAATCTTCTTCGCATATCATTTCGTAAACCAATGCTTCTACTTGATCATAAAAAATCAGGTCGTTTGGTACAATTATAAAAAAGTTATTAGTTTTTAAAAGGTAAAGAAGACTTATTTTTCGATCGATACATTTTTCAATTCAATTTTTAGGGTTATGTTTGCGGCGCATTAGGTTCGATCATATAATACACAAGGATAGCAATTTTTGTAGACATTTAACGTTTGATAAATGTCTACAAAAATTGCTATCCTTGTGTATTATATGATCGAACCTAATGCGCCGCAAACATAACCCTAAAATTTGTTTTTAAAAGGTGTACGAATACTTTGTACACACACTGTATCTGGCTACAAGTGTCCCCACCAATACGTTTTCATATAGAAAAACTGCATCGACGCAATCGTCGCTGCATTCGCGAATAAAAGCGCGGCTTTAAAAACATTTAATTTGCTCCGCGCTCCGAATACGCGACGATGCAAAATAAAATATAAAGCGTCGCTAATATCCTACTTAAAAGCTAGTTTAATCTCCACACCAATGTTTATTCTTGACTTTACAGAAAGTTACATTGCAATTTTTTCACGGCTAAGCCTGCTTTCTCATTTTCCCGTGCTCGCCCATTATAATTTTTGCAGGGGCAGTTGCGAGCATCTGTTAGCCGGCTGGAAATCGAAAAATTACGTTCATAATTGTCCGTGGTTTTTCATCGTGCCGGCCGGTGCAACACTGGTCGTTGCTTTATCTCTTTGTCTCTCTTTGTGTCTGGGGCTGTTCGAAATTTAACGGGCGCGTAAATATGATAACGCGACGCAGAGAGAGGTATGGGAGAAGGGAAAAGGGGGGGAGAGAGAGAGAAGATAGTTTCTATTTCTGTTCCCCTTTAATCGGCCGCCTCGCAGCGCCGCGAACTCCCAACGTCGAACCGTAAAGCTCCTTCCGACGATTTCTGGTTACGAGCGACGACGAGCCCGGAGTTGTTTCTTCACCTGCGCGGCAAAGATATCGAACAATGACGGGAAGTAGAGTTTCGCATTAAGGAAATAGTCGTAGAAAGGGGTGGAAGAGTGAGAGAGAGAGAGGGAGGAGGGCACACCGGTGCCTTCGAACTTCCACCGAGTTCCAAGGTATTCTCAGGCTCTGATTCAACCGTGCCCCCTTCGCGACTACTCATTACTCCTTACGAACTTACAAATTGAGCACGTAAGACTGGATTGAGGGATCCCAGGAATAATAATAACTCCCGCTCTTTGTTGCCAGTCTACCCCTTGTTCCGCGACGAACGGATGAAGCCCCCGAGACGATCGATGATTCCGAATAATCGCTCGTCGGGGACTCGTTTCCCAAAGACCCTGCAAATTACCTTGCACCGACGCGACGCATCCGCTGAATACCACCATTCTTTGCAATCCAATTCTTCGCAGCCAGCTTCACGATACCGGCGATTTCTGGGGGAACCAAGCACAATTGAAGAGAAAAATTCTATCCAACAACTGCGGTCTATTCATTAGCATCTGCAGGATTAAGACTTGTCCCCCCACTCTACCTTCTCCTTCTACGACGGCCCGGTCACGTGGTGCGTTTCGTCACTGTCGTGCGTGTGTCACACTGTCATGTGACTAATCCCGTGGTCAGCCGCGCCGCAGCGCACAGTGGGCCAGATCGACGCGCTAGCTGTTCATGAGCTAAAAAATCGAAGTCCTCATATCGATTTTTAACGAATGTACAATGTTTCTTAAATGTCCATTACATTAGAAAACGATAATATTAATTAAAGTTATTAAAATTTCTCGTTGCAATAAGCGTTCAAAGATCAAACTTCTTCAGATACGATTTATCACCGAAAAAATTCCTTTTCTTCATAACGATGTCCTGGAAAACCTACTAAAGATTAAGTGCCCAATTTATTTTTGTATGAAGAATGTATATCTATGTTGAGAATGCACCAGGAACTAAACATTAATGTTCAGAATTTGTTATAAAAAGAAATACTTAGTCAACCAAGGAATACCGTCAAAGTTTTTCATCTTTGACAAGGGATAAGTTAATAGTGTTATATAGTGTCGTGCTCTAACAAAGTGAAACATTTTCTGCAACTTCTTCTCTAAAAGATGCTGGAACTTTCACATCCAAATCGATCCAAACTTGGAAATTATGATGGTTTAAAGCGTCGCGTGTCACGCAATTCCGCGGCGAATCGCGTTACGCGAGACGCATTGACGACCACTCAGCAGCTCTTAAGAGTATAAAGACCTAACCCAGACCTATCTTATGAATTTTTTAGATTATACGACCATTGATAAACATTCGAACTTATTACTAGCTCACAGTTGAATCATTTGTATTTGAGAGATTATAGTAACAGCATAGTATAGCATCAGAGCAGTTTTTCCATATTAAAGACCTGTATTTTACCTTTGTTAAGAGGAATTATAGTATAGATTTTTGTTTATTCATAGATAAACAGAGTTATAACAGAAAATCCGTATGATCAATCGAATATAGTCAGTAACTTTGTAAAATATAATACTTAATCTTGTTTGAATTTTTGTAATTTTTTAAATAAGACAGTAATAACACATTTTTGTTATTGCATTAAATATAATAAACTTCATTCATTCAACAATTATGAATTACTCTTGTTTGAATGCTTGAATAGCCAGATTTCAAATATTATTTATTATTCACACGAGTTTACAGACATTTCCGGTGATGTAATAAAAAAATGTTTCCTACAAAAAGTAATCAGTACTCAGTCTTCTACAAATCTCAATACAAAAAATTTCAATAATTTCTTTTTTTTAATAAAAAATGGTGTTTATCTTCATTATTTATTTATAACTATATATTTTTTATTCAATAATATTATAGCTGATGCCAAGACGAATCCGACGATATATTTAATGTGGTCTTTATGTTTTGAAATAATGGTGAAATTCGTATGAACAGCTAGCGCGCCGATCTGGCCCACTGTGCAGCGTGGGGAAAGTAGAGTTTGGACATAGTCTTAAGGATGTTCTGGAGGTATATAAAAACGCAACAAAATTTTTGAAAATTTGGCAAGATATAATTCTTACTAAATTAATGTAATTACCAAAGTTTGGGTTCGATTCACTGCACCGTTTAAGAATTATAGCAACTTAAAGTTTGCACATTTTAACACGTCTTCTTATGGGGAATTCATAAAATTCCACTTCAAACTCTATTTAAACCTTGAAAAAACGCAACTAGAAACTTCAGTTTTTTTGTATATGTAGTAAAAATTATATAATTAATTATGTTCAAAATTTATTAGGATTCACTAAACAGTTACAGAGCAAAAAAATTATAAACTGTTACAAAACGTCAAATTTATCGTGTTGTCTCTTACTAGCATGGAAACGCGACAAGTGTAGACCACTGAATATAGTTACAGAGGGTACAGTATTCGCAAAAGTTTCATGCAAAATATACTCATGAATGGCTTTCATTGCCAATATATTGATGGATTTCGAATTTCCTGTACTTTTGTCTCCCATTGTACCTCCAGAACATCCTTAATCGGTGCCACCGAGTCGGTAGAAAATTTTGATGTTGCATAAAGGAGTAGTCACAGGGACGAACTGCAACATTCCTTTTCCAGTAAGCAATTTCCTTCAATTTTACGTTTTGTTGGCTTTATAATTGTTAGTTTCGAAGCGTGCAAAATTCATAACTTCGACTGCAATTTTGTAGAGAAGGAACGCAAAGGGAACTATGTAGTCCGAATTCCAGGATTTCTGGGGGAACCAAGCACAATTGGAGAGAAAAATTCTATCCAAAAACTGCGGTCTATTCATTAGCATCTGCAGGATTAAGACTTGTCCCCCCACTCTATCTTCTCCTTCTACGACGGCCCGGTCACGTGGTGCGTTTCGTCACTGTCGTGCGTGTGTCGCACTGTCACGTGACTAATCCCGTGGCCTGCCGCGGCGGAAGCGTGGGGAAAGTAGAGTTGGGACATAGTCTTAATCGGTGCCACCGAGTCGGTAGAAAATTTTTATTTTGCATAAAGGAGTAGTCACAGGGACAAACTGCAACATTCCTTTTCCAGTAAGCAATTTCCTTCAATTTTACGTTTTGTTGACTTTATAATTGTTAGTTTCGAAGCGTGCAAAATTCATAACTTCGACTGCAATTTTGTAGAGAAGGAGCGCAAAGGGAACTATGTAGTCCGAATTCCAGGATTTCTGGGGAAACCAAGCACAATTGGAGAGAAAAATTCTATCCAACAACTGCGGTCTATTCATTAGCATCTGCAGGATTAAGACTTGTCCCTCCACTCTACCTTCTCCTTCTACGACGGCCCGGTCACGTGGTGCGTTTCGTCTCTGTCGTGCGTGTGTCGCACTGTCACGTGACTAATCCCGTGGCCTGCCGCGGCAGAAGCGTGGGGAAAGTAGAGCTGGGACATAGTCTTAATCGGTGCCACCGAGTCGGTAGAAAATTTTTATTTTGCATAAAGGAGTAGTCATAGGGACGAACTGCAACATTCCTTTTCCAGTAAGCAATTTCCTTCAATTTTACGTTTTGTTGACTTTATAATTGTCAGTTTCGAAGCGTGCAAAATTCATAACTTCGACTGCAATTTTGTAGAGAAGGAGCGCAAAGGGAACTATGTAGTCCGAATTCCAGGATTTCTGGGGAAACCAAGCACAATTGGAGAGAAAAATTCTATCCAACAACTGCGGTCTATTCATTAGCATCTGCAGGATTAAGACTTGTCCCTCCACTCTACCTTCTCCTTCTACGACGGCCCGGTCACGTGGTGCGTTTCGTCTCTGTCGTGCGTGTGTCGCACTGTCACGTGACTAATCCCGTGGCCTGCCGCGGCAGAAGCGTGGGGAAAGTAGAGCTGGGACATAGTCTTAATCGGTGCCACCGAGTCGGTAGAAAATTTTTATTTTGCATAAAGGAGTAGTCATAGGGACGAACTGCAACATTCCTTTTCCAGTAAGCAATTTCCTTCAATTTTACGTTTTGTTGACTTTATAATTGTCAGTTTCGAAGCGTGCAAAATTCATAACTTCGACTGCAATTTTGCAGAGAAGGAGCGCAAGGGAACTATGTAGTCCGAATTCCAGGATTTCTGGGGAAACCAAGCACAATTGAAGAGAAAAATTCTATCCAACAACTGCGGTCTATTCATTAGCATCTGCAGGATTAAGACTTGTCCCCCCACTCTACCTTCTCCTTCCACGACGGCTCGGTCACGTGGTGCGTTTCGTCACTATCGTGCGTGTGTCACACTGTCACGTGACTAATCCCGTGGTCAGCCGCGGCGGAAGCGTGGGGAAAGTAGAGTTGGGACATAGTCTTAATCGCTGCCACCGAGTCGGTAGGAAATGTTGATTTTGCTTAAAGGAGTAGTCGCAGGGACGAACTGCAACATTCCTTTTCCAGTAAGCAATTTCCTTCAATTTTACGTTTTGTTGGCTTTATAATTGTCAGTTTCGAAGCGTGCAAAATTCATAACTTCGACTGCAATTTTGTAAAGAAGGAGCGCAAAGGGAACTATGTAGTCCGAATTTCAGGATTTCTGGGGAAACCAAGCACAATTGAAGAGAAAAATTCTATCCAACAACTGCGGTCTATTCATTAGCATCTGCAGGATTAAGACTTTTCCCCCCACTCTACCTTCTCCTTCTACGACGGCCCGGTCACGTGGTGCGTTTCGTCTCTGTCGTGCGTGTGTCACACTGTCACGTGACTAATCCCGTGGTCAGCCGCGCCGCAGCGAGGGGAAAGTAGAGTTGGGACATAGTCTTAATCGGTGCCACCGAGTCGGTAGAAAATTTTGATGTTGCATAAAGGAGTAGTCGCAGGGACGAACTGCAACATTCCTTTTCCAGTAAGCAATTTCCTTCAATTTTACGTTTTGTTGACTTTATAATTGTCAGTTTCGAAGCGTGCAAAATTCATAACTTCGACTGCAATTTTGTAGAGAAGGAGCGCAAAGGGAACTATGTAATCCGAATTCCAGGATTTCTGGGGAAACCAAGCACAATTGAAGAGAAAAATTCTATCCAACAACTGCGGTCTATTCATTAGCATCTGCAGGATTAAGACTTGTCCCCCCACTCTACCTTCTCCTTCCACGACGGCTCGGTCACGTGGTGCGTTTCGTCACTGTCGTGCGTGTGTCACACTGTCACGTGACTAATCCCGTGGTCAGCCGCGGCGGAAGCGTGGGGAAAGTAGAGCTGGGACATAGTCTTAATCGGTACCACCGAGTCGGTAGGAAATGTTGATGTTGCATAAAGGAGTAGTCACAGGGACGAACTGCAACATTCCTTTTCCAGTAAGCAATTTCCTTCAATTTTACGTTTTGTTGACTTTATAATTGTTAGTTTCGAAGCGTGCAAAATTCATAACTTCGACTGCAATTTTGTAGAGAAGGAGCGCAAAGGGACCTATGTAGTTCAAATTCCAGGATTGCTAATTAGGAGGAAGGTTCAAGGGTCTAGCAGGAAGGGCAATCCAGAGCGGACGGGCTCGTCTCTGTACGTGCACGGTGTCGTAAGCGTTTATTATTTCTTTGTCGGTGGAATTTGGATAGTTGAGTCTACTACAAGGAACAGAGAAGTTTCGAAGTACTACGTCGTGGCAGGTTTCGACTTACAATTCAAGCGTCTGCTCTCCTCCGCCATCTCTTGCTCTCCCCCTGATTCTCTTTGTCTGTCGACTCTGTGTTCTCGCAACGTCGATGCCGAAATCGCGGTGTTCCCACCCACGCCGCCGCGTTTCGGAAGTATCCCGGCAACTTCTAACCACCGTTGTACACATCCTAGTTCACTCGGGGGACCAAACAATTCCCCGCTATCTCTCCAGACCGACGCACGAGTTTGAAGACAGTTTCAGGCCTGGCGAGATAAGATGCATCTAGCGCCCGGAAACCTGCAAGAAGAATGCCGGAGAATAACCGCTTACCAACGAATTCAAACGCGAGCTCTAGCGAGCTCTCCGATGTCTAGACGGTGCCGAACCGGCTCGCCTGAGAATTAAACGATCCTCTGCATATATCTTTCCCGTGAATTATGAACTTCGACTCCTCTGGCTTAGATGGCGAGTGATTCATCCTAGCGTTTTATGGCGTCACGTCACGCAGGATTCGAGCTGTTCGTTCAAAGTGGCAGAAGAGCTTCTCGCGGGCCCTATGGAACTTCTTAATTGTTATTGCTGTTAACATGAATTCTTAATTGTTAATAGAAATTCCAGTTCTGTATTTTCGAATTGTTGACACTTGGAGAAGAACCGCTTTGAAGAGTAGAATCTCAGTGAAATTTTCACTAAGAAATTGCCACGTGTCTCGTCGAATGAAGTTTGACGACACGCAGCGGAATTCTGGAAGTGTAAAAATTGAAACTGGCGTATGGCAGGGCATATCCAAGGTGGCAGGATGGCCTGCAATGATTTTGTTATCGAAGGAGACCCAGGAGTCCTTTGAGAGGGGTTATCCAGTCGCGGGTAGCACCCTAACGAGCCAGGTTCCAGGAAAAAGGCGACACAAAGGGAGAGAGGAAAACGAGCGACGCTTAATCAACGCCTCGTCCTCGACGAATCTTAAAGAAACTTGCGCGCGCATCCCTTTCGCACCAATCTCTTCTTCGGCTTCTTCTTCGTCCACCGAGGAAGCCTCGGAAAGTATGGAAATCGCGCGGAAGCCTTTCCCGTGGCCGGAACGAAAGAAGTTTTCCGCGCGGTTGGGAAACTTCGCTCGATCGACTGGACGTTTCGAATTTTCGAAAATTCCGAAGTACTTCCGGATGAGTCTTCTTCTGCAGCGGGCTGCCTGCCGTAGAGACCAATTCCTAGTCGACAGGTGATTCTCGTGGGATGTATACTCGGTATCCCGATTCGCATAATAAACATAATTGGAAATTGTTTTATACGTTTACTTCGAAGTAGATCAATTTAACATTACCGTGCGTTTTTCTATTTTTTACCATGTTTTTATTAGCTCGCTTTCTTATCTGTTTGTTTGTTTGTTTGTTTGTTCGGTACAAATTTTACAATTGATTTTTAGAGATTTTTCTACCAACAATTAACTACCACTTGAACTACCGCAGACGAGATACCTCGCTTCCACGATGTCGAAGGAACGATGCTCTGGACGAGATACCTCGTCACCATGCTGTCGTAAGTACAGTAAAGTCGCGATTCTTGTCCAACAGCCTGTGTTCTGCACGAACAACTATCGCATACCGACATTTTTTACTGTCACGTCCGGTGGTTCAGCCATCGTTAATAATTAAATATAATCAATGATGTATTACATATACTTTTGAATTTCTTTTTATGTTTAATCTAATAATGTTGTACGAGAAACTAATATTCAATACTCTTGTTAAAATCAAATCGAACTATCGTATATTATACCACATTGCGTGCGATAGAATTAAGAAATTCATACTTCATTCGAATCGTCTTGAGCGAAAGAACTGCGTAGCGAAATTATTTCATAAAATGACCAGATCACTTCCAAAAATAAATCATGATCTAAAATCCGCTGAAGACTGTCCATCGAGAATCGATGAGTAATAATTGTTCGTCACCCCATGTGCGACGTAAATGTAATTCGATCTGGCCAGGGGAGCTACAGATAAGAGAGCAGCTAAGAAGAAATTGATCTAGGAAATGCGCAGGGTAATAAGATCTAGCTATGACGACAACAATCGCCTGACGAAATTGACGAGACAAAGGATTGATTAGTCTATAAAAGGGATGACTCCTCAGGAGGAACTCACTCTCAAGCACACTCTCTTTACAAATCTCCAGTTAGTAAAAGTACAATTAACAGTCAATATTATTCTTCACACTCTCTTCACAAGTCTTCACGAAATCAAATAATAATCAATTATATGAAGTATTAACTCACAATCAGTTACAAATATCAAGTGAAAGTTCTTTTTTTTGTGTGATTTACACCACCCAAACATCAAGAAGGAAGAAACCACATCTGTAAAAATCAAGCCAGAAGACTGTTTAGCGGTAATTACTAACAATTTATAATAAGATCACAATAACTCTATGTATCCGAAATTTGACGCTTAAAATATAGTTCTGCTTATATTTTTTATTCAAATAAATCAAAACTTCAAATCATTTTTAAAGACTATACCCATCTTCGATCTCTTCGTACCAGTTCCTCAAATAAAATCACTTAGAGCATTAAGAAATCCTCGATTACCCGAACCGAAGCCGGTGAATGCAGGTAGGTTCAAAACTGCGTTATATCTCAATTATAATCGTTTCAATCATTTCAATCTATTAAAAATTAAATTTCAATATTTTCTATTCAAAATCTAAAATACGTCCACCTCAGGACGTAACATTACCACGTTTTTATTAGCTCGCTTTCTTGTTTGTCTGTTTGTTCGGTACAAATTTTGCAATTGGTTTTAAACTAACTTCCCGATGAGCTAGAGACTTGAAATTTTAAACATAGCTCAGAACTGGATGACAATGCAATATTGTAAAAAAATTTTTTAAAAAAGCCTATGCGTTCAGGAGATATAAATTATTAATCATTTGAACCTTTGCACCCCCCGCCGCGTGACGTAGTACGTCTTCGCGTTCAGCGTCCCCACTCTACTGCGTGTTCCCACTCTGACTCATCCCCACTCCACTGACCGCTTCGCACCGAAGGAGCTCAGTGTGCGTCAGTGTGCGTTCGAGCTCCGTGCGGTGTTTACAAAGTTACTACGTATTATTATAGTATAATGTTTGTTTACCAAGCGAAAGAACAGTTACACCGAAATTCTCCGTCGAACCTTTATCTTTCACATTTTACCACGGCGTTCGTTTTCGATATGACGCGTCGCAATACCGTTTGAAATGTACTACATGTCTCTGTTATAATCTCATCAAAATGTTCAAAATCGATTGTAAAATTTCACACATATAAGGCTAAAAAGCAGAAGATAATTATTTAAATAAAAATAAATTTTTAAAAAATAGCACGGTTTTAAAACGGACTAAAAAGTATAAAATACAATTTTTAAAAACGCCACGTTTAAAAAACGGACTAAAAAGTATAAAATAATTTTTTCTAGCCCCATACAGATTCCTAACCCCGTACAGATAGTCCTGAAAATTTGTGATTGTGAATTTTGAATAGCTATGAAAATACTTGTAAGATTTAAAACGAAAAACGTGGGGCCCATGCAATAGATAACTGATGCATGAACACCTAAATCACTAACAATTTTATTGCACTGCAAATGATATGAACTGTTTTGCAAGTTTTCTTAGTAGCAGCTACTCTCTACACTCCTTACTATGTATTATCTTGCGCCCCACGTTTTCGTTTTAAATCTTACAAGTATTTCCATAGCTATTCAAAATTCACAATCACAAATTTTCAGGACTATCTGTACGGGGTTAGGAATCTGTATGGGGCTGGAAAAAATTATTTTATACTTTTTAGTCCGTTTTTTAAACGTGTTTTTATTAAGCTATGAAATACCACATGGGATTATTAGCAGCATGCACGTGACTGTGCATCCTAACATTACAAAGATAACACACGGATATGTGTATCTTATATAAGTGAAAAGCATGCCGCACCGACAGCTCCTATCTCTTCATTTCTACTTCCATCAGTAAAGATAGAAACAGAGTTGGTAGGTTATTAACGAGATGGCTCAGAAAAATGTAATTTGGGTCTGCTGCTTCCTTGAGAAGGGATCCAAGCTCAGTATTTACTTCAGTCACTGAATTGAGGAAAATGTATTTGTAGAGGTATGGAGCGAAGTTATTTTCTCGCACGTGTAAATTTTGAACGGAATTAAATGACCTTCAATGACCTGGGAAGACGAACTCGTTATAGGTCAGTGCACTTACTATAATTCACTCCTTTTGTGACGATTACGTAGTCTCTCGAACATGGTGAACTGTTCGATAGCATCGGAAGCGTTCAAACATTTTCAGACAGGGTTTGAAGTTTGAATTTCCTATTACAAGATCCTTTCCACCGAAAGCTTGAAATCTTCTTCAAAATTAAAACACGACCGCGCGAACGAGTTCAAACATCGCTTAACGTAGGAACACCTAAAATGGAGGTTGCGACAGTTCCTCAATTAAAGCGGCTGAAACGTACGAGAGAGAATCAAACTTCACCGAGGCGAAGTACGAAGTCTAGGATCGCTCGATCATTCTCCCCGAACCCGCGGACATTTTAATTAATTCGTCGGGGCCAGGTAACGAACACGGAAGACGTGGCCTGTAAAAAATTTCAAGAACCAACGATGGGGCGGCTGGCCGTCCTCCGGATCGGATTGAGCGGATCTCGCCTCGATCCTCGCGGAATCCATCAGCTCGTTAGATCGCGGGAGGGAGAGCACCGCGGGATATTATCTTTTTATTTGCCGGATATATCTGTTCGAAATGAAACTTTGAATTCCATCGGCCTCTGGCCCCGGTCGGGTTGCGTCGTTCGATTCGATGGAATCGATGGTCGGCCCGATGAGTTGGGCGATGGCTCCTGAGGAAAATGGGCTGGAATCGAAGTACGTCACGTCCGGCATACAGTTTACCTTGAGAAGGATCGATTCTCGAAGGAGTTAAGTGGCGGCAGTTCCTTCGAAGAAGTATACCTATCGACTCGCCAGTAGGAATCACGTTCGTGGTCGAGACCCCCGCTGCTGCTCTCTGGATCGCGGGCGGCAGGGCCGCTCGCTGTCATCTTAATCCCGGGGATCCTTTTTACACGGCTTTCTCATTCGCGTCCTCTGTGTACCGGGGCCGAAGGGGCTCCTTGTGGACTTTGCCAGCCCCCGGCCCGGGACAGCACCTTCTCTCTTATCCGGTTGAATTACGGCGAGGCACGTCCGCCCCTAGTCGACGTCCTGCATCCTCTCTCGCCCTCCGAGAAGCCTGGACGTCGTCCAGCTTCCACGAACAAGAGAGGAGGAACCCCCCCGGACATCCAATGCCCCGGGACCCGTATTAAAACGGCCGGCGCGTACGTGAGGCTAGATTTTATTTCGCCGACCAAGATATCATCCTCATCTTCGCGACCATTTCACTGAATCCCCCACGATCCCCGATATTTTTTCCGGGACCTCGTCAGGATTATTTCTTCCCCCATGGACCCCCCATCCTCGTAGATTCGATTTACCCTCTTTGTTCCGCTTCGCTGTACGAGCAGACCCTCCGCTGATTGTCATTATTGTTGGTCTTCGTATATCTGCTTCATCGGGCGTGGATCCTAGACGCTGAAATACGGGCCGAGTCACTTTTAGATTTTAGTTTCCATTTTTCGGGAAACTTTCGCCAACATGTTCGTGGCGCTTTCCTGGATAAAATGATACCAACACGCTCATTCGTTTAATTCACGATTTACACTCCTCAATGAATTAAGGGATCACTTGTGAGGACTCGAAAAATTGGCCCACTTTACGTGATCATAACTCCGTCAAAAATTACCGTATCTATATCGTTAAACGATGATTTGAAAGCCTGAAACCTCTAGTTTCAGATAAACTGTTTCAAATTGTTGCTATGTTGGTTTTTTACAAAGTTATAGCGAGATGAAGACAACATTGACGGTTAACAAAAAGTTTGTGCGACTTTGGAACATCACACGGGGAGCAACAAATTTTTTTGATAGATCGCTTTAATATCATTTGGAAGGGCTATCTTTCCTGTGTAAATTGTGTGGTTGTTGAATATTGTGCGATTTTTTTTATTCGAGTTATTTAACATTAAAGTAAATGTGGGCTTTTTAAATTTAACTGGCTACAGAAGGCGAAAAAATTATCGTAGAATCTTGTGCAAAAAAGCAATAGAAAGAGCGTTTCTTTCTCTTCAAGGCACTCCTTTTGTTTTTTCAATTTCAGTAACATTTCGATATACCAGGTGTTTCTGAAAATATGCTTAAAAAATGCACAATTTCCACTTTTCCTTTAACTCGCTGTATCTCGGCGAGAAATGATCGTAATACCATGATCCGAACGTCAGATTGAAGCAGAGATTCTGCCGATTCGATTGAGTACCCCATGAACTCGCTGCGACAATTTTATACCTATGGCAGCTGTGTTTGAAGTTAGTGCTTCGCAGAAATTAGCGCGCCACGTACAGCGGCTGCCTGACATCTCTGAATACGCTACCGCAGCGCCGCACAGTGGAACTTTTCGTCCATTTCGGAGACAAAATCAAAGAACTTTCGGTAGAAATGAGGTAGAGCGATGATTTTTTTTTTAAATTAAAGCTGAAACTTGGCAGAATATGGGAACATAGGAAGATTATGGTACGAACGTTTTATAACCTTGAGAAATTCGTTAAAAAATTCGTTCACAAAAATCGATTTCTTGTGAAATCCTGACGTCGTAGACAAATTTTGAAACCAGATTTGAATTCAGCATGAAAAAATCTACAGGAAATGATGTATGGCATGTTACAGAAAAATTTTTTTCTACCGATGGTATTGCAAAAACCACAATTTTCGTGACATTGTGCAAGTTTGACGATTTTTTTCAAGGTTAAAAAATGTTCGTACCATAATCTCCCTATTTTTCCCATATTCTGTGAAGTCTCAGCTGTAATTGAAAAAAATTGCAGCTCTCTATCTCATTTCTATCGGAAGTTCTTTGATTTTGTCTCCGAAATGGACGAAAAGTTCCACTGTGCGCCGGCCCACAGTGGAAAATTTGGACCAAACTCGATTCAAAATCAAAGAACTTTCGATAGAAATAAGGTAGAGCGATGAAATTTTTTTAACATTAAAGCTGAAACTTTGCAGAATATGGGAAAAATAGGGAGAGTATGCTACTAACGTTTTTTAACGTTGAGAAAATTCGTTAAACATGTGGAATTTCTAGAAAATATGGTTTCTCCAGTACCACGCGCGGAAAAAATTTTGTTTTAACATGCTATATATCATTTCCCGTAGATTTTTTCACGCTGATTTTAAATCTGGTCTCAAAATTTGTCTACGACCTTAGGATTTTGCAAAATCGATTTCTTGAGCTGTCTGGAGCCCGTTAAAATTAAAAAGCCCATATTCACTTCAATGTTGAATAACTCGAATAAAAAAAATCGCACAATATTTAACAACCACACAGTTTACACAGGAAAGATAGCCCTTCCAAACGATTTTAACGCGATCTATTAAAAAAATTTGTTGCTCCCCGTGTGATGTTCCAAATTTGCACAAACTTTTTGTTAACCTTCAATGTTGTCTTCATCTCGCTATAACTTTGTAAAAAACCAACATAGCAACAATTTGAAACAGTTTATCTGAAACTAGAGGTTTCAGGCTTTCAAACCATTGTTTAACAATATCGATACGGTAATTTTGTACGGTGTTATGATCGCGTAAAGTGTATCAGAACCTCGATTATCCGCACTAGTCAGTGGGACGTGTCAAAGATGTACTTGTCGTTTTAAAGGAAAATGTGTGAACCTCCAGCAACTTCCTAAAAATCATGAAGGACCGATCCTCTTTAAGTGTCCCAACGCCTGCGGTCGAAGACGCACGCGTGTGTACGTGAGCCGAGGATGGGAGTTCATCGACGAGGCGTCACGTATGGCATAGATGGTGTGGCAATCAGTCGAAAATCGATCGGCACAGTCGATAAAGGATAGCAGAAGGGTAGATATTGTCCAGCGGGATGATAAGTTCCCCGCGATACAGCGCGCGGACAACAAATGGTCGAGGAGCGTCTTAGACACGTCCCCGTGCACACGAACTATGGGGACTTCCGATTGTGCAGACCATCCGGTAAGGTTTCCCCTTATTCTCTTGGCCTTGAAGCTGATCACCGGACAAAAGGTGCTGCCTTTCACCCCTAACTCCTCGCCCCTCTTTCACCTTCGAGACGCCGTCGCTCAGAGTCGTTTCCTTCTCTTTCGAGAATCTTTATGGACGGTATAATTACGTTAACCGGATCGCTGTCGGTGCGAATCATGTCAGCTGACGGCCTTCTTTATCTTTCTTCTTGTACTCTTTGCCATGGACTTGCTAAAATGTCTTCTACTTTTTTTTGCCCGTCTACCGTTTTATCGGAGAACCATTTTCAAACATTCTTTATGCTATCACCTACTGTCTAAATATTTTTATGCATAGTGTAACTAGACTGTGGATTTCCATGGAAAAAATAGAAATTACACTGTCCAACAAATTTCAATTTTTTTTATGTTCCCTAATTACTTATGGGTCCTTCTTATAGAGTATTTTGCGCTGATTTCGAATCCGTTTTTAATTTCTTTCCTATGCGCACAGTTTTTGAGGAACATGGCTTTGAAACAAAACATATTTTTCAAGTTTAAACAAATATTGTGATGTTATTATAAAAGATATTGAATTGTTCTTTACAGCAAAAGATTCTGTAGACTTTCCCGAATACAGCGATATCAAATATTAATACATTATGAATGTTTAAACATATTTAACAAATCATTAAAGACGGAGAGACACCACTTTTGCACCAAATTTTGAGGATATTTTTCAATTTATCTAAAAAATAAGGGTCCAGCGGAAAATCGAATTATATCACTCGATAGAGCAGACTTTTATCTTGAGAAGCCACCCTGTCAAGTTTGGATCGTCGACGTTTTTTTCAAACCAGAAAGCAAAATATCTTCGTCCGACATGAGTTGCCGCCAGTGGCGCTCGCCATTAGTACGGCCGTTCGCCGCGCCGCGCCGCATCCCGTCATTGGCGGCAACTCATGTCGGGCGAAGATATTTTGCTTTCTGGTTCGAAAAAAACGTCGACGTTTCAAACTTCAAAGCGGGATTTCTCAAGATAAAAGTCTGCTCTATCGCATGGTATAGTTCGATTTTCCGCTGGACCCTTATTTTTTGAGATAAATTGAAACATATCCTCAAAAATTGGTGCAAAAGTGGTGTCTCTCCGTCTTTAATCATTGTTTAAACATGTTTAAACAATCATAATGTATTAATATTTGATATCGCTGTATTCGGGAAAGTCTACAGAATCTTTTGCTATAAAGAACAATTCAATATCATTTATAATAACACTACAATATTTGTTTAAAGTTGAAAAAGATGTTTTTTTTCAAAGTCATGTTTCTCAAAAACTGTGCGTATAGGAAAAAAATTAAGAACAGATTTGGAATCAGCGCAAAAAACTCTATAAGAAGGACCCAACAGTAATTAGGGAACAAATTTGGCGTTGGACAGTGTTATCTGCGTCAATTGCAAGAAAAATTTGAATAGTACATGATGTACCAGTAGCATTAAATTCACAAGACGTTCCTTCGATTTTGTGTGTTAGTTATAATAAAATCCGCAGTCTAGTAATTACGCTAACCAGATCGCTGTCGATATAAATCATGTCTGCGAGACGACAGCCTTTATCTCTCTTGGGATATTCTTTATCTGAGATTTGATGAATAGCTTTCCTTTACTTCTACGTTTCTATTGAACCTTCAATCGCTAGATATTTTTCATCGGGTTATTCATTGTCTAAGTACACACTGCGATTTTCATAATTGCGTCACTGCTGTCGACGCAAACCGTGAGATGAGACGGTCTGCTTTATCTGTTTCCTTATTATTCTTGGCTCAGGGCTGATGAATAGCCACCATCTTTCTTTCGGTTCTACTGAACTGAATGCAACAGTGTCTTGGGATAGAAACAAGTGAAACTAGTGAAAGATAAAGCGCGAAGAACAGCGGCATTCGAGTTTCGACAAAGCGACGCGACGGATCGAGCGAATTTTCCATTTAAAAGTTAGCCATCGTCTCGTCTGGATGGTCAATAATTTCAGCAACGGCTGAAAGCCCGAAAAAGTTACGACGCGGCGGGACCATTGGTGGAGCGAGGGGGGTGCACGGAGATAGAGGGGGGGTTGTTCGCGGCAGAATTGCATGGAAGTGCGTGATGCACTCCGCTGCTGGCGTGTTCACGGGCAGTAACCCTAAATATTAACACGGGCCCCAAGCGGCCGAATTGCGCCGCATTACCATCGCCACCCTGTACTCGGCCATCACCGTGGAAATATTGAATTTCGTTATCGACCCAAATTCATCGGGCCGGCCCGCCCCTCAAGGACAAGCACTATCATCGAGCCGCGGAACTGCGTCGGGTTCCTCGGAACCGATCCAGATCAAGATCACGATCGAACGTATGTGTGCCGTCGAACTAAAACTCTCCTGGTAAATGTTTGTCTTTCGCCGAGGAACCGATGAAATAACATCGTTGCCGCACAGAACGCGATTTCCAGACGGATCTGCAACGCCCGCGTCCGCGGAAAAAGAATTTTCTTTAAGCAAACCGAAAGTAGTTCGATACTTTTATCCGTGAAGTCTGAGTGGTCTTAGAAGTGGTGCTGCTACTAGACCAGATATTTTCGACGACGAACAGTAAACCCTCTACACCGTTCGAGAATGCAGATCCTTCGAAGTAATGACCTTGGACGACCTTCATAATAGGTGATTCCGCTCCATTTAAATCAAATAAAATTTTTAAAAACGCCACGTTTAAAAACGGACTAAAAAGTATAAAATAATTTTTTCTAGCCCCATACAGATTCCTAACCCCGTACAGATACTCCTGAAAATTTGTGATTGTGAATTTTGAATAGCTATTGAAATACTTGTAAGGTTTAAAACGAAAAACGTTTTAAACCTCAATTCAGGAATGAATTAAAACGAATATAAATGATTACTGGGTTCTCAAAATTTTCGGGAATCCCGATAAATTCGAGAATCTCGAAATTTTCGTGTACCCGTCCCGATCCCGAAAAAATTTCGTTTTCCCGACCCGACCCGATATTTCGGGTTCTCGCACACCCCTACCAATCAGAATGCTTTCTGGTATACAGTAATGTCTCAATTGACGCAAAAAGGATGTACGCGCCTGACGCAAAAAGAATATTCCCTCCACTTTAGTAATCTGATCTCGGCTCGGGTATATCGGTGTGGACCGCTACTAATGCAACGCGGAGAGTCAAAGTCGTCGGCACAGTTCAAAGGCCCGTGCGTCCTCACAATGTAACACCAATATTTCATCTTTTTTATTATTACTTATTTGTTTATGAAACTTCCATCAATATTTTCGTGGCATTATTCTGATTAAAAAAAAAGCAAACACGATATAGTTTCAATTGTATTTAGTGGTTTAATCGACGATGGAAGTTTCGAACGCAACGAAGAACAGCGCACTAAAATTCAATTTACCTCCACATCGATCCAGTATGCCATCAAATATTATAGATGATATATTATTATTTCGTTTAAACATGCCTAAGCTACATAATGAAAATTAAAATTTCAATAAAAAAGTAAATGTAAAAATAGTAAATTAATATATACTCATATCTATCGTTGTAATGAAACAACTTATAAAACGAAATATAACAGTTACTAACCCTTAGCACTCGAATGGCGACTCTGAGGCGCCACTAAAAATTGCTGTATCATTATTTAAAAAAGTATCGAATCAATTACCAAACATTTAGGTATTGTATGAGGTATTATACCAATTTCATATCCATAAAATTTCAACAATCATGGAGAATGGAAATACTCTAACTAGGAAGGAATATTTAATTTTCTTAGTTAAAATATTGGGTTGGCAAGAAAGTAATTTCGGTTTTCACTAACTGATGGCATTATGTTTTGTTTGATTGGCTTCTGTTAACGTTGCGTTTGTTTTCTTTCTGACATTTCATAACTGCATCTTTTAGGTTACTTTAGAAGCACATTACACGTAATTTTGATTAAAATTGTTAGTTCTGTGTCAATTTGAACATGGAGTGCAGAAACGAACATTATAGGCATATATTGCTTTTTTATTTCCGTAGAGGTAAAAAAGATGCCGAGGCTCACAAAGATATATGCGAAGTTTACGGTGTAGATTGCTTAACAGAACGCACGTGCCAGAATTGGTTTAAAAAATTCCGTTCTGGAAATTTCTCACTTAAAGACGACCAACGTTCTGGTCGATCATCTGGAGTTGATGATGACCAAATGAAAGCCATTATTGAATCGGATCGTCATATAACTGTCCGAGAGATTGCAGACAGGTTAAATGTCTCGCATACAACCATAGAATATCGTTTAAAAAGTCTCGGAATCGTTAAGAAGCTCGATATTTGGGTTGCACACGAGTTGAAAGAAATTCACTTAATGCAACGCATCAACATATGCGATATGCATCTCAAACGAAATGAAATCGACCCTTTTCTCAAGCGAATCATCACCGGTGATGAGAAATGGGTTGTTTACAATAACACAACTCGAAAACGATCATGGTCCAAGCGTGATGAACCGGCCCAAACCACACCGAAAGCTGAATTGCACCAAAAGAAGATCATGTTGTCAATTTGGTGGGATTACAAAGGTATTGTGTATTTTGAGCTGCTCCCAAGGAACCAAACCATCAATTCAGATGTTTATTGTCGACAACTAACAAAACTGGACATAGCAATCAAAGAAAAACGGCCAGAATTGGCAAATCGCAAAGGAATCGTGTTCCACCATGATAACGCTAGGCCACACACATCTTTGGTAACACATGAAAAGTTATTGGAGCTTGGTTGGGAAGTGATGTCACATCCACCATATAGCCCTGACATTGCACCATCAGATTATCATTTATTCCGAAGTTTACAAAACTCTTTAAATGGTAAAACATTCACTAATGATGATGATCTGAAATCGCACTTGGATCAGTTTTTCACCGAAAAGGATCAGAAGTTTTATGAGCGCGAAATTATGAAGCTACCAGAAAGATGGCAAAAGATCATACTACAAAATGGAAAATATTTTATTGATTAAAGTTCATTGCTTTGATAAAAAAATTGGATTTTATTTCATCTAAAAATACCGAAATTACTTTCTTGCCAACCCAATAGCTTCGAGTGCAAAGGGTTAATTTTAGTAGTTATTTTTGGACCCGCTTCAAGTCCTGATTGCTATAACTTGAAATTTAGAACTTACGAGGTGTGTCAATAAAGTAATGAGACTGATTTTTTTTCAAGTTTTTATTCAAATATAATTACAATGCACTATTGTCTCCTTCAAAATAGGTCCCTTGGGAAGCCACACAGCGCTGGAGACGGTCCTTCCAATCATCATAGCATTGCTGGAACTCGGATAGTGGAATAGCCTTCAGCTGGTCGGTTAAAGCTGTTTTGATGTTTTCAAGTGTCCCAAAATGAGTTCCCTTGAGGTGATTTTTCAATCTCGGGAAGAGGAAGAAGTCACAAGGGCTCAGGTCTGGTGAATAAGGAGGCTGAGGAGCCACAGAAATGTTTTTACTGGCCAAAAACTCGTTTATTGAGATTGCAGTGTGACATGGCGCATTGTGGCTCAAAATTGACGCCACTCATTTTTAGAACGGACAAGAAAAAACTGTTTCACGAAAACTAACGCTACGGAGAAACAAATGACTGTAGCGAGTTCAAACTCATACTGGAGTCGTATCACATATGCACCTGACGCTGCTGAAAGCCTCTCGTCTCCAGCGTTGCCGGATCGAAAGCGACATTGCCAGCTCATTACTTTATTGACACACCTCGTAGAACCGATGTGAGGACCGTTATCGTGTATGAAGTAATCGAAACCGACATCAACCAAAATTTCGATCCTTCATAACAGTTATTTAGAATATCGGTCCTTGATAACTGTTTCAATATCATAACTGTTTTAAAGCTTGACCCCACCAAGTAAGTTCGATGCATTTCCTTCCATCTTCGAGAGCAAGTTATTCAGGTGACCTGTTTCAACCGCCCCACCCTGTATGCACGATTCTTACAAAAGGAACAGTGCAGTTCTATCACGAATTGAATAGCGCCGCTTGCAATAAGACTTCGCGTAACAGTTGGCATTGGAACGGAATGATTTTGAGAGGTACTAGACCTGGAGATTTCGCAGTTAGTACATAGCTGGTGGAAATTACGCACGTCGTGTGCAGTGTCGGCGAGGATAACGATTAACGAGCACGATCGGCCCTGCAGCTCGCCACGAGCAATCTAAGAGGTTGCTCGCGCGGCGAAGATGCAGCGTGCAGCCTCCGAGCTGCATGCACAGCGATGCACAGCGATGCAGCCCGCTTCGTGCCCGATTAAAGGGACCGTGGCCGTAATTCGGGAGGAGAGGAGCATGGCGCGCGATAACACAGACGCTAAATTCGAGGATACGCTTCCTCGACGTGTGCCATCGACCGTTTACGTCCGGTATTATCGCATTACGCGCGACGTATTCTCGGAAGGCGTCGTGTACCAGCGGAACGAAAGCTCTCTCTCTCTCTCTCTCTCTCTTCCTCCAGCTACGTTCTCTTTCTCCCCGTTTCTCTCCATTCTTCTCTATTCCTCTCCCTGTTCGCGAGCTCGACGAAACTCGAAAAATTCTGCGCGACGAGAGCGTGCGTGACGCGCGCGAGCACCGGAGCTCGCGCTTGTTCTCGCGGAAAGTTACGGGGGCCAACGGGAACGAAAGAGCTGCAGGTGCAACGACAATACGCGGAAAGTTCCCGGAGTTTGCTCAGAGCTCGATTAAAGGGACCTCCTCCTCCTTGTCTCCCGCAGAGACGTGATAACAGAGACGTTTGACCGCGCTGCGTTCCCGACGAGATCGATGCGCTGCGTTTCGCGGCACTGCATGCGCGATTCCACCCCCGTCACGTTTATCAACAAAAATATTCGACCTCCTGACACAAACCTCTTCTTAGGATTTTTGTCCCGAGACGTGTCCATGTTGGAAAATAACATAAAACATCAAGCATTGAGTTGGAAAGAAAGTTCGTAGCGTTTTCAAATTAAGAATCAAACATAAAATTAAGGTATTTATTCATATGTTTATTCTATAACACGGAAAGTTACCTCGAGGATGGCAAAAACTAATAGAACAGAATGGAAAATACTTTATTGAATTTTATGAATAAATATCTGAATTTTAGCTTTCAATTTTAATTTACAAACGCTACGAACTTTCGTTCCAACTCAATACAAATTTTATTTAGAGGATGATGAGACTACAGAATTTTATGATTTTATTAAGGTCAATAATTGTAATTATTTAATGTATTAATTAAAATTATTTTACGGCGATTTTATCCAAATGTACAAAATTTATTAAAAATTGTTAGAAAAATTACTTTAGGGATAACAGCATTTTGGAAGATCATATCTATAATATTAATATGTTTGAACTAATTAATTCAGTTGAAGAAATTATAATATTTTTTATCGAAGGACCAAGTGAACGTGATATTTTTCAAATATATAAAATCTCTTTAACATCTACTCGTTTGCACATCCATTGAGAACTGCATGTAATTAAGTCAAAAGTAATTTGAATGTCCATTAAATATTGCCATAACATCTATGGTATATAAGCAAATAAAAGTGGTTGTAGAGACATCTTACGGTTTAAATTTACCACCAAATATTGATTGGCCAATACATACGTTGATCGATGTTTTGATTCGTTCTTTCCAAATGTTCACATTGCCCCAGTGTCTTGTTTACCGGCATGAAATCCGCGCGTGTCTCACCGTTTCAACAAATTTATATATTATTTTTCACAAAGCAAGCGAGTAATAGCTTTCTCCTTAACTCAGTTTAAAAATACAGTATAATATTTTAATACACAATAATTTTCAGACGCAATTACTTCTTGAAAATGATCTTAAATAAGATCGGAACGTCGAAGTTTATGTGATAATTTGCAAAATTGCTTTTAATACATGTTTTATTAACACCTTTACGATAGATATACCGAAATATTAATTTAAGCGTGATAACTAGACCGCGGATTTTCATGCAAAATAAAAAATGTTTGCATTGATTGCTAAATAAATATATCATTCTTCTATTAATTATCTCTTTAAGGTGAAACTTGTACACTGGTGGCCTTAAATCTTTTTAATACCTCCACTGTTTTAAATTTTGCGTGCCCATTTTTGCCGTAAATGCATAAAATCCACAGTCTAGTGATAACCGTTGAATTATATCCAGTTTTATCTGGCGATGCAGATAATCTGCAGCGAACTTGGAAACAATTTCTGTCGAACGTCAAATGGCCGCCTAGTATGACGTGGAACGGACAAGCCGCTCGATCGTTCCGCGAAGCGATTCTAGTCGAAATTCGACGAGCCTGTCGAAAAGCGAGGGCTCCAGTTAATATATCACGGGGTTTTTTTGCCGTCGCGTTGGTGGCCCGGTGCCGTCACAGAGCTTTGTTTTTGCGGCTAAACATTGTTATGCAGATGGGACCAGACGGCATTGTTGTTCGGCTAGACCTCCGCGTACAGCCGCGGCGCTATTCTCATGATAATTTTCGGGGATTATTTTTCATAATTTCTCACGGAATACGTTGAACATCCCTTTCGCCGTTTCCTATGGTCGCTTCGAAAAACAACGAACAAAAAGGAGAGGTACGAGAGAGAGAGAGAAGAAAGAACGGTCGCGGAAAAGAAGAACGAGAGAGTGTGTCCTTCCCACCGAGGGGGACACCGCTTTTATGTCCCTGCCGGGTCCGGGTCTGGGTACGCCAGTTTAATTTATTTACTAAAAACTGCCTTATGTTCATTAGCATTGCGGATGCCGTATACTCGCGAGACGAGACCAAACGAGACAGAACGAGACGCGGTTCTTCCATGTCTCGATGAATTACTTCGGCGTAGTCCCTGTCGCGCGGTGTCCATCGCCTGCACGATCTTTCAGAATTTATTTAACGGCGCTCCTAAAACTCGCACACGCGACGCATTGCATATGCATTTCGGCGGGTCTGAAGCCGCGTCCAGAATTTTCCGAAGCGATTCCATGAAATGTATATGGAGCAGACGACATTATGAGCAGCTCCGCGTTAGAAGATCGCCCGGACTGTGCATCTTTATGCGTTTATGAAACACGACAATTTCGAACGTAGAAGAGAACGTGTGTACTAGTAAGCAGACTGCGGACCTTTATGGAATATTTTCGATATCAATCACAATCTACTGGAACAGACTCCAATCTTTAAATCTACCTAGGTTTCATGCAGTGTTGCGCAAAAATTTAATCAAAGATTGACGACTTTTCTACTCCAATCGTTAACCGCAGTTAACAATTAATCTCCTAGTTTAGTCGTTAATTGTGGTTAACGATTAAATTTCTACTTTAGTCGTTAATTACGATTAACGATTACATTCCTTTCAATTTGTTTGGGATTGGCTGAGCGTGTCGGCAGCGTGAACGCGTCGATCTACTGCGCCGCACAGTGGTCCGGATCGAGAAATTCAGTGACATTTTGTTATAACTTTTGAACCATTAGAGATATTGCAATGAAATTTTCAATAAAAATATTTAAAAAATAGTCATTTTTAATTATAGATAATTAAATATTCTTTGCATTTGTTAAACAATATTTATTAATTAATTTTCATTCATACTTTGTTATTGATAATAAATTTGTTTACATATAAGTTCACAAACTATTTTTTGTAATAATTTATAATTAAAATTTTTTCGTCCATACCGAGAAGTTCTGTGACACTGCCACAGCTTTTGAATCGTAAAAGTTATTCTGATGAAACTTTCACTGAAAAATATGAAAAAATAATCACTTTTTAATGATAAATAATTTAATATGTTTAGTGTTTGTTTAATTATTTTTAATAACATTTTACTTACTTTACTGGCCGATTTACTTAAATCTATGCAAGTATCAATTCTGCAGCTTCTTGATCTAGCGGCCTTTTCTTTTTATTTTGTGATTTTACTCTTATAGCAGCATTTAATAAACAATTGACTGTAGGCTACAATCAAAACAGTCCGCTCGCACGCGCGCGAGGTTCTTCGCGTCTCGCACAATCCTGGCGTTCGACGCAGCGATGGATACACTTGAATCACTAATAACTTGCGTCGATGGACGATGTCGGTAGTAAATCGTGCATAGCTATATAGGGAAAAGTGTACTGAACATTGTACAATTTCTAAACATGCGGTGCTAATTGGAACTCAAAAGATATTCCGTATCAAAGATGAAGAATTTTGACAATTTCCGAGCCTTCACTGTACATTATTTTTTTAATACATTATTTAAATTAATTTTTAATTGTCAGTGTAAATTTTTATCGTAATGGAATTCTCTTCATTTTAAAAGAAGAACAGAGGAAAAATATTAAACAGGTGTGTCATGGCATCCAGATAAAGATAAGTATCTTTTTTCTGCGAAACAGGCTATTTTCAAAATGTCCAACTTTAAGTGTTCGTCGCGATTACAATTTTAATTATACTTTATTAATTTCTTTATTTTCGAGGTAGATGGATATTTATGAAGCAATACAAACTTTGTACATGTCAATATGAGAAAGTTCATTTTTCGACAAAATGTCACTGAATTTCTCGATCCGGACCACTGTGCGCCGCTCCGCTAATGGCGGTTATTATACTAACGAAAACACTGCGTTAAGCGACGTCTCCAGAAGTGACTAATAACACTCTGTATGAAAGACGATGAAGTTCTTTCAGTCATGTCTTATACTATTGTCGCGGACTGTAGAATCTGCAAAGTGCAATAACGGTGGAAGACCACTCGCTGTCAATATTAAACATCCCCACTCTCTATTTCATGCAATAAAGTGAATCCAATGGACTCAAAATTGCTTTGATCGTATGGAATTTTTAATGCACCATCGGTATCGATGAACGTGTCGTATCTTCGGTAAAAAGGGTGAAGGCTCGCGGAGGGTGCGCCAAATGGTAGAGGAGTAAAATACATTGGCGACCGTGTGGATCCGGTGGAACAGATAGAAAATTTAAAAGGAAGATCAGGGACAGCCCGGGACAGAAAGTGTACACGTTACATTTCCGGGTAGCGATATCGATTCGACGATTTTCGCCAGTGAGACGTGTATAAGCACGCTATCGAATATCCGGAGTACGGAGCGGCGTCGCTCTGATTGGCGAAAAGCTTCCTTTTCACGGGGCCGGGGATCCAGAGAGAGAGAGAGAGACAGAGAGAAAGGACAGAGAGAGGAAAGAGAGAGCCCGTGGGAAAACCGTGGCGGGTAATACCTGAAACGGATTTAAACGTGTCTGCGATTACCATCGGCTGGCCCAGAAATGGCCGCCGTCGCCGCCGCCGCCGCCGCCGCCGCCTAAAGAATACTTTTGCCGGAGGGGCGAATCAAAGGGCGAAACGAATTTACCTCGACGGCCCGATGTATCCGGGCAATTGGATTCGGATTTATGCGCGCGGATTGATCGAGCTGCGAAACGAACGGTGTCGAGTATACGGGGAAGGAGCACAGCGGATACGCGCGCGTAAAAGTCGATGAAAATCGATGGAGCGGGGTTCAGCCGAGACTCCGGGATTAAAGAGTGCTTTTTAAAAGCTCCACCCATCCCGGCACCATCGTCCCGTTTCATCCCCGTCCTGTCCCGTACCGTCTCGTCCCATCAAACGTTTTTACATTCTGCTGCTTTACGTTGAATAATTCGACCTTAATGTATTCTCGTCGAACGACACGCACGACCGACGCACCGGAAAGTGTGCACGACGTAGTCGGAAATTGACCATTCCAAACGGCCAATGAAATTATTATGAAACGCCGTGCAACGACCACTACGAACACAGTCCGATTTTTTACTCGTCGTGGTTAATCGGTCGCTTAATCGATTAAACTCGCAATCGGGCCACCTACTGTGTTCCCAGGTTGCTAAAACACGTGGTCACACCTGAAGACGCTCCTGGATTTCTTTGCCAATTTGTGATTCGAGGTCTCGAAGCTTAAAAAAACTAAATGGCCCACCCAATATCGCGGACATTGTTACAGCGATTAAGGATGTTCTGGAGGTATATAAAAACGCAACAAAATTTTTGAAAATTTGACACGATATAATTCTTACTAAATTGATGCAATTACCAAAGCTTGGGTTCGATTCACTGCACCGTTTAAGAATTATAGCAACTTAAAGTTTGCACATTTTAACACGTCTTCTTATGGAGAATTCATAAAATTCCACTTCAAACCCTATTTAAACCTTGAAAAAACGCAACTAGAAACTCCAGTTTTTTTTATATGTAGTAAAAATTAGGTAATTAATTATGTTCAAAATTTATTAGGATTCACTAAACAGTTACAGAGTAAAAAAATTATAAACTGTTACAAAACGTCAAATTTATCTTGTTGTCTCTCGCTAGCATGGAAACGTGACAAGTGTAGACCACTGAATATAGCTACAGCGGGTACAGTATTCGCAAAAGTTTAATGCAAAATATACTCATGAATGGCTTTCATTGCCATGTATTGATGGATTTCGAATTCCTTGTATTTTTGTCTCCCATTGTACCTCCAGTACATCCTTAAAATGTCTCTACTCACAAAAATGTAGAAGGGAAAAGAAAATTTATATTTTTTGTATGACTACAGTTATCTTAATGCTTAGATATTGATTACAAACGAATAAAATTTTATTTCATCTAAAATGAAACGCGTAACGTTCATATTTGTTAGACTTTGTAAAAGCCTTCATCACGAGTCTGGTTCGTCAGAGTACAGCAAGGGGTTAACGCGGCCTTTGTGGAATGTTTTTGCTCTTGTAATTGTTTTAGAGATGAAGCTGACGTTCAATTTTATATCATACGAAAGCGTGTGCTAAAACGAATTCATTCGTGTACGACGTAACGACCTTCAACATCAGAAATGGACCATTTTAAAAAATTCATTTTTACGGTTTCGGCCAGAGCTGGCGAAAATAGTATTTTAAATAGTAAATAGTAAATGATCCTATTTATTTTAAAGTAGGGGAGAGTCGTGCAGTACCGACCGCTCTAAGTTTTCTTGTTATTAGGTGGACTAGAATCGGTAAAAATTAAAATTAAAAAAAGGAATTTGTAACACAAAGGGAACTTAATAAAAGGCCAGAAATTATTTAAGGTATTCATTATTTGTAAAAATAAAGATATTAGAATTTAAAGGAAACAAAGAATTGTCGTCCAGTACCGACCAATTACGTATTTAGTAGATTTTTCAGTCTAAATCATTAATAATGTTCAAAAAAGACATTTAGATGTTAGAATACGCATTTTTATTCAAATTTTATTTATACATATAATAAAATAATTATATATTTTTATATATTATGTCATTTTTTTGTTTAGCTTTTACATCTTTCCTTATTTCCTTTCCTTACTTGAGTTTCAACTTTTCTTTTTTCTGCTTCTTTGACTTTTTCGTTTCTTGAAGCTTTTCTTTTCTCCGCATTTATCTTTTTTTCTTCAGCCAGGCTCTTTTTTTTCGGAACTTCATTTATAAAAACGGTCGAAGTTAAGATTTCGGATTGTTGCGTCCGTTGTCTTCTCTTTTTTGTTTCCAACTCTAATGTGTCGTTTCCATGAGAGATTGATTTCACTATTTCCATGAAATTTGAATTTACACCAGGTAAAGAAGTTAATGAAAAATTATCGTTAATATTTAAAGTGAACGGTGATGATGGTTTTTTCTGCTTTGGAATTTCGGACATTTTTCTGTGGGGAAAGGTAAAAGAAAGATTAAATAAACATCTTCTAACTTCATTTCAAATGCTAACAGATTGAACTTACAGATAAGAAAAGTTTGGCTTATACTAGTCGACGATTGATTGGTCGGTACTGCACGACAGTTGGATGGTCGGTACTGTACGACAAACATGAGGAAACATTTTAGGTTATGGTATACATAATATACAAAGAAAATTCCAAAACAGGGCCCATTAATTATACTTAATAGACTAGATATAATATACATAATTCAAGAAAGTCGTTTACTTACCTGAGAAACGAATTATCAGATCTAGAAAATAACTCTTAACACTCGAAATATCAACGCCCACGCTAAATGTGTCAGAACTGCGAAAACAATCGAATGACCAATGCAGCAACGAAACATATTACCCACAATAGTTATATTCATATGTTTTCGTAAAGAAAGTGTAGCCATTTGACCTGGAAAGTCATAAACTAATTTTGGTCGGTACAGTACGCCGGTCGGTACTGCACGACTCTCCCCTATGTGTACAACTTTGAAAATAAAATATTTTATTTGATGCAGTAATTTTTTTAAATAAAATAATTTATTTGTGGCAGTAATTTTTGAAAATAGTATTTTAGTTGAAGAATATTATTTATAGAATATTATTATTAATATAATCTTTATTTCAATTTCAATTCCTTATATTATTGCTGAAAATCATGGTTCGAATTCAGTAGGGTGTAGATCATTTTTTAACGATAAGATTGACTGTATGTTTATGCGGTTTCCCAGAGTATTATAACAATGCAAAAAGTAAAATATTGTATTTCGTGTTCCAGATTGTTAAAATAGAAATATTTTATTTCGTGGATCAAATTGTTGGAACAGAAATATTTCATTTTTAGGTCCAAATTGTTAAAATAGAAATATTTTATTTTCGAAATTCTATATCTTATTCAAAATACTATTTTCTTTAAGCAAAATAAAATCTAAAATATTAAATAGTATTTGAAATATTTCCTTCGCCAAATAATGCCCACCTCTGGTTTCGGCTACGTTCTGACTAGGGTTTATACAAAAACCGACTTTTTAAAAAACCGGTTTCCGTTTTTTAACTTTTCCATGAAACCGGTTTAAACCGGTTTCGGATTTTTACAGATAAAAAATAAGACATGTTTACAACTTAGAATAGAAGTTTTTAATTTTTTTTTATTTATTAAAGAATTGACAAAATAATACCCGTAAAAAATCACAGAAATTAACAAATATTTATGAACATTATTATTTTACTTCTTTCTTTGATTAATAAAATGTGATTTTAAAAAGCAAAGAACGTCAATTGATTTATTGCTTAGTCGTGTCCTTATTTTGGACACAAAATTTCCAGAAATAGAAAAAACTCGCTCACTTGCTGTTGAAATGGGCTTAATTGTCTTTAAAGCATTAAATAATAAATCTAAATTTTCTGTTCTTCTATTTGTAGCCTGTAAGATCAAAAACTCCTTCTTTAATGTTTGAGGACTGGAGGAAGTCGCTTCTTCAGGTTCTTACAGATATTTATTTATTGCTATTTCCATAGCATTTTTCATCACAGTCTCTATGCGCTGTTTTCATTTCCACATATATATGTATACAGGGTGTCCCAAATTTCGTGATCGTCCCGGAAATGGGAGGTTCTTGAGGTTATTTGAAGCGACATTTTCCTCTACAAAAATGTTCAAGGCAATAATGTACCCCGACCTTTCTCCGCTATACCACTAGCTGTGTACTTTTTGATTACATCGAAATCATTATAGCGGATTAATATAAATGTTATGTATAAATTTAAAACCGGTTTGTTTACTGAAAAAACCCGGTTTTCGGTTTGCAAAATTTTCTTTCAAAAACCGGTTTTTAAAACCGGCAAACCCTAGTTCTGACGATCTGGGATTACTGTGCGACACTTAAGCGCGACGAACCCGCGAACGCTTCCACAGCTTGGACGTCGAACGAGAAATCTCGGGGAAACAACCTTTGGCAATCCACCAGCGAAACAGCCCGCGAACACAGAACCGGAAACGGAATAAACGGCATCGATCCGAGAAAAAGGAACCCGTAGACCGTCCCGGCTTGTTTCGAGAAGGTTCGGCCGCATCGCTTGCACGCGGCGAGCATTAAGCCTCCGCTACACCTGAATTTTCCCATTTTCTCAGCATTTAACGTTTCATATTTGTCTCGTTTTAATCTAATGCATTTCTTCGTTTTTGCTCTTCTGATACGGGCACGCTGCAATAAATTTCTGCACCGCAGTTGTTCGGTTCGCTGCGATAACGAAGAAATTATTGAAAATGTACTATCATGTGATAAATAGACCGCGGATTTTATGCATTTAGAACAAAAATGAATGAAAGTCGGAAACACAATTGTGAGCACATTACATGAATTTAAGAATGTTATTGTTTAGTGATAAAACAGTCTAGTGATAAACCCTTGCACTACAGTCCCTGCTCACCTAAAGAATTGGTGCTTTTTGAAATCCTATAAGGAATGCAACGCTGTTTTCAACCTATGGGGTAATGATGGGGTAATGATTTCGTACTACAAGGTTGCCTTATGGGTTGCCTATCCAAGTGTAAAATTTTCTTGCAAGAGCAAAAAATCCCCCTTTTACCATGGCCCGGCAACTCACCGGACATGAATCCGATTGAAAATGTCTGGGAGCGCCTGGAGAGAGAACTGGCCAAAGAAAATATAACAACAAAGACCAAGTTGATAGAGAGAATAATCTATCACTGGCACCATAACGTTGCATTAAAAGAAATTGCACAAACTTGCATAGATAGCATGTCCAGAAGAGTTGCGGCTTTAAGAGCAGCTGAGGGCGGATTAACAAAATATTAGTGTTTTAAGAATTATATTGATCTATTTGTGTTTGTATCCATTGTTTTTGTAAAATAAATATATGGAAAATTCATTGGTCATCATTAAGTGATATTTGCATAAGGCTGCTATACCCATTATTCATGGTAAAACTAAAAATATCATGATTATAGAGGTGAGTCTAATAAAGTGAGCAGGGACTGTATAATCTACTGTACGGTTATAGTGATTAAAATTGAAATATAAAAATAAGAATGTTCTACCTCGGATACAAACAGTTAAGCAGATATTTATTCCCGGTTCCAGCGGTGGGGAATTCTCAGGAATTTCTAGTCTGCGAGTTGGAGAGAGCCCCGGTTCAATTTTTCGTATTTCGACGTCGCGGTTCAGCTTTTCTCGCGGTGCACCGAAAAATAAGGTTGTTACGTGTTTTGATCAGCGTTCTTTAGAAATAATTGCGCTCGTTACGGTCGGAACGTGTCCCATTACCGTGCGTGCACTCGGCACAGGTACATATACATATATAGGAAGGTAAGTCGACGCGCATAGATTCGCGGCAGATTCCAGCTTATTTACATGCAAATGTAAAAATGCGACTTGCCGGTGCTGGCTCATTCTTGCACGGAGTCTGGCTGGCACCCTGGAGGAATGGCGGTTGTTCTAGCGTTCGGAGGAAAAAAGGGTGGAAAAGTAGCGGGGCGGGCAAAAGGATTCGATGGAGCTTTCGCTGCCGGATGGAAACGAAACAGGTGCGCCGAGAACACACGGTAACGAGAATCGATAATGGGGCTCGAACGAAATCGTGCCTTCCACGGGATTCGAGAGTCCCCTCTCTTCTCTCTCCTGTCGACTGCCGGGTTTGACTCCTATCAGTCAACCGGCTGCTCGGATGCGATTCCAATCGAAAAGAGATAAATTGGACAACGATGCCTCGAACGAGATTCTTTTGATACCGTGATTCGTTCTTTGAACGCGAAGGATGCCCTGAAACCATCGCTACGTCACACACTGTCTCCCACGATATACGATTGTGCCACCGATCTGACTCTGACTTGGATCGCATCTCGTTAGTGATTGGCCGAGTCGATACTATTTCCATGCCGGAAGCCGATCGAGAATTAATCGGCCAGCTATCCTGCTTTTCCAGTTCGAATCGAAGCGACGCCTTGCCTGTTCATCGTTATTCCACTCTCGTGGCTTTAAGAATACTGTGTTGCGATTTCAGCTAGCTCCACATTTCAACACTAACGAGGAGCCTGTCAAAATGACGGATATCTGAGTTTTACAAATCGCGAAATTATAGAATATTTTAAATTCAGATTTTTTGTATTGAATCCTGTCACTACTATACAGGAATATACATCAGCCTCGGTTTAAAGAGAACGTACCCTTCTGTTGCTGCGAAAATTGTGCAAATTCAAACGTCCACGCAGACGTTGACGCATAAAGATGCGTAGTATTGATAATTTTAATCTCCGTTTCATTTAATTTTTCTCATAGTGGCATTTTGTATAAACACAAATAGTGCAAGTTGATTAATATTTTTCAGGTTTTACTTAAATTATTGACTTCAATTACTGACACTTTACAAGAATATTTCATTGATGATCTTTTCGCATTCACTGTTTGCGAGCAACTGTCTTATAGATTGTGTAGCTTGTGTAGCTTTCAAGTTCATAGAAATTCTAATGAAAACAGTGCGTGAACGACGTCCCCAAAGTAAATAATAACACTCTGCATGAAATACGATGAAATTCTTTCATATAATACATCATTATTTCGTTTTAAGTGATGTCTTGTAGTATTGTCGCGGACTGTAGGTAGATTGAGTATATTACGGTGTTATGCACTGAACGTATTTGCTCCGAGCATGAGATCATGAATGAAACATAGTTGATTAGCACGTCTGCTACCGAGGTTTGTTTTGACAGTATCTTCCATATTTATAACATCCTATTATACGTAAAATATTCTCATATACGAATCAAAGAGAAATATGATCACAGAGACGTGGTGAATTCTCTGAATATTCTGTTACAATTTTAAATAACAATATGCATAAAACGAATTCGATTTTCTTTACATCAAGTACAAAACTTGATGTAAATTGATGTTGGGGTGGTCATACACATTCAGGGAAGAATTTTCGAAAAATACATGTAGCTACCTGACAGCTACGCACATATAATTATCATTATCCTGGTATTTCAGATTTTAAAACACGGTCTAAGGTGAAGTGCCCTAAATCTGGACAGTCCAAAAGTGATACCTAAATCTGAACAATTGAATTTTCATAATAAAATCAGTAATTAAGAGATTAAATAATTATATTATATATTCTGAGGCCTTAGCTACAAGTAGGTGTGAATATTATTTCATTAAGACATCAATCGAAATTTAAAAATGAATTCAAAGTTCATCTGAAAACAGTATACAAAATAGTCTATTTACATGCGAATCATGTGCATCTATAGTTCGAACTTTTGTTAGAAAAAAAGATATAATTTAAGTCCTCGGACAAAAAATAATTATCACGCACAATAATATTGATATTTTAAAATAAATTGGCAATCAAGCTTAACGTAAATAATAATTATTAATCCAAATATTAGATGTCCAAGATTAGGACTGTTTTCAAATATAAGTACTCCATACTGGGACGCGATGACAGTAGCTGTCCCACTCTAAGCTTATACGCAATGTGCTTACGCCTGAAGCCGGACACGTGTTTGTGAATAAAATCAACGCATTGTTTGCAAATTATTTAACTACATGTACGTATAATTAGTCTTCTATTAGCTTGAATAACGCACGTAGAAAATGTATTCCGGTTGTGACGTTAATAATACTTTACGTTTACATCTTAAATCTATCAGTATTACTACCTAACCTTAAAAGTTGTATTACGACAAGTTTTATTAAAACAGTAAATGAAAATAAATATATATTTGGTTAAATAATACAATACTATAATCTATGATAAGAATACTACATATTACGCAAAGCATCTTCTATTCGTCATGCGCAACAGCGCCACCAACCAACGTTTTAGGTTATGTTCGCTCGATCAACTCGTAAATTGAATTTGTCCCAATATAGGCTTTACTTCTGTCCAAGTACTATCTTAGATTGGATTTAATATGTCCAACTATAGGTGTGAATTATTCTTGTTAATACAATTAAGATATTAACCTAAACAATGATTTTTTTATTTTAAATTACTTTACAAACTCTGAACTGTATGTTCAAACTCTTAAGAAATTGTTTTTGTTTATTTAAAGTGATAAAATTTAAAATAGAAAAACATGCTGTCCAGGCATAGGGCACTTCACCTTATCTGGTGAAATTTTTTTTGCGAGATTTTTTTCACGTCCTTTTAAACGTTCTTCTTGTTTAGCCATAATCAAAAGTCTTTCCTTCAAATATTCCCATTTCTATAAAATTTCATGTTTTTCGCAACTTCAACGTCAATATGGCACGTCTTCCCCTTATCCGGTCAACTTCATCTTTTGCAGGAATTATTTTCTTACTCAATGGCACAATGTTTGTTTTTGTTTATTTAAAGTGATAAAATTTAAAATAGAAAAACACGCTGTCCAGGCATAGGGCACTTCACCTTAGATCTCCGAGAAAATATTCTAACTTCTCTTCCAAGTTATCCGAAGAAACAATTTTCGCATTGAATTCTTCTCGATCATATCTGAAAATTCAACTGCGTCACGAGACCGGGAAAAGTTAAGAAAGTGGAAGTTGAAAATAATATATATGAGGAGAAGTTTCACCACTTTAAATTGCTTCAACTCCTGTTTCTCTCATTGTTCTCTAATTCTTTTAATCTCTTCACTACTTTAAATTGCATCGACTTGTTTTCGTCCCCATTGTCCAATACTTTAAATGTCTTCACTACTTTCAATTGCATCAACACGTTTTCGTCCTAATTCTCTAATTCTTTGAATTGCATCAACCCGTGGGTTGATAACAAACGCGGGCCTCCAGAATAAATTAATTTCGTGAACCCCACGGAAGCAATCTTCAGCGAAAGGGATTGAGAACCAGTTGATCCGCGGGATAGGGAAAATTCTGGCAGCCCATTGATCCACGAGCAAGTTGCTTGCCGGTCCGCGACTAATTGTAACCCGAACGTCTCGAAGTTGATAACAAACGCGTCTCGTCTCGTCGCTCTCTGCTTCGAATATACACGTCGGCCATTTTCGGGGCAGAAACTGCGTCGCCGATAACAACGAGCATTGTTAGGTTCGGCTAAAGAGAGAGAGAGAGAGATAGAGACAGAGGAGGAAGAGGAGGAGGAGAGGGTGTCAACGAGGATAGAATCAAGGCCGCCCTTTGCCTCGTCGGACGACACGACACAACTTTCTCAATTGTCGAACCGGCGAGGGGGCTGCGATGTCTGGCTCTCGCATTGAATACGAGGCGCTGCCAGTAATGATAACGGTTCGGCAAGAGCGGCGAGTGGCAACGCGGACCGGTGCGGAGCAGTACGAAGCAGTGCGGAGCGGTACGGAGCGGTGCGGAGCAGTGCGGAGCGGCGAGCGATTGCTCGACAAGCGCGATAGAGCCTCCAATTCGTACGGTTCCATTCGCCAGATGCGATCCGCTCGTAGCTCATACAATTTCGGGCTGGAGATTAGACGGAAGAGGGACGCCGAGGATGGAACACGGCCGTGTTTCACGATCGCGCGCGCGCGCGGCAGCTCTCGCTCCGCGCTAATTAATTGGTCAGCTTCGAACTCGCAATTAACCGACGGCCAAGCGCGCCGCGGACTTCCGTTGTCGAATTTTCAATGCGCGCAATTTATCGGGCACCGGACAACTGCGTCCAGGCGGCTCGTCTCAATGAAATTTTACGGAGAATATTCCACAACACCACCTCGCCACGTACGTCGTTCCAATCAAATTAGTGGAACGAATCGGAACATTCCCGTGCAGTCATCTTAACCAGACGCGATCCTCTACTCTCGCCTGCGAGCTTACTTTTATCGAAGAATTCAAGAATGTCGGTATACTATGTCCAACATGGTAGAATTAATGAAGAAAATGAATTTGAACTTAGCTTCTTAGCGAGTGATGCTTAAACTGCGGATTTTATGCATTTATGACAAAAATGGGAACGTACAATTTAAAACAGTGGAGGTATTAAAAAGATTAAGGCAGCCAGTGTATTGGTTTCACCTTAACAAGATAATCAAGAAAAGAATGAGATTTTTATTTGGCTCCTGTGTCTTGCAATCAAAGCTAACATTTTGTATTTTGCATAAAGATCCGCAGTCTACTAATTATAATACATTCCAAGCGCCGCCACCCCCCAAATGGGGATATTTTTGCAATTGATCATATCAATTTTTAAATGAGAAATTATTCTCGATCGTGCATTTTTAATAAATTTGGGGTTATGTTCGCGGCGCACGGTTCGATCAAATTATACACTAAATAGCAATTTTGTAGACATTTGTAGGAAAACGTGTCTCAGGACGTAATGATTCAAATCCGAATCGAACGTTTAAAAATGTGTACAAAATTGCTATTTAGTGTATAATTTGATCGAACCGTGCGCCGCGAACATAACCCCAAATTTAACAATTTTTAAAATTGAAACTCACAAGGGAAGGACCCCAAGTGTCCGACTTGGATTTTGATAATTTTTTGTGAGACGATTGTATATGGATTCCTAATGATGTCTGTAAAATATTAGTTGTAGTTAATAAATAGTTTTCAAGATATAAAGAATTAAACTTTCATACCTTGTTGATATACCATGATTTGCAGCTCAAGTTTCCGTCAAGTTGCGTGAAAGTTCAATTGTTTATATCTTTAAAACTATTGAGTAACTAGACTTAATATTTTGCAGACATCATTAGGGATCCATATACCATCGTCTCACAAAAGGTTATCAAAATCGAAGCCGGACACTTGGGGTCCCTCCCTCGTCAGAGAAATATAAATACCAACCATTTGGTGCATGAATTCAAAAGTAAAAATTTGGTATTTAATAGGTTATGATGGCTGACTACTGGAACTATTTAATTAGCCTATAATTGTGGCAAGACCCGGAATAATCGAATGGGAGCACTTAGCAGTCCGACGAGCTGGCAACATGAATTTCGTTCAGTTTTTCGGGATTCGCGAGAGGATCGCGAATGGGCGCGAGTTATGCCTGCGCCAGGATCCTTTCAATCATCCTCGCAGACTGTCTTCCCGCCGCTTTTCCCTCTTTGTCATAGAGGATCGGCTTTATCGCGGCCCGACTCCCGATATCAACCACTTCGGCCGTCCCTCTGTCCTTCCGCGTTTATCTCGATCTCTCGGCCGTGTTCTCGTTCGCCAGCCTCCCTCTCTCTCTCCCTCCCTCCCTCTCTCTCCTGTTGGCCGCCCTCTGATTTAGGTCGCAGCCAGGCCCGCTAACTGATTGAGGGTGATTGACGCTCTGGCTGAATACCGGACAAGCCCAAAACCCATTATTTACTGCTCGGGCCTCGTACAACGTTATAATTGCCGGCAGCTATTCCACCCCGTGTACCCTCCCTTACTCTCCTGCCTCTACCCTCTGCCTCTGCCTCCCTCTACAACATTCGCTCTTCGATTCACCCTCCGTACCCTGCCTGCCATACCCAAGCCTTCCCTACCATACACGGCCAATCCAACCAGTCGGCTTATCGGCCGATATTCCGGCTCCGACTCGCCCCGACGCGCAGCGTTCTTGTTACCAGCGTGCGAACCTGCGTTACGATTAACCTTTTAACCCCTTCCTCCCCCCCATCCAGTCTCTTAATCCCTGCAGATTTCCCAATTTCTTCTTTTATTTTGCACCTTCGATTCCGGGTATTCGACTCGGGTATTCAATAAAGAACAATTCGCTCCCGACTTTAGCCTTGCTGTTTAGACCAACAGACTTCCTAAATTCTTTTATTTTTGTTGCTTTTGTCATTGTTTATCGCAACAGATTTTCCAGCTCTTTTATTTGACATCTTTTAGTCCCGAACGTTTTGGGTATTCAGTAATAATTTTGTCGTGATTCAATAACGATTGGACAAATTATATTTAAATTATTTTCGTGATATCTGGATATGTAGGGCATTTGAACATATTTGTATGGAGAATTTGTTTCTCTATCTATTCATAAGACAAAAGGTAGATCATTCCATTGAAGGGGTCGACTCCTTTTTCCAGGATTGCAAGGGTGCGGTATTCGCCTTCTCATTTCTCGATAAAAGAAACACGGGGGTTTTCAGTAGTCAGAAACGCTAGATGAAAGATCGATCTAGGGCGCTATCTCCCTCAAAAGTCCTATTTTTTTGTTTATGAGGCGTAATTTGTATTATTCGGAAGCATACAACTGCATGTAGCAATTTTCTTAGCTACATGTTGCCGCCTTAAAAAAGATGGAGATGACCTTCACCCTACACTGACTTGTATCCCCTCTAAATACGCTAACTTTCACATCGAACATTTTTTGGCAGCGTTAGGTCTCATGTCTCATGTCGAAGTCCACGAACGTAGAAAAATGACAATCGATGGGGTAAAAGCAATAGTCCAGTCAACGAAAAGTTGTAGAGGGAAATAGAAGGAACATAATTTTTAACTTTGGGTCTTTGTTTGGACTAGTTAGGAGGTAAACATACTAAAAGTCCCTACGTCCCTACTCCCAGGAGGTGAGCGGGATGCAAGGGGACACGTAGAAGGTCTCCTTTTTCGGATTTCCGCTTATATCTCGGAAACTATGTGTCCTAGTGATAAAACCATTCTATACAAAATTAAAGGTGACAAAATGGCCATAAGATTCACTTTATTCAGTTCTTCGCTAACTCGCATAGTTTCCGAGATATCCGCGCTCAAAGTTCACTAATTGTGAAAAAGAAATTTTTGCCTAGCTAACTCTTGAGCACAATTAGTGAACTTTGAGCGCGGATATCTCGGAAACTATGCGAGACAGCGAAAAACTGAATTCAATCAATCTTGTGGCACATTTTGTCAGCTTTAATTTTGAATAGAATAGTCTTATCGCTAGGATGCATAGTTTCCGAGATATCCGCGCTCAAAGTTCAATAATTGTGAAAAAGAAATTTTTGCCTAGCTAACTCATCAGCACAATTAGTGAACTTTGAGCGCAGATATCTCGGAAACTATGCGAGATAGCCAAAAACTGAATTCAATCAATCTTGTGGCACATTTTGTCAGCTTTAATTTTGTATGGAATGGTCTTATCGCTAGGATGCATAGTTTCCGAGATATCCGCGCTTAAAGTTCAATAATTGTGAAAAAGAAATTTTTGCCTAGCTAACTCATCAGCACAATTAGTGAACTTTGAGCGCAGATATCTCGGAAACTATGCGAGATAGCCAAAACTGAAATTAATCAATCTTGTGGCACATTTTGTCAGCTTTAATTTTGAATAGAATAGTCTTATCGCTAGGATGCATAGTTTCCGAGATATCCGCGCTCAAAGTTCAATAATTGTGAAAAAGAAATTTTTGCCTTATTTGACTAGCTAACTCTTCAGCACAATAAGTGCACTTTGAGCGCGGATATCTCGGAAACTATGCGACATAGCGAAAAACTGAATCGAATCAATCTTGTGGCACATTTTGTCGGCTTTAATTTTGAATAGAATGGTTTTATCGCTAGGGCGCATAGTTTCCGAGATATAAGCAATAAACCGAAAAAGGGAACCTTCTACGTGCCCCCCTGCACCCGCTCATCTCCTAGGAGTGGGGACTTTTAGTATGTTTACCTCCTAACTAGTTCAAACAAAGTTAAAAATTGTGTTCCTTCCATTTCCCTCTACACCCCTCTTATGAGCATTCATTGACTGGACTACAAGTCTATCGATCTGCGACGATGACCAAAATCTAATTGAGAAAGATGGGATTGTTTCTGGTGTCAGGATGGTTCTGTAATCAAGGGGGCGAGAGAGACTGGACTCGAAACGCGCGTGATTTCCCAGCGAGCCGATAAGTTCGTGTTCCAAGGTACAGGGACCGGGACGGGGAACTCGCATAGATTTCAATTCGCGACTTCGGTTACGCAACGGTAAAATTCTCCCGAGGCTGAACACAATTCGAGCGAATTGGTCCGCGTGGCAAGCCCCTCTTCTGTTTCGAGAAGGGGTGAGCACAGCGGCGGCGGCGGCGGCCCGCATGTAAATAGGCTTTAATATAGTGACGCGTCGTAGTTGTATAACAACGCCTCGTTCCCGACTCGAGCAATTCCAAGCGTTTAACCTCCGCCGAGGGTTTGAATCGTTGAAAGGGTTCGGGTTCGGGAGGAGGGTCGAGAGAACCCGCCGGAGGGCCACAGGGGAACGCACGGAAATTTAAAGTCTTCGGAAAACAACGCGCCGCGGCATTGTTTGCCCTCGTTAAACCGGCACTCGCGCGGCTATTAAGCGCCCGCGTGCCTAATCGGACGTGGACGCACCGGGAATCCGGTTACCGGTGCTCCAAAAAGAAAAAAGAACTACTCTGGAGATTCGCAATAATAATAATTGGACCCGAGGATTTCTGCGTTTACACCGTCTTTGATCTCCCGGCCTTCGCCATTGCAAATGTATGAGAGAGATTAACCCTTTTGCACGTTGCATTTTCGTCTGAAATTTTTCGTTCCACCTTCCTCTTTGTTGCTCCTCGTTTTTCGCATCGCCATTTGCTTGTGGGTTCATTTAAATATTTTACACAGCCACGGAGTAAAACGCAAAGTTATGCAGTTTTAAACATTTTCATCCTCTCGCGTCTCGATTTCGGAGTTCACCAAATATTTATTTCTCCCCTCGGCAAGCGGATGGAATTCTCGGAAAAAATTTACAAAATATAATCGGCGCACCAATATTGTTTGCCTTTGGATTCGTTCGAGTAATTTACGTATGCACCGAAAAATGCAATTGTCCTTTTCTACCTTCTAAATTGTTCTTTTCTACCTTCAGCGGGCGAGCAAAAATATCGAGGAAAATTTGAAAAGCATATTAATTTTTCTGCATTCTTTGAACACGTTCACTTTTCGACGTTGCATCCCCTAATTTCTGCCGTAAATGCATACGACCCGCGATCTAATTATCACGGACAGCACACGTGAACTTACGAACGATAAACTACAGTGCTTTCCTTTACTTTAACACGAAACCAAATAACAGTAATAACGAGATGCAAATTATTATCGCCATTAGCATAAAACGCGCGGCAGATCGGGACAAAAGCACCGTTGTAATTTTGATGAGAGATGAAAACCGGGTTTCTTTGACTGCGACCGCAGCGTTAATAGAGCAGAGAGGTTTTTTTCCCCGGGTTGGGAATGATTATTTTACGTGGCGTCGCCAGGTCGATAAATCTTCGCGGCGGTCGGGATTTCGCGCGTCGCATCCGCGGAGAACCGTCTGCGACGCTCGGTTGTACGTGCACGCATTATAAATATCTAAACGCGAACGTTTTCGCGACAAATCCAGTCCTACTTGTCGGCTGCACTTTTTCCATCCCGGGAGATTCTGCTAAAGCCACGGTAACGTTTTCCATCGGCCGTCCCTCTATTCCTCCATCATCCGCCTCCGTCCGAAGAAGGATTTTCCCGATGGTTTGGGCGGCGCTGATAGACAGCGGATGAAAAACAGGGATGGGAAGAGTAACAGGACTGCTCGTCGCGATTATTTAGAAATACAACGAGGACTCGATCGTTCCCGTCTTACAGTCAGCTGTCGGCTTCCGCAATCGTCGGACCCATCTTCCTTCCATTTCGAGCAAAACCAGGAAGAGCTGTTCTCTTCCTTTCTTTCTTCTTCGACACACATCCCTCTCTATTAGACGCTCGCAGACGTTCCCGTCGTTTTGCGATCTTTAGATTCTACAAGAGAAACTGTGCACAATTTGTTTACAATAGTAAATTTATTATGAAGGTGAATTTCAAGGTCAGAAGGTCAACATCGTATTCTATACATATCCTTTGCAAGGCTAGAAAGCGTAGAAGAAACTTGAATAATTATTATAAAGTTTTTCATAATTGTAAGGAGGCTCGACGTTTTCGAGGCCAAAATTCAATTTTTTTAATTTAATACATTGAAAAATTTTATTTTCCTATAAAGCAACAACCCTTCAAAGCTCCCAAATGCAAAATATTATTCATTTTAGATAATTCTGTGATGAGATACGGCGATCTAAGGACAAAGTCAGAAAATTCAAAGAAAAATAAAACGTTTTAGGTTTCAATCATCGAATATCAGAAAACAGATTTTAATGATGGTTTTATACAGGGTGAGGCGCAAATTAGTCCCCACGATTTTTCAGCCCCTTCGGATGGTCGGACAGAAAAATGTTTCTTACCAAAGTTAATCAGTGTTTAACCGACAAGAAATTGCAATTTTTTAAAATAAAAAAAAATCTATTTTCAACAAAAAAATCAAGGTCGCTGTCATATCTTTTAATGGTACTGGGTATTTTTAACTTCATAATATTGTAGGCGACGTCAAAACGAATTCAACGACCTACTATAGGATGACTTTCAGATGACCATGAAAGAAAATATCGCCATGAATCAATTGCCAGAATATTTGAAATATTAAATATTAAATATTAAATAATATTATTATATTATTATTATTATTATTATACTAATATTGTTATTGTAGAATTGTTAACAAGATTTTTCAAATATTTCCGATGATCTGACAAAAAAATGTTTCCAACGAAAGTTAATCAGTATTCACTTTTTTACAAACTTCAATACAAAAAGTTAAAGAAAAATCTGTTTTTTTATAAAAAATGAAGGTCATCTCAATATGTCCTAAATATTAACATATATTTTTTACTTTATAATATTCTAACTGGTTTCAAGACGAATCCAACGACCTATCATAATATAACATTAAACCTTGAAATAACACTACAATAGTTTTGGCCACAAAAAGCGAGCTACCGGACCACTGTGCGACGTGTTGATTGATGATTTTTATTTAACAAAACCACAACGTAACACACTTTTGTTAACAAAACGTTAACGCAAGCATCAATCGATAAAATCATATATGTATAACAGTTAAAAATATGAGTGAAACACTCAGTCATCCACTCGGTTGGTATAAACATTCTTACAATTACATTCTTACATACTCCCAGTACTATTAACTATAACCAGTATAATAACTTTCGATTATTCCAAGCGGTAACATTAGCATCAGTTAAAAAAAAAATTTTTTTAATCTAAAAAAAAAATTTTTTTTAAATCTAAAAAAAAAATTAAGAAAAAAAATTTTTTTTATGTAATTGCGTTTGGTTCTTTGGTGGAAAATTTTCGTCCTCCCTTATAAATTGCATTGTAGAATCAACTCTTTTCGAAAAAAAACTAAAAATCTAAAAAACTACTTGACCAATATGGACCAAAATCTAATCAGCTCTAAGTTACGACGGGGCACATCGATTGCATCATTCATCATCCTAATCGCGTTGTTACTTTTTCTGAAAACGTTAACGAAAAATTTGATTACATAGAAACGGCCATACGCGCACACACACACACACACACACACACATACGAACATTTTGCTGAAAATAGTCTAAAATGACTGCAATGACCATGAAACGTGAAGATCTGCTAAAAAATCGATTTTCGATTTTCGGGGTAATTACAATAACTTCCCTATAAAATCGGGAAGTTAATAAGTTTCCGTACACCGTTTAAAACAGAATAACTTTTTTGTAATTATACTAAATGACCCGATGCATTGGCTTACTGAATGATATGCAAAAGATATTTTCTAAAAATTACAATTTACAAGGTTGCATGCAAAAATAAAAAGAGAATTTTTTAGAACTTTTTTATTTAGGTCCCTAATGAATATTTAAAATATATGTTTTCTAGATCTATGTTGGTTATACACATGCTGAAAAAACGACACGCATCGAAAGATGTACGATTCTGTGGATTTTAAGCAGAAACTGATCAAAAGTCCTGTAAAATTCGATTTTCATAAATTTTAACCGCTTGTAGCTTGTGTGTATGTCAATCGATATCGATGAAATTTTCAGCAGCTGTGTAACTACTACAGATCTACGAAACATATATATTTCAAATTTTCATCAGGGACCCAAATAAAAAAGTTTTAAAAAATTATTTTTTTATTTTTGCATGCAATCTTGTAAATTGTAATTTTTAGAAAATATCTTATGCACATCATTCGGTAAACCAATGCTTCTAATTGCTTACAAAACATCAGGTCATTTGGTATAATTATAAAAAAGTTATTGTGTTTTGAAGGGTGTACGGAGACTTATTTTACCGAGTGTAATAAATAAAATCACTTTGATAATGAAGAAACTTTGTCACAATTTTTTAAGAGAACTGTTGAGTTTTGACCGAGGGTTCCTATTGCAATTTTTATCATTGCGACGAATAGAATACGATGCGACAGTTAATTTTGCTTACATTCTCGCATCAATTTTTTCACACCCTATACTTTACAGCGATCACGATATTCGGGTTGAAATGCTCGAGCCAGTACAAGGAGAATTAGTGGGACTGCACAGTGGTCCCAAATCCCGAAAACGCGGACAAAACCTCAAATCGTATTAAAAAATTATTGGATCTGCTTCAAAATTGATATTAAGGCGTTTTTGGGGTCGCTGATTACGAATCTGAACTTAAAATTTAAAAAAACAAAATGGCGGATCCAATATGGCGGACATATACATTAAAAAATTATTGAATCTGCTTCAATATTGGTATTAAGGCGTTTCTGGGGTCGCTGATTACGAATCTGAACTTAAAATTTAAAAAAACAAAATGGCGGATCCAATATGGCGGACATATACATTAAAAAATTATTTGATCTGCTTGAAAATTGATATTAAGGCATTTTTGAGGTCGCTGATCACGAATCTGAACTTAAAAAATATAAAAAAATTTCAGATATATTGTATTATTGTTTATAAAAAAACTGGCAATCTGTGTCCTCCATACGTTCTAAGCATAATTCTTCAAAAACTATTTAAATTGTTCAGAAAAACTTAGTGTATATCTCTCAGTTCGAGAAGAAATGCAACGAATGCTCACAAAATACCTACTCTGCATTATAAAAAACAGTGATACGACCACAGGGGCAGAGAGGGGCAGCTAATTTTTTTTTAGATTGCAAGATAATAGTATAAACTAGAATCTCGAACAAGTTTTAGCGATGGAGGGTGAAGGAAACTCAACTTTTACATTAATCTTTAAAATTTATGCCTTCACTTTTACCCTTACTTTTGCATACATAGTGATCAGTTAATAATAAACATTTGGCACTAAAAACTATGCAACTTACCTCTACAAACAACATCCATAATGCACAATTAAAATCGATACGTTCCAATACAATTTACGCACTGTACAGTTAAAACTCGCACTGAGACTTGGAAGAGTATGAAGGCACTGACTAATGAAACCGAAGTTCGGATTGCGACTGTTGGTCAGGTATAAAAATGGGACCATTCTACCGTCTACCTCCAAGTAGATATACTCTTAGAGTAGCCAACCCCATAATTAAAACTTACCTAGCTGAAAGTTCATTTTTTAGGTTTTGTCCGCGTTTTCGGGCTTTGGGACCACTGTGGACTGTGATGAATTGAATGACGTTCTTCTTCGGGGGCAAATTGAATAATTCTGGACGGGAGGAAATCTTTCTGACAAAACGTCGCCGAAGTCGATGCGGTCGACTGTGCCGGTTCGTTATCGTCCGCGGCGCGGGTTGTCCAGTGGAAAGTCGTCGCGTGGAACTTAACTAACGAGGAAGAACCTCGAGGAAGAGGGCGGCTCGTAAAACGGCGACGGACAGGGTAGCCGCATATATTTATCCCGTCGCTATTTACCCTGTGCCCGGAGGCCGTGTAGCATTTTTACGAGGAGCGGGAAGCGGCCGAGGGGGCTGACGTGCTGCTTCCGAAGAAAGAACACGGGGCTAAGAGGGGTCGAGGAGGGGAGTGGCAAGCAGGAAAGAGTGAAACGAGAGGGGTCGAGAGGGGCCAAGCGGATCGGGAAAGGATCGAGAGGGTCGCGAAGGTGCTGCAGCGAGAACGAGGCGAAATATTGGAAGGCGAGCTGCGCGGCGAGATAAAACGTTTCATAAAACAGACATCGATTCCGTATTACTCGACGCAAGGATCGAGCAGTCGAACCAGCCTGAGGAAGAAAGATACGCGGCTCCTTATTGCGTCCGATCGGCCTCTCGACGACTCCCGTCAGCCGCCGGAGTAGTCGAAACTGTTTCAATCAGACATTCAAGCCTTTCGCGGAATTGCAAGCTACGAGAGCTAAGTAAAAATTGATTTTCCTCATTAATAATTTCATTTGTAATTCCTTTAATCCATATTCAACTATCATATTTTGCTATTGTTACGTCCTAAGGTGGACGTATTATAGATTTGAATAGTTAAAATTGAAATTTAATTTGAATGATTGGAAAGATTAGAATTGGGATATAACGCAGTTTTGAACCTACCTGCATTCACCGGCTTCGGTTCGGGTAATCGAGGATTTCTTAATATTCTATGTGATTTTGATGATGGAACGTGGAAATCGAAGTTGGGTAGTTTCTTTAATAAATGATTTGATATTTTATTTGTTTGAATAAAAATAAACAAAACTATATTTTAAGCTCCAAAGTTCGGATACATAATATTATCGAAATCTCATTATAATTTGTTAGTAATTACCGCTAAGTAGACTTCTTCTTAGTGGTTGATGTGAATCTTCCTGCTGATGGGGACTTTCTGGTGGTTGCCCTGTTCGTTTGATCGATGAAGATGTTTTTGTTTCTTCAAGGGCTTCTGCGTTGTCTTTTCTTTCTTTTTGGAATGATTAACTTCACAATAAAACCAACTGAGATTTGACAATAAAATTTGTTGACTGTTTGACTGTTGACTGTGTAATGAGCTATTGACTGGACTTTGTAGACTGCGCTCCTAATGAGGAGCCATCCCTTTTATAGATCGATCAATCCTTTGTTATTAATTTTCGTCAGGTGATTACTTCGCCACTAGTTCCTCTTAATCGCTTTCTTCTCTGTCACTCTCTTCTATTGCATTTTTCGTCCTCCTCTTAGCTAGATCATATTACTCTGCGCATCTCCTAGATCAATTTCTCCTTAGCTACTTTCTTCTCTGTCACTCTCCTTTTAATTATGTGCATTGTATTTTTTGTCTTTCTCCTGGCCAGATCGTATTACATCTGCGTCACACGTGGAGCAACGAACAATTTATTGCTCATCGATTCTTGATGGACAATCTTCAGCGGATATTAGCTCACGATTTATATTTGAAAGTGACTCAATCATTTAATGAAATAATTTCGCTACGCAGTTATTTCGTTCAGTAAGATTCAAATGAAGAACGAGTTTTCCTAATTCTATCCCACGCAATGTGGTGTAATATACGATAGTTCGACATTGATTATTAACAATAGCATTTAATATTTAGTTTCTCGTACAACATTATTAGATTAAGCATAGAAATTCAAAAGGTATATGTTATACATCTTTGATTATATCAATTACACTGTCCAACAAATTTCAACTTTTTTTACGTTCCCTAATTACTGTTGGGTCCTTCTTATAGAGTTTTTTGCGCGGATATTCCGAATCTGTTTTTAATTTTTTTCCTATACGCACAGTTTTTGAGGAACATGGCTTTGAAAAAAAAACATATTTTTCAACTTTAAACAAATATTGTGATGTTATTATAAAAGATATTGAATTGTTCTTTGCAGCAAAAGATTCTGTAGACTTTTCCGAATGCAGTCGTATCCAATATTAATACATTGTGAATGTTTAAACATGTTTAACAAATCATTAAAGACGGAGAGACACCACTTTTGCACCAATTTTTGAGGATATTTTTCAATTTATCTAAAAAAATAAGGGTCCAGCGGAAAATCGAATTATATCACTCGATAGAGCAGACTTTTATCTTGAGAAGCCACCCTGTCAAGTTTGGATCGTCGACGTTTTTTTCAAACCAGAAAGCAAAATATCTTCGTCCGACATGAGTTGCCGCCAGTGGCGCTCGCCATTAGTACGGCCGTTCGCCGCGCCGCGCCGCATCCCGTCATTGGCGGCAACTCATGTCGGGCGAAGATATTTTGCTTTCTGGTTCGAAAAAAACGTCGACGTTTCAAACTTCAAAGCGGGATTTCTCAAGATAAAAGTCTGCTCTATTGCATGGTATAGTTCGATTTTCCGCTGGACCCTTATTTTTTGAGATAAATTGAAACATATCCTCAAAAATTGGTGCAAAAGTGGTGTCTCTCCGTCTTTAATCATTGTTTAAACATGTTTAAACAATCATAATGTATTAATATTTGATATCGCTGTATTCGGGAAAGTCTACAGAATCTTTTCCTATAAAGAACAATTCAATATCTTTTATAATAACACTACAATATTTGTTTAAAGTTGAAAAATATGTTTTTTTTCAAAGTCATGTTTCTCAAAAAGTGTGCGTATAGGAAAAAAATTAAAAACAGATTCGGAATCAGCGCAAACAACTCTATACGAAGGACTCAACAGTAATTAGGGAACAAATTTGGTGTTGGACAGTGTTATTAACAATGGCTGAACCACCGGACGTGACACTATAAATGCATAAAATCCGCAGTCTAGTAAGTATTATACATTTATTAGAATGAAAACTCGCCGAATTCCAAGAGAAAAATCGGCAATTTGCTAGAAAGAAACGAAGGAACGCATTAAGCGGGTCGCGTGTGCCTCGGAACAGTGAACAGGTATTCTCGGCTGGTATCGTAATTGACTCGGATTCGCATACCGAACTCGACGCCGTGCTTCAGGGCGACGAGGTTCGAGTTCCGTGCCTCTGCGACGACGTCGAGTACACCTTGTCGAATCGTGGTCTCGAGTATTTTCCCCGGAGTTGGGGACTTCCTGTCAATTACAATGCTTCCGGTGCGACGCGGCAGAGGCGGTTGTGCAGTGCAGGATTCGTTTGGTTGCGCAACGGAACACGCTGCGTAATTGCGGGGAACGCGTGGACGACGACGACGACGACGTTCTCCTTTTCTTTCGCGAGCAAACGGCTCTCGCTTGTGCTCCGGGTCTACTCGCTCGTTTTTCCTTTTTAAGTATTTTGCCCCATTTACGACGCTGCCTTCTATCCGCGAGCTTGAGCTCGGGCCACGCCGCGCCGCGCCGCGCTGCATCGTTTCTTTTTGCTCGACTTTAGCCGCGCGGCGGGCTCGCGTTTTCCCCCTCGTAAAAATGATGCACGTCCTCCGGGCAAAGGATAAATAGCGGCGAAATAAATGGAGACCATCCACCGTTTACTCCGGGGGGTTCCCCAACGCGTTTCCTTCGAGAATATTGTATGTCTGTTTATTTATGGCCACACTAATTTCCCGACCCGTTTTCGTGCGACCGCACCGTCGACGAGCTCTCTCACCCCCGGCGACAGACGTCTTCGAGGTTCAGACATTTATGCATGCACTCGGCCGTAGCCGGACGAGCTATACTATACTCGACCACCCTGTGCTTTGCTTTTCCTCTCGTAGCCACCCCTCTTTCTCCCTTTCTCCCTTTTACGAGCCACATTTTTCTATTCCGACTGCGAGGAGTCGGCTGCGAACAACGTCCTGTCCGCGTAAAAGCCGACGGAATATTTCCTCCTTACCGAGGACGAACCGGAAGACAGCGTTCGGTAATTCCGGCGCTACCTCTGACTCGAGAAACACGCACACCTTGGCTCCGCACTCCGCGAAACTGAAAATACACGATAACGGACGTTGATAAGCAGGAGTCATTCAAGCTACCTTCTTAGGATCGTGTATGCAGAGAATTACGATTGTTAAATCGACAACGCACAGTGGGGTATTTGCCCGATTTCAGCGGCCACAGCTAGTTCAAAATTCGCTCAATATTGAAACTGCTGTAACTTCGCCAAAATTTATCCAAATTTGATGAAAAAACAACCATTTTAAAGCTTGAGATTTCTACTTTCTGTATTGTATGCCGTTTTTACTAAAACGGATGTTTTAAATGCAAAATTTGCCCATAAAGAGGAGCGTATCAGATTGTAAAGTTTGTAGCTATTTTTCAATCAAGTACTGCGAATTATAATCAATATTTTAACGTTAATCGTCTATTTTATGTACGCTATCAAAAAGTATAATCATTTACAATTAAAATATCTTTTTAAAACAATTATTACAAAGAATAATCTCCGTTATTTATAATAGTATGGAAAAATGTTATGAACAAAATTTGCACGGTTCAGAAGGGGACATGTTGTGGCATAAACATTTTCTGCGTGGGTGGAGGCATAGAGGAGATTTCAAGGTCACCTTGATTTTTTTAAACAGAATGTCCTTTTTTTATACCATAGATCGATAGAGTATCAAATTCTGAGTATAAAAGTGTTGACCTTCGTATGTCCTAAACCTAATAGTTAACGAGATATTATCAAAAGAAGAAAGAAAATTATTTCGATAATATCTCGTTAACTATTAGATTTAAGACATGTGGAGGTCAATACATTTTTACTCAGGATTCGATAGTCTATCGATTCATGATACAAAAAGTAGGTCTTTCGATTTAAAAAAATCGAGGTCACCTTGAAATCTCCTCTATGCCTCCACCCACGCAGAAAATGTTTATGCCACAACATGTCACCCTCTGTACCGTACAAATTTTGTTCATAACATTTTTTCATATTATTACAAATAACGACAATATTCAAAGTAGACATTGTTATTGCACCACCCTGTATATTATTTAAATTTCATGTGTATACTGTTTTCTTATTTTAGTGTATATTGTATGTTTATTATTATTATTTAGTATTTACTTAAGTAAATACGAAAATATAGCGAATGCGAACATGTAGGATGTGAGAAATGCTGCGATTTTCGCGCCCGCGCGATGGCCATTTTTCCGTAAATCAACTATAAAACACGGAGTCGGTCGTAGTCAGATCCAATTTTTCTTGCATTTTAATCAGAAAACTTCAAAGAATACAATGGCATAGAAATGAACACCGGGACGCACCCGGAAGCATAACGAAATCATTACCAAATTCTTAGAATCATCAAGAAAGTGACTCATCGTTGGTTATCTTTAAATATTAATAATTACAAACATGTATATGGTACAAAAGTGAATTTCTCTTAAAAGTATACCCTATACTTAGCTAAAAAAACTTCTATAAAACAAAAATCTGTTAGTGTATGTAAATAAGGTAACAATTGCTAATAGGTAAATTCGTTGAGAAATGAAAGCGGGTTAACGGAACTTCAACTTCCGACAAATTCCAGTGCTTAATGGATACATGAATGGAAAAACGAATGATGGGAGATTGTTCCTCAGACATTCAACTAACTCAAGCCACAAAAATTTTACAATTTATGTAAAATTTTAAAAATTGAATTTTGACCGCTGAAATCGGGCAAATACCCCACTGTGCAACGTCCCGTTTGTAACCAATGTTGTTATACATTTTTGTCCGGTATTTCCATCGACAATAGGGTAAGTGTGGGGTATTGTATAATTTTTTAAAAATCGAACTTTTTATAATTTTTTGCATAAAAGATATGTTTCTTTCAAAATTTGTTTCCACATCATGTAGCGAACAAATTGTTCTGACTTCTCAAAAAGAAAATTCAAGTGGTATGGTGCATTGTTAAAAATCCCTGTTGTCCTTCTAAGTAGGGTTTATACAAAAACCGACTTTTTAAAAAACCGGTTTTCGGTTTTTAACTTTTCCATGAAACCGGTTTCGGATTTTTACAGATAAAAAATAAGACATGTTTACAACTTAGAATAGAAGTTGTTAATTTTTTTTTATTTATTAAAGAATTGACAAAATAATACCCTTAAAGAATCACAGAAATTAACAAATATTTATGAACATTATTATTTTACTTCTTTCTTTGATTAATAAAATGTGATTTTAAAAAGCAAAGAACGTCAATTGATTTATTGCTTAGTCGTGTCCTTATTTTGGACACAAAATTTCCAGAAATAGAAAAAACTCGCTCACTTGCTATTGAACTGGGCTTAATTGTCTTTAAAGCATTAAATAATAAATCTAAATTTTCTGTTCTTCTATTTGTAGCCTCTAAGATCAAAAACTCCTTCTTTAATGTTTGAGGACTGGAGGAAGTCGCTTCTTCAGATTCTTGCAGATATTTATTTATTGCTATTTCCAAAGCATTTTTCATCACAGTCTCTATGCGCTGTTTTCATTTCCACATATATATGTATACAGGGTGTCCCAAATTTCGTGATCATCCCGGAAATGGGAGGTTCTTGAGGTTATTTGAAGCGACATTTTCCTCTACAAAAATGTTTGAGGCAATAATGTTCCCCGACCTTTCTCCGCTATACCACTAGCTGTGTACTTTTCGATTACATCGAAATCATTATAGCGGATTAATATAAATGTTATGTATAAATTTAAAACCGGTTTTTTTACTGAAAAAACCACCGGGTTTTTCGGTTTGCAAAATTTTCTTTCGAACACCGGTTTTTATAAACCGACAAACCCTATAACCAATGTTGTTATACATTTTTGTCCGGTATTTTCATCGACAATAGGATAAGTCTGGCGAATTGTATAATTTTTTTGAAATCGAACTTTTTATAATTTTTTGCATAAAAGGTATGTTTCTTTCAAAATTTGTTTCCACGTCATGTAGCGAACAAATTGTTCTGACTTCTCAAAAAGAAAATTCAAGTGGTATGGTGCATTGTTAAAAACCCCTGTTGTCCTTCTAAGAGCGTTCGAACATAACCGCGATCGACCGTAAAGGGCTGAAGGGATAAAACCGTGCATGCTCGTTCAGAATCGCTAAAAATCGCGTCAAATTGACCCGAGAGACAGCGCAGCGGGGCGTGGAAGATCGCGTGGTAGGACAGACGAGAGTCGACAAGCGAGCGAAAGAAGGGGTGTGTTCCCGTCGCTGAGGGTACGTCGGTTGTAATAATGCGGCGTTGCGTTCACAGCGGGTGGCGGGCGTGTTGTCGTTGCGATTACGAGCGCAAAAATCGAGCGGAGAGATTTAAGCTCGCCGATATGCCAAGAGGAAGGGAAACTGAGGGGATGGGGGCGCCGAATCGGGTTAAAGTTGAGGGGGCCCGTGGAAAGTTCGACGTTAATGCGACGCGAAGAGCGACGTGGCAGGCTGTCGCGCGAACGAACGGAGCGGAATTCGCGCCTCTTGAAGCTGTGCGCGCGCGCGCGTATCCTTTGGTGAGAAGCAGGAGGTAAAACTCCGGGTTCCTCGAGACAACCGAAACGAACGAACGTTCTCCTTCGCCGTCCTCGAATTAATTTTAGCCGACCGGCTCCGGACCACCCGGGCTACCTGCTGCTTTTCATGACGCTCGAAACTTCCCGCTCTCGACTACCGGTTGGGATTAAAAAGCGATCGTAAAAGACGCTCTCGCAGCTGCGTCCGAGGGCCGTTCCCAGATTACGGTTCTAGATCGCGAGCATCAACCTCCCCGGAGGGAAAACACCGTCGATAGATCTCGGCCGAGCGTAAACGGGTCCCGAGTCATGTCTTATTTTACGGATGTTCATTTTTCCAAGGATTACCTCAAGGTCACTTCGTGTTTTAATCGGAATGTCGTATTTTTGTTGTGATATTGCGAGAGCGGAGAACATTAAACAAGTTCATTGCACAGACGTATACTGAACTTGTTTAATGTTCTCCGCTCTCGCAATATCACAACAGAAATACAACATTCCGATTAAAACACGAAGTGACCTTGGACTAACCTTGAACAAATCAATGTAAACATTTTTTCACAGTGACGTTATTTTTATTTTATTTGTCAATCTTAGATACGAAAAACCTGAGATTCATGAAATTTACACTACATTACTGAATCAGTAATTAATTTATGATGATGTTCTATAATAATCTAACTTATGACTTCCAGTTTTTATAAATATGGTTAAACATAAAATGATTGCTAATTTTTCTACCAATTTTTGGTAATACATTGGTTGGAAGTTTGTTGATGAATATTTAAAATTTGAATTTCGCGCCAAACATTGATTTGGTGTCCCTTGATCCTTGACATCTGATTGGCTAGTTAGATCTACGATGTTTCTCTGTTTTCCGCCTTGACTTTGTCACAACGGTTACAGTCTAGTACAGTTTAAACCTTCTTACTGACAAGTACCATTTCTTTTACGCTCTTCATTCTGTGTTTTTTCACAATTAGCAAGTATGTATATTACCTCTTGTCTAAACCATAAAATTTCCTGTGTTAACGAATAACAGTGTCTATTAAATTCCACAGACGCGGACTTTTCTTGATGATGGTTCAAAACCGAACCGAAACGTTGAAATTATAATTCTGCAAAATTGCTAATTTTTGTATCTTTGATCGAACCTGTAGCGCCGATATCACTTGTGCATAGACGTTATTTTTGTTTCTCTCCGGTTTTAAGTTGCACTCGCCCATCTCTATTGTAAATAGAGAATGAATGAATTATCCAAAAAATGCGAAAGGAGATGACGAAGCTACGAAATGAACGCAAAACGTTTTCCCATTGTGCGTAGAGACTCGCGGTCCGCTTATAATATTGAGGAAGTTAGGGGTACGGCTAATTGTTCTAATGCAAGGTTTTTCGGGCGGCGAGGGCTCCGCGTCCGTCAAGGCCGGGTCGGAAAGAGCATTCCGTCGAGGCAGGCACGACAGGAACATTTGTTTGTATACGTTAACTCGTATCCCCGACGATTGCTATTTGTTTTCGCGTTCGTGCTGTCGGCGACAATGAGTCCCGTCGAAATGGAAGTTGGTTTCGGTGAATATTTCCGGGGCATGGTCCGCGTGTACACGCGCGCAAATGCACGAACGCATACTGTGCGCGAGCGGTCCGGTCCACGGATAGCGCGACGGATTTCAGTAGAAATAACGACATGCAGTCAGACATATCGGAACGGGACGCATAGTTGCGGCTGACGCTATCGTGACGTACTACTGCCGGCCGAGTGCTCTGCGCGTAGATTCGCATCGTTGCTCCTCTCTCTCTCTCCTCTCTCCCTCTCTCTATTCTCTCTCCTTCCATGGCTCAAAGCGCAGAGCTTTCTCTTTTTGATTTCCGTTTAGTTTTCCTTTCCGCTCGCTCCTCTGTTGCTCCAAATTTTTTTATTGCTAAAACTTGTCCGCGGTTCTTTGCCGGACTACGACGACGGTCGGAGGAAAGAAAAAGTTACGTCGACAATACCGGTTTATTCTAAAAATAGTAAGGTGAAGTGCCCTATGCCTGGACAGCGTGTTTTTCTATTTTAAATTTTATCACTTTAAATAAACAAAAACAAACATTGTGCCATTGAGTAAGAAAATAATTCCTGCAAAAGATGAAGTTGACCGGATAAGGGGAAGACGTGCCACATTGACGTTGAAGTTGCGAAAAACATGAAATTTTATAGAAATGGGAATATTTGAAGGAAAGACTTTTGATTATGGCTAAACAAGAAGAACGTTTAAAAGGACGTGAACAAAATCTCGCAAAAAAAATTTCACCAGATAAGGTGAAGTGCCCTATGCCTGGACAGCATGTTTTTCTATTTTAAATTGTATCACTTTAAATAAACAAAAACAATTTCTTAACAGTTTTAACATACAGTTCAGAGTTTGTAAAGTAATTTAAAATAGAAAAATCATTGTTTAGGTTAATATCTTAATTGTATTAACAAGAATGATTCAAACCTATAGTTGGACATATTAATTCCAATCTAAGATAGTACCTGGACAGAAGTAAAGCCTATATCGGGACAAATTCAATTTACGAGTTGATCGAGCGAACATAACCTAAAACGTTGGTTGGTGGCGCTGTTGCGCATGACGAATAGAAGATGCTTTGCGTAATATGTAGTATTCTTATCATAGATTATAGTATTGTATTATTTAACCAAATATATATTTATTTTCATTTACTGTTTTAATAAAACTTGTCATAATACAACTTTTAAGGTTAGGTAGTAATACTGATAGATTTAAGATGTAGACATAAAGTATTATTAACGTCACAACCGGAATACATTTTCTACATACGTTATTCAAGCTAATAGAAGACTAATTATACGTACATGTAGTTAAATAATTTGCAAACAATGCGTTGATTTTATTCACAAACACGTGTCCGGCTTCAGGCGTAAGCACATTGCGTATAAGCTTAGAGTGGGACAGCTACTGTCATCGCGTCCCAGTATGGAGTACTTATATTTGAAAACAGTCCTAATCTTGGACATCTAATATTTGGATTAATAATTATTACTTACGTTAAGCTTGATTGCCAATTTATTTTAAAATATCAATATTATTATGCGTGATAATTATTTTTTGTCTGAGGGCTTAAATTATATCTTTTTCTCTAACAAAAGTTCGAACTATAAATGCACATGATTCGCATGTAAATAGACTATTTTGTATACTGTTTTCAGATGAACTTTGAATTCATTTTTAAATTTCAATTGATGTCTTAATGAAATAATATTCACACCTACTTGTAGCTAAGGCCTCAGAATATATAATATAATTATTTAATCTCTTAATTACTGATTTTACTATGAAAATTCAATTGTCCAGATTTAGGTATCACTTTTGGACTGTCCAGACTTAGGGCACTTCACCTTACCAACCGATTTTCTGTAGGTTTGCTAGTGAAAAAATGTAGACTGCGTAAGAAGATTCAATGAATCGAAAAATTATCAATACTCCATTTCCAATCGAATTTCCGAATCCATTTCCATTTTAATCGAAACGATTAAAAAACAGTTTTCTGCTGTGTTTATATTTTTAGCTATCGGCGCAGGCAATTTTTATTTCCTCTAATTTTCTATCTGTCCATGGAAAATGTTAGCTCGTTCATTGGGGGGACATTCCTTGTTCAACATGATAAACATTCCTTGTGTATCAAAAAATCCTTTATCAATATCGCGTTGAACACCTGCGGCATTTAATAGAGAATGGAATCTCTCTCGAATGCAGTCATTTGAGCCTGCATAGTTATATCAACGCGAACAATTTCATAGCTATTAATTTCAAAAGCACAATATATTAAGCAAATCGCAGATACGATGCGTCCATTGTCTAAACTTTCATGTGCTATGACGCTCGACAAAGCTCAACAGCTGCAGTATTTTATTTCGTTCCGGTTCTTAACGAAATTAATTAACTTTGATTGGATTGAAAGTTAGTGCACAAACAAAGATAATTGCATGCCCGTTCATTTCGTTCCGATTTCGTCGGAGTGCCTAACAGAATGTGAATTAATGTGAATCGATACAAGATTCCGGTGGGGGTAATTCTTTTTCGTTTTCTTTGGCAAGCAGGTAATTGGCGCAGATTAACAATCAATGAATAAACAAAGATGGCTAAGTGCGTGCCCGTTAAAGGGCACCAACCGCACGCCAAGCACTATCATCAAAGGGGTTGGCCGCAAGATAAGGGTGGCGGCGGTGGCTAACCCCTCTATTTTGTGCACTTTTTAATTTTCTACGAAATTATCTTCGTCGTGTTATTATACACGAAGGACCGCACAGCTTTACTGTACAAACCATATTTTCGTCTTTAATAGCTTCCGAGATAGCTTCGGGGGTGCCAATTTTCAGAGGGTGGCCTCGCCCCTTGAACTTGGCCCTCCATCGATAAAAACCATAATGGCCCGCAATTTTGGCAACTCTATAAACCGGCGACAGCGATTCAAATCAGGGGGTGGTTAATTAAATTTACGCGAGTTGGTCTTGCAAGCTCCAACATATAAACGATCCTATAAACCAATTTTTTTCTCCGAAACTATGCGACGACTTTCTCTGACGTTTTACACACGCCTTCAGTACACATTCGTGTATTGCGCCGCATAATTACAAAATTACAACAATTATGACTATTCTAGTTCGTTTTCTTGTCTGCCTGTTAGGTGCAAATTTTGCAATTGATTTTAAAGTAACTTCCCGATGAGCTAGAGACTTGAAATTTTAAACATATGTAGCTCAGAACTGGACGACAATGCAATATTTTTAAAAAAAATTTTAAAAAAGCCTGTGCGTCGAGGAGATACAAACTATTAAATTTAACCGTTACACCTCCCCGCGCCACGTTTTTCGTTTTAAATTTTTCAAGTATTTTCAAGCTATTAAAAATTCACGAATTTTCAGGACTATCTGTACGGGATTAGAAGTATATATGTGGCTAGGAAAAATTATTTTATACTTTTTAGTCCGTTTCAAAAACGTGCTTTTTTAAAAAATTTATTTTTATTCGAATAGTTTGTAAAAATTCTAAAGAGAATGATTTCCGAGCGAGAGTTGAAGCGCGACGCAGAGGTGAGTTCCGATGAATATCACACAAAAACTACACTGTGTTTCATCATGAAAAAAATTGACTATACAGTGGAAGATGTGAACGTTGATTCTACCAAATTTCGTTTCAATGGCTCGAGCATTATCCTCGCAAAAAAATTCCCAAAGAGCACAGTGCCTGAAATAAGGGAACAAGCCCGTTCGGATTTAATTCCCCGTGCGAGTGTCGCGCAATTCGTTGCAGAAGACGCGAGCACCGATCCGACATGGTGGCATTTCGCGACAGTGGCACACGTGGCTTCGCCATTCTTCGGTTGCTCATCAGCCATCTCATAGTTTCCGTTTGTCGGTTCGGATCTCGTAGAAATTCCGCAATATCTCGGGCCGGGGAGGCACGCGAGCAACACGAGCGTTCCATTACAGGAAAAACCGTGCTCTCGCGAGTAGAGGCGCTCGGCACCGCTCGGAAATCACGTAAATTGAATCCGTTCTCGGCGGGAAAGCCCGACGACACTCGGGAAATACGCGGGCTGTCCTTTGACGAGCGCGTCGATAAGGCGATGCGAAACCGGGCCGATACTTCTCCCTGTTATTACAGTATTTTCTCTCACTTGTTGGCACTTGTCTCGCTTGTTGTCGCGAGACCTCGCACGGATACCCGTAATCTATCTACGCGACGCGGCGCATCTCCGCTCGCTCTTTGCACCATTATCTCGCGGAGGTCAAAGCGCCGATACCTTTTCGATATTCGAGCGAACTCGTCAAATATTTATCGAGAACGAAGCACCCAGAAAGCTACGCCTTCCGATAAACCAGCAGACGCGTTTTCATCCCTCTTCGAGAGCACTCCCAATGTCTTCCGGTTCCTACGCGCCAGACAATTTTTGGAGAGATTCATGCGAAAGTTAATGTTAAGTCTGTTTTACTATTTATTATTTAAGTTTTAGTCCTTCATTGCACTTGTGAATGTTTATTTCAATAATTATTTATCGAACATGTCAAATACATTTATATTTATTTTAAAACATTCATCTGAATTAAATGAGAGCGTTGTTAATCTATTTGAGTTCGTTGAAGGGTTATAACTAGACTGCGGATTTTTATGCAAAATAAAAATTATCTGGATCGATTGTAAGGGACTGGAGTCAGATAAACAGTTTATTACCACGTTTTTATTAGCTCGCTTTCTTGTCTGTCTGTCTGTTTGCTCGGTACAAATTTTGCGATTGATTTTAAACTAACTTCCCGATGAGCTAGAGACTTGAAATTTTAAACATAGCTCTGAACTGGATGGCAATGCAATATTTTTAAAAAAAATTTTAAAAAAGCCTATGCGTCGAGGAGATATAAACTATTAAATTTAACCGTTACACCTCCCCGCGCCACGTTTTTCGTTTTAAATCTTCCAAGTATTTTTGTAGCTATTAAAAATTCACAATCACAAATTTTCAGGACTATCTGTAAGGGGTTAGGAATCTGTATGGGGCTAGAAAAAATTATTTTACACTTTTTAGTCCGTTTTTAAACGTGGCGTTTTTTAAAATTGTATTTGATACTTTTCAGTCCGTTTTAAAAACGTGGTATTTTTTAAAACTGTATTTTTATGTAAATAATTTTCTTACTTACTTTATTACGGATGACGAACAGGTGTTCAATATCATCTCTGGCAGGAACCGTCCTAGATAAACGAACAGAACCACCCTAGATAAATCTACATAGCTGTTTAGTTTAGTTTAGGGCCCAAACATACGCACGACCAACTGGAAATTGACAAAATACGTATGTTCACTGAAAGGGTACTGACAAGTACCACCCGTCATTGCAGGGGTATATAAGCCCTTGCATTTCTACTCTCGGGGGCTAGTACTGTCGTAATCACGAATCGTGTCGCGTCGTGCTGCATCTCGGAAGTCAACTACCAGTGAGATCGGGCGTTTGTTCCTTTCGAATCAAAGTTTAACCGTGTAGATTCCGAAAGTTCGGTTAGCATCTATTAGGAAGTTATAAGGTTGCTCCGAGACCCCCGCATTGCCAGTGCGTCAACACCGTGCATCTAAATATTAGGTAATACCATCTTTCTATTCTTTCCATTCTAAACTCACTCAATTCGTGACAATTACACAATTGTAACACGAAGTCTTATAGTAAGAATATATCTGTGTTCTTTGATAATTAGCACGAATTCATTAAACCCACAATTATTGACCAATATCCTAATCAAGTAATTGAACGTCCCCACACGATACAATCTTACCGCTCGGATTGTATCAATTAAATTATACTAGTTACGAGGCTTACTAATTATCCTAGCAACTCCCTGATTTCGCATCAGGTCCATTCGCGACATTCCAATTGTCCAAACACAGAGATTTATCCATCCTAGCGGCTCCCCAATTTCGCATTGGGTTCGTCCGCATCCTAGCAGCTCCCTAGTTTCGCATCAGGTTCGTCTGTACTCTTATACTACCTCCTAGAGGCTCCCTGACTTCGCGTCAGGTTCGTCCTCGCTGTCTATAAACCTAGCGGCTCCCCAATTTCGCATTGGGTTCGTCCGTATTCCTTAACTAACAAATTGATACCATATTCCTAGGGTAACAACCCATCGCCGGCCACTCGTGCTGCTCGCGGCCCTGGCTCGTAACAACTTTAATGATTTTAACAAGCTCAGACTAATAGATTGGCATTCTTGATTCACTTTAACCGTTCTACTGTTGTAAATTGCACCTATTCCTTTCCGCAATAAACGCATAAAATCCGCAGTCTAGTTATAACTTTTGGTCAGCCTTACCAGAACGAAATGAATGGGTTGTTAAATTATCGAGGTCCATCATTGGGGTACCAATTTCTGTCAGGATGTGGGGCTCCGTTTTCCGCGTTGGTACGAAGCGGAGGGATAATTGAAAATGAAAGGAGTCGATTTCCGTGTGTCCCCCGATCCCGAGGCACCTCGAAGGAACAATCGGGAAACGTCGATCCGGCTTTGTTCGGCCGAACGAATCGCGAGAGATTTAAAAGTTCTCTCGCAGGGGGCGAAAGTTTCCGCGCGAGTGCGAGTGAGCGAAGCTCGCGAGTAAGCGGGAACGGTGCAGAGAGCGGCCCAGGTTTCATAGCAAGCGAAACTTGGAATTACAGAACGTCGATGTTTAAATCGCGGAATCCAATCCGAACGAGGTTCATTAATTGTCGACAACTATTCGACGGAACCCTCTCGGGTTTTATAACGAATCGAATCGAATCGTTTTGAAACCGGTATGTATGTGTTCGCCGTGCGGCGCGCGCCCGGCGCAGAGCGGTTTGAAAAGAAGATGAACCGGTTTCAACGATCGGCCCCGATGTAGAACAGAAGAAATAAATGTCTGTAGAACTGTCGGATGACTACCCCGGGGGACAGGTGTTGTTCGAACCAACGTCGATTCTGTACGGCCGCGGTCAAAGTGGGTCGATTTATTCCACGTTAGCCGAAGACGCGATACAATAATGTTTATTGGAAACCGCCGCGCCGTACCGAGCTCGTTGAAATATTTCCACGCTCTCGAATTAACTGCTGGTCCAAATATGACCCACATATCGGATTTCACAACGTTCGTTCGCGCGAAGCTGTTACACTCCCGTATCCAATTTTTACATTTATAATTGGTGGCGAGCGAAATCAGACTCGACTCGTCCACATTGTCCAGTTAAACTCTTCATCGAGAGAACAAAATGCTTCTGGTTTGACATCGCTGTGTGCTGAGTACATACCAACACGGCGACGCCATTAGTTCTGAAAATCGCTTAAGATCGCTCAACTTTAAACACCCATAATTTTGAACTAGTGAATGCCTGGCATTATAACTTTGATTTTCAGCATTTTCTCCCCAAAATCTATAACAGGACTACATCTAAAAAAGTTAACAATTTTTAGATCTCTCAGGTGATTCAACCAATTTCGGTCACTGAAAGTAGTACATGATCCTTTAATTGCCTGCCTGAGGTGCAATGTCTGCATTAGAGAATAAACAACACATTAATTGAAACTGAACTAAATGCAGTTAACTAAAAGTGACTAGGACTTCGCTCAGACCTGTACACGGTGTATAAAAAGTGATAGTCTGTTTTGTTCATTAATTTTTAATTACTTCAGCGGATTTTAACATGTCGAAAATAATGTAATAACTAGACTGCGAACCTTTATGCAGAATAAAAATTGTCTGCATAGATTACAAGCCATAGAAATCAAATAATAAATTATTTCTTCTTTTAATTATCTTATTAAGCTGAAACTAATACGCCGATGTCCTCAAATCTTTTTAATATGTCCAAATAATGAAAAATTTCTTCTTTTAATTACCTTATTAAGCTGAAACTAATACACCGATGTCCTCAAATCTTTTTAATATGTCAACTGAATTAAAATGTACAGTCGTAGGGGTGAATCTACACCACTGGATCGGTGGACATTTGTAAAAGAAACTTGCTATAAAATTGTTTATGACAATGAAAGTTGTTGTTACAGTTTGTTTTTACATGAACACCTTCTACTCATCGAGAAGAGAAAAAGTTTGAAAGGAGCCACAGATGCTTCTAGAAAAGGAGTTGCTAAATTCTCGAGCGGCAGACAATCTGCAATATTTTAAATATAAGAATTTTTTTTCCTTTATTTATTTATATAAGTCGCATCAACATCAAGGTCCTTAGCGACCACAAGGAAAAAAAGTATAAAATAAAATTTTAAAAAACGCCACGTTTAAAAACGGACTAAAAAGTGTAAAATAATTTTTTCTAGCCCCATACAGATTCCTAACCCCGTACAGATAGTCCTGAAAATTTGTGATTGTGAATTTTGAATAGCTATGAAAATACTTGTAAGATTTAAAACGAAAAACGTGGGGCGCAAGATAATACATAGTAAGGAGTGTAGAGAGCAGCTGCCGCTGAGGAAACTCGCAAAACAATTCAGATCATTTGCAGTGCAATAAAATTGTTAGTGATTTAGGTGTTCATGCATCAATTATCTATTGCATGCGCCCCACGTTTTTCGTTTTAAATCTTACAAGTATTTTCATAGCTATTCAAAATTCACAATCACAAATTTTCAGGACTATCTGTACGGGGTTAGGAATCTGTATGGGGCTAGAAAAACTTATTTTATACTTTTTAGTCCGTTTTTAAACGTGGCGTTTTTTAAAATTGTATTTTATACTTTTTAGTCCGTTTTAAAAACGTGGTATTTTTTAAAAATTTATTTTTATTTAAATAATTATTTTCTGCTTTTTAGCCTTATATGTGTGAAATTTTACAATCGATTTTGAACATTTTGATGAGATTATAACAGAGACATGTAGTACATTTCAGACGGTATTGCACGCGTCATATCGAAAACGAACGCCGTGGTAAAATGTCAAAGATAAAGATTCGACGGAGAATATCGGTGTAACTGTTCTTTCGCTTGGTAAACAAACATTATACTATAATAATACGTAGTAACATTGTAAACACCGCACGGAGCTCGAACGCACACTGACGCACACTGAGGTCCTTCGGTGCAAAGCGGGTCAGTGGAGTGGGGATGAGTCAGAGTGGGAACACGTAGTAGAGTGGGGACGCTGAACGCGAAGACGTACTACGTCACGCGGTGGGGGGGTGCAAAGGTTCAAATTATTAATAATTTATATCTCCTGAACGCATAGGCTTTTTTAAAAAATTTTTTTAAATATTGCATTGTCATCCAGTTCTGAGCTATGTTTAAAATTTCAAGTCTCTAGCTCATCGGGAGGTTAGTTTAAAATCAATTGCAAAATTTGTACCGAACAAACAGACAGACAGACAAGAAAACATGGTAATATAGGATTTGTTTCGAGAAAATATCGAGATGATTCTTGATCCGAGTGAACGATGCCCAGCCACTATGCTCGGCCGAAAGCACGGTGACTAGAGGCAAGGGCAGAGACATACGGAGGAGGAAAGACAGAGCCGGATCCACGGGACTTTGGCTAACTTTATGGACCGTCAAGACGGCCGCGTCGTAAATACGAAGAATCGCGAGAGCACGTAATTACGACGCTGCCGGCCGCATTATATGCTACCAGCTAATGCTACATAATTATGGCGCATTAAACCTTCGTTCCATAACAGTATTTCACTTGACATTCTACCTCGTTCCCTCCTCTTTTTCCGCGGCCACGTTCGTTTTTTATCGCCGACTATAACACGGGCTCCGATCCAGACGTTTTTAGCGACGGTATCCGTTAATGAATATCACAGAAACGGGCAGAGTTTTCCCCGCTACGGCGACGCGGCGCGAAGGTTTATTAACGTCGCTTCACGCAGGCATTCGAAAGTTTCATTGAATTTCCAAGACGAGGCCGCTGCACTGGCAACTAACCCGGCTTAATTGCAGGAATTCGCACTGGAACTAGAAATGTCTAAGCGTGGCTACGTTTGCGTTGCGATGGAAGCTATCAGACCGATGATAGCCGAGAAAAACTGGTATTTAACTTCCGACGTCTGAAAGCATAACTGAGTTACATTAGAAAACAGGAAACTGTGTTTCTTCGTTTTCTCTTTTTCGCGACTTTAATATAATCGGGCCATTAGACAAAATGTAATTCGTGATAGGGATCGCGAATTTGTTGATGCGAATTAACGAGGGAATATTTGATTTTTTGTCCGTTCACTGTTCTAAGGAAAGAGAAAGAACACGAGGGAATTTTAGCCGTGTTTTAATCCCGCGGCGATAGGCGACGCTTCTCGTTCATCAATCTCCGTCGTTTTAGCCGGTCTATCCCCATCGTCTTCCATCCTCCATCATTTATTTCGCGATCCGCTTCCGCCTTGTACGCGCCGCTGTCAGCCCTCGCCCTAGCCTCGGTGCCGCGCTGCCGGCCACTTCGTCGGGGAAAATTTCATCGAGCCGGTCTCTCGCTAAAAATTGACGCGCGCCAGGACGTTTACCATGTCAACGAGTACATCGACCGTCGTATACGTTTTCGCGCTCGCAAAACTTGTCACCTAATCCTCGTCCAAGGCAGTCGCCAACTTCTCCTGCACAACAGTGTTGACGAACAATGGCCAGACGTTGAAAAAGTGCAGTTTAAAATTCGTAGATTATGGTGTTCGACAAAACTAATGGGGAAACGCATATGTTTAATACCACTTTAAATTTTTACCGAATGTTCAAAACTGTCAAAACTGAATTTTTACGAATGTTCATTTAAACACGTCCCATTTGTGAAAGGTTTATCTCTCTCAAGCAGCGGAATAAAATTTATTTTTATGAAAAATTATTATGGAAGTCCATTTTGAAAGTGGACTAAGCTCATTTGTCAATTGTTTTTTGCTGACTGTTGTAACGTGTATAACTTAAAATTAGCTGTCACGAACAACATTTTGCGGTTAAGTATATTCAAAGTGTACGATAACTTGTGACTCATAAATTTTCTCTGTTATTTCTATCTTTAAAAATATTACTTTGAAAGTGGCCTAAGTCCAATCCATTATTGATAATGTCCGAAAGTGCGGATTTTCAATGTTCGAAACATATATTTTAAATTTTCATTAGGGACGAAAAGAAGAAAGTTTTAAAAAGTGCCTTTTTTATTTTTCCATGCAACTTTGTAAATTATAATTTTTAGAAAATATTTTTTGCACATCATTCAGTAAACCAATGCTTTTAATTGCTTACAAGACATCAGGTCATTTGGTACAATTATAAAAAAGTTATTCTTTTTCAAAGGATGTACGGAGACTTATTTTACTGAGTGTGATTAGAAGATTACCTGAATTGCATAAATTGTGTTTTTGAAGTATTGCAAAGAAATATAAAATAAATTGAGTATTGTTTTTTTTTTCAATTTGAAGCATTTTAAAGTATGTCGGAATGACTTGGGCTCTTTTAATTTTTTGCAAGGAATCCAGTTGTTAATTTTGAAAGTGGCTTAACTCTATTTGCAGTAAGAAAACACGTATATTATTCACTAAGTAACAATCAATGACAAACTGACTAATAGTCTGTTTTAACTGTTAGTCATAGCAAAATTTCATTAGTCAAAACTTTTTAGCTGGTTAGTTAAAAACTAATTAATAATACTAATGTATGTTAAGCGCAAAATAGTGACTGATGACCAGACTGCGGATTTTATGCATTTATGACAAAAATGAGTAGTGCAACTTGACGCAGATGACAAATTAAAAGAATTTGAGAACATTCATTTATTAGGTTCAGCTTATTAAAATTATAGAAAAGTGAATATCGCTTCTATTTGGCTCCTGTTCTTTGCAATTGATTGATGCAATTTTTATTTTGCATAGAGATTCGCAGTCTATTGATGACTAAAGATTGATGACTGACCATCAACTACTAATTCACTAATAAGCAATAGCTAACGATCACTTAGAGCCAGAGTTGGGCAAAAATCAACTAATATTTAAAAATTACTAATAGCCTAATTGAATGTTAGTCGAAACTTAAAAAAAGTCAGTTAAAACTTTTTGATTAGTTAGTCATAACTACATGGCACTAGTTAGTCACAACTCTAAGTAATCGTTAGTTATTGCTCATTAGTTATGTTTAATCATTAGTTAGTTTAAATGATCAGTCGTCAATCTTTAGTCATCAGTAGACTGAGGATTTGAAGCATTTATGACAAAAATGAGTAAGTGTAATCTAAAACGGCAAAAACATTAGACGAATTTAATGCTACTGTTATATCATGTTCAACCCATTAAACATTTTCAAAAAGAAATTATATTTTTATCTCAGCCCAGTTCGTTGCTATTCAGGTAGAAAGTTTTTATTTTGTATAAAAATCTGCAGTCTAGTCATCAGTCACTATTGTGCGATTAACATACATTAATATGTATACTTAAACTATATCGGAATTAGCAGTGACCAAACGTGTCATAATCTGTATTTTATATTTTTATAAACCAATAGGCCATTTTTTTGTTATTATTATGTCTTATTTTAACTTATAACCATTTCTAGTCATTAGGCATAGTGAAATTCTGATTGCGTATTTAGTCATTAGTTATGCCATTATAGTCGGTATTCAATATTCATACTTAATAAAAATTTAGTCATTATTCATTAGTCATTACGCTCAAGTACTTATGTAGTCATTACTCATAGTCACGCTCAAGTATTTACTTAGTCATTAGTTATTAGTCACTTTTGTAGAGCTTATGAAGTTATTAGTCAATAATCACAATTGTGACTAGTGTTTGCCCAACTCTGCTTAGAGCTGTGACTAATTATTTGCCATTTAGTTATCACTAACTAACCAAAAAGTTTTGACTAATCACTATTTTTCTATGACTAATATTCAAAAAGACTATTAGTCATTTTTAAATATTTGTTGATTATTGCCCTACTTCGCTTAGTAATTGTTATTATTGTAATAGGAATTGTAAATTTCACTATCTTAGATACACTTAAGTAGTATTGACACATTGGTATCCAATATATTTTTAATTTGATTGAAGTGCAAAATCTTAAATATCTAAATTTAGCTATAAATGGACTTAGGTCACTTTCAAAATAAACGGCTCATATCGTTACAAAAGAATTAATTTTCAAACAGAAAACAAAATGGAAATATTCTACGTTGGAAGAAAGAAAAAGTGAAAATGACGAAAACAACCCGGAGTGCAAAGGTTTACGTCTATGGTCGCCTAGTATGGGCGCAGGAACCATGGAACGCTTCCCGAAACAGGCTCAGAATCCGCATTGGCGCAGTAGTTTTTCTTCGAATCGGAAGCGGGACGTAGTGGCGCGCGAAATATCGGATAACAGGGCCGCGATTCAATTGCGTTATCTCGTCCCATTCGCTCGTTGCACTCCACTCCCCCGCAATAATTATTCCATCGATTCGAAATAATTATATTCTCTGGTGTCGCGAGCACGGACAAAGCCGCAGAGAACGCGGGCCGCGAGATGTGTGGTCCGCGTACTCGATGAATCGCGATGAAACAGAGAGTTTTTCGAGCGGCGACCCTCGAAACGTGCTCTACCCTTTAGCCCTTTTCCCGTCGGGGAGACCGGTGTCCCTTACAATGAAACCTCCGCGCTCCACTCGAATTTCATTGGCCGGAAATTGCGATCGTCTCCCACATACATATCGAATGCCGGCGGCCCGTTCCCCGAATTCTTGGGATTCCCCGTGCAAGTCGAGCGACCCTCCCCTAGAAAAAACTTCGCCAGAGAGAGAGAGAGAGAGAGAGAGAGAGAGAGAGAGAGGAAGAGGGAGAAATGGGAGACCGACAAAGACAAAGCTGGTGAGCAAGAAGTTTCCGCGGAAGTAGCCGGGAATGCGAACAATGGTATTGAGTATCTCTTTCCGTTCTCCCCCAAGACCCTCTCTCCTCTCTCAGTCTCTGGGCTCTCTCATCGAACGTGCCTCTTCCTAGACAACGAGCCCGAGGAAGAGACAGAGAGGGGAGAGGGATCTCCCGAAGGGACCGATTAAATGATAAAGTTTCCGCTCACGGCTCCCTCCCTCCCTCCATCTCTCTCTTCCTCTCTTTATATTTTTATTAGCTCAGCCGGATAAAAGTGAGATTAGTTGCAATTGGCCGGGCCGTTATCGATCGGCGCGGTGCGCCGCGCGGTCCGATTGGAACCGGACGCGTCCGCGTAATAACGTTTATTGCGTTTACAAACGCAAAAGCGCATCCTATTTGCCAAATATTACCGAGCTCTCGGCTGCTCCGCCCGCGAATCTCTGGGTAAATGGCAAATTACATTTATATTGCGTTAACCGGATACAAAACAAGCACCCGATATATATGTATGTATTCAGTCTGTTATTGTTTCCCCGGGCACGGGCAGGGGCGACCTGCCGGCCCTGGGATCGATTTCGTCGCGTTCGTAATCGTCTGTTCCTGGTGTGGGAGCTAATATAAGATTGAATATGATAAAGAAAGGAGCTCGACCAATATGAAAGAGAGGAGGAAAAAAGAAGGAGCGCGTTTCGTCCTAGGCCCGCTAGAGGACTCATCAGTAAGGCTATCTAGCGGGCCTTGCCTTAGGGCGCGATCACAGTGGATCAGATGTCGGACGATTCGGCCGACGTCCGACGCATCTGTCTCTTTTTTCGAGCGTGTGAAAAAGAGACACAACGTCGGACGTCGCACAGTGTGTCGAGTATATGGGAGTTCGGGAAAAAAGTCGTAACTCTTAAACTATGCAATTTTCGAGTAAAGTACCTTAATACTTTTTGAAATAAAATGCAAAGACGAATCGATTGGTATAAAAAAAATTTTTTTTTTTAATTGTGATGACCTTGTTTCTTATGTTTTTTTATTGCATAAAAAGTAGTAGTTTACAATTTTAACGAAAATTAAAAAAAAAGTACTAAACTGTATACATTACTTATTTAAATCTTCATAAGGTGGAATTAAAACTTAGGAATCTTTAAGAAAAATCCTTTATTTTACCTAGAAATAAATAAAATGAATAAATTAATGAATTAATCAATTAACATAGATAATATGTTATTAAATAATATGTGTACGTACTATACTACTTCAGCTTCACTATCATCAGAACAAGTGTCTGGGGTGGAATCTGATAAGTCGGATGTTTCATTTAATAATAAGTAGTCTCTTATATCTGCGAAATCCTTTTTTTCTTTTTTCGTATGTTTTTTTTTATAATAGGCAATAATTGGATCCGACTCCAGTAGAAGATGATTTAATAGGTCTTTATTTGAATGTTGTCTTGATGTCTTGCGGGTATTATGTTCGACAGATATCGTATAAACAATTGAAAATAAGGGACTGTATATTTAGAATAGCATAATGAGTAAACATAGTGTCTTATCGTTTCGCGCGGACTCAAGTGGGAACTCGATAAACTACGTTAAAGGCGTGGACGGCGAACGCACGCGTCTCAACGTCAACATTTTCTACTATTTTTAATATTTGTGTATATTTATGCACTTAAGATCGACCGTCATATCAAGTCTAATGTACTTTAAATTAATATAATACAAAATCTCAAAGGAACCTTTTGGTACTTTCTTTAATACTGAATTGAAGGATTGTAAATATTTAAACAATTTTGAAACTAAATATATAATTTATAAGAATAACATTGATCACATATGTAAGTACTTATCAAATGGCATGCGTCTAAAAATAATTGCAACAAATTTCTTCGAAAGACTACGCAGAAAGCCGCCGAGCGCGAGCGTCTTAATATGATTTTTTATTATTTTCTCCCCTTGAGCAAACGTGAGCAGATTTAAACCAACGCGAAATTGAAGTTTAATATGCCACCAATTACTGTAAAAAAATTTACGGGGTTACCTCGGTACACTTTTTTAAAACTCTAATCAAAGTTGATAAATGTTAAACATAAACAATTAGGAAAAATTGCGATTATTTAAAAAAAATTTTTTTGGGAGATCCAATGTCTAATAATGCTAAACACACCCTGTAAAAATCAAATTAAAAGAACAAATAGCTTGCGAGGGACGCATGTTTTAAAAAATGCACGGAATTTGACAGTGAAGTTTCAGCCTCAGTTTTTAACAACAAATTGATTTATTCAGTTAAAATTGAAGGCAGTTTTAGAAACTATGTTTTGTTACAAACATTTTAGGATACATAAATTTGCCGATCTTAAACTTTGATTTTCGTACTTTTTGCATTGATCGACACACTGTGCGTCGGCCGAATCGTGCGACATCGGATCCACTGTGATCGCGCCCTTAGACGTTTTGGGATGTCGGAAGGCGGTTGAGGACTGTATATATAGAAAACATTGAGGAACCGAGTACTTGTGGGAAAGGTCTTTCAACTACCTGTCCCTCTTGTGGCGCATGTAGGAAATTAGGCCGCCACACTGGCATGAATTGATCGTCTGATCAGAGATTCTTCTGCTTTTGATTCGCAGAATCGACGCCAGGGAGAAGTCGGTCACGAAGGCGCAACATTCCTCGGATTCGGGAGTGTTCGGCCCGAGGGCGTACTTCCGGACCGCGTCCCCTGGTCCCGCGGTGCTGGTGATCGAGGACATCAAGAGGCACGACGCAGCTACGTACAGGTGCAGGGTCGACTTCCGGAAGGGACAGACTCGCAGCTTTCGGTACAATCTCACCGTGATCGGTGAGTCGTGATTCATGATTTCAGGATTGTATTGGGGAAACTTTGGGGATGAAGGATTGTTGATGAATGGGGAACGAACACGCGATTCCGGCTGAGCGTATTTGTTCCTAACGAGATAAATTGTGGAATAAAATTACGGATAAACCTCTCGACGACAGTCGTGATTTTCTGCTGACTTAAGGGTGTGGGTCGGATTTTGACCTTGGTCGAGTGCGAGTGTGGTAGTACCTTAACACACCGATAGATACTGTATACGTACACGAGATTGCAAGGGTTCCGTAGATTTCGTTTGCTGTCTCTCTAACGCACATTTGGGGCCCCTACGTAGTCACAATCGCTAGATAAAAGACCCACAATTACGGGATGCTTCCATATATGGCCTACTTTTGCGTTTTCGAGGCGTAATTTGCATTATTCGGCAGCATGTAGCGCAGTTTCACAAATATTGGACGAAGCGGCAGTGCTGCCATTGTCGAGACACATACATTTTCTTAAATATCGAGAGATTTAGGGTTCTTATAGACCAAAATGTAGGCATCCCGGAATTCAGGGTCACATACAATGTCAATGAAACCTTTATTATGTTAAACTATACGTGTTTAAACACAGCAAACGAAATCTACGAAGTAGATCCCTATACGGGAGATTTTGGTCCAAGTATTAGTTTCATGGCATTGTTAGCTAGGAGCGCTAGCGTTTTTAGTCACTATTTTACCGATATTTTACCAATACAGTGACTGAATCGGTAAAACAGTGACTAAAAACACTAGCGCTCCTAGCTACAAATGCGGAGGGCACCGATACTACGACCAAGGTCAAAATCCGACCCACACCCTTAACACTAACAAGGGAACATACAGTGGGTGTACAAAGTATTCGTACACCTTTTAAAAACTAATAACTTTTTTATAATTGTACCAAACTACCTGAATTTTTATAATCAATTAGAAGCATCGGTTTACGAAATGATATGCAAGAAAAATTTTCCAAAAATTATAATTTACAAGGTTACATGCAGAAATAAAAAAGGCAATTTTTAAAACTTTTTTATTTGGGCCCTTAATCAAAATTTAAAATAGGTGTTTTGTAGATCTATGTTAGTTATACACATGCTTTAAATTTAATCGAAATTGATTAACATACATACGAGCTAGAAGCGGTTAAAAATGGTGAAAATCGAAGTGTTAGACGACTTTTGACCAGTTTCTGCTTAAAATCCACAGAATCGTTCGTCTTTCCATGTGTGTCGTTTTTTCCTGCGTCAAACGATTTCGATGAAATTTTCTGTATGTGTATAACTAACATAGATCTATAAAATATATATTTTAAATTTTGATTAAGGGCCCAAAGAAAAAAGTTTTAAAATATGCAATGTAAATCACATTGATTTGGAAAATATTTTTTGCATATTATTTCGTAAACCAATGCTTCTAATTGATTATAAAAAATCAGGTCGTTTGGTATAATTATAAAAAAGTTATTAGCTTTTAAAAGGTGTACGATTACTTTGAACACCCACTGTATTCGGATGCGAAAATCCGATTTTTATGAAACTTATGGGAACTTATAGTTCTTTGAAAAATATTTCACACGTGTTTTTTTTATCGACAACCATTCACTTTGAAGGGGTGAAAACAGCCCTCAAAGTTGGGGATCAAAACCATATTTTTTGAGATATCTCGGAAACCGGAGGTCGAAAAAATTGGAATTATTTTTTAAATTGTGTGTTTTTCAATGGGAAATGTAGTCGCGCAAGAAAATTTTAACAAAAGTCTTTTGTTTAAACAATATATTAAAAATTTGATTTTTTTTTTGCAGTTTCTCTTATTTATTATTAGTTCATTTTAATGTAAACTTGGGGGTGTGATCTTTGATCCAAAATAGGGGATACATGTTTCAGGATTTTCTTTTTATTTGCCATTTAACAATAATTATGCATAATGGAAGATAGTCGTGCACCTGGCGTGTGGAGGAATTCTGGCTTGTTTTATCGAAATACAAGCATTTAGTATGAACGTATATAGTATTTTAAACAATACCACTGGATTATATGTCATTTATTATTTTATCAGTAGCTAAAGAAGGTGGCGCAAGTGGCAGCGGTTTTGATCCCCAACTTTGAGGGCTGTTTTCACCCCTTCAAAGTGGATGGCTGCCGATCAAAAAAACACGTGTCAAATATTTGTCAAAGTACTATAAGCTCGCATAAGTTTCATCAAAATCAGATTTTCGCACTGAATATGTTCCATAAGAAATTATTCTCGATCGTACATTTTGAAATAAATTTTGAGGTTATGTTCGATCAATGATCGAACCAGTGCGCCGCGAACATAACCCCAAAATTTATTTGAATATGTTCCCTTGTAAGCCTACCGAGCCTTAAAAGTACCTTGTACATTTTCCCCTATAAAAATTACAAGATTGATTTTATTTAGACTTTGTGTGGTTCCTATTGTAACACGTGTTCTACTAAAGAGGTCTGTACAACCATTTCTTATGAGATCATTTTCATAATTTCAATAATAGTGAAATGAAAAATCTGGAAACCGGTCATTTTGACCGGTGCACATACGGCCGAATGACCAAATTACGACGACAAAAGTCGATTTAACCATTTTCTCTAAAATAATTTCAAATACCATCATTATGTACTCTAAGAAACGGCCCACAATGTAGCGTGAAAATTGTTATTGTTAACGCAACGCAGTAGTCGGTGCACCTGTTCAAAGTTAGGCTATGGTTCGGACGGTAAATCTCAGTTGTTCGCGTCAGTAATTTTGACGACGTAATTGCGTTAATCCTGTTTTCTCCAATTGAAATTCGCTAAGTTATCCACATGGATATTGAAGCGTCAGGTTCGTACTTTCATCTGCAATTATTGTTAACACAAAGATAAGTTGTACATACTGTTAATATACTATATTGTATCATATACTATTCTTGGTTAGGAAATATTGATATGCTTACTTTAGCTAGAGTTACAAAAAAAGTTCCAAAGAGTACCCCGATCCTTCTTTACTAGTTCGAAAAAATGGCTTATAACTAATATAAAAAATTAAAAAATGAGTCCCCCCTTTGTCCCTTCGATCAATAGAGCGGATTCTTTACTGGTAGTCGCGTCGACCGTGCTGTACAGGAGACAAAGATTACGAGAAAAGAACTATTTGAAGTGTTAAGAAGTGAACAGTTTTTCAAGTTTTCGTCATTTAAGTGTAATGAACGATTGTTAAAGTATATATTCGACAAGTTTAGTGTTAGTGAACATTCTGATCATTGTATAATACAAATAAAATGTCTAGTTAAAGTGTTTGTTTCGAAACTATAAATAAAAAAAAGTAATTAAAAGAAAAAATAATAAATAACAAATAAATAATTTAGTGTTGTAATTTATTTAATTCTGTTTTAATTAAAATAATATGGATCCTTAACCCTTTTTTATGACACCAATTAACCCTAAGTAGCTACTTTTCCGATGATTATTATTAAGCAGTCTTATAAGCATTTCTAACCAGAATGTCAAATAAAATCTCATTTCATATTTTTGTCGTCGTAATTTGGTAATTCGGCCGTATGTGCGGTGGCGGTAGGTTTAGTGTTGAAGAATGGAATTCGCCACGATACAATGAGTCCTCTCCGAGGTAACACGAATGTCGTTGTAATTGACAATGTTACAAAAATCGATTTTCGATCGGCTGGCGCCTGACTCTGCGGCGTTCCGCGCTTGTTCCTCGGCCCTCTCGAGGGAGAGAACAAGCGGCGAGCGGTGGAAGAGTTTAATCAAGATCAAAGCGAGGCTTTTATGAGCCTTTGAAAAGGCGCGGCGTAATTTCTGGTGTCAAACAAATTTAGCGGCTCGCTGAAAAGGACCCTCGAACGGCGTATTAGCCTCTTCGGAGGTCGTGGCGCGAGGGTGCCGGCTCGGAAAAAAAATCGATGAGCAGGCCGGAAGTTCGCGCGCGCGTCCCACGAAAGTGTGTTTCTTCGTTTTCGAGGATGAGAGCAAACATTAGGACGGATAGTTTGCGGCACTGTGAGGAGGAGGCGATGCGCGGGAGAGGATGAAGGAAGCTGAAGAGAGAGAGGGAGACAGCAGTGGAGAATCTCTCCGGAACAGGCATTCTCGCGGGTTTTCATGGGACGCGTGCGCGCAAACACACTCTTGCCTACTGTGCATCGACGTCGCAGCCCGTCGCGTCTCCACGCGTCCCGTCGTCTCCCGAGGTCGAGCGAAAAGTGCAGTTCTCAGCGAGCTCTAAGTCTGATCAAACAAATGGCGACTGTTGAAAAATGCATGAGCCAATCGAAGACGCGCACCAGCCACCCCTCGATCGGCCGATGCGACGAGACGGGAACGAGACGCGTCGAACGTCGCGACGCCCACGTGGATGCTCTCCCCATCGACTCGCTGTTTACGCTTTTTCGTTTAATCCCGGGAACGTGCTCGCGAGTTAAAGACTCCTCGGAACTTTGAAAACCCTCTCGAAAGACAAGGAAACTCGTGGCTGTTTCCCAACGACGTTTCTCTTTCGTCGATCATACGAAAGAACGCCGGCCACCGGAAGTGGCTTGTAATCCGCGAGTCGAATACTCGATGGTAACGCTGCACAGTGGGGCATTTGGCCCGAAAAAGTGGACAAAATTCAATTTCTAAATTTTTGCGTATGGCATAAAATTTTTGTTGTTCGTTGTAGTTAAAGGTATGAAGAATAAGGCTGCAATATTATTTTTTCTATTTGTACACCCGTGAAGTAGTAAACTTCATCGAAAGTCGAGAGATTTGAAGGCGCGCTTGGCGTTCTTAAACAGTCTCTAAGACAGCGTCTGTTCATTGGCGATTTTCATGTATTTGAAGGGAAATTTTGTAAATTCTTGTATTACAAAAGTTGTTCAGGTAGGTATACAGAGCACTTTCGCATAGATTTTATTTTGTTATCATCTAAATTAGTATAGTTATTAATATTTGAATATTACCAATCATTCTGTAAGCTTTTTAAAAATTACAAAACTTTATTGACAATTTTGTTATAGTATAAAGCCGTATTGAGTGCTCTTTTTGGTCTCATTACATTCGGTAAAGATTTGTGATTATAACCCAACAAAGTTTGATTCCGGATATGTCCGGATTCAAATTTTATAGCTAATTTCGAATTAAGTGTTTAGCAACGTTTCGCGTACGCGTACGTTCGGCTACACTTGGCCTCAAATGAAGAAGAAACATTATCCGAGGAAGAAATTTCTTATGTATTTTCCGATGAAAATTAATGGTAATCATTTTAAAATATTCTTATAATATACCGGGTGAGTCATTTAACGTGAAACAGACGTATATCTGGGAAATGAAGCTGTTTTGGAGAAAAATGTTTCAGACAAAAGTTGTATGGTTTAGAGGGGGGCATAAAATGGTGTCATTGATTTGACCTTGGATAGTCGTTTGAAAATCACGTGAAGGTCATCTTCCATTTCTTAAATAGAACTCCCTATTTTTTGTTGCATATTCTTGTAGCTTGTTTTGACAGCTTTCCAAAACACTATATTAAAATATTTTTTTCTTAAATATTTTTCAAGTTATGATAGTGCAAATATTCCACTATTGCCTTGCTTTTTCAGGGGTTCTCGATAATCTGAGGAAAAAATGTTTCGAACAAAAGAGGAACAGTATACAGACGTCTACAAATTTCAATATATAAAAGTTTAACAAAAATTTTTTTTTCAAAAAATTGAGGTAAATTTGATTTTTCAAATACTAAAATGTATTTTGGATTTCATAATGTTGTAGCTGATCTTAAGGCGAATCCAACGATATATAATATTATAACCTTGAGCCTATAAATAACGCTACAATAGTTTTTTCCACTTTTTCAGGCCAAATACCCCACTGTGCGCTGTTGCTGTGCGAGATTCTTCGTTGACGAAAGTATTCGTTGCGTCTGATCTTTATATACGTAGTTTTGATCCGAGCGAACCTTTGAAACTGCGATTTTCTTTGTTGTTTGCAATGTTCTGGAGAAGAAAGAAAATTCATATTGATCTTATTCCTACGTCTTCGCTGATGGTTAAACATGTGAATTACCATTTATGGTAAATCAATGTTTTATTGAAAAAACGAATGGTTCATTAAAGTTACAGACATTTCATATGCAACAGCCTGATAGAGAAATAGGGTTCAGAGAAGCTCGAGTTATCAGGTCCAATCTGAAAAATGTAATTCTCTTTTAAATGATAATTGATCAATTACGCGAGTCACTGCGTTCAGTAGACTTTGATCATTATCGGTAGAGCTTCATCACGAAGAGTGCTAGTAGATCTTCATCGCGAGTCGAGGATATTATAAGCTACAGTGTTCGAATACTACGAAAAACGTGTCCATTAAGGAAAATTGCAGTGCTCTTTCTATCTGATTACGGACACCCTCTCCCTCTTTCTGATTGTTTTTACCTGGAAAATACACATTTCAGATTAAACCATGTATTGAACGGGAACATTATCATTTGGAATACTTTTATTAATATTTCTCTAGAAACTGTTAGGCGACTCGAGGGTCTCCCGAACGTTCCTTCGAGTAGGTCTGTCTCCAGTTTCTCTTTCGTAGGTTCTTTCACTTATTCCTGAATAGCGCGAACAGTATTCCGGGATAAGTTGCGGGCGCGAGATGAGGCGACGTTGCAGGTCGGCCGATCGGGGGAACAATCGATCGTAAAGCCTCGCTACCACGAGCCGGCAGAGCAAGGGTTGTAACTTTCATGGACGCTGTTCAAAGCAGTCGCCCTGGCGAAGTACGTTCGAATCTCGGGATATCCCGTATAGCTCGCGGCAGGAATATAACCAGAAAAATCCTGGCCCCGATCCTCCGATACCGGAATCCATCTTTCGCGGCAATCCCGCAGCTTCTTCCGCTCCCCTAGGAGCGGGAACGGCGCCGAGAGAGAGAGAGGGGGGAGTGAGAGTTTCTGGATGGAGGAGGAAGAAGGGATAACGACGGAAACAGGCAGGGCGAATCGAAAGAAGCAGGAAAAGGCATAAGCCGAGGGTGAGAACGGCATAAATGTCGCAGTGCAGGTCCCAGGAAGAGCTCCGGGGCTAACCTGGAATTGCTCGATCTTTATCTGTTCGGCTTTCCTGCGGATTTCCCGCGTAGAAGATAGCTCGCGTTCGCGTGCGAGCGCGGAAAATATTCCGCTTCGGGTTTTTTTTTTGAAACGCTCCGGGTAATAAACGATGAAAAGGAACCGGGCGATATCCGTGTTTAGAGTTTCCACTAGCGGCGGCAAAAACGATTACACGGCCCACGAGCGCCGCGAGGACGCTCCTTGCACTATTGCTGGGAGTCTTCGCTCTCCGGAGAAAATTTTCGAAGCCAAAAGGGAGAAGAGAGAGAGAGCTCTCCGCTTGCACGCGATACTCTCCAAAAAAGAGTCACGGAAGAAATTGGCCCCGACCGGGCCGGGAACCGTCCGCTTTGAGCGAGGTATTTTCATCAGAGGAGATTGGTTCCCAAGAGTTCCTAGATTGCGTCCGTTCACTGGATTTTCCCTCGTAACCGGCGACCTTCCGCCGCGCCCTGCCACGCCGACCCACCTTTTTATCGGTCATTTCCCTTTCTTTCATATCGCTAGACCTCCCCTGCTATCGCCGATGATACTCGCCGCCGATACCCTGCATTCTGTCTCTCTCCGTCTCTCTCCCTCTCTCTCTCTCCACTTCGCTTCTTAGTTCATGCCTCGGCCGAACGACTCCGGGAACTTTGTTGGCTGGACTGGGGATCCAGTTTCCATTTCCCTTTGCCCTACGGGCTTATATTCGACGCAACGAAAGGAGTGATCTCCGCAGACGAGGAAGTGCAGCGTATCAGCTTTTGTTTGAGGAAATCCAGCTACGATCTTCCGCCCAACCGATTCCACCATTCGATGACACCCGCAACTACTACCCTCTACTAATTAATTTGTATCGACTCTTAATTGACCTTTGACGGCGGTTCATGTTGTGTAAGCGTCTCGTCCTAAGTCCGATAGAGGACTCGTCGGTGAAACTATCTAGCGGAGATATCGGAAGGTAAATAGTCGAGGACGGTGTATGGGGATCGGTGACGGATCAGATAGCAGCAGCAAAGGTGTTGACAACAGTGTAGCCAGATCGAGGAAATCGAGGGAAATACAGTTTACCACTGTTTGATATCAAGATTAATACGTGACCAGTCTACGGTCTTAGTGGTGGATGTTGGAGTATGCTCATGGTGCTGGAAGGGGATAGTGGAAGGGGAAAAGGAGGAGAGGAAAAATCGGCCAGCTTTGGTCGATTCTGGCGACACTGGTTGACTAAGGTGAAGTGCCCTAGGTCTGGACAGTCCAAAAGTGATACCTAAAAATCTGGACAATTGAATTTTCATAGTGAAATCAGTAATTAAGAGATTAAATAATTATATTATATATTCTGAGGCCTTAGCTACAAGTAGGTGTGAATATTATTTCATTAAGACATCAATTGAAATTTAAAAAACAAACAAACAAACAAACAAGAAAGCAAGCTAATAAAAACGTGGTAAAATGAATTCAATGTTCATCTGAAAACAGTATACAAAATAGTCTATTTACATGCGAATCATGTGCATTTATAGTTCGAACTTTTGTTAGAAAAAAAGATATAATTTAAGCCCTCAGACAAAAAATAATTATCACGCATAATAATATTGATATTTTAAAATAAATTGGCAATCAAGCTTAACGTAAATAATAATTATTAATCCAAATATTAGATGTCCAAGATTAGAACTGTTTTCAAATATAAGTACTCCATACTGGGACGTGATGACAGTAGCTGTCCCACTCTAAGCTTATACGCAATGTGCTTACGCCTGAAGCCGGACACGTGTTTGTGAATAAAATCAACGCATTGTTTGCAAATTATTTAACTACATGTACGTATAATTAGTCTTCTATTAGCTTGAATAACGTATGTAGAAAATGTATTCCGATTGTGACGTTAATAATACTTTATGTTCACATCTTAAATCTATCAGTATTACTACCTAACCTTAAAAGTTGTATTATGACAAGTTTTATTAAAACAGTAAATGAAAATAAATATATATTTGGTTAAATAATACAATACTATAATCTATGATAAGAATACTACATATTACGCAAAGCATCTTCTATTCGTCATGCGCAACAGCGCCACCAACCAACGTTTTAGGTTATGTTCGCTCGATCAACTCGTAAATTGAATTTGTCCCGATATAGGCTTTACTTCTGTCCAGGTACTAGCTTAGATTGGATTTAATATGTCCAATTATAGGTTTGAATTATTCTTGTTAATACAATTAAGATATTAACCTAAACAATGATTTTTTAATTTTAAATTACTTTACAAACTCTGAACTGTATGTTAAAACTCTTAAGAAATTGTTTTTGTTTATTTAAAGTGATAAAATTTAAAATAGAAAAACACGCTGTCCAGGTATAGGGCACTTCACCTTATTTGAGAGACAAAAGTGTGCGTCGGACAACAGTGTCCTCGTGGAGCTAGCGAACGCAGACACCCGCGAATCAAAGAAAAACTGGCGGGATTGTCCGATGTACCGGAAGCGGCAGTGTAACGCATCGACGAGTGGTTTTTCCGCGGCGATAATGATGCCGGTACGAAAACCGAGGGAAAGCGATAACAAAACGGGGGCTTGTCGCGCGGAGATCCAGATCCACAGTCGTCCCTCGTCGGAGATGGAAAACTGTAAAAGATGGAAACGAAGGCTGCCGCTGAAGTGGTCGGAAGGAAGAATAGAGATCTGCCCTCGTTAAGGAAATAATCCGCGGCTTAATTAAATGCAGCGCAATTAGTTCTGCTGGTGCTTCTATAGCCGACTCGCGGAGCTCGTGCAAGAGCCACGACGCAGCTCCACGAGACTATCGAGAGATGCTCGGGGACTATCCTCCGAAACCCTGCTCCTTCGGAATGCCATTATGTTGTAGCATTAATAAGATCGGTTGCACTTAGGTCGGTTCAGAATTGTCGGAATTTAGGGACTCGTTGCAAACACCCGCAATTGTGTTTTGTCAGGTTATCACTTAATCAGTCGGTGTATTACACTTTACTTCTAATAATTAATACGAAAATGCACAGGTACACACCCAGTGGCGCGTTATAATTAGTTGGGGCCCTGACCCCAATTTTCATGTTGGAGAAATAAAATAATTCTAAAAACATCTACATATTTGTTATTGCATAAAAAGTGAAATTAATTCTCCTTCATCCACGAAAACTGTTTGCATAAAAAATTGATTTTTGGGGGGGGGGTTGCAAGGAATCCTTTGAGTGACTGCTACCAAAAAATTCAAGAACAATGTTCTGTTGCCTATCTAATGTATGTGGTAGTTTCAATATGATCGGTTTAAAAAAATGATAAAGTTAAGGGTGCCTACATCTTTCAACTTAAACGAATTGTTTTGCGCACGATACAATAAAAATTTCCTTAGGGCATGTGTTATAAAATTTTATATCGAACAGCTATATTTAGGCAATTAAAGAGAAGCAGGAAATTTTTTTCCCGAACGGTGAAAGTGGCAATGTTCTGTGAACATTGGATTAATCGAGCTTCAAAGTGCTCTTTAGTAAATTTTCAGTATTTTTCATCGACAGTTGCGTGAAATTGATAAACCTTTTATGGGAAATCATCGTGACCTAAATGCGAGAGTGAAACACGTTTGCTACATTTGTATTTCAAATTGATACCTTGTGTATTAATCTATTACAGAGTACGTTTTCAAACAATTTTAAATATCGATTTATGGTTCATATGTATTCAACTGCAATTACAAGCGCCGGTATATGTTGTGTATCGATTACGTTTGATATATCCAATTACAATTACAAGCGCTGGCGCACAGCTGAAACAAATTTAAATTGTGAGCCGTTTGTATATGTTATGTAGATGTTTCCACCCACGCAATTATTTCCCGAAATGTTCGTTACGCGGGCAACTAATTCAAGCGGAACTCGCATTGTTTAGAACAGGAAATCTTAACGATTCACGCGGACGATATTTCACTCTTTCAAACCCAACCTTTCCGGAAGAATAAAATTTTATAATTAGACAAAAATTGTTTGTATTCGTTGCAAGATAATGAATGAATAATCCTGGAGATTAGATAATTGCAGAATTTAAATTAATTCCCGAATCGCAATAGCTTACTAATCCTCTAACAGATAGTCCTGAAAATTTCTGATTGTGAATTTTGAATAGCTATGAAAATACTTGTAAGATTTAAAACGAAAAAAGTGGGGCGCAAGATAATTCATAGTAAGGAGCGTAGAGAGGAGCTGCTGCTGAGAAAACTCGCAAAACAGTTCATATCATTTGCAGTGCAATAAAATTGTTAGTGATTTAGGTGTTCATGCATCAATTATCTATCGCATGCGCCCCACGTTTTTCGTTTTAAATCTTACAAGTATTTTCATAGCTATTCAAAATTCACAATCACAAATTTTCAGGACTATCTGTACAGGGTTAGGAATCTGTATGGGGCTAGAAAAAATTATTTTATACTTTTTAGTCCGTTTTTAAACGTGGCGTTTTTAAAAATTTTATTTTATACTTTTTAGTCCGTTTTAAAAACGTGGTATTTTTTAAAAATTTATTTTTATTGAAATAAGTATTTTCTGCTTTTTAGCCTTATATGTGTGAAATTTTACAATCGATTTTGAACATTTTGATGAGATTATAACAGAGACATGTAGTAAATTTCAGACGGTATTGCGACGCGTCATATCGAAAACGAACGCCGTGGTAAAATGTCAAAGATAAAGGTTCGACGGAGAATTTCGATGTAACTGTTCTTTCGCTTGGTAAACAAACATTATACTATAATAATACGTAGTAACTTTGTAAACACCGCACGGAGCTCGAACGCACACTGACGCACACTGAGCTCCTTCGGTGCGAAGCGGGTCATTGGAGTGGGGATGAGTCAGAGTGGGAACACGTAGTAGAGTGGGGACGCTGAACGCGAAGACGTACTACGTCACTCGGCGGGGGAGTGCAAAGGTTCAAATTATTAATAATTTATATCTCCTGAACGCATAGGCTTTTTTAAAAAATTTTTTTAAATATTGCATTGTCATCCAGTTCTGAGCTATGTTTAAAATTTCAAGTCTCTAGTTCATCGGGAAGTTAGTTTAAAATCAATTGCAAAATTTGTACCGAACAAACAGACAGACAGACAAGAAAGGGAGCTAATAAAAACGTGATAATATAATGCCAGCCTGGTTCAGATCAGAATTTTTGGAACACCGTGCAATTTTAGACGATTCATCGGACTTTACACTAGCGAAGGGATGTCGCGTCGTTGGTGGATAATTCGCGGATAGAGAATCGCGATCGTAGATAGAATCGTCATCGATTGGAGGATCGTGCGCCGAGAGCAGATCGGAGTACGGAAGATTCTCGTCTCGAGTGGAGGTTGCCAGGGGCTCGCAGACGGTTGCAGGCAGTCGCGCAGGGGCTGCGATACGCAGGCTGGATGTCGCGCAGACGGTATTCTCGGTGAAATATTCGTGGGCGGTAGTACGGCGCGGAAAATTTTGTGTACTTATCGAGTTATGTACTCGCTCCACGTTCGTCGGATGTATCGAGCCAATTTAGGTGTCTGCAGCCAGATCGCCGCGTAGAGGAGGGGCTGAAACGAGGCCAGAACGGGGGCGGAACGTGGAAGAGCCGATTTCTACGTCAATATTTGCGAAACATTACGCTACGGCGACGCAGCACATACTCGCCGCGACTGAACGCCAGCGAATCCTGCGTGTCGAGACGCGAATCTTCCTATGCCGAGACGTCATTATACTCGGAAACGAGTCATCGGATCATTTATACCCGCCCTCGTTCCTTCGAATCTTTCCATCGGTTTCCCCGAACGGAATCGGATATTGTTTGGACGTTTGTAACTTTGTCGAGAGTTGTATAAAAATCCTGGAAAAAAAATGTGACACATGCCACCTGTCCGGATATATATTGGAGAATTTTTTCCGATTTTTTGGTTCGAAATCCTGGCTGCTAAAAAATTGAAAAACATCGAACTACATACACACGGTGGATCCAAAAACTGTTCGAACACTGAATTTCCGATTCTCGAGAAGTTGTCAATATTTGAACTATGATCATTTAAAAAATAAGACAGTACTTGTGGGATGATTTGATAATTATTATTAAATCGTTTACCTTCAAATTTCACCAACCAATTTTTGGCATAAACGAAATAACATTACAGACAGTTTCGAACTAATTTGATCGCATATGAGAAATATTTAACTGTCGACAACTTTCCGAACATGTTTGTAGAAATTGACAATAGTTACCGAGGCTCCTGTATCCAACGGTACAATCTCGATAGAAATAACGAGAAAAAGCATAACAGGCTAAGAGTAGAGCAGAGATCGAAGCAGAGCCTACAACGGGCCGATACACGCCGGGACATAAATAAATCTGCAAGCGGAAGATGTTTGAATTTCCGAGGCGAAGCGACTCGTTCGCACAGATGGAAAGGAGTTTGCAAGTAGGGTCTGAACTCAGTGGTGGTCTTTGAAGGAGGAAGACGGAGAAGGGTGTTCGGCGTTGGACGCATCGGTAGGTTCAAGTGTGTATACGTGGCTAGCCAAAAACGAACGGTAATCACGTTAGTTCCCCGCGAGAAGACCCGTGAGACTCCCGACGAGTATTGCCACCTGTTTGGCCGTGCTCGCAGCCGCCTCCCCGCTGTAACCGGGCTGCCACAACCAGTTCCGCTCTCGAATACGAATGTAATTAGTGGGGAATTGAACGAGGGGCAGCCCTGGCGCGGTTAAATGAATGTCCCAAAGATTAATGGCTGGCATCGACCGTCCCCGGAATCGATCGCGTGATTTCTTTACTCCTTCCTTCCGACCCTCGGAGGAAACCGTCGAAAACCTTCCACGTGGTCCAACAAAAAATAAATGAACATTCACGCATCCTTTCGTGTCTGACTGTAGAATCGACCCTGAAACACTCCGCACTCCATGATTACTAATTTCAACGATCGTCGACAACAGCTGCGCCTCCCAGAAGCAACTCGAAGTTGGCTTCGTTCCATATGCAAACGTATTTCGCGGTTTCGCACCCTGCTCCCGATTCTTTCCTGTGGTCGATGCACTTTGTACTTGTCCCTTTCTTATACTGTTCGGTGCTATGGTGCCTGACGCACTGGCCGAGTTACCGAAATTTATTCGCAAGCTACTTGTTGCACCAAAAAATGTTTCGAACAAAAGTTGTTCGAGATCGAGATGCTCTGAATCTCGATCGACAATTGTTTAAACTACAATTAATGTTATCGGTGAACTGGTTCGATCAATTGGGAAATAAGCAAATTTGCAAAAATATCACATGAAATTTAATTCAACGTGTCGGTCTCAATTTAGACCATTTTCAAGAATAGAAAATTTCAGTATTGCGTCTGTAAGAATTCATCAAAGACATTTTTTAATGGTTAGGCAAACGTGTTTTCACACAAGCAGAAAGTAAAAAAGGGATTTGAACTCAAAAAGTTGTTCGACATTAACACGTACCGTGCCGCGTGAGGCGTATGGGCCCCACGCTGAACTTTCGTTCAAGCCGATTGGAATTCTCATTGAAAAACAAACCATATGTGTTTAAGCAAAATTAAAATGTTTTCGGCGCATTGGTTCGATCAAATGTTACTATTTACACAACTTGCAAAATAGGCACAATAATTTGTCTCAACGTTTCGATCTCAATTTAGATCCTTATCAAGAGAATACCAAAAGATGTATTGTGTCTGTAATGGAAATTAACAAAACATTAATCATTGCATTTAAGCCAAAAAATAAACTAAAATATAACATTTTTTATTTTAATATAACCATCCCAAATAAACAAAAACTAAATCCTTTTTTCTCTAATAAAGAAATGAAATAACCACAATACTTTTATACTCACTTGCTTAGTGTACAGAAAATTGTTTAACATTGCAGTGAATTAAAACACTTTATAAGAAAACATTAGAAATTAAAATAGAGAACATTTAAAGAAAATATTAAAGGAGCGCTTGTGACTACATGTTGCTGCCTAAGCAGTCACCACCGTAGTGAGGACTGTATAGACAAGCAAACGACAAATGGCCGACAATGTATCGATTCGTGTCAGAGATCGTTACATAATTTGCAAAATAGGCACAATAATTTGTCTCAACGTTTCGATCTCAATTTAGATCCTTATCAAGAGAATACCAAAAAATGTATTGTGTCTGTAATGGAAATTAACAAAACATTAATCATTGCATTTAAGCCAAAAAATAAACTAAAATATAACATTTTTTTATTTTAATATAACCATCCCAAATAAACAAAAACTAAATCCTTTGTGTATATGTGTTTGTTCAAATAATTCTTTAAAAATTTAATTGATTGCTTTGTTGTCTAATGCATATTAAACTCTACACTCTTTTCTTGGTAATTATGGTTTTGTACTATTGAAAAATTGTAAGGCATACGTCAAAAGCAAGTTTATTCAATCGTAAAAGTGTGGTGCGTACACGCCCCACGCGGCTAGAACGGAAAGTCTCCAAAAATCGGTCCGGCACGGAATGTGTTAACCAGTATGTACGATGTAATAATTGGTTTTTACTTCATAATGTGTAATATTTCGACATGCAGTCTGGAAGAGTATCGAATGCTGAGTCAAAAAGGTATTGAGTAGGGATTGCAATCCCGCGATTGATGTGGGTTTTATTTCAATCCCGCGGGGTCACGCGGGAGTAAGGATTTAGTTCTTCAATCTAATATATATTTAATAAATAAACACATTTTACTTAGTGAGAAAAATCATCTTTAATCATATTAGTCAAAATTTATTAACAACATACAAACATAATCTAATTCTACATACATTGAAATTAAAATAAATCTCTTTTTAGAAAACTAACTATAATTGAATATATACGTATATAAACGACTTGTCTGTGAAAATAACTTTAATTAAAAATCTGAAAAATGTTAAAATTATAAAAAAATGTTTAATTTGTAGAACTTTGAAAATATGATCGTGAAAAGCAACGTCTATTAATTGTTATATCTTCTAGTTTACTTCTCAAGTCATTATGCAAAGATATCCTGCAGCGGAAGAAGCTCGTTCAGCCTCTATATTTGTAGTTTGAATAATTAGTAAATATTTGTAAGCCATACGTAAATATTCCCCCTTTTCGCCCTTGACGCTCTCAAAGGAAATCATCTCTTTTTTTACCACGTTTTTATTAGCTCGCTTTCTTGTCTGTCTGTCTGTTTGTTCGGTACAAATTTTGCAATTGATTTTAAATTAACTTCCCGATGAGCTAGAGACTTGAAATTTTAAACATAGCTCAGAATTGGATGACAATGCAATATTCAAAAAGAAAATTTTAAAAAAGCCTGTGCGTCGAGGAGATATAAACTATTAAATTTAACCGTTACACCTCCCCGCGCCACGTTTTTCGTTTTAAATCTTTCAAGTATTTTCATAACTACTTAAAATTCACAATCACAAATTTTCAGGATTATCTGTACGGCGTTAGGAATCTGTATGGGGTTAGAAAAAATTATTTTATACTTTTTAATCCGTTTTTTAAACGTGGCGTTTTTAAAAATTTTATTTTATACTTTTTAGTCCGTTTTAAAAACGTGGTATTTTTTAAAATTTATTTTTATGTAAATAATTTTTGACACATTGTAACAGTCATACGCTGAATTATTGTTTAGACTGAATGAATACATCTAGTAAGATAATTTGTTTCTTCATTACTTCGTTATATTACAGTGTTTCAACTAAGAACATGTTAATTAATTCTACACCGAGATCTCTGTTAGGAGTCCATTACTTGTGACAACTCCTTACAAATTGCAACAAATTTGTGCCGAAAACATTCTTTTTTCGGACTTCACCTATTTTACCACGTCTTTATTAGCTCGCTTTCTTGCCTGTCTGTCTATCTGTTTGTTCGGTACAAATTTTGCAATTGATTTTAAACTAACTTCCCGATGAGCTAGAGACTTGAAATTTTAAACATAGCTCAGAACTGGATGACAATGCAATATTTGAAAAAAAAATTTTAAAAAGCCTATGCGTCGAGGAGATATAAACTATTAAATTTAACCGTTACACCTCCCCGCGCCACGTTTTTCGTTTTAAATCTTTCAAGTATTTTTATAGCTATTAAAAATTCACAATCACAAATTTTCAGGGCTGTCTGTACGGGGTTAGGAAAAATTATTTTATACTTTTTAGTCCGTTTTTTAAACGTGGTATTTTTTAAAAATTTATTTTTATTTAAATAATTATTTAAGAACAGCAAAGATATTCAAGGTGGTCATGTTAGGTGGAATACTCTGCATAAAGACATTCAACTCAGCATTAAATTAACTTCTCGATGAGCTAGAGACTTGAAATTTTAAACATAGCTCAGAACTGGATGACAATTCAATATTTTTAAAAAAAATTTTAAAAAGCCTATGCGTCGAGGAGATATAAACTATTAAATTTAACCGTTACACCTTCCCGCGCCACGTTTTTCGTTTTAAATCTTTCAAGTATTTTTATAGCTATTAAAAATTCACAATCACAAATTTTCAGGGCTGTCTGTACGGGGTTAGGAAAAATTATTTTATACTTTTTAGTCCGTTTTTTAAACGTGGTATTTTTTAAAAATTTATTTTTATTGAAATAATTATTTAAGAACAGCAAAGATGTTCAAGGTGGTCAAGTTAGGTGGAATACTCTGCATAAAGACATTCAACTCAGCATTAAATTAACTTCCCGATGAGCTAGAGACTTGAAATTTTAAACATAGCTCAGAACTGGATGACAGTGCAATATTTAAAAAAAAAATTTTAAAAAGCCTATGCTCGAGGAGATATAAACTATTAAACTTAACCGTTACACCTTCCCGCGCCACGTTTTTCGTTTTAAATCTTTCAAGTATTTTCATAGCTATTAAAAATTCACAATCACAAATTTTCAGGGCTGTCTGTACGGGGTTAGGAAAAATTATTTTATACTTTTTAGTCCGTTTTTTAAACGTGGTATTTTTTAAAAATTTATTTTTATTTAAATAATTATTTAAGAACAGCAAAGATATTCAAGGTGGTCAAGTTAGGTGGAATACTCTGCATAAAGACATTCGACTCAGCATTAAATTAACTTCCCGATGAGCTAGAGACTTGAAATTTTAAACATAGCTCAGAACTGGATGACAATGCAATATTTAAAAAAAGAATTTTAAAAAGCCTATGCGTCGAGGAGATATAAACTATTAAATTTAACCGTTACACCTCCCCGCGCCACGTTTTTCGTTTTAAATCTTTCAAGTATTTTTATAGCTATTAAAAATTCACAATCACAAATTTTCAGGGCTGTCTGTACGGGGTTAGGAAAAATTATTTTATACTTTTTAGTCCGTTTTTTAAACGTGGTATTTTTTAAAAATTTATTTTTATTTAAATAATTATTTAAGAACAGCAAAGATATTCAAGGTGGTCAAGTTAGGTGGAATACTCTGCATAAAGACATTCAACTCAGCATCTCCAACTTAATTATCCAAGAAGAAGATAGAAAAACATTTTCTGCTCCATAAGGTTATCCAACAGAATCTATGCCACACAAAGCATCTATGAGGATGTCTGTACAAGAAGTTCCGTTTCGACAACGAGAGAACAGGTCAGAGAGATATCTAGCTGCGAGGTCCAATTTGGTTGGGAAAAAACAGCTGAGAAAGCCGAAGTCTAGGGTTGGGTCAGTCAGCAGAGCTTATTAATCATTCCAGTGAATGGCGCGCGACTGGGTTTACGGGACATCGGCGCCGTTTGTAGACGAGGAGAGAGCTTACTTCGCCTGCGATCTTGGTTTCGGCTCGCTGAACTATGCGTGTGCCGACAACGCGGCGTGATAAACTGCCGGCCGCTAACTACGCGAATTATTCCAAGTAGACGACAACGTCGCCGCCTCTGCCCCTGCCTCTTCCTTCTCTTGCCAGTTACCGAACAACTTTCCCCGCAGATCTCGACCCGAATCCGTGGCCCCGTGAAACGAGCAGAACATTCCTCCCCCGAAAAACCGATTGTTGCGACCGGTAACGAAGTAGGGGAAACGCGAACCAATTGTCTTTCAGCTTAGATCGAGCAAACCACGCCTGAGCAAGAATTTTCCTATTCTGAAGACATTTAATTTTTGCAGTATTCGCCGGTTTGAATTGCCGTTTGATCCACTGAATTGCCGTGCGAGTCCTGTCCGGATCTGTCTCGCTGGCTAGACTGCGGATGTTTATGCAATTTGCAATTTTTGTAGACGAATTTTGAGAAACTCGAATCAAACGGAAACTTTTTTCCGTGGTAGTAGCCCTTTTAGATCTGAAATTAATTAAACTCGTAATAAATTCTGTCATATTTTGCATCCTAGCATTTTTTGTAAATTTTCAACAGCCATAATTGCATGAAGAATCGCAATCTAGTCATCACCAATTGCCCACACGTGAACTAAAATACTGATGCAATAACTGATGAATTAAGTGAAATCTCATTTCTTCGTAATCAGTAGACTCTGGATTTTATCCATGTCTCCGTTTCCATCTCGTTCTTTTTAATCGAGCCTTTCTTGGTCCGCTTAATGCAAGAACGCTCCCGGAAACGCTAAAGATTCCCCCGATAGGGCCGAGCGTGTATAATTAGGTTGGTCGAAAGAAATCCCTGTTAATTCGAAGGAGTCCCTCTCACGCTGCTCTCGCCGTGCGCTCGCATAATTTAGATACCGAACCGCGCAAAACCGAACCTCGCTGCTCCAGGGCGTGGACCTTCGTTACCCGAACCGAATTAAATAAATGGGATCCCAGGCTCTAATCGCTTTTCGATCTTAATTTGTATAGACCCCCTTTTGTTTTCTTAAAGCTTCGTTAAGCTCCCACGGATCTCCGACGATTCCCACTGAGAGAATGGGATAGTACAACTGCTTCCCATGCTCGGATACCGTTGCTGATTCTATCGGGCTCTCCTAGTCCCCTTCATGAACTTGTTAACGCACTGTCTGTCTACAGTCGTTTGATAGAGAACTCAAGATTAACCAAAGAGTATCTCGGTAATTATTACTTTTTCACCACACATATCTCAATACTTGGGATTGCAGGATGCCGCTATATCATGGCGAAGATATCGACAAAACTTGAAAAAATAAAAATAAATTTTTTAAAAATACCACGTTTTTAAAACGGACTAAAAAGTACAAAATAAAATTTTAAAAAACGGACTAAAAAGTATAAAATAATTTTTTCTAGCCCCATACAGATTCCTAACCCCATATAGACAGTCCCGAAAATTTGTGATTGTGAATTTTTAATAGCTACAAAAATACTTGAAAGATTTAAAACGAAAATCGTGGCGCGGGGAGGTGTAACGGTTAAATTTAATAGTTTATATCTCCTCGACGCATAGGCATTTTAAAAATTTTTTTAAAAATATTGCATTGTCATCCAGTTCTGAGCTATGTTTAAAATTTCAAGTCTCTAGCTCATCGGGAAGTTAATTTAAAATCAATTGCAAAATTTGTACCGAACAAACAGATAGACAGACAGGCAAGAAAGCGAGCTAACAAAAACGTGGTAAAATAGGTGAAGTCCGAAAAAAGAATGTTTTCGGCACAAATTTGTTGCAATTTGTAAGGAGTTGTCACAAGTAATGGACTCCTAACAGAGATCTCGGTGTAGAATTAATTAACATGTTCTTAGTAGAAACACTGTAATATAACGAAGTAATGAAGAAACAAATTATCTTACTAGATGTATTCATTCAGTCTAAACAATAATTCAGCGTATGACTGTTACAATGTGTTAAAAATTATTTACATAAAAATAAATTTTAAAAAATACCACGTTTTTAAAACGGACTAAAAAGTATAAAATAAAATTTTTAAAAACGCCGCGTTTAAAAAACGGACTAAAAAGTATAAAATAATTTTTTCTAACCCCATACAGATTCCTAACGCCGTACAGATAATCCTGAAAATTTGTGATTGTGAATTTTAAGTAGTTATGAAAATACTTGAAAGATTTAAAACGAAAAACGTGGCGCGGGGAGGTGTAACGGTTAAATTTAATAGTTTATATCTCCTCGACGCATAGGCTTTTTTAAAATTTTTTTTTTAAATATTGCATTGTCATCCAGTTCTGAGCCATGTTTAAAATTTGAAGTCTCTAGCTCATCGGGAAGTTACTTTAAAATCAATTGCAAAATTTGCACCGAACAAACAGACAGACAGACAAGATAGCGAGCTAATAAAAACGTGGTAAAATACGTCAAATGTCTGAAGGACAAAGTTGAATGGTCAAATGGGGCGCTCATACAATACCAAAAATGTTTGTTTTTATGTAATTTTTTTTAGACATATGTAGGTCACGTTGATTTTTTTTAATGGAATGAGGTATTTTTTTAATACATCAATCGATGCAGCTGGACATTCGTTATAAAAAAATACTAACCTATGTAAATATGTCGAAAAGTTAGTAGTTCAGGAGATATTTCAATTTAAAGAACTGAAACACCATTACTGTAGTACTGATACGGTACACAAGTAAACGTTAACCTCTTATTGTTAGTACGACAGTAATGGTGTTTTAGAGTTATTTAAATCGAAATATCTCCTGAACTACTAACTTTTCGACATACATAGGTTAGTACTTTTTTATAACGAATGCCCAGCTGCATCGATTGGTGTATTAAAAAATACCTCATTCCATTAAAAAAAATCAAGGTGACCTTTATATCTCTAAAAAAATTACATAAAAACAAAAATTTTTTTGGCATCGTATGAGCCCCATTTTACCATTCAACTTTGTCCTTCAGACATTTGACGTATCTTTCAAAACAACAAAGATATTCAAGGTGGTCAAGTTAGGTGAAATACTCCGTAGAGCAGGGGTGGCCAATCTTTTATATACCATGCGCCAATTTTGTTCGCATACGAGTTCAGATGCGCCGTACAACTGAAGCACTTTTTCTACCTTCTTATGTTCATTGTTGGGGTTGAAAAATAGGGACAGGGGTAGGATCTGCTTTGCTTGGGTGAGGAAAAGCGATTAATTAATTTACGTCAGTTCAAAAGACACACGTTTATTGGGGCACCGATCCACAATAGTGAGAAATGATCTCTTCGACGAGAGACAATTCACAGCCTACAATTGTAAACTGCATGAATTGAACAGAGCAGCACTCACAAAGGAAGGACCCCAAGCGACCGACTTCGATTTTGATAATTTTTTGTGAGACGATGGTATATGGATCCCTAATGATGTCTGCAAAATATTAGGTGTAGTTACTCAATAGTTTTAAAGATATAAACAATAAACTTTCATACCGTGTTGATATGTATACCATGATTTGCAGCTCAAGTCTTCGAAGTTCCATTAGCCATATCTTTAGAACTATTGAGTAGCTACACCTAATATTTTGCAGACATCATTAAAGGTCCATATACCATCGTCTCACAAAAGATTATCAAAATCGAAGTCGGACACTTGGGGCCCTTCTTTTGTCAGGTGTCGAGAACACGATGATGGATTTAATTATGACGCCTACTTCAAAAGAATAAGTAGGCGCAAAGATGCAATGCGCCACTTGTAATCATCCAATGCGCCACGTTTGGCGAATGCGCCACAGGTTGGCCACCCTTGCTGTAGAGTATAAAATATTCTTCTTATGATAAAGATACAATATTTTAAGATGCACATGTAACGATTAAAAGAGTATCTTCATTTCCCATAGATTGGTATACAGCTTTTTGTATAGGACTTAATCAACGATACACGCGCCACGTGACCTTTCCTCTTCAAGTTGTGTAGCCCAGAACCTTGATGGAGCCTGTACAAAAGAAGGAAAATGATAGAACAGAGGTTTTTCCGAGAAGAAGGAGGTTCGTGCTAGACTAGTACTTGCGGATCTGCTGCGGCTCTGCTGCGGCTGCGAGAATCCCTCTTGTACTCTAGTCGAAGCTGAGGGGAAAGAGCCTTGTGGCGGCTGAGCCGAGATCGAAGATGAAATACTCTGTAGAGTATAAAATATTCATCTTATGATAAAGATACAATATTTTAAGATACACAGCTTTTCGTATAGGACTTAATCAACGATACACGCGCCACGTGACCTTTCCTCTTCAGTTTGTGTAGCCCAGAACCTTGACGGAGCCTGTACAAAAGAAGGAAAATGATAGAACAGAGGTTTTTCCGAGAAGAAGGAGGTTCGTGCTAGACTAGTACTTGCGGATCTGCTGCGGCTCTGCTGCGGCTGCGAGAATCCCTCTTGTACTCTAGTCGAAGCTGAGGGGAAAGAGCCTTGTCGCGGCTGAGCCGACATCGAAGATGAAATACTCTGTAGAGTATAAAATATTCATCTTATGATAAAGATACAATATTTTAAGATACACAGCTTTTCGTATAGGACTTAATCAACGATACACGCGCCACGTGACCTTTCCTCTTCAGTTTGTGTAGCCCAGAACCTTGACGGAGCCTGTACAAAAGAAGGAAAATGATAGAACAGAGGTTTTTCCGAGAAGAAGGAGGTTCGTGCTAGACTAGTACTTGCGGATCTGCTGCGGCTCTGCTGCGGCTGCGAAAATCCCTCTTGTACTCTAGTCGAAGCTGAGGGGAAAGAGCCTTGTCGCGGCTGAGCCGACATCGAGAGCAGAGCAGAGCAGGGAGAGATATACGGAGGGGCGGAGACGGGGACGGAGCCCGAGTAGATTAGACGGTCGAATTAGAATTTCAAAAATCCACGCGGAACTTTCGGCGTTAACTCGAGTAAAAGTCGGTCGACGGAAGACGGAGGAGGGAGCCGCGCATAGAAATGGACCGGGCTGGACAAACCCCGTCGTTAAGTTTTCCCTTAATTAACCTCCGTCTCCCTTTCCCTCCTCTCCGTCTCCTTGTCTCTCTGAGTTCCGTCTCCCTCTAGTTCATCCTCCGTTTCCTCCTGCGTCCTGCTCCTCGGCCTTGCACCTTCGCTCTGTCCTCCTCTTTCTCTCCGCCAGCTTCACCCTCTCCCCTCCTCGCGCGCACAGGCCTGTCTCCCTCGTTTCATCCCTTCCGACTATATTTCACCGTGCGCCGTCTTCCGGTTGCATTAGCGTTTCCTCTGGAAAATCTCTGTTCCCGTTTGCGGGGCGGAAAATCGTCCCGACGTATTTTTTCCCGAATCGATACGTCTTCCGGCCGCGGGATTAATCAGGCTCCGTCTGCGAAAAATTCTAATCGGGAACCTCCGCGCGTCAAAGGAAGTTATTAGCTTCGAGAAGAATGAGAATATTCGGACGAATCTATATTGTTCGACATAAAGAATATTGTTCTACCCGCTCGGATAGTCGAAAAATTTGGAAATCTGCAATCGGGCGAAGGGGAGCAATTCTTTTGGGAATGTTCGTCGGTCAGCCTTTCGATTTCCATGGTGCGGGGATCGATCTCCGCGCGGTCCGCGGCGCAACGCGACGCGCGACGTTTCGTTAAACAACTCGTCTTTCTCCCAACGAGCAGCAATTTCTCTTGAAAAGCGTTGAGCTGCAATTTTTTCCGGGCTTTTACCCGACGCACACGCTCCCCCGCGCACACGTACCGGAACCGGGGGTGGTTTGTCTCGAGGTCGGCAACCCTTTTCCCAGCCGGCGCTGCTGTAGGGTTATGTTCTACGCGTCGACTAATGGGGAAAAATAGTAAGAGAGAAGTCGCAGGGGGGAAAAAAAGAGGGCAACGAGCTCGAGCGAGAGAAATTGAGAGCGAGAGAGCGAGAGACAACGGCACCGGAGAAAAAGTTGGCCGCGCTCTATTGGCCACCGGATGGCTGTACATAATCGAGCCTCTCTGTGGCGAGGATAATTAACCCCATACGCGTGGGGCCCGTGGCAGCAAGCACTGTCCTTTCACGAGCCATATAAATTGAATCGCGAGTACTTCTCTCGAGTTTCCGTGTGCAACACGCCAGTCAGGTTCTTCTCGCTTTTCAGCTCGCTCTCGATAATCCGGCTCAGGGCCACGCGGAATTGCTAATGCTCCTAGGCGACTCGGGCGCGCCATGCCGTTTCGCGCCGCGCCCACGGAAATCGAGTTAGACCGGCCGATTATACGCGCGTTCGCATTCTTTCGGGCAAAAACGCCATTCTACGGGAGAAGAATGGAAACGAGGACACACGGGACACCGGCCAGAGAGACGAAAGTCGCGCAACCGCCTAGGCGCGATGACAATGGATTGGAAATTTTCGTCGGAGACAGAAAAGGGGGTGTGGGCCAGACCGCACCCGAGAATAGCCGGCGAAATGAGAATGTGGGGAGAAGATGGGCGAACTCGCGCGGAATGTGACGAGAGTAAAAGGCGTGAAAGCTTCGGCCAGCACACCGGGAACCAGGCCGACGCGTTTTCCCACCCTCTACCCCGTTCGCAGGGTTAAAAAGGGGCAGACGGCGGAAACCTAGCGAGAACGGGGTCCGAGATCGGAAAAACGGTCCGCGGAGTCGCATGAATTTATGACCCACATAAATCCGCGCCGGCGGTCGCGCACCCACGATTTTCGGAACCCCGCGCACCACCCCGCCCTCCTTTCCCTCATCTTGGTCCTAACCCTGCGGCGAAATTGCAAGAACTCTGACATTGAAATCCTGTCCGTGGAGCCGATGCCTCGACAAGGACTGCCTTCGATTTCTAAGAAACTTCGTTGGAAACTGCGCTAGACGTGTTGCCGTGGCTGCCCTGTCAATTTCCGAGAGCACCGACGCTGAATTTCGAGAAAGCTACGTGCTGCAGGGTGTCACGAAAATGTACTTCCTTGATTAAGGGTGATTCACGGGTCATTCGAAGTAACCTTTTCCTTTGCAGAAATGTTCTCCCAGGCTCGGTTAACCAGAATCACCCCTTTGATGATAAAAAGAGACGAAAGAAATTTGCCTTTCTTACATTTGATCTAGAGCATTTTCGTTGCGCAGAAAAGTCCGCAGTTCGTTTTCGCGTTTTCCGGTGAAATTTCAAGAAGACAGAGCACAGAGGAAGCAGAGGCGAATGTTCGCGGAAAATCTTTTCATCTCTCTCCGACAATAATGTCGGCACGGTACGCACAGAGTCACAATGGCAAGGCTCGCGAAATGTACGGAACGCAAAGTTGTGCGATACATCTTTATTCTATATTCCAAGCGCGCCAAATATTTATAGTACACTCGCTGCACGCTGTCCAAGCCGCCGCATATAGGCATAAAATGTGGTCTTGGAGACCCTTTCGACACGAGTGCGGAGTAACCGAGCGCAGGTGGAACGAGGCCTTTGCTTCTAGCACCCTGTTACCCTTTTTTAATGTCGAACCGTCCGTTAATTCAGCGAAAACTTATCATGGTTATTAACTGCAAACGAGCTCCGGCCATTTTCTTATTCTCCACGTTTTCTTCTTTAATCGTTCTGGTTCATGCAATAATCCTCGCATCACGCAGCTTATGAATTATTCAGTGAACATTTTTGCTGCGTATGTTTAAAACGTCCATGAATAGATACAGAATTATACAAGGTGTCGAATTTTTATGCAAAATAAAAATGTTCTGCATTTATTGTGGGAAGCAGGAATAAAAATTGATTTCATCCCTTAATGACCTCGATACATTACAAGCAACATTACAGTATTCGTGAATTTTTCTAATCGTTTGCTTTGTTTTATATTTCAGCCAACCAATTTCTATATGTATACATAAATCCATAAAGATCCGCTCAGTAATTTTTACTCAATTGAATAAATACATTTTTACTAAGTTACTAACAAGGGAAGTTACCCAACCGTAACACGCCGATTTTAATGAAATTTTGGCATGATATAAAACTCAAAAAAATATTTGACACGTATTTTTTTATAGCGGCCGACATTCATGTTAAGGGGGTGAAAATAGCTCTCAAAGTTGGGGTGAAAAATCGATTTTCTTGAGTATCGCCGAGAGTATTAGGCCTAGACAAAAATTTCAAAACCCAATTTGCGCGTCTTTGAAGGACGAATCTTTTCGTGTATCTTTTCTCGGAGATATTAAAGAAAATCGATTTTTCACACCAACATTGAGAGCTATTTTATTATTTAAAAAATACGTGTCAAATACTTATTTGAGTTTTATATCATACCAAAATTACATTAAAATCGACGTGTTACAGTTGGGTAACTTCCCTTGTAAGTTTAATAGTTACTAAGTCAACTATTAAAGTAATTTTTCCCTTACGAAAAAGTTTTCCGCGGCTTCATTCAGGAGTTATGAACGAATAAGGGAGCGTTCATACCGAAGCCCCCGCGTGACTTTTACCGCGCGGTTTGGGACTTTTGCCGCGGGGATGGAGCACGCGGGTAATAAATTTCGAGCGTGTTGACGGGCCCGCTGTGTCCCCGTTGTGCGTGGCACAAAAAAAAGGTCTCTAAGGCTTTCCTTTAAGGAAATTTCCTTTAAGGAAAGCTATCGGTAGTTTACCTAAACGAACCGTGAAGCCTTAGAGACCTTTCTTTTGTGCCACGCACAGCGGGGGCACAGCGGGCCCGTCAACACGCTCGAAATTTATTACCCGCGTGCTCCATCCCCGCGGCAAAAGTCCCAAACCGCGCGGTAAAAGTCACGCGGGGGCTTCGGTATGAACGCTCCCTTAGGGTGCTTTTACGCTGAGCTTGCCGCGGACGGGAATGGGAAAAAGTCATAAAATTTGAGCGGGCCGACGGGCCATAGAGACCTTTTTTTTGTGCCACGCACAGCGGGGCACAGCGAGCGGGTCCGTCGGCCCGCTCGAATTTTATGACTTTTTCCCGTTCCCGTCCGCGGCAAGCTCAGCGTAAAAGCACCCTAACACGGACCAATCAAAGCGGGGCTAGATGGGTAAGGCGTTGGCATTGGTGGAGCCGACATCCGTCCGCAGTAGCAGCACTCTGATTGGTACGCGTTTTTCGTGAATAACTGCTTAACGAATCCGCGCAGAACATGATCGCAAAAGAAAAAGTTACTTCGAATGATCTCGAGAACCACCTGCTTCAAGATTTCCCGACATTTCTGAGACACTCTGTATGTATAGGGGGCGTTTAGCATCGATTGGGAAGAATTGGTAGGGAATTCGGCGACGCGAGGGCAGTCTTTCGCCAGGCCGCGATTCTTTTGGCCGTGGCGGGATCGATAAGTCAAACCGGCGGACGTTTTAATTATGGCGAGGCCGGATATTGCAAGGCACACGGAAACGAAGGTAACACGCTACAGATTCCCGTTAATTTCAGGCCGGTGCGCGGTGCCTGCGGTGTGAGGTGCCGCCGCGCTGGTTCTCCACGGTTGTTCCTCCGCGAACGAAATCGAATCGGGCGGACTCCTTCGGTGTTTTTATCGGCCGCAGAGATTTGAATTATGATCGGTGGACGGTCGCGCCCCGGCGCGGTATCGGTGGCCGATTAATCTTCGATTATCGCGCCGGATTTGGTCATTAAGGGACGGGCGCAGGCAGCCCGAAAGAATCGTAAAATATGATCGGCTTTTTCTCGGGGAACTGCCGCGACGGGAACCCGCTTTGACGGCGCGGAGCGGAGCGGTGGCCTCCTCTTCCTCGCTTCCGTTCGCCCCGGGAAAAATGGTAACTCCGACACGGAAATAATTAATGTTCCGCGAAGATAGGAGAAGCTCCGTGAAAATTTGATTCCACCTTTTTCCTCCGTGCCGTACCGTCTCCTCCTCTTCCCTCCTCTTATCCTCTGAGGAAAGAAGAGAAAGAAGATGTATATATGTATATAATATATATGTATATAGTTAGAGAAGAGACGAGGCGCCAACAATTTTTTCCCAGGCCTCCGCGGAGGGGCCGCTGAGATCGATCGATCACGGTTTAATTACTGTGGCGTGCCTTCGTTTAAAAGTTAGGCCAACTCCGCGGAACGACCGGCGCGCCGCGCACAGAGCCTAAGTGGTCTAATTCTCGGCCACAAAATGGCTGTCCTCCGGCTCCCCGGTAGCTCATTAATCGAGCCCGTACCAGAACCTCGGATCTCCGCGCGCAGCTCTTTATCTGCTCGCGATCGTGGGAAAACGAGTTCGCGTTACCCACCGACGCCGTTGCCGACGCTAACATAGACGCCGACACCGACGATGGATTCTGTTGGCGATCGATCAGCTCGCTACCTCACCTTCGCGTTGCATTCTTTCCGCGTTCCCACCAAGATCCGAACGAACGCTTCAAATTGTAACTTGCAATTTCAATCACACTGCTCGACCATACTGTCGATCATCGAATTGTGTAAATTAATGCTAATGATTAGACTGCGGATCTTTATGCAAAATCTCGGCGCGGGATGATGCTTCCATATTACAGGCAGACCTGGATCGTTTCTGCGACTGGTGTCACAGGAACGGTCTGGATCTTAATATTAAGAAATGCCATAATATGCGGTCCTCCCGTCGTTCTGTACCTCATATACAGGGAGGTCCGGTTAAGTACGAACACCTAGATATCTTGGCTATTATTAGTCGTACAAAAAATCTCCACAGAATAAAGTTGTACTGTTTCAAGGGGCGAATTTGATGATGGTAAACATTTTTCCTCAAGGTCATTTTTTTACAAGATTACAAGGTCATTGATATTTTTTTAATGGAATGAGGTATTTTTTAACTTCCCGATTTTATAGGGAAGTTATTGTAATTACCCCGAAAATCGAAAATCGAATTTTTAGCAGATCTTCAGGTTTCATGGTCATTGGAGTCATTTTAGACTATTTTTATCAAAATGTCGGTATGTGTGTGTGTGTGTGTGTATGTGTGTGTGTGTGTGTGTGTGTGTGTGTGTGTGCGTGTGCGTATGACCGTTTCTATGGTATCAAATTTTTCGTTAACGTTTTCAGAAAAAGTAACAACGCGATCGGAATGATGAATGATGCAATCGATGTGCCCCGCTGTAACTTAGAGCTGATTAGATTTTGGTCTATATTGGTCAAGTAGTTTTTTAGTTTTTTTAGTTTTTTTCGAAAGAAGTTCATTCAACAATGCAATTTATACGAGAGGACGGAAAGTTTCCACCGAAGAAACAAACGTAATTACACAAAAAATTTTTTTTTCGATTTTTTTAAAATTAGAAAAAAAATTTTTCTTTTTTTTTTTAAAATCTTTTTATGTACCTTACGATGATGTTTCCGCTTACAACAATCGAAAATTATCCCAATGCAAGAGTGAGTTAATCATCTCTACTCCCGAGAATACATTTTCAAAGAATATCGATGAAAGTACAAAAACATTTATATTACACTCTTTAAATAAACAATCAGTTCAAAACGAATTGTTAACTGAGATTAAATTGAAAATTAATATAAAATATATGATAATTAATAACATTGATGTTGAAGACGGATTGGTTAATGGAGCATGCGGAATATTAAAATTTATTACTTTTCAAGAAAATACTAAAATTCCGTCTATATTGTGGTTAGATTTTCAATTGGCCATAGTAGGAGTGAAAGTAAGAACTCGTTATCGTGATTATATGAAAAACGCAAATATAAATCAATATTTAAAACCAATAATAAAAATATCGAATCAAGTAAATATGTCGAGTGAGGAAAAATATCAAATCACACGTAGTCAATTTCCAGTGGTTCCTGCTGAAGCGATTACGATTCATAAAAGTCAGGGATAAGAAACATACGAGAAAGTATGTTTGGATTTTAAAAAATCAGAAAGGCGAACTTTACAAATGTTGTATGTAGCACTGAGCAGAGTTTCAAAATTGAGCGCGGTTTATATATTTCGGGACAATTTAAATTAACAGTATCGAAGAAAACCAAGATCAATACTGCAACCCCGGATAATGAGGAGTTGTATCGTTTGCGAAAAACTAATTAAGACAATTTATTTTGCAACATTAGTATACTATAACAAGGAACCAAGCGAGCAACGAGCCTGCGATGTTCGTTTAATGCGACGCCATATAGCAAACATTTTGATAAGTAGAAAACTATTGAATTTCCCTGAAAACGTATAATCTTCTTAATACGTACACTTAATAAATAATAATAATAATATACAGCAACTAACGAATCGGGAAGTTCTTTGTGTTGCTCGTGGAGAGTCACACACAAAATGAAAGACATTAATAGCTGTGAGCCCTATACTAGCCATGCGTACCACTAACATTCTCGCAAGAGCAGTCCTGCCCGCGAGCTCGCGAAGCGAGTGAGCAACAACAACCCTACTCGCGAGCGAGCGAAGCGAGCGAGCAACAATAGCCCTCTAGTTAATACATCAATCGATGCAGCTGGACATTCGTTATAAAAAAGTACTAACCCATGTATGTCGATTATTTTTTTCCCTATTATGTCTAGTAGGTTGAGAATGATATAATAGTACGTTTAAATGGTTCTAATATTTTTGCTCATTTAAATTACACCTACTCATTGTTGTCATAAATCTCTTTCGATTGAAACTGCAACGATTAACTTAAACATGACCATCAAGTTGCACTTAGATATTTATTAGTAAAATTGTCCAAAAATTGTAGCACATAGCATTCGACATAATTCAGCACGATTATGACTTATTTCGATCAGCTTCGCTTCTGTATCTTCAACAATCTGAAAGGTCCTCATCAAGATCCTCAATCCGAAACTGAATCTTCTGGCGTCTCGAACCCTAATATCCAAGATCTGTGAAACATCGTCAAGTTTCTCAAGCGTCTCAATTGAAATTGAATCTTCTGATGTCCCGAGCCCTAATTTCTTCGATCACGATGTACACGAACTTGCGTACGCATTTTCTACGAACTTTTATATCTCCTACAATTCGAAGTGAGGTTCTATCAAGATTCTCATCAAGGTCCTCGATTGAAATGGAATCTTTTGGTGTCTTCAGCCCCAATATCCTCGGTCCTCGATCAATTTCAATTGTAAATATATCTCGTAGGATCCGAAGGTACTCGATCCTGCGAAATCTTTCTATTTCGCAGACGTCCAGACCCCGCGTCATCGTCCCGAGGCAAGCGGGGCAAAGCAAGTCAAAGCGAGTCGAGGCGTCGCGACGCACGTTTCTCCTTCGCAGGAGCGTTATCCGACGCCATACGTCGTCCGGATAACGCGCAGGGGTGCGAGGGTCGGCAAGAATAATGCGGCCGTTTTCCAGAAGTCGTCGACGAGAGGGGTGAGCCGTAGGAGGAGGAGGAGGAGGAGGGCGAAATGGATTCTCGCGAGTTTCCATGGGATGGGATATGGTGTTACGGGGCGAGAAGGGGGTCCGTGCCGGAGGGGGAGGGTACCACGGGCCAGGGGAAAACGGCTCGGGATACGAAACGACGGGCGAAAAAGTGGCCGCGATTCGTATAAAGTGATTTTAAGTGAGAGTCAGCTCGCCCCGTTTCTCTCACCGGCAGAAAGTTCGCCCCGGCTGAGATATGGCTGCAAATATTAAAATCTGTTGGCCGGTCGTCAAGCTTTCCAACCTGGGCCGTGTTCGCCCGGCGAATCAGTGGTTGCCATTTCTCTTCGCGGCCGACTGTTTAACGATTCTGGAACCCCGTCCTTTTTACGCCCGGCTATCCCCTCGCTATCCCTACAGGATGCGGATTTTCATGGTTCATTTCGACGATGACGCGAGCCACCCCTCTCCCCCTCCGTCTAGAACCGGCCATTTCGCGCGAGAGAAACGGCCCTTCGCAGACTGATCCTCTCCCAGGGCCTTAATCCGAGCGATTCTTGGACTGTAAGAGAATTTATGCGGACAAGATCAACAGACATAATTGGATTTCGTCCGAAAACTTTGATGGTTATTATACGGTTTTAAAAGGAACGTGTTCTTACCATTAATAGTATGATGAGTAGACTGCGGATCTTTATGCAGAATAAAAAATGTTTGCATTGATTGCAAGACACACGAGCGAAATAAAAATTTCTTTCTTCTTTTAATAATCTGATTAAGTTGAAGCCAATACGCCGATGTCTTTAAATCTCTTGAATATGTCAACAGCTTTAAATCGTGCTTACTCATGTTTATAATAAATGCATAAAATCCGCAGTCTAATGATGAATGACAAAAGTAATAGAATGAATCAAGCCAAATTTTGTATCATTCAACATACCGTGTCGTTCATGTTGGTTTTACACTAGGACCCAGCGTCCATTCAAAAAGACAATGGAATTTGTGGAAGAGGTTTTTGAATTATTAAAGCATTGGTATATTACGGCGCTCCGCTTGTTCTTTAATTTAATTACACGGAGCGGTTCTATTCGAGTGCCACTGCTGAATGAAGATTGATGAATACCGTTGATGGATGTTTTAATAGTAACTAGGTTATAGAAATGAAATCGTGTTACTGCTAGGAGGACCATGTAAATTAATTCTACACCGAGATCTCCGTTAGGAGTCCATTACTTGTGACAACCCCTTACAAAGTGCAACAAATATGTGCCGAAAACATTCTTTTTTCGGATTTCACCAATTTTATTACTACGTTTTTATTAGCTCGCTTTCTTGTCTGTCTATCTGTTTGTTCGGTACAAATTTTGCAATTGATTTTAAACTAACTTCCCGATGAGCTAGAGACTTGAAATTTTAAACATAGCTCTTTAAAAAAATTTTTAAAAAAGCCTATGCGTCGAGGAGATATAAAGTATTAAATTTAACCGTTACACCTCCCCGCGCCACGTTTTTCGTTTTAAATCTTACAAGTATTTTCATAGCTACTAAAAATTCACAATCACAAATTTTCAGGATTATCTGTACGGGGTTAGAAAAAATTATTTTATACTTTTTAGTCCGTTTTTTAAACGTGGCGTTTTTAAAAATTTTATTTTATACTTTTTAGTCCGTTTTAAAAACGTGGTATTTTTTAAAAATTTATTTTTATTTAAATAATTTTTAACACGTTGTGACTGTCATTCGCTGAATTATTGTTTAGACTGAATGAATACATCTTAGTAAGAGAATTTGTTTCTTCATTACTTCGTTATATTACAGTGTTTCTACTAAGAACATGTTAATTAATTCTACACCGAGATCTCTGTTAGGAGTCCATTACTTGTGACAACTCCTTACAAATTGCAACAAATTTGTGCCGAAAACATTCTTTTTTCGGACTTCACCTATTTTACCACGTTTTTATTAGCTCGCTTTCTTGTCTGTCAGTCTGTCTGTCTGTTTGTTCGGTACAAGTTTTGCAATTGATTTTAAACTCACTTCCCGATGAGCTAGAGACTTGAAATTTTAAACATGGCTCAGAACTGGATGACAATGCAATATTAAAAAAAAAAATTTTAAAAAAGCCTATGCATCGAGGAGATATAAACTATTAAATTTAACCGTTACACCTCCCCGCGCCACGTTTTTCGTTCTAAATCTTTCAAGTATTTTCATAACTAGTTAAAATTCACAATCACAAATTTTCAGGATTATCTGTACGGCGTTAGGAATCTGTATGGGGCTAGAAAAAATTATTTTATACTTTTTAGTCCGTTTTTTAAACGTGGCGTTTTTAAAAATTTTATTTTATACTTTTTAGTCCGTTTTAAAAACGTGGTATTTTTTAAAAATTTATTTTTATTTAAATAATTTTTAACACGTTGTGACTGTCATTCGCTGAATTATTGTTTAGACTGAATGAATACATCTAGTAAGAGAATTTGTTTCTTCATTACTTCGTTATATTACAGTGTTTCTACTGAGAACATGTTAATTAATTCTACACCGAGATCTCTGTTAGGAGTCCATTACTTGTGACAACTCCTTACAAATTGCAACAAATTTGTGCCGAAAACATTCTTTTTTCGGACTTCACCTATTTTACCACGTTTTTATTAGCTCGCTTTCTTGTCTGTCAGTCTGTCTGTCTGTTTGTTCGGTACAAATTTTGCAATTGATTTTAAACTCACTTCCCGATGAGCTAGAGACTTGAAATTTTAAACATGGCTCAGAACTGGATGACAATGCAATATTTAAAAAAAAAATTTTAAAAAAGCCTATGCATCGAGGAGATATAAACTATTAAATTTAACCGTTACACCTCCCCGCGCCACGTTTTTCGTTCTAAATCTTTCAAGTATTTTCATAACTACTTAAAATTCACAATCACAAATTTTCAGGATTATCTGTACGGCGTTAGGAATCTGTATGGGGTTAGAAAAAATTATTTTATACTTTTTAGTCCGTTTTTTAAACGTGGCGTTTTTAAAAATTTTATTTCACACTTTTTAGTCCGTTTTAAAAACGTGGTATTTTTTAAAGATTTATTTTTATTTAAATAATTTTTAACACGTTGTGACTGTCATTCGCTGAATTATTGTTTAGACTGAATGAATACATCTAGTAAGATAATTTGTTTCTTCATTACTTCGTTATATTACAGTGTTTCTACTAAGGAATCGTTGAACTTGTGTGAAATGTATAAAATTCTCGCGGCAGTCAACTCGTTCACAATATTAGAATTATTGTAACAAAAATAATGAATTGCAACTAAAGAAATAAATACTTTTATTCAATACGATTTTATAATTTCACTAATGGTAAAATAATAAAAAACCGGCGTTTCGAGCGGCGCCGGTTCAGCGTTGAAAATAGTCGAATAAATTCATTTGTTTGTAGCGGCGTTGTAATCTGACTGAAGGGAGGCTCGTAATTTCGCGATACAAGCCGGCGAGATTTGAAAGTTATAATTTCGAATTTCGCGGAGGATTTCGCCGGCGGAATGGAGACTCGAGGAACAGAGGGAAGTTGCCGGTTTCGGAGCCAGGGTAACGAACTGAAAGCCACTGTAGAAGAAAGTTGGCGGACACGCGCGACAATGTCGGGCCACCCTTTGGGGTGTGGGTGGCCGACGCGAAGGACCCGGAGGAAGAATGGCCAAGCAGTTTTCCCAGTAAGAAACTTGTTAGGTCAGACGTATTAGCAGAATCGAAGATATATTGCGCGAGCCGTGGAAGTGGTGCAATCGCGAACTGCTGCGAAACGGGTCGCGATCGTAATACTCGTTCCGAGCGACTCGGCGCGAAGCTCGGGTCTCTAATACTTCCAAGAAATTATGACGGCATATTTGTTACAGCCGAGTCACGATTTTCGTTGTTACCGCGTGACGAAATTTCCTCGCATTTAACTTCCACTCGGTCAATCCCGAAAACTAGACTGTTGGTTGGAGAGCTCTCTCTCTCTCTCTGCCTCTCTCACTCTCTTCACTTTCCGAATCTTTTAATCAAGATTAAAGCAATTACGAATTCCGCGGCGCAGGAGAAACGCTCGAACTTAAATTTCAATGCTCCCGGGAATTTCAATCGGAACGTCCTTGGTCTCTTGGACGAGAACGCATTCGAAGTTCGCGGAAAGTGCACTTTGAACTTCTTATTCGAAGGTATTCGTGCTTGGGAACATTCACGGACATCCGGAGACTTTCAGTAGAGAATCCTGTCGACGTTCAACATTGTCAATCCTGTTCTTCCTGGAGGACTCTCCATTTCGCTCGAAAAACCTCGTAAATAACCGGAAGCGATTCTACTTTTTTCTCGGGAGCATCGTTTAGCCGAGGAAACATGCTGCAGAAGCGTACCGACATTATGAAATCGTGCTGGAAAATCGGTCGAGCTTCTGCAACGAGATTCAATTACCCGGAAATTGTTCTACGAGAAAATGTTTCAAACATTTACTTGGTACCAGAGTGCAGCAAAAATTTAATCAACGATTGACGAATAAATTTCTACTTCAATCGTTAAGGAGTGGTTAAAGATGTCCAGTTTGTTTTCTGTAAAATATTCTATTGATTAAAGTTCATTGTTTGGATAAAAAAATTGGGTTTAATTTCAGTCCTTCGGTACATTAGCACAAGAGTGAATATACATATAATATTCAACTGCATATGGGTGTCGCGAGGCAGAGGGAAGGTTTCAGGTCTCGCACAGGGTCAGCAAAAACGAGGACACCAGTGTGAAAAGTCCCGACAGAAGTTCCGCATCCGGTCGAGTAATCTGTGATCGATACTGTCGCTCGCGTAACCGATTAAAACTGTTCTGTGTTGATTCGTTGACGGCGTCCGAGCGTGAGCGAGATAGTAAGAGAGAGAGAGAGAGAGAGAGAGTGAGAAAGAGAGGGGGAGCTTAGGATTTATGGAATCACTTCCGCGCATAATGATTGCCGTACACCGAGCGGCGAACAATTCTTTATTTGCATTTTTATTGTTCGGCCCGCGTATTTGGAAACAGGACCGACGACCGGACAAATGCACCGCTAAATAAACGCTCTAATAAATTCAGCCGGGGGTGGCCGGCCGCGTATCCGGGCCGCATCGACGCGTCCCGACGCCCACGCAAACATTATCCTAGCCTCAATTTTCTACGAAAAGTCGCCGAACCGACACATCGCAGTACTTGCACATTTTTCAGAGCGGACTCGGAGTAAAACATACTTAAAGCACACCCTTCATACGCTAATAAGTCCGTACGTTCGCTTCCTGTGGTTTATCATCGCGCTATGTGCTGTTTAAGCAGGTAGACTCCTTTTTCCAGGATTGAAAGGTTGCGAAAAGTACGCTGAAAATAATGCACTTTGATACAATGCGGGATCATATGGGACTCGAAAGATATCCTTCACCAAAGATTGAAAACTTTGAAGAGTCTCTTTAGTTTATTGAGCATTGTTATCTCAATAAATTATAAACATTAAATCTTAGTACAAAAGATATACTCTAAATATAGACAAATACTATGCATTTGCAGCAAAAATGGACATATAATATTAAATAAATTCTACAGGGTACCAAAAAGAAAAGAGGTAATTTTTTCGGTAGCAAATAGGATTCATAAAATGTTGATTTTTAAATGCTTGTTCTAATCACAATTTTTAAGAAATCTCCTTAATTTTATTATTTTCGAATGTCATGGACATTCAGGAACCTATATACATTGCTTTTTTACCAAATGAACAGCTAGATCGGGCGACTGGACCAGTGTGCGTCTTGCCGGAGAACACATTGCAATTATAAGCACAGAACAATAACACTTCGTTATTCTATATCAAACGGACCATGTCTAATAACGGTACAATGGATGGCGCGTGCTCTCGCTTCAACGACTCGAGAGGATCTGTTCTTCCTTCTTGTCAACAACAACCTCGTTGTCCGGATTCCACAATATCGATCCGACAGACGACTTCTCTCGATCTCTGCGATATCTTCAGAATATCACAGGGGAGACAACTTCATCTCAAACCGTCGCACAGTGGTAAAATGTCTAATTCTAGCTGGACAAAAATAATTTTTCTCAATTATTGAAAAACATATTTCATTGAGAAAATATATTATTAGACATACTGAACTAAATAATTCTAACATTATATCTCATTATTTCCATTTTTTATCGATTAACAACTAGTTGAATGTTCCGAAACTGCGGTGAATTTTTGTGTCGTGCATTGAAAAATGAAAAGTAAGTACATATTCAACTAATTTATATTTTCTCGTTTTGGTTTAAAACTAAAAGGAGGAAGTAAATAAAATAAACTATAATCAAAAGCGTTTCTTTCATGAATGAGTTAATAAAGTAAGATTATACTTTGACTCAAGCATACTCAAGCTGCAATATTTTTGTATATTTTATCTATATGAATTACCTAACAATGTCGAAGAAAAACTAGCTGCTACAACCTGCTACTTATTGAGAAATCCGATCCGATTAGATCGCTTAATTATAGTTTGTAATACAAATATTATATGTAATAAAGTTACTGTAATTATAATTTTCAAAAAGAGTGATTATATTAAAGTGATTTTCTTATATTTACAGACTTTACCTTCTATAAGTCAGAAATATATAAATATAAGAAAAATATCAGTTTGTTATCATTTTTATGTTCAATTCCTTTATAACAAAAAAATAAGTGTCATAATAGTAATTATCAAGTATCAAGAGGATATAAATTATTCAAAAATAATTTTGTCCACCTAAAATCGAAACATTTACCATTGTGGCGTCGTAACAATACGAACGCGGGGTTTTTCAGTAGTCAAAAACGCTAGATAAAAGATCGATCTAGGGCGCTATCTCCCTCAAAAGTCCTATTTTTTCGTTTACGAGGCGTAATTTGCATTATTCGGAAACATACAACTGCGCATGTAGCTATTTTCATAGCAACATGCTGCCGAATAATGCAAATTACGCCTCGTAAACGAAAAAATAGGACATTTATCTAGCGTTTTTGACTAGTGAAAAACCCCGTGTTTGTATTATCGAGAAATGCGAACACGAATCCCGCACCCTTGCATCCTGGAAAGTCGTGTAGAATCGATACAGAAAAAGTTTCCTCTTAGCGGCGCACAGTGGTCCAAATCGAGAAATTCAGTGACTTTTTGTTATAACTTTTGTACCGTAAGAGATATCGGGATGAAATTTGCACTAAAATTCATTAAAAAAATAGTCAATTTGAACTAAAGAAAAATTAATATTTTTTTAATTCGTTAAACAATAATTTTTAATTAATTTTCATTGATATTTTTCACTAAAAAAAAAATTGTTTAAGTACAATCTTCCAAACCATTTTTTCTTTCTAAGTGTGTATTTTATATTTATGTTTCACACATGCAATGTTTAATGAATTGAGAAAAATGTAAATTTGAGGAGTCGGGTAAGGTAAAAACGTCACATAACTGTGTCGAAAGATATTTTTTATAATAATTGATAATATTTGTAATATTGTATATAATATAAAATAATTTAGTCACATTTTTGTAAATTTTTTGTGATAAAAATGTGATAACAATGATGGTTTTATAATATAATAATAATAACATGAAACATAACAAAATAATATTTGTTTATACTTTGTCAGTCTTCATTTCAGTCTGCCTTTTCTATTATTTAATTATTAATAATTCAGCTTCTGGTTCTAAATTTTGTATTCTTTTCTTACATGATTTCACTCGCATTGCTGACATGTGCGGGTCCGATGTCAATAAAAGTCTATAAAATACGTCTTCATTTGTTAATATTCTGTCTGATTTTCTTGTATGTTTGTATCTAAATTGTTTAAAGTCTTTGTGACGTGCCTCTCCTTGCGCTCTTCTTGAGCCTCCTCCGATAATTGTCCGATTGGTAAATAAACACACTAATAAAACTTAAGCTTAGTTTATAAAGTAAATTGAAACACTACGAATTATCAACACAAAACATAAAGTTATTAAAACGAAATAAAAATCAACAGCGGAAAAATGCTCTGAGCAGTCTCACTGTGGCAGCTCGAATGGTTCTGTCTAAACTAAATGCAGACCGAAAGTGGAAGACTCATTCGAAGCCTTATCTGCACCATAGCATAAACATTTCAAGTAACTCTAATCCAAACAGTTCGTTGAAAAGAACTCTGATCGCTTTGGAAGTTTGGTCGGAGAATACAAGTGTAGTCCGTAAAACGGAAGGGGACGCACGCGGCGCGACGTAACATTGTCAGTTTTAAACTGCTTTAATTTGGAAAGGCGGAAGAGTGCGGAAAAGATTTTTATACCATAATATAGCGGAAGGTGTACTGAAAATAGTCCAATTTGTTAGAAACTGGGACTTCCTGGGACTTTAAAGATATCCCTTACCGATTACAAAAAATTTTTTAAATTTTCTCCATTTAGTCCAGCATTAACTTTTAATATATTATGCAGACTAATTAATAATGTAAGATACGATTTCTTATCGCAAAAATCTGCTCTTTAATTTAAAAAAAAAAGCGCGAGAAAATATTAAATAGGAACGTCAGGGCATCGCATCAAAGTGAAGAAATTTTTCTCGTGAAAAATACTCTTCTTAAAATGTCCAACTTTCAACATTTATTACAACAATAATATTTAGTAAATTGTACTAATTTGTCCATTTCCGAGGTCTATGGACATTTGGGAAGCAATGTTCATTGATCAGGTATCGATACAAGAAAGTTCGTTTTTGGGCCAAAAGTCACTGAATTTCTCGATTTGGACCAACACATCGGACCGACACATCGACCTTTTACTGGCTGTGTTCGCCGGGAAGAGCTATCGGCAGTACACAGAGCGATCTTCTTTTAATCACAAGAGACGGTCGAATAAGAGCGACTGATCTCGCCGCGGTGGTAGAACCACAGAAGACAAAGGTGAAGGTCCGGGTTAGGATGGTCGGTGGCCCGTTCACCGGAAAATCCTCGCGCGCTTGAAAACGTCGCCGGTAGCATCGCCGGCATACGAAGTGGCGTTCGGTAAACATGCCGCTTGGCTTTTCAACTCGCCGGGGCTTGAAGCTTGCGAGGCTTATTCAAATCGTCCGGGCGAGGGTGAGCGTCGGCTAGAAACCAACTAGTCCGGACCAGTCCGGACCAGTTGAGAGCCGAGCGATGCCAGAGAAGACTCTCTTTTTTCCTGGATCGTGCCTCCAATCTTCCCGACTTCTTTAAAAAAGAGAGAGAGAAAGGGAAAGAGAGATCTGGTGGGAGGTGCGAGTCGGCACGGAGGCGATTACTATTATCCGGGCCCGAAATAACACTCGTCACTATTTCACCCAGGATCGCAGGTTCAGAGACACGCGGAGCGTTCCTCTTTGGCGCGTTAGCGTGGGAAGAGAGAAACGAGGAGAGAGAGAGAGAGTTTGTGTGTGTGTGAGTAAAAGAGAGAGAGAAGCGATTAGCACCGGGAGAAGTCGTTCGAAGCGATCGTTTCTATTCAGTGGGTTCTCCATCGCGGTGCAACGGGCGCTTTCGGAGCGATGCAATGGCGTGCAAGCTTGCGCCCGCTCCGTTCGGCGCGCCGACACGCAGCGATATAACGTTAAACTCGGCTCGAAGCGTTATAATATATTAGCTCGCTCGATTCCTCGCTCGTCGGCATTACCATACGTAGCGGTGGATTCGCGTGATGGAAGTCTTCGCGCGTCAATTGCCAAGGCCCTATTGAGAGAAATACCGCGCGGCGCTCGACTCAAACTCGACTCGACTAGATTCGAATCGACTCGACTCGACTCGTCTAGACTCGGGTTTGTGTGCGAGGCGTGTGCGCGTTCGCGCTGGAAAGCGACTATTAAGTCAGACAACTGGGAAGCGTGTTAAATTTCAAGGGAATGGTTCCCCAATAGTAATAGCCGAGTGGTGTCAGACGAGCAGAAACATTATCGTAAGTGGTGAGAGAGACTCGGCATGGTCGGACAGCCCAGCTTTAAGACCCGACCGAGTAGAAATTGGAGTAGACTACCCCCCTCTCTCTGCCGTGTTACTCTCACCTCTTCAATTTCTCCCTCTCTCCCTCTCTCTCTCTCTCTATCTAGGTTCTACCCTCTTCATCGACACGCAGACCCCCAGCTATCTCTCTTTATCTCCACCGGTCGCTGTTTCTCCGGCGAGCAAGACCTTCGCTCCATTGATCTCTCCGGCTTTGATCAGCAGCGTAAACGGCTCGCCTTTCCCCCGGCCGTTTTTTTAAATATTTAAGAATCCGCCCGGATTAAATGGGCGTCTCGCATCCACCACGCTCCAATTAACACTCCCACGCGATGTCTTTTTCGTTACGGAAACCGGTCGAACTGCTGAGCGCCCTCGTTCCAGCCCTCGAACCTGGTCAAGATAATTCAAAGATATGGAACTCGCGCGGCGGCAATAGTAAAAGTGACCCATTTCGAATTTTTCGCGTTACGATCGTTGAAACTGGGAACTTTCAATTTTCTAGTTTCTGGTAAATGTTTCTAGCAAAATTGACGAGCTGCAAGAAAATAATGTAACTGTGTATTAATGTAATTTATTCAGCAATGATCACAGCTCGTATCAAATCCCCGGATGAGCAACTAATTTTTATAAAATCTCCGTGCTCCCTGTAACATACACGAGAGAGCTGAATGCTGTTAGGCCTCGTACAGACTAGAACATTTCGACGAACTGCGCCGCGAACCGCGCATTTCGACGAACATTTCGACGAACGCTGCCGCGCGCATTTCGGCGCGCACGAACGTGAACGGGTGGCACTTACAAATCTGTTTGCAGGATAGATAGCATGTCCTAAATATTCATAATAAATGTTTCGCTCAGCCAAACCGAAAAGGGCTCGATGTGTGACCAACCTTGTTGTTTACGCTCTCGGAACTTAACCCTAAAAACCCGGGATTTCCCGAATCCCGATGTCGGGTACGGGATGGGAAGCCTCGTATCATGTCGGGACGGGATCCCAAAAATCCTGAGTTTTTCCGGAGAATATTCGGGATTCCCGATGGTGTTCGGGTTTCCCGTGAATTTTTTCGGGATTTCTGCAGGGGCGTGCGAGATTCCCGAAAATGTTCAGAATTCCCGTAAAATATCCGGGAAAAGAATTCAATGTTTTCATAGCAAGGGCCTCTTTAATAATTTGAGACGAATTGTGAAGTAGAAATGTAATTTTTCCAGATAATTTAAATCACCGATATCTTTGTTTATAAATTTCTGTCTATTTCTTGACATTTATTATGAATATTTAGGATACGCTATCTATCCTGCAAACAGATTTGTAAGTGCCACCCGTTTGCGTTCGTGCGCGCCGAAATGCGCGCGGCGGCGTTCGTGGCACCGTTCGTCGAAATGCGCGCCGAAATGCGCGCCGAAATGTCATAATATCTCACAAATTCAAGTCATTTAATCTCGAATCTGATGCTTCGTACAGACTTGAACATTACAACTTAATAATTGTCAACATTTTCTGTATTTGTTTGTGTAGTATACGCCGCTACAGCTCCCATAGTTGTTCCGCAAGGAAGTCTGGAAATAGCACAAATCCGTTCCGATCGCCGTTCGTCGAAATGTTCGTCGAAATGTTCGTCGAAATGTTCGTCGAAATGCGCGGTTCGAGGCGCGGTTCGCGGCGCAGTTCGTCGAAATGTTCTAGTCTGTACGAGGTCTTACGATTCGTAGGAGGTAAAGTAGTTAAAAAAGTAATCACCGAGCTGAAATGTCAATATTTTTGTGCTTTAGCATTCCCAAGTAAATTACTGCGATTCCGTAGGACTTTTTAGAACAGTTGCTCTAGAATCTTTCCGTGGTCATTCCATCATAATTTTGGAAACGATGAGAAAAATCAGTTCGCTTCAGTCTCTTTTGAGCTGCAATTTCCTTCTTATATACAGATCCCATAATATCTCAGAAGTGATTAGCTTGATTACTGGTTGCCGATAAGCTGTCAAATAAAGCTCCCGTTGACGCCAATCTAAGCAACGTCGACCTAGAAGCAAATCCAGCGACGATTCGGACGTCTCCGCAATTATCTCCGCGAGTTTTACAAATCTATTTGCAGCGGCTACTGACCGTTTCATAATAGGGCGATCGGAAATCGAGCCGTGGCAGAGATGTCCCGAAATAATCGGAGTTGAACTTTGCTGATAAATGGCGCAACAACTTCGTCCAAGTATTATGATACAGGAAATGCTAAATACGGATCGGTTCGTCCGTGGTATGCGCGTCACCGACGACGACGAGACTGCAAGGACAAGGAGGACGAAGAGGACGACCTCTTTGTCCGTTCCGGCGCACCGTCCGTTTTCTTTCCGCTCGATCGTCTCCTTTTTCTGCCGCTCGGCTCCTTTCTCCGGAGACCCTCTGCCTCGTCCACAGGCGGCGGCTGCTTGTTAAATTTTTACGGCCAGCAGTTTTTGTGAGGACGACTCGCGAACAGACGCTTCGCGTCATCGGTTAGCCTTGTCGTCCGGAATTTATGACGGTCGACGGTCGGCCACCGTGGCCCCGTGTCGTCGATACGTTTAATCGTCGCGATTGCGCCCCCAAAAGCGACGCGCGACATGCGAAAATCGTGTCCAATTGCGGCGAACACAATAAAGACCTTCATTCCTTAAAACCAAGTCCACAAAATTCATGCCAATAAAAATGACTATTTTACATTACTTCGTGATAATATTAGGTGTGCAAATAAGTTCGTTCCCCTTCTTCTCCCAAATTCAAGATTTTCTTACATGAAATCTAATAAAATCTTGTCTGGTGTGACTCCCAATCTTTCTGCCAGTTCTTCTTGCGTCTGGGTCGCATTTTCGTTGAGCAACCCATCTAACTCACTCTCATCGAACTTCCTCGGTGCGCCTAAATGATCGTCGTCTTCCAAATTAAAATTTCCAGCTTTAAATCTTTGGCACCACTTTTTGCGTGTTCTTTAAGATACTACGTTCTTACCCAGTGCCGCACAAATAATATTCGTTGCTTTAACAGCTGGTTTCCTAAGCTGGAATGCAAAGAGTAAGCAGTGACGCAAATGATGCTTCTCGCACGCCATATTGCTTGAAATTGTTACATAGGACTGGAAACTCTTAGGCCTCGTACAGACTAGAACATTTCGACGAACCGCGCCGCGAACTGCGCCGCGAACCGCGCATTTCGACGAACATTTCGACGAACGGTGCCACGAACGCGAACGGGTGATACTTACAAATCTGTTTGCAGGATGGATAGCATATTCTAAATATTCATAATAAATGTCAAGAAATAAACAGAAATTGATAAACAAAAACATCGGTGATTTAAATTATCCGAAAAAATTACAATTCTACTTCATAGATTCCGGTCGGGACGGGAATTTTTCTTGGGATCGGGACGGAATCCCGAAAATTATTCGGGAAATATTAATAATAATATAAAAAATATAAGTATCATTAGTGTTATGCCCAAAGACTTTGAAGAAATTGTTACTAAAAAGTTATACAGCTCTGTCTCTCTCTCAATATGTGAACAGCAACATGGCTTCGTGAATAAGCGATCGACAACCACAAATCTAGCAATGTACTGCAACTTTGTCTCATCAGCTTTGGATGGCAATCTACAAGTTGACACAATATTTACTGATTTCTATAAAGCTTTTGACACTGTAAATCATTCCCTTCTAATCGATAAGCTTTCTGCTTTGGGCTGTAAGGGTAATCTATTGGCATGGCTAAAAAGTTACCTTAAAAACCGGCTACAAATTATACGTATACGCGGTTGCCTATCATCCCCAGTAATTGTTCTATCCGGAGTACCACAAGGCTCCCACCTGGGGCCTCTACTATTTATAATATTCATTAATGATTTAACCTCCATTTTTCAACATTGTAAATTTCTACTATTTGCAGATGATTTAAAAATCTTTAGCATCATCTCGTCCCTGGATGATGCTTCCAGATTACAGACAGACCTAGACCGTTTCTGCGACTGGTGTCACAGGAACGGTATGGATCTTAACATTAAAAAATGCCATATTATGAGGTCCTCCCGTCGTTCTGTACCTCTTATATATCCTTACCATCTAAATGACTGTATTCTCTCCTCAATAACAGATGTTAACGACTTAGGAATTCACTTCTCCTCTACCCTAAACTTTTCCAACCATTTTTATCACATTGTCAACTCCGCTTCAAGAATGCTCGGTTTCATACTTCGTTTTTCCACAGATTTTCATTCAATCCATACACTTAGGTTGCTATACATTACCCTTGTCCGTCCCCAGTTAGAATATGCTTCAACTATATGGTCTCCGAAAAGCGTTAAATATGAAAATATGCTAGAGAGAGTGCAGCATAAATTCCTCAGGTTTTGTGCATATAAGACAAACAACCCAATGTCATTATTTGATCACAATTACTCTATAATATTAAACACAGTCAACCTTGAAACATTGTCTGATCGTAGAACAGTTTCCGACCAGAGCTTTATCTTCAATTTGATTAATAATAATATAGATTGTCCCGCACTCCTGAGGCAAATCAACTTCTACGTACCTGAACGTGTGTTGAGAACGAGAGCAGGATTTCAAACGATGAAATCCAAATCCTCATATGGAACAATAAATCCATTAAATCGCATTATTGCTAACTCTAACATATTTTACAACAATATCGATTTTTTCAATGGCACGTTACAGGCATTCAAAGCAAAATTGCGCAATACTATTTGTTAATTATATCTGTATTTCTTTATTTTCGCGCGGTCCATTTTTATGTTAATTTTAGTTAAGACTTAGATTAAGAGTTTAGGTTAAGACTTTCTTTTGTTATGTCGTTTTTTTTTTGTTTTTATCAGTTATACGGTAAAAACTGTATACATATGTACAAAAGGACCTCGGTCCGTATATAATAATAATAATAATAATAATAATAATAATAATAATAATAATATTATCGGGGATCCCGGATATTTTACGGGAATTCCGAATATTCTCGGGAATCTCGCACGCTCCTGCAGAGATCCCGAAAAAATTCACGGGAATCCCGAATATTCTCAGGAAAAACTCAGGATTTTTGGGATCCCGACATGATACGAGGCTTCCCATTACGCTGGGAACGGGATGGGAAGCCTCGTATTATGTCGGGACGGGAACCCAAAAATCCTGAGTTTTCCCGAGAATATTCAGGATTCCCGATGGTGTTCGGGTTTCCCATGAATTTTTTCGGGATTTCAGCAGGGGTGTGCGAGATTCCCGAAAATGTTCAGAATTCCCGTAAAATATCCGGGAAAAAATGCAATGCTTTCATAGCAAGGGCCTCTTTAATAATTTGAGACAAATTATGAAGTAGAAATGTAATTTTTCCAGATAATGTAAATCACCGATGTCTTTGTTTATAAATTTCTGTCTATTGCTTGACATTTATTATGAATATTTAGGATATGCTATCTATCCTGCAAACAGATTTGTAAGTGCCACCCGTTTGCGTTCGTGCGCGCCGAAATGCGCGCGGCGGCGTTCGTGGCACCGTTCGTCGAAATGTTCGTCGAAATGCGCGCACAAATGCGCGCGGCGACGTTCGTGGCACTGTTCGTCGAAATGTTCGTCGAAATGCGCGCCGAAATGCGCGCGGCGACGTTCGTGGCACTGTTCGTCGAAATGTTCGTCGAAATGCGCGGTTTGCGGCGCGGTTCGCGGCGCAGTTCGTCGAAATGTTCTAGTCTGTACGAGGCCTTAGAGCGCTCATCGCGATTCTTCTTAAAACTAGAAGAACGCTCTTTCAGATGGCACCAAAATCGGGAAGTAAAAAAGGGGAAGGAACTTATTTGCATACCAAATAACAAGAACGCGTCTACCCAAATTTTTTCAAGAAATAAATTTGTTGAATAATTCTATCTCTCTCTCTCTCGTTATTGTGAATCAATTCACCAAAAAACCATGTATTGAATTACAACTTTATTAGGAGGTGGAATATAATCAAAGTTGTGTAAATATTGGACGATCTAGAAAAAGTGTCCGAGCATAGAATAAACACATTCCTACGACGATAGTTGACGATTTCCCGATTGTCTAACATGGTCCAGCATAGTGAACATTTCGCGCGCCTGTTACGCGTTCTTCCGCCAGGTTAATAATTATTTCGCGGCAACGACGGGCCGGATTGTCGCCCGGTTGATTTCTGGCTGACGGTCGTCGACGTTGAAATTCCCCGAAAACCGGTCGACAGGTAAATTCCAAATTTCCGGGCTTTTTAACTGGTTTTCCGGGACGTTTGACGAACGAACGAACGAACGAGCGAGCGAGCGAATAAGCGAACGGAATGAACGAACTGGCTTGCCGCCGCTCTGGAGTAGAATTAAGTCCTAATGGATTACGTCCGCTGGAAGGCCCTGCGCCTCGGATTAAAATCCATCACCCGTAGATACTATTAAACCTTTCGTAGAATATCCTCCTTGACGGATCACCGGATGTACGGCCGCGCAAGCGCGTGCTCCTCGTGTCACACGTCGACAAGACGAAGCACGGCGTCGCCGCGAGGTCCTTGGATTTCAATAAAAATGTCAAATTTTATTTTCAAATTCGCCCCCGAGAGCGTCGTCCGCCCATCGTTCATGTTCCTTGTCAGCCTCGCGTTCTGGTTCTAGATCTTTTCCATCCTTTCTCGCTACAGGCAGACGTCCAATCGCGACTGCGGCGTTAGTTTTCCATGAAAACCCGATCTACGGCTTCGTATCGCGACCGCGAAAATGACACGCCTCGAATTCTGTCCGACTTTTTCGAATAGTCTACCACACAGTTGTGCAGAATTACAATTGAATTACTCCCGGAATTATAATTACAAAGTAATTGAATTACGTTGTAATTCAGTTATATTGTAATTTATAATTCAGGTCTTCATTCAATTAAATTACAATGGAATTTGTAATTCCAATTGGAGTACAATTGATGTAATTCGTAATTGCAATTAGAGTAGAATTATAAAATACTTTCTAGTTAAATTACATTAATTACGAATTACGATGTAATTGAATTAAAATTAAAAATTAAAGAATAATAGAGGTTGAAGAATCCATGTGAAGGTTTCAAACAGAAGGAATTTATTATTTATAAATTTATAATATCTGAACAGAAATAACTTCTGCATTACGCATTTTTATAATTTCAACCATAAACATGAAATAGCGTTACGTATTATGAACGAGTATACGAAAGAAAAACAAAAATATATCGCACTTCTTCAAAGGTCTGGGCTGTAATTTAGGGAGTTGTATTTTAATTATATTTGTGGTGCATATGCTGCGTCCGCACGACGACTGTATCGATTATCGATCGATACGATCGAGCGTACATAACCTAGAAGTCAGTGGGTTACGCACGACAAATAGAAAATGTGTTGCGTTACAGTATTGTTACCATATGGTAGATTATATTATCGTATTGTTTAACCAAATATATATTTATACCGTTAACCATTGAAGGTGCTTCTCTGTATTTCTCTGTAATATTGTATTTGAATTACACATCTGATTAAAATACATAGTAATCGAATTAATTGAAAGGGGTTGATATATGTAATTCAGTTACGATGTAATTGTATTACTATATAATTAAAATACAATGTAATTCAATTGCGTAATTGAATTAGAATGCGATTGAATTAGCACAACTCTGGTCTACCACTGTCAATTCTACCAATCGCAAATAAATGCAATTTTCAAGCCGCAGTAATTTCCATCCCACTTTTTAAATATTGTCCACTGTGTACTAAATTCTACTATTTCCGAATAAATTAAACTTTTTAAGCCATAGCGATTTTCGTCTCGCTTTTTCGAAAAATCGACCACCGTGTATTCGAAATTAAATCTTCAAGTCGTACTAGTTTCTGACCGACTTTATCGAGGAGTCGACAATCGTGCGTCGCTAAATGGGACAGCGGGCAGACGGGCCGATTAAAACGACTTGTAATTCGCTTGGATATTCCAGCCCGAAAAATGTCCCGTCACACAACAATTGAATACATACCGTGTCGACGTTCTCGGGGAATTATTTCGAGACTCGTCGCGCGATTTAATAGCGTGCGGACCGTGGCCAGGGATGAGAGAGACAGGAAGAGAAAGAGAGAGAGAAAGGTGTCGCAACGCTCTCGTTCACGGCGAAGCAAATATCGCGGTGACGCGTTACAATGCGCGTTCCATTTGTTTTGATACGAATTACGGGCCCGCGGATGTGAGGGATTACCCGTTAAATAGATTCGGCCGATCGGCCTGACGATCGTTATAATAATTCAAAGCGTTCGTTACCGGTTACGCGCGATATTCTCGCGCACCGACGTCCGGTCATCTAGCAGAGTTATGGCCCGCTCGATTTAACGTCATAATTCTTACATTGTTATGGAAATTTCCTTTAACTCGGCTAATTACCGAATCGCCGGCCCACTTGTTTCCCAGGCCCGCCATCAGAAACATACCGAACACGGTACTCGAGAAAACTGAACGCGAAAACACAGTTTCCGACTCTCAAATTTAGGAGCGGGCTCGTCTTCTTTCAAGATCTTGGCAGTCCTCATCATCGTTCATAATTGGGATGAGTATTAATACTGTTTTAATGTAAATATTTTTTTAACAACAATCCTGTTAATGATTTTAGAGGTTCCTTATATATTATATAACTAGAGGGCTATTGTTGCTCGCTCGCTTCGCTCGCTCGCAAGTAGGGTTGTTGTTGCTCGCTCGCTTCGCGAGCTCGCGGGCAGGACTGCTCTTGCGAGAATGTTAGTGGTACGCATGGCTAGTAGGGCCCACAGCTATTAATGTCTTTCATTTTGTGTGTGACTCTCCACGAGCCACACAAAGAACTTCCCGATTCATTAGTTGCTGTATATTATTATTATTATTTATTAAGTGTACGTTTTAAGAAGATTATACGTTTTCAGGGAAATTCAATAGTTTTCTACTTATCAAAATGTTTGCTATATGTTTATATATTTATATATTTATTATATATTTGCAAAATAAATTGTCTTAATTAGTTTTTCGCAAACGATACAACTCCTCATTATCCGGGGTTGCAGTATTGATCTTGGTTTTCTTCGATACTGTTAATTTAAATTGTCCCGAAATATATAAACCGCGCTCAATTTTTTACCACGTTTTTATTAGCTCGCTTTTTGAAACTCTGCTCAGTGCTACATACAACATTTGTAAAGTTCGTATTTCTGATGTTTTAAAATCCACACATACTTTCTCGTATGTTTGTCCCTGACTTTTATGAATCGTAATCGCTTCAGCAGGAACCACTGGAAATTGACTACGTGTGATTTCTTATTTTTCTTCACTCGAAATATTTACTTGATTCGATATTTTGTTATTATTGGTTTTAAATTTTGATTTATATTTGCGTTTTTCATATAATCACGATAACGAGTTCTTACTTTCACTCCTACTCTGGCCAATTGAAAATATAACCACAATACAGACGGAATTTTAGTATTTTCTTGAAAAGTAATAAATTTTAATATTAGCATGCTCCATTAACCAATCCGTTTTCAACATCACTGTTATTAATAATTATCATATAGTTCATATTAATTTTCAATTTAATCTCAGTTAATAATTCGTTTTGAACTGATTGTTTTTTTAAAGATTGTAATATAAATTTTTTTTTGTACTTTCATCGATATTCTTTGAAAATGTATTCTCGGGAGTAGAGATGATTAACTCACTCTTGCATTGGGATAATTTTCGATTATTGTAAGCGGAAACATCATCTTAAGGTACAAAAAAAGATTTAAAAAAAAAAAATTTTTTTTTCTAATTTTAAAAAAATCGAAAAAAAAATTTTTTGTGTAATTACGTTTGTTTCTTCGGTGGAAACTTTCCGTTCTCTCGTATAAATTGCATTGTTGAATGAACTTCTTTCGAAAAAAACTAAAAAAACTAAAAAACTACTTGACCAAAATGGACCAAAATCTAATCAGCTCTAAGTTACAGCGGGGCACATCGATTGCATCATTCATCATTCCGATCGCGTTGTTACTTTTTCTGAAAACGTTAACGAAAAATTTGATACCATAGAAACGGACATACGCACACACACACACACCGACATTTTGATAAAAATAGTCTAAAATGACTCCAATGACCATGAAACGTGAAGATCTGCTAAAAAATCGATTTTCGATTTTCGGGGTAATTACAATAACTTCCCTATAAAATCGGGAAGTTAATAATCGCTAGTAATTCCTAGCGGTATTATTATCTACATAAAAATTGTAAATTTTACTGGATGTCCTACCAGAGGACCCTTAGAACATTGAACACCACGTCTCCTTTAAAAACGCGACAAATAGCTCCAGGAACTGCATAACGTTTCTGTTGCGAACAGGGCGGCGTTTTTTGTGTTCTTTGTAGTTTTAAGTTATCGTATTGGCGTTAGTTACAAATAATGCGTTAGATTACTTGTTATAAATGATGATTGTACTTCCCCATTGTATTTCCTCGCCTCCCTTAAAGAAAAAAGAAAAAATTTTTTTAAAATACCACGTTTTTAAAACGGACTAAAAATGCAGATAGTCCTGAAAATTTGTGATTGCGAATTTTGAATAGCTATGAAAATACTTGTAAGATTTAAAACGAAAAACGTGGCGCGGGGAGGTGTAACGGTTAAATTTAATAGTTTATATCTCCTCGACGCATAGACTTTTTAAAAAATTTTTTTTAAAATATTGCATTGTCATCCAGTTCTGAGCTATGTTTAAAATTTCAAGTCTCTAGCTCACCAGGAAGTTAGTTTAAAATCAATTGCAAAATTTGTACCGAACAAACAGACAAACAAGAAAGAGAGCTAATAAAAACGTGGTAAAAAAAGGCCTGGGAAGCCGGTGGTGGGCGGTCCGCGCCAAAATAAACATCATTGTCGCTGAGGAGGGGTGGTCGAAGCCGAGGACCGGTGGTGTCCATCGTCGCGAGAAAAACTATTCGAGTCTTGCAGTGTTTCTTGAGTAGTCGAGCGTAACAGATCCAACTCTCCTCGCAACCTCTTTACGAGACTACAGATTTGTATTAATTCTGTCTGCGAGTAAATCTCACACCGTTATCTGCATTCTGGTTCTATCCTATGTTAAGAAATGAACAGTTTCAGAGATGTGATAATCAAGTCTGACAGCAGCAACGACGTTCGGTAGACATGATTTCAGGGCTGTCCCGGAACCGCCAGCGAAGGTAGCGCCAGCAAACAGAGGTGTTTAATCGCGACACGTCCCCGCAATCCTCAGTCGCGGAACTGGCATACATATATGTATCGTTTTCGCACGGTCGAACGAGACCGAGAGCCAGGTAGCAAGCAGGCAGGTGTTGTCGGCGGCTGGTCGAGTATTTTAAAACAGCGCCGCCCCCGTGCACCGGTGGCTCGTTTGAATTTTAGAACGATAGTGGAAACTCGTGTAGCCCGCGCGAGTCGTGAATTTAACTTTCCGGAAGGGAAGGTGGGAGGGCGAAATAGGCGGTGGCGCGAATTAATTCACGACCTTCTGACAAACCGAGTTCACCAGCCGAGGCTGTGTGCCATAGTGTGTGCTTCTCTTCTGCTACCACCCCCCCCCTTACTCTACGAGGACTGGACACGCGTTACCAACAAACCACCCCCACCCGCACCCCCATACCCTATCTGCTCTCGAGCCCATGGGAACTGGGTTTACGATGCAAACGATGCCAAAGTCCTCTCGTTCCTCAAAGATTTCCTCCTGAACACGTTCACGCGAATATTTTATCCGTTTGTCGGTGCTCGACAGATTGCATTCTGGTTCCAATTTGCCATTTAACCTTTCCCTTTACCGCCTCTTGTCTCTGCCCTTTGGAAATGCGTTTAGGAGAAACGTCGAGTCTTCTGGTGAACTTCCTGTTTTAATGAGGTGTCCAAAAAGGTTTCTTGTGTACGCGTATTCCTCTTCTTATTGTGGTAGTATGATGTTACATGCAAGAATGGATGTTATTCCAGGCAAAATTGCTTCGTCTAGAATGGGCCATTCTTTTAATTACAGAATTGATGATGCTTAAGACCGATTTGTTTATTTATCAATTTTTTAGATGAATTTTTGTAGGTACTTCTTGTAATATTAGTCTCGCTATGGTTGCTAACGTAACAGCTAGAAAATAAGTATTTAAATAAAAATAAATTTTTAAAAAATACCACGTTTTTAAAACGGACTAAAAAGTATAAAATAAAATTTAAAAAAAAACCACGTTTAAAAAACGGACTAAAAAGTATGAAATAATTTGTTCTAGCCCCATACAGATTCCTAACCCCGTACAGATAGTCCTGAAAATTTGTGATTGTGAATTTTTAATAGCTTGAAAATACTTGAAAGATTTAAAACGAAAAACGTGGCGCGGGGAGGTGTAACGGTTAAATTTAATACTTTATATCTCCTCGACGCATAGGCTTTTTCACAAATTTTTTTAAAATATTGCATTGTCATCCGGCTCTGAGCTATGTTTAAAATTTCAAGTGTCTAGCTCATCGGGAAGTTAGTTTAAAATCAATTGCAAAATTTGTACCGAACGAACAGACAAGAAACGAGCTGATAAAAACGTGGTAATAAGTAATTATACAGGTGGGAATTTGGCTTTCATGAAAAAAGTCTTTACATTTTATAAATGAGATAAATGTTCGAGTTCATTTTGCGACAAACTCTGAATAGCTTCCTTAATTTCTGGCTGTTCCACTTGCGTCCACAGTGGAACGGTAAAAGTCATATGTCCAGTTAATGGTTGAAAGGTATCGAATAGCAGACACAACTTCTATATTTTCGTGTGTCATAGAATTTCATTTGGAAGATTGTGATCGAACGTTTGAGAGCGGCGGCGAGAGGACGAAGCGGGAGGACGCTCGATTTTCGACGATACCGGCCGATCATGGATTGAAAAGTGGCCATAAATCTTCGTAAATACTTTACGCGGCGCGGATCGGAGCGGATAGGAGCGGAGATCGACGGAACGAGCGGGAAATTTGATCGTGGTCACGGGAAAGGGTCCTCTCTCTCGATGGAGTCGGCGGAATTGAATTTACGGAAACTCGGCCCGCTTGATTAAGCTGCTTCGCGACCAGCTCGTCGATATCCCTACGATTTTCGAGGGGCTACCGAACCACGGGACCCGTGTCGTTAACCTCGTGATACTAACGCGACTCGCATGTAAAGCCGGATCCATTTATATCGAATTCTCCGCACAAAAAAAAGCGAGAAAGAGAGTGGGAGAGAGAAAAAGAAAAAAAAGGAGACACCGACCAAACGCTCCGGGGGCAGTGTCACGAATTCCGAAAGCCAACCGACCGATCGTATTCACGTTACATCCTTTGATTTTATATCGCGACGATTCGAGATGCGGTTCACGTGACTCGCATACATCATAATAATTTTTGCTGTGCTCGCCAGCTGTTGGGAACATGCATAAAAATATACAGTAGAGCGTTTGCGTTTCAAGAGATTTTGCACACCCGAGTAATATTTTCCCCTCGATGCTCTATTGCATCAATTTAGGAAATGTTAACTCTCGGAATTCGAATTTGTTATTTCTCAGCTGTGTTGCTATTATAGCTAGACTGCTGGATGCTAAATTGTGCATAATTGCAATTTTACTCGGTTTTATAATGAGATGTCTCTGAAGAAAGTAGTGAATTTTACTAAACGATGTTGCGGCAGAGTGAACACTTTAGAATTTACTACGTATTTTGCAATATCAAATCTCGAAAATTGAATTTTGTATTAGTAGAACATGATACTGAAGAAGATGGCACGAAATTCAGTAGTGCAACTCAACCACAAGCCAGACGGTTGAAAATTGGCAAAAATTTTCGAAAATCTCGGAAACTGACTTTTGTATTAGAGAATTTCAGTAGTACAACTCAATGATAAGTCAAGACGGTCAAAAATTTTCGAAAATTAAGTAGTGCAACTCAACGACAAGTCAGTTGCTTTAAAATTGGCGAAAGCTTCGAAATTTAGTTCTGTATTAGGGTAACATGATATCGAAGAAGGTGGCGAAAATTTTCGAATATCTCGAAAATTGACTTTCGTATTAGAAGAACATGGAAGTAAAGGAGGTGGCACAAATGTCAGTAGTACAACTCATCGAAAAGTCAGACGGCCGAAAATTTTCGAAAATTAAGTAGTGCAACTCAACGACAAGTCAGTTGGTTTAAAATTGGCGAAAACTTCGAAATTTAGTTTTGTATTAGGGTAACATGATATCGAAGAAGGTGACGAAAATTTTCGAATATCTCGAAAATTGACTTTCGTATTAGAAGAACATGGAAGTAAAGGAGGTGGCACGAAATTTCAGTAGTACAACTCATCGAAAAGTCAGACGGCCGAAAATTTTCGAATTTGTACTATTTACACAACTCCAAATCGGTAATACAATTCAAAGACAACTCAGCCGCAATTTTTACATTTCTGAAATTTCGCCAACATAATAGTAGGCGAAATAATAACATAATGTTCGACGCACGCAACACTCGTGTCGCACATTTATCATATATTTAGTTCCCCAAAGCAAGTGAGTGTGTCTTTATGAACAATATTTGTTTACATTCAATCACTCAATAATAATAATTCATATTTATTTTTTTATATAAATACTTATTTTACAGACGCAATTCAAATTAATCTTGAAAAAGATCCAAACTAGGGTCGAAACGTTGATTATGTTTGAATAAATTAGCAAGATTGCTTGGTTCTTAACAAAAGATCGAACCGTAGCGCCGAAAACATTTAAGGATTTATTATCAGCAAATACGATCGATAGAAAAAAACATATTTATAATAGTAGGGTAGGGGTTCAAATAAATAGTCCATGATGTTGGTATGTAGACAGATAACACTGTCCAACAAATTTCAACTTTTTTTATGTTCCCAGATTACTATTGGGTCCTTCTTATAGAGTTTTTTGCGCTGATTCCGAATCTGTTTTTAATTTTTTCCCTATACGCACAGTTTTTGAGAAATTTGAGTTTGAAAAAATGACCTATTTTTCAACTTTGAACAAATATTGTGATGTTATTATAAAAGATATTGAATTGTTCTTTGCAGCAAAAGATTCTGTGGACTTTCCCGAATACAGTGATATCCAATATTAATACACTATGATTGTTTAAACATGTTTAAACAATGATTAAAGACGGAGAGACACCATTTTTGCACCAATTTTTGAAGATATTTTTAAATTTATCTCAAAAAATAAGGGTCCAGCGGAAAATCGAACTATACCACGCTATAGAGCAGACTTTTATCTTGAAAAACCCCCCTTTGAAGTTTTCGACATCGACGTTTTTACCGAACCAGAAAGCAAAATATCTTCGCCCGACATGAGTTGCCGCCAGTGGCGCTCACCACTACAACGGTCGTTCGCCGCTCCGTATCCCGTCGCTGCGCCATATCTCGTCCAGAGCGTCACTGGCGGCAACGCATGTCGGGCGAAGATATTTTGCTTTCTGGTTCGGTAAAAACGTCGATGTCGAAAACTTCAAAGGGATGGTTTTCAAGATAAAAGTCTGCTCTATCGCGTGGTATAGTTCGATTTTCCGCTGGACCCTTATTTTTTGAGATAAATTTAAAAATATCTTCAAAAATTGGTGCAAAAATGGTGTCTCTCCGTCTTTAATCATTGTTTAAACATGTTTAAACAATCATAGTGTATTAATATTGGATATCACTGTATTCAGGAAAGTCCACAGAATCTTTTGCTGCAAAGAACAATTCAATATCTTTTATAATAACATCACAATATTTGTTCAAAGTTAAAAAATATGTGTTTTTTTCAAAGCCATGTTCCTCAAAAACTGTGCGTATAGGAAAAAAATTAAAAACAGATTCGGAATCAGCGCAAAAAACTCTATAAGAAGGACCCAATAGTAATCTGGGAACATAAAAAAAGTTGAAATTTGTTGGACAGTGTAATTATAGTATATTAAAAGTGTAGAAGCTCTCTTAAATAATAAATCGCAGTAAAGGATTGTTAGTTACACGCTGTTCGACAAAGTTTGCGTTAATGAGCTAGTTAGGGATTATTTTTTAAACTGTTGCTCATTTCTTGATCTTCGTGCAAATGATTCTTTCCGTAAATGCCATAAGGCAGCGCTGTGCACGGTTGGGGCCCATAAAGTGCAATCTACCTTTCGGTGGCGCTCCTCGCGCCCAGCTTGCGACGAAGGCAGCGCGTCCTTCCTGCATAGTAACGATGGATGCTGGTGGGGCTACGGTGGGGACAGTCTTGTCTCAATTGACACAAAAATTCCCATGCCTGCTTTAGATGGTCGGAGAATTTAAAGAAGATGCCGCACGCAGATTTTGACGTGCGAATTCGCGCGCAATGACGACGCTGTAATCCGCGAGATCGATCGGCCCGGGGTTCGTATATTTATTGGGTTTAATTTTTCCAAATAACGTTTCATCGGTCCCGCATCGATTCAAGTTAAATACCGAATGGGCTGCCCGGCGTTTTCTATATATTTACATCTATATGTATATATTTTTTTCATCGGGCTTTTGGTACAGCGCTGCTGAATATTTCAACGGTTAAACAACGTCGATTCGCCGAAATTTCGTTTGAAAATGTTTGTGCCGCGCGTCGCGCAAAGGCTTCCGCTATTTCCAATTTACAACGGCCGGTCGCGGGGACAGAGGAAACAGATTTGCTCGACGAGCAACCGGAAATGTAACTCGGCGAACCGTGCGATTTCGAATGCGTCGACGAGACGGAGCCCAGACTCTATCCAACTTCTCTCGATTTTATAATCGGAAATGCTCCAAAAATGCTGGCCAATTCTTCGAGTACACTCGGCACCATTTCTGGGAACTGAATTCGATCATTGAATCATCAATGGAGTGCAAAACGAAGAAAATGAAGAGAAAAATATTGTTCACGACTTTTTCAAGAAACTTTTCGCAGAAATGTTTGGCTTGAAAGATTAGATATAACTTTTAATTCAACTACTTTTTAATATCTTCCGAAAACTCGTGTAAAGTTTCATAAAAATCGGCATGTATCAACCATCTCTGGGAACTGAATTCGATTATTGAATCATCAATGACGTGCAAAACGAAGAAAATGAAGAGAAAAATATTGTTGATGACTTTTTCAAGAAACTTTTCGCAGAAGTATATGGCTTGAAAGATTAGATATAACTTTCAATTCAACTACTTTTTAATATCTTTCGAAAACTCGTGTAAAGTTTCATAAAAATCGGCATGTATCAACCATCTCTGGGAACTGAATTCGATTATTGAATCATCAATGAAGTGCAAAACGAAGAAAATGAAGAGAAAAATATTGTTGATGACTTTTTCAAGAAACTTTTCGCAGAAGTATATGGCTTGAAAGATTAGATATAACTTTCAATTCAACTACTTTTTAATATCTTCCGAAAACTCGTGTAAAGTTTCATAAAAATCGGCATGTATCAACCATCTCTGGGAACTGAATTCGATTATTGAATCATCAATGAAGTGCAAAACGAAGAAAATGAAGAGAAAAATATTGTTGATGACTTTTTCAAGAAACTTTTCGCAGAAGTATATGGCTTGAAAGATTAGATATAACTTTCAATTCAACAACTTTTTAATATCTTCCGAAAACTCGTGTAAAGTTTCATAAAAATCGGCATGTATCAACCATCTCTGGGAACTGAATTCGATTATTGAATCATCAATGAAGTGCAAAACGAAGAAAATGAAGAGAAAAATATTGTTGATGACTTTTTCAAGAAACTTTTCGCAGAAGTATATGGCTTGAAAGATTAGATATAACTTTCAATTCAACTACTTTTTAATATCTTCCGAAAACTCGTGTAAAGTTTCATAAAAATCGGCATGTATCAACCATCTCTGGGAACTGAATTCGATTATTGAATCATCAATGACGTGCAAAACGAAGAAAATGAAGAGAAAAATATTGTTGATGACTTTTTCAAGAAACTTTTCGCAGAAGTATATGGCTTGAAAGATTAGATATAACTTTCAATTCAACTACTTTTTAATATCTTTTGAAAACTCGTGTAAAGTTTCATAAAAATCGGCGTGTACCAGTCTGATTCGATATTACATATCTAGTGGTTGAAAGGTCCCAGACAGCAGAACACGAGAATAACGAACGGAATCAGTACGCAAATGAAGATCGGTCATCGCACGGCGCCAGTGTGAATGGGATTAATCGATGACCAAGAATTACGAGCGGGGCTTTCTCGCTGTGGAGTTTTAAAAAGGTGAAAGAATCGCGATCGGGACGATGGCTGGTATAAATTCCGATTGGATAGGTAACTCGGCCCAATGAAATAATTGTCTGGGCGAGTTAATTCTCGAAGCGATCGGAGCTATTTAAACGCGACCCGTGGACCGTTCGCAAGAAGGGAGGAGAGTGCTCTCGCGTTCTCGACAGAAACGCGGTTGACTTTCAATAGGCGACTTTCATCGGGGAAGCGTTGCTGGAGTGCATCGGAGCCCCCGCGGGACCATGATCGAAGAGGTTAGGGTGGAGAGAAGAGGAGAGGGGAAATCGCTCGAGCAGAGGAGAGCGAAGGGGTGCCGCCGCTAGGTAGGGAGTTGTAATGGCAATTACCAGTGGTAATCAATGGACCTCGCTCAGACCGTGCCGATAATTTCAGGGCTGGCTGGAAAATAGGCGGCCCTGTGTAGCGTAGCCGGCCGCTTATACGCGCGCCTATATGTATATCTCGCTCGCTGCCACCCTTGCCACCGCTACCAGTGACGGCCATTCAATTCTCTCTGTTGCGGGCTTTCCAGCAATTTACTCCCGCGAACCTATCCCGCAGCACTCGCCCCTGCGGAATATCGCGAGGCTCTAAGTGTCGGGTATGTTTTGCCCGCCAAACGCCCACAGAAATATGGAAAAATCGCTCCCCGATTACTCCAGCCAACCTCTTCCAATTCAGCACCCTTTCGAGCCATCGTCTTCGTTCGAGCTGTTTTCTTCCGATTTCCGTAAGACTTGTAAGAATTGTAAAAATATTAGGAGTTTCAAAAAAGTTCAATCCAATCAATAGCACAGATCTCCAGCTAAGGATTTATTAAATGCCTACATTATTGGAAGAAAATTCTCCACCTCCCGAGTGAACGTCTCGAATCAATGTAATGCTCGAGACACTTTTTCCAGCAAATTAAAAGGAGGTACTTGGCACGTTACACAGTGGGCTCGATTGAAAAAGTACACGACATTTTTGAATAACTCTTAAACCACTGAAGATATTGCAATGAAATTTGAACTGAATATATAAAAAAATCATTCCTTTTCAATGATGTTTAACTTAATATATTTCACATTTGTTTAACCGTTTTTATTCATTTAAAACAGCTTTATAAATTATTTATTCTATAATGTATTTCATATTTTCGCTATTTAATGCAAATAGATACAATGTTTAAGTTTTACATTCTTGAGAAAAATTTGTTGAGGCCGAAAATCTGGAAAAATTGCAATTTTTACCACTTTTGATCGTTTATAATTCGTAAACCAATTAATCAATTTCAATGAAATTTTCAGAGAATATATAATTTATAACAGTTGACAAAAGACATTTTCTAAATTTTCGTTATTGGCCCAGCTAAGAAAGATGTAAAAATCAATTTTTAGTATTGTTTTTCACAATTCCGACCAAATGCATTTTTTCAACTTATTTATTAGACGTCATTTACTAAACTAATTCTTCTAGCCTTACAGAGAAATTCAAATCGTGTGGTCCATTCATATAAAAGTTATTCTGATTTAAAGTGTGTGGAATCAGTTATGTTCCTTATTGTATATGAAGTTCTAAAAATAAGATATAATTGATATATATTAACTTACTTGATGTGTTATATTAAATAATATGAACAGAAAACGTATAAAACTGAAAATAATATCGGAATCACAGTACTGCTCAGGCTGATAGTTCTGCTCTGACTGACAATAATTCTGTTTCGATCCACAATTTGTGTCGACAAAACAAAACGTTTGAAAAGAAATTTCAAAAGATTTGAAGATCGATTTCGTAAACAATTACAATGTAACTTATGCACTGTCGAAAAGAATTCGTCAAACTCAACGCAGTCAAAATATCGGAGATGAAAGACTGACTTATTCGCTGCAAAATATAAATTAATATTAAATAAAAATATAATATAAATATAAATATTCAACACAGTTCTGTCAGACTTTCAGAGGCTGCATAGTTGACGAATTTAGCGCGTAGCGCGCGTCCGAGCGCGGACAAGATAACGCGACGCGGATGTCTTCAGACAATAATATCTTGAAAAAGGACTCGAAGGAGGAAATCATTTTTGTCACATTACATAGAGGAAGGTTCACTGAAAAGATCCTTACTTGTTAAAAACTGGGATCTCCTGGGACCTGAAAGATCGCGCATGTCAAAGATAAAAATTTTCAACGATTATTTTAATTTTGCTCGTTATTCTTTTTAAATATGTTATATATCATAATTGTCAATGAAAAGTATGATTTCTTATCAATAAAGTGTGCATTTTGATGTAGAAAAAAATTCAGGGCAAGAAGTTGATCACAGTTATCAGGACACTTTAAGAATGAACAGCCAAATTATGTAGGGAAAATCGATATTCTTAAACTGTCTAACTTCATGCGTGTATCACAACTAGAACTGCTATTGTATTTGATTAATTTTATCATTTTCGTGGTCGGTGGACATTTAGAAATTGATATCAATTGAAAAAATATCAAAATTAGAAAGTTGATTTTTTCGCAAAATGTCGCGTACTTCTTCAATCGAGCCCACTGTGCGTTAGTTCCCTTGCTACTTGCACAGTGAACCGGTTGCACCAGGCGACGATTCGGTCGTAACGTGATTCCATATCGTGGACTCCATAGAAGCGAACGATCGTTTCCATATCCGCTTAAAGCAATTTTTTGAGTGGCGTACGGGCCGTTCCGACGGCGACTCCATTGTAGCCTGGCATCGTTCGACGAATATGGCTCGATATATATTTTTTATTTCACCGAAGGACGTTTGCGGTGGTCCGAGGGACTCGGGACCATTCGAGGGCTCGACGTAACGACGAACGACGTCTCCGTCGGTTTTCCAGTTGCGAATCGGCGCGAAAATGGGCGCGTCGCAACATTTGCGGCGGCCGTTTCGCGATTTTACGCGAACGCTCTTGCCTGGAACGACGCGCGACACGTTTCCGGTCGGCCCGAAAAAATATATCGGAGGGCGCCAAGCTTTTTTCTCCCGAGCGAGCGAACGATGAATCGACTAAACAGAGCGATAGCGCAGGTGGGAGGCAGGAAGTGGGATATAAACGTAGGTGTGACCCGGCGCCGCGTTACCTCGCTGATAAACCATCGAGCACGCTCTCCGGACGTATGCAGCGAACTTCCAAAATAACGAAAAAGTAAGAGGAATATCCAGGTTGGCTTATCCGAGTCCCCGGCCCGAGAACGAATATTCCCAGCAAAAATATCGTCCGGCTTAATCCGCGAACGATCATGGCCGTACACGAGAGTCGATACCGGCCGCACCCACAACGCGATTCCAACGCATTTAGGCGAAGTACCCGTTCGTTCTTTATCCGAAAGCGAGGATGGTCTCCTTGCACTGCATTCGAAAGCTGCAGGACCCGGTGGTGCCTCCGAAATGCATCAAATCCGATTTTCAAGGGGATGTTCTGGTTTTCGATTTCTGGAAATTTTTGTCGGAAAAAGTATTGGACTTTTGGATATGGGAATTTACACACGTATTTAGCGGTTTCGTGTGTACGTGTATGATTTGTTTGTAGTAGAAATAATCAATGTTATGCGAGTTATATATTTTTGTAACGGGTACGTATAATAAAATTTTGTAAAAGTGGAGCTTCTGAAAGTACCTAGATGTTGAAAGTGGCACACATAACAATCGTATACGTGTTACGTCCTAAAGTGGACGTATTAGAGATTTAAATGATTAATTTGAAAGATTTGAATTGAGATACAACGCAGTTTTATACATGTTATGTTATACATGATTGATTATATCAATTACTAGCGATGGCTGAACCACCGGACGCACAGTGGTCCCAAAGCCCGAAAACGCGGACAAAACCTAAAAAATGAACTTTCAGCTAGGTAAGTTTTAATTATGGGGTTAGCTACTCTAAGAGTATATCTACTTGGAGGTAAACGGTAAAAAGGTCCCATTTTTATACCTGACCAACAGTCGCAATCCGAACTTCGGTTTCATTAGTTAGTGCCTTCATACTCTTCCAAGTCTCTGTGCGAGTTTTAACTGTACAGTGTGTAAATTGTATTGGAACGTATCGATTTTAATTGTGCATTATGGATGTTGTTTGTAGAGGTTAGTTGCATAGTTTTTAGTGCCAAATGTTTATTATTAACTGATAACTATGTATGCAAAAGTAAGGGTAAAAGTGTAGGCATAAATTTTAAAGATTAATGTAAAAGTTGAGTTTCCTTCACCCTCCATCGCTAAAACTTGTTCGAGATTCTAGTTCATACTATTATCTTGCAATCTAAAAAAAAATTAGCTGCCCCTCTCTGCCCCTGTGGTCGTATCACTGTTTTTTATAATGCAGAGTAGGTATTTTGTGAGCATTCGTTGCATTTCTTCTCGAACTGAGAGATATACACTAAGTTTTTCTGAACAATTTAAATAGTTTTTGAAGGATTATGCTTAGAACGTATGGAGGACACAGATTGCCAGTTTTTTTTATAAACAATAATACAATATATCTGAAACTTTTTTATATTTTTTAAGTTCAGATTCGTGATCAGCGACCTCAAAAACGCCTTAATACCAATTTTGAAGCAGATCAAATAATTTTTTAATGTATATGTCCGCCATATTGGATCCGCCATTTTGTTTTTTTTAAATTTTAAGTTCAGATTCGTAATCAGCGACCCCAAAAACGCCTTAATACCAATTTTGAAGCAGATCCAATAATTTTTTATTGTATATGTCCGCCATATTGGATCCGCCATTTTGTTTTTTTTTAATTTTAAGTTCAGATTCGTAATCAGCGACCCAAAAACGCCTTAATATCAATTTTGAAGCAGATCCAATAATTTTTTAATGTATATGTCCGCCATATTGGATCCGCCATTTTGTTTTTTTAAATTTTAAGTTCAGATTCGTAATCAGCGACCCAAAAACGCCTTAATATCAATTTTGAAGCAGATCAAATAATTTTTTAATGTATATGTCCGCCATATTGGATCCGCCATTTTGTTTTTTTAAATTTTAAGTTCAGATTCGTAATCAGCGACCCCAAAAACGCCTTAATACCAATTTTGAAGCAGATCAAATAATTTTTTAATGTATATGTCCGCCATATTGGATCCGCCATTTTGTTTTTTTTTAATTTTAAGTTCAGATTCGTAATCAGCGACCCCAAAAACGCCTTAATATCAATTTTGAAGCAGATCCAATAATTTTTTATTGTATATGTCCGCCATATTGGATCCGCCATTTTGTTTTTTTTTAATTTTAAGTTCAGATTCGTAATCAGCGACCCAAAAACGCCTTAATATCAATTTTGAAGCAGATCCAATAATTTTTTAATGTATATGTCCGCCATATTGGATCCGCCATTTTGTTTTTTTAAATTTTAAGTTCAGATTCGTAATCAGCGACCCCAAAAACGCCTTAATAGCAATTTTGAAGCAGATCAAATAATTTTTTAATGTATATGTCCGCCATATTGGATCCGCCATTTTGTTTTTTTAAATTTTAAGTTCAGATTCGTAATCAGCGACCCCAAAAACGCCTTAATACCAATTTTGAAGCAGATCCAATAATTTTTTAATGTATATGTCTGCCATATTGGATCCGCCATTTTGTTTTTTTTTAATTTTAAGTTCAGATTCGTAATCAGCGACCCCAAAAACGCCTTAATACCAATTTTGAAGCGGATCCAATAATTTTTTAATGTATATGTCCGCCATATTGGATCCGCCATTTTGTTTTTTTAAATTTTAAGTTCAGATTCGTAATCAGCGACCCCAAAAACGCCTTAATATCAATTTTGAAGCAGATCCAATAATTTTTTAATACGATTTGAGGTTTTGTCCGCGTTTTCGGGATTTGGGACCACTGTGGGACGTGACACGTGAATGAGGATTATGCAAAATTAAATCTTTCCACAGCAACATATTAAATTGTAAGATTTAAAATGTTTCGAACGTCGTGTTAGACCCAAATGGAAAATACGTTGCTCCAAAATAGCACACGTATCGGTCCGATAAGTAGATTGCACGTTTGCATGCAACATCTTTTTGCAGCGATTCCAAACTCGAGTCAAGTAGAAACTTCCCTCTTCTCCTTCAATATTTTTAATAAGCTGAAAGCAATATATTCATATCTACAAACTCTTTGAATGTTCCTTGAAATTTAATTTTGATTTTCTTCGTAAAATGTTACGAACGTAGACTCGTTACGATAAACTTCAACCTCTCATATTTTATCGAATGATTGGTTCCGATAGTGTACGATTCTTGCAGGTTCATCAATGATCACGTGCGCAGTCCGAGTTCGGAGAGATGTTTTTCGGAGAACGAGGCCTTATTTTTCAGGGAATCCTAACAGGTTCTGTTCGCGATGTAGCGCGCGGCGCTTGAAATTGGGTAATTATTTAGATCGCGAAAATCGTATTTCCGGGCGAGGCTCGCGCTCTCCGTCGAGCAGATCGTAAAGTGCTTTGTAATTTTCCGCAGCTTTCGCGCGCACGCACGCACGCCACGGCACGGCCACTCCGCCCCTTTAATCTTTTCAGCGGAGATTGCGATGTGTACATTTCCTAGGATTTAAGATGTCCGTCCTTTCATTGCTGTTCGCAGCAGCCCTTTTAATGGATGATCCGCGTAATAAACGGCCGCAGGGTCTTCTATCTTACATCCTCCGTTCTCCTTTCCCGCTAATATTCCTCTCTATAATTCCTCTAGAAACTTATGGAATTATACTTTCACTTTTAAACACTTTTTTAAATTTCAATTGATGTCTTAATGAAATAATATTCACACCTGCTTGTAGCTAAGGCCTCAGAATATATAATATAATTATTAACTTCCCGATTTTATAGGGAAATTATTGTAATTACCCCGAAAATCGAAAATCGATTTTTTAGCAGATCTTCACGTTTCATGGTCATTGCAGTCATTTTAGACTATTTTTATCAAAATGTCGGTATGTGTGTGTGTGTGTGTGTGTGTGTGTGCGTGCGTATGTCCGTTTCTATGGTATAAAATTTTTCGTTAACGTTTTCAGAAAAAGTAACAACGCGATCGGAATGATGAATGATGCAATCGATGTACCCCGCTGTAACTTAGAGCTGATTAGATTTTGGTCCATTTTGGTCAAGTAGTTTTTTAGTTTTTTTAGTTTTTTTCGAAAGAAGTTCATTCAACAATGCAATTTATACGAGAGAACGGAAAGTTTTCACCGAAGAAACAAACGTAATTACACAAAAAATTTTTTTTTCGATTTTTTTAAAATTAGAAAAAAAAATTTTTTTTTAAAATCTTTTTTTGTACCTTAAGATGATGTTTCCGCTTACAATAATCGAAAATTATCCCAATGCAAGAGTGAGTTAATCATCTCTACTCCCGAGAATACATTTTCAAAGAATATCGATGAAAGTACAAAAACATTTATATTACAATCTTTAAATAAACAATCAGTTCAAAACGAATTGTTAACTCAGATTAAATTGAAAATTAATATAAAATATATGATAATTAATAACATTGATGTTGAAGACGGATTGGTTAATGCAGCATGCGGAATATTAAAATTTATTACTTTTCAAGAAAATACTAAAATGCCGTCTATATTGTGGTTAGATTTTCAATTGGCCATAGTAGGAGTGAAAGTAAGAACTCGTTATCGTGATTATATGAAAAATGCAAATATTGATCAAAATTTAACACCAATAATAAAAATATCGAATCAAGTAAATATGTCGAGTGAAGAAAAATGACAAATCACACGTAGTCAATTTCCAGTGGTTCCTGCTGAAGCGATTACGATTCATAAAAGTCAGGGACAAACATACGAGAAAGTATGTATGGATTTTAAAACATCAGAAATACGAACTTTACAAATGTTGTATGTAGCACTGAGCAGAGTTTCAAAATTGAGCGGTTTATATATTTTGAGAAAATTTAAATTAATAGTATCGAAGAAAACCAAGATCAATACTGCAAACCCGGATAATGATGAGTTGTATCGTTTGCGAAAAACTGATTAAGACAATTTATTTTGCAACATTAGTATGCTATAACAAGGAACCAAGCGAGCAACGAGCATACGATATTGGTTTAATGCGACGCCATATAGCAAACATTTTGATAAGTAGAAAACTATTGAATTTCCCTGAAAACGTATAATCTTCTTAAAACGTACACTTAATAAATAATAATAATAATATACAGCAACTAACGAATCGGGAAGTTCTTTGTGTGGCTCGTGGAGAGTCACACACAAAATGAAAGACATTAATATCTGTGGGCCCTACTAGCCATGCATACCACTAACATTCTCGCAAGAGCAGTCCTGTCCGCGAGCTCGGGAAGCGAGCTAGCAACAACAACCCTACTCGCGAGCGAGCGAAGCGAGCGAGCAACAATAGCCCTCTAGTTAAATTTCAATTGATGTCTTAATGAAATAATATTCACGCCTACTTGTAGCTAAGGCCTCAGAATATATAATATAATTATTTAATCTCTTAACTACTGATTTTACTATGAAAATTCAATTGTCCAGATTTAGGTATCACTTTTGGACTGTCCAGACTTAGGGCACTTCACCTTAGTTGTGTTCTGAATGAAATGAGAAAGAATTTGTTAAACGTTAATCATGCACAACCAAGCATCGAACGACCGAACGAACAATAAGGTTCGTACGACATTTTTCGAGAATTCAGTAGTCTGAACAATACATTAAAAAGCAACAGCGAACTCCCGTGCAGAGCCAATTAGCCGTAACTTTGCAGCGGCGAGCAATCAACATTCGACACCGTAGAACGCTTGAGCGTCCGCGCGGATGATTATTTAAATTCGCGCATTTCCATTTCTATAATCGTAATTGTAAGAACAGTAATAACAATGAAACTTTATTGTTCCCTCTGCCGGTTACCATTTTCCTCGTAGCTGTATATGTTTGCGTTTCCATTTCTCTTCATCAATTAGATCCTACTTTATTGTACCATATTAATTCTTAATTACTTATTCTTTCGAAGCCGTGCGCGCTGTTCGCGTATTTTGTTTTCCTACACTCTCGACCACTGCAAAGCCTCCTCCGACTCCCACAGGTGCTTTTGTTTCACCTTTAATCGCGATTACAATATGAAACACAATGCTTTGCGGAATGGATTTGATACACGCATACACGTCGTGTAATTTGACGTCATAACGCGCCATTGTGATTCATGCTGAATGGTCTCGCATCGTTTTCATAGGAAAGCGCCGTTAACGATGAAACGAGACTCTGAGAAATGAAAATAAAATTGGAATTCTATGCTGCGTATTCTATGCTAAACGACGAGTTCGATTTTTTTCACGATTATGAGCAAATTGTTAAGGGTAGTAGAAAGTTTACTTTTTTGGAGGTTTTCTTAAGGACATTTTAGCATTTTAATACACATGATGTAACTCCGATTGTTATTCAGTGTTTCGTTAATTGTTCGAAGCAGGGTATTTTGCTGTGGCGTTTCTGTAGCTAAGAATAAGCTGGATGGTGAAGGTGCTCGAGTTAGGCGAGGACACCCAGTATAATTAGCCATCTGACGGTTTCCCCGTGGCGAGGAGCGTCTGCGAGACAAAATTCGAGTGCGTCTCCGAGAGTCCTTTTCACGACGGCGCGACGGGACGCGGCAAGGTGGGGCTCATTCCTTCGGAGAAACCGTCGTGCTGGAGGATAATCCAAGATTGCCGCAGACAGTAAAAAAAGGATGAAAAGTCACGGGCGGATAGACGACAGGAGCGAGAAAGAGGATAGCACCGATGCTGCGCAAGAAAGAGGAGAGAGACGATGGTGGATCCCGGTGGCGGAGCAGCGTGACTTCTGTTGCCGTAGCGTTTCTGTATTACGGGGGTGGTAATTGTTCGGGAATCGATTTATCTTCTAGCGGCTCGGGAACGTCGTCTTAACCGCCACGGACAATGACGGCCGCCGCGCCGCAACGTCGATTTATCGACGGCGTATGCAACGATGAAACGCACCATCGGGAACACCGTCTTCCTCGGTATTAAACCCTTTCAATGAAATTGAAATGATCGGCCCGGCTGCGTCTCTGCTCCTTTACACAAACTCCGAATATCTCGATGTGACTGTTAACTGGATCGCGGATCTTCGTGCAATTTAGAAATGTTCTAGACATTGAGGAACGTTATTCAGCTTGTGATCAAAATGACTGGGTGAAATACGAAACAGTAATTAAACCGACTTCGAAAAAACGCACTGAAAAAATGCACTAAAAACTATGAAACAGAGTTGGGCAGTATTTAAATACTTCTCGCCTCGGCTCTACAACGCCATTTCTGTACTACGATATGAAGTCACGAATAAACCACTAACCAACCATTAAAATTATTTAAATACCGATTGGAATAAAAGATACATAACTTTTATTCGTTATTCGACTTTTATTTAAATAATTTTGTATTCGCCGAGAATTGATTCGATGAATACAAGATTATTTAAATAAAAGTCTAATAAAAGATACGTTTGTATTCGAACCTTCGAATAACGAATACAAATTTTGTATCTTTTATTCGTTATTCGAAATTTCTATTTACATAGAATATCAAGACAATGTATCTAAATACAATTGTATTTAAATACAATTTTTGCCCAACACTGGTATGAAATAATTTCCATTTAATTTATGTGAATACACGCGAACTTAAGTACAATACAAGCTTTCCGAAGGCGGCGAAAAATTGAAAATTTTCGACACGGGAAGTTACGAAAATCCTTAAATTCTTCTAGATATTTTCCAAGTCCATCATATTACAATGAAATCATAATCAGCAACATCTGTCATTTGGAAAATGTTAAATTTTGCGCCGCCTCCGAAAAGATTGTATCGTATTTAAGTTCGTGTGTATTCACACAAATGAAATGGAAATTATTTCATACTTTTTGGTGCGTTTTTCGAAGTCGGTTTAATTTTTTTTATTTCACACTTTTTAGTGGAACGAGCAGAATTTGTAGAACACTGTAGGATAGGTTTTCAATCTTATTGGTTATTTGCAATAAAAACCGCAAAGAATGAAAAAATGCAAAATTTGTTTTCGAGGGACAAATCGGGAGACATACCCTACAAAATGCAAAAGGTTTCGTTCCGATTGGTTCATCCATCTCGGCGTAATCGGTGAACATACAAAAATCGAAAAAAGGCACATACAAATCGAATTGAGTAACCTCCTCCTTTTTCAAAATCGGTTAAAAAGATAAAAAACATTTCAGTCCACCGATACGTCAGCTACGATTTCCTAAAATTATTTCCTGCTCCTTGCAAATGATGCAAACATTTTTTATTTTGCATAAAGATCTATAGTCTGCTAGAAATTAATCTTTTCATATTCTCTAAAGTCAGGACAATGGGTAGGCTACATATCTGAATCTTTCAGGAACAGTCTGTGGCCAAAGATAGGCCAAAGATCTTTGAAAACTGAGAAGGAAAACAGGCACCGGTAAATTAAGCGTTGAGAGAGGCATTCCCTACCTTGGAGTCGTTGAGAAATCGACGGGGGAAGAATCGATGCGGCTAAAGTCGGGCTAAATAATTGTAGGCGGCCGACCCAGTGACCTAAAGCCGAGAGTCGAGCAGATTGGTAGCAGTTATCGAGATTCTAGCTCGGTCCCCGCAGGCAGACCAGATCGCGCGTCGAGATGGCATTCGCAAACGAAATTACATGTCACGAAAAAATTCGTTTATTATTCCGGTCTCGGCTTCCGGGAACGGTATCGCCACATTTTTGCGCAAGATTATTTATCTTGCCCGCTGTCTTCCTTCCTTGCTTGCTTCCTTCCTTCCTTCCTTCTTTCCCTTTTTCCCTATTCGAACCTACATCCTCCATTTAATATCGTCGAGCCAGGGGGTAAAATATCGGAGAACAAACAGAAGGTTCCATTTCCATGCTTTGCGCTCGAATGGCAACTATCGCTGAAAATGTTTACATTGCAAGATTTCTCTTTATTTAACACTAGGTTTAAAAGAATTTTTATTAAATGAATTTCCCCCAAAAAAATGAATTCTAAAAAAGTCTTTTTACAGGTTGGGTTAGGTCTGGGTCAGTGTTGGGCAATAAATAAATTTATCTAAATATATAAAAATTTAAATAACAAGTTATTTGTTATTTGGATATTCAAATAACAAGCAAAAAAAATTATTTATTATTTGAGCAAGTCTAAATGAATTATTTAAAATAATAAAGTGAATTAGGTGAAGTGCCCTAAGTCTGGACAGTCCAAAAGTGATACCTAAATCTGGACAATTGAATTTTCATAGTAAAATCAGTAATTAAGAGATTAAATAATTATATTATATATTCTGAGGCCTTAGCTACAAGTAGGTGTGAATATTATTTCATTGAGACATCAATTGAAATTTAAAAATGAATTCAAAGTTCATCTGAAAACAGTATACAAAATAGTCTATTTACATGCGACTCATGTGCATTTATAGTTCGAACTTTTGTTAGAAAAAAAGATATAATTTAAGCCCCCAGACAAAAAATAATTATCACGCATAATAATATTGATATTTTAAAATAAATTGGCAATCAAGCTTAACGTAAGTAATAATTATTAATCCAAATATTAGATGTCCAAGATTAGGACTGTCTTCAAATATAAGTACTCCATACTGGGACGCGATGACAATAGCTGTCCCACTCTAAGCTTATACGCAATGTGCTTACGCCTGAAGCCGGACACGTGTTTGTGAATAAAATCAACGCATTGTTTGCAAATTATTTAACTACATGTACGTATAATTAGTCTTCTATTAGCTTGAATAACGTATGTAGAAAATGTATTCCGGTTGTGACGTTAATAATACTTTATGTTTACATCATAAATCTATCAGTATTACTACCTAACCTTAAAAGTTGTATTATGACAAGTTTTATTAAAACAGTAAATGAAAATAAATATATATTTGGTTAAATAATACAATACTATAATCTATGATAGGAATACTACATATTACGCAAAGCATCTCCTATTCGTCATGCGCAACAGCGCCACCAACCAACGTTTTAGGTTATGTTCGCTCGATCAACTCGTAAATTGAATTTGTCCCGATATAGGCTTTACTTCTGTCCAGGTACTAGCTTAGCTTGGATTTAATATGTCCAACTATAGGTTTGAATTATTCTTGTGAATACAATTAAGATATTAACCTAAACAATGATTTTTTCATTTTAAATTACTTTACAAACTCTGAACTGTATGTTGAAACTCTTAAGAAATTGTTTTTGTTTATTTAATGTGATACAATTTAAAATAGAAAAACATGCTGTCCAGGCATAGGGCACTTAACCTTTGTTATTTACAAATACAATTTCAATTATTATCTGGTCTGGGTTAATACCATACAACGGTTCATCTTTTCTCCATGAAACAATAAATAAAACAGATTTGTAGTTTGTAGGTGATCTTATTCCGTGTAAACAAGAACCTGTGTGTGCACAGTTATCTAAAAAACAAACTGCATTTGGAAACATTTTTTTATACAGTTTGGTAGACACAATAACACCACGCAACTTTTGTTCCGACTTTTTTTCGCGAAACAATGGATAAAATTCTTATTTGGACGAGAGATCCCGGTGTAAAACAGCCTGATTGTGTGCACAGTTTTTGTTTCTGTCTGTCCGATACCGCAGACGCTAAACTCGAATATTGAAATCGACTCGGATTCGATCGAGTGCTTACCGAACTCGATCCGATCGGATCGGTTCCGTGTAGCAGGCGGCCGCCACGGGAGCCCAGATACTTCGGGCGATGTTCGATCGAGTTAGACCGTTGTATAGCACCGATGCTACCGGCTTTGCCAGTTCTGACAAGGATTTTCTTCTCTGTTACAGTGCCGCCGGAACAGCCGACCATTCTAGATCAATGGGGGAGGATAGTGAACGGGACGGCTGGACCTTACGAGGAAGGCGACACACCGTCCCTGACCTGCCGCGTCACCGGGGGTGAGTTCCTCTTCTCCTGTTCCTCACCGAACGATTATTCTTGCACCTTGCGGCGGTTGCTATTGCTGTTACTCGAGCTGTATTGGACGGCTAACGAGCAACCTAACCAACCCTAGCACGCCCTTATTCGATCGCTATATACGTTTGTAGCACTTCATTTTTCAAACACGAGAAAATCAACCACTTCAACAGGGGAACTATTAGCGGCGTTCTTGCAAAAACTATTCGATTAAAGAAATCAACCGTCTATCTCCGGGAATCTAACCGACCCTTAAACACCTGTTCCATCGTTAAACTGCGCGTTTGCGGCTGCTAGTCATTTTTCAAACGCCTGGAAATCAACTAGTCTGCGCCAACAGCAAAATTGTGTGTCTTATCGGAGCTGGCGTGGCAAACTCTATTCTATTAAAGAATGATTACATTATTTAGAAATTTATACGCTATTTGTTCGCAATGAATCCGAAATGAGGAACAAAATGTAAAGTTTGCATCTTTCGTCCAAAGCTCAATAAAATAATTTAAAAAAGAATATATTAAAAAAACTTTTGAAAAACCAAGCTTATATTAAAATGCACTAAAAAGGAGAAAATAATTTTTCTAGACATTAGTGACTATAAATAAAAGCGTGGAGCGCTAAACTATATTGACGTAATCTTCGTGGGCGCTCCACGCTTTTATTTATAGTCACTAATGTCTAAAAAAATTATTTTCTCCTTTTTAGTACATTTTAATATAAGCGTGGTTTTTAAAAAGTTTTTATGTATATATGTATCTTTTTATTTTCTACTTTTTAGTGTTTTTTAAGTGGAACGCAAGATATAGTAATACTGGTATGAAATAGTGAGATATAGAAACGCAAGATATGGAAATATGTTAGATAGAATGAGGGGATGACTCCGAGAGACGACGTCTTTTGATGGAGTCCGAAATTGTCCGAAATGGAACTGAATGAACGGAACACCACACTGACTGAGCTTCTTCGGTGCGAAATGGGTCAGTGGAGGGGGATGAGTCGGATTGGAAACGCTTAGTAGAGTAGGGACGCTGGCGCGCGGAGTGGGGATCGCTGAACGCGATCACGTACTACAGAGCGTCGCGCGACGAGGTGTGATAGTTAATATTAAAATTTTTTTCTCCTGAACGCACAGTTCTTTTTTAAATTTGTATATTAATATTGCATTGTCATCCAGTTCTGAGCTATGTTTAAGGTTTCAAGTCTCTAGCTCATCGGGAAGTGGTTTAAAATTGCGACAACTCGGCAAACTAATACAGGGTGAGTCCGAAGAAACAGAACACCTAAATATCTCCGTTACTTTTCGTTGTATAAAAAAACTTCTTAGGACAAAATTACACTCTTGAAAGGTTACATGTAACGTTGTAAGGGAAAAAATTTTCAAGGTCATTTTTTCCAAGATTTCAAGGTCATCGATATTTTTTTTAATGGAATGAGGTATTTTTAATACATCAATCGATGCAGCTGGACATTCGTTATAAAAATGTACTAACCATGTATGTCGAAAAGTTAGTAGTTCACGAGATATTTCAATTTTAACTCTCCCAATTCAACTTCAATTTTAACTCTTCCATTTCAACTACAATTTTTCAATTTCATTTCGTTAATTTAAACTCTTCAATTTCAACGTCAATTTTTAAATTTCAACTTCAATTTTTCAATTTCAGTTCGTTAATTTCAACTCTTCAATTTCAATTTTTCCATTTCAACTTCAATTTCAACATCAACTCTTCAACTTCATTTTCAATTTCAATTTTCCCTTTTCAACTTTAATTTCTACTTCAATTTCTACTTTTCCATTTCAACTTCAATTTTTCAATTTCATTTCGTCAATTACAACTCTTCATTTTCAACTTCAATTTCAACTCTTCAACTTCATTTTCAACTTCAATTTTTCCATTTCAACTACAATTTTAACTCTCCCATTTCAACTTCAATTTCTACACTTCCATTTAAACTTCAATTTTTCAATTTCTCTTCGTTAATTTCAACTCTTCAATTTCATTTTAAACGTAAATTTTTCAATTTCAATTTCAACTCTCAATTTACAGTAGCAAGAAAACGCTGACGTCTTAGTACGACAGTAATGGTGTTCAAGAATTATTTAAATCGAAATATCTCGTGAACTACTAACTTTTCGACATACATAGGTTAGTACTTTTTTATAACGAATGTCCAGCTGCATCGATGATGTATTAAAAAATACCTCATTCCATTAAAAAAAATATCGTCGACCTTGAAATCTTGTAAAAAATGACCTTGAAAATTTTTTCCCTCACACCGTTACATGTGGCCCTTCAAACAGTGTAACTTTGTCCTAAGAAGTTTTTTCGTACAACGAAAAGTAACGGAGATATTTAGGTGTTCTGTTTCTGCGGACTCACCCTGTATAAGCGAGGTAAAAATGGTATCAAGTATAAAATGTTCGTCTTGCAGAAGACATTGAATATTTCCCGATTTTTTATTGATAAGGTTAAGGAAATCGCCTCGAGATTATTTGTATCGAGTCTCGGATAGATCGGCTCCTCAGGTTTCTTCTCAGGATTCTCCTGGGGTCCGTCGCAGCCGGTGATTGTCACCTAATTACGGTTAATCGGTGTTGACGGAGCGCCGTCGAGGACGCCGAGAAATATTTATCGTTTGGTGCGCAGAGAGAGAGAGCGAGAGAGGGTGGCAGCAGAATATTAGCGCGCCTCGCGTATAATTAACGCTGCCTGTGCCTGTACGCTTTAGTTTTCCAGGCTTCAAGCGGGCCCGGCGAATTTAAATGAACGTCGAAGCAGGGACGACGCTCGCTTTTAATGCCGGCCCGACCCCGAACGCGATTCTCCTCCAGCCTCGGCCCGCCGTTTTTATTGCGCTGTTCGTGCGACCCGACGCGCGCAATAAATCTCGCCCGCCGGAAACCGAGCGAGAGATCGTTAGAAAGAATCCCCGGTTTTCGTTTTCGAGTTTCATACCACCGGCCATCGTACCCGTTTCCCCGCGATTCTCTTCCACTTTATGAAGATTAGACTGTCCGGCCAGGCTAACCCGCACACCCTACTCCTTACGGACATGCCGATACCGTACAGGCTGCACCATAACACGTGGATCATGCTCCTCGCCTGTATTTTCGTACATCTTTATATTTATTATGGACGACGATTTTATCTTGAATTTTGTGTACATGTGTAAGGTGTATTGTTTTAATTCAAATGCAATTGTCCCTTGTTCACGCCGTTAGCACTGTTACGGATAAGTGACGTCCACAACCCCAGAGTTTACTTAATGCCTTTATTAATGCTTTTACTTAATGCTTTTATATACATTTTTATGTTTATTATGTGTTACGAGCCGAGGGTTAGGCAGGGAGGGGGAGGGGAGGGGAGGGGAGGGGTGCCCAAAATCTCATGGACGAAAAATAAGGTCCACCCTAATAAGTATACATATACAAATCATTTGTTTTCAGTTGCGTCCACGAATCCTGGTGCATCCTGTAGACTCCAGCGAGCGTTGCGCGACAATGTTTCTTACCGAGCAAGCGAGAAAGAGAACAGAAGAGAAAGAGAGAGAGGGTTTGTTTCGAAGCGGGGGGGAATCGCGAGAAGCGCAAAACGCCGTGGTCGATATCGAATTCCTGACGGAGCAAACAAAGCGTCCATATAAATATTGCGAGCAGCGGCCTCGCAATAAAACGCGGGGTCCGCGAATTTTTTACGAGGCTCAAAGGGCAGAGAATGGAATTCGTCGTTTCTCGTTTGAATAAGCGGATCTGGTATCGCGCGGCTCGAAATCATTTTTCTCGCGTAAATAACCTCCGCCCGTCGGTGCTGCACGGACACGCGCGGCGTACAGATACGCGAATACACGGATAAACACACCGAGCGAGACTCTCGCGCGTAGAAGTCGGCGCTCGCGCGCGAACGATCTTGCTGAGGGCCGGGGAAGCCCGATAAAAAGGCTGCGGGGAAAAGGTGGCGAGGAAAAAAGGGGGAGAGGAGTGGCAAAAGTCGCCGGTCGTGAATTAACATTTAATCGGTGAAGTATGCGCCTGGTGTAATTTCACATTGGCGACGAGCGTTTCCGAGGTTCGGCTTTCGATTGAATTGCAAATCTTCCACGAAGTGCCGCGAGCTCTCGGCGATCGGGAACGTGCGCGGTCGGAACTCGCACAGGGTGCTCGATAAATCATCGAATATACGAAAGTACCGAAAGTACCGGGGCGTTGGCGCTGCCCCCGCGGAAAATATCCCGTTATTTCGCCGATTTGCAAAATCTCTACGAAACGGAAAAATCGCCAGACCGGATCCAGAGAAAAACGAATTTACAAACACCGAAGACAGCTCGAAAACTCTCCTCGAAAGCCCTCTTCACGTTCCACGAAGGTGCGGTTAACCTTGAGGAACCTTCAGATCGTTGTATTCGTCTTGAAATTCCATTTACGACAACAGGGTTGACCTTCATACTACCTTGACGCCTCCAGCGGTAAAAACATTCGAAACATCGGATTTTCTATCGTTGAAAGCGAGCGAGTGAAGGATGTTCTGGAGGTATATAAAAACGCAACAAAATTTTTAAAAATTTGACAAGATATTATTCTTTCTGAATAAATGTAATTACCAAAGTTTGGTTTCGATTCACTGCACCGTTTAAGAATTATAGTAACTTAAAAGTTGCACATTTTAACACGTCTTCTTATGGAGAATTCATAAAATTCCACTTCAAACCCTATTTAAACTTTGAAAAAACGCAACTAGAAACTCCAGTTTTTTTTATACATAGTAAAAATTATGTAATTAATTATGTTCAAAATTTATTAGAATTCACTAAACAGTTACAGAGCAAAACAATTATAAACTGTTACAAAACGTCAAATTTATCGTGTTGTCTCTCACTAGCATGGAAACGCGACAAGTGTAGACCACTGAATGTGGCTACAGGGGGTACAGTATTCGCAAAAGTTTAATGCAAAATATACTCATGAATGGCTTTCATTGCCATGTATTGATGGATTTCGAATTTCTTGTACTTTTGTCTCCCATTGTACCTCCAGAACATCCTTAAGGTGAAGTGCCCTAAGTCTGGACAGTCCAAAAGTGATAAATCTGGACAATTGAATTTTCATAGTAAAATCAGTAATTAAGAGATTAAATAATTATATTATATATTCTGAGGCCTCAGCTACAAGTAGGCGTGAATATTATTTCATTGAGACATCAATTGAAATTTAAAAATGAATTCAAAGTTCATCTGAAAACAGTATACAAAATAGTCTATTTACATGCGAATCATGTGCATTTATAGTTCGAACTTTTGTTAAAAAAAAAGATATAATTTAAGCCCTCAGACAAAAAATAATTATCACGCATAATAATATTGATATTTTAAAATAAATTGGCAATCAAGCTTAACGTAAATAATAATTATTAATCCAAATATTAGATGTCCAAGATTAGGACTGTTTTCAAATATAAGTACTCCATACTGGGACGCGATGACAGTAGCTGTCCCACTCTATGCTTATACGCAATGTGCTTACGCCTGAAACCGGACACGTGTTTGTGAATAAAATCAACGCATTGTTTGCAAATTACACTGTCCAACAGCCAAAAATCCTTTCGATTCTCACTATGAGATTCGTATAGAGGTTTCTCGCGCTGATTCCGAATCTGGCCTTAATTTTTCTCCTAGACGCATAGTTTTTGAGAAATTTGGGTTTGAAAAAAAACATATTTTTCGACTTTGAACAAAGATTGTGATGTTATTATAAAAGATATTGTATTGTTCTTTAGATAAAAAGATTCTCCAGACTTACCCCAATCCAGTGATGTGCAATAGTAATACATTATGATTGTTTAAACATGTTTAAACACTACAACGGGCGTTCGCCGCGGCGTATCCCGTGGAACGCCTATTCTAGTGTCGGGCGAAGATATTTTGTTTTCTGGTTCGGTAAAAACGTCGACGTTTCAAACTTCAAAGGGGGGTTTCTCAAGATAAAAGTCTGAACTATCGCGTGGTATAGTTCGATTTTCTGCTGGACCCTTATTTTTTCAGATAAATTCAAAAGTGTCGTCAAAAATTGGTGCAAAAGTGGTATCTCTCCGTCTTTAATGATCGTTTAAACATGTTTAAACAATCATAATGATTTAATATTGGATATCGCTGTATTCGGGAAAGTCTAAAGAATCTTTTGCTGTAAAGATTAATTCAATATCTTTTATAATAACATCACAATATTTGTTCAAAGTTGAAAAATAGGTCATTTTTTCAAACTCAAATTTCTCAAAAACTGTGCGTCTAGGAGAAAAATTAAGGATAGATTCGGAATCAGCGCGAAAAACTCTATAAGAATCGCATCATGAGAATCGAAAGGTAAAAAAAAAGTTTGAATTTGTTGGACAGTGTTATTTAACTACATGTACGTATAATTAGTCTTCTATTAGCTTGAATAACGTATGTAGAAAATGTATTCCGGTTGTGACGTTAATAATACTTTATGTTTACATCTTAAATCTATCAGTATTACTACCTAACCTTAAAAGTTGTATTATGACAAGTTTTATTAAAACAGTAAATGAAAATAAATATATATTTGGTTAAATAATACAATACTATAATCTATGATAAAAATACTACATATTACGCAAAGCATCTCCTATTCGTCATGCGTAACAGCGCCACCAACCAACGTTTTAGGTTATGTTCGCTCGATCAACTCGTAAATTGAATTTGTCCCGATATAGGCTTCACTTCTGTCCAGGTACTAGCTTAGATTGGATTTAATATGTCCAACTATAGGTTTGAATTATTCTTGTTAATACAATTAAGATACTAACCTAAACAATGATTTTTTTTATTTTAAATTACTTTACAAACTCTGAACTGTATGTTAAAACTCTTAAGAAATTGTTTTTGTTTATTTAAAGTGATAAAATTTAAAATAGAAAAGCATGCTGTCCAGGCATAGGGCACTTCACCTTATTTAGGCGATTTGTTTCTCCAACAAAGAGGTTCTACTCGTTATAGCTGTGAGCGGGCAGGTTAAAGGCGTCTAAACTAGCGAATTCAACGTAATTGGGAGCAAGAAATAGTTCTCGAACGAACTCTCTCGGCGGTGCCTTCGAATAATCGTGTCGGACGGCTCGCTCTGGGGGTTGAAAACGGATCTGCACAATGAAAAACGAGTCTCGAGATCCGGTTGAAAACGCGAAAACCGCCGTCGACCCAAACTATGGGCCGAGCTCCGGATAACTATGGTACAAATACCGGTGTGTACTACGATTCAATGCTCCTAGTCGATGCCGGTGCTCGATGAATACATCGAAATTCGAAGCCGTGGAATATTGCCGTATGCAGATTCGATGGGAATTGCATCGACGCTGCGCATCGATCATACGCACTGCGGCGTATAAATTGAATATCGAGAAGATCGGCTTATCCTTAACAATACGCCCGCGGAACCGCTGCAAACGATCTCTACCCGGCTAGAACGAGAGAGGAAGAGCCTAGAATTTTCATTTAATTGTAAATCATCTTTAAAGAGGGAAACGAAGACCACGGGACACATTGTTGTCGCGCAAACAACCCGAGACCGAGCTCCTCTCGTGTTCTCGTTTATTCTGTACGTGTACTTGTGCAACCGTTAGCTCCCACTCGGTTGCCTCTACCCTCTGCTAATGATTCGATGCGCAACGAGGACTCGTTCTTATTGTTAACGAACCTCAAGACTATAATTCTACTACTACGATTCGCATATTCCTCCTTCTGAAACCTAAGCGAGTAGCAATTCACCTTCGCAAAAATGATTTAGGATGAGATGTAGCAATTATTTGATTGTAGTCTTAGATAACCAACCTCTTCCACGAGGATCACTTACTACCATCTTTTCCGAATGTTTCAATCCAAGTACATTTTAATTTCGTCCATTTTTGGAACAGCCTGTCGGAGCACAGACGATTTGATGAAACTGTCGTCGGAATTTGGAAGTCCGATGGTTAACAGCGGCCGCGTCGGAATCGATTCACAGGACAGGGGGACGTCTGCGAGTAACTCTGTGGAGGGCTGAAAAGGGGCGGCCGCAGGGCTGGAGGAACCTGGGGGCTAGAGGAGGCCAGAGGGGCGCAGAGGGTAGGAAATAATCTTTTAAGGCGGACGAAGAAGTTGCCGCAGTTATAAACAGAAATTTAGATCCAGTTGCCAAAGTAAACACCGGAACCCTGGTAGTTCGGCGCTTCCTCTGCCGCTTCGCTCGGGAGAACGCTTGATCCTCAGTGCCCCGTGCTTCGCTCTGTCCCTCTCCCTTCGTCCCTTCGTCTCCCGGCTCCTCTTCCCATCGAGTCTTCCGCTGTTCCGCCCTTCCTGCTCTCGAGGAAGGACTTCCTTTCGCGTCGCGTCCGCCCGAACGTGGAACTTTTCACTTAGCCTCCCGCTCGTCGATAAAAAGTTGCCTGATCTAATAACTGGCGACACCACTGACTCCGCGTTGCTCCCTCCTCCGGAGCTATCTCTCTTTCTCTCTCTCTCTCTCTCTCGGCCTCTATTTTCGGATCGAAGTCTCTTTTCCGAGCAGCGATTTCGCGGCGAACTAAAGAGCCGGTCGCCGTTCGATCTCGTCGCATAGCATTCACCAGTGATCCCGAACCAAAAGGAAAAGTTTCATGCCCGACGCGTTGATCCCGGCCCCCGTATTTGCCCGACTGAAACTACCCCCTCGCGCAAGTCGACGGCGCCGCACACGGCGTCGTTAAAAAGTTCGCAGAGTCGCGGCCGTTTACCCAATTCCACGTATCCCCGTCTACCGAGAGTTCTTCCTTCGGGAAACCGGCGACTTCGGACGACTTCGACGCCCCAACGCCGCGTCCCGACGTCTCGTTATTATTATTCGGGACAATATTGCTAAAATCTCGCCTCTTCCTTCCAGTCGGTTTCCAACGGGTCTTGAATCATTTCTGTCTCTGGCAAATAATTCTACGAAATTGTTATTGTGCGTTATAGCATTTGCAGATTGTTGAAATGCATCAAAATTATTGTACAGTGCATTAACTTACACCGTTCTGTGACCGCAAATAATTTCTAAACAAACTGTTCGTACTCGCAGAAAATGTTAAACAATACGGAACACAACAGTATTCCATTTACCGTGGAAAAATAAATTTTCAAAAAATACCACGTTTTTAAAACGGACTGAAAAGTATAAAATAAATTTTTTTTAAATATGTTTAAAAACGGACTAAAAAGTATAAAATAAATTTTCCTAGACCCATACAGGTTCCTAACCCCACACATACGCGGATTTCTAACCCCATACAGATAGTTCGGAAAATATGTGATAGCGAATTTTTAATAGAAATATTTAATAAAAATACTTGTAAGATTTAAAATGAAAAACGTGGGGGGCAAGATAATAGTAAGGAGTGTAGAGAATATCATTTGCAATGCAATAAAATTGTTAGTGACTTAACCCCACGTTTTTCGTTTCAAATCTTACAAGTATTTTCATAGCTGTTAAAAATTCACAATCACAAACGTTCAGGACTATCTGTATGGGGTTAGGAACCTGTATGGGGCTAGGAAAAATTATTTTATACTTTTTAGTCCGTTTTTAAACATATTTTTTTAAAAATTTATTTTTATTTAAATTATTTTATACTTTTCAGTCCGTTCAAAAACGTGGTATTTTTAAAAAATTTATTTTTATTTAAATAATTATTTTCTGCTTTTTAGTTTTGTGTGTGTAAAATTTTACAATCGATTTTAAACATTTTGATGAGATTATAACAGAGACATGTAATTTCATTAATTTCAGAATAGTTTCTGAAAATTTTTGTAAACAAACGCCGTGGTAAGATATCGAGGATAAACAAATATTATAGTATAATAATAATAATAGTATAATAATACGTAGTAACTTTGTAAACACCGCACGGAGCTCGAACGCACACCGAGTTCCTTCCGTAGTGGAGTAGGGAGCGCTGTCGCGCGGAGTGGGGATCGCTGAACGCGATCATGTAAGTATACTACCGAGCGTCGCTTGGGGAGGTGTAACGGTTAAATTTAATAGTTTATATCTCTTAAACGCAAAGGCTTTTTAAAAAATTTTCTTTTGAATATTGCATTGTCATCCAGTTCTGAGCTATGTTTAAAATTTCAAGTCTCTAGCTCATCGGGATGTTAGTTTAAAATCAATTGCAAAATTTGTACCGAACAGACAAACAAGAAAGCGAGCTAATAAAAACGTGGTAAAAATATACGATCGGAAAGTATTCCAAAAATAACGTCCGCGAAGGGTTATTGACTGGACTGCGGATTTTTATTTCGTTGTTTTAATAATTTTAATTAGCGACAAATGAGTGATAGGGAAAGGATTGAATCTGGGTGAAGAGAAGAAGGTTTCTGGTGTTTCCAGAGGCGTCGAAAGGTTAATAAACAGAGAAGGCGAGCGCAATCGATCAGGCTGGTTTTCTGGAGCGCGGTCTGCCCTGTCGGACATCCGTATCATTCTCTCGATCGCTCTATTATTCGCGATTTACAACTAAGCCTAACTCCGCCCCTCCGCGGGGCTCCGTGTTATCTATAATTTATGGCAATAGCGGCGAGAAAATTTTACGACTCAGCCCGGCCACGAAATTTATTGCCAATTACTTGACTTCGTGCCCGGAAAGAATCGAGGGTCCTCCTCCGAGGATGTATACGCGCGTAAAGGTGAGATGTTCGCTCGCCTATCTCCACACGACTCTCGCCAAAGGTGCACCGGACCAGGATCCACTGAAATTTCCTTTTTCCTTTTTCCTTTTTTCACCTTCCGCATACGGGATCCCGTCGAGAAAGTGTTCTCACTCCGGACTTGGAATCGGTCCGAATTCAACGCTCGGAAATAATATGTTGAAAAGAATAAAAATGAGCTCGGTACCTTCCTCTTTCTCTCTCCCTCTCTCGATCGAGCACTTGAACGCGCTCGTGCGCTCGAAATCGCGGGACATTTGATTGTTTCCTACGACGAGGCGTTCCTCTCCACTCCTTTTTTACAATCCACCCCCGGAAAACGAAAGTTTCCCTCGATTTCCGCTCTCGTTCATAAATTTTTTCGAATTATCAGCTCTTCTATATCCATGGGGGAGAAGTATCGAAAGCGCACGCACGATTCTCTTCAAGCTTCCATACACAACGGTTCCAAAATGCAGTTTTTATTCTCGAAAGTTTGTCGATACTTAAACCAGGCATGTCAAACACGCGGCCCGTTGACAAGTAGTCTGCGGCCCGACAAAAACTTTGAATCTGTTGATGACAATTTTAGGTTTTAGGCTTACATTCCAAATTCACCCTTTTGCAAATAAATTTCACACTTTTGCAAATCAAATTCAACCTTCTGAAAATCAATTTCACCCATTAAGATATCTAAAATTAATTATTTATTTATTTCGATTAAACGATATATTTATTTAGACACACGTGAAAGGTGTCAATACTCCAAGGGAAGACTGTATACTCAGTCAGTACGCTTCAATAAATACGTATTTTCATTTCTAAAATTTATTAATCAGGAAATTGCTGCAATGAATACACACATATCTACACACAGTGCTTGCATATTACAAAGTTAATGAATTGGTAATTACTTTTAAATAAGTATTTGATGTACATCTTTGCAATAAATGAAATTTTGAATTTCTTAACAATTAATTTACGTTTGATCTGATTTTTTTTACAGAAGCTTACTTAAAAATACTTTATTTTTAAAAAATTGAATTCAATTTGCAGGAGGGTGAAATTAATTAGCAGAAGGGTGAAATTGATTTGCAAAAGTGTGAAATTGATTTACAGAAAGGTAAAATTGACTTGCAGAAGGGTGAATTTCGAGTGCAGAATCTGTACAACTGGAATTAATTGGAATGCAGTGTGATTCGGTAGTGAAACAAAAATATATCGATGTTGTGATTCCACATTTCTACAATTATTTATCTGTCGACCGATTTCCTGATCTTATGTGCAATTAGACGTATTTCAACTGTGTTCGTTAGCAGTGGTAGCACATATATGTGCGAACCACTATTTTCAACATTAAAAAATAACAAAACTGCGGAAAGGTCAAAAGATGAACAGACCAGATGAACAAACCTAAATTTTGAAAATTTGATTATTGAAAAACATTGCCAAGTTTCTTGGAAACAAAAATAAAATAGTTATATTCAAATTAACTTGAAAAAACAACTTTTACTGTTATTTTGAATGTGTAACAGCAATGTCAATAAAAAAATGTCCACTCATTTTAATTTATAATACTTAATGAGGCCCTTGGTGGTAAAAGAGTTCGACATGCCTGACTTAAACATTCAGGATGTTGTAAAACAAATTGTTGTACAATTTTTTTTAACTAAATTTTGTACGACTTGTAAAAAGATACAATACTAGATTGGGTGAAGAAGAAGAAGAAGAAGAAAATGTTATTAATGGCAGTGGGCCAGAAAGGGTTGCGAAACATGGTCCAAAGTTCAAGGATCGCTCCAGATTCGGTTCGCTCGGAGTGGCGTGAATATTTGATTATTTCCGAACGGCGTGACCGCCGGAACGAGTAAGCCAGTTTACTCGAATAATTATGCTGCGAGAGCAGGGAAGAGGGCACGGTCCTCTCCTACGTTCTTTTTATTTTCATCGTCCTCTTTCGCGTCATCAAGCGCGATGCACTTTGCCTATTTCCCCGGGGGGTACGCATAATGTCGCGGGATCGCAATCTGCTCTCGCGGCATATTGGCCTGCTGAACGAACCAAGGAAGAGGGGGATATTTATTTCTCAATCCCCTCCGCGAAACCGGAACTCGCGGTACCATAAGAGATATTAAAAATGATTCGAGAGAGGTAAAGAGAGACACGTCTGGCAAAACGACTGCGCAAAGATGACGCGCAGGTCCTCGTATCGGCGCCGACCTATTCCGGGATGCACGCGTTTTGTCCATTAGAAATATTGCGAATTTCCTCTGTCGCTGTTCTCAAACAAATCTGCTCGCTCCCGCCTGGCCACTCCAGCCCTCGAATGTCGCGGTTATCGAGCAGGCGCGGCGCTTCCTATCGAACGCGTTAAATTGCGAAGGATTTTTGGGACGCCCTGTATAAACACGATTATATAATTTATGAAAATTATTAAGGGAAGAAATATGTGTGTGTGTGTGCAACATTTGATTCTTGCAATCGATGCACAAAATTATTATTATACCGCCGGATCTTTATCTATTTATGGCTTCTGAAAATGATCAAAAAAGAGTATAAGGTGAAGTGCCCTAAGTCTGGACAGTTCAAAAGTGATACCTAAATCTGGACAATTGAATTATCATAGTAAAATCAGTAATTAAAAGATTAAATAATTATATTATATATTCTGAGGCCTTAGCTACAAGTAGGTGTGAATATTATTTCATTGAGACATCAATTGAAATTTAAAAATGAATTCAAAGTTCATCTGAAAACAGTATACAAAATAGTCTATTTACATGCGAATCATGTGCATTTATAGTTCGAACTTTTGTTAGAAAAAAAGATATAATTTAAGCCCTCATACAAAAAATAATTGTCACGCAGAATAATATTGATATTTTAAAATAAATTGACAATCAAACTTAACGTAAATAATAATTATTAATCCAAATATTAGATGTCCAATATTAGGACTGTTTTCAAATATAAGTACTCCATACTGGGACGCGATGACAGTAGCTGTCCCACTCTAAGCTTTAAGACCGCTCGATTTATTTCCGAAAAACGATTTATTTCCGAAAAACGTGAAAATCTGCAATTTTTACCATCTTTAAACATTTGGAGCTCCTTGCAACGTCGACCGATTTTGACGAAATTTTCAGAATATTTATAATTGACACAGATCTACAAAACTTATTTTTTAAATTTTCAATATAGGCCCACATAAAAAAGTTAAAAATTCAACTTTTAGTATTTTTTCAACAATTCCGATCAATTGCAATTTTTGAAAAAATTTCTTTTCACGTTCTTTAGTAAACTAATTGCTCTAGCTTCCCAAAAAAAGTTCAAATCGTATAGTACAATATTAAAAAAGTTATCGTCTTCTTTAGAGCGGTCTTAAACTTTTGTCCGCTACTATAAGTACTCCATACTGGGACGCGATGACAGTAGCTGTCCCACTCTAAGCTTATACGCAATGTGCTTATACTTTTTTGATAACGACAACGCCTTCCGAGATATCCTGCTGTTCTCACTTAAACAGGACACTCTGTATAACATTGGTATCGGAATAAATCCAAGATTCCTCTTCCTCTAAGCATTGCTTATCGCCAGCAAATAAAGATTGATACTGCTCACTGAATGTCTCGTTTGAAGAACGCACGGAGGACGTATGGAGGCGCGAGAGTTTACACGCGTTATCGCGGCGTGAATTGCAGGTGTGTGTGGCGAAACAACATTTCATATGCGGCATCCTAATAAATAAGGGTTGGAAGTCGGAGTGAGAGCGTGGGTGTTGGAGCAGCGATCTCTTTAACCGGGGTGTCCCCCCGCGGGAAAGAGCAACGTTTATCGGGAATAAATGGTTCGACGAGGAAAGAGAGAGAGCAAGAGAGAGAGAGATGAAGGTTGCGGGTTTGGGTATATCGTATCGAGTTCCATTCGAAGGAACATTCCGTGGATAGACTCCGTATTATATCACGGATTTACATATCTCCCTCGAATAATACCTCGGCTCCGTGGCTAGATGCATATTTTTATTGGAAAAAGCTGCCGGTTATGGTGATAAAACGGCTCGAATGATATACGGGCATTATAAGAGTCAGGTATGCGCCGGTAATGGGTCAGAAATCATAAAGCGAGAAAAAGCGCGGCACCGGGAGCATAGAGAGAGGGAGAGAGAGTGGGGTGTGGTGCGGAGCAGAACGCGCGCGTCTATCGAGCTCTCGGAACGGTGAAATTCCCGGTGAGGGAAAAGGCACCGAGAACAGCAGCCAGCCAGGCCGGGGAACGGTTTACGTCCCTCCTTTCATTGTTATTCACGATGGTGTACGGTGCTGGGAATCGCAATTTAATCAGGACGACGCAACATCGCCGCGACACTTAAAATTGCAAGCCTTGATCTCCGACGGAAGCGCGCCTAGATTAGCTCCGGCCGTCATTGTTATTCACGATGCTCTCGCGATCTAGATTGCGTTTTAACCGTCTCGTTGTTTCCGATTCTCATCCCACCCCTCTGTCTCTCGTTTCCTTTTTCCTGCCACTTCGCTTTACCCACCGTCCACCTCGCTTCTCCCTCTCTCTCTCTCTCTCTCTCTCTTGCTTTTCTTTCTCTCGCTCCATCATCGATCAAAAGGCTTCAGGTCGCGCAATTAGCTCGCGCGCCGCGATACCTTTACTGTCCGTCAACTCTCCGCCTCATAATCGCACGGAATTTTAATAAAACAGATGCGCGTTTAACCCTTATGTCTAGCAAGCTTTGCGAAGAGCAGCAGCTAAACAATATGCAGTCAATCTCGTAACTAATAGCTAGACAGCAGGTTTTATGCATTTATCACAAAAATAGGTGCAACTCGAAACAGTGAGAACATTAGAAGAATCTAAAAATACTGTTATATTGTTTTCGACTTATTGAACATGCTAAGAAAGAAAGTAAATGTTTATTTCAATCCAGTTGGTTGCAAATCGATTCGCCAAGAACAGGAGTGGAGAGGGCCCGATCTCATGGGGCTGGGAGCAATGCGGACAGCGGGGCCTCAACAGAGTTGGGCAAAAATTTCATTAAATAAAAATGTTAAATAAAGTAGGTTTTTTCCAAGTGGATTTTAAACCCACTTTATTTGAAATTTTTATTTAAATAAAATTTTTCCCCAACTGTAGGCCTCAACCCCCAGTTATGTCGGGGAAGTCTAGTAGAGGGGCGGTCCTTAACCGTCCAGGTTAAAAAAAAAGTTAGTTGCAAATCAAGTAGAAAATTTTTATTTTGCATAAAGATCCGCTGGGAAAAAATTCACGTCTGCGATAAATGAACTACTCCATCTGCCCCACAAGAATAGTAGCAAATAAATATTTAAACGGGAATTATTGGCGAATGCAGTTGTGAGTTATGTTCCAGCTCAAACGGAGCCTTCAATCAAAATCAATGAGTCATGACATCTGTCATTTGTTTTTGACACATTTTTCAATTTTTAGGTTAACCTAATTACTACTTATTTCATCCGCTGATCGAAATCAATTGTTTTATTTCAGTTGAATATCAACCTATTGTAAAAGTAAGATGAAAAAAAAAGTTATGCTGGAAGCAACGAAGAAATTATTGAAAAATCCAGAAACTTTATCACCCTTTTTACGTCAGTAAACGTAAAGAGGAAAGAATTAAAAAAACAGGACCGATAAATTGGAAGAACACGGTCGTGATTCCTTATATTGAGAGCGTTTCTGATGATATCAAAAGGATTTTCAGAAAAGCTGGAATACATACTATCTTTAAAATTCCACAGTACTTAAAGTGTCATTTTCCAAATGTTAAAGACAAATTGCATCTATTAAAAAGCCATAACATTGTATATTCCATACCTTGCAAAGGGTGCAGCCAAGTTTATATCGGACAAACAGCTAGACGTTTGGAGACTAGATTAAGGGAGCACAAACACAATATTTTCCTACCACCTACAAATCACACCGCATTGACTAAGCACTCAGTAGAATTTGACCACCCGTTCGATTTTGAAAATGTAAAAGTAATTGACCGAGAACCCAACTTATACAAAAGGCTAAGTTTAGAAACCTTTCATATGATGAAAAATAGTAGCGTAAATCTGCGGTATGAAACACCAAAGATACATGAACTGTACGCAACGTTACTGAACCAGTAATGATTATGATGAAATCTTTCTAAACAGAATAAATCTTTCTAAACAGAAAAATTTTCTCAGGTTTATACACATTATTACATGTGGTTGTGGTTATATGTATGTGCACATATATATGTATATATGTGTGTGCGCATATATGTATGTACAATAAAAATTGTACATTGATACATATGTTCTTAGTGGCAAATTCTTTGACGTAGCTCATACTTGTTTATTACCTATATAGGTATAACGTGTGGAAATGGGGAAATTATGTGATTTGAATTTACCGCCTTATTGCGATCTCAGACGCGAATCGATACATTGTCGGCCATTTGTCGTTTGCTTGTCTATACAGTCCTCACTACGGTGGTGATTGCTTAGGCAGCAACATGTAGTCACAAGCGCTCCTTTAATATTTTCTTTAAATGTTCTCTATTTCAATTTCTAATGTTTTCTTATAAAGTGTTTTAATTCACTGCAATGTTAAACAATTTTCTGTACACTAAGCAAGTGAGTATGAAAGTATTGTGGTTATTTCATTCCTTTATTAGAGAAAAAAGGATTTAGTTTTTGTTTATTTGGGATGGTTATATTAAAATAAAAAATGTTATATTTTAGTTTATTTTTTGGCTTAAATGCAATGATTAATGTTTTGTTAATTTCCATTACAGACACAATACATTTTTTGGTATTCTCTTGATAAGGATCTAAATTGAGATGGAAACGTTGAGACAAATTATTGTGCCTATTTTGCAAATTGTGTAAATAGTAACATTTGATCGAACCAATGCGCCGAAAACATTTTAATTTTGCTTAATCCAGAAACTATTTAACACCAAAAATAAAAATTAGGAGTAATATTTTTAATTTATTGTTTAATTTTATCTAGTCTTTTGATAATAGATGTTGCGTTCTATATTTCTTTTCTTTTGCTACTATTATTATTATGGGACAAATTAAATTCATCAACTGCTACTATTTTTATGGGACAGAGGGAGTACTATTTAACCCTTAAATGCATTGTGTTGCCGTTTGGCAACATTACATTTTCTGGCTCTAAATTCATTGCAGGAACGTTTGGATGCTTTTTACGCATTGTAGCCACAAGTCAACAAACCGCTCACATGTATTTGTATACGGTGCGCGCCATTCAACGTCGTAGATTTTCTAACCTCAAATATGGCAACATATGATAATTTTGTAATAAAAAATATTTTCACAAACATGTGATTTTTTTCCTTATTTTTCCCTTAATATACACTCTTTTTTTGGTAATGTTTGATAAATAGAAACTGTAACAAAATATCGTGCATTTAAGGGTCAATTTTTCAGTGACATTAGATTGACTAGCGGTAAGAATAGTGGTCTTGTTGTGTAGGAGATTTTTCACGGGGGCTGGAGAGGGCAGGACGTACGAGGGTAGTTAATTCGTGAGCGAAGCCGTGAGGTCGTTTGCACGAGTGCTTAGGGACGAGAGCGAGGTCGCGTGGCTGCGGAAAGGGAGAAGGGTTAGTCTCTCCTCGGATTTAACTCCCTCTCTCTTCCTCTCTCTCTCCGTTTCTGTTCGGTCTGGGTAAGGTCTGAGAATGGCTTCGGTACGCCCCTGGCGTTGACTTTAACTGTCGGACTATATTCGAAGTCCCCTCTCGCTTAAAACGACGACAACACCGACGCTATCTATGCGGCAGGAGGCACTAAAGTGCGGATTTTAATCCGCGGATACCGGACGATATCTCGCAGGATTAAGCGAGGTCCGCAGCTACTCGGCCACATCTAACAAGTTTACCGTCGTCGGTTCGAACTCTGCTTAAGGCAAATACCCCTCGCCAGGGCTTGAGACCCTTGCCAGATTTCCTCCTTCGAGAGTTCTACGACGACCTACCTACAACGCCCTTAGGAAACCTCTTCGTCTACGCCTGTGCTTCCTTCGCTTCCTCCTACCTTCATCCTCCTACTCCTACTCCTCTTTCTCCTTGAGCGTCGTCCCTATTCAGGACCTCTTGATTCGGGATCAATCGATCAGCCGAACTTGCACTTCCTACTCAGTACAACGAATAATGATTGCGCATCGCTAACTATGAACCGCCAGGCGTCGCCGTTTATTTAGAAGCTCGCGAGATTTCGGAGCAGACTCGTGCTCGTGACAATTCGCTATTCCACGCCCTCGTTTCTTAACCCTTCAGGGGGGCAATACTGACTTTCTTATAAAATTTATTACTAGACTTCGGATTTTATGTTGTACGAATTAGGACTGTTACTTTTTCGAAGCTTCGACTCTTCGAAGATTCGAAGGATTCGAAGGAACGAAGGGAACTTCGAGGTGCATGAAATTTCAAAGTCTTCGAAACGTATGAAATTGTAACTTATGAGTTCCATATCATGTCACGATTTTTGATAAATACAAATATTAACACGTTAAGCGCCATGTCAGTCACCGGTGACTGACACTGAACTTTCCGTTTGGACTTTTCGTAATTAAATTAAATTAAAAAGTTGCATTCTATTAATAAATTTCGGGACCATATCACGAATGTACTTAAAAAATAATACCTTGCAAACAAAATTTTAATGAGTTTTATTAAATTCGGTGAAATCGGATATTGCAGGCTAAACGGAAAGAAAGGCAAGACAGGCATGGTGCTTGACATGTTCATAACAAATTTAACAGAATTTTGACAGAGTATATATATAGAACCACACAGTTATAAAAGATATATACAGTGGGTGTACAAAGTATTCGTACACTTTTTAAAAACTAATAACTTTTTTATAATTGTACCAAAACAACCTGATTTTTGATAATCAATTAGAAGCATTGGTTTACGAAATGATATACAAAAAAGATTTTCCAAAAATTATAATTTACAAGGTTAAATGCAAAAATAAAAAAGGCATTTTTTAAAACTCTTTTATTTGGGTCCTTAATGAAAATTTAAAATGTATGTTTTGTAGATCTATGTTAGTCATACATTTTAAATTTAAAATTTTTAATTTTCATTAAGGGCCCAAATAAAAAAGTTTTAAAAAATGTCTTTTTTATTTTTGCCTGCAACCTTGTAAATTGTAATTTTTGGAAAATCTTTTTTGCATATCAGTTTGTAAACTAATGCTTCTAATTGGTTATAAAAAATCAGGTCGTTTGGTACAATAATAAAAAAGTTATTAGTTTTTAAAAAGTGTACGAATACTTTGTACACCCATTGTATTCTCATCGCCTTCGAAGTTTCGAGGAAAGTAACAGTCCTTAGTACGTATACATAGATTTTATGCATTTATTACAAAAATGAGAAGAAATTTCAGGTACTGGACAGATTAAAAATATTTAAAAATTGTATTGGTTTCAGCTTAACATTACTAAAACAGAAGAAATAAATTTTTACCTGGCTCCTTTTATTTGCAATTCTTTTTACATAAAAGTTCTACACAGAATGAAGTCTAAACATCAATGAAGAACTTTCTAAATATATAACATGTTTTGAATTTATATTGAAAAATCATCTGCAGTCTACTCACGAACACCGTGTACTTTACCACAGATGTTCGTTCGAGACCCCTATCCGTACATCTGCTAGTCAAAATTAATGAGAACCAAGTACTTGTTTGAATTACCAACGACAAGTTTAATTTATGCAGCGGATGAGACATGTTCCAAGGGATTTCAATTATTATATCTACGGTTTCGATTTTCAAAGAGATTTTAATCCTGAGATTTAATAATAATGGTCTCGTCGGGATCTGTGTCTCCGATACGCAAATTGGAAAACACGTCTTCATCGTGTTCGCTGTTTCAGTTAATGCGAATCGCGATAGTAGAAAAGAAGAGAAAAGGAGTAGACACAATCTACACGTACGATCGCGACGGTATTCACGATTATCGGAGAGACGATTTTTATGCAAATTTTCTAAGGAAAATTTCCTACAGCTAAGAGATGCTCCTATGAAAGAATAAAATATAAATACTTTTTATATATGTATTTCCTCTACGAATCCAATTTTCTGCGGATGTTTATGCAATTTTCAATTTTTGTAGACGAATTTTAAGAATGTGGAATAAAATAGAATTTTATTTCCAGTGGTAGTAGCTTTTGCAGATCTGAAATAAATAAAGATTGTACTAAATTCTGCCGAATTTGATACTAAGGTGAAGTGCCCTGGACAGCATGTTTTTCTATTTTAAATTTTATCACTTTAAATAAACAAAAACAATTTCTTAAGAGTTTTAACATAATGTTCAGAGTTTGTAAACTAATTTAAAATAAAACTAGAGGGCTATTGTTGCTCGCTCGCTTCGCGAGCTCGCGGGCAGGACTGCTCTTGCGAGAATGTTAGTGGTACGCATGGCTAGTAGGGCCCACAGCTATTAATGTCTTTCATTTTGTGTGTGACTCTCCACGAGCCACACAAAGAACTTCCCGATTCGTTAGTTGCTGTATATTATTATTATTATTTATTAAGTGTACGTTTTAAGAAGATTATACGTTTTCAGGGAAATTCAATAGTTTTCTACTTATCAAAATGTTTGCTATATGGCGTCGCATTAAACCAATATCGTATGCTCGTTGCTTGCTTGGTTTCTTGTTATAGCATACTAATGTTGCAAAATAAATTGTCTTAATTAGTTTTTCGCAAACGATACAACTCATCATTATTCGGGTTTGCAGTATTGATCTTGGTTTTCTTCGATACTATTAATTTAAATTTTCTCAAAATATATAAACCGCTCAATTTTGAAACTCTGCTCAGTGCTACATACAACATTTGTAAAGTTCGTATTTCTGATGTTTTAAAATCCATACATACTTTCTCGTATGTTTGTCCCTGACTTTTATGAATCGCAATCGCTTCAGCAGGAACCACTGGAAATTGACTACGTGTGATTTGTTATTTTCCTTCACTCGAAATATTTACTTGATTCGATATTTTTTTATTATTGGTGTTAAATTTTGATTTATATTTGCATTTTTCATATAATCACGATAACGAGTTCTTACTTTCACTCCTACTATGGCCAATTGAAAATCTAACCACAATATAGACGGAATTTTAGTATTTTCTTGAAAAGTAATAAATTTTAATATTCCGCATGCTCCATTAACCAATTCGTCTTCAACGTCAATGTTATTAATTATCATATATTTTATATTAATTTTCAATTTAATCTCAGTTAACAATTCGTTTTGAACTCATTGTTTATTTAAAGATTGTAATATAAATGTTTTTGTGCTTTCATCGATATTCTTTGAAAATGTATTCTCGGCGATGATTAACTCGGCATTGGAATAATTTTCGATTATTGTAAGCGGTTGCATTAGCATTAGTTGCATAATTGGAAAAAACATTTTTTTTAATTAAAAAAAAACAAGAAAAAAATTTTTTTTTTATTTTATAAAAATTTTTTTTTTAATTTTATAAAAAAAAAATTTTTTTTTAATATGTATATATAGTGACGTTTACTTCTTCGGTGGATACGCTTTTCGTATAAATTGCAATGTTTAATCAACTCCTTTCGAAAAAAACTAAAAAACTACTTGACCAAAATGGACCAAAATCTAATCAGCTCTAAGTTACAGCGGGGCACATCGATTGCATCATTCATCATTCTGATCGCGTTGTTACTTTTTCAGAAAACGTTAACGAAAAATTTGATTACATAGAAACGGCCATACGCACACACACACACACACACACACACACACACACACACACATACGAACATTTTGCTGAAAATAGTCTAAAATGACTTCAATGACCATGAAACGTGAAGATCTGCTAAAAAATTGATTTTCGATTTTCGGGGTAATTACAATAACTTCCCTATGAAATCGGGAAGTTAAAAATCATTGTTTAGGTTAATATCTTAATTGTATTAACAAGAATAATTCAAACCTATAGTTGGACATATTAAATCCAATCTAAGCTAGTACCTGGAAGTAAAGCCTACAGTTGCGGACAAAAATTTAAGACCGCTCTAAAGAAGACGATAACTTTTTAAATATTGTACTATACAATTTGAACTTTTTTGGGAAACTAGAGCAATTAGTTTACTAAAGGATGTAAAAAGAAATATTTTCAAAAATTGCAATTGATCGGAATTGTTGGAAAAATACTAAAAGCTGAATTTTTAACGTTTTTATGTGGGCCTATATTGAAAATTTAAAAAATACGTTTTGTAGATCTGTGTCAATTAAACATGTTCTGAAAATTTCGTCAAAATCGGTCGACGTTGCAATGAGCTACAAACGTTTAAAGGTGGTAAAAATTGCAGGTTTTCGAGATTTTCGGCAATAAACTGTGAAAATCTTCAATTTTTACCATCTTTAAACGTTTGTAGATCTACAAAACGTATTTTTTAAATTTTCAATATAGGCCCACATGAAAAACTTAAAAATTCGACTTTTAGTATTTTTCCAACAATTCCGATCAATTGCAATTTTTGAAAAAATTTCTTTTCACAACGTTTAGTAAACTAATTGCTCTAGTTTCCCAAAAAAGTTCAAATTGTATAGTACAATATTAAAAAAGTTATCATCTTCTTTAGAGCGGTCTTAAATTTTTGTCCGCTACTGTATATCGGGACAAATTCAATTTACGAGTTGTTCGAGCGAACATAACCTAAAACGTTGGTTGGTGGCGCTGTTGCGCATGACGAATAGAAGATGCTTTGCGTAATATGTGGTATTCTTATCATAGATTAGAGTATTGTATTATTTAACCAAATATATATTTATTTTCATTTACTGTTTTAATAAAACTTGTCATAATACAACTTTTAAGGTTAGGTAGTAATACTGATAGATTTAAGATGTAAACATAAAGTATTATTAACGTCACAACCGGAATACATTTTCTACATACGTTATTCAAGCTAATAGAAGACTAATTATACGTATATGTAGTTAAATAATTTGCAAACAATGCGTTGATTTTATTCACAAACACGTGTCCGGCTTCAGGCGTAAGCACATTGCGTATAAGCTTAGAGTGGGACAGCTACTGTCCTCGCGTCCCAGTATGGAGTACTTATATTTGAAAACAGTCCTAATCTTGGACATCTAATATTTGGATTAATAATTATTATTTACGTTAAGTTTGATTGCCAATTTATTTTAAAATATCAATATTATTGTGCGTGATAATTATTTTTTGTCTGAGGGCTTAAATTATATCTTTTTTTCTAACAAAAGTTCGAACTATAAATGCATATGATTCGCATGTAGACTATTTTGTATACTGTTTCCAGATGAACTTTGAATTCATTTTTAAATTTCAATTGATGTCTTAATGAAATAATATTCACACCTACTTGTAGCTACGGCCTCAGAATATACAATATAATTATTTAATCTCTTAATTACTGATTTTACTATGAAAATTCAATTGTCCAGATTTAGGTATCACTTTTGGACTGTCCAGACTTAGGGCACTTCACCTTATACTCTTTTTTGATCATTTTCAGAAGCCATAAATAGATAAAGATCCGGCGGTATAATAATAATTTTGTGCATCGATTGCAAGAATCAAATTGTTGCACACAGACACTTATTTCTTCCCTTAATAATTTTCATAAATTATATAATCGTGTTTATACAGGGCGTCCCAAAAATCCTTCGCAATCTTGGACATCTAATATTTGGATTAATAATTATTATTTACGTTAAGCTTGATTGCCAATTTATTTTAAAATATCAATATTATTGTGCGTGATAATTATTTTTTGTCTGAGGGCTTAAATTATATCTTTTTTTCTAACAAAAGTTCGAACTATAAATGCACATGATTCGCACGTAAATAGACCATTTTGTATACTGTTTCCAGATGAACTTTGAATTCATTTTTAAATTTCAATTGATGTCTCAATGAAATAATATTCACACCTACTTGTAGCTAAGGCCTCAGAATATATAATATAATTATTTAATCTCTTAATTACTGATTTTACTATGAAAAATCAATTGTCCAGATTTAGGTATCACTTTTGGACTGTCCAGACTTAGGGCACTTCACCTTACCCGGCGTACGCGAAACGCTGCTAAACGCTTAGTACTAAAATAGCTATAAAATTTAAAATCGGACGTAGTCGGAATCAAATTTTGTTGGCTTATAATCACAAATCTTTACCGAATGTAATGAAACCAAATAGAGCACGTGGACTCACACAGAACTATAACAAAATAGTCGATAAAAAGTTTTGTATTCGTAAAAAAACTTACAGAATTATTGGTAATGTTCAAATATTAATAACTACACTAATTTAGATGATAACAAAATGAAATCCACCTCCCTAAAAAACTTTTGTCGTACAAAAATTGACAAAGTTTTCCTTAAAATACTTGAAAATGGACAATGAACGCACGCTGTTTCAGAGATCTTTTGACTGTCGATGAAGTTTGCTACTTCACGGGTGTACGAATAGAAAAAACAACATTGAAGCCTTATTCTTCAGATCTTTAACTACGACGGACAACAAAAATGTTATGGCATACACAAAATTTAGAAATCGACTTTTTTCCACGATTTCGGGCCAAATTGATCAGTGTGCGGTGGTAGGTTTGGCGTTGAAAGATATCCGCGTGACGGAGGCAGCATTCTCGGTCGATCATAACGAAAATTGAAACTCCGATTAAATCCGGAGGAGATTCGGCGCTTTACGGCCGAGACCGGTTAAAAGTATTTTTCGCCGGCCCGTAAAGCCCGAACTTTCGAATCCGGGCCGAGTCGTCGAAATTGCAGCCGATCCGGTTTCGCTTTTAATATTTCAGCCGCTTTGATCCGGAGCCCCGGTGCTCGCCTGTCTCTCTATAATTGATATTTATCGATCCCCCGGAGAAACCGGAGAAAACTATAGCGGCATACAGTTATCGGGCCGGGCCGACCGGCTGTGAAGTCGTCCCGCAGTTTTTGTCTGGAGCACCGCATCGAAAACTCTCGGGTATCGACTAATTTAAAACTTCCCAGCGAAACTCGCCACCCTTTACTAACATCTTCAGCGACCTCCCTCTGTCAGAGTTGGGCATTAATCGATTAAAATTTTAATCATAATTGATTGATTAATGTGTACGATTAAAAAAAGAAATCGTCGGAAAATCGACGATTGATTCAATCGATTGATGAAGTTAATCGTCAATCGTTGATTAAATGAAGAAATCCTCGACAAATCGGCGATTGATTCAATATCGACAAATCCTTAATCTGCACTGTAATTGTTCATAACACCGTACATAATACACTGGAACAAACCACTATAAAATGGCAGCCATTGGGTCCATAAATGTTGAATTGTATATGATATAAACCCATTCAACACCGAACTTTTAAGATAGCATAACTCAGAATCTTCCACGTTTTGCTCAGATCGGAACTGTCAAGATCGTGGTCTATATAACTCCATTGCGCCTCGAAGAACAAAATTTGCAGGGAAGCCTTCATCCTGGTGTTATTAATGGTTTTATAATCCCCGCGGAATAAGTTCGGTTTAGTTCAGTTTACTTTAAGTATAAGTATTCTACCGCCTTTTACATTTAAGAGGCTCTCCATACTAAATTCCTAAAGGGTCCTCCTCTCTCGGTTCTTATCCCCACTGAACGTCGTCCAGGCGACGACATCCTGAAGAAGCAATTAAAATAAAGGCAATATCGCGGGAGCGGTGGTACCTCGAGAACCAAAAGACAGAGGCAGCAGCCTTTACACAGACATTTTCTAAGAAACGCTACAACTTTGCGCCAATAGTTCCCCTGATAAAGTAATTTTTGAGCAAACTTGTTTATTACCCTTTTCCCTTCCCCCCGCGTTCATCGTCAAGTCCATTACAGTTTATTAATTGACTTTTGCAGGAAAACCGGAGCCCATGGTACGGTGGCTTGTCAACGGCCAAGTCAAAGACGAGGAGTATGAGAAAAATGCTGGTGACGTCATAGAGAACAGGTACGGCTTCGCTGGTTTTCTAGAAAACGACGAGCTTCTCGGACACAGAAAGCGAAACACGCTTTCCTTGGTAGTCCTTGCTTCTCTCATTAGTGTCAAGTCTAAATGGATTAATTCTGCAGTTGCCACTCGCTGAAATTATTTCCTGTTATTTAACCCTCGGACAGAGTTGGGCATTAATCGATTAAAATTTTAGCATGATTGATTGATTAATGTGTACGATTAAAAGAAGAAATTATTAATACTTAATAATAATTTAAATCGTTGCCATTACAGTAGCAACCCCAACCTGTCATGGACGAATCAGAAAAGATTTCGATAACAAAGTTTTTTGTTCCAATTAGATTCGATCCAATAAGTGCATTTATCTTCCACCACTCAAAATCTTCTAACATAAATTTAGTTATACAAATAAATCCTTCGTAATTCGCTGCATTAAATTTCAGTGCTAAACATTTTGTCTTTCTAATCGTTTTTTTGTATTTCATTTTCATTAAGATTAAAAATAGAATGATTTGTACCATCAGGTTTTGGAACAAGAAAATAAGAGGAAATGAATTTTTCCATTTCTTCGAAAGAACGATCTTTCTTTTTATAGGCAATTATTTGAAAGGGTGTTTCCATACATGGAATTTTATAATCATCGAAAAATCGACGATTGATTCAGTCGATTGATGAAGTAATCGTCAATCGTTGATTAAAAACCGCAATTAACAATTAATAAGTATTTAATCGTTAACCACAATTAATGACTAAACTAGGAGATTAATTGTTAATTACGATTAAAGATTAAAGTAGAAATCTAGTCGTCAATCGTTGATTAAATTTTTGCTCAACTCTACCCTCGGACGGCCGATCAGTCTTGCAATCATATCATTGATATTTAGGACCACTCACTGCTTCGTTTATCAATTTTTGGAAACATATTTTCAACAGATGATTTTTTATGCATTTTTCTGACAGGTTAACCCTGCAATTGATCAGTCGCTCGGACCTGGGCTCGAACTTCACCTGCCAGGCGAGGAACACGGACCTGATCGAGCCGAAGGTGTCCTCGGTCACGCTGGAGCTGAACTGTGAGTAACAATTGCCTTCAACAATTACTATCTGATCAGCAATATACAGGGTGGCCCACATAACTCTGAACAGCTCAATATCTCCGTTACTTTTCGTTGTACAAAAAAACTTCGTAGGACAAAGTTACACTGTTTCAAGGGCCACATATAACGGTGTAAGGGAAAAAAAATTTCAACGTCATTTTTATGAGATTTCAAGGTTATCGATGTTTTTCTAAATGGAATGAGGTATTTTTTAATACATCAATCGATGCAGCTGGACATTCTTTATAAAAAAGTACTAACCTATGTATGTCGAAAAGTTAGTAGTTCACGAGATATTTCGATTTAAATAATTGTAAAACACCATTAGTGTCGTACTAAGACGTTACACATGTAAGTAAACGTTAACATCAATTCAATTTCAACTTCCATTTCAATATCAACTCTTCAACTTCATTTTCAACTTCAATTTTTCAATTTCAACTTTAATTTCAACTTCAATTTCAACTCTTCCATTTCAACTTTAATTGTTCAATTTCATTTCGTTAATTTCAACTCTTCAATTTCAACGATAATTTTTCAATTTCAATTCGTTAATTCCAACTCCTTAATTTCAATTTTTCCATTTCAACTTCAATTTTAACTCTCCTATTTCAACTTCAATTTCAACTCTTCCATTTCAGCTTCAATTAAATCTTCAATTTCATTTTCAACGTCAATTTTTCAATTTCAACTTCAACTTTTCAATTTTAATTCGTTAATTTCAACATCAATTTTTCAATTTCAACTTCAATTATTCAATTTCAATTCGTTAATTTCAACTCTTTAATTTCAACGTCAATCTTTCAACTTCAACTTGAATTTTTCAATTTCAATTCGTTAATTTCAAATATGCAATTTCATTTTCAATTCTTCAATTATTCAATTTCAATTTCAATTTTTCGATTTCAATTTCAATTTTTCAATTTCAACGTCAATGTTTCAATTTCAACTTCAATTTTCCAATTTCAAATCTTCAATTTCAATTTCAATTCGTTAATTTTAACGTCAATTTTTCATTTTCAACTTCAATTATTTAATTTCAATTCGTTAATTTCAAATATGCAATTTCATTTTCAATTCTTTAATTTTTCAATTTCAATTTTCTTTTTTAATTTCAATTTTTCAATAATAATTTCAATTTTTCAATTTTAATTTCAATTTTTCAATTTCAACGTCAATGTTTCAATTTCAACTTCAATTTTCCAATTTCAAATCTTCAATTTCAATTCCAACTCTTCAATTTGCACTAGCAAGCAAACACTAACGTTTTAGTACGACAGTAATGGTATTTTGGAGTTATTTAAATTGAAATATCTCCTGAACTACTAACTTTTCGACATACATAGGTTAGTACTTTTTTATAAAGAATGTCCAGCTGCATCGATTGATGTATTAAAAAATACCTCATTCCATTTAGAAAAACATCGATAACCTTGAAATCTCATAAAAATGACCTTGAAAATTTGTTTCCCTTACACCGTTATATGTGGCCCTTGAAACAGTGTAACTTTGTCCTACGAAGTTTTTTTGTACAACGAAAAGTAACGGAGATATTGAGCTGTTCAGAGTTATGTGGGCCACCCTGTATTTGACGAGTCGGAAGGTACAGCTTGTCAAATCTAGCTGTGCGGCTGAATGTCCCCCGCAAGGGGAAATGACCCTGCTGCGCAGTGGTAAATAGGCGGAACTTCACAACGATAGAGAACTGATCGTCACCTGTCAAACGATGCACGTGGCGACAGTTCAGTTAAAAAGTAAAGTGACACAAGTGTATTCACACAAACATGTAAACAGTTGTTTTGTATGTTTACTGCTGTAAGAAATAATGGACAGTACGCACTTTTGACGAGGTGTGTACCTTACCGTTCAAATGTTGCATCCTTCTCTCATCGAGTGCAGTCTTTGATTTTTTCTGCGCATTCCTAAGTTTTGGTCAACCGCACAGCTAGATTTGACAAGCTGTACACGAGAAATAATTCTAGTCAGCAAAGGAATGACTTATTTCGTGACAGTTTTCGGGACTAATTCCTGCTATTTTGTGGAAACGAGTGTATCGTACGATAAAGAGAAAGAGAATAAGGGCGCGGAAGTCTGGTGTAAGGGTAACCGGAAGCGATGGCAACGGGAATCTCTTCGGGCCGGTGAGCGACGTCGGGCATAGGCGCCGATAAAAGAGGAATGAAATAAAGACGAGAAGTAGATACAAATTCTTATCGCGCGGCTAACAAATCAGAAGCCTCACCCGGAGCATATCTTGTCCCGCATTAGCGATAAGATCTACGAGACAGCGAAAGTGGGCCAACATCCTTTGCTCCCTCGCCGCTGTGAATCGCCTTTAAGGGAAGATAAGGCTAGATAAGACGAGAAATATATTAAATCCTGCCTGGAGCCCCACCCGGCTCATCCATCCCATCCCCCCCCTCTCTCTCTCTCCCTCTCTTCATTCGAGTCTGCTAGAAGCCGAACCCGGGCCAACCTCGGGCTATCTCAAAATTAGAATTCTTCGTTAACTCACGACCCTCCCATAACCCCGCACGACGAAACACTAATTCCGAGAGTAAACTGAAAAATTCATAGATCAATTATCTGTCGTGCGCTGGCGGCTTCAACCGGGACGATCATCGGGCGAGCGTGACTCCCGGATGAGAAACGATTCGCCTAACGCGTTCCAACATGGTGTTCCAACGTTACTACGCTCATAGCACCACGCTGTTCCTCACAATTGATTAGGAAAATTTCGTTTATACAGGGTCTTTCTTTTTTTAAACGGACAAACGTAAACCAGCTATAACGGACCCCAAATGAAACAATTTTTACCCCTACCACTTTTTTTGATTCGGCCTTGAATTTTAGATAATCGCAAAAAACCATAATTTTTCCACGACGTGCCCTATGCCAAAAAAACAAAGATCCGAAGGTCATACAAAAATATTTTGTTAACAAAAAAGATGCCCCTATTTATTTTAAACCAAACAAAGGAAAAATCATCAAGATTCATCACTGGAGTCCCGAGATATTCAAGTTTATGTGAACTAAAAAAATTATGGTTTTTTGCAATTTTCTAGAAATCAAGGCCGAAACAAAAAAAGTGGCAGGGGTAAAACTTGTTCCATTTGGGGTTCTTTATAGCTGGTTTACGTTTGTCCGTTTAAAAACGGATGACCCTGTATATACACTTGTTGTGGATTGGTACGAAAGAGCGTCAGCGCCATCTAGAGGACGGTGGCGACAGGAGGTGAGAATCGCGCGGGAGAAGAACGTGTTGTAGAAGTACAGTTGTAAAACGCGCATTAAACTAAAACCTTTCAATAGAAAAAGGCAACCTGTTCTCACAAATTATTTTACCTGGACCTTATTTTGTTCTTGACAACACTACTGTGCAAAAGAAAGAAGCACCCGGTCGTATTCAATAGAAGAGCGTAAAAAATGAAATAAGAACACAGTAAATATTTAATTTGATGACGTTTTCGGCGCCTTAAATTAGTAACATCAGATTATTTGTAAGCTTAAATGCCCCACCCTGTATACTCAGTCTAATAGCAACGATACTAAACAAGCTCCACCACCAGGTATCCAAACACTCGCGAGCAATAATGTCACGCCAGAGGCAAAGGGATTGAATTACCAGCTCATATCGATATTAAACAGCTCTCGATTCCATTTGTCCAACTATCGCAACCGCTTGGCAAGAATGATGCAGCACCGGAAGCAAAACGGTCGATTTATTGGCTCATTCTGATACCAAAAAGCTGTCGAATCGATTCCTCCAAGTATCCAAACACTTGGCAACAATACGATACGAAAAGCAATCGATTTATCGGCTCGCGGGAATACAGATGTATTTTCGTCGATTCGGATCGATCGAGCACAGGGTGTCTCGTTTTCGAGGTCTACTCGGCAGGGAACTCGCCGACCGGTTCTCGAAAATATTTACCAGTGTCCCGTTGATTTTCCGCTTTCTCTTTATCCCCGCCCACGGGATCCGACGAAATTGCCGTTCGGCAAAAAGAAAACAAGACACCCCCGAGTTGCGCGCCGGGAAAACGGTCGACGATCGTCGATCGGTCGAGAGAGAAACGTTCGGCCTCTCGACCGGACCGTGATTGATCGCCGCTGAATTATCGGTGCTTCCGAGAGTCACGAAAATTTCGACGAAGCGAACAGCGAAATTGAAGATCCGTTATTGGCGAACGAGAACACCCATCATAGCGGTGAACGAACGAACAAAAAAATATATATATCTCCGCGCATCGCGCGCAGAGATAACGAAACGGACAGCGAAAGAGGGTGCGCGACCGGCGCCGAAACGAAAGGGGGATGCCCACGGAAATACATGCACGGGGTGTCCATCCAGTCAGCGACCTTTTTCTGGTTAGTCGATAACGGCCCTTTCCTCGTTCACCAAAAATTGTCGTAATCTGTTTCCTGGGAAAATGAATCCACACGACATTACTAGACTGCGGATTTTATGCATTTATGACAAAAATGGGTACGTACAATTTAAAACAGTAGACATGTAATAGACATTTAAGGACATCATGTTAGTTTCAGCTTAATAGGATAATTAAAAGGAGAATAGAATTTTTATTTGGCTCCTGTCTCCTGCAATCAATGCAAACATTTTTTATTTTGCAGAAAGATCCGCAGTCTAGTCATTACACTTAGCTTCTAAATTGTTTCTTAATTTTTAATTGTGTCGTTGTTAGACTGTGGATTTTAGACACTTAAGAGAAATATGTATATATTAGGTGTACAATTGTGCACAGAGTGGCCTGATTAAGAATTGTATCCCCACTCTACTCTCCCCTTCTAGATTCCCCCACGCTTCCGTCACAATGTCACGAGAGTAGTCCGGCCCTGGCGGAGAGGGGTAACTTTTTCCCCTTAATTCCAATCAATTCTCCTAATCTGCGGACACTGTACATATGCACAGATACATTATACCCACATTTACTCTGACTTGCAATTAATGTATTTCCAATATAGCTGATATATGATTCAAGTTTGAAATGAAATTGCTATTGATTCAACATGAGGGTTATAAATTAATTTGTACATCTAATAGCTCCTACATATTGCGATTGAGACAGACAATTTTCATTTAGCATCGATATCCACTGTCTAGACACAGAAAGTATTCATACCGATATAATCTCTATTTTATTTAAATATGTTCCGTCAAATTAATATCCTCGTAAGGTGAAGTGCCCTATGCCTGGACAGCATGTTTTTCTATTTTAAATTTTATCACTTTAAATAAACAAAAACAATTTCTTAAGAGTTTTAACATACAGTTCAGAGTTTGTAAAGTAATTTAAAATAAAAAAATCATTGTTTAGGTTAGTATCTTAATTGTATTAACAAGAATAATTCAAACCTATAGTTGGACATATTAAATCCAATCTAAGCTAGTACCTGGACAGAAGTAAAGCCTATATCGGGACAAATTCAATTTACGAGTTGATCGAGCGAACATAACCTAAAATGTTGGTTGGTGGCGCTGTTGCGCATGACGAATAGAAGATGCTTTGCGTAATATGTAGTATTCTTATCATAGATTATAGTATTGTATTATTTAACCAAATATATATTTATTTTCATTTACTGTTTTAATAAAACTTGTCATAATACAACTTTTAAGGTTAGGTAGTAATACTGATAGATTTAAGATGTAAACATAAAGTATTATTAACGTTACAACCGGAATACATTTTCTACATACGTTACTCAAGCTAATAGAAGACTAATTATACGTACATGTAGTTAAATAATTTGCAAACAATGCGTTGATTTTATTCACAAACACGTGTCCGGCTTCAGGCGTAAGCACATTGCGTATAAGCTTAGAGTGGGGCAGCTACTGTCATCGCGTCCCAGTATGGAGTACTTATATTTGAAAACAGTCCTAATCTTGGACATCTAATATTTGGATTAATAATTATTATTTACGTTAAGTTTGATTGCCAATTTATTTTAAAATATCAATATTATTGTGCGTGATAATTATTTTTTGTCTGAGGGCTTAAATTATATCTTTTTTTCTAACAAAACTTCGAACTATAAATGCACATGATTCGCATGTAAATAGACTATTTTGTATACTGTTTTCAGATGAACTTTGAATTCATTTTTAAATTTCAATTGATGTCTTAATGAAATAATATTCACACCTACTTGTAGCTAAGGCCTCAGAATATATAATATAATTATTTAATCTCTTAATTACTGATTTTACTATGAAAATTCAATTGTCCAGATTTAGATATCACTTTTGGACTGAGAGAAGTGCCAGACTTAGGGCACGTCACCTTAGTTCGTATCTGCAAGAAATGCAAGAATTAAGATAAAAAATGTTTGCATTGATTGTTAGACACAGGAGCGAGACAAAAATTTCTTTCTTCTATTATCCTGTTAAGCTGAAACAAATACAGCGATGTCCTTGAATCATTATGTCCACTGCTTTAAATAAATGCATAAAATCCGCAGTCTCCTAACAAGAGAAAAATTCACAGAGTCATCCTCTGCAACATATATATAATTTAAAAGCCTAACTTTTGGGTCTAAAAGCTTGTATTCCACCCACCGCAATTTCGCCGTCAGAAAGTAAGGTAAAAAACTATCCGGATTTCGAAACTTTGATTTTAGCCCCACAGAGCGAACTTGGGCAGCAAACAAAAATTGCGGAATATATATAGCTACACGAGCCCTACGTATCCCTAAAGTTTCGCAATTTTCTGGGTCGGGGATTTTCCCTTGCGAGCCCAGTAAGATCGGCGAAGTTCGACTTTCTGAAAGGCTCCCCGGAAATTTCGTAAATTTTCATTACGGCTACGGACGTTTGTATCGCGACGAAGTTGGTACACCCTGTGCATAGAGGAGAGAAGACAAAAGAGAGAGTGAGCTGGAAAACCGGAAAGAGAGAAGCAGAAAAAGCGACGGTCCAGCCGAAAAGAGGCGAGGGGGAGAGGATTGATCGATGCTCGCTCTTTGATTTTCGCGACCTGCGCCAAGTGACCATGCATCCAGTGTGTATTCATGTCATGGCTGGCGGGACAAAAAATAGAAGAGAAATTAAAAAACCCTCTGAACGGTGACGAGGCGAACCGCTGCCGGCGCTAGAGAGTTCGCTGAGAGATTCCGGATAATCGAAAAAAGGTCGGCGATTCTAAAAATCCGGCAAATCAAATATTTGGGGGTCACGCGATTCCCTGGTCGCTCGTTCAAAAACTTGTAACGCGCGTCGCGACGCGCCATCCGGCGCGATCAGACCGACCAATTTCGCTTAAGCGGGTGAGACTCGAGTAACATCGATTTTTTATTGCGCAAATTAGTGGGCTCGAATTTCGAGAATGAAACTTCCACTTGTTATCAGGTGTACAAATTAATTCGTGGCAGTTGATCGGAATTTTATTTATTCGACCGTCGTATTGGAGATTCATTAATTAATTAATGGAGATTATTTTTCAAAATTTATTCGAACCTCCCTCCGAAGTGTGCCACGCGGAAGCGGCCAGGCTCGTTAACATCAAATCGAAAAGCGATTTTCAGCCGGCCCTAACGTAACGAGGCCGAGCGATACGAATAAACGAACGAATGGAAACGGGACGACCGGAAGGAGACGTCCGCGTTGAAAGAACGGTCCAGAAAAATATCGAAACTCATTATCGATGAGCCGATTCGACTCGAATGGGGAGACTTGGGAATGACCTCAGGAATCACCCCTTTCAAGGAAGTACATTTTTGGGACACCTGTGTCAGAGTTGGGCAAAAATTTAATCAACGATGGACGACTACATTTCTACTTCAATCGTTAATCATAATTAACAATTCATCTCCTAGTTTAGTCGTTAATTGCGGTTAACGATTAAACACTTATTCATCGTTAATTGCGGTTAACGATTAAACACTTATTAATCGTTAATTGCGGTTAACGATTAAATTTCTACTTTACTCGTTAATTGCGATTAACGATTACATCCCTTTCAATTGTAATCGTCAACCGGATAATTGATTAATGATTAACTGCTGAAAGTTCGAAATGGAATACGGAATTAAAACTGTATTAATACTGAAAAAAATGTAAACTGAGTTTAGGTGTATTGTCATTTGGTCTATACAGGGTGTTTCCTACTTTTCCGGAAAGATTGTAGGAGCATGATCTACAAGTGAAAATACGAAAAAAATGTTGTATGAAGTTTGTTTATAAAAGATGTCAGGTTCGTATCAATGCAGAAGGTGATCATTTTGAAACGATGATTTAAAAATTTTTAACGATCCTCGTACGTTAAGAAATATCTCGTAAGTACAGGCAAAGTAAACACAATCGACCTTCCGTATTATTCAGCTTTAAATCTGCTGTTCCGCATCTATTCAGGCTACATTCAATGTTTGCCTATAATATCGTAATAAAGCGTAGATCATGCTCCTACACTCTTGCCGGAAAATTAGGAAACACCCTGTATATAACACAAACTCTGTTTACGTGCTTTAATGTTTTTTTCTCGATGATTTCTTGTTTCAATCAACGATTGACGATTAACATCATCAATCGATTGAATCAATCGTCGATTTCTCGATGATTTCTTTTTTTAATCAACAATTGACGATTAATTTCAACAATCGATTCATCCAATCGTCGATTTTTCGATGATTTCTTTTTTTAATCGTACACATTAATCAATCAATCACGATTAAAATTGAAATCGATTAATGCCCAAGTCTGACCTCTGTGCGCTGAGTTGACAAAAAAAAATATTGAAAATACATTATTGGATTCAATTTTTGGCTATAACATGATTCATTCGTTCCCTATTGTATCGAATCTGTTAGGCGAAACTTGGAAGAAATACTAAAAATCAACAATTAAAAATCATGTGAAAGCAAAAATAAAATGTGTTAGAAACCTGTGTGAAAATGATCTATCTAGAAACGTATTACATTTATTTATAAGTAAAAGAATCAGGTGTATTACGAAAAACCGATGAGTCCGATGTTATTGTGTGAAATTCACTGAGGCACGGTTAAAAAATCGCAGGAAAAAAATGTGTAGTATTCAAGAACAGTGGACGGTTTTGCTGTCGCGGCGTTTGGAATTACTGAATTTTTTAAGGATGCCAAAAAGCCGATTTTCCGATTTCTTTGACCGGGGGGCATCGAGTCTCATAGTTTTGATATTTCACGCGCGAGCGAACCGTATCTGGCTCGGTATTGGCCAATTCGGGACGCGGATTTATCATCCGTCAAAGCGATCGTCGCCTGGCCGCTGAAACCGGTGGAAACTGGTGGAAACGGCGTCGTTCCGCGCGTTTACACGCGCACGGGAAAATCAATGTTTACCGGCGAACGATGATCGTTATCGCGCTCTCGCGGCCCTCGCAAAGAAATCGTTGAATAATTTCTCCGGCTGCTTCCTGCGTCTTCTTCCCGCGTTTAGAGACAAAAGGGGCGGGGAAAAAAGAGGGCTCGGGATACAGTATACACTGGCGTACACGAATCACGTGACAAGTCCAAAGTGGCCAAAATTGATTCTTTGAAAAAATATTTGTATACAGGGTGTCTCAGCTGAAGGAGGCCACCTAAATATCTCCTTTATTTTTAACGACACAAGAAATATTTATGGCATAATTTAAATGGTATCGAAGGAGGAAAATCATAGAAGAACAATTTCTTTTGCCAGGTTATTTTTACATAGTTTTTTCAAGGTCATCGTTATTTTTTCATCTGGAAAACTTAGTTTTTTTATTCCATCTTATCAGAGATGAAAAGATACATTTGAATATGCTTCAGTCATTAACAAGATGGAATAAAAAAAATAAGTTTTCCTGATTAAAAAATAACGATGACCTTGAAAAAAACATGAAAAAATAACCGGGCAAAAAAATTGTTCTTCTACGATATTCCTCCTTCGATACTATTCAAATTACGCCAAAAATATTCTTTTTGTGCCATTAGGAATAAAGGAGGTATTTAGCTGGCCTTCTTCAGCTGAGACAACCTGTATAGTACTTCAATTGCTAACCCTTCGAAGCTTCCAAATCTAAAATATTAGCCTAAGTAATTATGTTTGTGCTGGGACATCGGTCTGAAGACAAAACTGCAAAATTGAAAGTGAAAACAATTATTAACCCTTTGCAGTCGGATTTAGTATCTTCACTGAACAATTGTACATTGCTTCCGACATACAATAATTCCATTATTATTATTATTATTATTAATATTATTATTATTATTATTATTATTATATACGGACCAAGGTCCTTTTATACAAATGTATACAGTTTTTACAGTATAACTGAAAGAAACCTAAAGAAAATTTAACAAAAAAAAAGTCAACCTAAAATTTACATAAGAATGGACACGCGCGAAACTAAACAAATATGGGTACGATTATCAAGTAGTCTTGCGTAATTTTGTTTTGAATGCTTGTAACGTACCATTAAAAAAATCAATATTGTTATAAAGTATGTTAGAGCTAGCAATAATGCGATTTAATGGATTTATTACTCCATATGAGGATTTGGATTTCATTGTTTGAAATCCGGCTCTTGTTCTCAAAACTCGTTCTAAAAAAAAATCTATATTTTTATTTATCAAATTAAAGATAAAGATAAATTCTATACCATTGTTTCCATTTGTGGATATATGAAATTGATACAACACCTCATACAATATTTAATTGTTTATTAATTGATTAGATAGCAACATATTTAATAATCTAAACAATATTTTGAATTTTATCGTAATTTCAAATCAAAATAATATTCCAGCTGTTGTCGATACGAATTCGACGACCTAGCATACCGTAAAAAAACCTCAAACCTTGAAATAACGCTAGAATAATTTCGACCACAAAAACCGGGTGTTCAGCCCGCCGAAAAATGATAAATGACTGGCGATTGATCGATTAGTCGCCAGTTTTACAGCAGGTCGAATCGACCGCACACAATTTGCATCGAACTCGCGTCGTACCTGCCCCTCCCCTGTCCCCCGCTGACTGTACCCGACGAGTTTGTCCGCCTTAATTATCGGTTCGCTTTAATTATCGCGGCCGATTAGCGTCGTTGGACCGCGTGATTGCTGGACTCGGTGATTCGAGAAAAAGGGCAGGGGGCATGGGACCGTATTATACCGCCGAAACAGATCGCCCGTGTGACGGTGTCCGTGTTTGTGTGACTGAACGAGCCGTTCGCGAACGGTTCCCGTCATCGACGATGACGATGGATTAAACGGTGATTCGATTTTTCCACCAGTGAAACCATTGACGGTCGTCATAAGGAGGCCCGGCAAAAAGGGAGTCGGAACCGAGTCTCTATTGGCCGGAAAGCGGTACGACGTCGAGTGCGAAACCACTGGATCCAGGCCTCCCGCTGTCATCACGTGGTACAAAGGGAGGAGAAGACAGCTGAAGCACACCACGGTGAGTGATTGTTCTCGCTTTTCATTCAAATTCCTTCGGATCCGTTCTTATTCAATTATTAAGTGAAATAAATTAAATGCAAAAGTCACGGTCTGAAGAATAATCGAGGTACTGTTGGATTTTCAAATAAAGGGTATAGCCGGATAAGCATGGGCCAGCGGCCCCCGCTCCGATTTTCCTGATTCCTGTCTTAAAACATCGTTTTATGTCTAAAAAAACATTGTGTAAAATTTCAAATGTCTACCCCCACCGATAGGGGTGATATTGAAGTAAATTCTCCCGCACTTAAATGCAATTTGCTCTAAAACGAGAAAAGATATCAACATGGGATAAACGGCAAATAAAAGATATAGATACACTCTATATTTCAGATTTTTTTCAGAATTTTTTGCTAATTATTTATAGTTGAAAATAATTAATGAATTTTTTGGGAATTTTTTTAACTATCTTCCCCTAGGTTGACACCTACCAAAAAATTCTAAAATATTGCTACGATTCTAACCTATTTTGTAAAAAAATTTCAGAAGTGTCCGTTTGGTGGAACAGTGACAAAAAAAATAAAGTATGCCGGCGAACGCTCGGTTTGATCAGTAACGACGCAGCGACCGATTCCCCTTGCGGCGGCTAGTGACGGGAGCGAACGGGAAGTCGGCGCTTTTCCTGTTTTTTTCTTTTTTTTATATGTATTTATAAACTAAACGATTTTTATTGTCTAGAATATAATTGTTTAGACTTCTAACTGTAATCATGTTTTAGAAGATTTAGTCGCATTTTTACATGTATCAGCTTTTCCGTACAAGCGCCGACTTCCCGTTCGCTCCCGTCACTAGCCGCCGCAAGGGGAATCGGTCGCTGCGTCGTTACTGATCAAACCGAGCGTTCGCCGGCATACTTTATTTTTTTTGTCACTGTTCCACCAAACGGACACTTCTGAAATTTTTTTACAAAATAGGTTAGAATCGTAGCAATATTTTAGAATTTTTTGGTAGGTGTCAACCTAGGGGAAGATAGTTAAAAAAATTCCCAAAAAATTCATTAATTATTTTCAACTATAAATAATTAGCAAAAAATTCTGAAAAAAATCTGAAATATAGAGTGTATCTATATCTTTTATTTGCCGTTTATCCCATGTTGATATCTTTTCTCGTTTTAGAGCAAATTGCATTTAAGTGCGGGAGAATTTACTTCAATATCACCCCTATCGGTGGGGGTAGACATTTGAAATTTTACACAATGTTTTTTTAGACATAAAACGATGTTTTAAGACAGGAATCAGGAAAATCGGAGCGGGGGCCGCTGGCCCATGCTTATCCGGCTATACCCTTTGGGGTTATGTTCGTGGCGCACCGGTTCGATCAAATTATACATTAAATAGTAATTTTGTAGACATTTATCAAACGTTTGATTCGGATTTGAATCATTACGTCCTGAGACACGTTTGCTATAAAATGTTTTCTATAAGAGAAAAAGAAGAAAGGATGATGGTGTGTTTCGTTTTAGACCCGCTAGAGGACTCATCAGTAAGGCTATCTAGCGGGTCCTGCCTTAGACACAAGTGTCGGAAGGAGGGACGTTAATATACAAATTGATGACATTTTAGTAACTTGCGAGAAAGTCGTTCAACGATTTGTCCATCTTGTGGACAATGTCGAAACTAGGCCTTCTCGAACTTTTTGTAGGTTTATCGCCAATTATGATAAATAAGAAATTATTCTCGATCGTACATTTTTCAAATAAATTTGGGGTTATGTTCGCGGCGCACCAGTTCGATCAAATTATACACTTAGAAAAAGAAAAAAGGACGAAACACACCACCATCCTTTCTTCTTTTTCTCTTATAGAAAACATTCTATTGCAAACGTGTCTCAGGACGTAATGATTCAAATCCGAATCGAACGTTTGATAAATGTCTACAAAATTGCTATTTAGTCTATAATTTGATCGAACCGGTGCGCCGCGAACATAACCCCAAATTTATTTGAAAAATGTACGATCGAGAATAATTTCTTATTAATCGAAGTACTGTTGTACTTTCCCGAAACTAAATGTTCGAAAAAAGTGAAAAAAGTTATCAGACTGCGGACGTAGAAAATTTCCATGTCCATGTAGAATTTTATGGAAACAGTGGAAACATTTCTTCGTGTTCGGGGACAAAATAAAAATAATTGGAGAACTGCATGTACTGATAAATGCATAAAGATCCACCGTGTAATTATTATGAAAGCGGATTAGAGAGAGTATAATGGCTCGGTTTCGAAGTTTCCGGGGGATCCTGCTAAAAGCGAGACAGCACAATGGGCTTTCGCCGACGAATTTTCTTCGTCCGGCGTCGAATTTGGTGTCGCGGCAGTTCGATTATCCGCGACAACTTTACGACACGGGGTTCAATTAGCGGAATATCGACGGGACTCAACGAGGCCGGATATATAACTTGCCGACATCGTCGCGTCGCGTCGGTAGCCGAAAATATTCCCCGTCGGCAGCGAGAGCAAGCAGGCGACTATTATGCTCGGCCGACTGGAGCCCGATAATCCGGTCGCCTATCGCTTTCTAATTATTAGCGCATCACCTTAACGAAATTTGTCGTGTCCCGGCGGAGGAACAAAAGGCAGCGCGGCATTTAATTAACAGCTAAGCTGCTTATTATAGCCGGCGCGTTCGGCCGGTGCTCGTTAATTAACCAGTGCCCCCCGCACCCTCTCGCACCCTGTGCTCTGGGACCCCTCACCTCCCATTTTCAGACCCCCTCGAACCCTTTCCACCTCTTACTCGTCCTCCGCATGACTCGAGCGCTGGACGCGGGCTAGGATGAAATACGGCAACGCGTCCTGACACTAAGGTATTCCAATTTCACTTCCTTTAAATTTAAATCAGACTGTCCGTCCGTCCCGTAAATTACGCCTCGGTGCATCTGCGCGCGCGAGAACCCGCGCGGCGCAACGTGCAACCGGTGACGCGGGGACCCGCGACTCTAACCGGACAGAATTATTTTACTTCTACAGGGTGGCCTCGTTGGAACTGGGTTTCGCACCGGTACATAAAAGAGATTTTTGTTTTCCAGGCTCATATTTCCCGAAATTTCTAAGTCACCGTTATTGCTTTATATGAAATGTATTCGGAGCTGGACAAAAATTTAATCAACGATTTATGACTACATTTCTACTTCAATCGTTAATTGGAATTAACAATTAATATCACACTTTAGTCGTTAATTGCGATTAACGATTACATTCCTTTCAATTGTAATCGTCAGTCGGATAATTGATTAATGATTAACTGCTGAAATTTCGAAATGAAATACGGAATCAATACTATACAGGGTGAGTCCGCAGAAACAGAACACCTAAATATCTAGTTACTTTTCGTTGTAGGAAAAAAATTCTTAGGACAAAGTTACACTGTTTGAAGGGCCACACGTAACGGTGAGAGGGAAAAAATTTTCAAGGTCATTTTTTACAAGATTTGAAGGTCATCGATATTTTTTTTAACGGAATGAGGTATTTTTTAATACATCAATCGATGCAGCTGGACATTCATTATAAAAAAGTACTAACCTATGTATGTCGAAAAGTTAGTAGTTCAGGAGATATTTCAATTTAAATAACTCTAAAATACCATTACTGTCGTACTAAAACGTTAGTGTTTGCTTGCTAGTGCAAATTGAAGAATTGAAATTGAAATTGAAGATTTGAAATTGGAAAATTGAAGTTGAAATTGAAACATTGACGTTGAAATTGAAAAATTGAAATTAGAATTGAAAAATGGAAATTAAAAAAGAAAATTGAAATTGAAATTGAAATTGAAAAATTGAAGAATTGAAAATGAAATTGCATATTTGAAATTAACGAACTGAAATTGAAAAATTGAAGTTGAAATTGAAAGATTGACGTTGAAATTAACGAATTGAAATTAAATAATTGAAGTTGAAAATGAAAAATTGACGTTAAAATTAACGAATTGAAATTGAAATTGAAGATTTGAAATTGGAAAATTGAAGTGGAAATTGAAACATTGACGTTGAAATTGAAAAATTGAAATTGAAATCGAAAAATTGAAATTGAAATTGAAAAATTGAAGAATTGAAGATGAAATTGCATATTTGAAATTAACGAATTGAAATTGAAAAATTCAAGTTGAAGTTGAAAGATTGACGTTGAAATTAAAGAGTTGAAATTAACGAATTGAAATTGAATAATTGAAGTTGAAATTGAAAAATTGATGTTGAAATTAACGAATTAAAATTGAAAAGTTGAAGTTGAAATTGAAAAATTGACGTTGAAAATGAAATTGAAGATTTAATTGAAGCTGAAATGGAAGAGTTGAAATTGAAGTTGAAATAGGAGAGTTAAAATTGAAGTTGAAATGGAAAAATTGAAATTGAGGAGTTGGAATTAACGAATTGAAATTGAAAAATTATCGTTGAAATTGAAGAGTTGAAATTAACGAAATGAAATTGAACAATTAAAGTTGGAATGGAAGAGTTGAAATTGAAGTTGAAATTAAAGTTGAAATTGAAAAATTGAAGTTGAAAATGAAGTTGAAGAGTTGATATTGAAATGGAAGTTGAAATTGAATTGATGTTAACGTTTACTTACTTGTGTAACGTCTTAGTACGACAGTAATGGTGTTTTAGAGTTATTTAAATCGAAATATCTCGTGACCTACTAACTTTTCGACATACATAGGTTAGTACTTTTTTATAAAGAATGTCCAGCTGCATCGATTGATGTATTAAAATATCCCTCATTCCATTTAAAAAAACATCGATAACCTTGAAAACTTGTAAAAAATGACCTTGAAAATTTTTTCCCTTACAACGTTACATGTGGCCCTTCAAACAGTGTAACTTTGTCCTAAGAAGTTTTTCCGTACAACTAAAAGTAACGGAGATATTTAGGTGTTCTGTTTCTGCGGACTCACCCTGTATATGAATACTGACAAAAATGTAAACTGAGTCTAGGCGTATTGTCATTTGGTCTATAATATAAACTCTATTTACATGCTTTCATGTTCTTTTTCGATGATTTCTTTCTTTAATCAACAATTGACGATTAACTTCACCAATCGATTGATCCAATCGTCGATTTTTCAATGATTTCCTTTTTTAATCGTACACATTAATCAATCAATCATGATTAAAATTTTAATAGATTAATGCCCAACTCCGAATGTATTTCACGTTGACCTTCAAATGACCTGCCAAAAGGGTATTCTTCAAAATTCACCCTGTATGTTCGCGTCTCGATATTTTGCGTTACCCGACAGGTTGAAAATATCCGTAGACCGGAACTTGGATTCCAGGAGCGGTAAAGGGCTTTTCGCTGAACGAGGCGACCGTTTGCGGCGGAGGGAATCGCGTTTGCACATTTCTGTTGCACCTATTCCGTCGGCTGAGGAGTGCCCGACGCACATTCGCGCGGCACTGTGAAGGGCGGAAAACTGTTATCCGACCGGTGAAATTATATTCTACTTTTTTCCTGGCCGCTCTAATTTCCGGCGCTCGAACGTTCTCGCGACGACTGCGAACGACGACGACGGCGACTAGCAGGTCGAAAGCAAAGGGAGAGAAAATGTTGGAGAGCGAGAGAAAGGGAGAGAAGGTGCCCCGCGCGTAAAGCTCGTTGCGGAATTTCATTTCGAAATATTTATACGGTCTTAAGCGCACCGATGCGGCGGCGGACAGGGAATAAAGATAATATATCGCGCGATTATACGCGGCTCCATCGCAGTTTTCTCGGGGCTCGCTAACGAAACGCTTTCTGGCCGGGGCCACGTAATGCGGAGCTCGCGGGCGAATGCCTAAAGACAGCCCCCGGATGACTATATAGGATAATCAGGATGGTAATGCGATAGAAGTGGTCTACGTGTTCCGCCGCTCGTAGGATCTGCTTACGTTAATATCTGTCCTCGGCTACGCTCCACCTCATCCTCGCCTCTTCTCTCTTTCCCCCCTCTCTCTCTCTCTCTCTCTCTCTATTTCTCTCTTAGCCCCACCGGTAAAGGTCTCAGCTCTTTTGCCACGAATACCCTTTCTTTCCAAGGATTCCCAGCAACCGACGATCGTCCGTTCCTCTTACCGTCGCGAACCCCCGCCTATATTTTATTATCTGCCGCTTAGAAGCCGCGTCACCGTCCCGCCTCCGCGCCGCGAATTTTAAGAAGGCACGTCGCCACCTTCATCGTCACCGCGAAAACGAGCCACGACGTACCCTTATCGTCGACCCCTTTAACGGCTTACCGCCCCCTTTGTGTCCCTCGATCTCTCTGTCACCGCCCCACTACGGCACCCCTTCCATCCAACCCCATAGTCGGAATCGTTGATCTGGCCACCCCACGAAAAGAGTCTGACCACCTGCGATCGCAAAAACCAAAATTATTCAGATATGAATATAATTTCACGAAAAGATCTACATACAGTAGCGGACAAAAGTTTAAGACCGCTCTAAAGAAGACGATAACTTTTTTAATATTGTACTATACGATTTGAACTTTTTTGGGAAGCTAGACCAATTAGTTTACTGAAGGATGTGGAAAGAAATTTTTTCAAAAATTGCAATTGATCGGAATTGTTGAAAAAATACTAACAGTTGAATTTTTAACTTTTTCATGTGGTCCTATATTAAAAATTTTTAAAATACGTTTTGTAGATCTGTGTGAATTAAACATATTTTGAAAATTTCGTCAAAATTGGTCGGCGTTGCAATGTGCTACAAACGTTTAAAGATGGTAAAAATTGCAGATTTTCACGATTTTTGGCAATAAATACCAGATATACAGATAAGTGTCCACCGATCCAGATTTGCAGATTCACCCTTAGAACGGATTACCATTACTTTTTATACACCCTGTAAAATTATTTCCAGTGGAAGTATCTTACAAGGGAAGGATCCCAAGTGTCCGACTTCGATTTTGATAACACTGTCCAACACCAAATTTGTTCCCAGATTACTATTGGGTCCTTCTTATAGAGTTTTTTGCGCTGATTCCGAATCTGTTTTTAATTTTTTTCCTATACGCACAGTTTTTGAGGGACGTGGCTTTGAAAAAAAAACATATTTTTTAACTTCAAACAAATATTGTGATGTTATTATAAAAGATATTGAATTGTTCTTTGCAGCAAAAGATTCTGTGGACTTTCCCGAATACAGTGATATCCAATATTAATACACTATGATTGTTTAAACATGTTTAAACAATGATTAAAGACGGAGAGACACCATTTTTGCACCAATTTTTGAAGATATTTTTAAATTTATCTCAAAAAATAAGGGTCCAGCGGAAAATCGAACTATACCACGCGATAGAGCAGACTTTTATCTTGAAAAACCCCCCTTTGAAGTTTTCGACATCGACGTTTTTACCGAACCAGAAAGCAAAATATCTTCGCCCGACATGAGTTGCCGCCAGTGGCGCTCACCACTACAATGGTCGTTCGCCGCTCCGTATCCCGTCGCTGCGCCATATCTCGTCCAGAGTTTAAACATGTTTAAACAATCATAGTGTATTAATATTGGATATCACTGTATTCGGGAAAGTCCACAGAATCTTTTGCTGCAAAGAACAATTCAATATCTTTTATAATAACATCACAATATTTGTTTGAAGTTAAAAGATATGTTTTTTTTTCAAAGCCATGTTCCTCAAAAACTGTGCGTATAGGAAAAAAATTAAAAACAGATTCGGAATCAGCGCAAAAAACTCTATAAGAAGGACCCAATAGTAATCTGGGAACATAAAAAAAGTTGAAATTTGTTGGACAGTGTAATTTTTTTGTGATATGATGGTATATGGATCCCTAATGATGTCTGCAAAATATTAGGTGCAGTTACTCAACAGTTTTAAAGATACAGTCCGTGCTCATTTTATTAGACTCACCTCTATAATCATGATATTTTTAGTTTTACCATGAATAATGAGTATAGCAGCCTTATGCAAATATCACTTAATGATGACCAATGAATTTTCCATATATTTATTTTACAAAAACAATGGATACAAACACAAATAGATCAATATAATTCTTAAAACACTAATATTTTGTTAATCCGCCCTCAGCTGCTCTTAAAGCCGCAACTCTTCTGGACATGCTATCTATGCAAGTTTGTGCAATTTCTTTTAATGCAACGTTATGGTGCCAGTGATAGATTATTCTCTCTATCAACTTGGTCTTTGTTGTTATATTTTCTTTGGCCAGTTCTCTCTTCAGGCACTCCCAGACATTTTCAATCGGATTCATGTCCGGTGAGTTGCCGGACAATGGTAAAAGGGGGATTTTTTGCTCTTGCAAGAATATTTTACACTTGGATATGTAAGGGATTCGAGGGCCAGCGGCCCATGCGGGCCGCAACAGGGTACCATGTGCCGGTCAGGGATGCAGTTTATGATTACGGCGCGGACGTGACTTTAGGCTATTTTTGAGATTTAGCGGAACTTTATGTTTTATGATAATTTATTAGAGATCTCATATTTTAGCTAAAGGTCCCAATAGCCGTTGACGTGCCGTAAAACATCTGCAGACCAAGTGCGGACCGTTAAGGGTTCTAGGTAGACAACGAGGGCTCAAGGCGAGGGTACCTCCAGGAACTGGCCAGTTTCCCTCACCCTGTCGCCTCTTAGAAAATAAGCATTGCGATTGGTTATCGAAAGGAACCGCCTACGTTGCGGAAAAAGCTTAAAAGAGCTAGAGCGAAAAAGCAGGTCGTTGTCGTCGTGGCGCGTGCGAAAGGAATAAATGTTTTTTTTAAATCAGACATCGTGTGTTTGAATCAGTCATCCTTACAGATAGGCAACCCACAAGGCAACCTTGTAGTACGAAATCATTACCCCATCATTACCCCATAGGTTGAAAACAGCGTTGCATTCCTTATAGGATTTCAAAAAGCACCAATTCTTCAGGTGAGTCTACTAAAGTGAGCAGGGACTGTATAAGCACCGCTAAGACGGCTAATGGAACTTCGAAAACTTGAGCTGCAAATCATGGTATATCAACAAGGCATGAAACTTTAATTGTTTATATCTTTAAAACTATTAATAAATAGACAATGATATTGGCGCTCAGGTTCGATCAATTTCTACCTTTCTACACTATTTGCAAAAATTCACAATTATGTTTTTTCGACGTTTCGATCTGAATTTAGATCATTTTCAAGAAAAAATTATACATATTGCGTTTGTAACACAATAATCAAAATTTTATTTTTGTAAAAAACTATTAGTATATAACTTAGTTTTTTGAAACTATTGACTAACTGCACCTAATATTTTGCATACATAATTAGGGATCCATCTACCATCGTCTCGCAAAAAATTATCAATCAAGATCGAAGTCAGATATTTGGGGTCCTTCCCTTGTTAGTGACTTGGATAATTGTGAGATCAACAATCCGAAACCGGTCATTAGAGCGGCGGTGGTGGGGGTTCGATGTTAATCAGAAAGAACGTTCTCCCAAGAGCGAACACCGGGAAATTAGAAAACGGCGACCAATTCGGTAGGATGGTCACGCGCGCGAGAACCAAGGGGTTAAAGTCATCACAGGTGGAGGGATGAGGATCGGTGTTGGAAGCGGATTGTTAGAACCCGGGAAGACTTGTAGCAGGCCTGGGGAATCGCTCGTAATCTTGCCGCTGTCCGAGGTAATCTCCCGTTCGGCCGAGCGAGCGGCCAGATACGGGAGAGCGCGGACCTAAATCACGGCGCGATGGTTAGGCGCGAGGACGCGGCCCGGAGGCGTCACGCATTATCGATAATCCGGAATCACAGATGTAACGTTGTGGCGCACGTGCACGCTGAACCGAGCAGATTCGAGCAGAGCGGAGCAGAGCAGAGCGAAGCAGTGCGAAGCGGAGAGAGTCGAGCCGTTGTCTCCGGCACGCTGACGCGCGGCCCTAATTAATTTCGCGTAGTTCATTAACAAGCCGTGGCCGCAACGCTTAACGACGCCTCTCGCCTCTCCTCTCCTCTCTCGCCTCTCGACGGCGCTCCGGCTCGTCGTATCCCGCCGTATCCCGTGCGCCACCAGTCGCAATATTCTCTCGCTCGTTCTCTCCCTGTCTCTCTCTCTCTCTCTCGCTTCTCTCCTCGACGCCCGTGCTTCCCGCGGAGAGAGACCGAGACTCCGTTACACGGACTGATTAACGGAGTAAACGACAGCCACCGATGGAAACGCAGCGGAATTCTAATTCGAGCAAAACAGCCGTCTCCGTGACGACGGGGCCAACCAGCTGGAACCCGCCGAACGAACTTTCGCGCGACCAAATTAAAATTCTTTGACGTGGACCCCGCACGACTCGGCTCGGCTCTGCTCTGCTCTGCTCTGCTCTGCTCGGCTCGCTAGGATATACGAAGATTCCGCGACGGGGCCGAGCGTGTCATCGAATATTCGGGAAACACCCGGGAATTTTAATGAATTCCCGCGGACCTCCGATATCTCGATGATCGAGGAAATGTGCTCATGCTCGATAGTTGTCTATCGATACCGTTATCGGAGGAACGGTCCAGCTGCCGCGAACCCCCTAAGGAATTCCACGTGACAGATTGTTGTTAGCATTATTCACGGGTGAACGAACCTTTTGTGGTCGAGCAGCGGTGAGCGGACCACCGTGGAGATTGTATCCGAACGTAGGAAGTGGATTTAAGATGTGCCTTTTGTTCAAATTGTATTCGAATTAGCAATATGACGGGTTAGACTAAACGTAGGCATAAAATGATTTGCTATTTTTCTTGTTCTCTTGGCAGAATATTGTCGACAATTATGTATTATCCAAAATCGACAAAATATGTCAAATTTAATTGTATATTTATTTAATTTACTTAAGTATATTTATTAATAATATTTAAGTATATTTATTTAATTGTATATTTTATCCAAAATCGACAAAATATGTCATATTTAATTGTATATTTATTTAATTTACTTAAGTATATTTATTAATAATATTTAAGTATATTTATTTAATTGTATATTTTATCCAAAATCGACAAAATATGTCAAATTTAATTGTATATTTATTTAATTTACTTAAGTATATTTATTAATAATATTTAAGTACATTTATTTAATTGTATATGTTATCCAAAATCGACAAAATATGTCAAATTTAATTGTATATTTATTTAATTTATTTAAGTATATTTATTACTAATATTTAAGTATATTTATTTAATTGTATACTTTATCCAAAATCGACAAAATATGTCAAATTTAATTGTATATTTATTTAATTTATTTAAGTATATTTATTAATAATATTTAAGTATATTTATTTAATTGTATATGTTATCCAAAATCGACAAAATATGTCAAATTGAATTGTATATTTATTTAATTTATTTAAGTATATTTATTAATAATATTTAAGTATATTTATTTAATTGTATATTTTATCCAAAATCGACAAAATATGTCAAATTTAATTGTATATTTATTTAATTTATTTAAGTATATTTATTTAATTGTATATTTTATCCAAAATCGACAAAATATGTCATATTTAATTGTATATTTATTTAATTTATTTAAGTATATTTATTTAATTGTATATTTTATCCAAAATCGACAAAAATATGTCAAATTTAATTGTATATTTATTTAATTTATTTAAGTATATTTATAAATAATATTTAAGTATATTTATTTAATTGTATATTTTATCCAAAATTCGCAAAATATGTCAAATTCAATTATATAATCAAGATATTCATTTATAGATTCATTTAATAACAGTTACCTCGAAAATGACAAAAGGTAATATTATAACAACATTGAGAATATGTTATTAAATAAATCATAGTGCAAGGGAAATAATCAATTTTTGCTTCGTCTGCACAAGGTTAATCTTTCAACGTGTGCAAGCAGTAAACATTGTTACGTTATTATTGCTACCTCTGAAGCTACCTCTGATTGCTACCGTTTGAAGCACAGGTAGAATATAACAGGTTCGTTAATATCAGCAATTTTTGAAATCAAGGTAATCTTAAGGTAGGACGATCTGTAATCAGACAAGTGGAATATGGACGACCTATGATCAGACGAATGAAATAGGGACGAGTATGGTCGGACGAGTGGAATATGGAGGGCTTACGATCAAGCGAGTGGAGTGGGCCGGTCTTTGGCCAGACAAGTAGAATACGAAAGGCCTATACTCACGCAAGTGGAATACGGACGGCCTATGGTCGGACAAGTAGAATGAGACCGAGATATAGCTATGCGAGTGGTATGCAGGCTGGATATGTAGAATGAAGATGTCCGTTCGTTAGACAAGCAGAACAAACATTCCTTGAAATAGCTTCCCGATTGACAGTTGATCAAAAAACCGAAACGCGAAGGTCATTATAAATAGACTGCGGTTCTTTATGCAAAATAGAAGAGCTAAATATTTTATATTTTTAACTAATTGCAATATAGTAGGAAAAATATATTAATACTCTCAAAATCTTCGAATCTTTTCCCATCATCATAAAATCCTCCCCTCACATCCTAGTTATAAAAGACAGAGAAATGAGTGAAGGAACAGAAAACGAATAAAATACAGATAAATGAAAAGAAGAAGAGAAAATATCAGAAAAGAATATATGAAATAAAACTTTTTAAAAACCACAGTGTAACAGTTAATATTAAAAAATTTTTTCTCCTGAACGCACAGTTGTTTTTTAAATTTGTTTTTTAATATTGCATTGCCATCCAGTTCTGAACTATGAAACTTTAAAGTTTCAAGTCTCTAGCTTATCGGGAAGTGGTTTAAAATTCGATTACAAGATTTGACGCATACAACGACAAGAACAACTCGGCAAGCTAATATAAGGGTGATATTAAAATAAAAGGGAGGAAAATGGAAGGGTGCAAAGAGAACATAGCGAGGCAAAGAATATGCAGACTGGATATAGAAACAAATGAGAACAAATAAACAATGGAAGGAATTAGCGTAACACAAATGGTGTAGATAGCAAACCAGAGTAGCCTTGAGCTTATTCGGCGAATAAGTAAAGCCAGATCGAGATCCATTCGACAGCGTCCAGCCAGATGCAGAAGGTGGGTTCTTTCAGCGTGGGCTGCAGCTTATCCCAGCATTTCAACAAATAAGCGCAAACGGGCAGCTTTCTGACACATACATTATCGGCATCGGCGCATCAAATATTCCCGTGTCAGGTTAGACACCGATTTTCGCGCACTTCGCAAGACCGCTCGCGCGCGTTCCCTGTTCCCTGTTCGGGAACAGGCTGAAAGGGCTTCTCTAACTTCGTAACGTATCGCGCGGAGTTGGATGGAAGCTGGTAGTAGTTATGGCTCCATGAACCCGTCCAAGCACCGCGGCTCTCCGCGTCAGAGAGTCTTTCTCCTCATCGACGTTCCATTTCCGCGGCGCAATTTGTGCTCTCGCCGATACTGGATCAGCGGGAACGGTTATCAGTTTCGACGTCCCGGAAACGATCTTCTCCTGGCTCGTCTCGATCTCTGCGCCACGGCACGAAACAACTCGATGCAAATGTACGTTTCTATTCGCGTCTGCGTCGCGGCCGAGAAAGATCTTTCTGCTCCTGTTATCCTGTTACGCGAATCTTTATTCTGATTGTTTCATTGATCTGCGACCTGACAAGGAGAACCCCCGCTCTGTCCGGCACGGATGTAGCTCATACTTCACAGAGTTATAGATCTCGTTCCCCTGATTACGAAAATACCCCATTATAGGCGCAGACGCTCAATAGTTTTCGAGATATTTGCAATTAGTTTCATAACCGTAAAATATCTGTTTAGTTCAGATTTTTACCAAGCAGTGGCGTGGCGTAACGAGCTGAACTGTTACGCCGCAGGTCCGGGTTCGAATCCCTTCGTGGTAAATTATTTTTTATTGTTTTTTTTTCATGGAAAATGCATTTTCAATGTTAAATAAATTTTAAACTAGAGGGCTATTGTTGCTCGCTCGCTTCGCTCGCTCGCGAGTAGGGTTGTTTTTGCTCGCTCGCTTCGCGAGCTCGCGGGTAGGACTGCTCTTGCGAGAGGGTTAGTGATACACATGGCTAGTAGGGCCTACTGATAGTAATGTTTTTTATTTGGTGTGTGACTCTCCAAGAGTCACACAAAGAACTTCCCGATTCGTTACTCCTTCGCCAACATCGCTGACATCGTTTTTTTTTGTAATTTCATCGATATTCTCCCAAAATGTATTCTTGGGAGTAGAGATGATAAATTCACTGTTGCATTGGAATAACTTTCGATTATTCCAAGCGGTAACATTAACATCAGTTAAAAAAAAATTTTTTTTAAATCTAAAAAAAAATTTTTTTTTAAATCTAAAAAAAAATTAAGAAAAAAATTTTTTATGTAATTGCGTTTGGTTCTTTGGTGGAAAATTTTCGTCCTCCCTTATAAATTGCACTGAAGAATCAACTCCTTTCGAAAAAAAAGTAAAAATCTAAAAAACTACTTGACCAATATGGACCAAAATCTAATCAGCTCTAAGTTACGACGGGGCACATCGATTGCATCATTCATCATCCTGATCGCGTTGTTACTTTTTCTGAAAACGTTAACGAAAAATTTGATTACATAGAAACGGCCATACGCACACACACACACACACACACACACACACACATACGAACATTTTGCTGAAAATAGTCTAAAATGACTGCAATGACCATGAAACGTGAAGATCTGCTAAAAAATCGATTTTCGATTTTCGGGGTAATTACAATAACTTCCCTATAAAATCGGGAAGTTAATAAAATATTTTAATTCACTAAAGGACTAATTGAAAATGATACTTATTGTATTACAGAAGAAACACTAGATCTATTACTACATATACAAAAGATAATAATTATAAAAATACATAACAAACAACAAATATAAATATAAATACAAATACAAAATAGAATAAATGCAATGAATAGTAATCAGAGTGGTTAATGTGGCTTGCCATCACGCTTCCTGTAGTTTGCATAATATAAACAATATACGTTACGTAGAATAAATATAGAAATCAAATATAATACTTATAATTTTTGTTATGTGCAAAAATGGTATTTCTTGTAAAGACAGTAATGTTGCTCGACGAAGATTTCGGTGTAGAGATCTATCGGCTTCGATCTGGCAACGGGCTATGGGGCTCGCGCTCTTCAGAACTTTCTGTAAACTGTTTACGTTATCGTGAGATTTGATACTAGCTTTGTCTCGAAATGCATCTTTCGTTCGTCAGTCAGTTTCTTTCTATAGTCGTAGCAAGAAGTCAAAATGAATCCTCAAGCCTCTACATCGAAATCTTCTTTAATTAATATTCCTGTCGCGAGTGTTTATGAATTAGAAAAAGAAAGAAAAGCAGCATTTAAAGAATGCTTTCCTAAAGAAAGAAAAAAAACAATAAAAAATAATTTACCACGAGGGGATTCGAACCCGGGCCTGCGGCGCACAGTGGAACCTTTCGTCCAAATCGGAGACAAAATCAAAGAACTTTCGATAGAAATGAGATAGAGAGCTGAAATTTTTTTTAATTACAGCTGAGACTTCACAGAATATGGGAAAAATAGGGAGATTATGCTACGAACATTTTTTAACCTTGAAAAAAATCGTCGAACTTGCACAATGTCACGAAAATTGTGGTTTATGCAATACCACGGGTAGAAAAAAATTTTGTGTAACATGCCATACCTCATTTCCTGTAAATTTTTTCATGCTGAATTCAAATCTGGTCTCAAAATTTGTCTACGACCTCAGATTTTACAAGAAATCGATTTTTGTGAACGAATTGTTTAACGAATTTTCTCAAGGTTATAAAACGTTCGTACCATAATCTCCCTATTTTTCCCATATTCTGCCAAGTTTCAGCTATAATTTAAACAAATTTTCATCGCTCTACCTTATTTCTATCGAAAGTTCTTTGATTTTGTCTCCGATTTGGACGAAAGGTTCCACTGTGCGGCGTAACAGTTCAGCTCGCTGCTGTTACGCCACACCACTGCTTGGTAAAAATCTGAACTAAACAGATAGAATTTAGTGAATAAAAATATTTTATTTAAAATTTATTTAACATTGAAAATGCATTTTCCATGAAAAAAAAACAATAAAAAATAATTTACCACGAAGGGATTCGAACCCGGGCCTGCGGCGTAACAGTTCAGCTCGTTACGCCACGCCACTGCTTGGTAAAAATCTGAACTAAACAGATACTTTACGGTTATGAAACTAATTGCAAATATCTCGAAAACTATTGAGCGTCTGCGCCTATAATGGGGTATTTTCGTAATCAGGGGAACGAGATCTATAACTCTGTAAAGTATGAACTAAATCCGTGCCGGACAGAGCGGGGGTTCTCCTTGTGAGTTCTAGATCGCCGATCACATTTTTGGAAATGAAGGTCACCCGAAGGTCATGCTCTAAAAATCCGCAATCTACAAATCTGCGAAGGCCATCATTGCACGTCTAGAACGGATCAGTAATTGAACAAATAAAAATGTCAAGAGTGCCCGAATTAAAGCCGGTCGACGTTGATACGTTCAATTTACGACGTTCCTTATCCGAAGACTCGAGCCATCAACGTCGCCTCGAAGGTGTCAAATAAAAAGAGAATCAGCAGGTTCGTTCAGCGAATTTTCCCCAGACATTAACGGCGAACGACGTACGGGTTATCTCGTGCAGGAAAAATGCAGAGTAGCTGTCTACAGGTTACTAGTAGCAGCCATCTTCAGGGTGGCTCGGGCGGAGAGCAGCGTCGGATTTATCATCTTTGTTGCCTCGCTCGCATGACGACGTCGTATCTCGGGGACTCGTGTACTAGGTGTAAATTGTGATTTTCATCAAAACTAACGAATCACCTTAAGACACCTTGAGCTCGAACTTTCTGCTCCCGTCTCGGGAGACAGCGGGATCTTGAGGTTTATTCAGGTTTGCTGCTTCGTCTTATTATAACGAGTCACCTGTCATCCATTCGCGTTACGTCTGCTTCGTAAAAATGGTAAAAGCAGGCAATTGGGAATGACGGGGGAATTTATCTCTGTTAAATAATGGAAATAGTCTCTGTTAAAAAGTGGCGCGATAATCGTTTGAGTGCGGTGGAATGGGTCCACGGTATTTCACAGCTTTTAATAATTTTTTAAAACTTCATAGCTACAGATTTCATAATGAATTTTTCAATCTAGTACTTCCTCTTGGGATTATTATTTAGAGTAATGTTTGACGTAGCATAGCAACGATATGTTAACAAGGAATGTGGAGCGAGCAGAAATGTACTCGCACAAATGATTAACCCTTTGCACTCGGTTGTCCCCTCTGAGGCACCAGTAAAAATTGCTGCACCATTATTCAAAGTTTACATTATTAAATAATATCGGTATCTAGTCAATTACTAAACATTTAGGTATTGTATGAGGTGTATTATACCAATTTCATATCCATAAAATTCCAAAAATCATAGGGAATGGAAATATTCTAGATCGGAAGAAATATTTAATTTTAATTTAATATTCAATTTAATATTTAAGAAAGAAATAGTTAATAAAATTCGTAGAACGTAACGTAGAATGAACCAAGGGGTGGTAAAGATAATAATGAGGGTAGAATACGTGGGATACGGACAATTTTTTCCGAGTGTCTCCCGCAGTTGGCGAAGCAATCAAAAGGTAATTTTTATCGGTCCCCCCGAACTTTTGTTTCCCGAATGCGAATATTCTCGAGTAGTTTTCCCCTCGACTAGCCGGCCTTTTCTGGTTGTAGAGAGCGTAAACGATCTTCGCAGTGCTCTCTCTCTGGTTCTCGGTGTCGGCGAAGCGTCCGATGTAATTTTTGAAAATAATAATTCCGCGCACCGTTGTATCATGCACGGTTCTCTCTCTCTCTGCCTTTGAATGCCGACGTCGTCGCTCGGTCCAATTCCGTAAGGGCGCAAGATGGCGAGAAACGAGAGAGCCAGGAAGCCCAGAGGGTGCGGAGGAAAGAGCAGAAGGGGTGAAGAAGGGCAGAGGAAGAAGGGCGGCCGAGGGAGGAGGAGATAAAAAGGGAAAAGAAGAATATGGCGGAACGAGTTCGACGGCACGGGGGTATGGTTAATTTTGGTTATATTAAGGTCGAGAGGCGGACCGTAAGCAACGTCGGCAACATCTGCTGGAAACTCATTCCTGCTAGCCCGGACTCGAAAGGACCTCGAGTCCTGCTAACGCTCTGGAATCCTTTCTAAAGAGCCGCGCCGGATTCCACCGAGCGTGAATTTTACCGGCAGCTTCTGACGCCGCTCCGCTCCGCTCTGCTCTGCTCCGCTCCGCACGGCGAGACTCTCTCTCTCTCTCTCTCTCTCTCTCTCTCTCTCTCTCTCTCTCTCTCTCTCTCTCTCTCTCTCTCTCTCGCACGTCTCCGTCCCGTTTTTCTATTTATCTTCCACCGACGCGCCGCCCTCGTCCTCATCCTCTTCCTCATCCTACCCGACAGAAAAAGAGCAGTTACTTCGACCCGGAATTTCGTTTCAAAGCGTGTCAACCGATACAAGCCGGCCCGATGCGAGCGGAACGGCGCACGGTCGGGCATTCGGCCCGAGAAATCCGAAAAAATTACTCTACCGTTCTCTGTGGGTTCAAGGCCGTAATATAGTAGCTCTCGTTGTATGATCAACATACTGAGATACAAAATTAATATTAATATCACTGTCCAACAAATTTCAACTTCTTTTTTGTATTTCGATTCCCACTATGCGATTCTTCTGGCGATTCTCGCGCTGATTCAAAATCTCTCCTTAATTTTTCTCCTAGACGTACAGTTTTTGAGAAAATTGAGTTTTAAAAAAAGACATATTTTTCAACTTTGAACAAATATTGTGATGTTATTATAAAGGATATTGAATTGTTCTTTACAGAAAAAGATGCTGTAGACTTTCCCGAATACAGTAATATCCAGTATTAATACATTATGATTGTTTAAACATGATTAAACAATCATTAAAGACGGAGAGACACCACTTTTGCACCAATTTTTGCGGATATTTTTTAATTTATCTCAAAAATAAATTTGTGCCTTTCTCCTATTAATTATGATGTATTTGGTATGTAATCCAGTAGATTTGTACCCGGTGCAGTTTCAGGACGAAGTTTCGATCCTGTAGAATCAATGGTTTAGAAGTTATGCTTGCTTAAAGTGGTGCATTTTTCAGTGTTTTTGCTAGATGGCAGCACGGGTACGCGGTAATGCTGATAATATAGAACGGATATTGCGATTCTTGTTTGAATTTTGGATGACATGGCCACGATGTTGCGTTTTAACTGGTCTGGGTTAAGTCTAGGCTAGGTTTTTTGTAAATATTTTCCACGATATTTCTTCTCCAACATTTTCTGAGATATTTTCTCTATGTTAACGGTATTACTGTGTGCCCGTGCTGCCATCTAGCGGTTCTGCTCATACTCAATACAGCAGTGGGCTTACCTGTCAAAAACACTGCAGATTGCTCAACTTTAAGCAAGCATTCCTCCTGAACCATTGATCCTACAGGATCGAAACTTCGATCTGCAGCCGTCCCGGGTACAAATCTACTGGATTGCATACCAAATACATCATAATTCATAGGACAAAAGGCACAAATTTTGAGTCCGGTAAAGTAAAGTTTACCCAGCTCCTGTAATCGTGACTAGACAGCGGATGTTTATGCAATTTTCAATTTTTGTAGGCAAAGTGGAATCATGTAAAATGTTAATTTCAGTGATATGTCACGTCCGATGGTTCAGCCATCATTAATAATTAAATATAATCAATGATGTATTACATATACCTTTGACTTTCTTTTTATGTTTAATCTAATAATGTTGTACGAGAAACTAATATTCAATACTATTGTTAAAAATCAAATCGAACTATCGTATATTACACCACATTGCGTGCGATAGAATTAAGGAAATTCATTCTTCATTTAAATAATTCTATCGCACGCAGTGTGGTGTAATATACGATAGTTCGATTTGCTTTTTAACAATAGTATTGAATATTAGTTTCTCGTACAACATTATTAGATTAAACATAAAAAGAAATTCAAAGGTATATGTAATACATCATTGATTATATTTAATTATTAATGATGGCTGAACCATCGGACGTGACAGATAGTAGTCTCTGCAGATCTGAAATAAATAAAAAGCGTACTAAATTCTGGAGAATTTTATTTTCTAGCATTCTTCGAAGAATTTTTGAAGCCATAAAATGCATAGTCTAATCGTGACATATTATGCGACTCTTTCAAGGCCGTATTTTCCAGTTACAAAGATTAAGGAATTTCCATTTTAGAGCACTGTGTCCAACAAGCTCTACAAGCTCGTTGGATCAGCACCTAAGCGCTGCCTGCTCTGCAAGCTCTTTAGTGTCTAATCACTACATTGCAGATCCTTATGCATTTCAAATATCCACACATTGTTAAAATACAAGAAAACATGTATAGTAACAAATATTAATGTTATATACTCAGCATGTAAAAGTCGTAATAGTTACAGTTGATTAAAATCGTTCATGAAAGAATGCAATTTTTATTTGGTTCCTGCTCTGTACAATTCACGTAGACAATGTCCATTTCGCACAAGCTCCGCAATCTACTAATCGCCGAAATACTCGCGCAAAGTAAAATCGGAGAAATGACGGATTTCATGCGGACTGTACACGCGCAGTTCTTTAACGCCTCATCTGCCTGTTTCTCCCGGCATCGCTCTCGCGAGGGAAGACCGACGGGATTTTTCGTTGGTACACGAAATTGGCCGACGTCGACCGAGAGCAATCCCGTGGCCCTCGGCTCGTTGGAGGATTGTTTTCGACGTCTCCCTGTTCCCCATCAACGGACAGTTGGCCCGATACTCGTCAGCGATTCCGTGGTTCTCGCGATTGAAAAACGATCGGCTCCGAGCTAACGAGCCTCGTCGGCCACTAACGAGCAGTTTCGCGATACGATTTACACGGTTAAAGAGAGAGAGAGTATGTGTGTTCTCAAGGACACAGTTAAATTGTGGCCGACTTGATTTTCCGTGGAAAAAAATAGACACGAGGAGTTCGAACTTCGAAGAAGACTTCTCTCTCTCTCTCTCTTGATAAAAGAAAGAGAAAACTGTTGAGAGAGGAGGAACTGAAAAGGTCGAAACGCTCCGGGGAACCGATAACTATACCTCTCGGCGGCGAATCTCTCCCGAGGGAGAAGTTCACGGCGCAGAAACACAGCGAAAGCGTTCCGGTCGGACGAAGAAGACGATCGAGAGTCCCAGCTGACAGGGGAAGGACCCCACTGTCCGATTTTAACAAGCTTTTGCACGGTGCTGGCACACGGCTTCATAATAGCACCTGGAAAATATTTGCCGCAGTTAGGCGATCTTTACAAACATATAAACAATTAAACGGACATGTCTCGTCATGTACAGCGATGGATTGTCTGCCAGCTGTCCTGACGTCGGTTTTAATTAAAATTTTCTACTTCACTTTTCATTCTGCAGTACACTCTGATTGCTATTGTCGTTCGTTGTATTTCATCTTAGCGATGTTTAAACGCGAAGATGATCATCTTCTATGAAAATATGGTAGAAATATTGTAGAAACACAAGAGAACTCTTCTCCATTCGTTTCTGCTAACAATAAGCCTACCACTGCCGGTCAAATGATCAGTTTTATATATTTCATCTCGCAATTATTAAAATTATGAAGTTGCTTACATCGAAATTGATTCGACAAATTTCTTTATCCAAGCACATATTGTTATAAAAGTTGCACAGAATCTAAATGAATAGAGTCTTGTTATTTTTGTAAGCGAAAACATCTTATTCGCTCTTAGCGCTCGGTAGGTTCAGTGTTAATTATCCAAAAGTGTGCTCTAGTAACAGTTTTATTTGCACAAGTGAAATCAAAATGGAGTAAGGTGAAGTGCCCTAAGTCTGGACAGTCCAAAAGTGATACCTAAATCTGGACAATTGAATTTTCATAGTAAAATCAGTAATTAAGAGATTAAATAATTATATTATATATTCTGAGGCCGTAGCTACAAGTAGGTGTGAATATTATTTCATCAAGACATCAATTGAAATTTAAAAATGAATTCAAAGTTCATCTAAAAACAGTATACAAAATAGTCTATTTACATGCGAATCATGTGCATTTATAGTTCGAACTTTTGTTAGAAAGAAAGATATAATTTAAGCCCTCAGACAAAAAATAATTATCACGCATAATAATATTGATATTTTAAAATAAATTGGCAATCAACCTTAACGTAAATAATAATTATTAATCCAAATATTAGATGTCCAAGACTAGGACTGTTTTCGAATATAAGTACTCCATACTGGGACGCGATGACAGTAGCTGTCCCACTCGAAGCTTATACGCAATGTGCTTACGCCTGAAGCCGGACACGTGTTTGTGAATAAAATCAACGCATTGTTTGCAAATTATTTAACTACATGTACGTATAATTAGTCTTCTACTAGCTTGAATAGCGTATGTAGAAAATGTATTCCGGTTGTGACGTTAATAATACTTTATGTTTACATCTTAAATCTATCAGTATTACTACCTAACCTTAAAAGTTGTATTATGACAAGTTTTATCAAAACAGTAAATGAAAAGAAATATATATTTGGTTAAATAATACAATACTATAATCTATGATAAGAATACTACACATTACGCAAAGCATCTTCTATTCGTCATGCGCAACAGCGCCACCAACCAACGTTTTAGGTTATGTTCGCTCGATCAACTCGTAAATTGAATTTGTGCCGATATAGGCTTTACTTATGTCCAGGTACTAGCTTAGATTGGATTTAATATGTCCAACTATAGGTTTGAATTATTCTTGTTAATACAATTAAGATATTAACCTAAACAATGATTTTTTTATTTTAAATTACTTTACAAACTCTGAACTGTGTGTTAAAGCTCTTAAGAAATTGTTTTTGTTTATTTAAAGTGATAAAATTTAAAATAGAAAAACATGCTGTCCAGGCATAGGGCACTTCACCTTAGGTCCTTTCTTCATAGGACTCTCTTCAGAAAAGGAATTCGGATCGAGCGGTTCGACTAGCATCCGATTTCGCGAGCTTCGAGACTTGGGGGAGGACAGTGAGAGCTCGGCAGGAGGCAGCTTGAAAGATACGATTGGGTCGGGCCGGGTCGGGCCGAACCGAGCCGCGCCGATTGAATTAAGCAGCCACACCTGTCGACTCCAGATATCTTCATCGACCGCATGCTAATTGCCAATTAACCGATCCCTGATTCGCCCTCCCCTGTACTGCCACTACCCTCGCGCCCGTAACCACGCACTCGCTTTGTTTTCCGTGAATGAACGACCGATACGCAACAAGCGCCTCGGATTAGTCGACACGCAATCGCTACAGAGTCCTGCGGACGCGTTTATGCCTGACGATTGGCTAATTGCGTGGGTTAGGGTCCTCGGAACGCTATCAAATATGGATACGGTGGAACCTTGCATACAGGCTCGTAACAGATTCGTACAGGTTCGGAAGTGGTGCAATCTATCAATCGGTAAAATTCGGCGATACTAAAGGGAAAAATAATTCGGAAAGAAATTGACATTGAAGGTCACCTGAAGGTCAACATGTCGCACATCGTTGAATTTGTTTCTTTATGAGCTATAAGACTGTTCTAATGAAAATATGTACTCCCGTTTAATCTTTTGGACTCGCAGCAATTTTAATTCCAAAATCAAGACATTTCTTTCAGTCCAGATCATTTTTATTCTGTAGTATCTTATTTACATTGTGCATATCGAATTGAACCAGTTTCCTCATACAACAGTTGAGCTCTTTACAATTTATAGAATACAGACGAATTTAATAATATTAACACTGTTTTGAATAATGGTATGGCAATTTTTACTGACGTCTCAGAGTCATCATTCGAATGCAAAAGGCTAAAAGATCTTCCATGACCTTGAAGTGACCTTGAGAAGATTTTTTTCCTATCAGCACATTTGCCCCATCGAACCGAATACTCTTTTTCTCTGACCTTTCCCTATCGTAAAAAAACGAGATATCGGTCTCAGGACCGGTTTTGGTAGTTTCATTATTGGAAATATCAAGTATGGCAGTTTCGGTTCGGTTTTTCGGGGCTCGAGTTCCGGGTCCGAACGGAATACAAGAGGGCGGGTTCTCTCTCGACGTATGATTCCTCGAGGCTGGTTGAATTACGGGCTTGTTCCTCGATTCGAAAGGTCCGACTTTCCTCGCGGTCGAATAAATCCTTGGTAAGAACGCCATCGATTCTCCCCGTGTGGCCGGGAACAACGACGTCCGCCGCGCCGCGCCATTGTAATTTCCGTAACCATACGGCGGACTTACCGTTTCCGCTCGAAGAGGATCGAAAACCGTATCGTTCCGCCAACCGCCTCTAGACTTTCTCTCCATTTTGTTCGCGACGGGCACGCGGGGGCATTATTGCCTCAAGATTTTCAGAGGCAGCTGAAATATTCAATTGTTATGGAAAAATGTGCAGCCGTTAGCCGACTGAAACTATACGCCGCATTCGTTTCACTTCGAGCGAAAACATTCGAGCTTGCCGCGCTCGTGGGATCAACGCTGGCCGTGGCTAAATATCACCGCGACAATCCTCCCCTCTCTCGCTTATTCTCCATTCTCTCATAAAAATGTGCCTCGCTCGCTTTTTCACCAACGGTAAACGTTAAATGTTTCGCGCGGAAACTACCTCGTTTAACGACTATTGTAACTGTCGTACTAAAAACACTGTCCTTAAAAAATAATAGACCTACACGATCTAAGAAACAACACGGTCCTGAGGGCTTTCCTTAGATTAAGATATGACTGTAATTATTACAATATCTTATCGTAGTACCTTCTAATATTTTATCGTAGTAGTTCGCCAGTTGCTCGGAGGAGTAGCCTAACAGAAAGCATTTGATCTGTCACGCAGGAGGAGCGCTCGGAGAACCGAACGGTGAGCATGGTGGAGTTCGAGCCCGGCGTGGAGGACCACGGGAAGACGATCACCTGCAGGGCCGAGAACCCGAACGTGACGGGACTGTTCGTCGAGAAATCCTGGAAGATCGACATCGTCTGTAAGTAGCCGATAAATATACAGGGTGTCCCGCATATTATGGACAACCGATTAGGAAGCAATTCTACACGCAAAAGTGAGGACGAAACTAAAGAATAACATTCTTTGTTCGGCGTATTCTTTTCGAGAAAGACTAGTCTAAAAATCCGTCGGATCGCCTGCTTTAGTGTAGCAAGCAGTAGAATCGGTAGATCATGGTCAGATGCATCAGACGATTCACATCTATTGGTTCGTCGGGAAAGTCATGACTGATTGGCCAATACATTATTGATTGAATATTATCCAAATAATTATTTAAATAAAAATACATTTTTAAAAAATACCACGTTTTTAAAACGGACTAAAAAGTGTAAAATAAAATTTTAAAAAACGTCACGTTTAAAAACGGACTAAAAAGTATAAGATAATTTTTTCTAGCCCCATACAGATTCCTAGCCCCGTACAGATAGTCCTGAAAATTTGTGATTGTGCATTTTTAATAGCTATAAAAATAGTTGAAAGATTTAGAACGAAAAACGTGGCGCGGGGAGGTGTAACGGTTAAATTTAATAGTTTATATCTCCTCGACGCATAGGCTTTTTAAAATTTTTTTTTTAAATATTGCATTGTCATCCAGTTCTGAGCTTCACACATATAAGGCTAAAAAGCAGAAAATAATTAATTAAATAAAAATAAATTTTTAAAAAATACCACGTTTTTAAAACGGACTAAAAAGTATAAAATACAATTTTAAAAAACGTCACGTTTAAAAACGGACTAAAAAGTATAAAATAATTTTTTCTAGCCCCATACAGATTCCTAGCCCCGTACAGATAGTCCTGAAAATTTGTGATTGCGAATTTTGAATAGCTATGAAAATACTTGTAAGATTTAAATCGAAAAACGTGGAGCGCAAGATAATACATAGTAAGGAGTGTAGAGAGTAGCTGCCGCTGAGGAAACTCGCAAAACAGTTCATATCATTTGCAGTGCAATAAAATTGTTAGTGATTTAGGTGTTCATGCATCAATTATCTATTGCATGCGCGCCACGTTTTTCGATTTAAATCTTACAAGTATTTTCATAGCTATTCAAAATTCACAATCACAAATTTTCAGGACTATCTGTACGGGGTTAGGAATCTGTATGGGGCTAGAAAAAATTATTTTATACTTTTTAGTCCGTTTTTAAACGTGGCGTTTTTTAAAATTTTATTTTACACTTTTTAGTCCGTTTTAAAAACGTGGTATTTTTTAAAAATTTATTTTTATTTAAATAATTATTTTCTGCTTTTTAGCCTTATATGTGTGAAATTTTACAATCGATTTTGAACATTTTGATGAGATTATAACAGAGATATGTAGTAAATTTCAGACGGTATTGCGACGCGTCATATCGAAAACGAACGCCGTGGTAAAATGTGAAAGATAAAGGTTCGACGGAGAATTTCGGTGTAACTGTTCTTTCGCTTGGTAAACAAACATTATACTATAATAATACGTAGTAACTTTGTGAACACCGCGCGGAGCTCGAACGCACACTGACGCGCACTGAGCTCCTTCGGTGCGAAGCGGGTCGGTGGAGTGGGGATGAGTCAGAGTGGGAACACGTAGTAGAGTGGGGACGCTGAACGCGAAGACGTACTACGTCACGCGGCGGGGGGTGCAAAGGTTCAAATTATTAATAATTTATATCTCCTGAACGCATAGGCTTTTTTTAAAAAATTTTTTAAATATTGCATTGTCATCCAGCTCTGAGCTATGTTTAAAATTTCAAGCCTCTAGCTCATCGGGAAGTTTAAAATCAATTGCAAAATTTGTACCGAACAAACAGACAAACAAGAAAGCGAGCTAATGAAAACGTGGTAAAATACCCGCAGATTCCAATGTATTTTTCTGTCACTAAACGACTTTTTTGACTGATGTGATGACCAGAGCGCTCCGCATTGAACCTTCCTCTTTAGAATGAGCCCTCACCCAGCCCAAAATCTGCTCAAATAAGGACATTAAGCCGGGCCCGGCTTTTTTAAAAATTTTTTTTAAATATTGCATTGTCATCCAGTTCTGAGCTATGTTTAAAATTTCAAGTCTCTAGCTCATCGGGAAGTTAGTTTAAAATCAATTTGCAAAATTTGTACCGAACAAACAGACAAACAAGAAAGCGAGCTAATAAAAACGTGGTAAAATACGTCATGGCTTTCCCGACAATCTAATAATAACACATGTATTCGCTGAATTTTCAAACTCAAATGAAAAAGTTGTATTCTTCAGTTTCGCCTCACTTCTGCGTTTAGAATTATTTCCCAATCGGTGGTCCGTTGTTTTGTCATTGTTTGCCGGACACCCTGTATATTCTATCTTCTCGGCGGCGATCTTCCCGCGGCAAGATTCCGCTTCGCACTTCTCCGCTCTGCTCCGCTCAGCTCCGTTTCGTTCCGCGTCCCACGGTCGGCCTTTTACGACCGGCACGTGACGTTAAATGCATATTCGATGATTCCAAGCTCGAAACTTATTCCTCGTTCGGTTCGGGCCGCAATCGGTTCCTTGATGTATGCATACGCACCAGGGTCGAGCCTCGTAAACCAAGTAGAGGCCGGTGTGTAGCGTCGGCTTCGCGTCGGGACGCCGCGCGTCAATTCTCTCTCTTTTTTCCTAGTCTCATCTTCCGTCGAGCCCCCGTCGTGAAATCGGCCGATTTACGAGCCTTTTTACGTTGAGTACGAGCCCACCCATCGACGCAAGCACATAGACATAGAGATACAGGCTCACCGCGCTGTTCTCCTTTTTTACAACGACAATAAAACGGCCTCCGGCCGGATTTCCGGCGAATTACTGCCGAAATTCAGCGGGACCGATCGTTGCGCGCCTACACGGAACCTGTTCGGTAATCTGGTTGATCGTAAAGCGGCCGTGGAAAAAAGAAATATATATGCGACATACGGGGACGGACGGCTCGTAAAGCGGACGAGCCGCGCCGATGCGATGGATTCGTGAGACCCGCGATCTTCTTTTCGATCATCCAACGATTTCGCGAAAGCCCCAGCCGATACCCACTATTCTAATGCCTCCACTATTTCCGGTTTACCCTTGGAGCTTTCTGTCGTCATATTGAAGGGGAAAACTTCCGAAAATTACAGGAGCAAACTTCCCAGATACCATCTTTTCTTTCACTGTATACATACATTCATTATTAACTTTTGGGCTAGCAAACTAGCAACCTCAAAAGTTCCATAAAATCAAAGCAAGTTATTTAATAACATAAAAATTAGAAAATCAAATGTGTGATATTGAGTAGTCCGCCGACCTTCTTGCATTTTCCTAATTTTAAGCAATTTGGTACAATGAATATATTAACTCGAAAATTCATTTTAAAATCTGGACAAATGAACGTGTTAAGATGTTTTGGTAATTATTCAGAAAATGGTCAACTTTACTTTACCGGACTCAAAATTAGTACCTTTCTCCTACGAATTTTGATGTATTTGGTATGTAATCTAGTAGATTTTAGGGTTTGTCGGTTTTCAAAAACCGGTTTCCAAAACCGGTTTTTGAAAGAAAATTTTGCAAACCGAAAACCGGTTTTTTTCAATAAAAAAACCGGTTTTTAATTTATACATAACACTTATATTAATCCGCTATAATGATTTCGATGTAATCAAAAAGTACACAGCTAGTGGTATAGCGGAGAAAGGTCGAGGAACATTATTGCCTTAAACATTTTTGTAGAGGAAAATGTCGCTTCAAATAACCACAAGAACCTCCCATTTCCGGGACAATCGCGAAATTTGGGACACCCTGTATACATATATATGTGGAAATGAAAACAGCGCATAGAGACTGTGATGAAAAATGCTACGGAAATAGCAATAAATAAATATCTGCAAGAACCTGAAGAAGCGACTTCCTCCAGTCCTCAAACATTAAAGAAGGAGTTTTTGCTCTTAGAGGCTACAAATAGAAGAACAAAAAATTTAGATTTATTATTTAATGCTTTAAAGACAATTAAGCCCAGTTCAATAGCAAGTGAGCGAGTTTTTTCTATTTTTGGAAATGTTGTGTCCAAAATAAGGACACGACTAAGCAATAAATCAATTGACGTTCTTTGCTTTTTAAAATCACATTTTATTAATCAAAGAAAGAAGTAAAATAATAATATTCATAAATATTTGTTAATTTCTGTGATTTTTTAAGGGTATTATTTTGTCAATTCTTTAATAAATAAAAAAAAATTAAAAACTTCTATTCTAAGTTGTAAACATGTCTTATTTTTTATCTGTAAAAATCCGAAACCGGTTTAAACCGGTTTCATGGGAAAGTTAAAAACCGAAATCCGGTTTTTTAAAAAGTCGGTTTTTGTATAAACCCTAGTAGATTTGTACCCGGCGCGGATGCAGATCGAAGTTTCGATCCCCTAGGATCAATAGTTGAGAAGCTATGGTCGCTTAAAGTTGAGCAATCTGCAGTGTTTTTGACAGGTAAGGCCGCCGCCATATTGGTTTGTGGTGACGACCGCTTGCCCCTTACCTTGCCGGCCCCCCTCGATCTAACCCTAACCAACTCGGTAAGCGGCGCGCGACCATCACTACAAAACAATATGATGGCGCCCTAACCTGTCAAAAATGCTCAACTTTAATCGACCATATCTTCTCAACTATCGCTCCTAGAGGATCGAAACTTCGATCTGCATACGCGCCGGGTAAAATCTACTGAATTACATACCAAATACATCATAATTCGTAGGAGGAAGGCACAAATTTTGAGTCCGGTAGAGTAAAGAGCTTCCAATAGTCCTCCTTAATGATTCTGATGGCCATCGTCGAGACCATCATTCTGAACGACTTTTCGCTATACTGTGGACAAGTGTCGGGGAGTGGGGGTTGAATTCTTGAGGAAATTCGGCGGAAAAAATTCGATTATGGGGAACGTCGGGACAGAACGATGGGGTAGAACAGTAGAACGGCGTCCCTTTGTGTGTCCAATTACGTTGACCGTCGTGCAGTGAGAGTCGATGTTTTTTTCGTGGCACGGGCGCGCTTCGTTTCTCGCCCATTGCGAAGCCTCGATCCGCGAGCTGCGAGGAAGAAAATGAAAAGTCGGGGGACGCAGAGAGGCTAGAGGAGAGTGAACGGTGAAGGGTGAAGAGTGTGCACGCGCGGGGGGCGGAATTTATTGCAATCCCGGAGGAGGAATACCGCTCGCCGAGGTACATGAGCTACGAAAAACAATGGACGGGAGAACGATGCAGCGAGGAGGGCTTGAGGGTTAAAAAACAACGGGAGGATCATGGGGGACGAGGGTAGCGCGGCGGAGACGCGATCGAGCTAATTAATACTATCTCTCGAAAGACCGACCGTCTCTCTCGCTATCTCCGGACGAGACGCCAGGCGGGAGAGAGAAAGAAAAGACACCCGGAAAGGGAGGAAATTTATCGTGGCGCGCGATTAAATCCTGCGAGAACGCCCGAAGAATAAACTCTCCTCGAAGAGAGAAAACAGGATAAGAGGGGGCGCCGGTATGATTAAACTAATGAAGACGGTAAATGAGAGATACAAGGAGCATGGAAAACTGCCGGCAGTTCCTCGAGGACCTACCTAGCCTGCGCGGTTCTCAGAATTTCGAGATCGGGGTCCCGCGCGGAGCTAGCAACCGACCGAGGAAAAACTGAGCTTCCGTGAAGCATTTCGGATTAAGATAATTCCACGGCTTCCGGCTCTCCCCGTATCTTCCTCTCTCTTACTCTCTCTATCTCTCGCTTGCTACCCGGTGGTCCTTCTTTCGTTTTGCGACCGGAAAAGAATGAAGACGCGGGAGCGCGCTCTCGAAAGCTAATGGAGAGAAATTATGCTGCTCCGCTTGCGAAATTGCGAACGTATAGCGGGGAAAATGAAGCTGCTATTCGGCACCCGTGGCCCGCGGTATGAACGTTCGATGCTGGATGTCTGTTATACCGGTACACGGCCTGACGAGGCTCTAATGAATTCTAGTTAAAAGTTCTTCTTCGTCCGCGATTACCGTGCTGTTCTGTACTTGTTAGGGGAACGGCTCGGATTGCCAGTTTGTTTCTTCAGCCGGCGTCGTTTTCGCCCTTTCTTCGAGTTTCCAGAGCGACGCCTCGAAAATTGTTCGTATATTCCCCGTTCCGAAAGGATGCGACGTCACTGGAAGCTAGAAATTCAGAAAAGTATACAACTTTCTTTTTTTTGTTAAAAATTGACATATTGACTGAATGATTAATTTATAAAAATACCAAAAAAGGTTATTACTGGTTTAGGAGAATTTTTTCAAGTCCACTTAAAAAGCTGCCTGAACCGACTCAAACCAATTCGAAGCACCTAGGAACTAGCTTAAGACGGCGTGAAGCAGCTGGAATTCTCCTTAAGCGAGTTGGAAGGTGCTCAAGCTGGCTTAAACACACCTGGAGCCACCTAAGTCTTAAACTAATCCGAAGCTGTTCAAATCAGCTTAAGCCAGTTTGCAGCTTCAGTTCAAAGCCGTCTGAAACTGTTTAAGCTGGCTTAAGCCAGTTCGTAGCTGCTCCAGCTGTATTAAACTCAATTAAAGCTGCCTGAGCCGGCTTAAGCCAATTCGAACTGGCTTAGGGTAGTGTGAAGCAGCTGGTATTAGGCTTGAGCCAGTTTGAAGATACTGTTCAAACCCGTCTGAAGTTATCTGAGCCGGCTTAAGCCAGATCACAGCTGCTCCAGCAGTATTAAACTCATTTGAAGCTGCTCCAGCTGTAATAAACTCATTTAAAGCTGCCTGAGCCGGCTTAAGACAATTCAAACTGGCTTAAGGTAGTACCAAGCACCTGGAATTAGGCTTAAGCCTGTTTGAAGATGTTGTTCAAACCCGCCTGAAGCTATCAGAGCCAGCTTAAGCCAGGTCACAGCTGCTCCAGCTGTATTACACTCATTTTAAGCTGCTCCAGCTGTATTACACTCATTTTAAGCTGCTCCAGCTGTAATAAACTCATTTAAAGCTGCCTGAGCCGGCTTAAGCCAATTCGAACTGGCTTAAGGTAGTGTAAAACAGCTGGTATTAGGCTTGAGCCAGTTTGAAGATACTGTTCAAACCCGTCTGAAGCTATCAGAGCCGGCTTAAGCCAGTTCACAGCTGCTCCAGCTGTATTAAACTCATTTGAAGCTGCTCCAGCTGCAATAAACTCATTTAAAGCTGCCTGAGCCGGCTTAAGCCAATTTGAACTGGCTTAAGATACTGTAAAGCAGCTGGAATTAGGCTTACGCCAGTTTGAAGATACTGTTCAAACCCGTTTGCAGCTATCAGAGCCGGCTTAAGCCAGGTCACAGCTGCTCCAGCTGTATTAAATTCATTTGATGCTGCTCCAGCTATAATAAATTCATTTAAAGCTGCCTGAGCCGGCTTAAGCCAATTCGAACTGGCTAAAGGTAGTTTGAAGCAGCTGGGTTAGGCTTAAGCCAGCTTGAAGATACTGTTCAAACCCATCTGAAGCTATCTGAGCCGGCTTAAGCCAGTTCACAGCTGCTCCAGCTGTATTAAACTCATTTGAAGCTGCTCCAGCTGTAATAAACTCATTTAAAGCTGCCTGAGCCGGCTTAAGCCAATTTGAACTGGCATAAGATACTGTAAAACAGCTGGAATTAGGCTTACGCCAGTTTGAAGATACTGTTCAAACCCGTTTGCAGCTATCAGAGCCGGCTTAAGCCAGGTCACAGCTGCTCCAGCTGTATTACACTCATTTTAAGCTGCTCCAGCTGTAAAAAACTCATTTAAAGCTGCCTGAGCCGGCTTAAGCCAATTCGAACTTGCTTAAGGTACTGTAAAACAGCTGGTATTAGGCTTGAGCCAGTTTGAAGATACTGTTCAAACCCGTCTGAAGCTATCAGAGCCGGCTTAAGCCAGGTCACAGCTGCTCCAGCTGTATTAAATTCATTTGATGCTGCTCCAGCTGTAATAAACTCATTTAAAGCTGCCTGAGCCGGTTTAAGCCAATTTGAACTGGCTTAAGATACTGTAAAGCAGCTGGAATTAGGCTTACGCCAGTTTGAAGATACTGTTCAAACCCATCTGAAGCTATCTGAGCCGGCTTAAGCCAGATCACAGCTGCTCCAGCTGTATTAAACTCATTTGAAGCTGCTCCAGCTGTAATAAACTCATTTAAAGCTGCCTCAACCGGCATAAAGCAATTTGAAGCTGCTCGGACCGATTCAAGCCAGTTCGGAATTACTCTTCGCTTTCATGCGTGACTTTCGGCGAGTGATCCTGCCGACTGAACGGAACTTTAGCTCGATTCGTCTCGAATGTGCGGTGTCCCCGTGTACTCGCGTGACCAAGCGACCAGCCGCAAAGCCGGAATGCTCGAAGAGGCGTCGGTACGCGTCGTTGGCGTCGCAGCAGAATTCATCGCCGCGCGTAAAAGCGGAACGCTGTGCTCCGCGCGCGCCATGCGCTGCTGTGCGGGATCACAGGCCCATGAATATATACGTTTTTTACGAGATTATTTTTATTTATTACACCGGACACACCTGCTGCACGGAAGCCGGCCGTGCCCAGGCTGATGGCCAGCCGCCCGGTTTATCGGCTGACCGGGGAATTTATTCGGCCCCGTTCATATTTGGCAACGACGGGTTCAAGACCGGCATCGAGGACGAAGCTGCGTACGATTTCGAGGGCTGCTTCACGCACCGTAGGTCCACGTTAGGTCAACGTTGCCTCCTGTTCAAGCAGAAAACCATTCAGAACCTCCACGACGTTCTACACTGATCTTTAACACGAGATTCCAGTTCGAGATAAACGAACGCGAAAAGAAATCAATATTATGACCTTGACAGGATATTTCAAGGTCGTTGAAATTGGTGAGAGGAGGACCCTTTTCTAAATTAATTTATATTATTGTAAATACACGAAAACGTTGTTCAGAATGATAACCTTGACAACGTATTTAAACGTTAAACACCTACAATGATAGTCCTTTTCATTATAAATTCAATGATTATAATTATACGTATATTATAATTATAATTATACACAGAATCACCCTGTACATTATTATTATATAGAATGCCTCACCAGATGTTACCACCTTGATTAACCTAGCAATATTTCAATTAAACTTTCTCTTGAAGTAATCATTTTCCGACATATATGGGTTAATACTTTTTTGTTATTGTTGCGGAAAAAATATACGGACCCATTTGAAAAATCAAAGTCGACCTTCATAAGTCCTTGACGCGCCCACCTACCAAAAAGAACTAATAAAACTAGTGTGCGCATCTCCACAGGACAACGTTGTTATGTAATTCTTTTTAGAGAAGTCAAGATCACCTTTATCTTTTTTTTTTAATGGGGCCACCCCTCTAAAACACCTACAATGATAGTCCTTTTCATTATAAAGTCAATGATTATAATTATACGTATATTATAATTATAATTATACACAGAATCACCCTGTACATTATTATTATATAGAATGCCTCGCCAGATGTTACCACCTTGATTATTTCAAGGACATCGAAATCGACGAGAAGCCCCTTTTTCAAAATTAATGTATATTATTGTAAATACACGAAAACGTTGTTCAAAATGATGACCTTGACAACGTACTTCAAGGACATCGAAATCTACGAGGAGCACCCTTCTCTAAATTAATGTATATTTAGAAATTGTAATTTCGGCGCACAGGTTCGATCCTATGTTACTAGTTAATCTAAGCAGTTTTACAAATTATTGGGTTGGCAAGAAAGTAATTTCGGTATTTTTAGATGAAATAAAATCCAATTTTTTTATCAAAGCAATGAACTTTAATCAATAAAATATTTTCCATTTTGTTGTATGATCTTTTGCCATCTTTCTGGTAGCTTCATAATTCCGCGCTCATAAAACTTCTGATCCTTTTCGGTGAAAAACTGATCCAAGTGTGATTTCAGATCATCATCATTAGTGAATGTTTTACCATTCAAAGAGTTTTGTAAACTTCGGAATAAATGATAATCTGATGGTGCAATGTCAGGGCTATATGGTGGATGTGACATCACTTCCCAACCAAGCTCCAATAACTTTTCACGTGTTACCAAAGATGTGTGTGGCCTAGCGTTATCATGGTGGAACACGATTCCTTTGCGATTTGCCAATTCTGGCCGTTTTTCTTTGATTGCTATGTCCAGTTTTGTTAGTTGTCGACAATAAACATCTGAATTGATGGTTTGGTCCCTTGGGAGCAGCTCAAAATACACAATACCTTTGTAATCCCACCAAATTGACAACATGATCTTCTTTTGGTGCAATTCAGCTTTCGGTGTGGTTTGGGCTGGTTCATCACGCTTCGACCATGATCGTTTTCGAGTTGTGTTATTGTAAACAACCCATTTCTCATCACCGGTGATGATTCGCTTGAGCAAAGGGTCGATTTCATTTCGTTTGAGATGCATATCGCATATGTTGATGCGTTGCATTAAGTGAATTTCTTTCAACTCGTGTGGAACCCAAATATCGAGCTTCTTAACGATTCCGAGACTTTTTAAACGATATTCTATGGTTGTATGCGAGACATTTAACCTGTCTGCAATCTCTCGGACAGTTATATGACGATCCGATTCAATAATGGCTTTCATTTGGTCATCATCAACTCCAGATGATCGACCAGAACGTTGGTCGTCTTTAAGTGAGAAATTTCCAGAACGGAATTTTTTAAACCAATTCTGGCACGTGCGTTCTGTTAAGCAATCTACACCGTAAACTTCGCATATATCTTTGTGAGCCTCGGCAGCTTTTTTACCTCTACGGAAATAAAAAAGCAATGTATGCCTATAATGTTCGTTTCTGCACTCCATGTTCAAATTGACACAGAACTAACAATTTTAATCAAAATTACGTGTAATTTGCTTCAAAAGTAACCTAAAAGATGCAGTTATGAAATGTCAGAAAGAAAACAAACGCAACGTTAACAGAAGCCAATCAAACAAAACATAACGCCATCAGTTAGTGAAAACCGAAATTACTTTCTTGTCAACCCAATAGTAATTCGACGTTTCGGTCTAGATTAAGACCATCTTCAAGTAAGTAAGTAAGTTTATATTAGTTTATCTTCAAGCAAGTAAGTTTATATTAGCTGTTATTATGACAATTTCTCATTTATTTCTCTTTTTGCATTTCAACACGGGAATAAAAATTTTTTCTCACATTAATTTTTACAGACGCAATTATATTCTTGAAGATGGTCTCAATCTAGACCGAAACGTCGAATTACTAATTTGTAAAACTGCTTAGATTAACTAGTTACATAGGATCGAACCTGTTCGCCGAAATTACAACTTCTATTTAAAATTTGGCGATCGAGATTAAACAAAACATTTAATGTATATTATTGTAAATACATGAAGACGTTGTTCAGAATGATAACCTTGAAAACAAATTTCAAGGACATCGAAATCGACGAGGAGCACCCTTTTCTAAATTAGTGTATATAATTGTAAATACAGGAAGACGTTGTTCGGAATGATAACCTTGACAACGTATTTCAAGGACGTCGAAATCGACAAAGTGCACTCTTTTCTAAATAATTACCGGAACATTTTATTGGCAGACTTCACGTACTCATGACAAAAATGAATAGATCAAATACCAAACTGTACGACTGAAAAAAGAAATGCACCTTCAATCGACTTTCAACGGACCCAGACGTTTGATGTTTACAAATACTCGGTGATTTAATGTTTGCCCAGACAGAAGCGAATTTTCGACTAGCTGCGAAACGAAGTTCGGCGGTTCCGAGTCGGCGAGCCTTAAATTTGTTAAAGCGCAGTTACCTGTCCGGAGAGTCTTAAACATTTTTCAATCGTAGCCGCTTCCCCGCGACTCCGAAACTTTCCGAGTTTCCTCGCGACTAAATTATACCGGAGCGGGGCAACTTCGAAGATAAAGGGAAAGCGGAATCGACTGTCGTCTTAGTTTCGATCGCTGGCGCGCCGTTCCTCGGACCGGCCACTTACCAAATTGAAGTGGACACGGGGACAGACCGGAAACGAAGTGCCCACCGAAGAGAGCCTGTGCGCTGTTTCGACGGTCAACCGTTCTGTTCGTCTTCCACGAGAGAACGCCTAGCGACAAGGAGTTATTTGTTGCACGATAAAATTTTTGAAACAAATGTTCCACGGTTTTTATTTATTTTATTTATTATATCTATTTTATTGAGACACGGAGGTCACCTTCAATTTCGTAAATGGAATGCCCAGTATTTTTTCTCGAATTCGGATAAAGTATTACACCAAACGGGGCTTGAAGTTAATAATTACTAGACTGTGGATCTTTATGCAAAATAAAAAATGTTTGCGTTGTTTGCAGGACACAGGTGCGAAATAAAAACTTCTTTCATCATTTAGTTATCTTATTAAGGTGAAACTAATACACCGATGTCCTTAAATCTGTTCAATGTGACCACTGCTTTAAATTGTGCGTAGCCATTTTTATCATAAATGCATAAAATCCGCAGTCTAATAATTACTGAGATGTTCTCAAACCTATTTTTCTTTTAAACGTCGAAAAATGAGGAGAGTCTAATATACTCTAATAAGAGTCTAATAAATAATAATTGTAATAATAATGGTTCGTTTTACCACTCCAGTAAATCATAGGACAACTTGCTATTCGAGAGATGCTTGTAGACAATGATAAAGAGCGTCGAAACTGGTTTCCGTGATTATTGCATCGTTTCATTTTTAATGCATAATGTGCACAAACTGTTAGTCGACAGCACCTGGAAGAGTGGCCTTTGTTGAAATTCGTTTCAAAGCGAAGAAACTCAATTTTCCAAGTGAAAAACATTACTTTCAACGTGCACACTTCAAATGTTCACGACAATTACAATTTTCATTAAATTTTATTTGCTCCTTCTGCAGAAGAATGCGAATATAAATGTACGAACAAATTCCTGCAATCAAAAGAGAGATGTGCAGTCTTTTGAAGTAGAAATTAATTAAATTAATTTGAATATAAAATACAGGGTGATTCTGGGAACTGGGACAAGTTACTGCTCTTTGTTAAGTAAACACAGAATTGCATCTGGCGGGTGCATCGGCGCATCCAGATAAAAAAGAAGATCATAGGAAGTTAGGGCGTATTATGACATATGATTTTTTCCTCTACCATTTTTGATAGTTCTACTTAAAAAGAGGCAGTTGCTTGTCCCAGTTCACAGAATCACCCTGTACATTATTATTATACAGATTGCCTCGCCAGATGTTTCCACCTTGATTAACCTAGCAATATTTAAATTATAATTTCTCTTGAAGTAATCATTTTCCGACATACATGGATTAGTACTTTCTTTTTATTGTTGCGTAAAAAATATACGGTCCCATTTGAAAAATCAAAGTCGTCCTTCATGACTCCTTGACGTGCCCACCTACCAAAAAAAATAATAACACCAGTGTGTGTGTCTCCACCGTACAACGTCGTTATGTTATTCTTTTTAGAGATGTCAAGGTGACCTTTATTTTCTTTTAATGGTTCCACCCATCTTAAGCACCTACAATGATAGTCCTTTTCATTATAAATTAAATTATTATAATTATACTTATATTATAATTATAATTATACACAGAATCACCCTGTACATTATTATTATACAGAGTGCCTCGCCAGATGTTACCACCTTGATTAACCTAGCAATATTTAAATTAACATTTCTCTTCAAGTAATCATTTTCCGACATACATGGGTTAGTACTTTCTTTTTATTGTTGCGTAAAAAATATACGGTCCCATTTGAAAAATCAAAGTTGTCCTTCATGAGTCCTTGACGCGCCCACCTACCAAAAAAAATAATAACACTAGTGTGTGCATCTCCACAGGACAACGTCGTTATGTTATTCTTTTTAGAGATGTCAAGGTGACCTTTATTTTCTTTTAATGGTTCCACCCCTCTTAAGCACCTACAATGATAGTCCTTTTCATTATAAATTCAATTATTATAATTATACTTGTATTATAATTATAATTATACACAGAATCACCCTGTACATTATTATTATACAGAGTGCCTCGCCAGATGTTACCACCTTGATTAACCTAGCAATATTTCAATTATAATTTCTCTTGAAGTAATCATTTTGCGACATACATGGATTAGTACTTTCTTTTTATTGTTGCGTAAAAAATATACGGTCCCATTTGAAAAATCAAAGTCGTCCTTCATGAGTCCTTGACGTGCCCACCTACAAAAAAAAATAATAACACCAGTGTGTGTGTCTCCACAGGACAACGTCGTTATGTTATTTTTTTTAGAGATGTCAAGGTCACCTTTATTTTTAACTTCCCGATTTTATAGGGAAGTTATTGTAATTACCCAGAAAATCGAAAATCGAGTTTTTAGCAGATCTTCACGTTTCATGGTCATTGGAGTCATTTTAGACTATTTTTATCAAAATGTCGGTATGTGTGTGTGTGTGCGTATGTCCGTTTCTATGGTATCAAATTTTTCGTTAACGTTTTCAGAAAAAGTAACAACGCGATCGGAATGATGAATGATGCAATCGATGTGCCCCGCTGTAACTTAGAGCTGATTAGATTTTGGTCCATATTGGTCAAGTAGTTTTTTAGTTTTTTTCGAAAGGAGTTGATTAAACATTGCAATTTATACGAAAGGCGTATCCACCGAAGAAGTAAACGTAACTATATATATATATATTTAGACATATTTAAAAAAAAAATTTTTTTTATAAAATAAAAAAAAATTTTTTATAAAATTAAAAAAAAATTTTTTTCTTGTTTTTTTAATTAAAAATACGTTTTTTCCAATTATGCAACTAATGCTAATGTAACCGCTTACAATAATCGAAAATTATTCCAATGCAAGAGTGAGTTAATCATCGCCGAGAATACATTTTCAAAGAATATCGATGAAAGTACAAAAACATTTATATTACAATCTTCAAATAAACAATCAGTTCAAAACGGATTGTTAACTGAGATTAAATTGAAAATTAATATAAAATATATGATAATTAATAACATTGATGTTGAAGACGGACTGGTTAATGGAGCATGCTGAATATTAAAATTTATTACTTTTCAAGAAAATACTAAAATTCCGTCTATATTGTGGTTAGATTTTCAATTGGCCATAGTAGGAGTGAAAGTAAGAACTCGTTATCGTGATTATATGAAAAACGCAAATATAAATCAAAATTTAACACCAATAATAACAAAATATCGATTCAAGTAAATATTTCGAGTGAAGAAAAATAAGAAATCACACGTAGTCAATTTCCAGTGGTTCCTGCTGAAGCGATTACGATTCATAAAAGTCAGGGACAAACATACGAGAAAGTATGTATGGATTTTAAAACATCAGAAATACGAACTTTACAAATGTTGTATGTAGCACTGAGCAGAGTTTCAAAATTGAGCGGTTTATATATTTTGAGAAAATTTAAATTAATAGTATCGAAGAAAACCAAGATCAATAGTGCAAACCCGGATAATGATGAGTTGTATCGTTTGTGAAAAACTAATTAAGACAATTTATTTTGCAACATTAGTATGCTATAACAAGGAACCAAGGGAGCAACGAGCATACGATATTGGTTTAATGCGACGCCATATAGCAAACATTTTGATAAGTAGAAAACTATTGAATTTCCCTGAAAACGTATAATCTTCTTAAAACGTACACTTAATAAATAATAATAATAATATACAGCAACTAACGAATCGGGAAGTTCTTTGTGTGGCTCGTGGAGAGTCATACACAAAAAGGAAGACATTAATAGCTGTGGGCCCTACTAGCCATGCGTACCACTAACATTCTCGCAAGAGCAGTCCTGCCCGCGAGCGAGCGAAGCGAGCGAGCAACAATAGCCCTCTAGTTTTTTAATGGTTCCACCCCTCTTAAGCACCTACAATGATAGTCCTTTTCATTATAAATTCAATTATTATAAATATCCAAGGTGATTCAAGGTCACAGACAGGTAAATTTTCCGAGTTGCAAGTATGAGTTAACACAGAGCCGCGCACGATTCGGATAAAAGAACGAGTGGACCAACTCTTTGTCCAGGGAGGCTCCACCAAAAATTACCAGAACTCAAAACCAGGGTGGCATTAGCGCATTCGTAGTCAACAAAACTCTCTCGAAAATTTCAGTTTAAAATATCAGTTAAAAGCGCCGAGTTTCATTAGCGTCCCAAAGAAGAAACACATGGAAATATTCTGTGTCGACGGGAATGCGTCTGGCTGGTGAAGTTAAAACAGCTTGGGGTACAAAGAGTTAATAGAAAAATTTTCGACGCTGTTAGGAAACTTTCGAACGCAACAAGCTCGGGACGCGGCGGGTAGCGACTACGCTCGGGTTTATTAACGAAGGGTTAAAAGGTCCCGGGCCCTAATTAACTCTATTTTGCCTGCAGATCCGCCGATCGTGTCGCTGAACCTGGGATCCACGCTGAGCCCGGAAGACATCAAGGAGGGCGACGACGTTTACTTCGAGTGCCACATAAGGGCGAACCCGCCCTGGTCGAAGCTCACGTGGATACACGACGTAAGTACAAAACCTGTCCAAATCTCTAAGAACAGTGGGGGGCGGGGAGTCTCGTAGAATTCTGTAGACAGCCGTGTATCGTCGGTGTTTCTTAACAAAGTTTCGCCCACGGTTCTCGAAGCGGAAGACCGTTTCATTCCGCTTGTCCTATCGCGCGACCTTATTAAACCGGAGCGCCGCGCGTCGGGACGCTATACAAATTCCCGCGACGTCCGCATAACACACGAAGATTCGCGGAGAAGAATCCACCGCGTGTGACAAAAACCCTGCGCCACGGTGAAACTCTATTATTTACAACGCGAGCTGCGTAATCCGCACACCGCGATCCTCATGCGAGGGCGGAGCCCTTTTGCTCTCATCGATCTCGGAGCAACTGCAACGCGATCGTTACGATTTTTAATATTTAGCAGGGTAATATTACTGGGGTTGCTCTTTTTCTAGCCCCATACAGATTCCTAACCCCGTACAGTCCTGAAAATTTGTGATTGTGAATTTTTAATAGCTATGAAAATACTTGTAAGATTTAAAAAGAAATTGTCATCCAGTTCTGAGCTATGTTTAAAATTTCAAGTCTCTATCTCATCGGGAAGTTAGTTTAAAATCAATTGTAAAATTTGTACCGAACAAACAAACAAACAAACAGACAGACAGACGAGAAAGCGAGCTAATAAAAACGTAGTAAAAGGACAGCTATGTAAAGAGAGACCGCGCGCGGCCGACTCTCCGCGTCTCTTTCTTTCCCACACGCTGTCCTTCCTTGCACACGAAACTTTCATCGTCTATTAAACCACTAAATACAGTTGAAATTATATCGTGTTTGGTATTATTTTAATCAGAAAAATGCCACAAATATATTGGTGAAAGTTTCATAAAAAAATAAGTAATAATACAAAAATTTCATAATTATATTGTGAGGACGTGCGGGCCTTTGAACTGTGCCGGAGACTGCGACTCTCCGCGTCGCATTAGTAGTGGTTCACACCGATATACCGGAGCCGAGATCAGATTACTACAGTGGAGAGGATATTTTTTTGCATTCATCGTGTACGGCCTTTTTGCGACTACAAAGCATTTACTGTATGTATAGTTCGATATAAAATGTCTGTGTTCTATTGTGTTCTGTGAGCAAAATTTTAACAGAATTTAGAGAGATCGATTTATTATAAAGTTATTCAAGAAAGAAGATTTACTTGACTCCTGTTTCTTACAATCGATAGAATTTTATTTTGCATAAAGACCCGCAGACGTTTAATGTGATGGAACCGAAAAATTTAAGGTCTTCCTAAATGATTGAAAAGCCACTCGGTTGCATTTATTCGAAAATCAACTGTCATCTTGTGTATGAATGGTGGTTCGTATACATCGATATACTATAAAATTATTGAAGAAAGAAAGAATTTTTACTTCACTCCTGCTTCTTAAGACCGATGCATAAAATTTTGATTTCTGAGACCCGCAGTCTACTAATGTGATAGAAAATTCAAGATTTTCCTGAGTAATCGAAAAGTCACTTATTCAAACGTTAATTGATTCTATTTATTAAAAGATCAATTATTATCTTGGGTTGGTGGTTCGGCCATTGCGCATTGCAGCATCGAGATTCCGGTCGGATCTGCATCCAGTAAATCGTAAAGGGCGTGTAGCTGACCAAAAAGCCGGCCGAGAGCATTTCATAGGGACGAGGAAGGGCCTGGAACGGCTGCTGCCGCGGAATGAAGTCGGATCATATTTTTAAGATGCAATTTCGACGGGAATCTCTTACGATGTAACAGCTGCCGCCAGGCCACCGTTAACTCTCGCTCTGCACCGCTCTGCAGAGCTCTGCTCGGCATTTCTCGTGAGCTACGACGCGTATCCGCTGAAAGATCCTCCGCCAAAACGTGAAGAACGAGACGAGCGAAAGAGAACGAGATTAGAGATCAAAAATCAGTATACAGAAAATTTTTACCGGGCTCTGAGAGATCAAGGGTTCTCGAGGTAGATGTCCTGACAGTCCCGAAGAACACGGGTCTCGAAACCTCGACGTCGTTTATGGAATAAAAGGGAAGTAGTTTCTGTAATTCGCGTAATCTCCGAAACCTGGGTACTCTGGTAAATTCTGCTGGTCTCGCGGTCCGAAAGACACGGGTATGCTAGCACAGGTGTGCTACCTTTCATTTCTCGGTGGTAAAAAGCTGCGGCGAAACTACAAGGGACAATATGCCTGATTTAATAAGAATTGTTGGAACCAACTTGCTCGAGCGATCTCGACTAGGCTATGGTGGCATGCTGTCATTGTAACAGCTGCTATTCGTCGCCCTAAATAAAATACGCAAATAAATATTAAATATTATAGCGACTGAAACTTTTGGGACAAGCGAACATAAAAATGTTGAATAATGAACAGAGTTTGCTTCCAAAAACGCTAAACAATATTTATTAAAGGATGTATCATATAAAAACAATGTATAAATGTATCTTGCGCGATGCTGTCAACTCCGCAACCGTTTAGTCGAAGTGCTCGTACAGAACTGAGCTATGCACTTCAGTTCGGCAAAGGTCTGCATAGAAGAACTTATACCTAGATGCTATGCTTTTTAGGAAAAAACCAGCCGTTACCCGGTAAACGGACAGGAAGGTCCTTTATGACTGACCCTCGTAATTGCCGGAACGTCATCGAACGCACGTAATAGCAAACAGGATTTTCCCGTGATTTATTGGGTTGGCAAGAAAGTAATTTCGGTATTTTTAGATGAAATAAAATCCAATTTTTTTATCAAAGCAATGAACTTTAATCAATAAAATATTTTCCATTTTGTTGTATGATCTTTTGCCATCTTTCTGGTAGCTTCGTAATTCCGCGCTCATAAAACTTCTGATCCTTTTCGGTGAAAAACTGATCCAAGTGCGATTTCAGATCATCATCATTAGTGAATGTTTTACCATTCAAAGAGTTTTGTAAACTTCGGAATAAATGATAATCTGATGGTGCAATGTCAGGGCTATATGGTGGATGTGACATCACTTCCCAACCGAGCTCCAATAACTTTTCACGCGTTACCAAAGATGTGTGTGGCCTAGCGTTATCATGGTGGAACACGATTCCTTTGCGATTTGCCAATTCTGGCCGTTTTTCTTTGATTGCTATGTCCAGTTTTGTTAGTTGTCGACAATAAACATCTGAATTGATGGTTTGGTTCCTTGGGAGCAGCTCAAAATACACAATACCTTTGTAATCCCACCAAATTGACAACATGATCTTCTTTTGGTGCAATTCAGCTTTCGGTGTGGTTTGGGCTGGTTCATCACGCTTGGACCATGATCGTTTTCGAGTTGTGTTATTGTAAACAACCCATTTCTCATCACCGGTGATGATTCGCTTGAGAAAAGGGTCGATTTCATTTCGTTTGAGATGCATATCGCATATGTTGATGCGTTGCATTAAGGATGTTCTGGAGGTATATAAAAACGCAACAAAATTTTTGAAAATTTGGCAAGATATAATTCTTACTAAATTAATGTAATTACCAAAGTTTGGGTTCGATTCACTGCACCGTTTAAGAATTATAGCAACTTAAAGTTTGCACATTTTAACACGTCTTCTTATGGAGAATTCATAAAATTCCACTTCAAACTCTATTTAAACCTTGAAAAAACGCAACTAAAAACTTCAGTTTTTTTGTATATGTAGTAAAAATTATATAATTAATTATGTTCAAAATTTATTAGGATTCACTAAACAGTTACAGAGCAAAAAAATTATAAACTGTTACAAAACGTCAAATTTATCGTGTTGTCTCTTACTAGCATGGAAACGCGACAAGTGTAGACCACTGAATATAGTTACAGAGGGTACAGTATTCGCAAAAGTTTCATGCAAAATATACTCATGAATGGCTTTCATTGCCAATATATTGATGGATTTCGAATTTCTTGTACTTTTGTCTCCCATTGTACCTCCAGAACATCCTTAAGTGAATTTCTTTCAACTCGTGTGGAACCCAAATATCGAGCTTCTTAACGATTCCGAGACTTTTTAAACGATATTCTATGGGTGTATGCGAGACATTTAACCTGTCTGCAATCTCTCGGACAGTTATATGACGATCCGATTCAATAATGGCTTTCATTTGGTCATCATCAACTCCAGATGATCGACCAGAACGTTGGTCGTCTTTAAGTGAGAAATTTCCAGAACGGAATTTTTTAAACCAATTCTGGCACGTGCGTTCTGTTAAGCAATCTACACCGTAAACTTCGCATATATCTTTGTGAGCCTCGGCAGCTTTTTTACCTCTACGGAAATAAAAAAGCAATATATGCCTATAATGTTCGTTTCTGCACTCCATGTTCAAATTGACACAGAACTAACAATTTTAATCAAAATTACGTGTAATTTGCTTCAAAAGTAACCTAAAAGATGCAGTTATGAAATGTCAGAAAGAAAACAAACGCAACGTTAACAGAAGCCAATCAAACAAAACATAACGCCATGAGTTAGTGAAAACCGAAATTACTTTCTTGCCAACCCAATACAATAGGGAAAGAACCCAGGAAGTAGAAAGCGTTTTAAATCAAAATATCAACTAAAGATTCATGCAAGAATCCAACAAAAAAGATGATGGGAAAATGGTGTTAGCATCGGGGTGTCCAATTGTCCATGCTTCACTGAGACTTTGGAGACTTTCACAAGTGTACGCGATCCTGTGGATTAAGATAAAGGACTCGTGAAAAGCGTGGCGATCCAGATCTCGAGTCATCGATCCAAGTAAATTAACGGGTTATTCCTGCGAGAGCTGTGGCCGTTTAAAGAATTGTCGCGGCAGTTCGTCACGGGAAGAATGAAGGAGCGCGGGACGACCGTAAAGAGGACATCGCCTGCATCGTCCCCGTCCTCGATCGTGTCCACACTGGAGAATCCCCAAAGGCGATCGACGAGATCTCGTTCTCGGCTTTACGACGTGTAACAGCGTGCTAGGACAAACTCGAACAGGTCCCGACTCCAGGACATCGAGTCTACACGATATATCGTGCGCAATGTACAGGCTCGCGGATTCGCATAGCCGGTAGAAACGATCAAAGTACTCTCTGGATTCCTCGTTGTCTTTGTGTGCTCGGTACGCGCGGAATTACGTTCATCGAAGCGAATGAAGAGTCCGTGGATTTCCGCTCTCGTTAAACGCCGATCCGCGAGACATCGGGAATTGTTCGATAAGTAATGCAATTCCCAGTAATTCTCCTTTGCCTTGAGTCGACAGTTTTCCCGGCCGGTTGTCGACCGAGGGAAATGTATTGGAAAATTGTCACTGTAATTCGCGTTAGAAACGGAATGGCTGATTTTCGAAAAATGTACCAGAGTTTTCGGAAACTCTGTTACGTTCTGTGTTCCTTGTATCGATACCAAGACCATTGTTTATTCAATGCAAGCAGAGTAACCAGATTGAGACTTGTCCAATATCTTTTATAATAACATCACAACATTTGTTTAAAGTTGAAAAATATGTGCAAAAACTCAAAAACTGCGTTTAGGAGAAAAAATTAAAGACAGATTCGGAATCAGCGCAAAAATCTCTATAAGAAGGACCCAACAGTAATTATGAAAGAAATTTAATGTTGGACAGTGTAATTGTAGAAATCTGGAATCCCGCCATACATACATTTTAGTTTCAATACGGAATCACACTGCATTTCGATTAAGTCCAGTTGTAAGTTGTCAACAACAGTTTCAAAGTTTTTGGTCGGGCCGCAGAGTACTCGTCGACGGGCCGCATGCGACATGCATTTCTGAAAAGGTTTCACCATGTACCCTCGCAAGGTACAGACCTATGAGCCCCCAATTGATCATCAAATCTAGAGGGGTTTAGTGTTCCAGAAAATCCCGGAGATTCTCTGGCCCGCAAGGACGTAAGCGACGAGATGAATTCGAAGGTTCCTGGATCCCGTCTGACGGGTTTTCTTCCACGTTCTCCGCAATACGAATAGCTGTCGCGGAAGAAGTTCCGCGGCGTATCCGGGGCCGTTCCGTGTCGATTAGAAAGGCTTGCCTGGGAATTACAAGAGGCCGTTGGCACGTTCTATCTGGCAATCAATCCCCGGGGTAGCAATCGAGCCAGGATTTCGAACTATCGGTCTTAAAAAAACGCTTCGAGCTATTGCCGGCGGCAGTAACCTTTCGAATGGCGATCGTAAAGACGAAGAAAGACTGGCGAACGAGCGAAACGGGTCGGAACGGGCCTGCAGAAACGGTTCGGGTAAAGGGATGCGCGCGGTCCAAAGGGTATGAGGTTAGTCGAGTGAGAAAGAGGGAGAGAGAGGGAGAAGAAAAAAGAATCGCGGAGAGAGAAAGACACACCGTCCGTGTAATGGGGTACAGTGATTAGACTGGCTCCGCCATTCACGAGGACAATAGAGAGATAGAGAGATTCTGTAGGTGCGCGGACCATCGACGAGCCAATCGGCCGAGCCCGAAGCAGTTCGTCTCTCTTCGCCTGAAAGTGGATCGGCCGACTAGACAACCGGAAGAACCCTATTAATGTCTTCCGCGTCCACCTAGCCAGATACGAGAGGCCGAAAGATCAAATGCTCTTTCCCCCTCTCTGCCTCTCTCGGTTTCGTTCTCGCGGAGTGGATTCACTGCTGCTAGTAATCTTGACGTCGTCGTTGCCGGCGAATGGACGGCCGCTCGCTTTTCACGGGGCCCTCTCCGAAAATTCCCAATCTCGTTCAAGGAGGCCACGGTACAGTCGGCCCTGTCGCGAGATCGAGGAAACTCGACGGCCGCGGTCGGGGTCGAGGGTCCATTTGGCATACAGTGGCGAACTTGTTTGAGATCGTTCGCGGAGAATGAAGAAAAGCTCCCTGGTAATTCTAGAGGGTTTACTTTATTCGCGAACTTGTTTTTCTATTGGAATTAATTTTTATTGTGCGAAGCTCGAGAACGATTATCTTCACCTCAAGGTGAACCAATGTCGCCAGATCAGGGGAATTGACTTGAATTCAGAGGAGAAGCTTACCCTCTCTTTGCCGGTACCGGATTAGTCACGTGACACTGCGACACATGGGGGAAACGTGGGGATACAGCGTCGCAGAAGAGGAGACAAATCTTGATCTGAACGATGACAACATCAGCAATATCCTCTTCTTCTTTAAATCCATTGACTTATAAGGTGAAGTGCCCTAAGTCTGGACAGTCCAAAAGTGATACCTAAATCTGGACAATTGAATTTTCATAGTAAAATCAGTAATTAAGAGATTACATAATTATATTATATATTCTGAGGCCTTAGCTACAAGTAGGTGTGAATATTATTTCATTAAGACATCAATTGAAATTTAAAAATGAATACAAAGTTCATCTGAAAACAGTATACAAAATAGTCTATTTACATGCGAATCATGTGCATTTATAGTTCGAACTTTTGTTAGAAAAAAAGATATAATTTAAGCCCTCAGACAAAAAATAATTATCACGCATAATAATATTGATATTTTAAAATAAATTGGCAATCAAGCTTAACGTAAATGATAATTATTAATCCAAATATTAGATGTCCAAGATTAGGACTGTTTTCAAATATAAGTACTCCATACTGGGACGCGATGACAGTAGCTGTCCCACTCTAAGCTTATACGCAATGTGCTTACGCCTGAAGCCGGACACGTGTTTGTGAATAAAATCAACGCATTGTTTGCAAATTATTTAACTACATGTATGTATAATTAGTCTTCTATTAGCTTGAATAGCGTATGTAGAAAATGTATTCCGGTTGTAACGTTAATAATACTTTATGTTTACATCTTAAATCTATCAGTATTACTACCTAACCTTAAAAGTTGTATTATGACAAGTTTTATTAAAACAGTAAATGAAAATAAATATATATTTGGTTAAATAATGCAATACTATAATCTATGATAAGAATACTACATATTACGCAAAGCATCTTCTATTCGTCATGCGCAACAGCGCCACCAACCAACGTTTTAGGTTATGTTCGCTCGGTCAACTCGTAAATTGAATTTGTCCCGATATACAGTAGCGGACAAAAATTTAAGGATGTTCTGGAGGTACAATGGGAGAGAAAAGCACAAGAAATTCGAAATCCATCAATATATTGGCAATGAAAGCCATTCATGAGTATATTTTGCATTAAACTTTTGTGAATACTGTACCCTCTGTAGCTATATTCAGTGGTCTACACTTGTCGCGTTTCCATGCTAGTAAGAGACAACGCGATAAATTTGACGTTTTGTAACTGTTTATAATTTTTTTGCTCTGTAACTGTTTAGTGAATCCTAATAAATTTTGAACATAATTAATTACATAATTTTTACTACATATAAAAAAAAACTGGAGTTTCTAGTTGCGTTTTTTCAAGGTTTAAATAGGGTTTGAAGTGGAATTTTATGAATTCTCCATAAGAAGACGTGTTAAAATGTGGAAACTTTAAGTTGCTATAATTCTTAAACGGTGCAGTGAATCGAACCAAAACTTTGGTAATTGCATTAATTTAGTAAGAATTATATCTTGTCAAATTTTCAAAAATTTCATTGCGTTTTTATATACCTCCAGAACATCCTTAAGACCGCTCTAAAGAAGATGATAACTTGTTTAATATTGTACTATACAATTTGAACTTTTTTGGGAAACTAGAGCAATTAGTTTACTAAAGGTTGTGAAAAGAAATTTTTTCAAAAATTGCAATTGATCGGAATTGTTGGAAAAATACTAAAAGTCGAATTTTTAAGTTTTTCATGTGGGCCTATATTGAAAATTTAAAAAATACGTTTTGTAGATCTACAAACGTTTAAAGATGGTAAAAATTGAAGATTTTCACAGTTTATTGCTGAAAATCTCGAAAACCTGCAATTTTTACCATCTTTAAACGTTTGTAGCTCATTGCAACGTCGACCGATTTTGACGAAATTTTCAGAACATGTTTAATTGACACAGATCTACAAAACGTATTTTTTAAATTTTCAATATAGGCCCACATAAAAACGTTAAAAATTCAGCTTTTAGTATTTTTCCAACAATTCCGATCAATTGCAATTTTTGAAAAAATTTCTTTTCACATCCTTTAGTAAACTTACTGCTCTAGTTTCCCAAAAAAGTTCAAATTGTATAGTACAATATTTAAAAAGTTATCGTCTTCTTTAGAGCGGTCTTAAATTTTTGTCCGCTACTGTAGGCTTTACTTCTGTCCAGGTACTAGCTTAGATTGGATTTAATATGTCCAACTATAGGTCTGAATTATTCTTGTTAATACAATTAAGATATTAACCTAAGCAATAATTTTTTTATTTTAAATTACTTTACAAACTCTGAACTGTATGTTAAAACTCTTAAGAAATTGTTTCTGTTTATTTAAAGTGATAAAATTTAAAATGGAAAAACATGCTGTCCAGGCATAGGGCACTTCGCCTTATGACCCGTTACATCTGGGGGTTAAGAAGGTGCCTCAGAAATATTAATTTTGATTTCTGACAAATTCGCTACTGTCTGTCGTCGAAGCGATGCGAAGAGTAGGCGCGAAGAGTGCAGGGGAGGGGGACAGAGACAGAGAGAAAGAGAGGAAATGGACGAAAGTTCAAGTTCCGCACGGTTGCACCGTTATATGATTTTCAAATCGACGTTATTGCTTCTGTACACGGATCGGTCGCCGGAACCAGGCGAGGGTAATGGGGTTCCGCGCAATGAATCGGCCGAGTGCATTTCCGCCCGAAGCCAGCCGTAGAGTGAGAGCTAGAAGGAGAGAGAGAGACCTCGACAAGTCTCCGGACTTAATGCACAGTTCGGAGGAATCGAAAACGCGGAGTGGTTACGAAGCGAGTGAGAGAGAGGTGTAACGGGGAGGAGAAGGGCAGGGGGCCACGTCGGATTCGGCAGGCGGTACATCAATCAATTTCAGTCGGGGGCTGCGATCTCGAGCTGCCGTGCCGGAATTCCGCTTAAACTCGTCGCCTTCGAGACCAGACGCGACGGTGGAGTCGAGAGGAAACGAGAGAGAGAGAAAAGAGTACACCGGAAAACGTAACGTTTCGCTAGAATTCGATCTAGCGGGCTCTTCTCCCCGGCAGAGATAAGGGAATTTTCGGTGGAATCGTGTAGCCGGTCCACGGTCAACGGAATTCTTTCGAATCATTTGGACTAGCAACCTCGCTTTTACCTCCCCCGAAGCTTGTCTCTTCCGCTCGAAGGCGCTCCGGGACCCGATCGAACGACAACGTTCCCGACCTCCGAGTCTCGCGACTTTAACGGCGGACAGCTCTTCGTCCGAAAAAAGACTATTTGCTTTTTTCACTGCGGCAGGAAGTCGCCGGAATTAACGCACTGCGGGTCGAGAACGTTTCGCAAAAATTCCCCTGAAAACAACGAGACTTTTCCGACCCTTAAGATCTCGAAAATGTAACAAATATGCACCTGAAAGGCTTGCAACCCCCACCCCTAGAAACAATATTTTTTCTACCCTTAATAATTTGCTCACAATAGTGAAAAAAAATATATGCAATTCGGTAGCTATGTTCGAGTATTTCCGTTTTCTTTTCATCTTAATTAACAATAAAAAAAATTAGATAGCTTTTTGATAGACCTAGCATATGTAGTCCTATATAAAAAAAAACTTCGACGACCTTGACAGTAATCTTGACAAAAATCTTAAGACCCTTAAGACTTCGAAAATGCAACAAATATGCACCTGAAATGCTTGCAACCCCCATTCCTAAAAACAATATTTTCTCTACCCTTAATAATTTGCTCACAATAGTTAAAAAAAATACATGAAATTCGGGAGCTATGTTCGAGTATTTTCGTTTTCCTTTCATCTTAATTAACAATAAAAAAAATTAGATAGCTTTTTAGTAGACCTAACATATGTAGTCCTATATAAAAAAAAACTTCGATGACCTTGACAGTAATCTTGACAAAAATCTTAAGACCCTTAAGACTTTGAAAATGCAACAAATATGCACCTGAAATGCTTGCAAACCCCATTCCTAAAAACAATATTTTCTCTACCCTTAATAATTTGCTCACAATAGTTAAAAAAATATATGAAATTCGGGAGGTACGTTCGAGTATTTTCGTTTTTCTTTCATCTTAATTAACAATAAAAAAAATTAAATAGGCTTTTGGTAGACCTAACATATGTAGTCCCATATAAAAAAAAACTTCGATGACCTTGACAGTAACCTTGAGAAAAATTTTCTTGAGAAAAGTCCTATATAAAAAAAAACTTCGATGACCTTGACAGTAATCTTGACAAAAATCTTAAGACCCTTAAGACTTCGAAAATGCAACAAATATGCACCTGAAAGGCTTGCAACCCCCATCCCTAGAAACAATATTTTTTCTACCCTTAATAATTTGCTCACAATAGTGAAAAAAATATATGAAATTCGGTAGCTATGTTCGAGTATTTTCGTTTTCCTTTCATCTTAATTAACAATAAAAAAAATTGGATAGCTTTTTGATAGACCTAACATATGTAGTCCTATATAAAAAAAAACTTCGACGACCTTGACAGTAATCTTGACAAAAATCTTAAGACCCTTAAGACTTCGAAAATGCAACAAATATGCACCTGAAAGGCTTGCAACCCCCATTCCTAAAAACAATATTTTCTCTACCCTTAATAATTTGCTCACAATAGTTAAAAAAAATACATGAAATTCGGGAGGTATGTTCGAGTATTTTCGTTTTTCTTTCATCTTAATTAACAATAAAAAAAATTAAATAGGTTTTTGGTAGACCTAATATGTAGTCCTATATATAAAAAAACTTCGATGACCTTGACAGTAATCTTGACAAAAATCTTAAGACCCTTAAGACTTCGAAAATGCAACAAATATGCACCTGAAATGCTTGCAAACCCCATTCCTAAAAACAATATTTTTTCTACCCTTAATAATTTGCTCACAATAGTTAAAAAAATATATGAAATTCGGGAGGTACGTTCGAGTATTTTCGTTTTTCTTTCATCTTAATTAACAATAAAAAAAATTAAATAGGCTTTTGGTAGACCTAACATATGTAGTCCTATATAAAAAAAAACTTCGATGACCTTGACAGTAACCTTGAGAAAAATTTTCTTGAGAAAAGTCCTATATAAAAAAAAACTTCGATGACCTTGACAGTAATCTTGACAAAAATCTTAAGACCCTTAAGACTTCGAAAATGCAACAAATATGCACCTGAAAGGCTTGCAACCCCCATCCCTAGAAACAATATTTTTTCTACCCTTAATAATTTGCTCACAATAGTGAAAAAAATATATGAAATTCGGGAGGTATGTTCGAGTATTTTCGTTTTTCTTTCATCTTAATTAATAATAAAAAAAATTAAATAGGTTTTTGGTAGACCTAATATGTAGTCCTATATATAAAAAAACTTCGATGACCTTGACAGTAACCTTGAGAAAAATTTTCTTGAGAAAAGTCCTATATAAAAAAAAACTTCGACGACCTTGACAGTAATCTTGACAAAAATCTTAAGACCCTTAAGACTTCGAAAATGCAACAAATATGCACCTGAAAGGCTTGCAACCCCCATCCCTAGAAACAATATTTTTTCTACCCTTAATAATTTGCTCACAATAGTGAAAAAAATATATGAAATTCGGTACCTATGTTCGAGTATTTTCGTTTTCCTTTCATCTGAATTAACAATACAAAAAAATTAGATAGCTTTTTAGTAGACCTAACATATGTAGTCCTATATAAAAAAAAACTTCGATGACCTTGACAGTAATCTTGACAAAAATCTTAAGACCCTTAAGACTTCGAAAATGCAACAAATATGCACCTGAAAGGCTTGCAACCCCCATTCCTAAAAACAATATTTTCTCTACCCTTAATAATTTGCTCACAATAGTGAAAAAAAATATATGAAATTCGGTAGCTATGTTCGAGTATTTTCCTTTTTCTTCCATCTTAATTCACAATAAAAAAAAATTAGATAGCTTTTTGATAGACCTAACATGTAGCCCCATATAAAAAAACTTCGATGACCTTGACAGTAATCTTGATAAAAATCTTAAGACCCTTAAGATATCGAAAATGCAACAAATATGCACCTGAAATGCTTGCAACCCCCATTCCTAAAAACAATATTTTCTCTACCCTTAATAATTTGCTCACAATAGTGAAAAAAATATATGAAATTCGGTAGCCATGTTTGAGTATTTTTTGAGTATTTTCGTTTTTCTTTCATCTTAATTAACAATAAAAAAAATTAGATAGCTTTTTAGTAGACCTGACATGTAGCCCCATATAAAAAAAAACTTCGATGACCTTGACAGTAACCTTGAGAAAAATTTTTCTGTCCGGACAGTTCGAGGTTGAGCCGGTGTGTCCAAAACGCAACAGTTTCGTGTTCGCCGCGCGTCACTGCGCCGGGTATTAAACGAAACATCGTTTCGGGGGATTTGTGCTCGGTCGCGAATAAAACCGGGATAGATTCTCTACTATTGCGAGCACGTCACCGGAGGGCGCGTCTCACGCTGTACCCGATAACTTTTACGATCGCAGATATCACGGTGTGGCCCGTCTTTATTACAAATTTATCCGTTCCGGAGTCGAGCGATAGGGCCAGGAAGATCCTCTCCTCGGCACGGCTTGCGCCGAGGCGAGGCGCGGGTATGGGCCACCGTAAAAACACGCGAGAACATCGTCGAACGTCTCGGCTCGAACGCGCGAGATTCGAGATTCGGGGGTGAGAGACTCGCGGATCGTCGAACAATAACGCGGTATTCTTTATTACCCGAGATCCTTTGACTCTGATACTCCTTTGTGAGGATTGACAACGCTACGGAGCTGCGGGAAGTCGGCAGAACGAGACTGACGGCTTATCAGAGCCGGATCCACGGTTAGGAACGGCACCGGCGGCGGCGCTTAGTTGTTTAATCAGACCGGATGAAAAGAGCGCTAGTTTCGTTATCTTTTGTGCCGTATCCCTTTTGTCTCGGCTAACGAGGAGACAAAACGAATGCGTTTGGTTCAAGAATCCCCGGCTCTCTTGGACAAATTAACGCGACAGCAAGCAGGAGACAAAAACGGCGACGACGCGCCCCGAAAAAAGACCGAGCGAGATGGGCCTGGCTGCGCGGAAAATCATCAGAAACCTTGTGTCTGCTGTTTACCGTCTTCTCCTCTAAACACCGCTTCGAGTACTCTTTCACCCATCTTATTCACTGGGACCATATAGATCATTTATCAATTTTTTAAAATATATTAGATGATTGCCCGAGTTCGTGCCCGATTTTCATAAATGTCGCACACTGTACTGCACGGCGCATGTGTAAAAGAAATTAGATGGTCACCATTCCTTTCTACAATTAGAATTACATTCATACATTTCCTACATTTATTTTCTACAATTAGGAAACAATGGTGACTATATAATTGATTAATAAAACAGTATTCTTTAAAATTTAACCATTCAATTTTATTTTCAAATCAGGCACGAAAACTTATGCAAGCGTCTGATATTTCTGAAGGTATTTCAGCAAGTTAAAAATGCTTTCAAACCTTGTTTCAAGTGCTACGGGGCAAGAAAAGAATGATTAACAAGCCTGCTATAAAATGCTTTTTATTGCATTAAATTATATTATTTAGTTTTATAGTTATCTATTTTTTAACAAACAAGTACTTTTATGCTGAAATATGAAAGGGGATACAGTGATATTAAAACAAAGTTTAAAAATGCTTTCGAACCTTGTTTCAAGTGCTACGGGGCAAGAAAAGAATTATTATCAAGCCTGCTACAAAATGCTTTTTATTGCATTAAATATATTGTTTAGTTTTATAATTACCCATACAGTACGGACTTACCCCACCGTGATAGTACGGACTTGCCCCGTATAGTAATATTTACGGGGCAAGTGCATCTGAGTGTTTTTCTCAATAAATTTTAAAAAATACAATGAAAACGGTTTATTTAATGTAAACCTACATCAATGTTTGTTGTACTTACCCAAAATAACACAGAATATATTAATAACTTGTAAATTATTGCACGTTCAGAGTAACCTCAAAATTTTACGTGTACCTCTCGCGTGACTGCTTGACATTGGTTGATTTAAGCAAGGAAAACACCTTTACTCTTAGGCGACATCTATGTCGAATAGTTCATACTAACTTATACTACATTAATAAATACAAGCTGGAGAAATTTCGTTCATATTATAATAAAAATAACCAGTTAATGCTCTTGCTCTTCACTCAGCCTTAAATTTTCTTCTTTATTCGTCGAACACCTTCTTCATTTCGTTGTGCAATAGTTCATTCAATATACAGGGCCAGGCAATCGTTTTATACAAAAATGAGTAACACGGTTAATAAGTCTATTTAATTAATTCAGTCAGGGTACACGTAACCGGCGCGTCCGCGGGGGTGTATTATGGCAATGGTGGTAAGTATCGGCGAAATGGGTCGAGGCAATCTCGAGAACAGAGTAGACCCGTTGAGCCGTTTCAGTTTTCGCGTGGCGGGTGATTCGGCGAGGGCAGCGGCGTGTTTCAATTAGCGAAGGGATCGGCGTGGTCCGCGGAGGGGATCGTTCACGGGCGGAGTTACAGCCAACAAGTAGATAAAACCGGGACACGGCTCGCCGGTAGTCGGTCGAAGACCTTGCCAAATGCAGCCGCGTCCGTTTAATCGGACGAGAGACGTCCCTCGAAATCGTTCTTTGTTTTCCGCCCAGGCATTCTGCTGCTCGATAAAAGTTCCCGCGGTCTTCTTCCCTCCTTTTCTCCCTCCCTCTTTTTCTCTTCGTCCCTCTCTCTCCCTGTCTTTTCCCCTTTCTCTGGTTCTCTTCTTGGCTCCCTGCCTCTCCCTCTCTCGTTACGCAAGTTTTTCTTCGTCTCTCAACCATTTCCTCCATTACACCGACAGACTCTCCCTTTTATCCCATCCCCCGAGGGCGAAATCCGTTCGCCGAAGATAATTCGAAATCGATTCGGAACGAGGCCATTTGAATACTCGGGGAAGGTGGCACGAAACGACAGACCGGATCAAGATTTCTTCCCCTGCTACGACCTTCAGTCGCGCGAGCTCCTCTCGCCAACTAGACTACCGAGCTGCCGCGCTGCTTGCCTCCTTCGAACTCGCATGGCTGTGCGAGCTACTCCCCGATACGTCGGAACAAAGGAAAATGTTCGAATGACCCGTTTCCTTCGTTTCACTCGGACTTAGATGTTAGAAGACTCCAGATATACGGGGTGGTCCACGCAATTGTTTCAAGTCATAACTCCGTTTTATTGCATTTGTTACGGATAGAGAATATATTCCGTTCGTTTTCTCACAGGAATCTCTTCCAGATCGTCTCTGGCAGGAAGCGTCCTAGATAACCTTTCATATCATAGTTGAACCCTTTGATTTAGGACCGAGTTCTGGCTCCGATCTCATTAGAGGTGACAAAAATGAGAGTCTGGCCCTAAGCCCTAATCTCTAAGCGCGATTAGATTATAAACAGAGTATTCCATTCATTGTAGGGGTATATAATCCCTTAGATTCTTACTCTCGTGGGTTAGTACTTCGGTAGACACGTATCGCGTCACGTCGTGCTGCAATTTGGAAAAAGCAACTTCTAGTGAGATCGGGCTAAAGTACCTTTCAGATCAAAGTTTGTTAAAGTTGCTTCCGAGTCCTCCGCATTGCCAGTGCGTCAGAAACGAGCATCGTAGTTAGGTAAATTCCTTTTTCTACATTCTATATCTTTCTTTACATTCCAATCGCGACAATTACACACTTGTATTACAGATCTTTATAATTAGAATATATTTGTGTTGTGTGGAAATTAGATCAAGATTATTGAACCCATTACTATTGTCCAAAATCCTAATATAGTAATTGAACGTTCCCACTCGATACAACCTTACCGCTCGGGTTGTATCAATTAGATTATATTAGTTACGAGGCCTACTAACTATCCTAGCGACTCCCTGATTTCGCATCAGGTTCGTTCGCTACTTACCAATTATCCAAATAGAGATTTTTCCTACCTAGTGGCTCCCCAATTTCGCATTGGGTTCGTCCACGAAACCTATACCATCCTAGCGGCTCCCTGATTTCGCATCAGGTTCGTCCGCATCCTAACAGCTCCCTGATTTCGCATCAGGTTCGTCTGTGCTTTTATCCGACTTCCCAGCGGCTCCGCAATTTCGCATTGGGTTCGTCCGCGCTGATTCTACAACCTCCTAGCAGCTCCCCGGTTTCGCATCGGGTTCGTCTGCGCGTCGTTCCTAGTGACTCCCCAATTTCGCATTGGGTTCGTTCACGAAGTTTCATCTTCCTAGCAGCTCCCTGATTTCGCATCAGGTTCGTCTGCGTTTGACTCCATTCCTAGAGGCTCCCTGACTTCGCGTCAGGTTCGTCCTCGCTGTCTATATTCCCAGCGGCTCCCCAATTTCGCATTGGGTTCGTCCGCGTGCCTTAACTAACAAATTGACACCATATTCCTGGGTTTATAACCCTTCTCCGGCCACTCGTGCTGCTCGCGGCCCTGGCTCGTAACACATTTACGAAAAAATGCCAAAGGAGAAAGATGAATGGTTCGAAGAGCACTACATCTGTAGGCCTTTAAATTTTTTTCAGATGCAGCAGTGCATGTGCAATTAACAATTGCATCATTTCTTTAAATAGAAAGGCATATTCTTTTTCACACAGATCGATTCTTCTGCTCATTCTACGTAAAAAATACATAAGGTATCATGGCAAAAAATTATTAGATCTCGAGATATTTTCAAAAAATGTCTTTTCTATTCAAAGAAAAATGTTATTCTATTTAAAGAAATGATGCAATTGTTAATTGCACGTGCACTGCTGCATCTAAAAAAAATTTATACGCCTACAGATGTAGTGTTCTTCGAACCATTTATCTTTCTCCTTTGGCATTTTTTCGTACATGCAATAATAACAGAGTTATGACTTGAAACAATTGCGGGGACCACCCTTATACCGAACAGAATTTATGTGCACCAATTAAATATTCATTAACCCATCTACGTTCCCCAGAGTGTCCTGGGTGCTGCAAAATGTGTTTCATTCAAACGTGGACTTGCAAATAAAACAAAATTTTCCTTATTCATTTCTATGTCAGTTCAAATTTATTTCTAAATTGAATTTTGAGAAGACACTTCTTGCATTCTTCATTCAAAATCACTGAAGTTCAACCACGACGTTAACACATGTCTGACAGACATTATTTTTTTAATAATTTCACAGACTGATTTGTCCAGACATCGGAAAGCGCTGATTACTTGTTAACATCGTGTATCTTACCTTTTCAATTTTCATTTCACAAATCACATTGATTTTACGAAGCTTCTGTGGTTGGATTCCCAGCGAGAGCGTTCAAGTATGAAACGGAATTGGGTGAAGATGATTATCCCGGGATCTTTCTCCCGACTATTCCCGAGGAGCGTACAAGGATTAACTGAGCCATCTCCGGAGCAGTAAATTCGCAAACTTGGAAAGAAACGGCTTAACCGCGTTGCAGGTGATCGACAGAGGTTTGACGACCGAGGAAAGACGAAAGGGTGGATCGTTTGCGATCGTTGTAACCCTGCACACCGATTCCATTGGATGAGTCGTGGTTCCGTTAGCGGCGATCGAAGACTAGTCGAGATTCGTCGAACGGATACCCGACTCGAATCCGATTAAACGAGACGATTCGGAGCTCGGATCGATGAACGGACCCGTTCGCGGGCATCGAGAAGGCGCTAACTCGATTAAGCTCGCATTGTAATCTATGCGAGTCGGCTTCGAACGAGTCTGCGCGTAAGGCGAAGCGAGCGAGACCGGATTCAGCCCGCTTAGCATAGGTTAAGCCTCGGTTAAGACCAGGGCTTTATCTTCGATTTAGCCGCTCGAGGAGTTTCGTTAAACGCCTCGGCAGGGTCGGGCCACTCCGGAAAAATTAATAAGACCTGGCTTCCCGTCACCGGGACCCGTAAACGTCTCGCATGTCCTCTTGCAAGAGTCGCAACACTCATTCATTCACCTACAGTCCCTGTTCACTTTATTAGACTCACCTGAAGAATTGGTGCTGTTTGAAATCCTATAAGGAATTCAACGCTGTTTTCAACCTATGGGGTAATGATTTCGTACTACAAGGTTGCCTTATGGGTTGCCTATCCAAGTGTAAAATTTTCTTGCAAGAGCAAAAAATCCCCCTTTTACCATGGCCCGGCAACTCACCGGACATGAATCCGATTGAAAATGTCTGGGAGTACCTGGAAAGAGAACTGGCCAAAGAAAATATAACAACAAAGATCAAGTTGATAGAGAGAAGAATCTATCACTGGCACCATAACGTTGCATTAAAAGAAATTGCACAAACTTGCATAGATAGCATGTCCAGAAGAGTTGCGGCTTTAAGAGCAGCTAAGGGCGGATTTACAAAATATTAGTGTTTTAAGAATTATATTGATCTATTTGTGTTTGCATCCATTGTTTTTGTAAAATAAATATATGGAAAATTCATTGGTCATCATTAAGTGCTATTTGCATAAGGCTGCTATACTCATTATTCATGGTAAAACTAAAAATATCATGATTATAGAGGTGCGTCTAATGAAGTGAGCAGGGACTGTACATCCTAATTCTTATTTCTGGATTCCTCTTCAGCAATGAAATTTCAGAAAATTTGTAACATATGTCCATCTTCCAAACATTCATTAAATTTGATAAATCAAGATATTGGGTTGGCAAGAAAGTAATTTCGGTATTTTTAGATGAAATAAAATCCAATTTTTTTATCAAAGCAATGAACTTTAATCAATAAAATATTTTCCATTTTGTTGTATGATCTTTTGCCATCTTTCTGGTAGCTTCGTAATTCCGCGCTCATAAAACTTCTGATCCTTTTCGGTGAAAAACTGATCCAAGTGCGATTTCAGGTCATCATCATTAGTGAATGTTTTACCATTCAAAGAGTTTTGTAAACTTCGGAATAAATGATAATCTGATGGTGCAATGTCAGGGCTATATGGTGGATGTGACATCACTTCCCAACCAAGCTCCAATAACTTTTCACGTGTTACCAAAGATGTGTGTGGCCTAGCGTTATCATGGTGGAACACGATTCCTTTGCGATTTGCCAATTCTGGCCGTTTTTCTTTGATTGCTATGTCCAGTTTTGTTAGTTGTCGACAATAAACATCTGAATTGATGGTTTGGTTCCTTGGGAGCAGCTCAAAATACACAATACCTTTGTAATCCCACCAAATTGACAACACGATCTTCTTTTGGTGCAATTCAGCTTTCGGTGTGGTTTGGGCTGGTTCATCACGCTTGGACCATGATCGTTTTCGAGTTGTGTTATTGTAAACAACCCATTTCTCATCACCGGTGATGATTCGCTTGAGCAAAGGGTCGATTTCATTTCGTTTGAGATGCATATCGCATATGTTGATGCGTTGCATTAAGTGAATTTCTTTCAACTCGTGTGGAACCCAAATATCGAGCTTCTTAACGATTCCGAGACTTTTTAAACGATATTCTATGGTTGTATGCGAGACATTTAACCTGTCTGCAATCTCTCGGACAGTTATATGACGATCCGATTCAATAATGGCTTTCATTTGGTCATCATCAACTCCAGATGATCGACCAGAACGTTGGTCGTCTTTAAGTGAGAAATTTCCAGAACGGAATTTTTTAAACCAATTCTGGCACGTGCGTTGTGTTAAGCAATCTACACCGTAAACTTCGCATATATCTTTGTGAGCCTCGGCAGCTTTTTTACCTCTACGGAAATAAAAAAGCAATATATGCCTATAATGTTCGTTTCTGCACTCCATGTTCAAATTGACACAGAACTAACAATTTTAATCAAAATTACGTGTAATTTGCTTCAAAAGTAACCTAAAAGATGCAGTTATGAAATGTCAGAAAGAAAACAAACGCAACGTTAACAGAAGCCAATCAAACAAAACATAACGCCATGAGTTAGTGAAAACCGAAATTACTTTCTTGCCAACCCAATAGTAACTCTTGAGAGCAACAATTGAACCAGTTAACTACACTCCTCAAAAGAATTAAGGAATCACCTAGTGTTCCTTCTCGAGAATTTCTCGAGAAATTTTATAATTAGTTATTTCTCATTTCTCGAGAGATTACAGTATTTCTCGAGAAATATTGCACTATGAATTTCATTTATGATTTTCATATTGAACTGTTGATGAAATTGAAAAAACAAAAAAGGAGCCTTGAAGAGAAAGAAACGCTCTTTCTATTGCTTCTTCGCACAAGATTCTACGATAATTTTTTCGCTCTCTAGAGCTAGTAAAGTTAAAAAGCCAACATTTACTTCGATGTTGAATAACTCGAACAAAAAAAATCGCACAATAATCAACAACCACACATTTTACACAGGAAAGATAGCCCTTCCAAATGCTATTAACGCGATTTATCAAACAAATTTGCTCCTCCCCGTGTGATGTTACAAAGTTGCACAAAACTTTTGTTAACCGTCAATGTTGTCTTCATCTCGCTATAACTTTGTAAAAAACCAACATACCAAAAATTTTAAACAGAGCATCTGAAACTAGAGGTTTCACGCTTTCAAACCTTTGTTTAACGATATCGATACAGCAATTTTGGTCGGAGTTATGATCGTGTAAACTTCATTCTTTTGAGGAGTGTCGTTCTCTTCTGACCCCTTATGAGCGACATGGATAAAACGCTCGTAAAACATTGTGAGTCAACAGATCCAGTAAACACTGTTTTTCTTTGCCTCAACTATTTTTCTGCCAGGGGATCGATCCATGAGCCTCAGGAGTTGGACCATGGCAGTTTTCGAATATCCCCTCCGCTTAGGGCTGCTTCCAAGAGGGCTAATTAAATTTGTGTCTTCGTTTACGTCTGAACAGCGGATATCCACAGCACGAGAAACATTGAAAAGCTCTGTCCTCGGCGGGAACGTTCGTTTCGGAAGTAGTTGGAGACTTTTCCGGTCGGTTCGGCGCCGCGCGGAGGTTCCCGCGAGTCACCGAGCCCCTGGAATCCGGAAAACTCGGCGCGTTCGGAGATTCGACGTATCGGTAACCGGTTGCATCGGGTCCGCTTTGAGAAGGCAACTGCGAAACTTTAACGTTTCCATTCCGCCCGCCGTCGGCTGCCGTACTCTCTCTCTCTCCCTCTCACTCTCTCTCCATTCCTCTCTTTTCTCTCGTCCCCGTGTCTGTCTCTAGCCGGCCGAGCCTTTCGAGTTTCCACCCCTGTTTTCCAGCTCGTCGTTCCGCCGGAGTAGAAACGATAGAACGATACCGTTTCCTGTAGCCAACTCGAGCGTTTCCGTTTGTCTTTTATCGCCCAGCCGCCCCCGCGACGGGGGAACACCCCCAGCCACGCTTGTCTTTATCCCGATCTTCCACTGTTTGTCGCGCGTGTCTCGTTCATACCGCCGCTGTGTCGTGTTGTTGCGATTAATTGTGCCGTATCCCTGGTGGCGGCGAAGTAAACAGCGGCATCGGGGTTTATAATAGTTTGGCGAAAAGGATAACGCTTGTTTATGGGCGACAGGTGTTTGCTCGAGTCATACCAGCGCTCTAGACCTTCGGATTCAGAGTGTCTGGGACTTTGGAGCCCCTGTGTTTGGGGACTGTGGGGTCTTTTCCCAAGGAGTTTAGGTATCTAGGTCTCCGGACTCTAGGAGTTTAGGTATCTAGGTCTCTGGACTCTAGGAACTTTGAGACTTTGGGACGTCGGGACTCTAAACTTTGGGGCTTTGAATCTCGAGGACTTTGGGATCTTGAGATCTTGGGACTTTGAGAGTTTGGGGCTTTGAATCTTGAGGACTCTGGGATCTTGAGATCTTGGGACTTTAAGAGTATGGGGCTTTGAATCTTGACGACTTTGGGATCTTGAGATCTTGGGACTTTGAAAGTTTAGGGCTTTGAATCTTGAGATCTTGGAACTTTGAGAGTTTAGGGCTTTGAATCTTGAGGTCTTTCGGATCTTGAGATCTTGGGACTTTGAGAGTTTGGGGCTTTGAATCTTGAGGACTTTGGGATCTTGAGATCTTGGGACTTTGAAAGTTTAGGGCTTTGAATCTTGAGATCTTGGAACTTTGAGAGTTTAGGGCTTTGAATCTTGAGGTCTTTCGGATCTTGAGATCTTGGGACTTTGAGAGTTTGGGGCTTTGAATCTTGAGGACTTTGGGATCTTGAGATCTTGGGACTTTGAAAGTTTAGGGCTTTGAATCTTGAGATCTTGGAACTTTGAGAGTTTAGGGCTTTGAATCTTGAGGTCTTTCGGATCTTGAGATCTTGGGACTTTGAGAGTTTGGGGCTTTGAATCTTGAGGACTTTGGGATCTTGAGATCTTGGGACTTTGAAAGTTTAGGGCTTTGAATCTTGAGATCTTGGAACTTTGAGAGTTTAGGGCTTTGAATCTTGAGGTCTTTCGGATCTTGAGATCTTGGGACTTTGAGAGTTTGGGGCTTTGAATCTTGAGGACTTTGGGATCTTGAGATCTTGGGACTTTGAAAGTTTAGGGCTTTGAATCTTGAGATCTTGGAACTTTGAGAGTTTAGGGCTTTGAATCTTGAGGACTTTGGGATCTTGAGATCTTGGGACTTTGAGAGTTTGGGGCTTTGAATCTTGAGGACTTTGGGATCTTGAGATCTTGGGACTTTGAGAATTTGGGTATTTGGGAATTTGTGACTTTGAGAATTTGTGACTTTGCGAATTTGTGGCTTAGAGAGTTTGGGACTTTGGAACTCTGAGACCTGAGGGCTTTGAAGCTTTGCAACTTTGAGATCATGGACCATTAGAACCTTAAGGTCCTGAGACTCTAGAACTCCAAAGTAGACTATAGACTTCTAGAACTAGCACTCCAGGCCTCTTGGTTTCTAGAATTGTATAATTTGAGAATTCTATGATTCGAATATTTCCGAACTCTTGGACTGTAAGCCTCTATAACTTTAAGATTTAAAAACTTTATGAGTATAAAACTTAAGGACTTTAAGACTTTACGACTCTAAGACTCCCTCGCGAAAGGAGCCTCTTCAACTCGACTCATAAAACATCCACCCTTTCAGTACTCGTTCCACCAGAACAACCCTCCAAGTTGATGGTTAATCCTGCTGCTTTCTCGGAGCTATTTTTCAACCCAACAATATTTTCGTTTCTGTTTAATGACAGTAAGATGGTGCATTATTTCTTTACACCGTCGGAGACTTAACGTTCCAACGATGCTTTTATTCTTGAGAAAAGTGTGAGAAAAATTCACTCAACACTTTTACACTTCATTACTATTAATAGCTTTTTTAATAACTGTACTATCCCAAAAGAAAACTAAAAGACAACTTTTTACATAATCATCTCAAACAGATCACTGAAGGTGACTGGTTGGTTCCCACTGTTGCAAGTAACAACTGTAGAAATAATCTTTTCGTGCAACTCATAATTTAGAAGTTATTCGAGATGATCGAGTTTGGTGTGATCGAGTGAGAACGAGGTATATGAGAGTAGAGAGGAAGAACCCTTAGTAGCACAAAAATATTGGATAAATATTTTTTAAGCCACACTTTTTAATATGAGAAAAATGTTTCTTCCTAACTTATAAGTTAGGACAGTGGTGGCCAACCTGTGGCGCATGCGCCAAACGTGGCGCATTGGATGATTACAAGTGACGCATGGATCCTTGCGCCTCTATTTATTCTTTTGAAGTATAGGCGCCATAAATGAATCCATCTTCATATTTTCAACACCTGAGAGCTCTCAGTTAAATTTATACAGCCTTCTTACTCAATTCGTCGCAATTTTTTGACAGTTTACAATTATAGGATAGGAATTAGAGTGTTCATGACAGTGATCGCCCTCTCGTCCAAAAGATCATTTCTCACTATTGTAGATTGGTGCTCCAATGAACGTGTGTCTTTTCAACTGGCTTAAGTTAATTAATTTAGTTGCGCGAGTGAGTTGTCCCTTTTCCTCCCCTAACCGAAGCAGATCCTACCCCTATTCCTATTTTCCAACCACAACAATGAACGTAAGAAGGTAGAAAAAGTGCTCGAGTTGTATGGCGCATCTGAACTCGTATGTGAAAAAAATTGACGCATGGCATGCAGAAGGTTGGCCACCCCTGAGTTAGGATAAAAAAGAATATTTGGTACTTAATATAAAATAAATATTGTATGTATATTTGAATGTTAAAAACAGATTGAATCTGATATAAATATTTATCCAATATTTTTGTGCTACTAGGGACAGTGTCGACGACAGCGACACCGGCTCTATCGGCCGATCTGCGGGACACAGGGTCGGGGATTCATCCATTTCCCGTCGGACTTGGTTCCGAGGGAGGTAACCTTGGAAGGGTGCGTGCACGGAATATCAAGGGGGCGGTGTAGGGGTGGTTGGGAGGCGGTGTACGAAAGGACGGTTAACACCTACTTTATGTAACGGCGACGTGCGAGACAATGCCGTGGCCCATTGTACCGGCACGGTTGTACGTACCACGTGCTACGAGTAATTCCACCCTTATTCCGGATTCCGAATATTCTCAAAATGAAGCTCCCGGGCTTTTGGGCTCCGTTCCAACTGCCTCTTCCTGCGGCTAGACCCGTTGCATAAAACCGGTGCTGGCTCCCTGCTTTCCCCTCCACCCTTTACCACGGACCTGCCACCCCCACCCTCTTCTGGCAAACCATGTCAGGCTTCAAACGGAAACTTTTAGCATCGGTAGCCGGGGCTCTGGCAGGCCCCGAGACCACCTCCGAACTCCCTCCGTTATCGACGACTTTGTTAATCGACGTGCCCTGGCCCGATCGTTCTCGTCGCCCCGCGCAGCTACCCGTTACTCTCCGAAACCTTGTATCGCCTAATCGCCGATCGTTCCGCGAACGGTTTACGGCCGAACGACCAGTTATACACCCGGCAAACGATATTTCAGACTTTAGCTCGCTCGACGAGTTCCGTCGTATGGACTGCTCTATGCTCGTTGCTCGCGAGTGGTAAAGACCAGAGCTGAGAATTTCGCCCGCTGCCTCGCTGATACCAGCTCCTACCTCGTAGCTTCTACTTACCGAGAACTGGCTCGCCTCGAGGCAGAGCTAAGCACGGCTAGAAGATATGAGAGATTCCGAACGGATCACCGGCACACGGACCGTCCACGAAGAGCAAGAGTTATGCTCTCGCCAAACGGAATCCTCCGCGCGATCGCCTCTTAACCTCCCCTGCGATCCTCCGCTTCTCGAACTCCATAACGACGGTAAAGAATCGGATTAGCTGTTTCTATACTGCGTACAACTATTCGAGGCGGCGAAGATAAACAAGCGCGAGTCGTAGACAGTCGAGTACAAACTCTCTACAGTTTAGCAGACAGCTGAATTTCCCTCATAGTATTTCTTCCATGGCTGACCTTGTGTCACCTTGAAGGGCAGTGTGTCGTATGAGAAACAGTTTGTTTTGGCACACGATTTCGTATGTGATACAAAAGAATACTTTTTAACTTTGGGTCTTTGTTTGGATTTGTTACGAGGTAAACATACTAAAAGTCCCTATTTCTAGGAGGTGAGTGCAGGGGGGCACTTAGAAGGTGCCCTTTTTCGGTTTTCCACTTATATCTCGGCAACTACGCGTCTTAGCGATAAGACCATTCCATAGAAAATTAAAGCTGACAAAATGTGCCATAAGATTGATTACATTCAGTTTTTCGCTAGCTTGCATTGGTTCCGAGATATCCGCGCTCAAAATTCACTAATTGTGAAAAAGAAATTTTTGCCTTATTTGACTAGCTTCAGCACAATTAGTGCACTTTGAGCGCGGATATCTCAGAAACTATGCGAGATAGCGAAAAACTGAATCGAATCAATCTTGTGGCACATTTTGTCAGCTTTCATTTTGTATTGAATGGTCTTATCGCTAGGATGCATAGTTCCCGAGATATCGGCGCTCAAAGTTCACTAATCGTGAAAAAGAAATTTTTGCCTTATTTGACTAGCTAACTCTTCAGCACAATTAGTGCACTTTGAGCGCGGATATTTCCGAAACTATGCGAGATAGCGAAAAACTGAATCGAATCAATCTTGTGGCACATTTTGTCAGCTTTCATTTTGTATGGAATGGTCTTATCGCTAGGATGTATAGTTTCCGAGATATCCGCGCTCAAAGTTCACTAATTGTGAAAAAGAAATTTTTGCCTTATTTGACTAGCTAACTCTTCAGCACAATTAGTGCACTTTGAGCGCGGATATCTCAGAAACTATGCGAGATAGCGAAAAACTGAATCGAATCAATCTTGTGGCACATTTTGTCAGCTTTCATTTTGTATTGAATGGTCTTATCGCTAGGATGTATAGTTTCCGAGATATCCGCGCTCAAAGTTCACTAATCGTGAAAAAGAAATTTTTGCCTTATTTGACTAGCTAACTCTTCAGCACAATTAGTGCACTTTGAGCGCGGATATTTCCGAAACTATGCGAGATAGCGAAAAACTGAATCGAATCAATCTTGTGGCACATTTCGTCAGCTTTCATTTTGTATGGAATGGTCTTATCGCTAGGATGCATAGTTTCCGAGATATCCGCGCTCAAAGTTCACTAATTGTGAAAAAGAATTTTTTGCCTTATTTGACTAGCTAACTCTTCAGCACAATTAGTGCACTTTGAGCGCGGATATTTCCGAAACTATGCGAGATAGCGAAAAACTGAATCGAATCAATCTTGTGACACATTTCGTCAGCTTTAATTTTGTATGGAATGGTCTTATCGCTAGGATGCATAGTTTCCGAGATATCCGCGTTCAAAGTTCACTAATTGTGAAAAAGAAATTTTTGCCTTATTTGACTAGCTAACTCTTCAGCACAATTAGTGCACTTTGAGCGCGGATATCTCAGAAACTATGCGAGATAGCGAAAAACTGAATCGAATCAATCTTGTGACACATTTCGTCAGCTTTAATTTTGCATGGAATGGTCTTATCGCTAGGATGCATAGTTTCCGAGATATCCGCGTTCAAAGTTCACTAATTGTGAAAAAGAAATTTTTGCCTTATGTGACTAGCTAACTCTTCAGCACAATTAGTGCACTTTGAGCGCGGATATCTCAGAAACTATGCGAGATAGCGAAAAACTGAATCGAATCAATCTTGTGACACATTTCGTCAGCTGTAATTTTGCATGGAATGGTCTTATCACTAGGATGCATAGTTTCCGAGATATCCGCGCTCAAAGTTCACTAATTGTGAAAAAGAATTTTTTGCCTTATTTGACTAGCTTCAGCACAATTAGTGCACTTTGAGCGCGGATATCTCAAAAACTATGCGATATAGCGAAAAACTGAATCGAATCAATCTTGTGGCACATTTTGTCAGCTTTAATTGTGTATGGAATGGTCTTATCGCTAGGATGCATAGTTTCCGAGATATCCGCGCTCAAAGTTCACTAATTGTGAAAAAGAAATTTTTGCCTTATTTGACTAGCTAACTCTTCAGCACAATTAGTGCACTTTGAGCGCGGATATCTCAGAAACTATGCGACATAGCGAAAAACTGAATCGAATCAATCTTGTGGCACATTTCGTCAGCTTTAATTTTGTATGGAATGGTTTTATCGCTAGGATGCATAGTTTCCGAGATATAAGCGGAAAGCCGAAAAAGGGGACCTTCTATGTGCCCCCTGCACTCACCTCCTAGGAGTAGGAACTTTTAGTATGTTCACCTCGTAACAAATCCAAACAAAGTCCCAAAGTTAAAAACTATATTTCTCCCATTTCCCTTTACAACTTTTCGTTGACTTTAAAAAATTGAAGCTCTCTTTCAATTCTAAAAAGATTATGCACATTCTTAATTTAACTTATTATTTACCAAATTCTCATCGGAAAGGGTAAATGATGGACAAATAAATACGTTTTTCAAGGGAGCCTCTCAAATAACTGCAATCGAAACAATACAATCGGAGAAAACGGGTGTATTACATCGCCGTCCAACATTAAATAAATAAATCGGCTCGGCCGTCGAGTTAGCCGAGACTTTAATTGGCCGGCGCTCGAAAGGCGAGACTAAAGTTCAGTCTGGGCCGGCGTTCTTGGCGCCGATCGATCCCCTAACTTTATCGGAGTATGTAACGAGCCATTTTTCTTAATCATCCCCTCGTGCCAGCTATAGCAGTGTATATCCGGTACGGTAAAATGCTTTTTCAAGAATAATAGTTCCCGGTCGGTCGGAACGAACGCCGTCTTCTCTTCTCTCGCCGGGCTATTTATCCCCGTCCGCGATCTTATTCCCCGGGACTACCGAGTCGAATCGACTGGAACGGGAACGTGCCCCCGCGCGGGGGTGGCTCGGTTACCCGGTGGTGGTGTTCCGGCTAGGATTCGTGCGGCGAATGAATAGCAACGTTGTCGCCATTGTGGCCTCGTTACGCGGGATTGTTGCCGTTCCCGGCATTCGATATGCGCCCGCCACCGGAACGCGCCGATCACCGTTTTATCACGGATATCAAGCCTCCGATACCTTCTTCGGCTACACTTTCCTGTTTTCCACGTCGTCACCGGGTTACCCGATAATTCCACTGACAGATTATCGACAATCCATTGTGAGGACATTATAAAATGTAATCCTTCAGACAGGTGATGCTTGAGGTCATTTGAAGCAAGTTTCTCCTTTGCGAAAATCTCCGCGGCTCCGTTGAGGAGTTATTCACGAAAAACGCGAATAAAACGTGAAAAAACGTGATAGCAGCACTCTAATTGGTCCGCGATTTTCGTTAATAACTCCCTAACGGAGTCGTGAACATTCTCGCAAAGGAAAAAAGTTATTACTGGACTGCGGATCTTTATGCAGTCATAGCAAAATTGAGTAGATTAAATTCAAGATTGTTGGAAAATTTTAAAAATTGAACATGTCAGTATATGATTTCTTTTCTGTTAAAATTATTAAGGGAAGAAATAACATTCAGTTTAGTTTCTATTTCTTGCAATCAACACAGACAATTTTTATTTCGCTTAAAGATCCGCAGTCTAGCAATAAATATTCATTTTAACAGTAAACCTACCACCACCGGTCAAAATGACCGGTTCCAGATTGATTATTTTACAATTATTGAAATAATAAAAATGATTTTATAAGAATTGACTGTGTAAATATCTTTAGCGGAGCACTTATTGTAGTAGGAGCCGCGGAAAGTCTAAATGAAATCAATCTTGTCATTTTTATACGGGAACATTATAATTTGCAATTGACACCCTGTATAGTACTCGTTACCGAATCAAATCGACTCGTTTTCGCTCGCGAAGGAGGTCACAATCAACCGTGTGATTTTATTATTGAAAACCGTGTAAAAATATCGGCAATTTCGGTGAGGTGAAGGAAATTGGCCTTTAATTGCGTGATCATAGTGACGTATAGCAGATGACCATCGCAGGAAGCGGAGGAGGCGAGATAAGATGGTTTCCGCAGCGTCTTTAGAAGAAGCTACTGGGGAGAGAGTTCTGTGACGAAGAGGGGATAAAGCGAACGAACGAAGGCAGGAAGGAAGGAAGGAAGGAAGGAAGGAAGGAAGGATGGAAGGATGGCCACGAGTTGTTGGCAATTTTTCAAGGAATCAGTGCGCCGTCTGACCGGAATGAACGCCCGACTCTCTAGCTCTCCTAGCTTCCAGCCTCTTTTCTTCAGTGGCCCCTCGGCTCGCATTTTTTCTCCGTCTGCGCCGAGACGACTAGCAGCGGCGAACGTCGAAAGAAGAGGCTGCCGCTCCCGAATTCCCGTAGAATTTCGGCGTGCTGGCCGGAGAGCCGAGCCACGAATCTTTCGGGATCGAAATGCGAGAAGAAATTCGATGAATCTTTCGGATAGCCGTTCGCCGCGAGATTGGACGAGCCAGATATTTCGAGGTTTTGTTGTCGGACACGCCCCCGCGGGGAGGAATTCCTCGTAATCGGGTGTCGCCGATAGCGATCTAGTTCGGCCCGACCCAGAAGAGAAGCTTAACCCCCTCGGGAAAAAAACAATGTTCTATCTGTCGCGCATTACTCCGACGGAATCAGGTTCGGGTGCTAAGTTTCCTCCTCTAAAGACCACAATAAATGTTTTCTATGTTCAGTAGTTGAAGTAGGCGCGGCTTTGCTGTTCCCGACGGACCCAGACCAGTGCCCCAGAGAGCAATTTCTACCCCTATCCATCCCGAAAAATTCTGGCTTGTCCAATTCACGGAGAAATATTATGTTTTTTTTTTATTACAGAGAATCTCATATGAGATTTATTTCAACATAATATGAAATACATAATATAGATTACCACTTTGGAAACCTAGAACATATGGTAAGGGAATGCAGGGAAATTGAAAGAGGCCCGAACATAGAGGAAATAGTGAGCGAGAGGGGGTCGAAAGAAGCGATAGATTTGCTGAGGAAGCTAGAAAAAAAAATGAACAGAACTGAAAGAAGGATGGGAGAAGGATAGGGCAAAGTAAAATTGTATGAATTGATCGTGAAAGGTATGGAAGGATCAGAGAGTTAAGACTGAATTGTAAACCGAGTTCCTTTTTATATCCGAAAGGCTAAAAATAAAGCATTTCTATTCTATATAGATTACCATACAGAGATTGCGAACAAAAAAAATCATACAGTTGGAAAATTTTTACAGAAAATAAAATTAGAGATACATAAGCATTATAATGAAACGTGATATTGTACACATATTAGACCATCCTCTTATAACCTAAGCCCACAGCTTTTAAAAAATGACAACATATAAGGTGAAGTGCCCTAAGTCTGGACAGTCCAAAAGTGATACCTAAATCGGGAAAATTGAATTTTCATAGTAAAATCAGTAATTAAGAGATTAAATAATTATATTATATATTCTGAGACCTTAGCTACAAGTAGGTGTGAATATTATTTCATTAAGACATCAATTGAAATTTAAAAATGAATACAAAGTTCATCTGAAAACAGTATACAAAATAGTCTATTTACATGCGAATCATGTGCATTTATAGTTCGAACTTTTGTTAGAAAAAAAGATATAATTTAAGCCCTCAGACAAAAAATAATTATCACGCATAATAATATTGATATTTTAAAATAAATTGGCAATCAAGCTTAACGTAAATAATAATTATTAATCCAAATATTAGATGTCCAAGATTAGGACTGTTTTCAAATACAAGTACTCCATACTGGGACGCGACGACAGTAGCTGTCCCACTCTAAGCTTATACGCAATGTGTTTACACCTGAAGCCGGACACGTGTTTGTGAATAAAATCAACGCATTGTTTGCAAATTATTTAACTACATGTACGTATAATTAGTCTTCTATTAGCTTGAATAACGTACGTAGAAAATTTATTCCGGTTGTGACGTTAATAATACTTTATGTTTACATCTTAAATCTATCAGTATTACTACCTAACCTTAAAAGTTGTATTATGACAAGTTTTATTAAAACAGTAAATGAAAATAAATATATATTTGGTTAAATAATACAATACTATAATCTATGATAAGAATACTACATATTACGCAAAGCATCTTCTATTCATCATGCCCAACAGCGCCACCAACCAACGTTTTAGGTTATGTTCGCTCGATCAACTCGTAAATTGAATTTGTCCCGATATAGGCTTTACTTCTGTCCAGGTACAAGCTTAGATTGGGTTTAATATTTCCAACTATATGTTTCAATTATTCTTGTTAATACAATTAAGATATTAACCTAAACAATGATTTCTTTATTTTAAATTACTTTACAAACTCTGAACTGTATGTTAAAACTCTTAAGAAATCGTTTTTGTTTATTTAAAGTGATAAAATTTAAAATAGAAAAACATGCTGTCCAGGCATAGGGCACTTCACCTTAACGACAAGCCTTGATATTGGGTTTGGCCATTAGCAGTGAAGCATCCATGGGAAGTTGAAAATTAATTTTACGAAGTTTTTCAATAAATTCTATCCTTTCCTCATTATACAAGTTTCATTGCCATAAAACGTGGTTCAGAGTCTCATCTCCCTCCCCACAACTGCATTCAGGATCATCAATGAATCCAATGCGAGCCAGAGAAGCAGCTAGAGAAATATTAAATTGACCAAGGAAGTTGTCGATATCCACGGGATCAAAATGGCGAACGTCCCCAGCATGGGACGAGCCTGTAAAAGCGAGCGAGCGCGCGCGCTAATGCGAATCGTCTCAAGGATCGCGTCGCAGGTTCTGGTTTAGCGTTATTAATTCGATTTCGGAGCACAGTCTCCCCGAAAGCGAGCTGATCCTTTGATCGTTGACGTCGAGGATCAGCTACACGGAGCACTTTCCTTCTGCTAATCAGGTTTAGCCGGGTTAAACAAGGATCGCAACCGAGCCCCCTGTTTAATCCCTCCTGTCGCGAATCCTATCGGCGAGTTGAGCCTAGTCGCGGCTAATTGCGTCATCGAACCGAAACAAACCTTGCCGACGACGAATCTTTTCGGAACCCTTTCTGTAGCCGTGTTTGCTCGGGGGTTGGAGCTCTATCCGCTGAAGATTCTCATCTCGTACACAAAAAAGTTCAATTGACATTGTGACACATGCACGACAGAGACCAAACGCGTCACGTGACCGGGCCGTAGCGGAGGCGGGAGGGAACAGCGTGGTAGAAGGGGAAGGTGGAGTGGGGAGAGAAGTCTTAATCTGGCGACTTTGCTTGGGCAACCGGAACAGTTTCGACGACTACACTCCCGTTGGAGTCTCGCGGTGGAGGCTCGATCGTTTTAAGCAGAAGTGGAGGCAGCCTCGGAACGGGCCGCGAGCGTGTCATAAAGCTCGCCATCGCGGTACAGCGCAGCGGCTGGGGGCGGCTAACAACTATTACCGTGAACGAGGAACGTTTCGGAATCGTTCTCCTCGAGCGGCTGTATTTCGAACGAATCGCTTTCTCCCTCGGAGATCCCCTCCGATCCCCCCTCTCTGTACACGTACTAATGCGTCGAGGGCGCGAGAGCTCAGGCTCGCCGCCAAAGAAAAGAATTCGAAGGTACGAAGGAGGTTTAACGAGCACGAGTGCAGCCAGTATTCTGGTCGAGTAGGTTGCACGGTGGCTTGCTCGGGTTCTCTCCGCCCACCCACGCGCCCTCGTCCCGCTCTCCCTCGCTCTTTTGCTCTCTTGCTCGCCTCTAATTCTTTCGTTTACTCGTGGCTTCCGGCGCGGCAGGGCGCCATCGCGATGTGTCGCAGACGGGCCCGCTACCGATAAAATCCAATTTATTTCTTTTTTACTTTCCCCTCTCCCTCTCTCCTTTTCCTTTCCCCCGCTCTCTTCCTCCCCGCCATACAGTGTTTATATGAGGGCTCAGGGAGAAAATCATAATTCTTAAACTAATTGATTTTCGAGTGAACCACCTTAACGAAATACAAATCTGCATTGAATGGTAAATTTAGAAAATATACATTTTCTTTTAAAAATTGAATAGAAATCTTTTAATATCTTTTTTCATTCTATAAAAATGATGTTGGAGTGACGTAAGAGTCACACTTACTTCATGCGTTTGTTTGCGTATAGTTTCGATAATGTTTTACTTCATGTGATCCTGTTCTGTTTTACTTTCTTCTGATGGACCACTCGCCTTTTGTCCGTGCAGTGTGCAACATCACGACTTTTATATTAAACTACAATTTACAAATTTTACAAAAAAAATAAACTACAATTTACGTGTGTCCTTTTTATTTTGGAGTAACCCCCAGACCTCAAGAAATGAAATTAAAAAATAGAGTCGAGAGCCAGTATCAATTTTAGTAAAAGATTGTCGATCTTACACATTGAATTGTTGATCCTTTTTTCATTGGACGAGACATTGTGCGCCACCGCGAAATATTTTAATCCTCGCGGATCCTGGGAAGGTCGGACCCTCCACTTTCGCCTCGAGAGGGAAAGCTCCCCGAGCCTTTCGATCCATTAACCCCGAAACGGTCCCCTGTTTCGTTCGGGCGTCGTCTTAACGCGTTCCCGACGAGGCCTCGTAAATTCTGACGCTTCTACGAGGGCCACGTACCTCCATCACCCCAGGAAAAAAGAGCTTTCCGAGGACGCGTGGGAAAGAAACTGCTACAATTATTTTCCTTTGATTTTGTTTATTTGTTTCGGGACTCCGAGCTCCCTCGACGACACAACCGTATGAAATGGAAGAAATGGAAGAAAACCGGAAGAAATCTGAAGCAGTAGAAAGGCTAGGAGAATTACGAGATGGCAATATGAAATTTTCAATTCCACCAAATTATTCGATAGAAAAGGAAATTCCTATTTAGCTTCTATGGTTTGCAATTGGGTTTTATTTCGCATATAAATCCGCAGTCTGATGATCAAATAAATTTTGTTATCTTTTGGGCCTTTTCTTATTGTTAACACTAAACCTACCTTCCAGATTTATTATTTTACAATTATTGAAATAATAAAAAATGATTTTATAAGAATTTATTGTATAAATATCTTTAGTAGTATTAAATATAGTGGTAGCATTAAATATAAAGGAATTAATATTAAATAATTATATAGAATTAAAATGAAAATAGTAATAAAAGCTTAGTATTCTGGGTATATAATATTAAGGTTTCATTTTGGATATTCTTGAAATTTTTATAAATTGAAAAATTTATATAAATTTCATATTTATTTAATGAAACTAAAAATTAAGGGATTTTTACTCAGGTAAAAATTATCTTTCAAAGTAATAATAATAACTTGTTTGGTGCATTAAAAACACTAAATAATAAAAAAATGAGAAAGCTTTTTTTAGGTTGAAACATTATGAAAAATTAATTTTATATAAATACGTATTATAATAGGAGCCGCACAAAGTCTAAATAAAATCAATCTTGTCATTTTTATAAGGGAACATGTACCAGTTACCTTCAAGGCTCGGTAGGTCCCATTTCATATTAAAATTGTTCGGGAGGGCAAGTGTAAGAATTGGTCGACCATTTTCATTATTCCAGAATTAATTTGTCAGTCGACAAAAATGTGTCCACGATGCGATAACCCTTCTCGACAACGACAAAAAAACGAATAAACCCAACTCGATGAATGGTTTTCGAGATAAAAATTCGCGAGCGCGCGCCCCTCTGAACAGAGAAGCATGATTTAAGCTACCCCTTAATTTCACTGATCGATTTAGCGTGGAATGACCCCAGTGATAACGCGACTAGCAGAGAAATCAGTCAGAAGGACGTCGCGAGACCGCTCGCCGCTCGTTTATTGCCGATTCATCTTGCACGGTAACGAGAAACGAAATCGCGATCGGGATCTGGCCGTGCAAAGTCGGTCTAAACACGAAACAACAGAAAGTAAATTGATCGAAGCCGGGCTGTCGCGATAAAAACGCCGGTTAATCTTTTTCAAGTTTTTATGGTTCGTTTATACATATTTCAACAAACCCAGGCTTTACGTGGTGGTCTCCTAAACAATCGATAGGATTATAGTGCTCCAGACCTGCTACTGTATCTTGTGTATGATTTAAACATGACTCGTCCACATGGGAGAAGCAGTATTTAGTAGAAATTAATTTAAGAATTAATCAGGAGGAGAATTATTTGATACATCGACAAGGATTGCAGAAGGAATCATTATTTCAAAGAGACATTACTATTATTCCCTTTAATCGCTTTATTATATCAATTATTTTATCAAATGAAGAAATTGTAAAAACCAACTTTCACTATTTTTCTCGTCATTCAATTTCCATTAAATCGCCGCCTGAATTAAAGAAGAAATCAAGTAGAATTTAATGTAAAAACTAGGTAACCTATCGAAGTAATCTACGACATCTAGTGAGCAGTGTTCAAAGTAGATAAAAAATAAATACAGATTTCTATTTAATTTTATTTAATCCAAAATGATGTTTTTTCATGTATTGTTCCACTTAAAATAAAGAAATATAAGCAGATATTGGCATTATGTTTGAAATAACGGTCTCCCTACCATCTTAAAACCTTAAAATACTGTAATTGTAAGTTACCTAGTTCTTACATTCACGCGGCGAAATATCATCAGGTAAACTAAAGAAGTTTTTCGGATTTGAAGTGTGCGCTGGTGTGCGGTGTAACTGGTTGTAATATGTCGTATTGGTGGTTTCAGAATCAAATCCTGGCGCACAACGCGTCGGCGAGGATAATCTGGTCGAACCAGAGCCTGGTGCTGCAGAGCGTGACGAGGAGCAGCGCCGGCAAGTATGTCTGCGCGGCGACGAACGACCTGAACGAGACGCGGAGCGAGCCCCTTCATTTTCGCGTCAAGTGTGAGTACACGTCACCGTCACGTCACGAGAGTGCACGCCCCGACCTCAGAGACCTCCGGAGACCTCCGGAGCTGCCCCGGGGGCCGTGCTTTATTTTAATCGGGCAGAGTTAATCGAGGATTTTCCATGGCACTCGTTAACGAGCGGCCCCCTTATTCACCCGGACGCAACGAGGACCTAGCCTCTAGCTACCTCCACCTAGAGAACGAGCTCTTCTAGCCTGTAGAACGTAACCGGCTCGCGTATTTATTCCGAATCGGCTGCACCCAAGGATCTCGTTTCACCTGAATATTTCAGGCGTACTTAGTTCCAGCTACATTTTTGATATCCAATTCCCCGGGTTACGTCGAGCATACTGCCGACCGCACTGCGGCCCCGGGAGCCGTCAGATTCCCAGCCCCCTCTATCTCGCGGCCCCTATACAAATTGAATATCCCCAATTTAAAAGACGATCGTCGGAGAATCACTGTCCTCCCATGGTCATCCTGCAGCCTGCTCGATCACCCGCTCCCTGCAATCTTGCCCACCGACAACTTTTCCTCCGGAACCTACTTCTGTTCTGCCAATGATCTTTACCCTACGTGTCCCACTTTTCAACCTCGAGGAACGCCTAAGATTTTCTTGTAGAAAAATTACAGTGGTACCTCGCTATACGTCTGCTTTGGAGTAGCGATGGGATTAAGCACCTCGCAAACAGGTTCGAACTTTGATTGAATTCGAACTCTCTATAAATAAATTAATAATTATTAATCTATAAATGAATTAATAAAAATTTGTTTATGCTATCGGCGCACAGGTTAAAAGACTTTTCTCAACGTTTCGATCCAAGTATGGGTCATCTTCAAGAAAATTTTGCGTCTGAAAAATACTGAATAATGTACTGAGTGTTTCACAAGATCAATAATAACCACAGAATAATTTTAACCGTACTTGCTATGTGTAAACGTTTTATAACCTTGAGAAAATTCGTTAAACAATTCGTTCACAAAAATCGATTTCTTGTAAAATCCTGAGGTTGTAGACAAATTTTGAGACCAGATTTGAAATCAGCGTGAAAAAATCTACAGGAAATGATGTGCAGCATGTTAAAAAAAAGCTTTTTCCCGCCCGTGTTATTGAAAAAACCGCAATTTTCTTGAAATTGTGAGAGTTTAACGAATTTTTTCAAGTTTATAAAACGTTCGTAGCATAATCTCCCTATTTTTCCCATATTCTGCCAAGTTTCAGCTATAATTTTAAAAAAATTTCATCGCTCTACCTCATTTCTATCGAAAGTTCTTTGATTTTGTCTCCGATTTGGACGAAAGGTTCCACTGTGCGGCGCGGCGCGGCGAACGGCCGTACTAATGGCGAGCGCCACTGGCGGCAACTCATGTCGGGCGAAGATATTTTGCTTTTTGATTCGAAAAAACGTTGATGTTGTAAACTTTAAAGAGTGCTTTCTCAATATAAAAGTCTGCTCTATCGCGTGATACAGTTAGATTTTACGCCGGACCCTTATTTTTTTAGATAAATTCAAAAATATCCGCAAAAATTGGTGCAAAGGTGGTGTCTCTCCGTCTTTAATCATTATTTACATATGTTTAAACAATCATAATGTATTAATATTTGATATGGCTGTATTCGGGAAAGTCTACAGAATCTTTTGCTGTAAAGAACAATTCAATATCTTTTATAATACCATCACAATATGTGTTCAAAGTTGAAAAATATGTCTTTTTACCACGTTTTTATTATTTTAAACTCAATTTTCTCAAAAAGTGTACGTTTAGGAGAAAAATTAAGGACAGATTTGGAATCAGCGTGAAAAATTCTCTAAGAATCGTATAGTGGGAATCGAAATACTTTTTTGTTGTTGGACGGTGTAATCCCATTATGACTTGTTGGTTCACAACTGAAAGGATCCATTAAAAAGTCTTCGGACCACAGACTAGCAAAAATGATGAAATACGACCAAGAGGATTTATTTACGAAATGTTTGACATTACCATCGCAAATCGGACATTTCAGCAAACAAGGGTGCCGGTTAGAGGAATCTTATTTCGGTTGTGGTCCGGCCGATTTTGAAGCGTAATTACGTGCGCGACAGTGGGGTTGCGTTCGTCATTAGCGGGCGCAGGGGCTGGCAGCGCGCCGGGCTCTGTAATTCGAAATTAACGATCAGAATCGGCGACCGCGGCGCAGGTCCCCGCGCTTTTAAATGACGCGTATGAAATTTAATTATCATCCGTGACAGGGAGCGTCGCGACGCGGCCGCGACACGACGCGCGACGCGTACCGCGTGGGATTGATAAAGCCGGTCACTCGCTTGCACCCTCTGATATTCCGGAATTTTTTCGGCCGTTCCCTCGATAATTGCCATCGACGGTGTAAATTCCGCTTTGTAACGCGCGTTTCCCCGGGGATAAAAAAACGAAAAAGAGAAAATAGCATGCGCGTCCGTTGCGTCCGGCCGATTTTCGAGTCTGTTTATACTGGACGCGACGAAGAGAACGCGCGCGACACACACACACACACTCCCTCTCTCTCCTCTCCTCTCGTCGCTCCTCGACAGAATCGCTCGAAAAATCTGGCAATTCTCGGCCCGGCACTTTCTCGTTAAAGCTTCGATCGGAATCGATTTAAATCCCCGACCGCGAGAAGGGAAAACCTCGTTTCCCCGTGCGGACGTGAATGGCCTAAAGCAAATGTCATTTCCAGACGTGGCGCGACGATGTAATAACCGGGAAACTAAATCCGGACACGGGTCTCCCTCCCTATGTCTGTCTCTCTCTCTTGCTTCGATCCGAGAAACTCCCACGAGAGATTGCTGCTTATCCCCAGCTCGTTTCCTCGACCTTTACGAGGCCGTCACCGGCCGCAGTTAAATATCGAGAGGCTAGTTTTCGACGCCGCGTGTATGTACGTGCATCGACGATTCACTGCTCCCTCCTCCTCGTCGTCGAGTTTTTACGGACCCCGAGCGTTAACACTCGGGAATCGTTTAAACGTTTCGGGTCATCGAATAAAAGTTCCCGCGAATCGGCGAGAGCATTCGTGAGAATGATGGCCGGCTGCGATGCTCGTACAGATTTATGCGGTTGTTGGCGCTGCAGTCATTTTTTTCGAGACACACCGCGGAGACTTACCACTGCTCCACAGGGAGGTCCGTTTAAGTACGAATACCTATATATCTCGGTTATTATTAGTCGCACAAAAAATCTCCAGAGAATAAAGTTGCACTGTTTCAAAGGGCGAATTTGATGATGGTAAAAATTTTTTCTCAAGGTGATTTTTTTACAAGATTTCAAGGTCATTGATATTTTTTTTTAATGGAATGAGGTATTTTTTAATACATCAATCGATGCAGTTGGACATTCGTTAAAAAAAGTACTAACCCATGTATGTCGAAAAGTTAGTAGTTCAAGAGATATTTCAATTTAAATAACCCTAAAATACCATTACTGTCGTACTAAAACGTTAGTGTTTACTTGCTAGTGTAAATTGAAGAGTTAAAATTGAAATTGAAGATTTGAAATTGGAAAATTGAAGTTGAAATTGAAACATTGACGTGGAAATTGAAAAATTGAAATTGAAATTGAAATTGAAAAATTGAAATTGAAATTGAAATTGGAAAATTGAAGAATTGAAAATGAAATTGCAGATTTGAAATTAACGAATTGAAATTGAAAAATTTAAGTTGAAATTGAAAGATTGACGTTGAAATTGAAGAGTTGAAATTAACAAAATGAAATTGAAAAATTGACGTTGAAATTAACGAATTGAAATTGAAATTGAAAAATTGACGTTGAAAATGAAATTGAAGATTTAATTGAAGTTGAAATTGAAGTTGAAATGGGAGAGTTAAAATTGAAGTGGAAAATTTGATGTTGAAATTGAAATTGAGGAGTTGAAATTACCGAATGGAAAATGAAAAATTGACGTTGAAATTAAAGAGTTGAAATTAACGAAATGAAATTGAACAATTGAAGTTGAAATTGAAGTTGAAATTGAAGTTGAAATTAAAGTTGAAATTGAAACATTGACGTTGAAATTGAAAAATTTAAATTGAAATTGAAATTGAAAAATTTATATTGAAATTGAAATTGAAAAATTGAAGAATTGAAAATGAAATTGCAGATTTGAAATTAACGAATTGATATTGAAAAATTTAAGTTGAAATTGAAAGATTGACGTTGAAATTGAAGAGTTGAAATAAACAAAATGAAATTGAAAAATTGACGTTTAAATTAACGAATTGAAATTGAAATTGAAAAATTGACGTTGAAAATGAAATTGAAGATTTAATTGAAGTTAAAATTGAAGTTTAAATGGGAGAGTTAAAATTGAAGTGGAAAATTTGATGTTGAAATTGAAATTGAGGAGTTGAAATTAACGAATGGAAATTGAAAAATTGACGTTGAAATTAAAGAGTTGATTTTAACGAAATGAAATTGAACAATTGAAGTTGAAATTGAAGTTGAAATTGAAACATTGACGTTGAAATTGAAAAATTGAAATTGAAATTAAAATTGAAAAATTTAAATTGAAATTGAAATTGAAAAATTTAAATTGAAATTGAAATTGAAAAATTGAAGAATTGAAAATGAAATTGCAGATTTGAAATTAACGAATTGAAATTGAAAAATTTAAGTTGAAATTGAAAGATTGACGTTGAAATTGAAGAGTTGAAATTAACAAAATGAAATTGAAAAATTGACGTTGAAATTAACGAATTGAAATTCAAAAATTGACGTTGAAAATGAAATTGAAGATTTAATTGAAGTTGAAATGGGAGAGTTAAAATTGAAGTGGAAAATTTGATGTTGAAATTGAAATTGAGGAGTTGAAATTAACGAATGGAAAATGAAAAATTTACGTCGCAATTGAGGAGTTGAAATTAACGAATGGAAAATGGAAAATTGACGTTGAAATTAAAGAGTTGGAATTAACGAAATGAAATTGAACAATTGAAGTTGAAATTAAAGTTGAAATTGAAAAATTGAAGTTGAACTTAAAGTTGAAATTGAAAAATTGAAGTTGAAAATGAAGTTGAAGAGTTGATATTGAAATGGAAGTTGAAATTGAATTGATGTTAACGTTTACTTACTTGTGTAACGTCTTAGTACGACAGTAATGGTATTGTAGAATTATTTAAATTGAAATATCTCTTGAACTACTAACTTTTCGACATACATGGGTTAGATAAATGCATAAAATCATCAGTCTGTTGGACTCTGAAATATTATATTTAAAAATCGATTACACGTGATCAATTTATTCGACACTGACATACTTGATCATTTAATTTCTAGAATTGGAACACGGTAACATCGTACAATATCGACAGAAAGAAACCGCTATCCTCGTTTTCGAAGGGTTAAGAGATCCGAAGGGTCGATTGTCCAACGTCTTTCAATTCGCCCAGACGACTTGTCCGCGGCACTCGCGAGCTCATTCTACTCGGCGAAATTACCCGGCCGATAATCGAGCCGCAATACAGTCGTTGATATCGCCTCCTCGGGTCTCCGCTTGGAAATTCTTTCGTCCTCTCCGCGATTCCGCGCGGAGCATAGCGGAGCAGCGCAGAGCAGAGCCAGGCCGATAAGATACCGTCCGTCTATTTATCTCTCTTCTGCCGCAAAGTGAAAAGGTAGACGGATGCAAAAGGGAGATAGATAGCAGTGGCAGGAACGGCTGATGAACGAGGGGAAATATATATATCGCGCGGAAAACGCGGCACGGCGCCGGCAATCCTTCCGCGTCGGTCGCGAAACGATTTCATTCCGGAAGAAGGTGCTCTTCTCTCTTCCCTCCTTCTCTCTCTCCCTCTCTGCTCGCTCCTTTCTCCCCCCTCCCCAGTGACAAAATTGCGAGACGTGCTTCGACAATTTTTCGAGACGAGGATCGGGCGAATAAACGTACGCTCTCCTCGAACGTCGTTCAGGGAGAAGCACAGTAGGATAGGCGACTCGAGTTCTCTCGAGCTCATTGTCGTCGAAGCACCATCGAACTCGCGTGCTTTTTTTTCCTCCGTTCCACGATTCCTTCGAGTCCGAGCATGTTTGCTCTCTCGAGCAGTCCCGAAGCACCAACACTATTAGAATTATAATAGTATTTATTCAACCCCTTGCTGCACGATTTTCTTCGCAGATACCGGTGACTGAAATTTCCTTAAACCTGCCGAGCATCAGAAGTGACTTGCATGTATTGCTTCGGAAGAATGGCTGGATTTAGGCTTCTTGCTATTTTTGTTGCGGTGTATGTTTGATTTAAGAAATGTATTCAATCGTTTTCTCCGACGTAGTGGGAGATAGAACGTACTGGAATGTACAAGAAATATACTAAAACATACTATAGCGAAATATACCAGAATATAGTGGAATGTACTGGAATATTCTAGAATATACTAGAATGTAGTAGAGTATACCAGAATATACAAATATACAAGAAAACAGCAACATACTAGAACAGGCAGTTCCAACGAGTAGCTCCGGAGCTATTCGAGGCACCTTCCCCGCTTAGGCTCTTCCCCCACTCTTAGACTTCATCGTTATAATGTATAGTAGCGGGAAGCTCCAACCACGAGAGCCGCGTGCCGCGCGACGCACGACGCACAGTGGGGTATTTGGCCTGAAAAAGTGGAAAAAACTATTGTAGCGTTATTTATAGGCTCAAGGTTATAATATTATATATCGTTGGATTCGCCTTAAGATCAGCTACAACATTATGAAATCCAAAATACATTTTAGTATTTGAAAAATCAAATTTACCTCAATTTTTTGAAAACAAAAATTTTTTTTTAACTTTTATATATTGAAATTTGTAGACGTCTGTATATTGTTCCTCTTTTGTTCGAAACATTTTTTCCTCAGATTATCGGGAACCCCTGAAAAAGCAAGGCGATAGTGGAATATTTGCACTATTATAACTTGAAAAATATTTAAGAAAAAAATATTTTAATATAGTGCTTTGGAAAGCAGTCAAAACAAGCTACAAGAATATGCAACAAAAAATAGGGAGTTCTATTTAAGAAATGGAAGATGACCTTCACGTGATTTTCAAACGACTATCCAAGGTCAAATCAATGTCACCATTTTAAGCCCCCCTCTAAACCATACAACTTTTGTCTGAAACATTCTTCTCCAAAATAGCTTCATTTCCCAGATATACAACTGTTTCACGTTAAATGACTCACCCGGTATATTATAAGAATATTTTAAAATGATTACCATCAATTTTCATCGGAAAATACATAAGAAATTTCTTCCTCGGATAATGTTTCTTCTTCATTTGAGGCCAAGCGTAGCCGAACGTACGCGTACGCGAAACGCTGCTAAACACTTAATTCTAAATTAGCTATAAAATTTGAATCCGCACATATCCGGAATCAAACTTTGTTGGCTTATAATCACGAATCTTTACCGAATGTAATGACACCAAAAAGAGCACTCAATACGGCTTTATACTATAACAAAATTGTCAATAAAGTTTTGTAATTTTGAAAAAGCTTACAGAATGATTGGAAATATTCACATATTAATAACTATACTAATTTAGATGATAACAAAATAAAATCTATGCGAAAGTGCTCTGTATACCTACCTGAACAACTTTTGTAATACAAGAATTTACAAAATTTCCCTTCAAACACATGAAAATCGCCAATGAACAGACGCTGTCTTAGAGACTGTTTAAGAACGCCAAGCGCGCCTTAAAATCTCTCGACTTTCGATGAAGTATACTACTTCGCGGGTGTACAAATAGAAAAAATAATATTGCAGCCTTATTCTTCAGACCTTTAACTACAACGAACAACAAAAATGTTATGCCATACGCAAAAATTTAGAAATTGAATTTTTTCCACTTTTTCGGGCCAAATACCCCACTGTGCGACGCACGACGCGATGCACACGATACATTGCAAAGAGGTTCGATGGTGGGGAACCTTGCAGTTGTCGGAGGGGAATAGGTTGGAACTGCCTGTACTAGAATATACCAATTCACTAGAATGTACTAGAATATACCAATTTACTAGAATGTACTAGAATATACCAATTTACTAAAATCTACTAGAATGTACTAGAGTGTACTAGAATACAGTGTTCCCGCGATTGTCGTGACTTTCGGGTATGCGGATGATGTGACTTTCTTAAAACAAACTTTTTTAGAAGACTTTTTCCTAAAAAGAAACAGGCTCCGAGCTCTGGGCCCTTTGTCGACCGTCGTCGCGTCAGTTTCCAGTGGAACTTTTTGTCGGCGGGGTTGTTTGCGAATTCCCTTGTATTTATTTGCGCCGGACTTGACGGCCTGGGCGAGCGCGAATTAATTCGTTCTGTCGAACGCTTACGCGCGGGCGCGCAAGTTGCAGCGAGTTGAATCGAGCTAGAGCGAGCGATCGGACGGTTTTGAAATCGATGCGGCGCGGCGACGAATCGAATGGAACAAAAGCTATCGAACGGAGAAAGAACCGTGCCGCGGCACTCGATGACGCTTTTGTACTCGAAACCTGACTTCAACTGCTATTTACCGAATTGCGCGCGCGGTAACTAAATAAAAGGAATAGCAAACAAGCGAACGTTTATCGCCGTCGAGAGGGGAGAAAAAAACCGGGGCAATAAGCTGACCGCCGCGCTACGCTCCTCTCCGTTCCGCCTAGCTTTGCCTCGCTTTGCCTAGCTTTGCCTCGCTTCGCGCCGCGGCCGAGCTCTCTGTAGCTTTCATTTGCCGCAATTTTCATCGTAACGGTGCAGCCATTGCTGGGAGCCACGAGCTACTGCGAGCTCCGAGGCTGATAGCTGCCAGCTTCAAACCTCCTCGAACGAATAAAAGCGATTGGAACGTTGATCAACCAGCCCGGATCTACCGTCACCGGCTCGTCACAATTTTCGGAACGGTCGCAACCCCGTCCCCGAAACCCATTAACGACAACATGCCTTCCGATCTGTCGACGTCCCCTCCGACATAGTTAGTCCCGAAGATTGCCTCGGCCAACGAGCCAACGACGTCCTCGTACGTCCTGCTACGTCCTCCGTCAATGGGGCTTTGCTCTCCAGGCTCGAGCTCTTGTATCGTCTTCCCGCTCTCACGAGTTCCTCGCGATTCTTCGCAGAACCTACGCAAGCTCCATATTAACCCTTACACAGACCAAATTCACCCTTTTACAGATTAAATTCGCCCTTCATGCAAATCAATTTGATCTTGCGGGTGACTCTCCCAACAGCAGATTCCCCTCTCGCGGCTCTCTACACGAGGCACGTGTCAACAGTGTCGCAAGATTAAGACCTCTCTCGCACTCTACTACGACGACGTTCCCCTATTATCCGACGGCGAGCATCCCCCCGCTTATGCCATGGTCACCTAACTAATCCTGTAAAGTCAGAGAGAGGGTGACTGTATTCCCTTCAATTTATACCCGGTCACATTATTCTTCCTGCAAGGAGAATCGAGCCATATTTACGAGAATGAAATAACACAATACAAAATGAAACTACGCATATATACATCGATACTGTTAAATGAGTGTCTGACATCTGGTTATTGTTGCACGCGATAAAACTTTGAATTTCAAAAGGTTCAATTTGATTTGCAACAGGACGAATTCGGCAAAGGGGTGAATTTGGTTTGCAAAGAGGTGAATGTCATTTGCAAAATTGTGAATTTCGAGTGGAAAGCCTGTATATACATGCATGACCGTGGGAGCTGGTTCGGGGAGGGAGCATCGTGGCCAGTTGTTTTTCGAGGAGTGTAAGTAAGGTGAAGTGCCCTATGCCTGGACAGCATGATTTTCTATTTTAAATTTTATCACTTTAAATAAACAAAAACAATTTCTTAAGAGTTTTAACATACAGTTCAGAGTTTGTAAAGTAATTTAAAATAAAAAAGTCATTGTTTAGGTTAATATCTTAATTGTATTAACAAGAATAATTCAAACCTATAGTTGGACATATTAAATCCAATCTAAGATAGTACCTGGACAGAAGTAAAGCCTACAGTAGCGGACAAAAATTTAAGACCGCTCTAAAGAAGACGATAACTTTTTAAATATTGTACTGTACAATTTGAACTTTTTTGGGAAACTAGAGCAATTAGTTTACTAAAGGATGTGAAAAGAAATTTTTCAAAAATTGCAATTGATCGGAAATGTTGCAAAAATACTAAAAGTTGAATTTTTAACTTTTTCATGTGGGCCTATATTGAAAATTTAAAAAATACGTTTTGTAGATCTGTGTCAATTAAACATGTTCTGAAAATTTCGTCAAAATCGGTCGACGTTGCAATGAGCTACAAACGTTTAAAAATGGTAAAAATTGCAGGTTTTCGAGATTTTCGGCAATAAATCGTGAAAATCTACAATTTTTACCATCCTTAAACGTTTGTAGATCTACAAAACGTATTTTTTATATTTTCAATATAGGCCCACATGAAAAACTTAAAAATTAAACTTTCAGTATTTTTCCAACAATTCCGATCAATTGCAATTTTTTAAAAAATTTCTTTTCACATCCTTTAGTAAACTAATTGCTCTAGTTTCCCAAAAATGTTCAAATTGTATAGTACAATATTAAAAAAGTTATCATCTTCTTTAGAGCGGTCTTAAATTTTTGTCCGCTACTGTATATCGGGACAAATTCAATTTACGAGTTGATCGAGCGAACATAACCTAAAACGTTGGTTGGTGGCGCTGTTGCGCATGACGAATAGAAGATGCTTTGCGTAATAAGTAGTATTCTTATCATAGATTATAGTATTGCATTATTTAACCAAATATATATTTATTTTCATTTACTGTTTTAATAAAACTTGTCATAATACAACTTTTAAGGTTAGGTAGTAATACTGATAGATTTAGGATGTAAACATAAAGTATTATTAACGTCACAACCGGAATAAATTTTCTACGTACGTTATTCAAGCTAATAGAAGACTAATTATACGTACATGTAGTTAAATAATTTGCAAACAATGCGTTGATTTTATTCACAAACACGTGTCCGGCTTCAGGCGTAAGCACATTGCGTATAAGCTTAGAGTGGGACAGCTACTGTCATCGCGTCCCAGTATGGAGTACTTATATTTGAAAACAGTCCTAATCTTGGACATCTAATATTTGGATTAATAATTATTATTTACGTTAAGTTTGATTGCCAATTTATTTTGAAATATCAATATTATTATGCGTGATAATTATTTTTTGTCTGAGGGCTTAAATTATATCTTTTTTTCGAACAAAAGTTCGAACTATAAATGCACATGATTCGCATGTAAATAGACTATTTTGTATACTGTTTTCAGATGAACTTTGTATTCATTTTTAAATTTCAATTGATGTCTTAATGAAATAATATTCACACCTACTTGTAGCTAAGGCCTCAGAATATATAATATAATTATTTAATCTCTTAATTACTGATTTTACTATGAAAATTCCATTGTCCAGATTTAGGTATCACTTTTGGACTGTCCAGACTTAGGGCACTTCACCTTACTCCATTTTGATTTCACTTGTGCAAATAAAACTGCTACTAGAGCACACTGTTGGATAATTAACATTGAACCTACCGAGCGCTAAGAGCGAATAAAATGTTTTCGCTTACAAAAATAACAAGACTCTATTTATTTAGATTCTGTACAACTTTTATAACAATATGTGCTTGGATAAAGAAATTTATCGAATCAATTTCGATCTAAGCAACTTCATAATTTTAACAATGCGAAATGAAAGATATAAAACTGATCATTTGACCGGCAGTGGTAGGTTTATTGTTAACAGAAAAGAATTGAGAAGAGTTCTCTTGTGTTTCTACAATATTTCTACCATATTTTCATAGAAGATGATCATCTTCGCGTTTGAACATCGTACAAGATGAAATACAACGAACGACAATAGCAATCAGAGTATACTGCAGAATGAAAAGTAAAGTAAAAAATTTTGATTAAAACCAATGTTAGGACAGCTGGCAGACAATCCATCGCAGTACATGACGAGACATGTCCGTTTAATTGTTTGTATGTTTGAAAAGATCACCTAACTGCGGCAAATAGGTATCACTTTTTGACTGTCCAGACTTAGGGCACTTCACCTTATAGAGCGCAAGGTACTAACAATGGTTTATTCTGTGGATTACAGTCGCGCCGGTGTGCAAGGAGGACCGTATCATCGTGGTGGGGGCGTCTCGCGGCGAGTCCCTGGACATCGCCTGCAAGGTGGAGGCCGATCCTCCGGCGCACAATTTCCGATGGAAATTCAACAACAGCGGAGAGACGTTGGAGGTCGCGCCCGGCCGGTTCTCGATGGAGAAGTCGAGCGGCGTGAGCGTGCTTAAGTACACGCCGACCAGCGAACTGGATTACGGCACTCTGTCCTGCTGGGCGGACAATTTTGTCGGTACACAGGCGAGACCGTGTCTCTTCCAGCTGGTAGCCGCCGGTGAGTATTTACCGGATCGAGGGTAAACGTTACACCGTCACACCGTCACCCCGTTTCACTCTCTCCGAAAGGGAGAGAGAGAGAGAGCTACGCTTCGTGCCGGTGCTTCAACGAGCCCTCGCTCTTCTCTCTGGTTCTCTCGCCTCGAGTCGACCGGCGGTCACCCAAATCGAGTTAAAATCCTTTCTGGGGCTAGAAACGAGCCTGTTTACGCTACGAAACTATGACCCGTTGCGTCGCGTTTCCGTACCGCCCGCCCCGTACCGTCGCCAGTCTCGTGTAAACACCGAACGCGGCAAAGCGACGAGGAGAACCTCACGGCAAGGATCAACCGCTCGGAAAATACGGGCTGCTTCGGTACGCGTGCCAGCCGACCTCCACGGAAATCATCTTTACCGCCCGAACACGCCGAGAAGCCGCCATCAACCCGATTGTTCACTCCTGATACTACTGCCTGTTCAAACCCCTTCCATCGCACATTCTCTCTCTCTCGCCTTGCCTCTTGTAAGAAATACTTGTCAGCTTTATTCTCAATGCTACGATGTTCGCACATTTTAATTCTAATACCATATTTTCCTTCCGATCTGGAATATTTCCATTTCAAATGTCTGGCCGGTAAGTGTCCCAGAACTATCCCCACTTCTGCGGGGTGTACCTCCTTGAGAGGCCATGAAGCTCGAGAGGCTTTGGTCACCGAGAAGTATGACATCAAACCAGAGCTGGGGAAAATAGTATTTTAAATAGTAAATAGTAAATAATCCCATTTACACTTTATAGTGTCTGTACAACTTTGAAAATAAAATATTTTATTTGATGCAGTAATTTTTGAAAATGAAATATTTTATTCGATGCAGTAATTTTGGAAAATAGTATTTTATTTTAAGAATATTTAAAATGTTTGGACTTTGTCATTATTTTCAATTTTAATTTCAAATATTATTGCTCAAAATAATGGTTCGAGTTCAATAGATTTCTGAGTATAAATAGTTTCCTGGTGGTAAGATACACTGTACGTTTAGCAACAAACCTCAGAATAGAAAGGACATCATGAACCCGATTCATGTTAGTGTCATGCGATCAAAAAAGTAGATGACTTTTTTTCCTCTATGGAAAAAGAAACAAATGATGTCAGTCATACAAACATAGCAGACCCGTGTTGGGGACAATTGGACCGTTTATTTTGAAAGTGGTGTAAGTCCATTTTCTCTTGTTTTTTTATTTTTTTTTAAATTTTATTTACATTAAATTAAGCATGAATTACGTGATATCTCATTTTTTTCAAAAATGGACTTACACCACTTTCAAAATAAACGGTCCAATTACACTGTCCAACAAATTTCAACTTTTTTTATGTTCCCAAATTATTGTTGGGTCCTTCTTATAGAGTTTTTTGCGCTGATTCCGAATCTGTTTTTAATTTTTTTCCTATACGCACAGTTTTTGAGGAACATGGCTTTGAAAAAAAAACATATTTTTCAACTTTAAACAAATATTGTGATGTTATTATAAAAGATATTGAATTGTTCTTTGCAGCAAACGATACTGTAGACTTTCCCGAATACAGTGATATCCAATATTAATACATTATGAGTGTTTAAACATGTTCAAACAATCATTAAAGACGGATAGACACCACTTTTGCACCAATTTTTGAGGATATTTTTCAATTTATCTCAAAAAATAAGGGTCCAGCGGAAAATCGAACTATACCACTCGATAGAGCAGACTTTTATCTTGAGAAGCCACCCTGTCAAGTTTGGATCGTCGACGTTTTTTTCGAACTAGAAAGCAAAATATCTTCGCCCGACATGAGTTGCCGCCAGTGGCGCTCGCCATTAGTACGGCTCTGGACGAGATATAGCGCAGCGACGGGATACGGAGCGGCGAACGACCGTTGTAGTGGTGAGCGCCACTGTCGGCAACTCATGTCGGGCGAAGATATTTTGCTTCCTGGTTCGAAAAAAGCGGCGACGTTTCAAACTTCAAAGGGGAGTTTCTCAAGATAAAAGTCTGCTCTGTCGCATGGTATAGTTCGATTTTCCGCTGGACCCTTATTTTTTGAGATAAATTGAAAAATATCCTGAAAAATTGGTGCAAAAGTGGTGTCTCTCCGCCTTTAGTGATTATTTAAACATATTTAAACAATCATAATGTATTAATATTTGATATCGCTGTATTCGGGAAAGCCTACAGAATCTTTTGCTATAAAGAACAATTCAATATCTTTTATAATAACACTACAATATTTGTTTAAAGTTGAAAAATATGTTTTTTTTTCAAAGTCGTGTTTCTCAAAAACTGTGCGTATAGGGAAAAAATTAAAAACAGATTCGGAATCAGCGCAAGAAAGTCTATACGAATGACCCAACAGTAATTAGGGAACAAATTTGATGTTGGACAGTGTTATCGATAAAATATTGTATTCATATGAAACTGATCCAATTTATCCAAACAAACTGTTTCGTCATTTTCTCGTTTAAGGTCACGCGAAGGTCAACATATCGCACATCGTTGAAGTTTCTTTTCTTCTTTAAACTTCGATGACGAATATCTCGAATAAAGAGACCTCGGGAGAATTTTGTCGACCTTTTTCCTATCATAAGAAATAAGCGAGATATTTAAAATGGCCAAGTCAAGTGAAACACGAAATAATGAAATTAAAAAGCGGCACAGGACTCGCTGTTTCATTCGCGGTACATTGTACAGCAAGTTGTAACACACGAGGGCGGTTTGTCAGGACAATTTGGGCCGACAGGGAACAGTCGACTTTAAAGAATGGACAGTGCTTTCCGTCGGAGCTAATATTCGGAAGGAAAGAAGGTACTGTACTCGTTCCTCGGCTTCAGGATTCCGAAGGTTAGCGGATCGATGGTGAGGAAGGGGGTGAATAGATGTCGGCGGCAGCTCTACTTCGACACGAAAGTCCTCCGTGCGTAAATTATTCAGGAACCGTCGAATTCCTGGCACCCTCGAGACCGAACCAAGCCACCGAGACTATTAACGCCTCAATTATTTACCCTTTCGAGACCGAGATTGTCCTGACTCTAAAGATCCTTCCAATTAGTTGGAAAGCGATCTTTAATCAAACCTGTCGCGCGATTGTTAAACTACGACCGCCATCGTTCCCGCACACTGGAACGAAACGACTCGAACCCGTCAGAAATCTGTATTACATATATTCCCGCGATAGAAAGCCGCGATGAAAGTATCCGAGTCATATATTTCTCATGTTTCAAGATATTTAAAAGAAAATGATATTAACACTAAATGAATCCCACATAATGTTGCAATAACGAGCTCTATCTAACGGTTCATATTCTACAACATCGAAAAATTACATCGAATCAATTTAGTTTCAAATATAACGTGATGAAAAATAACTGACGAGCTGATTTTTTGGAAAGTTTGACTTGCACCAGTTTCGTAATTATGGACGCAATTATCGCCGGACGTTGAACAAATTTTTCTGCGATTTTCGCGGGAACGTCGATCGTTCCTTGGGAACAAAAGGCTCGGGCGATTGTTGTCGGCCGGCAAAATTCATTTTGCCGGGCAAATATTCCCGGCGTACGAACTCCGTGGGAGTTAACACGTGACTCGTTTGGTCGGCATCGGACGCGTATTCGTCAACGTCAATACGCTTTCGGCAGGTCGTCGCGTCAACGTCATTGTCGATCACGGTTTGCGGCCCGGGGGCAGAACAACGAGATCGGGGATGGGGGGTTGGTTTGAAAAAAAAGATGTGTAGGCGTGTGCAGGAGCGGACCGCGTCGCGTAAAATCCGCTCGGGGATTAATGTCGGTTTACCGCGCGATGATTGGTTGCCGGGGCATTGTACGCGGCCGCGATAATTCCCGCATATCTGTCAGGATTTTGACCGTGGGCGCGCGAGCGTTTCGACGCGTAAAAAAAGCCCAGGTCCTTCGGATAATTGGCCGGTGCTTGAGGAACAATACCGGGGGCTGAAGCGAGCCGCGTTTTCCCGCCGTTTTCTCTCCGCCGCGCCGCCGCCTGGCCCTCGCGATCCCTCAAAGGGACGGAAAAAATAGAAACGGTGCGCGAGAGAACGCGGTTTGGGAAACGCGAAACAGTGCGATGCAGTAGCGGAGCAGTGTCGGATGTCGCGGTTAATCTGTTTCGAGTTTTGGTAATTAACGAGATATTAATTAACTCGCTTTGCCGCGATACCATTCCGCGTCCAAACGCGGAAAATAAACACGCTCGTCTGATGTTTGCCAGCGCAGTTACCGCGACGTGACGCGACTTTTCGCTAATTTATAGGCGATATGCTGCATGCTGTATATGCTACAGCGCAGTACGCTCTGCGTTACGCTCGTTTACAGAGCGACTCATTATTATTTGAGGCCAGCTGGAAAACGAAGGCCCAGGTACGCGTGTCACACACTGGAAGTGTTATAACTTGTTATTTCTTTTTTACCCCTGGCCCTACCTAAGGTGGAGTGGGGTAAGTCCGCCCTAGTTTTTGCAAAGTTGGACTTTAAGGGGGCCGGCGCGGCCGTGCAAGTGTGTGCGGGGACATGCACACATCGCTAAATTCGCATATACGTATATGCAATTACACGGTTTACGAGTTTTCGAAATCACGCTTCAATATTGCAATGAGGAGTTCAGAAGTAGTCAATTGTGATTCCTAAAAGTCTGCTACAGGGTCGTACGCTCCCCAAAATGCATATTTGTACGTTATAGAGGAATAATTTGTAATATTCGGCAGACACCGCCTGTCACAAATAATAATACAGCACCTCGAAGTTTTGAAATTTTGCACTAGTAGGCACCACTGTCTCGTGCCTAATGTATCGATAATACAGTGTCCATCGTCCATGCAAATGCTAAATTTATTGATCACAAACACTGGTACGCGAAGTGGCTATCTTCTGACGGATGCCTCGTGACAGGCCAACGCCAGTGGTGTTGGACAGGCAGTATCTGCCGAATATTATAAATTATTCCTCGATAACGTAACAATATACATTTTAGGCACCGGGCAGACATAGATTGGACTTTTAGGAATCACAATTGACCGCTTCTGAACTCTTCATTGCAATGTTGAAGCGTCAGTTCGCTTAGAAAAAATTACCTTGTGCATATGTATACGAAAGTTACACAAGGTAATTTTATCTAAGCGTACGACCCTGTAGCAGACTTTTAGGAATCACAATTGACTACTTCTGAACTCCTCATTGCAATATTGAAGCGTAATTTCGAAAACTCGTAAACCGTGTAATCGCATATACGTATATGCGAATTTAGCGATGTGTGCATGTCCCCGCACACACTTGTACGGCCGCGCCGGTCCCCTTAAGTATTCTTTAAAATTTAACCATTCAATTTTATTTTCAAATCAGGCACGAAAACTTACGCAATCATCTGATATTTCTGAAGGTACTTCTTGTGGACACATTAATTTTGCAATCGTTCCTAAGATAGCAGGTGTTCGTCTAATTAATTCGCCAGGAACCGCGTAGTCGAATGACGATTTTGATACTCTGGGTCAACATAGACCCGGACTCCGCCATCGTGTGGTTAACTTTTTATTTGAGGATAATCCGTGATTTGTTATAAGGTGAAGTGGGGTAAGTCCGCCTTAGTTTTTGCAAAGTTGGACTTAAACTGATGTATTTTCAGTCTGGTATGTAAAAACTTAACGCTCTTGGTAACAAACTCTTGCCACAGTTATTACTGATGAATTAGTATTATGTAGGATTCTAATTTTGTCTGAAAATTATCATTTTGATAGGATATTGTACAGTGTCAACTAGGACGCACTTGCCCCGAAAATGGGCAACTCCGTCTCTGAGAGTTAAAAACGCTTTCGAACCTTGTTTCAAGTGCTACGGGGCAAGAAAAGAATGATTAACGAGCCTGCTATAAAATCCTTCCTATTGCATTAAATTATATTGTTTAGTTTTATATTTATCTATTTTTTAACAAACTAGTACTTTTATGCTGAAATATGAAAGAAGATACAGTGATATTAAAACAAAGTTTAAAAATGCTTTCGAACCTTGTTTTAAGAGCTACGGGGCAAGAAAAGAATTATTATCAAGCCTGCTACAAAATGCTTTTTATTGCATTAAATATATTATTTAGTTTTATAGTTACCCATACAGTACGGACTTACCCCACTGTGATAGTACGGACTTGCCCCGTATAGTAATATTGACGGGGCAAGTGCATCTTAGTGATTTTCTCAATAAATTTTAAAAAATACAATAAAAACGGTTTATTTAATGTAAACCTACATCAATATTTGTTATACTTACCCAAAGTAACAACGCAGAATATATTAATAACTTGTAAACTATTGCACGTTCCGGGTAACCTCAAAGTTGTATGTTTACCTCGCACATGACTGTTTGGCATATGTAGAATAGTTCATACTAACTTATACTACATTAATAAATACAAGAGAAATTTCTAGAGAAATTTCGTTCATATTATAATAAAAATAACCAATTAACGGACTTGCCCCGTAGACGGACTTACCCCACTCCATCTTATTTGAAATGTGGTTATGGTGACTAGAAATTCTTCGCCGTCCAGAATTTCGTAGAAAAAGAAAGAAAGTTTATATTTATTTTATGATTTCTCCAAGCGCTATATTTTATTTCGGTTTGAAGGAAATTAATATCGTTCATATTTATTAGATGCTCTGTTCACAAGGGTCCTGTTTCAGACCAAGGGGTTAAAGTTGTAGAACAAGCATAACATTCTCGGAGTACACGAGTTTCCTTCGCTAAAATTTTAGCGAAGTATAAGAATTTCTTTTGCTTTAGTTTGAGTGTTTCGTAGAGTAGATACAGAGCCGCTCCGCTCTACCTTCCCCTTCCACGACGCTACTCCCCTACGCTTCTGCCACCGCCATTTTGGGGGACCAAAAGGTCTTCAACTTTTCGTCATCAGTTACTTCAGGTCATTCGAAGTAACTTTTTCCTTTGCGAAAACGTTCAGCGCGGCTTCGTTAAAGAGTTATTCACGAAAAACACGGACCAATCCGAGCGCGGCTGCTATGGACGGATTCCGACTCGGCAAACACCGCGTTTTTCGTTAATAATTTCTTAACAAAGCCGCGAAGAACATTTTCGCAAAGGAAAAAATTACTTCGAATTAGGTCGCGAATCATTCCTGTACCACCCCTAGTAGCACAAAAATATTGGATAAATATTTTTTAAGCCACACTTTTTAATATGAGAAAAATATTTTTTCCTATCTTATAAGTTAGGATAAAAAAAAATATTTGGTACTTAATGTAAAATAAATATTGTATGTATATTTGAATATTAAAAACAGATTGAATCTCTTTTTGATATTATATGAATGTGTATACAATATCTTGTGCTGCTACCTGGGAGATCCTGTATAATTCGGAATGGCGACAGGATAATGTTTAAACAAGGATAACGTTTGTTTTGGCTGCTCTTTACTTTACCGGACTCAAAATGTGTGCCTTTCTCCTAGGAATTATGATGTATTTGGTACGTAATCCAGTAGATTTGTACCAGGCGCGGATGTAGATCGAAGTTTCGAATCTCTGGGATCAATAGTTAAGGAGCTGTGATCGCTTAAAGTTGAGCATTCTGCAGTGTTTTTGACAGGTAAGGGCGCCGCCATGTTTGTTCGTAGTGACGGTCGCACGCCGCTTACTGAGTTGGCTAGGGTTAGGTCGGGAGGGGGGCGGCAAGGTAAGTGGCTCGCGGTCGTCACTACAAACTAATATGGCGGCACCCTTACCCGTCAAAAATACTCAACTTTAAGCGACCATAGCTCCTGAACTATTGATCCTAGAGGATCGAAACTTTGATATACTACGATTTCGCAAACAGCCTGTATAGTTGTATGCAGGGAGTAGAATAGATTGGTCGTGATCAGACGCGTCAGACAATTCCTATCTGCAACGGCGTGTACACTCACCTTTTGCAGGCAAAGGGTCAACAACGTTGATTCTCATTTAATCTCGAACTTGGCAGGACAAAACTGTAAAAATTAGCCGGCAAACATTAATGTTTGCATAATAGATCCGCACTCCAATGGTAAGACTCCATCAATTATTAATAAGTCGAGAGATGAATTAAGATAAACATACATAAACGGCCATAAAAAATACGCTCGAGGTTAACGTTTAATAGGCACGCTACGATTAATGCCGTGACTGGGGAGCATTCGCATGTGCGCAAATGTAAACCAATAGGTTAACGTAGATAAAATTAGTCGGACACTCCTTCCAATCGTAATCGTCAATGGGATGATTGATTAATGATTAACTGCTGAAATTTCGAAATGGAATTCGGAATCAAAACTATATGAATATTGAACAAAATGTATTGTCATTTGGTCTACATGTAATACAAACTCTATTACGTGCTTTTATGTTTTTTCTCGATGATTTCTTTTTTAATGAACGATTGGCGATTAACTTCATCAATCGATTGAATCAGTGTCCGATTTTTCGACGATTTCGTTTTTTAATCAACGATTGACGATTAACTTCATTAATCGATTGAATCAGTCTTCGATTTTTCGATGATTTCTTTCTTTAATTAACGGTTGACGATTAACTTCATCAATCGTTTGAATCAGTCTTCGATTTTTCGATGATTTCTTTCTTTAATAAACGGTTGATGATTAACTTCATCAATCGATTGAACCGATTTTTCGATGATTTCTTTCTTTAATCAACTGTTAACGATTAACTTCATCAATCGATTGAACCGATTTTTCGATGATCTCTTTCTTTAATCAACTGTTGACGATTAACTTCATCAATCGATTGAATCATTCTTCGATTTTTCGATGATTTCTTTCTTTAATCAACTGTTGACGATTAACTTCATCAATCGATTGAATCAGTCTCCGATTTTTCGATGATTTCTTTCTTTAATAAACGGTTGACGATTAACTTCATCAATCGATTGAACCGATTTTTCGATGATTTCTTTCTTTAATCAACTGTTAACGATTAACTTCATCAATCGATTGAACCGATTTTTCGATGATTTCTTTCTTTAATCAACTGTTGACGATTAACTTCATCAATCGATTGAATCAGTCTCCGATTTTTCGACGATTTCGTTTTTTAATCAACGATTGACGATTAACTTCATCAATCGATTGAATCATTCTTCGATTTTTCGATGATTTCTTTCTTTAATCAACTGTTGACGATTAACTTCATCAATCGATTAAATTAGTATCCGATTTTTCGACGATTTCGTTTTTTAATCAACGATTGACGATTACCTTCATCAATCGATTGAATCAGTCTCCGATTTTTCGACGATTTCGTTTTTTAATCAACGATTGACGATTAACTTCATCAATCGATTGAATCAGTCTCCGATTTTTCGATGATTTCTTTCTTTAATCAACTGTTGACGATCAACTTCGTCAATCGATTGAATCAGTCTCCGATTTTTCGATGATTTCTTCTTTTAATCAAGAATTGACGATTAACTTCATCAATCGATTGAATCAATCGTTGATTTTTCAATGATTATCTTTTTCAATCGTACACATTAATTACTCAATCTTGATTAAAATTTTAATCGATTAATGTCCAACCCTGTTTTTGAAACATGAAAATGAGAGTCCACAATGCTCTCGACGAAACAAAATTATTTCCAAATCTGTCGATATTGGACGTTGCTGGGAAATCGTGCTCGGCAGTGGCTTGTATGGAAGAAAACTCGTAGAAACTTAAGCCAGTTATTTGACGGTGGCTCGAGCACATTGTTCGAACCTCTCTCTCTCTCTCTTTCCGTCTCTCCCCAGAGAGCTGATTTTTCCCAGGAGATTTTCGAGAATGCGCAATACGATATATCGGAATGAAGTAAAAGAATCACCGATGCGGAAACATTGTTACAACGTTACAACCCCGATGTTAATTAAATAACGCAACGCGGGGCCGCTCGAAATGCCTTTGAACCGTGTACACGGGAAAAAAATTCGCAAAGCAACCACTCCCCGAATCCATTTTGCCCGCTATTCGCCTGAAAACGCTGAAAAGAAGGAGATCGGTTTATCGAGAACGCGATTTTCAATCGACGCGCCCGTACATACATTACCGGACCGGATGAAAATAAATTGAATCGATGCGATGCGGGGAAGAGGGAGGTCGGAAGGGAGAACGCAACCCTTGCAAAATTCGATGTATCTTTTTATACTAACTGCAGGCGCACTCGTTCGCTTTCCGCCGACTCCTTCGCGTGGAAATCCTTCTGATAAGCCTCCAGAAACAAGCTTATAATTAATTAGACCGCGTTTTATGTATTTATGGCAGAAATGAGTGGGTGCATTTTGAAATGGTGGGAAGATTAAAATGATTTCATTAATGTATTTTCTTCGATTTATTCAAATTATACAGAGTGCCCCAAAAATGTACTTCCTTGAAAGGGATCATCTCTGACGTCATATGAAGAAATGTTTTCTTTGCGAAAATGTTCTGCGCGGCTTCGTTAATCATATCTTAATGAAGCTAATGTGTAAATAATTTTTTTAAAAATTGTTATTTTTTACAATTTTTAAATTTTTTATCTGTGTTTGTAATGAATATTTATAACATGTATTTTGTAAATCTAAGTCAGTTCTATACATGTACAAAGTTTCATCGAAATCGTTCAAGGTTCTTATGAAATATTGGGTTGGCAAGAAAGTAATTTCGGTTTTCACTAACTGATGGCGTTATGTTTTGTTTGATTGGCTTCTGTTAACGTTGCGTTTGTTTTCTTTCTGACATTTCATAACTGCATCTTTTAGGTTACTTTTGAAGCAAATTACACGTAATTTTGATTAAAATTGTTAGTTCTGTGTCAATTTGAACATGGAGTGCAGAAACGAACATTATAGGCATATATTGCTTTTTTATTTCCGTAGAGGTAAAAAAGCTGCCGAGGCTCACAAAGATATATGCGAAGTTTACGGTATAGATTGCTTAACAGAACGCACGTGCCAGAATTGGTTTAAAAAATTCCGTTCTGGAAATTTCTCACTTAAAGACGACCAACGTTCTGGTCGATCATCTGGAGTTGATGATGACCAAATGAAAGCCATTATTGAATCGGATCGTCATATAACTGTCCGAGAGATTGCAGACAGGTTAAATGTCTCGCATACAACCATAGAATATCGTTTAAAAAGTCTCGGAATCGTTAAGAAGCTCGATATTTGGGTTCCACACGAGTTGAAAGAAATTCACTTAATGCAACGCATCAACATATGCGATATGCATCTTAAACGAAATGAAATCGACCTTTTTCTCAAGCGAATCATCACCGGTGATGAGAAATGGGTTGTTTACAATAACACAACTCGAAAACGATCATGGTCCAAGCGTGATGAACCGGCCCAAACCACACCGAAAGCTGAATTGCACCAAAAGAAGATCATGTTGTCAATTTGGTGGGATTACAAAGGTATTGTGTATTTTGAGCTGCTCCCAAGGAACCAAACCATCAATTCAGATGTTTATTGTCGACAACTAACAAAACTGGACATAGCAATCAAAGAAAAACGGCCAGAATTGGCAAATCGCAAAGGAATCGTGTTCCACCATGATAACGCTAGGCCATACACATCTTTGGTAACACGTGAAAAGTTATTGGAGCTTGGTTGGGAAGTGATGTCACATCCACCATATAGCCCTGACATTGCACCATCAGATTATCATTTATTCCGAAGTTTACAAAACTCTTTGAATGGTAAAACATTCACTAATGATGATGATCTGAAATCGCACTTGGATCAGTTTTTCACCGAAAAGGATCAGAAGTTTTATGAGCGCGGAATTATGAAGCTACCAGAAAGATGGCAAAAGATCATACAACAAAATGGAAAATATTTTATTGATTAAAGTTCATTGCTTTGATAAAAAAATTGGATTTTATTTCATCTAAAAATACCGAAATTACTTTCTTGCCAACCCAATATAATTCATTGAAAATATCAAAAATTGTAAGAATCTGCGAGTTAGATGAATCGCAAACCCTAAATTTAATTATTTTTACATCTTACAATGCCCATAGCTTTTTTATTGTATTTTTATTTTTATTATACATGTTTTAAATTTTCATTACAGACACAGATAAAAAATTTGAAAATCGTGACCTTTTCCTTTTCCTCCGCAATTACGACCAATAACAATTTTAAAAAAATTATTTACACATTAGCTAGTAAACTAATCCTTCTAACGTCTGAAAAAAACTCAAGCTATTGCGTGCACTTTTGAAAAAGTTATTCATTTTTTAAATGTGCACGATTACTTTGCACACCGACAGTAAGAATAAAAAAATGCACCGAATTTATTCGCAGACCGAATAAACAGAGATACGCCGCGTAAGAAAGTCAACAATTTCCGAGCGAACCGCTATCCACAAATTGACTTACAATTCCGCCGGAGGAATTGATTGCGAACGCTCGGAGTCGATAAAGGAAAAGGGGGGTCTCTTAAAACGATCAAGAGGTTGAAACGCGATGGCGGCGGAGGCGGGAGAGAGATTGCGATTAACGCGAACCAAGGACCCGCCAGCGGAGCGTGGCGAGGTATCAAGGCGCACGATTGCGTAAATAGATTGGCGAGAGAAGAAACAAAGAGCGAGAGAGAGAGAGAGAAGGGGTGTGGGAAATATAGAGGATGCAATGCGAAATAAAAGCGACCGAGAGATTCGCTTTCCGCGCCGACGAAAATGCCGAACAATATTTATTTTCTCGGAGTCGCGGCACGGCTCCGCTGTCTGTTTAAGGGAAAGGAAATTTTATTTCGAACAAGAGCAAGAGACCAAGAGGAAGAACGGGGAAAAAATAACGACGAGATGGAGTGGGAAAGAAAAATACGCGGCGCATCGGAGGCGGCTGTATCGGGGGTAGCATCGCGGTGCATCGCGCGTCGAATCACGACTGCAACGGCGCGCTTTGACTGCCGGAAGGGGAAAAGAATTTCGTATAGGACGCAAACTGCATCAGCGCAGTCGGGGAGCCGACGGGACGGAATTGAACGCGACGGAGAACGGTCGAAGGGAACGAGGAGGACCAAGAGAACGGGAAGAAGGGTGGGAGGAGAGAGAGGGGGAGAAACAGCGGGACACATCTCTGTGACCATTACTATCCCGGTACACTAAATCCTTGCCACTCGTAGACGCGCAAACATTTTTCACCCGGGACCCAGCCGGAGCTTGATTTCCAGAGAGCGGGGCTCTCTCGCGTTCGGGCTGGCCAACTCTCTCCCTTCCTCTCGCTCTCGTTCGGCCCCAACCTGTAGAGCGTGCAGCCTTCGAGGGTTACAAAGTACCCGGGAAATATTACCGGACAAAGAGCGACAAACGAGGCAGCGCGATAACAAAAATCGCGCCGGATATCAAGAACGACTGGGGCCAGCTTCCGAGTCGAGCACACACGGATGCCTCGCGAATTCGCGATGCGATGCGATGCGATGTCATACAACGCGATGCGAGAGAGCCGTTACGATCCCGACCCTCCGACCCTACGACTTCCAACCGCTTTATGACGCGGTCTTATTGCTGATGGCGTGGTGCAGACTGCAGAAATCGCTGCAATTCTACTTATCCGCTTTTCGGATGGTGCTAACAATTGCGGGAATTTGCGGTACACGACTAGCGGTGAGAAACAGTTCAGGCGTTCTTCAGGGTCGTTTTTACAAGATGCTCAACACCTTGCCCCGTGCTCGAGAGATTGGCTAATGATTAGTAGATGTGTTCTATTTGTTCACATTGTGGACACGATATAAAATAGACTATTTACATTCTCTACATTCCTACAGACAATTGACTACAGCAATACAGGGAGGTCCGTTTAAGTACGAACACCTATACAGGGTGAATTCGATAAAGCAGGACACCTCAATATCTCCGTTACTTATCGTTGTACAAAAAAACTTCGTAGGACAAAGTTACACTGTTTGAAGGGCCACATATATGTTGAAAAGTTAGTAGTTCACGAGATATTTAGATTTAAATAACTATAAAACACCATTACAGTCGTACTAAGACGTTACACAAGTAAACACTAACGCCTTAGTACGACAGTAATGGCATTTTGGAATTATATAAATTGAAATGTCTCTTGAAATACTAACTTTTCGACATACATAGGTTAGTACTTTTTTATAACAAATGTCCAGCTGCATCGATTGGTGTATTAAAAAATACCTCATTCCATTTAAAAAAACATCGATAACCTTGAAATCTCATAAAAATGACATTGAAATTTTTTTTTCCCTTACACCATTATATGTGGCCCTTCAAACAGTGTAACTTTGTCCTACGAAGTTTTTTTTTACAATGAGAAGTAACGGAGATATTTAGGTGTCCTGCTTTATCGAATTCACCCTGTATATCTCGGTTATTATTAGTCGTACAAAAAATCTCTACAGAATAAAGTTGTACTGTTTCAAGGGGTGAATTTGATGATGGTAAAAATTTTTTCTCAAGGTCATTTTTTTACAAGATTTCAAGGTCATTGATATTTTTTTTAAATGGAATGAGGTATTTTTTAATACATCAATCAATGCCGTTGGACATTCGTTATAAAAAAGTACTAACCCATGTATGTCGAAAAGTTAGTAGTTCAAGAGATATTTCAATTTAAATAACTCTAAAATACCATTACTGTCGTACTAAGACGTTACACAAGTAAGTAAACGTTAACATCAATTCAATTTCAATTTCCATTTCAATATCAACTCTTCAACTTCATTTTCAACTTCAATTTTTCAATTTCAACTTTAATTTCAACTTCAATTTCAACTTCAATTGTTGAATTTCATTTCGTTAATTTCAACTCTTTAATTTCAACGTCACTTTTTCAATTTCAACTTCAACTTTTCAATTTCAATTCGTTAATTTCAACGTCAATTTTTGAATTTCAATTCGTTAATTTCAAATCTGCAATTTCAATTTCAATTTCAATTTCAATTTCAATTTCAATTTCAATTTCAATTTCGATTTCAATTTCAATTTCAATTTCAATTTCAATTTCAATTTCAACGTCAATTTTTCAATTTCAATTTCAATTCGTTAATTTCAACGTCAATTTTTCAATTTCATTTTGTTAATTTCAACTTTTCAATTTCAACGTCAATCTTTCAATTTCAACTTAAATTTTTCAATTTTAATTCTTTAATTCCAAATCTGCAATTTCATTTTCAATTCTTCAATTTTTCAATTTCAATTTCAATTTAAATTTTTCAATTTCAATTTCAATTTCAATTTTTCAATTTCAACGTCAATGTTTCAATTTCAACTTCAATTTTCCAATTTCAAATCTTCAATTTCAATTTCAACTCTTCAATTTACACTAGCAAGTAAACACTAACGTTTTAGTATGACTGTAATGGTATTTCAGAGTTATTTAAATTGAAATATCTCTTGAACTACTAACTTTTCGACATACATGGTACTTTCTTGACAGAATATATCTGCAGCGTTGACGATTTGACAATATTTCTAACCTGGTCATCGTGTTCCACCTCGCACGCAATTCTTTCCGAGGCACAGTTGGAACAGCATAGCGGGATTGATGTCACATACAGGACTAGAATTGAATTTTCAGTGGACGTCCCAAGTGTCAAAGGGACAATTAAGCAACACGGAGATGATAAAAACGGAGCGATTACAGAACCGTACGCAGCGACAAGTCGGCGAGACAGAAGAATTGGAATTTTCCTGTGGGCGAAACACCTTGCTTATTAGAGTTCCGAGTCCACTGTGGAGTCGAGTCTAGTCGACTTTGAGTCGAGGAAGAATCATCGGTGTCTGGGAGGCGGTGTGCGCGGGGGTGGTTTCGCGGATTCCGGCGTGGGCGGTGGAAAAAGTTGACGTTCCGGAAGTTCCCGAATATTAAAACGACTCGGCGCGTGAAATTGCTTCGTAAAGGATTTCAGTCTTGGCTGGCTCTTTAGAACGTTACGATTGTGAACGGCCGTAGCCCGACCGCCGTCGGTCGCTCTGCAATATTCCACGGTTACTTTGTGCGGATCCCACCGCTCCCGGCTCATCCTCTCTCTCTCTCTTACTCCGAGTGTAACACGAGCAAAAGAGGAGACTCCGTCGTAACGCTCTCAACGCGCAAACGATTATCGTTGTAGCGTGGCCAGGCCACTGGCCGGCGAATGAGCGTCGAATCAAATCACTGGCGAATATTATTTCCCCTGTACCCGCATTAATCCTAGCTGCGACGTTTGGCATCGTTCGCGACACGGTGCGCCTCCGTTTATTAAAGACAAGTTTAGTTTGAATTGAAAATTGTTCATTCTTGAGACTGTGGAGTCAGTATTTTCATTAGATATTTCGTCAGTTAATAGTTTTATCTTTAAATACCTCAGCTGGGTCGTCTAGGATAGCTAGGAGCAGAGATTGCCCTCTGGAGCCCTTACCTTGCTCCGTTGGAAGCTACAAGGCCTCGCCCACTTTAATAAATTGGTCACAGAAACCAGTCATCGCGATTTTACAAGCTAGATTTTTTGTTCTGACTAACAATCAATCAAGATCCTACTAAACCACGCCTACTAAGCCACGCCTACCAAAACCACGGTCATTCAGTCATCGCGATTTCACAAGCTAGATTTTTTGTTCTGACTAACAATCAATCAAGATCCTACTAAACCACGTCTACTAAGCCACGCCCACTAAGTCACGGCTATTGATGCCACGCCTATCAAAACCACGGTCATTCAGTCATCGTGATTTCACAAGCTAGATTTTTTGTTATGACTAACAATCAATCAAGATCCTACTAAACCACGTCTACTAAGCCACGCCCACTAAGTCACGGCTATTGACGCCACGCCTACCAAAACCACGGTCATTCAGTCATCGCGATTTCACAAGCTAGATTTTTTGTTCTGACTGACAATCAATCAAGATCCTACTAAGCCACGCCTGCTAAGCCACGCCCACTAAGTCACGACTATTGATGCCACGCCTATCAAAACCACGGTCATTCAGTCATCGTGATTTCACAAGCTAGATTTTTTGTTCTGACTAACAATCAATCAAGATCCTACTAAACCACGCCTACTAAGCCACGCCTACTAAATCACGGCTATTGATGCCACGCCTACCAAAACCACGGTCATTCAGTCATCGCGATTTCACAAGCTAGATTTCTTGTTCCGACTAACAATCAATCAAGATCCTACTAAACCACGCCTATTAAGCCACGCCTACCAAAACCACGGTCATTCAGTCATCGCGATTTCACAAGCTAGATTTTTTGTTCTGACTAACAATCAATCAAGATCCTACTAAACCACGCCTACTAAGCCACGCCTACTAAGTCACGGCTATTGATGCCACGCCTACCAAAACCACGGTCATTCAGTCATCGCGATTTCACAAGCTAGATTTTTTGTTCTGACTAACAATCAATCAAGATCCTACTAAGCCACGCCTGCTAAGCCACGCCTACTAAGTCACGGCTATTGATGCCACGCCTACCAAAACCACGGTCATTCAGTCATCGCGATTTCACAAGCTAGATTTTTTGTTCTGACTAACAATCAATCAAGACCCTACTAAGCCACGCCCACTAAGTCACGGCTATTGATGCCACGCCTACCAAAACCACGGTCATTCAGTCATCGCGATTTCACAAGCTAGATTTCTTGTTCCGACTAACAATCAATCAAGACCCTACTAAGCCACGCCTGCTAAGCCACGCCCACTAAGTCACGGCTATTGATGCCACGCCTACCAAAACCACGGTCATTCAGTCATCGCGATTTCACAAACTAGATTTTTTGTTCTGACTAACAATCAATCAAGATCCTACTAAACCACGCCTATTAAGCCACGCCTACCAAAACCACGGTCATTCAGTCATCGCGATTTCACAAGCTAGATTTTTTGTTCTGACTAACAATCAATCAAGATCCTACTAAACCACGCCTACTAAGCCACGCCCACTAAGTCACGGCTATTGATGCCACGCCTACCAAAACCACGGTCATTCAGTCATCGTGATTTCACAAGCTAGATTTTTTGTTCTGACTAACAATCAATCAAGATCCTACTAAACCACGCCTACTAAGCCACGCCCACTAAGTCACTGCTATTGATGCCACGCCTACCAAAACCACGGTCACTCATGTTACGATCCACTATGTATTGAGAATACAGGGTGGACCGGAAATCGTAGTAGAGCCAAGCAAGGGGTGATTCTACATGTAATAATAAATCGATAGATAAGGAATAACATTTTTTCGTTAGGCAGCTCGTTTTAGAGAAAATCGAGTTTAAAGTTTCGCCAGGTTCGCGTGCTTTAGAATATGCAGAAAGTAGAATTGGTTGATCATGGTCCGACGCGCAGTCGATTCCTATGCAATAGCACGTGTATTCCCTGCATTTTCAAACTCGATTTTCTCGAAAATGAGCATGCCAAACGAAAAAATGTTATTCTTTTCTTTCGACTTATTTTTGCATATAGAATCACCCCCTGCGTGGTTGTACTACGATTTCCGGCCCACCCTGTATTTATGCACACACGATTTTTATGTATACTTTATAAATTCCGATCGAAGAAAAGTTTCTTGTGAACACTTGTGAATACACATTGCCCTGTAGGGCATTGTCCCAGCTTCGTTGCAGCCGAGAGTACAGCAACCACACCTATTCAGGCCACTCTACACAAAGAGAGCAAGATAGATAGTCTTTGAAAGTTTGTTCTTTTTCAAGCGTCAGTCGTTCTTGAACACTTCTGCCCGTGGGAGCAATTCGAAGTGCTCCCCAAGCAAACATCGCCTGTTGCCTATTCCAGGAATAACGTTCTACCAACCAGCCACTTCTTTTCGCTTTTATTAACCGGGTCTCGTTAATTCCGTGAAATTGCCATGCGTGATACTTCGACGGTTGATCGGAGGAGCCGAAATGTCCAGTAACTTGCAAAATTCCGTCCGGTTTACGTTATTAATATTTTTTATTAGCCCGACTCGTTTATTAGCTTTACCGATCGAAGTCCGGCGCTCGACGTTGCTGTGTTTACTGTCGGGAGATATTGCAATATTATAAAAATGTAAAAAATTTCGTTGCTCTGAAATGTACGTAGTTAAATAACGTTTATTGACTCGGTTAGGTAACGATCGGGTAAACGTACATCACTCATTTTACTTAAAAAAAAAACTAATTGCAACTAATAGGAGACACATTCTCAAATAATATACGTCCCCATATTACATTAACACTGAGTCTGCAGACAGAGTTGGGCATTAATCGATTAAAATTTTAATCATGATTGATTGATTAATGTGTACGGTTAAAAAAAGAAATCGTCGAAAAATCGGCGATTGATTCAATGGATTGATGAAGTTAATCGTCAATCGTTGATTAAATGAAGAAATCGTCGAAAAATCGGCGACTGATTCAATCGATTGATTTAATCGTCAATCGTTGATGAAAAAAAGGAATCATCGAAAAATCGGATGATTTAATCGTTAATCGCAATTAACGACTAAAGTAGAAATTTAATCGTTAACCGCAATCAACGATTAATAAGTATTCAATCGTTAACCACAATTGACGACTAACCGAGGAGATTAAGTAGAAATTTAGTCGTAAATCGTTGTTTAAATTTTTGCCCAACCCTACCTGCAGAACACTAAAAATGACTAAAATAAATGTTGCTTTATAAAAATAATGGGAACGTGTCTGTCCAAGTTTTCGGTTATTTTTTATGATATGGAGCCAGAGAGAAATAAATTTAGATAGCTTAAAACGTATAATAAATTAAAAATATTAAACCCGTAAACCAGGCATGCACAACCGGACGATTTGGGAGCGTCCCGCTGCGGAGCTCTCGACTCGGCTCGTGAGCCGGGTCGGAGCTGGCTGACACACGTAGGCACACGCTCTCTAGTCTCGCGGGTGAGACTCACACACTTACCAGTCACGCTTAGTTGGTTCCCCTTCCATACGTCCGAGCTACGGCTCATGAACGGCTCTCGTGTCGCTTGCCAGCTTATGAGCCGCTCTGAGAGCTACGAGTTGTGCACCCCTGCCGTAAACCCACAAGCTCCCTAAATTTTTCGATTGTAAGGTGGTTAGGGAAAGTGATTGAAGGTGGAGGACGTCCTCCAGAGAATTAACTGTTTTAATTGGTTGATTTCCCCAAGCTCCCTAAATTCTTTAATTGTAAGATGGTTAAGAGAAATGATTTTGAGATCGTCGTCCATAGCGATTGAACAATGTCGCCCGCTGGTTTCAGGAAAACCATTTTCGGTGATAAACTGCACGCTGGCGAACCAGACGCACACCAGCGTGGAGGTGAAGTGTTTGGCGGGCTACGACGGAGGCCTGCCCCAGAAATTCATCTTGGAGGTGTACCACGGCGACGTTCAATCCTTGCCGAGCTTGCACCCAGTGTTCAACGTATCCAACACCGAAGAGCCGAGCTTCTTCCTGACGGGACTGGAGGCGACCGTTGAAGCAGGAGTGCACGTCGCGGTTTACGCGATTAACGCCAAGGGCCAAAGCAAGCCGGTCTACCTCCATGAGGTCACCTACCGAGATGCTGAGAAACGAACCGGTAAGTCATCCATTTCTTCATTCTTCCCATTTTTCCAGCGCCCTTCGAGCAATCTTCGTCAATCGGAATTCACCGAGATTAGCGGGAAGGTCTTCAATAGGGTGAACTTTACTTTACCGGACTCAAAATTAGTACCCTTTTCCTACGAATTATGATGTATTTGGTATGTAATCCAGTAGATTTTTACCCGGCGCGGATGCAGATCGAAGTTTCGATCCTCTAGGATCAATAGTTGAGGAGTTATGGTCGCTTAAAGTTGAGCTTTTTTCACAGGTTAGGGCGCCGCCATATTGGTTTGTACTGACGACCGCGAGCCGCTTACCTTGCCGCTACCCTCGACCTAATTCTAACCAACTCAGTAAGCGACGCGTGACCGTCACTACAAACCAAAATGGCGGCGCCCTTACCTGTCAAAAACACTACAGATTGCTCAACTTTAAGCAAGCATAACTCCTGAACCATTGATCCTACAGGATCGAAACTTCGATCTGCATCCGAGCCGGGCATAAATCTACTGGATTACATACCAAATACATCGTAATTCGTAGGAGGAAGGCAAAATTTTGAGTCCGGCAAAGTAAAGAGCAGCCCTTCAGTATTTTCTTAACACTTTCGGGACCGGTGTTAATATTTTTTAAATCATGATACACCTCGATAAAAATGCGAGGATCATAGCCACGACAATTCGAAGCCACTGTGGAAATATGAACGACGTCATTCTGAAACTTCTATAGGAAATCGGTATTTCCTCCACAGATTTGATCTCTTCATCGTTTCGATTTGTTACGCCAACAACTCTCGACCAAAAATTCGGAAAAAATTCTGTGATATACAGGGTGGGGCAATTACTATTAGCACCTCAGATATCTTCGAAACTGTAAGTTTCACAGAAATATTTGCTGAAATAAAATTGCACAGTACGAAGGGGGCCATCCGGTGGCGATAATAGTTTTTTTGCAGCTGGAGGTACTTCGGAAATTTGAAGGTCACCTTCATTTTTTTTAATGGAATGAGGTATTTTTTAATACATTAATTGATGCAGCTGGACATTCGTTATAAAAAAGTACTAACCTATGTATGTCGGAAAGTTAGTAGTTCAGGAGATATTTCAATTTAAATAACTCTAAAACACCATACAACATCTAAAACATCGTACTAAGACGTTACACAAGTAAGTGAACGCTAACGTCTTAGTACGACAGTAATGGTATTTTAGAGTTATTTAAATTGAAATATCTCCTGAACTACTAACTTTCCGACATACATAGGTTAGTACTTCTTTATAACGAATGTCCAGCTGCATCGATTGATGTATTAAAAAATACCTCATTCCATTAAAAAAAATGAAGGTGACCTTCAAATGTCCGAAGTACCTCCACCTGCAAAAAAACTATTATCACCGCCGGATGGCCCCCTTCGTACTGTGCAATTTTATTTCAGCAAATATTTCTGTGAAACTTATAGTTCCGAAGATATCTGAGGTGCTAATAATTATTGCCCCACCCTGTATATCCCAGTAAGGTGAAGTGCAATATGCATAGACAGCATGTTTTTCTATTTTAAATTGTATCACTTTAAATAAACAAAAACAATTTCTTAAGAGTTTTAACATACAGTTCAGAGTTTGTAAAGTAATTTAAAATAAAAAATCATTGTTTAGGTAAATATCTTAATTGTATTAACAAGAATAATTCAAACCTATAGTTGGACATATTAAATCCAATCTAAGCTAGTACCTGGACAGAAGTAAAGCCTACAGTAGCGGACAAAAATTTAAGACCGCTCTAAAGAAGACGATAACTTTTTAAATATTGTACTGTACAATTTGAACTTTTTTGGGAAACTAGAGCAATTAGTTTACTAAAGGATGTGAAAAGAAATTTTTTCAAAAATTGCAATTGATCGGAATTGTTGCAAAAATACTAAAAGTTGAATTTTTAACTTTTCCATGTGGGCCTATATTGAAAATTTAAAAAATACGTTTTGTAGATCTGTGTCAATTAAACATGTTCTGAAAATTTCGTCAAAATCGGTCGACGTTGCAATGAGCTACAAACGTTTAAAGATGGTAAAAATTGCAGGTTTTCGAGATTTTCGGCAATAAATCGTGAAAATCTGCAATTTTTACCATCCTTAAACGTTTGTAGATCTACAAAACGTATTTTTTATATTTTCAATATAGGCCCACATGAAAAACTTAAAAATTCAACTTTCAGTATTTTTCCAATAATTCCGATCAATTGCAATTTTTTAAAAAATTTCTTTTCACATCCTTTAGTAAACTAATTGCTCTAGTTTCCCAAAAATGTTCAAATTGTATAGTACAATATTAAAAAAGTTATCATCTTCTTTAGAGCGGTCTTAAATTTTTGTCCGCTACTGTATATCGGGACAAATTCAATTTACGAATTGATCGAGCGAACATAACCTAAAACGTTGGTTGGTGGCGCTGTTGCGCATGACGAATAGAAGATGCTTTGCGTAATATGTAGTATTCTTATCATAGATTATACTATTGTATTATTTAATCAAATATATATTTATTTCCATTTACTGTTTTAATAAAACTTGTCATAATACAACTTTTAAGGTTAGGTAGTAATACTGATAGATTTAAGATGTAAACATAAAGTATTATTAACGTCACAACCGGAATACATTTTCTACATACGTTATTCAAGCTAATAGAAGACTAATTATACGTACATGTAGTTAAATAATTTGCAAACAATGCGTTGATTTTATTCACAAACACGTGTCCGGCTTCAGGCGTAAGCACATTGCGTATAAGTTTAGAGTGGGACAGCTACTGTCATCGCGTCCCAGTATGGAGTACTTATATTTGAAAACAGTCATAATCTTGGACATCTAATATTTGGATTAATAATTATTATTTACGTTAAGTTTGATTGCCAATTTATTTTAAAATATCAATATTATTATGCGTGATAATTATTTTTTGTCTGAGGGCTTAAATTATATCTTTTTTTCTAACAAAAGTTCGAACTATAAATGCACACGATTCGCATGTAAATAGACTGTCTTGTATACTGTTTTCAGATGAACTTTGAATTCATTTTTAAATTTCAATTGATGTCTCAATGAAATAATATTCACACCTACTTGTAGCTAAGGCCTCAGAATATATAATATAATTATTTAATCTCTTAATTACTGATTTTACTATGAAAATTCAATTGTCCAGATTTAGGTATCACTTTTGGACTGTCCAGACTTAGGGCACTTCAGCTTACACCGTAATGTCCACGTTTCGTTCAGTTCCAATCGCAGCAGGGACATGAACGTGGCCTAACCAGAAGAGTAATAACGCGTGAAACGGTTGGCGGACACATCGGTTGATAAACCTCGGTGTCGTGGTCGTAGACGAGAGAAAAGTGTGCGCGAGAGAGATAGAGAGAAAGAGAGGGAGAGACACGGGCGTAAAAATGTAAACGATTTGTCGTGGTGAGCGGGTAGTGTGTCACTGGGTGACGTCGTGTGTACACGCGCGATCGTAAATATCAGCGTGGCGTGGAGTTTACAACGAGGTAAAACGGAGGGCACCAAATCAATTGTCAGTAAAGTGATTTACGGTCGCGGCGGCGTCTATCAATTTGCGAGGCGGGGGATGCGAGCGAGTAGAGCGAGCAGAGCGAGCGTGGGACGACGACGCGGGCGTAGTACATCGGCCTCGCCTAAGCGAGCCTAGGCGAGCCGGAGAGCCCTCGCCCTAGCCTTGCCAAAGCGCGAGCTACCAGCCGCCACGACTCCTCGTACATCAACTTCTCGACGTTCAAGAACAAACGACCATTACTTACCCCCACCTTCTACACCTGTCTCTTTCTCTCCACTTTCCCCACCCCTCTTTCTCTCTCCCTGTTTCTCCTTCCATTTATCCGGCTCTCGCAAAGGAAGGACCCCGGTTGTCCCACCTTGATTTTAACGAGCTTTTCGATTAGCTCGTCCCGCAAGTCCTGTCGATTTTTAAACCTTTAAATGAACCATTCGAACACTTACGTTTATTGCAGTTCTGTAATCTGTTTTTTGATACTTTGCTTTTTTATCGCGATATGAGAAATCGAAATTCTCCCTAAAAAAGGGCTTGAAATGAATGTTAAAAATCATGACCATTATTTTCATCGTAATTCCGACATATTATATTGGGCTGGCAAGAAAGTAATTGCGGTAGTTAAGGTGAAATAAAACCGAATTTCTTTATTCAAGCGATGAACTCTAATCCATAAAATATTTTCTTATTTATTCTCTTTTGCAATAAATTATCGAACAAAAGGGAAAATATCGTATTCATTAAAGTTCATTGCTTAAATAAAAAAATTGAGCTCTATTTCACCTTAAAATACCAAAATTACTTCCTTGCCAACCCAATAGTAATGTTTTTTCATAAATTACCTAGTGAAATCCTTTTAATCCTTCTATTTTGAATCTTTCGCTCGCCGCTGTACATTTGACATGTGAGATGAGAGATCTGTGATGCAGCACGGTTCAAGAGCTCGTTAAAATCGAGATCGGACAGTTGGGATCCTTCCCTTGTCAGACCCCATTTGATTATCTTCCAATTCGCCCTTCGGAAGAGAGAGTGAGAGGGAAAGAGGGGGGGTGGCTAGAGGGTGGGGCCTGAGAGAGTCACGGCTACTTACCATTAAAACTCCCCTCGTTGGAAGTCGATCGGTGAAACGACAGGTTCCCTAATGAACGGGCCGAAAGTCGATTAGCGCGTAATTAGGACATTAGCTGGAAACTCGCGGCATTTAAATACGCTGGCTTCTCTCGAACCTTCGCGCACCACCCCGAAACCCACCCTGAACCTTTGCGTTCTTCCGTGTCGCCTTTTCTATCTCGGCGGACGATCTGGAATTTCTGGGGCGCGGCGTATTTCGCATTTCTCGGCGAGAACAATCAAATCTGCGTTTCTTACAAAAATCAAATACATGCTGTCCTTTGAACAATTCATCCGAGCTACTTTTATTCGTATTTCTCAGAAGACAGCGGAGAAAACAAAATGTTGCTTCAAATGATCTCAGGAACCTCCCATTTCCGGATGTTGAAGGAATTTTGCGACACCCTGTAGTATTGGAGAGTGTACGGCACTTGATCGCATCTCTAGTTAAAAGCGACGCGAGGTCCCATTGTCCAGGATTCTCGAAGGAAACGGTTTCCAGGAGCGATCCGCGACGCTGCACCGGCTTGCAGTGGCGCAGGCCGGTCGCGGCCGCTGCCGTGCGACCTAAGTAGCGTGACGTACACACACAGAGAGCCGGAGAGGGAGAGAGAGATACTGGTAATGGGCGTGGTGCATTCGTCTCGGTGTGTTGTCTCGGGGGTGGCGATCCGTCTTGCTTACCAGCCCCGTCGCTGACACCACCCACTCGGGAGGGACGGGAGCGAGGGGTGGCACGGGAGGAACAGCCGGCATCCGTTTCGTAGCCGGTTAGGAACCCGCAGCCGGAAACCCAGCAACGACCTTGCCCGCTGGATCCCCCGAACCGTTGTTAATCTCTGGGCAATCGGTGCCGGTCACTGTATCGATCAACGGTCAGCCTAACGCGGCCCGTTTCGCCTTGAACGCGCGTTCCTCGTTCGATTAAACTCACGCGTGACACGTGATTTTTCATTCTGTCGCTTAGCCTACCCTCCTCTCGACTGCGAGCTACTTTTTTTCCGATCCGTAGAGAACCGCCCCTCTCCCACGGAGAACAACGTAGTCTTTCGTCTCCTCCGTGTCTCGAGGACGCGTCGAACTATGCAAACGAGAGGACGATTAGCGTCTGCTGCGTAACCAACACGTCGAATCCCGCTCGCGTCGTTATAGTCTTGCGCAATTGGTCACGCATTAATCGTCAAGCTGACGTCTCGATTTCCCGATTAATTGACGGGGCCAAGTGCCACGTGAGTTTTCCGCGGTCCGCGGCACTCGCGATTCTTGTCAACGCCCGTCCGCGAGTTATCGATTGCGACTGTTAATTGGAAAATTTGTATCGTGTCCTGTCGCAGTTACTAGATAGTTGTCAATAATTTTCATTCCACTCAGCAGATGTACGTTTCCACTTTTCGGTCCGTTTTTCTTACTCAAAGGGACAAGTAAAAATTTGGAAAATAATCAGACACGTAGCAGCTAAGGTGAAGTGCCCTAAGTCTGGACAGTCCAAAAGTGATACCTAAATCTGGACAATTGAATTTTCATAGTAAAATCAGTAATTAAGAGATTAAATAATTTTATTATATATTCTGAGGCCTTAGCTACAAGTAGGTGTGAATATTATTTCATTCAGACATCAATTGAAATTTAAAAATGAATTCAAAGTTCATCTGAAAACAGTATACAAAATAGTCTATTTACATGCGAATCATGTGCATTTATAGTTCGAACTTTCGTTAGAAAAAAAGATATAATTTAAGCCCTCAGACAAAAAATAATTATCACGCATAATAATATTGATATTTTAAAATAAATTGGCAATCCAACTTAACGTAAATAATAATTATTAATCCAAATATTAGATGTCCAAGATTAGGACTGTTTTCAAATATAAGTACTCCATACTGGGACGGGATGACAGTAGCTGTCCCACTCTAAGCTTATACGCAATGTGCTTACGCCTGAAGCCGGACACGTGTTTGTGAATAAAATCAACGCATTGTTTGCAAATTATTTAACTACATGTACGTATAATTAGTCTTCTATTAGCTTGAATAACGTATGTAGAAAATGTATTCCGGTTGTGACGTTAATAATACTTTATGTTTACATCTTAAATCTATCAGTATTACTACCTAACCTTAAAAGTTGTATTATGACAAGTTTTCTGAAAACAGTAAATGAAAATAAATATATATTTGGTTAAATAATACAATACTATAATCTATGATAAGAATAGTACATATTACGCAAAGCATCTTCTATTCGTCATGCGCAACAGCGCCACCAACCAACGTTTTAGGTTATGTTCGCTCGATCAACTCGTAAATTGAATTTGTCCCGATATAGGCTTTACTTCTGTCCAGGTACTAGCTTAGATTGGATTTAATATGTTCAACTGTAGGTTTGACTTATTCTTGTTAATACAATTAAGATATTAACCTAAACAATGATTGTTTTATTTTAAATTACTTTACAAACTCTGAACTGTATGTTAAAACTTTTAAGAAATTGATTTTGTTTATTTAAAGTGATAAAATTTAAAATAGAAAAACATGCTGTCCAGGCATAGGGCACTTCACTTGAATTGTAAGCATGACTGGTAAACACAGCGTTAGAGAAGAAGCTTAGTGGGTTCCCCTTCCATACGTCCGAGCTAGGTCACGGCTCTGAGAGCGCACGGAGCCGTTTGGGAGCACAAGAGCCGCTCTGAGAGCTAAGATCTGTGCATGCCTGCCATAGGGTAACGCGCCACTGAATACTAGTCAATTCTTCCTCGTCTTCATTTTGGCGATGAATGCATAAAGTCTATTAAGGTAGTACTCTAAGTGGCGGCGGAACGTAACAGATTCATTACTATTTTTTAATAAACAAGTAGAGACAAATAGAGGGTGTTTACCTACAGGTGGGAGAAAATTTAAGGGGTGGTTCTCGACGATAATATAAGACGAAAATGAAGAATAAAAAAATTGCGATTTCGGCCTCGTTATTAAGTTATTAACAGTTAAAAATCTGCCCAAAAGGAGGTGCACGTTGCGTAGGTAGGTTCAATGTCGTCCAACGATTTTTTAAACATTCTCACCTTGCTGGGGCCCCAAATGAGAACCAAGGTACATATGCATGCGTTTGTCACTTGATCCGAGACTGTCGCGCGCCTGTGTGACGTACGCAACGTGCACCGTTGTTGAAAAGTTGCTGCTTTTTGGGCAGATTTTTAACTGTTAATAACTTAATAACGAGGCCGAAATCGCAATTTTTTTATTCTTCATTTTCATCTTATATTATCGTCGAGAACCACAACCATCCCTTAAATTTTCTCCCACCTGTAGGTAAACACCCTGTATAAAACATCCTGAATTTGCGAAAGTGACTGGGGTCGTCGGACGATTAGACGAACGTTTATTTAACCACGGTTAATAAATGCTACCTACTCGTACCGATTAAGAGTCGTTATGGAAGGTGGGTCCTGGGCGTTGCTCAACAGTCGACCGCGTTCGGCTTAATTCCGGGGGCTGGTTCGCGGAGTTCGAAAGAGAAATCTGGGCGAATCGATTCGGCGGCGTGCACGACACGCTTCCCGGCAATCCCTGACGAGGCGGTATCGCGTCTGAGGTTGAGGCACGTCAGCTGCATCGACTTCTCAGAGTCGTATCAGATTAGAGAGGATCGTGGGATTTCCCGGAAGCGAGGAGAGGTGCGCGTAGTTCTTTGTTCCCGCGACTAGACGAGACGAGAGACGAGACAGGCTACGGTACTGTCCACGAAATCTTTTGCGGCCCGACTCGATTTCGGAAGCAACGATTCAACGTTATCGGTAGGTAGCGAGAAGCACGCCTCGGAGCCAGAGGATGAAACGTTCTCTCCGGGCTGATTCGATGGATCGAGGAATCGGTGTCGCGGTTTTGGGGGGGGGGCCGAGAAGGAGGAAGGCATAATTCGGATATCCGGGAACGGTAGTCGTCGCTCGCGCAAACTCCCCCGGGGCACGGAGAATAATTTTGGCAAAACCGATTGCCCGCGGGTATTCGAATTAAAGCGAAATCCTGAGAGAGAGAGAGAGAGAGGAGGGAAGAGTAGCAGAGGTCTGGGTCGCCTCTGCGTTAGATAAAGGGTTCCATCGACACTAGCGGAATTTCGGGAGCGGATCGCACGATAATTGAGATTAGGGTACCTGGCCTTAAGCCTTTCCGTGGCTGCGACGATCGGCCAATCCCCTCGATAAGCGTTTATTATGGACGAGATTCTCAAGATCCGCGAGTATATCGCCCGTTGCCTTCTCCTCTTCGTCTCTTCTCTGCCCTCTTCTATGCGTCCGTTCCTTCTCCCGTGACCCCGGAGCCCCTCTACAGGCCAATCCTCTTCGGGTCACGGAGATTGCGCCGGTAATTGCTCCTCGATTTCACCTACGTACACACGGCTTTCTATTGTTGCACATGAGAGCACGATCTCTCTCTCTCTCGTGTGTACACACGAGTATGGCTACGAGAGCGCGTGGAGCCGACAGATAGAGAGGGATGGAGATAGGGACGCTTCGCGCCGGCAATCACCGACCAACTCTCGAGACTGTTCCGGCTGATTGCAATTAAGAGGATACCAAACCGTCATCGACGTCGATACTTGACCGTTTCACATTAGCATCCGGAGAGCATCGTCTAGCTCGTAAAACGGATCAACCCTCCACTCGACCACGCGAGAAACGACCAGAGAAACGGACTTTCCCGAGCATGATCGATCTCCTTTTTCGAACGAACGTCGCGCAGTGAGCCGGAAACCCGTTTTTCCTGGCCAAATTTCAGGCAATTCTCGGTTCTCGGGCCAGGGTAGAGTGCCCCACGGGGCAATTTGGCCTCGGCTCGTTGGCCCCGGGAGCAAATCGAGTCGTTACATCGTACGCGATAACGATCGATAGGTCACGGGGGCCGGTTGTTTTGCGGGCAGGAAATTTCATTGAACGGTCCGCGAACCCTCGGGACAAGGGCGTTCGCGTTCCTTTTTGCCGAAGGCCGCTGGTTAACCCCTTTCTCGGGGCCGGTGCGTCGGAGGAATTTTTTTTCCGTTCGCTACGCAGCGGAACGAGCATCGAATTAAGGAAAGCAATTACAGATAATGGTCCCTACGGCACCCGCCGGCGGATCTGCGCGGATGTCGGGGGTGTAGAAGGGTGGGCGAAGAGGTGAAAGGGGACACGGTCGCGAGAGAAAGAAAGGAAGGAAGAAAGAGGGTCGGGAATCGGGAGAGACAGAGGTAACGGTAGGGAAGAACCCATCCACGAAAGATAGGAATGTACAGGGTGGTCATTAAGCGGCCTCCGCCTTCTCCGCCATCCCTTCCCACTCTCTTTCTCTCTGTTCAACCCGCGGTCTCGCTCTCCGTCGCTCGGCCGCTCGTCTTTTTGGACATTAAGCCGTTTCGCGTGCGGTAATTTTCCCCGGGTCATTTTTGCCGCTCTTCTTGCTCCGTCGTTAACTTCACTTAGCTCTGTTTACCCCCCGACGTCATTTTTCTCTGCCCCCGACCACGGTCGCCAAAGTCTGCTACGCAGCACGTTTCTCCCCCAACCCACGCCTCTGTCTGTCTGTTGCTCTTCCCTATCAAAACGTGGGAGTTTTCCCCTTGTCAACTTATTTCGTCGGAGGCCGAACTACCCCGCTTTCACCCCTTTAGCATAATTAGCGTCCTGGCCTCTCTACCTCGGACACTAACCGTTCGGTGCAATGTCTCACAAATTAGTCATCGTTCATACGTAATCTTGTTGATCATACATACGGTCGAATTAATGAGCAAAACGTTTATTAAATCAGAAAGACGCAAATCATCGTAACAGATTCATTTCAATCTTCCTTCCCAATCTTATTTCTTAAGACATGTCCGCTAATAAAGTCTTGTCGATTTGTAGGAGGACAGCGAATACCTTTGTCTCCTTATATAAAAAATGTAGAAAATTGTGTATGATTAAAAACAATGCAACGTTGATGAGGGCCGACTAGAAGTTAGCCCCCCACTTGTTAAATTAAATAATTTCGACTGTTGTGCTGAGTTGGGCTAAATTTGTGGGCTGAACTTTAGAAACCCCCCCCCCCTTCCTTTCGACATTTGATATACGTCATTCTATTCGTTTTGACATGCTGAACACAAAATGTGAGTGTCATTTTTGGCTGAAATGAATAGTTTTCGAGATATTCGTGAAAAACTGCAGTTACTACACATTGAATTTTGTGTATACGTGCACGTCCATGCTGTGCGTGTTAGGTTAGGTTAGGTTGGAGGGGCGGAGAGAGCCGGCCGTCAGGCCGGCCCGACTACGCATACGGAATTTCAGGAGTAGTCTATCAAAATTGAAAGACCCTGGTTTCTCTCTAATGTTTAGAAGCAAAATGTAAACAAACGCCGCGCCGGGACTGGTTTACGTTGCCGCAGAGCGTGGAGGAATACGAAAAATTCAATACAGTATTAGCGATAGTTTTTTGCGAATATCTCGAAAACTATTCATTTCAGCCAAAAATGACACTCACATTTTGTGTTCAGCATGTCAAAACGAATAGAATGACGTATGTCACATGTCGAAAGGAAGGGGGGGGTTTCTAAAGTCTTACCAATTTGTGCTACATTGTGCTTGAACATTACAGCTATAATATAAAAAATAAGACTAAGTATTGAGAAAAATCATTTTTTGAGTACTCCCCCACTTTTCATTTTTTTCAATTTTCCCAATTGTGCTAAATTGTGCTAAGATTTTGCTAAAGTATTACTTCATGAAAGTAATGGATAAAGAAATTATGGTAAATAATCGTTTTGGACATCTAATTAACGTTTAAGTTAGTAACAAAATCGATTTCTTGCAAAATTTTGAGGTCGTGGACAAATTTTGAGACCAGATTTGAAATCAGCGTGAAAAAATCTACGGGAAATGATATATAGCATGTTAAAAAAAAATTTTCTCCGCGCGTGGTACTGGAGAAACCACATTTTCTTGAAATTCTACATGTTTAACGAATTTTCTCAACGTTATAAAACGTTCGTACCATAATCTCCCTATTTTTCCATGTTCTGCAAAGTTTCAGCTTTCATTTAAAAATAATTTCATCGCTCTACCTCATTTCTATCGAAAGTTCTTTGATTTTGAATCGTGTTTGGTCCAAATTTTCCACTGTGGGCCGCGCGCGGCCAAAACTATTGTAGCGTTATTTCAAGGTTTAATGTTATATTATTATATGCCGTTGGATTCGTCTTGATACCAGTTAGAATATTATGAAGTAAAAAATATATGTTAATATTTAAAACATTGAGAACACCTTCATTTTTTATAAAAAAGTGATTTTTCTTTAACTTTTTGTATTGAAGTTTGTAGAAAAGTGAATACTGATTAACTTTCGTTGGAATAATTTCTTTGTCAGATCATCGGAAATATTTGAAAAATCTTGTTAACAATTATCACAATGCATACTATTCTCTAGATATCGCGGAAAAGTAGATAAGATTGAATTCTTCATAGGAATTATACGAAAACTAGTAATGGGAGGTTTTCGAGGTCTCTGACTGGCAAAGAGAAAACATATACATACATTGTAATTCCAAGCTGCTATGCAAGATTCAAGTGGAACTGCGTATCCAGGCGTCGAATAATCGCGGGCCCGTATTTGTTAAAATCCGTTTATAGTTCAAGATTGCGGGAGATTGCAGTTAAAATTTACATGATCTTCTTAGTAAATGTTCAAGCTTTCATATAAAACAGGTCCGATGCTTAGCGGTCTTAAACGTTTTTGTATAATTCTTTTCAAAGTTTGAAATGTCATTAATTTACGCTATTCGTGTATGGACTAAACAATGCTTAAAAATTGATTAAATATTTGAAATGCGCTTACTAACATATATAAAATCATCGTTAAAATCTATATTCTGATATTCGGTGATTGAAATCTAAAACGTTTTATTTTACTTTGAATTTTCTGACTTTGTCTTTAGAACGCTGTATCTCATCACAGAATTACCTAAAATGAATAATATTTTGGATTTGGGAGCTTTAAAAGATTGTTACTTTATAGGAAAGAATTGTTTTTCAATGTATTAAACTTGAAAAATTGAATTTTGGCCACGAAAACAGGGTCTCCAGACCACTGAGCGGCGGTAGCGTATTCAGAGTTGTCAGGCTGCCGCTGTACGTGGCGCGCTAATTTCTGCGAAGCACTAACTTCAAACACAGCTGCCGTAGGTAAAAAATTGTCGCAGCGAGTTCATGGGGCACTCAATCGAATCGGCAGAATCTCTTCCATCTGACGTTCGGATCATGGTATTACGACCATTTCTCGCCGTGATATAGCGAGTTAAAGGAAAAATGGAAATTGTGCATTTTTCAAGCATATTTTCAGAAACACCTGGTATATCGAAATGTTAATGAAATTGAAAAAACGAAAGAAGTGCCTTGAAGAGAAAGAAACGCTCTTCCCATTGCTTTCTTGCACGATAATTTTTTCGCTTCCTGGAGCCAGTTAAAGTTAAAAAGCCCATATTTACTTCAATGTTGAATAACTCGAATAAAAAAAATCGCACAATATTCAACAACCACACAATTTACACAGAAAAAAAATTTGTTGCTCTCGTTGTGACGTTCTGGCCCCAAGCAAAAGGGGGCCCCGAACACAAACCAAGATCCAAGAATCAAATTCTACTAAAAAATTTCAAACTCGAACTCTAATTTGGGAAGAAGTGCAAGAACGAACTCAATGTGGGTCGAGAGCGCGAGTTGAACACACCCGTCATCGTGCTACACTTCGCCCGAAATGATACAAATATAAAAGAATTTTTTTATAAAAAAAACATCCAGCGACGCTTCAGCAAAGATGGACTCGCATCTGGAGCCGATAATAATTTCAAATTTTTCCCTGCTGAAAACTCTGGCAGACGCGGCGCAGTAAACCGTCGATCCTCAAGAGATTTCCGATCGATCACCGGGCGATGGTCGACCGCGGACCGCGTGGTTTGGGGTGGGGGATGTAAAACAGGGATGAAATTATACGAAACACGGGGGTCATCGAACCGCGGCAGCCGAAATTGCCGATGGAGGGTGGTTCGTTTGGCCGGTAAACGCGCTGGCAAAATCGAATTCCGCGATTCCGGCTCGCAGGGCCGGAACGGGACCAGGGAACGGGAACGGGTCGCGGATCGTGACACGTTCGCATCGCACAAGTGCGCGCCGGGTCGCGCCGTGTCGCGCGGTTAACAGAGAAGCGACGACAGTTCGTTTGCAGCGATCTGGCGCGTGCCGTTTCGCGTGTTTACGCGTGTCGTTAGCGTAATCGAACCCCGGCGCGGCGCGGCGTCGCGCGTCGCCTCGGTGTAATTCATCGTGGGCGCAAGCGCCAACGCCGATACACGTCTGTCCTCCTCACCCGCGATTCCCGAAGCGGGTACCGAGCTCCGAACCGGCGTCGTACGTTACTTCAATTAAAGCCCGATCAAACCCGACGCGACGCGCGTTTCCGGTATATGTACGCCGCAATGAAACATCGCGGACGCTGACGCGCGACGTTATCGAACGATTCCGAGCGGAAGCGACGGTCATCGCGTAGCCGATCGATGTTTCCGGCGAACGATCTCCGCAACGATCCTGGAAAACGTTCTGTATCTTGCTCGTTCGGGTACTACGACTGGTTAATAATAATTTAATTATTATCTGTATACCATTTGGATCGGTTGCACCAGCTTGTTACATAAATCAGTAACTTATAACGGCGAAATCACTGTTGTTTATTCATGTCTCACTCTTCACCGAAGTCACCAGAATGAGACTTGCGTCCCCACTCTACCTTCCCCTTCTAGAAAGCTACTCCCCCACGCTTCTGCCACGGTCACGTGACGCTTTCCGTCTCTGTCGTGCTCGTGTCGCAATGTCACGTGACTAACCCGGTACTGGAATTTTTATTCTTCGATCTTCATTGAAAGTCGCAGTCTAGTCATAACAATTGAATGGTTATTTTAGTTTTAATTGATTGTATTTCCACAATCAACGCATACAATTTTTATTAGCCCAGTCAATGAATGCTCATAAGGGGGTCCCCTAGGGAGGCACGTAGGAGGTCCCCTTTTTCGGTTTTCCGCTTATATCTCGGAAACTATGCGTCCTAGCGATAAGACTATTCGATACAAAATGAAGGCTGACAAAATGTGCCACATGATTGATTCAATTCAGTTTTTCGCTATCACGCATAGTTTCCGAGATATCCGCGCTCAAAGTACACTAATTGTGCTGAAAAATTTCTTTTTCACAATTAGTGAACTTCGAGCGCGGATATCTCGGAAACTATGCGAGATAGCGAGAAGCTGAATCGAGTCAATCTTATGGCACATTTTGTCAGCTTCAATTTTGTATGGAGTACTCTTATCGCTAGGATGCATAGTTTCCGAGATATAAGTGGAAAACCGAAAAAGGGGACTTTCTACGTGCCCCCCTTGTTTGCTTGTTTTACGTCGCTTCTTCAACTGTTATGGTGATTAAGCGACGGGACCTACAGTTTAAGGTGGTTTAAGTTTAAGTTTAACGTGCGCCCCTGCACCCCGCTCTAGGAGCGGGGTCTTTTAGTATGTTTACCTCCTAACTAGTCCAAACAAAGACCCAAAGCTAAAAATTGTGTTCCTTCCATTTCCCTCTACAACTTTTCGTTGACTTAGCTATATAGAGTATTAAAATCCACTATCTAGTCACGATTGTTGAGCGTTTATGTTGTCTTGAATTAATTGCGTGTGTTGTAATTGAGCAGACAATATTTCTCTGGCAACAACCGGATGACTGACGCAACCGCTGTCGAATGACTCCAAGCCGAATCAATTACCGATTTGTAACAGATCGCGGCAGGGCCATCGCGGGGGGATGAGGGCAATGAAGATCGCTAGACTCTCCGTCGTACACTCTCCTAAGCCCGGACAATGTCTCGTAAAAGTTGCAATGGAAGTTTAATCGAGTTCCACGCGAAGAAACGTCTGGCGCCGGAGTACTAAAGATAAACCGGTCCTTGGGCCGTCGATCCTCGGGGCAGGATCCCTTTCTCGGGCCGAGTCAGCCGAGGATCCCGAACTCGAGTTCATCGAAGTTTAGATCGCTAATCGGTCTTAGCGCGGGGAAAAAACGTGATCCGCGAGGGTAGTCGTGGTGCGAGGCGCAGGCTTTGCGAACTTCCTAAACGGTCGATGCGGTCGCGTTCGTCGCGGCGCGCAGTAAAAATTTCGTGGTTTTTCGGCGTGTTGGTCCGCCGATGGGAGAACGGAGGATTTGCCCGCGACGAAAGTCGTCGAAGGATCTCCCGAGCCAGCGAGCCTTTGGCAAACGTTCCCTAATCCCCCCGGTCATCCGGCAAATGCTGGAATTTACCGGGAGGACCTTGGCCGAACGTTAGGCGAACGTTTCCCCCCGCGAAACGGGAAAGTCGGCTCGTCTCGGATCGGTTAGGCTACTATACCCTGGTTGCTGGCTACGTATATCCGGTCCCCGGCTAAGACGGAGATTCGGTGTCACGTGGTCGGCTAAGTCACCAAAAAGCCCAGCTTAGCCGAAGCCAGATCTAACTTCGGCTCACCTGGATTAATTCGAACGTAAGGCTAACCCCGAATCGATGTTACCCCCTGTCCATCCCACGGGCTAAGACGACTTACGTTCCGGCAGCCGTTTTCAATTAATGAAACGCTCACGCGAGAGGTCTCTCTTTTCCAGTGCTGTACCCCGGTGATCGATCGATCTCGCCGCGGATTAGACGGGACTCGCCGCCCGAGAATTACTTCCTCGACCCTGGACCCGAGATATTAAAAGGGCTCTCTCTCCCTCTACCTCTCCCACTCCTTCCCTCTGTAGTCCGTTTCTCAGATATTGCTGTCAGTCGCTGTCCCAACGAGACTATCGTCTGCTACAAACTTTATGCTGAATCGTACATTTTTCATTCCGCAGCGGCTTCGGCTCTGTACAACTCGTTTTGCCGTTCGATTTGGATACATTTGTATCATAGACCTATCCAGAAAGATTCTTTATTATTAGCGGTGTTGTTTCTTCTTTATCTTTATATAAGATAAAAGTGTCCACCTAAATTACAACAAACTGGAGCAAAATAGCAAATTATTTTCTTTCTTAATGTGTTTAGTAGATTGAAAATAATATAACAATTCTTCCAATGTTTTTACTGTGTACAATTACAGTTATTCTTACATAATCCCCATAAAATCCGCTGTTTATTGATGTGTAATACGTCGGTAATGTTATTGATCTAAACTGCGGATTTTAGGCATTTAGGAGTTATTCAGAACTTATCCAAAATGAGTAGCGGAAGCTCGAAACAGTACATACATTAGAAGATCAATGTTTATTTTGCTCCAGTTTGTTACAAATTGAGGTAGAACATTTTTATTTTTGCACCAGTTTGTTACAACCGAGGCATAGAATTTTTATTTTGATCCAATTTGTTACAAATTGAGGTAGAAAATTTTTATTCTGCTCCAATTTGTTACAACAGAGGTATAGAATTTTTATTTTCCTCACTTTGTCACAACCGACATATAGAATTTTTATTTTGCTCCAGTTTGTTATAAATTGAGGTAGAAAATTTTTATTTTGCTTCAGTTTGTTACAGCCGAGGCATAGAATTTTCATTTTGCTCCAGTTTCTTACAACCGAGGCATAGAATTTTTATTTTGCTCCAATTTGTTACAAATTGAGGTAAAAAATTTCTATTTTACTCCAGTTTGTTACAACCGAGGTATAGAATTTTTATTTTGATCCAATTTGTTACAAATTGAGGTAGAAAATTTTTATTCTGCTCCAATTTGTTAGAAATTGAGGTAGAAAATTTCTATTTTACTCCAGTTTGTTACAACAGAGGTATAGAATTTTTATTTTGCTCCACTTTGTCACAACCGACATATAGAATTTTTATTCTGCTCCAATTTGTTAGAAATTGAGGTAGAAAATTTTTATTTTGTTCCAATTTGTTACAACCGAGACATAGAATTTTTATTTTGCTCCAGTTTGTTACAAATGTGGCATAGAATTTTTATTTTGCTCCAGTTTGTTACAAATGTGGCATAGAATTTTTATTTTGCTCCAGTTTGTTACAAATTGAGGTAGAACATTTTTATTTTGCTCCAGTTTGTTACAAATTGAGGTAGAAAATTTCTATTTTAAACCAGTTTGTTACAACAGAGGTATAGAATTTTTATTTTCCTCCACTTTGTCACAACCGACACATAGAATTTTTATTTTGCTGCAGTTTGTTACAAATTGAGGTAGACAATTTTTATTTTGCTCCAGTTTGTTACAACCGAGGTATAGAATTTTCATTTTGCTCCAGTTTCTTACAACCGAGGCATAGAATTTTTATTTTGCTCCAATTTGTTACAAATTGAGGTAGAAAATTTTTATTTTGCTCCAATTTGTTAAAACCGAGACACAGAATTTTTATTTTGCTCCAGTTTCTTACAACCGAGGCATAGAATTTTTATTTTGCTCCAATTTGTTACAAATTGAGGTAGAAAATTTCTACTTTGCTCCTGTTTGTTACAACCGAGGCATAGAATTTTTATTTTGATCCAATTTGCTACAAATTGAGGTAGAAAATTTTTATTCTGCTCCAATTTGTTACAAATTGAGGTAGAAAATTTCTATTTTACTCCAGTTTGTTACAACAGAGGTATAAAATTTTTTATTTTGCTCCACTTTGTCACAACCGACATATAGAATTTTTATTTTGCTCCAGTTTGTTACAAATTGAGGTAGAAAATTTTTATTTTGGTCCAGTTTGTTACAACCGAGACATAGAATTTTTATTTTGCTCCAGTTTGTTACAAATGTGGCATAGAATTTTTATTTTGCTCCAGTTTTTTACAAATTGAGGTAAAAAATTTCTATTTTACTCCAGTTTGTTACAACCGAGGTATAGAATTTTTATTTTGATCCAATTTGTTACAAATTGAGGTAGAAAATTTTTATTCTGCTCCAATTTGTTAGAAATTGTGCTAGAAAATTTTTATTCTACTCCAATTTGTTACACCTGAGGTACAGAATTTTTATTTTTCTCCAGTTTGTTACAAACGAGGCATAGAATTTTTATTTTGCTCCAGTTTGTTACAACCGAGGTATAGAATTATTATTTTGCACTAGTTTGTTACATCTGACGTACAGAATATGGTTAGTTCACCTTAATAGGTGGGTTCGCTGTTAAGGACGTTCAATAGTTCTCTCTGCCTCTTGTTCTTTACGCGTTGTCCTGTTCTACTGAAGCTTTAGTGTCCCCTCGCCAGAAATTCTTTAAATTGTACATGGGGTTAGCTAGTATGTGAACTAAAAAGAGGAGGCATTATGCATTATACAGGATACTCGATGCTGTAAATATTTTAACCGGTGATTCTACGAGGTATCTATACCGGGGGATGATTCTACACCGTCTTATTTTAGCTTGAGAATCAGCCCGTTGAAATATTAACCGTTCGTAGTCGAACACTCTGCGCGGGCATACAATTTTCAAAAAATTCATGCATATATGCTGCACCCGAGCGAGGCAAATAAATAAATTATTATATGTTGTAAGCACGCCAGGCATACTTCTGCAAATGTCATGCAAATACTTCTGCTAAATATCAAGTTAGAAAGTAATACCTTCCGCGTATTGACACCCATAGATGAATAATTGGAGTCTCACATTTGGTAGGTGTGATTCGAATAAATACAAAGATTGACAGAATTTAAGATCATCAATAATTTTGAACCTATGAAACATATTAAGAAAACAAATCAATTTCCATTTCGCTCCTGCTCGTTGCAATTCTCGTAAAAAATTTTGATTTTGCATAAAGATGCCTACTTATAACTACACTGCGGGTCTTTATGCATTTACGAAGAAATTGGTTGGGTGAAATATAAAACAATAAAGGATTAGAAAAAATTTAAGAATATCGTGATGTTGTCTTTACTGTAACAAAGTCATTAAGGGATGAAGTCAATTTTTATTTTATTCCTGCTTCCCACAATCGATGCAGAACATTTTTATGTTGCATAAAGATCCGCAGTTCTCACATTTTACAAGAGGATCCATTTAACGGAATATATCAAGAAGGGCGACTATCGCGAAAATATTCTTGTAGCCGAGTTTAAATAAAAATAGACACGAAATACGAGACAAAATAAGCTCGGCGTCTGCCGTGTTAAAAGAAAATTGGAGCACGATCGAAATGTTAAGGAACCCTATGTAGGTCGCCTATATTCGAAGCGTTAAAGATAACGGGACACTGATTAGCAAGCGCATCGGCGAAGGCTCCAGGATTCATCCGTTTTGATCGCCGGATATCCCGTAAGAGCTGTCTCGGAGCAAGAACAATCGCTTATCGCGTTGTTCAGCTTGGAAGATCGGCCCGTGCGATGAATCTTTTCTCGGGGAATCGTTCCGCGGCGGAAGACGGTCGCGAGAGGCTGCTTTAAATTCCATTAAAGCGACAGGAGCTAGCGGAGATCCCGTCGGATGTGAAACGATTATTATCGCGGAACGGGAGCAAGCAAGAGAAAGAGAAAGAGAGAGAGGGTGAGTCACACCGCTAATACCTTAAGAAATATTCTCTGTGACGCGTAATATATTCCGGGTGTAGATTATACCGTCGCGCGGAGACTAGTTATCCGGCAATTCAACCGGTGCGGTGCGGAACGTGGAAACTCCTCAAACGGTTTGGCCAGCGGCGCTAGTGGCCGAAACCAAGCCCTCTAACCGGTGCGACGAACCGAGCCGAGCCGAGCCGTTGCCTAACCGGAAGTATCATAACGACCCATTCTCGAGTGCCCTAAGCCCGTCTCTAAATACTGTCCGGAATTAAGCGAAAACGGTTGGTCGTGATTACAGGACCAACCTCGACCCGGCCACCGCCACGCCGCCTTTGAACCAGCAATCTTTCCGTGGACTCCGACATAATACCGTGGGACCGTTCTCGTCCGGCCGGTTACGTTCGCCGCTCGGGGAAACCCATTTGTTTGAACGCTGCCGTGGATGGGATGCTTTACCTCTTACCCCCCACACCCCCCACACCCTCCTACCTTCACCCTTAAACGCAACGGCCCCGAGTGCTCGCCTAAATGATCACTACCACCCCCTTACGTGTTAACGCTGCGTTTCTGTACAATGTTTTCCTGCAACCAGTCAAATTAAGGATGTTCTGGAGGTACAATGGGAGACAAAAGTACAGGAAATTCGAAATCCATCAATATATTGGCAATGAAAGCCATTCATGAGTATATTTTGCATTAAACTTTTGCGATTACTGTACCCTCCGTAGATATATTCAGTGGTCTACACTTGTCACGTTTCCATGCTAGTAACAGAAAACATGATAAATTTGACGTTTTGTAACAGTTTATCATTTTTTTGCTCTGTAACTGTTTAGTGAATCCTAATAAATTTTGAACATAATTAATTACATAATTTTTACTACATATAAGAAAAGACTGGAGTTTCTAGTTGCGTTTTTTCAAGGTTTTAATAGGGTTTGAAGTGGAATTTTATGAATTCTCCATAAGAAGACGTGTTAAAATGTGCAAACTTTAACTTGCTATAATTCTTAAACGGTGCAGTGAATCGAATCCAAACTTTGGTAATTGCATTAATTTAGTAAGAATTATATTTTGTCAAATTTTCAAAAATTTTGTTGCGTTTTTATATATCTCCAGAACATCCTTAAGGTGAAGTGCCTTTGCCTGGACAGCACGTTTTTCTATTTTAAATTTTATCACTTTAAATAAACAAAAACAATTTCTTAAGAGTTTTAACATACACTTCAGAGTTTGTAAAGTAATTTAAAATAAAAAATCATTGTTTAGGTTAATATCTTAATTGTATTAACAAGAATAAGTCAAACCTACAGTTGGACATATTAAATCCAATCTAAGCTAGTACCTGGACAGAAGTAAAGCCTATATCGGGACAAATTCAATTTACGAGTTGATCGAGCGAACATAACCTAAAACGTTGGTTGGTGGCGCTGTTGCGCATGACGAATAGAAGATGCTGTGCGTAATATGTAGTATTCTTATCATAGATTATAGTATTGTATTATTTAACCAAATATATATTTATTTTCATTTACTGTTTTAATAACACTTGTCATAATACAACTTTTAAGGTTAGGTAGTAATACTGATAGATTTAAGATGTAAACATAAAGTATTATTAACGTCACAAACGGAATACATTTTCTACATACGTTATTCAAGCTAATAGAAGACTAATTATACGTACATGTAGTTAAATAATTTGCAAACAATGGGTTGATTTTATTCACAAACACGTGTCCGGCTTCAGGCGTAAGCACATTGCGTATAAGCTTAGAGTGGGACAGCTACTGTCATCGCGTCCCAGTATGGAGTACTTATATTTGAAAACAGTCCTAATCTTGGACATCTAATATTTGGATTAATAATTATTATTTACGTTAAGTTTGATTGCCAATTTATTTTGAAATATCAATATTATTATGCGTGATAATTATTTTTTGTCTGAGGGCTTAAATTACATCTTTTTTTCTAACAAAAGTTCGAACTATAAATGCACATGATTCGCATGTAAATAGACTATTTTGTATACTGTTTTCAGATGAACTTTGAATTCATTTTTAAATTTCAATTGATGTCTCAATGAAATAATATTCACACCTACTTGTAGCTAAGGCCTCAGAATATATAATATAATTATTTAATCTCTTAATTACCGATTTTACTATGAAAATTCAATTGTCCAGATTTTGGTATCACTTTTGGACTGTCCAGACTTAGGGCACTTCTCCTTAGCTCTGCAGCGAATTCAAACCTCCCCAAAAGTGTTACAAAATTTGTCTCCTAAATAAAACTTCCACAGATTTGAAGAGTTCTTTACAACGACTCCTTAAAAATTCAACTACAATTTTTATTCACTGTTTTATGGAGCATAATGAGAATCCAGCGACACACCTCTCATTCAAAGCCCCGATAAAAAAATCGTACACCAATTTTTAAGGCGTTCTCGTAAAGAGGAAGCTTCCATCTTTAAATCCATTGTGCTTTCGATTACGAAAAGAAATTTTCAAAGCTTCCACAGACGTTTGAATGTATAGCATTTTCGAGAGAAAACGTTTTCTACATCATAGAAAAAAGCCTAGAATTAAATTAATGATGGATTATGAAACTAGAGCTTCCTAGTTTTCAAACGAGTCCTTTATTGTCGCACCAGCAGTCTTTACGAAATGATCACAGTTTAAATGTGGATCAAATGAATCCCTGGGCCATGAGAATTGTTCAGCAATGTGTCTAGCTCTTTGTACACGGAGATTGTTTTTAGATCGCTCAGCAATAACTCGAGCGAAACTTTTCAATCCTGTACGCTGTTATAATCTATCTTTGCCTTCCTTTTAAAAATTGCATATCTCGTACGTGCACGTTTTCCATTTCGAATGTTGTTTTCATTTCTGCCTGCTACATAGGGGAAATGTTCCGAGGAAACAAATATTCTGGAATTGTTTGCGGTGTTTTCGTGCTCGAAGCGTGTGTCTTGCAAGGATTTAACCTGTACCAAGAGAATTTCATAAAAATTCATCTCGGAGACAAGAGTTAAATTAAATATCTTCTTACGAAGTTGTTGGTTTTAATTTTTATCAAACTGAAGTATTAACGTATCCAAAAACCAAATATGTATTCATATTCGTTCATAACCGGCTTAATGAAACTTTCATTTCCCATGCATTTAATTAACCCTTTGCACTCGACTGTCCCCTGTAAGAGGACATCCTATATCTGGCTGGCAATTTGAATGTCCCGTTTGAGAGGACATGATAAGATCTCTGGTGTTTGGTAGGTCCACGATCTAAAATTCTCGTTTCAATGTCCGTGCTTTACGTGACAAAACTTGTTCCTCACTTTTGCTTCATGAAACAGTGAAAGAAAATCAAAGATCAATTTTCAAAGTGTCGGTGTAAATAGGAGGCTTCAATCTTCAGATCTGTGGAAGTTTTATTTAGAAATTTTTCGAAGTTTTTGGAGACTTACATCATGTAAAAATATCTTGGAGGAAAATAAAAAACAAAGCAGGAATGACATTTATAAAATTCAAAAAGGAGCATATTACGAAATAAAGGGAGATTAAAGTAATGTCAATTGTATTTCGATATTTCTTGAAGATCATACGAATAACATAAATAATAAAACATTATGGAAAACAGAAAAATCAATTCTCTTTTACAAACAGTATTTGCATATATAGGTGTTCGTACTTAAACGGACCTCCCTGCATCGTCGTTGGCACTTTTCGCAAGCGTTGTGAACGACGATATATCACAAAATATTTTCTTGCCAACAATAAATGGTACTCGCATAAATAAAGTTATTTGATAAAAAAAAACTAATCTATTTATGCATAAGAAAAAACATCCAAAGAGCCGCATGTGGCTCGCGAGCCGCAGGTTGCCGACCCCTGGCCTAGACTTATGGTGTTGTACGATTTGTAAATACATTTCGGATCATTCATGAATATGATTCGGATTAACCGGTCAGAGGTCTCACAGTCCGAAAAATAGGCGACAAGTCGAGGACCGCGTCGGGGTGGTTGCTTCGGAGTGGGGGTTGAGCAACTATCTAGCTGATTTAGGGGAACACCGTGTCTGGGCGTCGTGAAACGCGCCGCGTCGAATATATTTCCCCGTTGTTCCAGCGGGAAGAGGCTCCCGGTGCAACTTTAACGAGAAACCGTCGCCGCTTTCGAAGAATATACGGTCGCGAGCGACGGTGACGGGGGCCCGCGCGCAGCTAAATCGCGGTAATTAATCGGAGAATTATCGTTACAACGTGCCAGCTAACGGCGCGGTGTCTGCCGGAGCGTGTTCCTGCGCCGCTAGCATCATCGAGATTATTTGTATCGGTAATATCGCCCGTGCAAATTTATCGCGCTCTTATTGCCGGCACGTCGCATCGCGCACGCCGTTGCGCACGCCGCGCCGCTGCGCGCCTCTGCTGTCTTTCCCGGAATTATTATCATCTCTCGGGCGTCCCCTCCCTCTCCCTACGCCCTAGGGACACGGTACCCGCTCCAATAAATCTATCTATCCATCTAGCTTCCCGACTAAAACCGTCTTGACTCGCTCACGCTGCGCGTTGCGACGGGACGCGACGCGGTGCTTTTACGAGGAACTTTTACGCCCATCTCGAGGACTTTCCTGTCACTCACGGGCCGCGCGTCTCATATATTCCGCCGACGGTTCTCCAGACCCCCTAGCTAGATCTTCCTGTACGATCCGCCGCGTGGATCCTCGCGAGGGTGTCTGCCACGATAGCGAGCAACACCCGCCCGATAAAACATGAGATTCGTTCCAGAGATGTTCCTCGTGTTTCCCTCGACGTGTTCTCCGCCGTGTTTTCGGATTTCGGTAACACTCGGGACCCACGAGCTCGGAAAGCTCGTTTGTTGCCGAAATTAAGGGGGATTCTCGCGTAAAGAGGAAAAATAAGCAGATGCGTATTGCCGAGCGCTCACAAGAAAGTCCGTGGCAGGAATGCGGTGACGTAGGCGAGAATGCGCGCCAAATTGGTTAGGTTAGGCGCCTTCTATTGGCCGAAGCATAAGGTGAAGTGCCCTAAGTCTGGAATGTCCAAAAGTGATACCTAAATCTGGACAATTGAATTTTCATAGTAAAATCGGTAATTAAGAGATTAAATAATTATATTATATATTCTGGGATTCATTTGATCCATATTTAAACTGTGATCATTTCGTAAATACTGCTGGGGCGACAATAAGGAACTCGTTTGAAAACTAGGAAGCTCTAGTTTCATAATCCGTCATTAATTTAATTCTAAGCTTTTTTCTATGATGTAGAAAACGATTTCTCTCGAGAATGCTATACATTCAAACGTCTGTGGAAGCTTTGAAAATTTCTTTTCGTAATCGAAAGCACAATGGATTTAAAGATTGAAGCTTCCTCTTTACGAGAACGCCTTAAAAATTGGTGTACGATTTTTTTATCGAGCTCTGAATGAGAGGTGTGCCTCTGGTTCCTCATTATGCTCCATAAAAAAAATAAAAATCGTAGTTGAATTTTTAAGGAGTCGTTGTAAAGATCTCTTCAAATCTGTGGAAGTTTTATTTAGGAGAAAATTTTGTAACGCTTTTGGGGAGGTTTGAATTCGCTGCAGAGCTAAGGTGAAGTGCCCTAAGTCTGGACAGTCCAAAAGTGATACCTAAATCTGGACAATTGAATTTTCATAGTAAAATCGGTAATTAAGAGATTAAATAATTATATTATATATTCTGAGGCCTTAGCTACAAGTAGGTGTGAATATTATTTCATTAAGACATCAATTGAAATTTAAAAATGAATTCAACGTTCATCTGAAAACAGTATACAAAATAGTCTATTTACATGCGAATCATGTGCATTTATAGTTCGAACTTTTGTTAGAAAAAAAGATATAATTTAAGCCCTGAGATAAAAAATAATTATCACGCATAATAATATTGATATTTCAAAATAAATTGGCAATCAAACTTAACGTAAATAATAATTATTAATCTAAATATTAGATGTCCAAGATTAGGACTGTTTTCAAATATAAGTACTCCATACTGGGACGCGATGACAGTAGCTGTCCCACTCTAAGCTTATACGCAATGTGCTTACGCCTGAAGCCGGACACGTGTTTGTGAATAAAATCAACGCATTGTTTGCAAATTATTTAACTACATGTACGTATAATTAGTCTTCTATTAGCTTGAATAACGTATGTAGCAAATGTATTCCGGTTGTGACGTTAATAATACTTTATGTTTACATCTTAAATCTATCAGTATTACTACCTAACCTTAAAAGTTGTATTATGACAAGTTTTATTAAAACAGTAAATGAAAATAAATATATATTTGGTTAAATAATACAATACTATAATCTATGATAAGAATACTACATATTACGCAAAGCATCTTCTATTCGTCATGCGCAACAGCGCCACCAACCAACGTTTTAGGTTATGTTCGCTCGATCAACTCGTAAATTGAATTTGTCCCGATATAGGCTTTACTTCTGTCCAGGTACTAACTTAGATTGGATTTAATATGTCCAACTATAGGTTTGAATTATTCTTGTTAGTACAATTAAGATATTAACCTAAACAATGATTTTTTTATTTTAAATTACTTTACAAACTCTGAAATATATGTTAAAAGTGTTAAGAAATTGTTTTTGTTTATTTAAAGTGATAAAATTTAAAATAGAAAAACATGCTGTCCAGGCATAGGGCACTTCACCTTTCACCCCTCTTGCCTCTGTGCCGTCCCGGGGACTTTCTTATGAGCGCCCAACAATACACATTTGTTTTCTAGCGTTTAGATAAAACTGTACCTATAAAATATTAAGCAACGAGGACGATAGTAGGTTTGAAATAGAACAGTTCGATGAGATAAATCGGAATTAACGCGTGGTCGGAGACCTGGCGTTGCCTTCGGAATTGGTTAGATTTGTCGGAGCTTGTTGGACCGTTGTTGAGAAGAGGATTCCGGGGACCTTTCGGTGGTGGCTCGTCAGATTTTCAAGTTTTCACTAGCTCCTGCGGCTAGGCGAGATTGCTCGACAAGGCCGGCTGGGAATTAGAGCGAGAATCGGACGTACGCGCGGCGCGTGTTCGCGTACATACAGCATACAGTGTATATAGCCATCGTCCTGTGTACGCGTCCTGCATAATACAGGTGTGTTTATGTATGTATGTAAATAGATTGCGGTCAGGCGGCTGTGTGCGTGTACTTAGACGCGGCAAGGTATTTCGCTGGGACGCGTAATGCCCATAAAACCCAGGGTTTAATCAGCCACCCTAGGCACTGGTGCCCTTGCTTCCTGCCTTCTCCTACCCCCTTCCCACCTTCCCACGCTGCTCCACACCTATATCGTCCCCTGTTCCGTCCCGTTCCCGTTCCGTGTCTGGCCGTAATCTGAGGAACGTTCGGCGGCACGCGCGCCATTACGCTCGGCGTGTGCCTTACAACACGCCGAGCGGATCCTAGCTGAAAGCTGGCTCGCCTGGATCCTTATTGAAACTGAGCACCATACTCCATGGCCCTCGCCTTGACACGCGGTGTCAAGGGCAATTTGCGCGAACACTCGATGCGAGCCGCACGCACTTCCTCCTATCAACGTCCTTCGGCTGTTTGGCAGCCTGTTGGAACTGTTCGAAGTAGCGACTATGTACAGGTCGTTGTATACAGCACTTCTCTATATTTTTTTTTATTGAGAACTTAAGTGGAACTCACCATAGGGGGTTATAAAGCTATATGTATACATTAGGATTAACGTAACGTCTGATATACATTTGATTGATATGACATCTTACAGTTATACATTAGTAGTGTAGGTACAGTAGAATATTAGGCAATAAGTACATAGAATGCGTAACAGAAGTACACTAACGAGTATAACTGGATCAACACACTTTAAATCGGAATAACTTTTTTATAAATGGACCAAGCGACTCCAATTTCTCTGTAAGGCTAGAAGAATTAGTTTAGTAAATTACTAGTTTAGTCTAAATTTTAGAAATAGTGTAAAAAATATTTTGAAAAAATGCATTTAATCAGAATAGCAAAAACAATAGTAAAAATTGATTTGTACAACTTTTTTTGCGGGGCCAATAACGTTAATTTAAAAGATGTGTTTGGTAAACTCGTATAAATTATATGCCCTCTGGAAATTTCATTGAGATTGGTTAATTGGTTTACGAGTTATAAACGATCAAAAGTGGTAAAAATTGCAGTTTTTTAAGATTTGTTGCCTTTTACACTTTTGATCGTTTATAACTCGTAAACCAATTTACCAATTTCAATAAAATTTTCAGAGCGTATATAATTTATACGAGTTGACCAAACACATCTTTTAAATTTTCGTTGTTGGACCATCTAAAAAAGTTGTACAAATCAATTTTAAGTATTGTTTTTTACGATTCCGTCCAAATGCATTTTTTCAACTTATTTATTAGACGTCATTTACTAAACTAATTCGTCTAGCCTTACAAAACGCAAAAGAAGAATATGTTTAAATTTTTCGACATTATAAAGTTGATTTTCGAGGTTGAAAAAATTATTTTGTAATAGCCCAATCCATTCCGAATAAAACAAAAAAAAATTTTGCTCAATCGGACAAACGGTTCTTGAGATAAAAATTCGTAGGTGAGGCCCGTTTTCGCCGAAATGGGTAAAAATTGAAAAATTTGAAGGCCTGCCATTTCTAAAAAAATTCGAAACCGGCAAAATGATGACTTAAACCCCCCCTAATTTCACATGGACTACAACATATTTCATTTAGAACAAAATCGGCGATGGTGCCTGCAAAAAATGGACGATTCGGCATGGAATGACCCTTGTACGATTCGTAACAAACTATTGACTCGAGTGACTCGTTGCACAGTGGTCTGGAGACATAATTGATTCAATGTCCCCTCGTCTGGCGACACTGCGCGGCAGTGAGTTTGTCAATTCTTAATTATTCTAACTAAAAATGTGCTTCTTTCATACCAAACCTGCCCAGCCAATTAAAACTACCAGGTCGTCTCATAAAAATAGCAAGATTGAGTTTATTTATAGTTTCAAAATGCAGCTAACCAGTTCTGTCGTAAATGCATAAAATCCGCAGTCTAATTACCGCCGTGTAAAAATAACGAATTCGGTGTGTATAAAGTCTGAAGCGTGGATAAAATAATCCTGCTGGAGAGGCTTAAGGGATAGAGCGAAGAACATCGAAGCTAAAGCCAGTCGTCGAAGACAACGATAACCGCAGCCGGCACGAATGGTAGCCGGGAAGCATCATCGCGCCGCGACGGATCGAAACGGTGTTTACCGGTAATTCCGAAAGAAAAAACCCTCCCTCGCGGAAATATCCACGGGAGAGATTGAAGCGTGGCCGGTGCTAAAAGCGCGGAGAAGTTATTTCGAAGTTTGAATTCCGGCGTGCAATAACACGGCTCGGAACGATACTTGGTCGCGATTTATTCAAGATTCGGGTTAATTCTTGGCTGGTTCGGACTCGCAGCTTGGCTCCCTCTCTCTCCCTCTCTTTCTCTCACCGGCAGTTTTGGTCGATAGTGGCTGAGCGTGGGATCGGGCCTGCTGCTTTCGTCGGATAATTAACAAAACTGTTTTCTTGCAGTGCGAGAGCTGGCCAGCTGTGCGCCACTCGCACGGCAATTTAAGTGGGACAGCGGAACGGAGCCGGGCCGCGCTCGTTAGCTTTCCCTGGCGAGCCTTTTTAATTCTCGACTCCACGAGTACGCGACCACGTCACAGAGGACTTGACCAGGGGCGAAACTACCCCGTTTTTCTAGAATTTCCGCTGATTATCTTGCGCGCCTGCGTCCCAAGCTTCTTCCGACTCCGCGGTGTAGCTTCTATGTATACTTCGAAACGGAACCGTGTATCTTTTATGAATAGACTGCGGATTTTACAAAAATCACTAGATCGAATGCAACACTGGAAAAACTTTGAGGACATTGCTATCCTATTTTAGACGTCCTGAGGTGATCGAAGGAGGAAATACACTTCCGCATTTCGGTGGAAAAATGAACAAAAAGGTGTGATTTTTAATGTATTTCACGAACAAATTAAGATATCCGAAATCAGTTTGCGCGGTTGGATTCCTCACTAAAAAATACAGAACTTTCCCGTTTGAACTACCCCTCTAACTCTAACAGTTACCGAGATATTCGACCAAATATTGTTCCAAACTTTGAGAGCTGTTTTCACCCCCGAGTGTAAACGATGGATGCTGAAGAGAAATATGTGTCTAGAACTTCATTAAGATCTGGCGATGCGACTTCTGGATCTGTTAGACGAACGATGATCAGATTTACGTGTTACTTCTGAATATATGTACCGATTCTTCAGCATTAAATATAATGTGATGAAGCACCTGACTTCGTATTATTCAGAAAAATATTCGAAACGTGTTTCTTGTTATCTATCATCACCCAAAAAATGGGTTACCGTGGTTAATTCTTCGTTGTAATTTGCGCTTCTTCGGGCGAGCACCGGCTTTGCAATGCATTCCGGTCTGGTTCGGTCTGATTGCGACAAAGTGAGAAAAAGGGCTGTGTACACGCGGTATTTAATACACACAGAGCTGCCTAGAGAGAGAGACCGAAACAAAAAGGAGAACTAGAGGCACAGTGAAGGGAGAAAGAGGGAGAGAGCACTCGAGTCAACGCGCGAAACAAGAATAGAGACGTATGCGCGTACATTCGGCCGCGCTTTCTCGCGTTGCTTCAAATTAGGTGAAAGCTGAAGGGGGAACTCGAGAACATTCCCGAAACCCGATTATACCGGGCGCCGAGTGTTTTCCGGCATTTTCCACGCATCGTTTATATGTACCGCACCGTTACACGGTTAACGAGCCTTTGCCGGATCAAAGGACAAGCGTTTCGACAACTCCGCGCATTGCGCCGCGCGCCGCGAGGGAATCGGATCGCGAGCAACCCCTATACACGAGCGAGTGATACCTCGCGCTACCAGCTTCGACCCCCTCAGCGATCGCAACAGTTTGCACAACTAATTTGCCGAAGAATTTAACACCCTGCCTTACACGTGCATTCTACTTCTTCGTGGAAATTTCGATTTTTATGGAAAGTAGACGAGGGGGATGATATTCAGTACATCATTGCAAGTTCAACTTCCTTGAAAGCGATGATTTTTCAGGTTACAAAGGAGAATAAGATGCTGAAAAATTTCCCCGAACCAAATTGATTTTTCTTTGGAAACAAAAACACCCTCCGTGACAAGTTTCAAGTCTGTACCCCTACCACAAGGGTAGTTACAGGGTGAGCACTGATTAATGAATTCTGCTCTATTTCGTCCGTTCTGCTCAACAGAAAATTACGAAAAAATTCATTAACATTCTACCTAATAGTACACACAACAGTGAATTATTTTAGGATTTTTGCCACTGCGTTTTATACAAAATACAGCAACATTCCAGTCGAGAAGCGATTAAAATGTTTTAGTTTGCACAAATGACGCGCTGCCTTTCACGTGCATTCTACTTCTTCGTGGAAATTTCGATTTTTACGGAAAGTAGACGAGGGGGATGATATTCACTACATCATTGCAAGTTCAACTTCCTTGAAAGGGATGATTTTTCAGGTTACAATGGAGAATAAGATGCTGAAAAATTTCCCCGAACCAAATTGATTTTTCTTTGGAAACAAAAACACCCTCTGTGACAAGTTTCAAGTCGGTACCCCTACCACAAGGGTAGTTACAGGGTGAGCACTGATTAATGAATTATGCTCTATTTCGTCCGTTCTGCTCAACAGAAAATTACGAAAAAATTCATTAACATTCTACCTAATAGTACACATAACAGTGAATTATTTTAGGATTTTTGCCACTGTGTTTTATACAAAATACAGCAACATTCCAGTCGAGAAGATTGCTTGCGTGCAAACTAGACCTGCCGAGCACTAAAAGCGATTAAAATGTTTTAGTTTGCACAAATGACGCGCTGCCTTACACGTGCATTCTACTTCTTCGTGGAAATTTCGATTTTTATGGAAAGTAGACGAGGGGGATGATATTTAGTACATCATTGCAAGTTCAACTTCCTTGAAAGGGATGATTTTTCAGGTTACAAAGGAGAATAAGATGCTGAAAAATTTCCCCAAACCAAATTGATTTTTCTTTGGAAACAAAAACACCCTCTGTGACAAGTTTCAAGTTGGTACCCCTACCACAAGGGTAGTTACAGGGTGAACACTGATTAATGAATTATGCTCTATTTCGTCCGTTCTGCTCAACAGAAAATTACGAAAAAATTCATTAACATTCTACCTAATAGTACACACAACAGTGAATTATTTTAGAATTTTTGCCACTGTGTTTTATACAAAATACAGCAACATTCCAGTCGAGAAGCGATTAAAATGTTTTAGTTTGCACAAATGACGCCCTGCCTTACACGTGCATTCTACTTCTTCGTGGAAATTTCGATTTTTACGGAAAGTAGACGAGGGGGATGATATTTAGTACATCATTGCAAGTTCAACTTCCTTGAAAGGGAAGATTTTTCAGGTTACAATGGAGAATAAGATGCCGAAAAATTTCCCCAAGCCAAATTGATTTTTCTTTGGAAACAAAAACACCCTCTGTGACAAGTTTCAAGTCGGTGCCCCTACCACAAGGGTAGTTACAGGGTGAGCACTGATTAATGAATTCTGCTCTATTTCGTCCGTTCTGCTCAACAGAAAATTACGAAAAAATTCATTAACATTCTACCTAATAGTACACACAACAGTGAATTATTTTAGGATTTTTGCCACTGCGTTTTATACAAAATACAGCAACATTCCAGTCGAGAAGCGATTAAAATGTTTTAGTTTGCACAAATGACGCCCTGCCTTACACGTGCATTCTACTTCTTCGTGGGAATTTCGATTTTTATGGAAAGTAGAACGAGAGGGATGATATTCACTACATCATTGCAAGTTCAACTTCCTTGAAAGGGATGATTTTTCAGGTTACAAAGGAGAATAAGATGCTGAAAAATTTCCCCAAACCAAATTGATTTTTCTTTGGAAACGAAAACACCCTCTGTGACAAGTTTCAAGTTGGTACCCCTACGACAAGGGTAGTTACAGGATGAGCACTGTTTAATGAATTATGCTCTATTTCGTCCGTTCTGCTCAACAGAAAATTACGAAAAAATTCATTAACATTCTACCTAATAGTACACATAACAGTGAATTATTTTAGGATTTTTGCCACTGTGTTTTATACAAAATACAGCAACATTCCAGTCGAGAAGATTGCTTGCGTGCAAACTAGACCTACCGAGCACTGAAAGCGATTAAAATGTTTTAGTTTGCACAAATGACGCGCTGCCTTTTACGTGCATTCTACTTCTTCGTGGAAATTTCGATTTTTATGGAAAGTAGACGAGGGGGATGATATTTAGTACATCATTGCAAGTTCAACTTCCTTGAAAGGGAAGATTTTTCAGGTTACAATGGAGAATAAGATGCCGAAAAATTTCCCCAAGCCAAATTGATTTTTCTTTGGAAACAAAAACACCCTCTGTGACAAGTTTCAAGTCGGTGCCCCTACCACAAGGGTAGTTACAGGGTGAGCACTGATTAATGAATTCTGCTCTATTTCGTCCGTTCTGCTCAACAGAAAATTACGAAAAAATTCATTAACATTCTACCTAATAGTACACACAACAGTGAATTATTTTAGAATTTTTGCCACTGCGTTTTATCCAAAATACAGCAACATTCCAGTCGAGAAGATTGCTTGCGTGCAAACTAGACCTGCCGAGCACTAAAAGCGATTAACATGTTTCAGTTTGCAAAAATGACGAGGCTATATTTATTTAGATTTTCTGCAACTTTTACAACAATATGCGCTTGGATACAGAATTTTACCGAATCAATTTCCACGTAAGCAACTTGACAATTGCAATAATTATGGAATGAAAAATATATAAACCGGTCTTTGAGCGGCAGTGGTAGGCTTTAGTGTTAATAAACATGTCTCCTAGTGCTTTAGGCTCTTGTTCGCCAGAGTGCAAATATCACAGCAGGTTTGTTAAAGGTGTATGGACTCATTAGCGTTCGAGTAAGTACGTTCTTGTCGGCGTGCAGCTATAATGAAAATTCTCGGGGTGAGGAAAGTCGCTCTAGCTTGTGTACTTTTAATCATCGTGTTTCACCATCGATTTCTTGGCTGACGAGCAACAAGAAACCGCAAAGTAGCGGACAAGAAGAGGAACCGCAAGAAAATCCGGCCGCTTAATTGCTCGACAGGGATTTGGCGCGCGGGCTCATGCTTGCGGGTAATTTTATACCCGTGGCACGCGAACAACCGTCTCTCGGAAAGCTTGCCGGGCCGGTTCATAATGATTATTATCGCGCCATTTGGACGGTCCCGCGATTACCTGTTTAATAATGCACGGACATATTACGATTTATTCGAGGAGAGCCGATCGGTCGGCCGATTATTACAGGTCCCGTGCATCGTTTAATTACCGTCGGTGATAATTTTAAATAAATTGCCGTTGTTCATTTGTCAATCCCCAGGCCCTCGTAAATTTCATCGGGCGCTGACTGAAACTGTGCGACCGAGCGGAATTTGTTAATTACGCCGGTCGTTTAAGCGTCGCGTCGCCCGGCCTGCCGAGCTCTCGCCAACCTTGTTAGTCTGCCGCACTAATCGTCCTGGAATTTATGTGTGTTCAAGGGCAAGATGCCGGGATCGCGCTGTCCCCGCTGATCGGAGTGGTGGTCGGTGCTCTGGTCACCCTGGTGCTCATCATTCTGGTGGTAGCGGTGCGCGTGCGACGGGACAGAGTATCGAAACCACGACATGAAAAACCAGCGGAACTCAGCGAACTGCCACCCCAACAGTATCCTCTGCAGAACACGCAACAAACCGTAGAAACTGATCCAGACGTTATACCAAATAAATTCGGTAAGTTTCTCTAATCTTCTCCCCTGGTTACTCGTCACTCGCGTTCCTAATCCCCTCTTCTAGGCGCTCCTGTAGTCCCTACCCTAATCCCCTTCCTAATCCCTGTCCCGTTCCCTCTCTTGGTCCCATCTCTTATCTTCTCCCCTGGTCCCTCCACAGCCCCATTTCTAATCCCCTCCTCTAGGCGCTCGTATAGTCCCCTCGTTCCTGCCCTAGTCCCCTTCCTAATGCTTGACCCGCTCCCTCTCTTGGTCTCATCTCTAATCTTCACCTGTGGTGCCTCCTCAAGCCCATTCCTAATCCCCTGCTCTAGGCCCTCTTATAGTTCTCTAGTCCTTTCCCTAGTGTCTTCTGTAGAGTCTCTCCTATGGTTCCTCCACTAGTCCCTCCAGTTGTCCCTCTACTAATCCCTCCTCTGGTCCCTTCTCTGGACCCTCCTCAGTCCCATTTCTAATTCCCTCCTCTAGGCGCTCGTATAATTCTCTAGTTCCTGCCCTAGTCCTCCTCCTAATCCCTGGCACGTTCCCTCTCTTAGACCCATCTCTAATCTCCTCCCCTAGCCCCTCCTCAATCGTGTTCCTAATCCCCTGCTCAAGGCCCTCCTATAGTTCTCTAGTCCTTTCCCTAGTGTCTTCTGTAGAGTCTATCCTATGGTTCCTCCTCTAGTTCCTCCAGTAGTCCGTCTACTAGTCCCTCCTCTGGACCCTTCTCTGGACCCTCCACAGTCACATTTATAATCCCCTTCTCTAGGCGCTCGTATAGTCCCCTCGTTCCTGCCCTAGTCCCCTTCCTAATCCTTGCCCCGCTCCCTCTCTAGGTCTCATCTCTAATCTTCACCTGTGGTCCCTCCTCAATCTCATTCTTAAACCCCTGCTCTAGGCCCTCCTATAGTTCTCTAGTCCTTTCCCTAGTGTTTTCTGTAGAGTCTCTCCTATGGTTCCTCCTGTAGTCCCTCCAGTAGTCCCTCACTAGTCCCTCCTCTAGTCCCTTCTGTGGTCGCTCCACAGTCACACATTTATAATCCCCTCCACTAGGCGTTCGTATAGTCCTCTACTTCCTGCCCTAATCCCCTTCCTAATCCCTGGCCCGTTCCCTCTCTTGGTCCCATCTCTAATCTCCTTCTCTGGTCCCTCCTCAGTTCCATTTTTAGTCCCCTGCTCTAGGCCCTCCTAGCCCTCCTAGGCCCTCCTTCTGTTGCTCCTATCTCTTATCTGCTCCACTGGTCCCTCCACAGTCCCATCTCTAATCCCCTCCTCTAGGCGTTCGTATAGTCCCCTAGTTCCTGCCCTAGACCCCTTCCTAATCGTTGTCCCACTCCCTCTCTTGGTCTCATCTCTAACCTTCACCTGTGGTCCCTCCTTAATCCCATTCCTAATCCCCTGCTGTAGGCCCTCCTATAGTTCTCTAGTCCTTTCCCTAGTGTCTTCTGTAGAGTCTCTCCTATGGTTCCTCTACTAGTCCCTCCAGTTGTCCCTCTACTAATCCCTCCTCTGGTCCCTTCTCTGGACCCTCCTCAGTCCCATTTCTAATTCCCTCCTCTAGGCGCTCGTATAATTGTCTAGTTCCTGCCCTAGTCCTCTTCCTAATGCCTGGCACGTTCCCTCTCTTAGACCCATCTCTAATCTCCTCCCCTAGCCCCTCCTCAATCGTATTCCTAATCCCCTGCTCAAGGCCCTCCTATAGTTCTCTAGTCCTTTCCCTAGTGTTTTCTGTAGAGTCTCTCCTATGGTTCCTCCTGTAGTCCCTCCAGTAGTCCCTCACTAGTCCCTCCTCTAGTCCCTTCTGTGGTCGCTCCACAGTCACACATTTATAATCCCCTCCACTAGGCGCTCGTATAGTCCTCTACTTCCTGCCCTAATCCCCTTCCTAATCCCTGGCCCGTTCCCTCTCTTGGTCCCATCTCTAATCTCCTTCTCTGGTCCCTCCTCAGTTCCATTTTTAGTCCCCTGCTCTAGGCCCTCCTAGCCCTCCTAGGCCCTCCTTCTGTTGCTCCTATCTCTTATCTGCTCCACTGGTCCCTCCACAGTCCCATCTCTAATCCCCTCCTCTAGGCGTTCGTATAGTCCCCTAGTTCCTGCCCTAGACCCCTTCCTAATCGTTGTCCCACTCCCTCTCTTGGTCTCATCTCTAACCTTCACCTGTGGTCCCTCCTTAATCCCATTCCTAATCCCCTGCTGTAGGCCCTCCTATAGTTCTCTAGTCCTTTCCCTAGTGTCTTCTGTAGAGTCTCTCCTATGGTTCCTCTACTAGTCCCTCCAGTTGTCCCTCTACTAATCCCTCCTCTGGTCCCTTCTCTGGACCCTCCTCAGTCCCATTTCTAATTCCCTCCTCTAGGCGCTCGTATAATTGTCTAGTTCCTGCCCTAGTCCTCTTCCTAATGCCTGGCACGTTCCCTCTCTTAGACCCATCTCTAATCTCCTCCCCTAGCCCCTCCTCAATCGTATTCCTAATCCCCTGCTCAAGGCCCTCCTATAGTTCTCTAGTCCTTTCCCTAGTGTTTTCTGTAGAGTCTCTCCTATGGTTCCTCCTGTAGTCCCTCCAGTAGTCCCTCACTAGTCCCTCCTCTAGTCCCTTCTGTGGTCGCTCCACAGTCACACATTTATAATCCCCTCCACTAGGCGCTCGTATAGTCCTCTACTTCCTGCCCTAATCCCCTTCCTAATCCCTGGCCCGTTCCCTCTCTTGGTCCCATCTCTAATCTCCTTCTCTGGTCCCTCCTCAGTTCCATTTTTAGTCCCCTGCTCTAGGCCCTCCTAGCCCTCCTAGGCCCTCCTTCTGTTGCTCCTATCTCTTATCTGCTCCACTGGTCCCTCCACAGTCCCATCTCTAATCCCCTCCTCTAGGCGTTCGTATAGTCCCCTAGTTCCTGCCCTAGACCCCTTCCTAATCGTTGTCCCACTCCCTCTCTTGGTCTCATCTCTAACCTTCACCTGTGGTCCCTCCTTAATCCCATTCCTAATCCCCTGCTGTAGGCCCTCCTATAGTTCTCTAGTCCTTTCCCTAGTGTCTTCTGTAGAGTCTCTCCTATGGTTCCTCTACTAGTCCCTCCAGTTGTCCCTCTACTAATCCCTCCTCTGGACCCTCCTCTAGTCCCTCCACAGTCACACATTTATAATCCCCTCCGCTAGGCGCTCGTATAGTCCTCTACTTCCTGCTCTAGTCCCCTTCCTAATCCTTGCCCCGCTCCCTCTCTTGGTCTCATCTCTAATCTCCTCCTCAGGTCCCTCCTCAGTTCCATTTTTAGTCCCCTTCTCTAGGCGCTCCTACAGTCCTCTAGTTCCTGTTCTAGTCCCTTTCCCAATTCCTGCCCCCGCCCCTGAGGAACCTGGGGCCCCTCCTCAATCCCATTCCAAATCCACTGCTCTAGGCCGTCCTAGCCCTCCTAGGCCCTCCTTCTCTTGGTCCTATCTCTTATCTACTCCACTGGTCCCTCCACAGTCCCATTTCTAATCCCCTCCTTTAGGCGCTCGTATAGTCCTCTAGTTCCTGCCCTAGTCCCCTTCCTAATCCCTGGCCCGTTCCCTCTCTTGGTCCCATCTCTAATCTCCTCCCTTGGTCCCTGCTCAGTCCCATTCTTAATCCCCTGCTCATTCCCATTTCTAATGCCCTCCTATAGTTCTCTAGTCCTTTCCCTAGTGTCTTCTGTAGAGTCCCTCCTATGGTTTCTCTTCTAGTCCCTCCAGTAGTCCCTCTACTAGTCCCTCCTCTGGTCCCTCCTCAATCTCATCCCTAATCCCCTTCTCTAGTACAATGCCCATCCTTCCCAGGTCTCTTTTCTAATCTCCTCTGCTGCACAGTTAGCTAAAAATTTTTGTCAAAACTCCAACAATACAATTTTAGCTACGAAAAACGAGTTTCCGCTATGGCACTGGTTAGCGAAACCGGTTTGCGCGGCACTTTCGCCGCCGACAATTAGTCGGCCTAGTTCTACTTGCTCTTTCGCGCGGATATTCTACCCTCTCGCGTTGTCGTCGTCGTCTACTCGCAGTTTCACGTCGCCAGAGCTTCTATTTAGTCGGTCCACGCGTGCCGTGGAAAGTAGGTGAGAGATGGCTTTGCGCACAATAGAATGTTAAACGTCGTATACGTTCCTCGATTTCTAACATCCAATTGTTACCATAGGAACAATGCGCGTGCGCGGGGAACTTTCAATTCAAACACAGTAAAAGCGAATTTTCTTTGATATTTTCCGAAACGTATTTCCCCTCGTTTGTCAGGACTCCCGCGGAATAGTGTAATATACTTCGTCCAACCAGTCGAGTCGGTACAGGTAAACGAGTACGAGTTTATTTTGCTGCTTAATTTTCTCCTCTTTTAAATTGTACCAACCCATTTTCCATGAAATCCTCCGTCTAGTCGCTATGAAAGATAAGTCTGCATTACTTAGAGCAGACCTGGGCGACGCGCTGGCTCGAAAAACACATGTTGCTGCTTCTCTCCTTCTCTTGCTCGGTAAGATAGTCCCCACCACGTCCACTCCGACAAAGGAGTAGCAGCATCATCTGTTTTTTCAGCCAGCGTCGCCCAGGTCTGACTTATAGGATGAACTAATCCAACAGAATCCGCGTTAAATCTCAGTTCTTCCTGTTTCCAAGCTGTCTATAAAAATAGCTACCCGCAAGCTCCGTGGTCTATCAGCTCCGCCGACGTCAATATTTAACTTTGGTACAGGGATGAAACTGACTGGCACCAAAAGTGCGAGTTGAACAAAAATTCTAGCAGTACAGAAGGGGATGAATATTGCATTCTACTTTCGACGGCAGACAAGCAAGCTATTTTGGAGAGTTGGCTAACGTTCGTGGCCGGGTATTTAGCGGGGAAACTTATTAATAAAGAAGCGATAGGAGGTCGCGAACGCGTATCGAGGAACTCGAGCGAGTTTGGGAGCGCGGAAGGTTCGCGGCGGCAATATTTCGAGAGCGAGTAGAATGGCGGACGCGGGAGAGGAGGAAGGAGTTCTCCTTTTTTTTATTCAGAAGCACGCGCACCGTAATCGATCGCAAGCCGGCGTTCATCCGCTCGAGTGCACTTCGCGTTCGAGAGAAGGACACAATGGGGGGAGGAGAGGAGAAGAGTGTCGCCGCAAAAATAGAGACAGGAGCCTGGCGGCTGGCGGAAGATATTTAGGAATATTCCCCGGAAGTCGTGGGTTCGCGGGAGTATCGCGAGAGACGCTGCGCCGTATCGTATCCGTACTCTGTTTTCGCGGGGACGATGGCATCGGTTCCGCTCGGGAGCGGACGCGATCGCGCGTCGAGTCCGTACCCGCAACGACAGAAAATGCTTTCGCAGCGCATCTAGCCGGGCGACCCAAGCCCGTGTGGCCCGTTGCTTCGATCCCCTTTGTTGGCGATGAAATATGGCAGCGGCGTCTCGGCGCCCTGCACCCTGCACCGTGCAACGAGCGCGCCGCAGACCTTGTAAGCCGCGGTAATTGAATAGAATCTACACGCGCCCCGCGTCTACAAATAGAATCCCGCGATTAGATTAATTACGCGTTCACCCCGTTACGTTTCCCTGTAATAACGCCCGCGCACCTCGTTCTCTATGGAGTTCGCAGTACCCGGTTGATTGTTTACACCGCGCCGGTTGTTGCTTACGCTAAACGCGCGAAACGATTGCACACGAGCGTGCACGACAAGCACTGCAAGTCTCCGATAAAGATTCTCGTGGCGGCGAGCGATTGGAACGTGGACCGCCTTGCTTTTGATTGCTCATGGGGCCTGGTAAACCTAATTCTTTATATTATTTCGCTTAAACGGCTTATATACCCCCACTTTTTATACTGTGGCTTTAACCCCTGTTAATAGCCCTCTCGAAAGACTACCCACTCGGGGGGTCTTAAAAGAATTTTAAAAAAATTATTTAACCCGGCTACGCTTATCGGGTCCATTTGGACCCAAAGCGTTCTTTGCGCGCTTATAACTTCGAAACGGAAATAATTAATTAAAATCATTCTTCCACTTAAAAAAATATTGGAAATCCTTTTTGAAATAGTTGTAATAGAAATTGTCACACGTAAGGCATTTAGGGTCCACATGGACCCCTAACAACTTATTAAGTTCCTTTTTTTTAAAGCGTAGCCGGGTTAAATAAAAATAAATTTTTAAAAAATACCACGTTTTTAAAAAGGACTAAAAAGTATAAAATCAAATTTTAAAAAACGGACTATAAAGTATAAAATAATTTTTTCTAGCCCCATACAGATTCCTAATCCCATACAGATAGTCCTGAAAATTTGTGATTGTGAATTTTGAATAGCTATGAAAATACTTGTAAGATTTAAAACGAAAAACGTAATAATACGTAGTAACTTTGTAGACACCGCACGGAGCTCGAACGCACACTGACGCACACTGAGCTCCTTCGGCGCGAAGCGGGTCAGTGGAGTGGGGATGAGTCAGAGTGGGAACACGTAGTAGAGTGGGGACGCTGAACGCGATGACGTACTACGCCACGCGCGCGGGGGTGTAACGGTTAAATTTATTAATAATTTATATCTCTTAAACGCATAGGCTTTTTCAATTTTTTTTTTTTTGAAATATTGCATTGTCAACCAGTTTTGAGCTATGTTTAAAATTTCGAGTTTCTAGCTCATCGGGAAGTTAGTTTAAAATCAATTGCAAAATTTGTACCGAACAAACAGACAAACAAGAAAGCGAGCTAATAAAAACGTGGTAGAATACCCGCAGATTTCAATGTATTTTTCTGTCACTAAAAGACTTTTTTGACTGATGTGATGACCAGAGCGCTCCGCATTGAACCTTCCTCTTTAGAATGAGCCCTCACCCAGCCCAAAATCTGCTCAAATAAGGACATTAAGCCGGGCCCCGCAACCCATGTTTCGACCCAAAATCTAATAAGATTCTAGTTATTTGCTAGTTTTGTCACGTGACTATCCTACCGCTTTAAGGAGGGAATTAGGAATGGGACCAGAAAATGTGACTAAACAGGGACTGGGGAATGAAGTAGAGGTGGAGCTAGGTGGGATTGTTAAGGGAGGGGGGAGGGACTATGGGAGGGGCCACTGCATGACGCCCAACTCATCACCTTCTTTTTTTTTTAAGAGTGAGGGGGAAATGCACTTACGCACACCCCAGAAGGGGGTAGTGTGGGGCTCGGGCCGCGGTTGGTCGGCGTACCCATACCCACTAAAAACCTAACCTCACCCGGGACGGTCAATGGACCGCCCCTCTACACATCGACTTTGATCGGGCTAGGGATTCGGGGACCTACTTTTCGTATTACGCCCGAATCCCTGTCTCGATCCCAAAACCACGCATGTTCTTGTCGATTGCCCAATTAATCCCCTAAAACACCTTTCGGTCGGTTGACTGTTGCAGAGGGCAATCTGGTGGAAGTGAGTCCTCCGAGCTACCCGGGTGGCTACCCTCCGGGACACTGGGTGACGCCGGGGCCCACGCCGAGCATAGACGAGCTCTGCCACAAGTTCGCCGGGAGGCCGACGGAGCTGAGGTTACCATCGAGGAGCACGATACCCAGCCTGCAGAGCATGCCCATGACGGGAATGATGGTGGGCCAGGGGATGGTGCTTGGCGGCGGTCAAGGTGTCGCGATGAGCGCCGGCCAAGGTGTCGTCGTCGCCGGGGAATGTCTGGACGGCGAGGCGATCAAGCGGCGACTGATGGCGAATAGGCTGCCAGAGAGCTGCGTCTAGACCAGGCAACCGCTCTTCGCCCCGGGAGCGTTCCGATTTGCTCCCGGGGCAAGTTTCGTCGAACGAGAGACACTCGCGAGTTCGGCGTCGTCGTCGGCGGCACAAGACTATATGGTTCACTTCGTATAGGACGCTACGAGTAGGCGTGGCTTCGCTGGGTTGGGTCTCGTGAGACCCCGGACTCTGCCGCACGGGGCAATCTTTGTCCACTTTTGATCTAGAGCGACGTGTCCGCGGGAATAACGTCGGAGGAAGATGGCTGCGTTGTGCTTAGAGCATAAGATACCTCGAGTAGGCGTGACTTCGCCGAGTTGAGTCTCGTCGGAGCCGGGGCCCTGCCCCACGGGGCAATCTCTGTCCATGTTTGATCTAGGGCGACGTCTCGGCGCAAGTAGCGTCGGAGGAGGAAAGGGATGCTGACTACGTTGTACTTCGAGCGTAGGATAACTCAAGTAGGCGTGGCTTCACTGGCCTTGATCGAGGTGCAAGGCGATGCTCTATAGAACCAAGGCTATTTTACAGCCACATTTTTAGATGAACTATTCAATGTGAGTCTATTCAGAATCGCAAATGGAAGACTGTTCATCTTATTCTCCGTGTAAAGACCGCCCTCGATGGGCGTGGCTTTGCTGCTCCCGCTAACGGAGTCGGAGCAATGTCCCACATGGTAAACCGTGTCCACGCCTGCTCTAGAGCAACTTTGCAGAGGAAGTTCATACAGAGAGGGATAGAGGACTGTCTACTCCCCTCTACTTGTCATAAACGCTCCCCGAGTGGACGTGGCTTCGTTAGTCCCGCCCTTAACGGAGCAAGAGCAGTGCCCTTCGGGGCAAAACGTGTTCGAGTCTAGTGTAGACCCTAGGAATTCGCCTCCTCGGCGTCGAATCGTGCAATCGGAGCCGAGACGTCGCCTTTCTAATGATCCGTGCGCAAATCGAACTGCGAACAAGTCAATTGCACGACGATGACGATTTTACAGACAATCCCGCGTCGTAACGAACGCCGCGTTGGAAACGGGAACTTCCCGGCCGACGAAACTGTTTGAAGAGCGTTTCCCTCGTAGTGTCGGACAGAATGTTGTTTCTTTCTGCTCGGAGGAGGCGCGGAGAGGAGAGCACGCGGACGAAGGATCCGCTCGCGGAAGAATTAGGTGGAAACTTGCCAGTTCTCGAGTTCTCTCCGGTGAGAGCACGCTCGCGTATTCGCGTTCCCTCTTCTTCGAGAAACTTTGTTCTCTCTCTCTCTCTCGATTTCTCTTCGGGCCGGTTTCTCCCAGGACCGACCGCCGATCCGACAACCCTGTCCCCCCTCGCGTATACAGGGTGACTTCACTTAACTATACCACACGAATTTACTCGTAACCTACTGATCACATAACAAAAAGTTTCAAACAAAAGCTCCTTTATATCAATTTCCTTTATATCACGTGGTCGTGAGCAATTTTCACCCCATATGTAGTACCTTAATACATTTTTACTCTGCATTCAATGCTCCTTCAAATTCCACGTCACGAAATAAAAATTCAAGGTCCGGCAACAAAGAGAAATCTTAAAAGAGCTAATTGTTACATCGTGTGCGCCGGATAATGTCCAACAACTTTTGCTCGAAATGTTTTCTGGCGCAACAAGTAGGTTACGAGTAGATTCAGGTGGCGCAGTTAACTCCGTCCGGTATTTCTCAGCAGAGGTACGTGATTCAAGTTTCGGGGGAGAGACGCGCCCGTGCGAAATGCTCCGCGGAAAAATCCGAGAACGAACGGCGACGGTAACACATCGGGAAAACGCGACTATCGAGCGACGACGCGACGCCGCGACCCGGACCAGGCCCGAATCCTTATCGAGAATATTAGCGTGCACCACGGGTTTGAAACGAGACGGTACGGTGGGGAGGGGAGAGGGTTGGGGGGGGATTCTCGACGGCAAAGCAGCCCCGATCGGCGAATTGGAACGGACGTAAATAAACCCGCGTCTCAGCCCGAAGAAAGAGAAAAGATGCTCGAACGACGCGCCCCTTCCCTTCTCCAACCCCTATCGTTCCTCTTCCGGTTGCTGGAATGAAGATGGATGGAGGAACGGCAGGGAGATACGCGATGGTACGGTCGCGAAGTGCAACCCAACGAAAATAACGGAGAAAGGCTGGAGGAGGGGAGGCGTGAGCCACCGAAAGACAATGCGATGGTACTTTGCCGAGTTGTTCGCGGGGGCGTGAACAGCACCCTTCAGGCTGATCAATCTACCCCGCAGCCGGAAAAAATATTCGCGACGAGACAAGAGACTCTGTTCTTTGTAACGCCCGTAAGAACGTCGGCTGTTGCGTTCGCTGGTAACGTTCGATAAGCATCTCGTCGAGAAATCGAACGAGAAGTATCGATTCGCAGGCAGTGTACCTCGGAAAACACCTCGTACACTCGATTTTCTTCGAAATAATTTTCTAACGATCTAGAAGGTTTGGGGTTATGTTCGCGGCGCAACGGTTCGATCAAATTATTGATCGAATAATTTAATAATTTGATCGAACCCTTGTGCCGCGAACATAACCCCAAATTTATTAACAATGTACGATCGAAAATAATTCCTCATTGATCTAGAAGGTTGTTTGAGTTTGGTTCCGGGTCGATTGTGTGTGGGACTTCAGGGCCCGCTCTAGGGTGGAGCAACATTTGTGGACATTTGTCCGGGGCGCGAAAATTTAGGGGCGCCATTTTGGCTGTCAGTGTGAGAAAAATATTGATATGTTAAATACCCAATTAATAGAAAATTTGTTTTTATTAAAATCTAAATAAAGTGATTTGATTTTTATTGAAGATCAAAAATATGTACCTTTATTTAAAAAATATATACAGGGTGAGTCGGAAGAAACTGATCACCTAAATATCTCCGTTACTTTTCGTTGTACAAAAAAACTTCTTAGGACAAAGTTACACTGTTTGAAGGGCCACATGTAACGGTGTAAGAGAAAAAATTTTCGAGGTCATTTTTTTTACAAGATTTTAAGGTCATTGATAGTTTTTGAAATGGAATGAGGTATTTTGTAATACATCAATCGATGCAGCTGGACATTCGTTATAAAAAAGTACTAACCCATGTATGTCGAAAAGTTAGTAGTTCAAGAGATATTTCAATTTAAATAACTCTAAAACACCATTACTGTTGTACTAAGATGTTAGCGTTTACTTGCTAGTGTAAATTATAGAGTTAAAATTGCAAAATTTAGGCTAAAAATGAAATTGAAGTTGAAGGGTTGATATTGAAATTGAAGAGTTGAAATTAACGAAGTGAAATTGAAAAATTGGAGTTGAAATAAAAGAGTAGATATTGAAGTTGAAATGAAAGAGTAGAAATTGAAGTTGAAATTAAAATTGAAATGGAAAAATTGAAGTTGAAAATGAAGAATAGGAGTTGATATTGAAATTGTAATTGAAAAATTGACGTTAAAAATGAAATTGAAGTTGAAGGGTTGATAATGAAATTGAAAAATTGACGTTGAAATTGAAGAGTTGAAATTAACGAAGTGAAATTGAAAAATTGGAGTTGAAATAAAAGAGTAGAAATTGAAGTTGAAATGAAAGAGTAGAAATTGAAGTTGAAATTAAAGTTGAAATGGAAAAATTGAAGTTGAAAATGAAGAATAGGAGTTGATATTGAAATTGAAATTGAAAAATTGACGTTAAAATGAAATTGAAGTTGAAGGGTTGATATTGAAATTGAAAAATTGACGTTGAAATTGAAGAGTTGAAATTAACGAAGTGAAATTGAAAAACTGGAGTTGAAATAAAAGAGTAGAAATTGAAGTTGAAATGAAAGAGTAGAAATTGAAGTTGAAATTAAAGTTGAAATGGAAAAATTGAAGTTGAAAATGAAGAATAGGAGTTGATATTGAAATTTAAATTGAAAAATTGACGTTAAAAATGAAATTGAAGTTGAAGGGTTGATATTGAAATTGAAGAATTGACGTTGAAATTGAAGAGTTGAAATTAACAAAGTGAAATTGAAAAATTGAAGTTGAAAGAAAGCAGTAGAAATTGAAGTTGAAATGAAAGAGTAGAAATTGAAGTTGAAATTAAAGTTGAAATGGAAAAATTGAAGTTGAAAATGAAGAATAGGAGTTGATATTGAAATTGAAATTGAAAAATTGACATTGAAATTGAAATTGATGTTAGCGTTTACTTACTTGTGTAACGTCTTACAGTAAGACAGTAATGGTGTTTTAGAGTTATTTAAATTGAAATATCTCGTGAACTACTAACTTTTCGGCATACATAGGTTAGTACTTTTTTATAACGAATGTCCAGTTGCATCGATGGATGTATTAAAAAATACGTCATTCCATTTAAAAAAATATCGGTGACCTTGAAATTTCATTAAAAAATGACCTCGAAAATTTTTTCCCTTATACCGTTACATGTGGCCCTTCAAACAGTGTAACTTTGTCCTAAGAATTTTTTTTGGATTTTTTTAACGGAGATATATAAGTGTTCCGTTTCTTCGGACTCACCCTGTATACACTCATCCGCAATATTAAGTGGACATTTTAAAAATCGCATAACTTTCTAAAAGTTGGTCCAAAGGACTTGAATTTTTTTAAAGATGTCAGACCGACTAGTTCGCTAGAGAATAAGTAAACAAAAATTTATTGAATGATGTTTTGTCAACTTTTTTATGTGGACCTGTAACGATTATTTAAAAAATGCGTTTTATAGATTTCGGTAACTTATGTGGAAATCGGTTGTAGCTGATTGCAATGTTCACCGATTTCGATGAAATTTTCAATATGTATATGTATAAGTTACCGAAATCTATAAAACGCATTTTTTAAATTATTGTTACAGGCTCAGATAAAAAAATTGACAAAACATAATTTTTTAAATTTTGTATGATTCCTACCAATTGCAATCTTAATAAATTTTTGTTTACTTATACTCTAGCGAACTAGCCGGTCTAGCATCTTAAAAAATCAAGTCCTTTGGACCAATTTTTTAAAAAAGTTATGCGATTTTTAAGGGTGTCCACTTAATATAGCCGCTGACTGTATATTCTTAAGGGGCGGCCATTTGTCTTTTTGTCCGGGGCGACGTAACCGCTAGAGCGGGCGCTGGGGGCTTATGAAAATGTACTTTAACAATGTTCAGAAATGAATAACAAATACTGTTACTGTTTTGACAGTGGAGACTACGAGAATCCTGCAGAATCGAAATAATCGTGATCTAAGAAAACGGGAGCTTCAGGGTCTAAGAAAATTGCCCATCCCCTCCACTGCGGGGCATATTTCCATCTGTTGTTCGGATAAACGAAATTTTAGATTTACAGATTTATTCTAACAATCTGAACGATAAATATTTCCATTCCCCGATGCATAAAATAAACCATTTTTATTTTCTGTCGCGTCAAATAAAATACTGTAATCTTGTATTTCGAATATTTCTTTCGCGCCGAAAATAAATCGAGGGAAGGGAACGCGGTTGTAATTCAAGGGAGCATAATATCTCGCGAAATTTCCCTTCTAATTTATGAAACGCGATGAAATGTTTCATTCGAAAATGTTCAACGTTTAGATTGCCCCGGAACGGATCAGCGAAGTTAAACAAAAACATTTCAAAAATGAAATGATGTTCTTTCGGGTATTCTTTTAAATGAAACATTATTCGAGGCCTCCGACAGATGGTTCGCGCCCATCGGAGCTGTTAAATAAAATACTGGTTTAAAAACATTTTCCATTAACACGTGCGCTGACGCGTCAGTGCCGAGCGAGAGATGGGTAAAATTTCCAGGAAAAAAAAATATTTGAAATAGTACATGACATACAGTTCGGATGAAATAGTATTTCAAATAGACAGCGGAATGTCCGCGAGCGAAATGTTTTTATGTTGACTATTCGATGCCCGGATATTACATAAGTTCTATTTTAATAGCCCGTTACGCGAAATTACACAGTTCTGCTGCGGTAGCCCGACGCGCGCGAGATAAATGATTTTTATTCGAATAATCTGACGCGCCGAATAAAGTGTTTGTTTTTACATACGTAGCACCGAATGATCTTCGAAAAAATATGTGGTCCGTTCGGTTATATCTCCTGGAATGTGAAAATACTTCAACCGTTGTTTTAAACCCTCTTTGGGTTGCATCAAATATTTTACAAGCTCGCGCGTCCAATTTCAGAGTGGACAGCCTGTTTACTGTTTGCCGCGTGAATTACTTAAACCGCGGATTTTTTGAAACAGTGAATTCACTGAAATACGGAACTGCGAAGAACTTCTTTGATTATAATATTCTTATATAATGCATCAAATAATAGAAACGTTCAGAATCACATTTTTATTATGCTGTACTATCATACTGATTTTAATAGAGGGGAAATTATACATTGACATCTCCAATTTTTAAAATTTCTCAACAATTTTCCATTTCATATACTCAAGTTTGCTATAAATGCTTAAAGATCCGCAATCTAGCAATGAGAAATCACTGTGAGAAGGAAACTGCTTGCTCTCGAAAATGATTTCAGAGGGATTTGCGATCCCGAAAGTATTTTGATTTTACTTTCACGAAGAGAAATGAGTCAGTGAGTCGAAGAAAAATTTTTGAACAATTTTCCATTTCATATACTCAAGTTTGCTATAAATGCTTAAAGATCCGCAATCTAGCAATCAGGAATCACTGTGAGAAGGAAACTGCCTGCTCTCGAAAATGATTTCAGAGGGATTTGCGATCCCGAAAGTATTTTGATTTTACTTTCACGAAGAGAAATGAGTTACTGAGTCGAAGAAAAATTTTTGAACAATTTTCCATTTCATATACTCAAGTTTGCTATAAATGCTTAAAGATCCGCAATCTAGCAATGAGGAATCACTGTGAGAAGGAAACTGCTTGCTCTCGAAAATGATTTCAGAGGGATTTGCGATCCCAGAAGTATTTTGATTTTACTTTCACGAAGAGAAATGAGTTACTGAGTCGAAGAAAAATTTTTTAACAATTTTCAATTTCATATACTCAAGTTTGCTATAAATGCTTAAAGATCCGCAATCTAGCAATGAGGAATCACTGTGAGAAGGAAACTGCCTGCTCTCGAAAATGATTTCAGAGAGATTTGCGATCCCAGAAGTATTTTGATTTTACTTTCACGAAGAAAAATGAGTTAGCGAGTCGAAGAAGTATGTAGCTTGCTCTCGAGAAAGATAGTATGCAGAAAGATTTGTAGCGTAACGATTATTTCGATCGTACGAGGTTGTCGGCCAGGTGGATGATTTAAAATGTTTTGTTCCGAAGATTCCACGCACGATTTCGACTGAAACCGACTATTTGCCGTTCGGAACAGTATTTCACCGATCCGTGGCGCGGAGACAGCTCGACTACCTGTAAATAAATGTACGTACGTGTTCATAGCGGCAGCCATCCGAATCCGAATCACTCGTTGTAGGATAGGAAGGAATGAATCACTGTCACCGCGACTGCCCTCCTAATTTGATTCGATTCCCGTGGAACGAACGGGAGTAGGAGGGGTAGAAACAAGAGTCGAGACTAGGCGAGGCAGGCTCGGCTCGGCTCGGCTCGGCGAAGAGAAGCCTTTATATACTCGGGGGCTGAAAAATTCAATTTATAAGGTCAGAAAAACCGGTCTTCCACGTGACGCTTCTCGGCGAAGTCATGAAGCTTGACGGCGAAACTGGGAGCGAAAAAAAAAACCAAGACGAAAAGTGACAAAGTATATTCCTAGGAGAATGAAGTGACGCGAACTTCGTCCGAGACACCCTCTCTACCTCCCTCTCTCTCTCGTCGTCCCCTTTCTCTGACTTTTAACGTGCGAAACGTGACGAGGGCCAGATTCGCCCATTAAAATCTCCACTTTAATTCACTAATTATTACCAGCATCAAATATTCAACGATCAGCTTAAACGACCAATTTCGTATTAATTATTACATATCCTACTCCATTACATATCATGAAATTCGATTAGGGAATACTGGAAATTAAAATGGAAGACGGTTCAAGGAATAGTAAAAAATGGACGGTAAATCTGGAAATCGAAATTGAGGAAGGAAATATGAATTTAATCATTGATATTGACTAAATCTTGTGGCCTGACGAAGAGAAAAGGGGGTGGAACACGCGAGGGAGTGCGAGTGGATATCAGATCGAAAATCGCAAAAGGGTGCAAGACGTGAACATGTTAACGTCGACGAGCGTTTCTTTTTTCGGTATATTCAGAGAAGTGGGGAGCGAGAATAAAAAAAAAGAAATAGGATAACGAAGAAACAAAACAACATGAATATAAAAATGAAGAACACACTAACACACAGCAGACAGACAGACAGACACAATGGTAAGCTACAAGAAAAAGTCGTTGCTCGTTAGTTAATGTCGTATCGTTGTACAGAAGTATGTATCGTTGATGAATATCTGCGCGCGTGTTCCGGACGTCGCGCGAGATCCGAGAAACGAGCTGCGGGCTATGGCAGTTTCTTCGGGATCGAGACGCGATCGAGACAGGATCGTTCGATCCCCCAAGAGTTCAGAACGGCGACGTTTGTCAGGTCGCCGCTTCCCAGAAACGCTCGACGATCTTCGCCGATTAGAATTCGACTCTCGCCCGCATCGTAGAACTTAGACACGCTTTACGAATCCGAATTACGATCGAAGGAATAAATCGATCAATGGACAAAACACTTTTTCTATCGAACATCACGGTCGACGAGCGATCGCGACGCTCCACGTTGAGTCGAAATGCAATTCTAGGTGAGCTAACAGTTTCAAGTTTATTTTACGTCGCTCGGGATCATTCATTTCCGGAGTGTTATCGATTAATTTGTTCAAAATTTACAAATGGACGAATCAATAGGCTTTATTAGTACAACCCCTGGTAGAATATTTCCGATCGGAGGCGTTGATACGGATTTTAGAGAAAACATCCACAATTTAGAAGTATAAAATATTACTTTATGGAGTTAAAATTGATGGGCTAATTGTAGAATGAAAAACGACAAAATAATCTTCGTCGGATATGAGTTGCAGCCAATGACGGGATGCGGCGCACAGTGGAACCTTTCGACCAAATCGGAGACAAAATCAAAGAACTCGATAGAAATGAGACCAAACAAACAAATTTTGAGACCAGATTTAAAATCAGCGTGAAAAAATCTACAGAAAATGATGTGCAGCATGTTAAAAAAAAATTTTTTCAACCCGTGTTATTGAAAAAACCGCAATTTTCTTGAAATTGTGAGAGTTTAACGAATTTTCTCAAGTTTATAAAACGTTCGTACCATAATCTCGCTATTTTTCCCATATTCTGCCAAGTTTCAGCTATAATTTTAAAAAAATTTCATCGCTCTACCTCATTTCTATCGAAAGTTCTTTGATTTTGTCTCCGATTTGGACGAAAGGTTCCATTGTACGGCGCGACGCGGCGCGGCGAACGGCCGTACTAATGGCGAGCGCCACTGGCGGCAACTCATGTCGGGCGAAGATATTTTGCATTTTGATTCGAAAAAACGTCGATGTTGCAAACTTTAAAGAGTGGTTTCTCAAGATAAAAGTCTGCTCTATCGCGTGATACAGTTAGATTTTACGCCGGACCCTTGTTTTTCAAGATAAACTGAAAAATATCCTCAACAATTGAGGCAAAAGTGGTGTCTCTCCATCTTTAACGATTGTTTAAACATTTTAAACATGTTTAAAGAAAAATGAAATATTCCGAGAAAAGCTTTCCAAAAAATTGGCAGATTATTCTTAGAATATTTATCGACTGTAGGTCCAATTATTGTTGTTTATAAACAGCAGAGGTGAAAATAATTTAGCTCAGCTAGAGTCGCATGTTGAACCACTGTGCGCTCCCGCGCGGCAAGAAGCGACCTGATCGACGCGCGATCGCTATTTCCGGTTGTTGTGCGGATCAAGATCCATCTCTGTGATTTTAATCAGCTCGAGGTCCAAAATTCAACGTCTCAAGTAATTTTGCTCATCTTGCTAAATATGTCACTCGACTGTGACCTAGAGATGCAGAAAACGTGACAAATTTTTCATGGAAATCGTCGATGTCCTTTTTGAATGTCCTTTTTTCAATAGATCTGCAATAAGAGGATTGTTCTGCCGTGAGAACATTTTTGTTGAAGCTAAACATTATTCGGGATTGTTGCAAGTTCGAGCTGAAGGAACAGTGAAAGTTGATCTGCACGATTGCCCAAGTTTTTTCACGTCCACGACGAACTCAGCCTAATTCCTTGTACGTCCGGGTGTCGCGATCCGATCCGATCTAATCGTTTTTCAAATTGACGCGCGCAAGCCGAATGTTCTCGCGCGAAATAACGCTCAATAAACGTTTTGTTTCGTCGACTCCTGCGAAAGGGAACATCGCACGGTGACACATTCACCCGATCCAGCTGCCGATTTACGATATGTACTTCAAGTCTGCGAGAACGGTTTCCGAAAGAGATCGCCGTTATTTATTTACTGTGATCGTTTAATAAATACACGTACGCACTTCTAGGCATACATACATATAGGACAGAGTCGCCAGATCAAGGGAAAAGTTACCCCCTCTCGGGTACGTGTCACGTGACCGAACTGTGGAGGAAGCGTGGGGGACTGGCGTCGTCGAGGGGGACAAATCTCAATCTGGCGACTCTTATATAGGGTGAACTGTCCAGTTAATAGCAAAACTGATCACTAGACTGTGGATTCTATGTATTTATGACAAAAATGGGTACGTCCAACTTAAAGCAGTGGACATGTAAAAAATATTTAAGGACATCAATGTGTTAGTTTCAGCTTAATAGGATAATTAAGAGAAGAATACAATTTTTATTTGGCCCTTGTGTCCTGCAATCAATGCAAACATTTTTTATTTTGCATAAAGATCCGCAGTCTACTGATCACACACACACTTTATATCAGAATAACTTTTTTATGAATGGTACAAACGACTTCAATTTCTCTGTAAGGCTACAAGAAAATAACGGCTAAAAAATGTGCTGAAAAAATGTGTCTGGTCGGAATTGTGACAAACAATAGTAAAAATTGATTTCCACAACTTTGCAGTGGTATAAATTATATACGCTCTGAAAATTTTATTGAAATTGGTTAATTGGTTTACGAGTTATAAACGTTCAAAGGTGGTAAAAATTGCGACTTTTTAAGATTCTCAAGATTTACCACTTTTGATCGTTTATAACTCGTAAACCAATTAACCGATTTCAATGAAATTTTCAGAGCGTATATAATTTATACGAGTTGACCAAACGCATCTTTTAAATTTTCGTTATTGGCCCAGCTTAAAAAGTAGTAAAAATCAATTTTTACTACTGTTTCTCACAATTCCGACCAAATGCATTTTTTCAACATATTTTTTAGACGTCATTTATTAAACTAATTCTTCTAGCCTTACAGAGAAATTGAAGTCGTTCGATCCATTCATAATGTGTGGTGATCAGTTTTGCTCCGAACTGTACGCGTACAGCGCAAATTTCATCACGAAGTGGGCATCATAAATATTGTGTTTTAATAAAAATCCACGTCATTCACTGGACAGGTGACCCCGCATACTTTTAGTGAAAAGCGTGAATGTGAATAATAGCGCTTTAATAATTCGACGCCGAAGAGTGTTCCACTGATTTTTTAAGCGACCTGGATCGAGGAAATGGTTCACTGTGTATTGCCGAGAGCCTGAGACGATCTACGTTTCCACCTCCGTTTTTTAGTATCTTTACCCGTTTTTCTGTCGAAGCGATTCCGATATCGTTAACGTAGGAACCGCAAGCGAGCGAGTGGTGTGTATGTGTAAGTATGTGCACGCATATGAATCTTTTTGGAGACAAAACGAATGTACATAATCAGCATGTGGCACGCGCGAGGTCCGTGTAAATCGACAACTATATTTTAAGTTCACTGTATAGGTGATTTCATATCAGAACTCCATATCGTCTACTAACTCATATGTATATACTACGTAAAGTTTCGATCTGAATAAACTGTTTAACTGTCCAAGAAACCACTGCGTCTTCGATCTCACCTGATCACATCCCCTAATCATTTCCTTATCCGTGATAATTCATGTCACTGCAGACTTTATGCATTTATTAAGAAACGTTTGAAGAATTTGAAAATCTTGTATTAAGGTGAAGTGCCTTTTGCCTGGACAGCATGTTTTTCTATTCTAAATTTTATCACTTTAAATAAACAAAAACAATTTCTTAAGAGTTTTAACATACAGTTCAGAGTTTGTAAAGTAATTTAAAATAAAAAAATCATTGTTTAGGTTAATATCTTAATTGTATTAACAAGAATAATTCAAACCTATAGTTGGACATATTAAATCCAATCTAAGCTAGTACCTGGACAGAAGTAAAGCCAATATCGGGACAAATTCAATTTACGAGTTGATCGACCGAACATAACCTAAAACGTTGGTTGGTGGCGCTGTTGCGCATGACGAATAGAAGATGCTTTGCGTAATATGTAGTATTCTTATCATAGATTATAGTATTGTATTATTTAACCAAATATATATTTATTTTCATTTACTGTTTTAATAAAACTTGTCATAATACAACTTTTAAGGTTAGGTAGTAATACTGATAGATTTAAGATGTAAACATAAAGTATTATTAACGTCACAACCGGAATACATTTTCTACATACGTTATTCAAGCTAATAGAAGACTAATTATACGTACATGTAGTTAAATAATTTGCAAACAATGCGTTGATTTTATTCACAAACACGTGTCCGGCTTCAGGCGTAAGCACATTGCGCATAAGCTTAGAGTGGGACAGCTACTGTCATCGCGTCCCAGTATGGAGTACTTGTATTTGAAAACAGTCCTAATCTTGGACATCTAATATTTGGATTAATAATTATTATTTACGTTAAGTTTGATTGCCAATTTATTTTGAAATATCAATATTATTATGCGTGATAATTATTTTTTGTCTGAGGGCTTAAATTATATCTTTTTTTCTAACAAAAGTTCGAACTATAAATGCACATGATTCGCATGTAAATATACTATTTTGTATACTGTCTTCAGAAGAACTTTGAATTCATTTTTAAATTTCAATTGATGTCTTAATGAAATAATATTCACACCTACTTGTAGCTGAGGCCTCAGAATATATAATATAATTATTTACTCTCTTAATTACTGATTTTACTATGAAAATTCAATTGTCCAGATTTAGGTATCACTTTTGGACTGTCCAGACTTAGGGCACTTCACCTGATTCTCAACTTAATGGATCATCCCCTAATCATTTCCTCATCCGTGATAATTCATTTCACTGCAGACTTTATGCATTTATTAAAAAACGTTTGAAGAATTTAAAAATCTTGTACTATTCTCAACTTATTGGATCATCCCCTACTCATTTCCTCGTCCGTGATAATTCAGTAAACTGCAGACTTTATGCATTTATTAAAAAACGTTTGAAGAATTTAAAAATCTTGTATTATTCTCGACTTATTGGATCTATTAAGCCAGGGGTTGATCATCCCCACTCTTCCCTCCGGCTTAGACAGAGGAGAGTTGCCCCTCTACTTATCTGATGATAACAGAAGTGGAAGAGTGGGATGGAATGTAAGAAAATCGTTGCGCAATTTTCGTCTTACTAAAATTCTTAAAAGGCAGAATGCATTCTTATCGGATTTATATAGTTATTTCAAGCTGCTATTTTCGATCCTGGTTTGAAATAAACTTTACCGGAGCCAGTGGCAAGATCGATGGGAGATTTCGAGCAGCGCGAAGGTAGTATGCGAAGAGCTTAATTAACAACCTCGAAGAAAAATGCCGATGGCCGGGAATATTTCGTAGGAGATTTGTTCTTGTCCGCGAGCCGTTCGTATCGGTCGCTGCCACGCGATGCTCGAGCAATCGAGCCGGTATACATCACTTTTTATCGTCGGATCCCACTGGCTCGATATGCTTATTAATAGACACGACCGGCGCCCTTAGATCCTCTTTCAAAAAAAAATATGGCCGCGATTACTCTGGTAAATGAGAGAGCCGGCGATCTACGAGGAACAGGGACATACATCGGTGATCGGTGCTAGGGAATGGCAGAAGAGGATGGCCGACGGGTACGAAGGGTTGAAAAATCGATCGCCTCGCCGTATATCGAACGGGCCACGCGGCTATCTTGCTCGCCGTAGTAAAAGCATTTCGAATCGATAGGGAAATAAATCAAACGTTAATAAATCAACTTTAGCGCACCGAGGATCCCGCCCTGCTAGGGAGAGAGAGAGAGGGAGAGGGAGAGAACGGCGTGAAAAAAAGCACTGAGACAAAGCCGCTAGGAATATCGTTTCCAATAGCGACCGGCATTTCCGATTGATAAAATCCGTTTGATAAGCGTGCCCTCTCTCGTCCATTAATTCACCCGATGAACACGCAAGAGAGAGAGAGAAAGGGAGAGAGAGAGGGAGGGAGTCGGTACGGGAGGATCGAGGCGAAATTGCGCGGCGGATCCTATCGAGGAGTCTAATTGCCGCGTACTTTTCATTCGCGAACGGCGCAATCATTTTGGATTCGAACGGACCCGAGGAACGACGCAACGCGACGCTACGGACCGATTTGCAGAGGACACCTGCGCCTAGAGGCGAGCTGCTCCGCGTTGCTCTTAAATTAATCGCCCATACTGCGTCAACAACGTTAGATCATTCCCATCAGCTAGAGGCTTACCCCTGCAAAATATTTCTGATTTAACCCGTTCGTGTAGATGTAGGTACACTAAAATTTGCAATGATAAAAAGGTTAAACGAAGGTTAATATAGCTCTTGTCGTGCTTCTTTAATTTTGCGCACGAATGCGCGAGTTGCAAAAATTATTGGAACTCCGACATCATTTTTTAAGAGAACGGTCGAGTTGCACAAAGTTTGTCCTCGTGACCAGCAGAACACGATCTAAAAAATATTTTTTCCTGTTGACCTTGTTCTTCGCGTTCAAGATCAATTTTAGGGGGAGGTTCCTATGTTATTTTCGATCAAATCGTAGATGCAGAATCGCGCTATGGTGGCCATGATATATAGTTTTGTGACATTCTATACATATACGTACAGCACAACAAATCGATGCAAGAAAGGTACCTCAAAATTGACCTTGAATTTCAAGGTCGAAAGGTCAAGAATTTTATTTTGTTTGCGTCGTATTCTATTCATTACAAAGACAAAAAGTGCAAAAGGAACCATCGGTCAGAACTCGATTGTTCTCTTAAAAAATTATGATGTCAGTCAGTGGTTCTTAACATTCTTAAAGTCACGGAACACTTGTGATTATATGAAAAATTTGTGGAACATCAAAATTAATTAAATAAACGAAATAAATACAATGTAAAAATATACAGGGTGCCTCAGCCAAAGCAGGCAACCTAAATATCTCCTTTATTTTTAATGACACGAAAAATATTTATAGCATAATTTAAATGGTATCGAAGGAGGAATATCATAGAAGAACAATTTTTTTGTCCGGTTATTTTTTCATGGTTTTTTTCAAGGTCATCGTTATTTTTTTATCGGGAAAACTTTTCTTTATTCAATCTTATAGCGGCTGAAAAAATACATTTGATAAATCATTAACAAGATCGAATAAAAAAGAAGAAGTTTTCTCGATAAAAAATAACGATGACCATGAAAAAAACCATGGAAAAATGACCGGACAAAATTTGTTCTTCTACGATATTCCTCCTTCGATACCATTTAAATTATGCCGTAAATATTTTTTTTGTGTCATTAAAAATAAAGGAGATATTTAAGTGGTCTGCTTTGGCTGAGACACCCTGTATTATTAAATAAATTTAATATATTTCGCGGAAAACACTTGCTGAAAGCTCCAGCAAATAGAAACACCGGTTAAGAACCAGTGGTGTCGGTAGTAATACAAATATTTAGAACAGACGGAAATAATATTTGTCGATCGACTGGATGTTCTCGAAAACGACGCGCCAAATGAAAAAAACTGTGTTCGATATTTTCGTACATTAATATTTTCAGAAATAATATTTAATCGTTGCAAGTGATATAAGAGAAAAAATATTTCAAATAAAACACATTTCGGGAATCCTTTAAATAAAATACTATATCAAATGCTATCTCAAAAAAACCACGCGCGGCAGAAGTGAAACATCTTGCAGTCTAGTAATGTTTAGAAGTAAATTAAGATTGGAAATGGTAAATAATCCTAATGAAACGACAACAAGATCAGGAACAACTAACACAAAAAAAACAAGACCAGGAACAACTAATATACAAACAATAATGAAGCGACAAGATCAGGAACACAATACAAAAAAAACAAGATCAAGAACAACTAATACAAAAAAATCATAGAAAAAGTTTCATTTAAAAAATGAAAAATGAAAGAACTGTGTTCGATATTTTCGTACATTAATATTTTCAGAAATAATATTTAATCGTTGCAAGTGATATAAGAGAAAAAATATTTCAAATAAAACACATTTCGGGAATCCTTTAAATAAAATACTATATCAAATGCTATCTCAAAAAAACCACGCGCGGCAGAAGTGAAACATCTTGCAGTCTAGTAATGTTCAGAAGTAAATTAAGATTGGAAATGGTAAATAATCCTATTGAAGCGACAATAAGATCAGGAACAACTAACACAAAAATAAACAAGACCAGGAACAACTAATATACAAACAATAATGAAGCGACAAGATCAGGAACAACTAATACAAAAAAAAAACAAGATCAAGAACAACTAATACAAAAAAAATCATAGAAAAAGTTTCATTTAAAAAATGAAAAATGAAAAAACTGTGTTCGATATTTTTGTACATTAATATTTTCAGAAATAATATTTAATCGTTGCAAGTGATATAAGAGAAAAAATATTTCAAATAAAACACATTTCGAGAATCCTTTAAATAAAATAGTATATCAAATAATATCTCAAAAAAACCACGCGCGGCAGAAGTGAAACATCTTGCAGTCTAGTAATGTTCAGAAGTAAATTAAGATTGGAAATGGTAAATAATCCTATTGAAGCGACAATAAGATCAGGAACAACTAATACAAAAAAAAACAAGACCAGGAATAACTAATACAAAAAAAAAATAATAAAGCGACAAGATCAGGAACAACTAATACAAAAAAGCAAGATTAGTAACAACTAATACAAAAAAAATCATTGAAAAAGTTTCATTTAAAAAATAATGAACGATTAAAATTTGCGACGCAAAGAAGGAGAGCGGATGGGAAATGCTATGAACTATGTCTCTTTCTTTCCCATACGCTCTCCTTCTTTGCGTCGCAAATTTTGATCGTTCATTATTGTTGAAATGAAACTTTTTCTATGATTTTTATGATTTTTTTTTTGTATCAGTTGTTCCAGATCTTGTTGTCGCTTCATTATTCTTTTTTTTGTATTAGTTGTTCCTGATCTTGTTGTCGCTTCATTATTTCTTTTTGTATTAGTTGTTCCTGATCTTGTCGCTTCATTATTATTTTATTTTTGTATTAGATGTGCCTGATCTTGTTGTCGCTTCATTATTTCTTTTTGTATTAGTTGTTCCTGATCTTGTTGTCGCTTCATTATTTTTTTTTGTATTAGTTGTTCCTGCTCTTGTTGTCGCTTCATTATTTTTTTTTGTATTAGTTGTTCCTGATCTTGTCGCTTCATTATTATTTTATTTTTGTATTAGATGTGCCTGATCTTGTTGTCGCTTCATTATTTCTTTTTGTATTAGTTGTTCCTGATCTTGTTGTCGCTTCATTAGGATTATTTACCACTTCCAATCTTAATTTACTTATAAACATTTCTAGACTGCAAGAAGTTTCACTTCCGCCGCGCGTGGTTTTCCACGCGTATGTCTTTTTTCTCCGTTTATTCTCCGTTTAAATTTTCGCGCCACTCGACATTGGACTTCCGTAACATCAGAAAATTGTAGCCTTCCTCAGTAAAGAAGTTTCGCCTCAAAATGTTTCTAACAAAATGAAATATTTACTATTCAAAATAGTATTTCAGCCAGCCCTGCTCGATCCGATGTTCGACCGAAGCTTGACACAACAGGTACTGGATCGAACCGTCGCTCCTGAAGTTGTCCCGAGGAGATCGTCGCGTGTCACCGAAGAGGCCAGCAGCTAACCTTGATATCATTCGGCACCGGATAAAATTGCGGCGACATGCGCTGAAGGGCAAACGATGAAAATTTGAGGTGGCGGTCTCTCACGGTCGGTTTACCGTCGGAAGAAAATCCTCGGGTGTTGTGTGCACAAGAATCGAGGGAGAGAGAGAGAGAGAGGACGCTCGTCCCTCGCTGCTTTCCGGCCGCGATAAATTATTCCCAGGGAGGTTATACGATGCAAAGTGAATGCACGTAATCTTTCGAAATTCCGTAAGTTTGTAAGGAACGCCACCGGCAGCGGTGGCAGAGCGATGGCAGAGCGGTGGCAACACGGGGACGACGTGAACGTCGACGACGGCGGCGGCGACTGCCAAAGGAAATTGCCCTTTCTCGGACCGGCGAGCTTCCCTACCCTGAAAAATTCAAAACCTCGAAACCCGGAAAAATTGCTCGGACCCGATGTTTGATTCCCCATGCTGCCCGACCTTATTGAAAGTCTTTTGACCCGCCGCCGTCGCCGACGCGACTAAAGCTGGAATTTACTGCGATTTACTATGCGACGCATCCAACTCGCATGCGTCCATTCGTAGCGCTGCACACGCGGGCAGTTTAACTAAGCGTGAAAGACGCGTATTTATTATGTCAGCTTTGTTACAAACATTTTTCTTTCTTGTCTGCTGATGGCGTTATTTGCAAGCATAAATATCGAAGCAACATACAGACATTTACAGAATAGACATTTACGTTTTTATTCATTTATTAACACGTTCGTAAAATTAATTTCATGCATAGTAATCAGAGAATTCACGACATCAATCACTAACTCATTGCTAGATTGTGGATCTTCATACAGCTCTCAATTTTTGTACAGATCAAGAAAGTGTATTCATATAGAATTCTTATTGGGAACAGACTTCGTAGATGCAAAATAAAGAAAGCTCTTACTTTGTACTTTGGTATTCTTTCAAAATGTCCGCCAGCCATAAATGCAAAAGGTCCGCAGTCTACCTATTGATCTTGCTCGATACAGTCCCAGATAAAAAGCAAAATGGATCCCTTAAAGTTTTCTCCAGGACTTTGACAAAGTTCAAAAAATTCTTTTTGACGAAATTAAGGTCTCCTCTTTTTGAAAGTGTTGGAATATTACAGAGTGTATGTAGTCCTACTGTAATCCCTCGCCGAGGACCTGACCCCTTCGAGCTGCACTCCACCGGTTTGCGAACCTGTCGAAAATGAAGCGGGGAACCAAGTGCATCGCTCAGACCATCAACCTGTCGAATCCTGAGACCTGCGTACGACCGAGGAAGATCCAGAAGCTGATCGACGCCGAGAACCAACCCTGTCCACGAAAGGGATCCACACCTTATTGGACCCCCAGGCCCGTCGCTGTCAAAGTCTGCAGCAGGAAGGATATGCAGAGGACGTGTCCTCCCAAGGTAACGAACCCGTAAATAAGGGATCTCTCGGTTAAGAAAACCAAAACTTTCGAAAGATGTACCCAGCTAAGAGTAGCGCTGGGTTTCTGGGGATGAGGATTTTTTAACCCTTTAACTGCGGGTACTTTATGTATATACATTCTAATTTTAAATTATACAGTAAATCCTCTATAATCGCAAAAGCCTCGGGGAAATTCGTTTGCAAAGTTCGTAGACGGACACTATTTTTTTGAGCTTCAAAAGTTCCTATCGACGAATGTCCCTTTAAATTTCGTTTGTCTCGAGGCACGCACATGATTATGTTCTGTCTCATCTACACGATCGGGTGGACTGTAGTAGTGGGCTTTTGTCTATACGTATAGCTCCACACAATCAAATTTTGCAAAAACTTTAACAGCTTCTCTCACAACAACTATTTGTTTGCGACATGTAGCTTCCTCCAAACTTTTTCTCTTCTGGATGAGTGGAAGGTGTTGATGTAAAAAACAACTTCTCCAACAATTTTCTTTGTTATAAACAATTTTAGAACGGATGACCATTACTATTTATACATCCTATACATAATTAGGGTAAACTTTACTTTACCGTACTCAAAATTTGTGCCTTTCTCCTATAAATTATGATTTATTTGGCATGTAATCCAGTAGATTTGTACCCGGGGCGGTTGGAGATCAAAGTTTCGATCCTGGATGATCAATGGTTCAGGAGCTATGCTTGCTTAAACTTCAGCAATCTGCAGTGTTTTTGACAGGTAAGGGCGCAGCCATATTGGTTTGTAGTGACGGTCGCGCGCCGCTTACCGAGTAGAATAATTAATTAGTTCATTGCGGAATAGGTTGGGGGGAAGGCGGCAAGGGCCGGCGGTTCTGCTCGGTAAGCGGCTCGCGGTCGTCACTGCAAACCAATATGGCGTCGTCCTTACCTGACAAAACCACTGCAGACTGCTCAACTTTAAGCAAGCATAACTTCTGAACCATTGATCCTACAGGATCGAAACTTCGATCTCCAACCGCCCCGGGTACAAATCTACTAAATTACATACCAAATACATCATAATTTATAGGAAAAAGGCACAAATTTTGAGTGCGGTAAAGTAAAGAGCAGCCAAAACAAATGTTATCCCTGTCTTCGATTTATTTCACATGCAGAATCAATCCCTGTCCGGCTGTACTACGTTTTCCGCCCCACGCTGTAGCCATTCCGAAATATACAGGATCTCCCAGGTGGTACAGGGATGATTCGCGACCTAATTTGAAATGGTTTTTTGATTTTACGAAAATGTTCTTCGCGGCATTGTTAATACATCATAATTTATAGGAAAAAGGCACAAATTTTGACTCCAGCAATAATTATGTTGGCTAACGGCTAATGTTGTGCCGATCGTCCAGTTCAGTTTCCCTGAAGAGGAATTTCATTTTCATCCCCCTGGTAGATTACAGATTTTCGTCTGCGATTTTTCCGGCGGTTGCGAAACACGGTGACTGGAAAAGCGCGTTTTCTTGGGATTATCTTGAGATTTCCTTGGGAAGTGGCTCGTGGATTGTTGGCGGGGTAGAGGTTCTACTCGACCGAAACAGGGTATTTACTATTAATGAGATTCCGTCCGGGTTGCGTCGACTCGTTAACAAGGGACCTTCGGCGTGGCGTTCCCGTGTGTTGCCAGCACCCGCACCGAGCACTGACATCAGCGTGAGAGCGACGAGCTGTCTTTGCGCGATATTGACGTGCCGTGCCAAGGGGGATGGCAACGGTGCTCCAGCACCTGTACGAAATTGGTTAGCCGATACGTAGCTGCGTTTACCTGAAATTAGCCCGACAGTCCGGCGTACACAGGTACGGCGGCGCCGATGGGTCTCTAATGGAGGAGGACAGTTTCGAGTTCGCGTACTTGTTAGGGACACGTACGTACGTGACCTTAGAACCGAGGCCGAAGCGTTTAGCTAGTTCCAATCCTTCCTCGCCGAAAGGAGACCTGGACTCGGAGGTTCCTCGCTATGTTGCTCTTCGCTGGCGTTGTTTTCGATCAGAAATAAATATTTTTACTCTTAAAGGTACAGAGAAAAGCTTGGATAAAAATACTGCATGCTTTGCAAAAGCCAATATCACTGTCCAACACCAAATTTGTTCCCTAATTACTGTTGGGTCCTTCTTATAGAGTTTTTTGCGCCGATTCCAAATCTGTTCTTAATTTTTTTGGTGTTATTATAAAAGATATTAAATTGTTCTTTATAGCAAAAGATTCTGTAGACTTTCCCGAATACAGCGATATCCAATATTAATACATTATGATTGTTTAAACATGTTTAAACAAATGATTGAAGACGGAGAGACACCACTTTTGCACCAATTTTTGAGGATATTTTTCAATTTATCTCAAAAAATAAGGGTCCAGCGGAAAATCGAACTATACCATGCAATAGAGCAGACGTCTTTTCCGAACCAGAAAGCAAAATATCTTCGCCCGACATGAGTTGCCGCCAGTGGCGCTCACCACTACAACGGTCGTTCGCCGCTCCGTATCCCGTCGCTGCGCTATATCTCGTCCAGAGCCGTACTAATGGCGAGCGCCACTGGCGGCAACTCATGTCGAGCGAATATATTTTGCTTTCTGGTTCGAAAGAAACGTCGACGATCCAAACTTGACAGGATGGCTTCTCAAAATAAAAGTCTGCTCTATCGAGTGGTATAGTTCGATTTTCCGCTGGACCCTTATTTTTTGAGATAAATTGAAAAATATCCTCAAAAATTGGTGCAAAAGTGGTGTCTCTCCGTCTTCAATCATTGTTTAAACATGTTTAAACAATCATAATGTATTAATATTGGATATCGCTGTATTCGGGAAATTCTACAGAATCTTTTGCTGCAAAGAACAATTCAATATCTTTTATAATAACATCACAATATTTGTTTAAAGTTGAAAAATATGTTTTTTTTTCAAAGCCATGTTCCTCAAAAACTGTGCGCATAGGAAAAAAATTAGAAACAGTTTCGAAATCAGCGCAAAATACTCTGTAACAAGGACCCATCAGTAATTAGGGAACAAAAAAAATTGAAATTTGTCGGACAGTGTATTTAAGCAATTCTTCGTACGTTCCTCGAAGCACTATTTTTAAAACTTCGACGAGTTTCTGTGGAAACGTTTCGACGCAAAAAAATTCTTAGGGGAACGTGTTTTTCCCGGGATTGAATGATCGTTTATTCCGCTCAAGCACGCCGAAGAATCCGCGCGAGTTTTGTCCGCGCACGGATTCAAATTGAATGTTGATCGAGCAAGCGATGAAACAATTTTTGAGCGGGCCCAGTGTATTCTCTCGCTGGCGAAACGGACGTGAATTCGGAATTTCGAATGGTTATACGCTAACGAACGCTGTCACCGTGACAAAGTGGTAACAACGGCGCGTTGCAGTTCACGTAATAAACGCAGGACCCGGATAAGCTGCTGAGGCCAGCGAATCAATCGTCCCGACAAACGGTCGTAACATTGTTAACCGTTTGAGTGCTGTGGGCACATATTGTATGTGGGCTTGCTTAGAGTTTTTTTCCACGGCTTTCAAGTGTTTTTCGGGAACGTACTGTCGAAACATTCGCTACTGTCGAAAATGGGACACGCGGCTCTCGTTCGCTAGGCTACCAATGGAAAATACAACGTTGAGGAAAATTGAACCAATGAAACCATTTTCCAGAAAATCATTCATCATTCATGCATAGGCTGCGAACCTTCACGCGTTTACAGCGTGCGCATATTTTTAATCAGTCGCACTCGGATCTGTTTAAAAATATTTCCATGATTTCTCCATTTTGTGCATATGGAACTGTTGCAATTTACTGTACAATATTGAAATAATGTATTAACCCTTTGTACTCCGAGCTATTTTAAGTGGAAAATTACAGATTTCTTCGGATCTAGAATATCTCCATTCTTTATGATTTTTGAAATTTGATGGATATGAAATTGGTATAACACCTCATATAATTGTTAAATGTTTAGTAATTTATTAGACACCGATATATTTGATAATGTAAACAATATTTTGAATAATGGTACAGCAATTTTTAGTGGTGCCTCAGAGGGGACAACGGAGTGCAAAGGGTTAAATAAATCTAGTAATGTGAAAAACATTTGGAACAGTAATAGTAATTTTACCAGATCGAAATTAATACATTGATGCTAGCAGTGCACCGTTATAAGGACCCGTTATAAGGACGAATTTTTTCCTTTACCAAAATGTTGGCTAAAACTTAAAAATAACTATAAAAATTGTTTAGAACGAACTATATGTAACCGACCTGTCTGTGAATATAATTTTAATTAGATTAAAATTTGAAAAATGTTAAAATTATAAAAGAAATTTTAATTTGTAGAATTTTAAAAATATGATTGTAACAAGCAAAGTCTATTAATTGTTGTATCTTCTAGTTAGGTCCTCAACTCACTACAAAAAGATATCTTGCAGCGGGAAAAGCTCGTTAAGCCTCCACACTTGAAGGTCAAATAACACTGTCCAACAGCCAAAAATCTTTTCGATTCTCACTATGCGATTCTTATAGAGTTTTTCGCGCTGATTCCGAATCTGTTTTTAATTTTTTTCCTAGACGCATAGTTTTTGAGAAATTTGAGTTTGAAAAAATGACCTATTTTTCAACTTTGAACAAAGATTGTGATGTTATTATAAAAGATATTGTATTGTTCTTTACATAAAAAGATTCTCTAGACTTTCCCGAATCCAGTGATATCCAATATTAATGCATTATGATTGTTTAAACATGTTTAAACAATGATTAAAGACGGGGAGACACCACTTTTGCACCAATTTTTGCGGATATTTCTCAATTTATCTCAAAAACTAAGGGTCTAGCGGAAAATCGAACTACACCACGCGCTAGAGCAGACTTTTATCTTGAGAAACCACCCTTTCAACTTTCCAAAGTCAACGTTTTTACCGAGCCAGAATGCAAAATATCATCGCGGAACACGAGTCGCCGCCAGTGGTGCTCTGCCACTAGCGCGGTCGTTCGACGGCATATGGCGCGGCGCGGTGTAACGGCGATGCAGAGCACCACTGGCGGCGACTCGTGTTCCGCGATGATATTTTGCATTCTGGCTCGGTAAAAACGTTGACTTTGGAAAGTTGAAAGGGTGGTTTCTCAAGATAAAAGTCTGCTCTAGCGCGTGGTGTAGTTCGATTTTCCGCTAGACCCTTATTTTTTGAGATAAATTGAGAAATATCCGTAAAAATTGGTGCAAAAGTGGTGTCTCTCCGTCTTTAATCATTGTTTAAACATGTTTAAACAATCATAATGCATTAATATTGGATATCACTGGATTCGGGAAAGTCTAGAGAATCTTTTTATGTAAAGAACAATACAATATCTTTTATAATAACATCACAATCTTTGTTCAAAGTTGAAAAATAGGTCATTTTTTCAAACTCAAATTTCTCAAAAACTATGCGTCTAGGAAAAAAATTAAAAACAGATTCGGAATCAGCGCGAAAAACTCTATAAGAATCGCATAGTGAGAATCGAAAAGTAAAAAAAAAGTTTGAATTTGTTGGACAGTGTAATTAAAAAGTATTCGTAAGCCGTACGTAAATATTTCCCCTTTTTGCCATCGCTCTCAAAGGAAATCATCTCTTTTCTTTTAAGTTTTGTCGATATCTTCATGACAGGCCATTGAAATAGTTCTTCGTGCGCGTCGTCATTCGCGAAATTTTGGGACGCAAAGTCCCGCAATATTTGCGGGATTCCGCATCACCTATTTAAGAAATGCAGGACCAAAGAAATGACGCGGGATCCTGCGGGATTGCAATCACTAGGGGTGTGCGAGATCCCGAAATATCGGGAACCCGATGGTCGGGATGAGTCGAGAAGAGGTCGAGTCGAGACGGGTCGGGTTCCCGAAAATTTCGAGAATATGACATAAGACACTCTTGAAAAGAATTCGTGATGGACAACATTCTTTCAATCTTGAAAACATCTAGAATAAAAAATCCGAAACTATGAATGTATTTATTAAAACGAATATAAATGATTACTGGGATCTCGAAATTTTCGGGAATCCCGATAAATTCGAGAATCTCGATTTTTTTTGGGAATCCCGATAAATTCGAGAATCCCGAAATTTTCAGGTACCCGTCTCGATCCCGAAAAAATTTCGTGTTCCCGCCCGACCCGATATTTCGGATTCTCGCACACCTCTAGCAATCCCTAATCGCGACTTTACTGTATTATGAATTTTCCCAAATTAGAGTTTGAGTTTGAAATTTTTTAGTAGAATTTGGATCTTGTTTTGTGTTCGGGGCCCCCCTTTGCTTGGGGCCCCGGGCATTTGCCCAAGTTGCCCATAGGTTAACGCGCCACTGGATGCTAGTCAATTCTTCCTCGTCTTCATTTTGGCGACGAATGCATAAAGTCTACTAATATGATAAAGTATAAGAACATGACATTACGAATTAAACAATTAGCTGATTAATTGATTCGACAGCTTTGCGACTGTCCCCCGAAACCGCCGCCAAAGACGTTCGGTCAAAGACTATGCGGAACGCTATTGTTCCTGTTGAAGAGCGGCGTGGCTGCCGGTTTGGTTTACTGGACCCACGCCGAAGGATTATGGGGCTCCAGCGACGACGTGGAGGATTTCTATCAGCGGATCCTGGCGACCATATCGCCGGCCTCAGGCGACGAGGAAATCTGTCCTGAAGTAACAACAGAAAGTCGCGCGATATTCTCCAAAAATTAATTCGGACGAACTCTCTCTCTCTTTGTGTGTTTGCAGAACACCTCGACTCGATTGGAGCTGTTCAAGCAAAACCTGGTCCATAACTACAATCGAGCATTGTTCACGACGATGAACTGTATCTCGAGCGCGTCGTCCAAACTGCGAGAACAACTTCAAAGGGTTGTGTCGGACAAGGAGGAGGAGAGCGTCGAAGAACAGGCGGAAGACGATGACGACAGCTAGCCAGAGATAGCCGGCCGGCCCACCTGGAAATGAGGGGCTTCGGCAACGTATCGCGTGTCGTTTGCTAACCCCTTTTACAGGAGAATCCGTTTAATTCGTGATTTTGTGAATGTCCCTCTACACCTGTAAAACGTCGAGATCTCTAAAGCATCGCTCATTTGGATGAGCCTCACTTTTTTCATCAGAAAATTCATTCTGATGAAAATCGGGGAGAAGTACAATTCATTTTGTTGTATTCGAAGAAGACGATTGAAATAGAGCATTGAAAATTATTTTGGCAATACCTCGTTAACTAGGTTTAGGACATATGGAGGTCAAGGTGACCTTGAAATCTCCGGAACGCCTTCGCGCACATAACAAATGTTTACATAGCAATATTTCCCCGTCTACACCGTACAACTTTTGTGTAAAGGGTGTTTCAAAATTATATGTCGTGACTACCATAGATTGATCCATCTCTGGATCGGTTGAGATTTGTTAAAAAATTGTTTAAGTAAAAATAAATTTTTAAAAAATACCACGTTTTTAAAACGGACGAAAAAGTGTAAAATAAAATTTTAAAAAACGCCACGTTTAAAAACGGACTAGAAAGTATAAAATAATTTTTTCTAGCCCCATACAGATTCCTAACCCCGTCCTGAAAATTTGTGATTGTGAATTTTGAATAGCTATGAAAATACTTGTAAGATTTAAAAGGAAAAACGTGGGGCGCAAGATAATACATAGTAAGGAGTGTAGAGAGCAGCTGCCGCTGAGAAAACTCGCGAAACAGTTCATATCATTTGCAGTGCAATAAAATTGTTAGTGATTTAGGTGTTCATGCATCAATTATCTATTGCATGCGCCCCACGTTTTTCGTTTTAAATCTTACAAGTATTTCCATAGCTATTCAAAATTCACAATCACAAATTTTCAGGACCAGCTGTACGGGGTCAGGAATCTGTATGGGGCTGGAAAAAATTATTTTATACTTTTTAGTCCGTTTTTTAAACGTGGCGTTTTTAAAAATTTTATTTTATACTTTTTAGTCCGTTTTAAAAACGTGGTATTTTTTATAAATTTATTTTTATTTAAATAATTATTTTCTGCTTTTTAGCCTTATATGTGTGAAATTTTACAATCGATTTTGAACATTTTGATGAGATTATAACAGAGACATGTAGTAAATTTCAGACGGTATTGCGACGCGTCATATCGAAAACGAACGCCGTGGTAAAATGTCAAAGATAAAGGTTCGACGGAGAATTTCGGTGTAACTGTTCTTTCGCTTGGTAAACAAACATTATACTATAATAATACGTAGTAACTTTGTAAACACCGCACGGAGCTCGAACGCACACTGACGCGCACCGAGCTCCTTCGGTGCGAAGCGGGTCAGTGGAGTGGGGATGAGTCAGAGTGGGAACACGTAGTAGAGTGGGGACGCTGAACGCGAAGACGTACTACGTCACGCGGCGGGGCGGTGCAAAGGTTCAAATTATTAATAATTTATATCTCCTGAACGCATAGGCTTTTTTAAAAAATTTTTTTAAATATTGCATTGTCATCCAGTTCTGAGCTATGTTTAAAATTTCAAGTCTCTAGCTCATCGGGAAGTCAGTTTAAAATCAATTGCAAAATTTGTACCGATCAAACAGACAGACAGACAAGAAAGCGAGCTAATAAGAACGTGGTTAAATTAACGACAGATTCGGAATCAGCGCAAAAAACTCTATAAGAACGACCCAACATTAATTAGGGAACAAATTTGGTGTTGGACAGTGTAATTAGACCCCAGTGCAGGGTTAACATTAGAATACATGTACGCAGAGTGAAGGTTATGCGTCGAAGTAAATGTAGCCATAAATATTAATTTTCGTTTCTCGTCTGTGACGTTCCAATCACTGCAGCCGTCGAGAAAACGATACGGTAAGGGGTTAACAACGTGTTTAAAATCCTAGTCGTTTGAATGCTCGCGCACAGGATGGGCGAACGGGAGAGGGAAGAAGGATGCGGAAGGTGGCGTCGCAGATACGCGTCGACGTGAACAAAGAACCCCACGGTAGCGTTACGTATGGCGGATACTCTGTCAAGTTTCGTTCGCGGAATCCTCGTTCGGTTCCTGCTCGTTTCGCGAGCCGCTGATAAGAAGGAAGATATAAAGGGGGCGAGATTACCGCAGAAACGGTGGAGGGGAGAGGGGTTAGAAAACGTGGAGAGAGGGGAAGAGGAGGGGCCGGAGAGGCTCGGTTACTCGATGAAACTGAGTTTCCGACGAGAGCTCCGCGCCACTTTTCCTGCTGCTACGTGTTGCCACGAGCTACGGCAATCTCACGATTCCTTATTCATCAACGCCATCGGACAAACCCGTGAAATTTGCATCCGACACGCTCCTACGTTCTTCCGCCGTTTACACGCGGCCCTCGACCGACCCCGCTTTGTTTCCGCCCCTGAACGTCCATGGATTCCTTTTTGTCTTCGCCGATTTCTTTTCTTGCAAATCTTCCCGCCATTTCGCAGCTGCCGCCAATACAATCCTCCCATTCTTGATAATGTAATTAATATACAGAGTGTATAACCCAAAAATGTTGTGCTTCCTTGGAAGGGGTGATTCTGACGTCATCTGAAGTAACTGTTTCCTTTGCGATAATGTTCTTCGTGGCTTTGTTCAGGAGTTTAGTCAAGAGTAGCCGCGCTCTGATTGGTCCACGTTTTTCGTTAATACAGTGTTCCCGCGATTGATGTGACTTTCGGGTATGCGAATGATGTGACTTTTTTATCCCCACTACTAGGGGACTCCCCCTTGGGCGGTCGATCGCGCTACAAAGAAATTAACCCTTAAATGCATTGTGTTGCCGTTTAGCTACACATTCTGTTCTGGCTTTACATTCACTGCAGAAACGTTTGGATGCTTTTTACGCATTGTAGCCACAAGGCAACAAACCGCTCACATGTATATTTGTATACGGTGCGCGCCAGTCATGCGTCGTAGATTTTCTAACCTCAAATATGGCAACATATGATAATTTTGTAACAAAAAATATTTTCACAAAGATGTGATTTTTTCCCTTATTTTTCCCTTATTATAAGTACACCCTTTTTTAGTAATGTTTGATAAATAGAAACTGTAAACAAAATATCGTGCATTTAAGGGTTAAGGTATTAGGGTGTTTAAGTTGCTGTTTTATGATACTCGATGTATCATTCTCAGGTATGGAATAGCATTAGTACAATAGAACAATTTCCCGCTTAGCACCGTTGTTTACCCAGGATCGTCGTCTGCAAAGGAAAAAGTTATTTAAAACGACGCACAGTGGGGTATTTGGCCTGAAAAAGTGGAAAAACTATTGTAGCGTTATTTATAGGCTCAAGGTTATAATATTATATATCGTTGGATTCGCCTTAAGATCAGCGACAACATTATGAAATCCAAAATACATTTTAGTATTTGAAAAATCAAATTTACCTCAATTTTTTGAAAAAAAAAATTTTTTTTCAACTTTTATATATTGAAATTTGTAGACGTCTGTATACTGTTCCTCTTTTGTTTGAAACATTCTTTCCTCAGATTATCGAGAGCCCCTGAAAAAGCAAGGCGATAGTGGAATATTTGCACTATTATAACTTGAAAAATATTTAAGAAAAAAATATTTTAATATAATGTTTTGGAAAGCTGTCAAAACAAGCTACAAGAATATGCAACAAAAAATAGGGAGTTCTATTTAAGAAATGGAAGATGACCTTCGCGTGATTTTCAAACGACTATCCAAGGTCAAATCAATGACACCATTTTATGCCCCCCTCTAAACCATACAACTTTTGTCTGAAACATTTTTCTCCAAAATAGCTTCATTTCCCAGATATACATCTGTTTCACGTTAAATGACTCACCCGGTATATTATAAGAATATTTTAAAATGATTACCATTAATTTTCATCGGAAAATACATAAGAAATTTCTTCTTCGGATAATGTTTCTTCTTCATTTGAGGCCAAGCGTAGCCGAACGTACGCGTACGCGAAACGCTGCTAAACACTTAATTCTAAATAGGCTATAAAATTTGAATTCGGACATATTCGGAATCAAACTTTGTTGGCTTATAATCACGAATCTTTACCGAATGTAATGACACCAAAAAGAGCACTCAATACGGCTTTATACTATAACAAAATTGTCAATAAAGTTTTGTAATTTTTAAAAAGCTTACAGAATGATTGGTAATACTCAAATATTAATAACTATACTAATTTAGATGATAACAAAATAAAATCTATGCGAAAGTGCTCTGTATACCTACCTGAACAACTTTTGTAATACAAGAATTTACAGAATTTCCCTTCAAACACATGAAAATCGCCAATGAACAGACGCTGTCTTAGAGACTGTTTAAGAACGCCAAGCGCGCCTTAAAATCTCTCGACTTTCGATGAAGTTTACTACTTCACGGGTGTACAAATAGAAAAAATAATATTGCAGCCTTATTCTTCGGACCTTTAACTACAACGAACAACAAAAATGTTATGCCATACGCAAAAATTTAGAAATTGAATTTTTTCCACTTTTTCGGGCCAAATACCCCACTGTGCGACGTCGGGAATCATTCCTTCGAAGGACGTACATTTTCGGGGCACTCTGTACTTTCAGACTGTGCGGCCCTCGAAGCAAAGTATCCGTGAAGCGAGAAGGAGTTTTGTTTACAGTTGCGGACTAAGGTATTGAATTCGTCGACGACAGCGAGGTCGAAAGGGTTGAAAGTTTGCGGAGGGCGCGGCAGGTTGTGGAGTTTTTGCAGGGTTTTATAGGGGGGAGTGGCGACCCCACGAGCTAAATAAAACCTGCTGGATCTTAGAGGGTTTGACTGACAGATTTGATTCCCCCCTCGGGCCTATCTCGAGGCTAGATTTGATCGAGTTTGTTCGTTCCCCTGTTTCCCGTCCTCCCTGCACCCCCTCACCTCCTCACTCTCTCTCCCTCTCTGTCTCTCACTCCGACGATTGTTGTCACAGCTACCCATACACAGGAGACGCGTTCTCGAGCGTGTCGCCGTAAGTAACATTTAAACATTTATCCGGACGTATCGTTTCGCGGAAACTAGGGCGTCTCTCTTGATCGAAGAGGGATCCGATGGAACGAGAAAACCCGATCTGCCTCCGTGCGTCCCCTCGAGCGAGAATCTTTTTTTCCATCGGCGTTCCCCTCCCGCGAAATGTCCAGAGCCCCTTCCTCGAGCTTTTATAAATTCTCGATTATGCTAAACGATATTTTAACGGTCTCCCGAGATCATTCCGGATCATTCTGCTGACTGAATTCACCCCCTGATTTCCGGCAACCCCAACACCCTCGTTTAGTCAGGAAATTGCGGGTGTGTCTCTTTGATCGTCATTTGAATGCGTTTACAGGGCCTGTAATGCAATTTTCAAGTATATCCTCGACAGAGTTCATGGAATTATACAGGGTGGCCCAGGAAACTCGCACTCCCTAAATATTTCCGTTACTTGTAGCAATATGAAGAAATAATGTACAGAAAAGACTATCTGTACGGGGTTAGGAATCTGTATGGGGCAAGAAAAAATTATTTTATACTTTATAGTCCGTTTTTTAAAATTTTATTTTATACTTTTCAGTCCGTTTTAAATACGTGGTATTTTTAAAAAATTTATTTTTATTTAAATAATTTTTTAAAAATTCTTTTTAGACCCCCCGAGTGGGTAGTCTTTCGAGAGGGCTATTAACAGGGGTTAAAGCCACAGTATAAAAAGTGGGGGTATATAAGCTGTTTAAGCGAAATAATATAAAGAATTACGTTTACTAGGCCCCATTAGTAATCAAAAGCAAGGCGGTCCACGTTTAAAATTTAAAATTTTATTTTATACTTTTTAGTCCATTTTAAAAACGTGGTATTTTTAAAAATTTATTTTTATTTAAATAATTTTTTAAAAATTCTTTTTAGACCCCCCGAGTGGGTAGTCTTTCGAGAGGGCTATTAACAGGGGTTAAAGCCACAGTATAAAAAGTGGGGGTATATAAGCTGTTTAAGCGAAATAATATAAAGAATTACGTTTACTAGGCCCCATTAGCAATCAAAAGCAAGGCGGTCCACGTTTAAAATTTAAAATTTTATTTTATACTTTTTAGTCCATTTTAAAAACGTGGTATTTTTTAAAAATTTATTTTTGTTTAAATAATTTTCTCCTATAGGCAATACGCACAGTTTTTGAGGAACACGGCTTTAAAAAAAGAAAACATATCTTTCAACTTTAAACAAATATTGTGATGTTATTATGAAAGATATTGAATTGTTCTTTGCAGCAAAAGATTCCGTAGACTTTCCCGAATACAGTGATATCCAATATTAATACATTATGATTGTTTAAACATGTTTAAATTAATGATTAAATACGGAGAGACACCACTTTTGGACCAATTTATATTCAGCTCCGCAATTGATGCGCAGACTTTTAACTTGCAAAAGGATCCTAATATAATAACAGTCAAGGAGAGATACGAGCCGCTTAAATGTTAAAGCAGCGTGTCAATGTTGTGTTGCGCCTCGTCCGAATAAATAAGATTTGGTATGAAAAGACGAGTGTTCCGCCATCTGAAAATTCTCTTACGCGACGACTTTTGTCTCGCTATTAGTGCAGCGAGGATGTGGGAGGCTCCAGCGTAACACGGTTTGGCAAACAAAGTCCCGCGCTTTCATTTTTTCCTTTGAAACGCAATTTTCGCCGGGGAAAGGCGCGTCCCTTTGTCGTCGATCGAACATTGTTGTCGCTCCTCGACTTGTTTCTTCCATTATCGCGCGAGCATAGTTCGCCGGAGCTCGAAGATCTCGCGACTGACCTTTGATGTTCTCGTAGCTTGCCGACGGAGCTATGCAAAGCAGCCGTAGGGCCGGGTCGGGCCGGCTCGTACATCAACTTCGTCTTCCATTAAATCCGTGGAAATCGAATTTATGGGCCCTCTCCACCGATCCAATTTACGGGGGCGCGGCTCCGTGCTTTAATCGCGGGACGTGAAAAAATACAAACTGTCGAGCGTAACGTATCTCCCGCGCAACGGAAAATAAATTTGCGGCTTGACTAGGTTACACGGCAAGACACGCCATAAAAATCGCTTAAGATGCAAGCCTCCCCGCCACCGGGAAATCCCCTGTGCGCTCTATAGCCGCCGCCGCGCCGCGCCACGCCGCACCGCCCCGACAAAAAATGAACCTAACATGAACGGAATTTTAATCCGTCCGCGTGTTTCGTCGGCTCCCTCGCATCCCCTATAAGCGGAAATGAGAAACATCCCCCACGAAACGTCTTCTCCGTGATGCTCCATAAACGCGCGTCAACCTTTTCTACGTAGTTCTACTCGATTCTGTGTTATTGCCAATACTGTGGAACTTTAACCCTTTGCACTCGGAGCTATTTTAACCCTCGCAAGGTGATGTCTAATAACACATACAGGGACACGAATTAATATCCCGACGGTCTAAAAAAGACGATAACTTTTTTAATATTGTAGCATACGATTTGTACTTTTATAGGAAAGCTAGAGCAATTAGTTTACTACAGGATTTGAAAAGAAATTTTTTCAAAAATTGCAATTTATCGGAATTGTAGAAAAAATACTAAAAGTTGCATTTTACAACTTTACTACAGATAAGTCCGACACCTGTCAAAATTTTTCAGGTTAGTTTAGAACAAGGATTCGGTTAATTGTTTATAAATATTTCAGTCGGAACAAAATCCGATGAGAAACTGCATGTAAAAGTAGCTGGAGGTTCATTCTATGTTATCCAATTGCAAATGTTCGCAAATTAACTCTGGTTAATTAGTTATTAACTATGCGTGCGACGAGGACAGACATAGGTACATAACATACCACTTCTCCAAAATTTGTTAATAACTAACAATTCAAGCATCAAACCTGCATAAAACTAAAATGGGAATGTAGCCAAGGCTTCATTTTACATTTTACAATCTTAAAAGTTCACCAATGATGCCTTTAAAGTTAGTAAATTAATTATGAAAATGTTACTTGCCACACTGTTTGAGGTTATTCGCGAAATTTCGTCACTTCCATAACGCTCGACGCGTCACTTCCGGAACGCTAGAAAATTGTAGCCCCCTCAGCAAAGAAGTTTCGCTTAAAAAAATTATGAATTTTTGTATAATTGATGTAGACCATTTTTATTTCGCATAAATGTGTACAATGTACAATCTACTCGCGAACCACGGGGAATGCATGAAGAATTCGTTGCTCGTTGGTTTTGAGACGGGTCCTGAAAAGACAGAGCCTCGAACCGCGTGGGCGTTCTTTGAGCGAGGATGACGTCACGGGGAAAGAACATTGGTTCCCCGGGCCGAGCAAAAGCCGAGATTCGTTGGAACGTTCGCCGAATACCGGAGAGCGAAATGGAGAAAAATCAAGGAACGAAAAACGAGTACCCAGGTTAGTTTAGAAGAAGGGTTCGGATAATTGTTTATAAATATTTTAGTCGGAACAAAATCCGATGAAAAACTGCATGTAAAAGTAGCTGGAGGTTGATTCTATGTTATCCAATTGCAAATGTTCGCAAATTAACTCTGGTTAATTAGTTATTAACTATGCGTGCGACAAGGACAGACATAGGTACATAACATACCACTTCTCCAAAATTTGTTAATAACTAACAATTCAAGCATCAAACCTGCATAAAACTGAAATGGGAATGTAGCCAAGGCTTCATTTTACATTCTACAATCTTAAAAGTTCACCCATGAAGCCTTTAAAGTTAGTAAATTAATCATGAAAATGTTACTTGCCACACTGTTTGAGGTTATTCGCGAAATTTCGTCACTTCCATAACGCTCGACGCGTCACTTCCGGAACGCTAGAAAATTGTAGCCCCCTCAGCAAAGAAGTTTCGCTTAAAAAAAGTATAAATTTTTGTATAATTGATGTAGACCATTTTTATTTCGCATAGATGTGTACAATGTACAATCTACTCGCGAACCACGGGGAATGCATGAAGAATTCGTTGCTCGTTGGTTTTGAGACGGGTCCTGAAAAGACAGAGCCTCGAACCGCGTGGGCGTTCTTTGGACGAGGATGACGTCACGGGGAAAGAACATTGGTTCCCCGGGCCGAGCAAAAGCCGAGATTCGTTGGAACGTTCGCCGAATACCGGAGAGCGAAATGGAGAAAAATCAAGGAACGAAAAACGAGTACCCAGGTTAGTTTAGAACAAGGGTTCGGATAATTGTTTATAAATATTTCAGTCGGAACAAAATCCGATGAGAAACTGCATGTAAAAGTAGCTGGAGGTTCATTCTATGTTATCCAATTGCAAATGTTCGCAAATTAACTCTGGTTAATTAGTTATTAACTATGCGTGCGACGAGGACAGACATAGGTACATAACGTACCACTTCTCCAAAATTTGTTAATAACTAACAATTTAATCATCAAACCTGCATAAAACTGTAATGGGAATGTAGCCAAGGCTTCATTTTACATTCTACAATCTTAAAAGTTCATCAATGAAGTCTTTAAAGTTAGTAAATTAATTATGAAAATGTTACTTGCCACACTGTTTGAGGTTATTCGCGAAATTTCGTCGCTTCCGTAACGCTAGAAAATTGTAGCCCCCTCAGCAAAGAAGTTTCGCTTCAAAAAATTATACATTTTTGTATAATTGATGTAGACCATTTTTATTTCGCATAAATGTGTACAATGTACTCGCGAACCACGGGGAATGCATGAAGAATTCGTTGCTCGTTAGTTATGAGACGGGTCCTGAAAAGACAGAGCCTCGAACCGCGTGGGCGTTCTTTGGACGAGGATGACGTCACGGGGAAAGAACATTGGTTCCCCGGGCCGAGCAAAAGCCGAGATTCGTTGGAACGTTCGCCGAATACCGGAGAGCGAAATGGAGAAAAATCAAGGAACGAAAAACGAGTACCCAGGTTAGTTAGAACAAGGGTTCGGATAATTGTTTATAAATATTTTAGTCGGAACAAAATCCGATGAGAAACTGCATGTAAAAGTAGCTGGAGGTTCATTCTATGTTATCCAATTGCAAATGTTCGCAAATTAACTCTGGTTAATTAGTTATTAACTATGCGCGCGACGAGGACAGACATAGGTACATAACATACCACTTCTCCAAAATTTGTCAATAACTAACAATTCAAGCATCAAACCTGCATAAAACTGTAATGGGAATGTAGCCAAGGCTTCATTTTACATTCTACAATCTTAAAAGTTCACCAATGAAGCCTTTAAAGTTAGTAAATTAATTATGAAAATGTTACTTGCCACACTGTTTGAGGTTATTCGCGAAATTTCGTCGCTTCCGTAACGCTAGAAAATTGTAGCCCCCTCGGCAAAGAAGTTTCACTTCAAAAAATTATAAATTTTTGTATAATTGATGTAGACCATTTTTATTTCGCATATATGTATACAATGTACAATCTACTCGCGAACCACGGGGAATGCATGAAGAATTCGTTGCTCGTTGGTTTCGAGACGGGTCCTGAAAAGACAGAGCCTCGAACCGCGTGGGCGTTCTTTGGACGAGGATGACGTCACGGGGAAAGAACATTGGTTCCCCGGGCCGAGCAAAAGCCGAGATTCGTTGGAACGTTCGCCGAATACCGGAGAGCGAAATGGAGAAAAATCAAGGAACGAAAAACGAGTACCCAGGTAGAAGAGGAGAAAGAAGGGGAGGGTAGAGGGTTTGGGGTCGGAGAGGGGGATCAAGCGTGTTCAGACGATCTCGAAGTAATTACGACGGGAAAGGAACCGAGAATCGGACCATAACTCGACGAATAATTAATTTATAATTAAGAGAAGCCGTAGACGTCGCAGGGAGAAAACGCTCCGACGGAAAACGCGGACCTTCCCAACCGGATCTTCTTTTTCCCTTTTCGGCCGCATACTCCGGAACGAGAGACCATCATCGTCCGCCGGGATGAAGGTGGACGCTGATTGCCGGACGAATCGCGAATTCTCCCGTGAATAGTTCGCAGCCCGGAATTGAATACGATGGAGATGGATGTCAAGGATCTCCCCCTGGTCCAAATGAAATACGATGCAGTACACGCCAAATTAGGGCAGGGTTTAAGCCGGCGCTCCATTCGATTTTGTTTACGGAATACGGAACTTCCGACATTTTTACTTATCCTGGCAGAAACTGGCTGAAATCTTTGGTGAAGCCTCTTTTCGGGAAGTATTCGCTCAATGTTGTTACGGGGAATCACGTATTATAATAATGTACATATTTCAACGCACTTTTTATAATTGTTTTTATAATTGTTTTTATAATTGTACCAAACGACCTGATGTTTCGTAAATTAGAAGCATTGGTTTACTAAATGATCTGCAAAAAAGATTTTCCAAAAATTACAATTTACAAGGTTGCATACAAAAATAAAGAAAGCATTTTTTAAAATTTGTTTATTTGGACCCTTAATCAGAATTTAAAATATATGTTTTGTAGATCTATGTTAGTTATACACTTGCTGAAAATTTCATCAAAATCGATTAACATACCCAAAAGCTGCAAATGGTTAAATGTGGTGAAAATCATGGTTTTTCGCGACTTCTACAAAACGAATATTTTAAATTCTCATTACGAGCTCTAATAAAAAAGTTAGAAATGTTTTTACTCTTTTACTTTCTCATGTATTAGGTTAGCAACTAAATTCGCGACCTTTCGTTTCGTAATTCTCTTATTGTATCATTATAACCTCATTCAGTGATCATTCCTTTTCAACTGTACATCATTGAGAAGCTCTGAATTTTGCGATTAATTTGATATAAAACACTCGCGCTTAAAAAATACATATAAATTACTATGAAATTTGATTTCAGTTATAACTGAATGTCATTAAATTGTGTTTTTACCAATATGGTATTTTCACTAGGTGATTTTAAAGACACATTGTGATTTTTTGAATTTACCGCGGTGCACAGTGGTCCCAAATCCCGAAAACGCGGACAAAACCTCAAATCGTATTAAAAAATTATTGGATCTGCTTCAAAATTGATATTAAGGCGTTTTTGGGGTCGCTGATTACGAATCTGAACTTAAAATTTAAAAAAACAAAATGGCGGATCCAATATGGCGGACATATACATTAAAAAATTATTGAATCTGCTTCAAAATTGGTATTAAGGCGTTTTTGGGATCGCTGATTACGAATCTGAACTTAAAATTTAAAAAAACAAAATGGCGGATCCAATATGCCGGACATATACATTAAAAAATTATTTGATCTGCTTGAAAATTGATATTAAGGCATTTTTGAGGTCGCTGATTACGAATCTGAACTTAAAATTTAAAAAAACAAAAATGGCGGATCCAATATGGCGGACATATACATTAAAAAATTATTGGATCTGCTTCAATATTGGTATTAAGGCGTTTCTGGGGTCGCTGATTACGAATCTGAACTTAAAATTTAAAAAAACAAAATGGCGGATCCAATATGGCGGACATATACATTAAAAAATTATTTGATCTGCTTGAAAATTGATATTAAGGCATTTTTGAGGTCGCTGATCACGAATCTGAACTTAAAAAATATAAAAAAATTTCAGATATATTGTATTATTGTTTATAAAAAAACTGGCAATCTGTGTCCTCCATACGTTCTAAGCATAATCCTTCAAAAACTATTTAAATTGTTCAGAAAAACTTAGTGTATATCTCTCAGTTCGAGAAGAAATGCAACGAATGCTCACAAAATACCTACTCTGCATTATAAAAAACAGTGATACGACCACAGGGGCAGAGAGGGGCAGCTAATTTTTTTTTAGATTGCAAGATAATAGTGTAAACTAGAATCTCGAACAAGTTTTAGCGATGGAGAGTGAAGGAAACTTAACTTTTACATTAATCTTTAAAATTTATGCCTTCACTTTTACCCTTACTTTTGCATACATAGTTATCAGTTAATAATAAACATTTGGCACTAAAAACTATGCAACTTACCTCTACAAACAACATCCATAATGCACAATTAAAATCGATACGTTCCAATACAATTTACGCACTGTACAGTTAAAACTCGCACTGAGACTTGGAAGAGTATGAAGGCACTGACTAATGAAACCGAAGTTCGGATTGCGACTGTTGGTCAGGTATAAAAATGGGACCTTTCTACCGTCTACCTCCAAGTAGATATACTCTTAGAGTAGCCAACCCCATAATTAAAACTTACCTAGTTGAAAGTTCATTTTTTAGGTTTTGTCCGCGTTTTCGGGCTTTGGGACCACTGTGCGGTGTATCGATCTATATAACCTAGATCTCTGCGAAGACGATCAGTGTCGTGAAAACAGACATGGTGAACACACGTGTTTCACGAGTCTCACGATTCTCATATTATCATACTTAATCACACCTAAGCAAGTGAGTGAAAAATTGTGAAATTAAATTTGTTTCCCTTGCATTTAAACTTTTAATAGTTACTACTTTTGAAAATTGTATGTCATTATGTATAAATTATTTTTATTTTCTCTTACAGACGCGCATATGTGTATTTTACAAGTCGATAAACGTGCAATAAATTTACAAAAATAATTGTTTAAATAGTCCGTTCGCTTACTGTTGCAAAAACTACACATAAATACAGTCCATTTAAATTATTCTTAGATTAATTAAGCCGCGCCGCTCTACCATTCGATTCGTCTCAGCCATCGGAAGCTACTCGACAAAACGGCGGGATTAATTGAGAAATTCACTTAGCATTGTTTTCGATCACAACACAGAGAGTTCTATTGATCCGGGGGGGATGCAGGATCGACTGTCTCGAATATTTCACGCGAGTAAATCCCGGCGATGCTGATTAAAAGCGGCATTATCGTTTTGCGGCCGAACAACAGAAAAAGAAGGAAGAAGAAGAAGAAGAAGAAGAGCTGCGGAAAACGTGGCACGGAGAATCGACGATAAAAGAGTAGATTCACGATCGCTCCTCCGATGGATGGACATTAAGAAAAGCATGAGCTGCGGCGGAGGCTCCGAGTAGGTCGTAGACCTTGTAACGAAGGTTATAGGTACAAGCAGGAGGGGAGAGAGTATAAGGAACGAAGGACGAGGGAAAAGGGACCCCGGGAAACTAATTTTCGCGATATTAGTCTTACGAAATTGGTTATTGATGTTCCATTCGTCCGCCGATAATGGCGGACGGAAGCGATTCTCCGGTGAAAGGTCGTAAGTCCACGAAGGTCGAGGATCCCTGGGAGGCCAGGCCGCGCCACCCCTAGCCACCCTAGCCACCCTTGCCTCCCAGGCTCGTCTTTCTTAAAGGAATTGCTTCCTTAACGGGCGTTAAATCGACTTTCCCGACCGGTCTCCCCGGCTCGCGATTGACAAATATTTCGTGGTCTTCCTCTCTCTCCCTCTCTCTCTCTCTCTCTCTCTGTGTGTTGCTCTACTGCCACTCTCCGCAGTACACCGCTCTTCCAGGCCAGCCTTCCTCGCCCCTTCCTCGCGTTACCCTCTTTTTCACAGGGAATCTTTTGCTCGAGATGCGCTCTTTCTCTCTTTCTCTCCGTGCAACCCCCGCCGGCCTTCCACCTGGAGTAGCGTTTGGCCTTCTGGCGACCTTCCAACAATCCGTATACCTCTCTTCGCCAGCCAAGAATGCCCGAGGAAAGGAACCGAGCGAATCGATAAATTCGTGGAACGACCGACTGTCCGCGAACGAAACACACCGATCCTCTTCTCCTCCCGAACCACACCGCCGCCAGTGGTCCCGAATCGCCGAATCGTGGCCGAAACCCCGAAAATGCATTTTTTTAAAAACCGTGGTACGATGGTCTTGCCATTTATACTTGCAAAGTGGTTACAGTTCAAATTTTGCCTTGGATCGTCGCGCAGATTTGTGAACGTGCGCTGTCAGAGTGCTCAGTGTCGAAATGGCTGTGCGAACTTTTATCTTGCTGTATTCGCGAGAATTGGCTGTGCATAATATCACCTTTGTCTGGGGATTACATTCTGAAGAACACGAAATTTCGACGTTCTCCCTTGTTTTTTCCCCGTGGACCGGTGTCATGGGCGAGAGTAACGTGATCGAATAAACGTAAGAGATTCCCGCGAACGCAGGGAATATGTATCGCGAGCTGGCAGTGCCGTAGGGCGCGTCTATAAATAAACAAACGTGTCAGCTGCCAACATGCTTCCACCCCGCCGGACGGGGATCAAGTGAGATTCGGATAGGGATCGGTTTTTAAAAGAGGACGCGTTTTGGACAGATCGTAATCCGGGGGATGGAACGACTCGATGCTCGACCAATAAGTTGACCCGCCGCGCCGGAGGCGGCTGGTCCGATTGCATGATTTGCAACGACGGACGCCCGTAAATTCGGATTAGCGCGAAAACTTCGGACCGCCACGGCTTTCGTTAACCACTTACACGGGACTGCGCGACTTTATTCTATCTGTGCCTCCACTTCGACCCCTGCACCTCTATATTTCTATTTTTACCACGTTTTTATTAGCTCGCTTTCTTGTCTGTTTGTTCGGTACAAATTTTGCAATTGATTTTAAACTAACTTCCCGATGAGCTAGAGACTTGAAATTTTAAACATAGCTCAGAACTGGATGACAATGCAATATTTAAACAAATTTTTTAAAAAAGCCTATGCGTTCAGGAGATATAAATTATTAATAATTTGAACCTTTGCACCGCCCCGCCGCGTGACGTAGTACGTCTTCGCGTTCAGCGTCCCCACTCTACTACGTGTTCCCACTCTGACTCATCCCCACTCCACTGACCCGCTTCGCACCGAAGGAGCTCAGTGTGCGTCAGTGTGCGTTCGAGCTCCGTGCGGTGTTTACAAAGTTACTACGTATTATTATAGTATAATGTATGTTTACCAAGCGAAAGAACAGTTACACCGAAATTCTCCGTCGAACCTTTATCTTCGACATTTTACCACGGCGCACAGTGGGCCGGATTGGGGAAAAGTGTGACATTCACCCCTAAAACGAACTTTCTCGTATCGATATCTAATATATGAACATTGTTTCCCAAATGTCCATAGACCTCGGAAATGAAAAAAATAGTACAATTTAATAAATATTATAGTTGTAATAAACATTGAAAGTTGGACGTTTCAAGAGGAGTATTTTTTCACGAGAAAAATTGCTTCTATTTGATGCGATGCCCTGACATTGCTATTTAATATTTTCTCTCGCTTTTTTTTTAAATTGAAGAGCAGATTTTTGCGATAAGAAATCGTATCTTACATTATTAATTAGCCTGCATAATATATTAAAAGTTAATGCTGAACTAAATGGAGAAAATTTTAAAAATTCTATATAATCGGTAACGGAGATCTTTCAGGTCCCAGGATGTCCCGGTTTCTAACAAATTGGACTATTTTTAGTAAACCTTCCTCTACATAATCGTAAAAAAATTAGTGTCCAGCTCGGTCCAGCTTTCAAATTATTCCTGTTTGAAGCTATTGACGTTCGAATAGTGAGCGGAGCGTCTGTCGCGTAGCGAACTCTCTGTTACCTCGGAAAGAATTCTTTAATTAATTTGTCCTCGTACTTTTCTATTACAAGATTGTAGTCTATCAGCAGAAATCGTATTCTTTGCCTTCCGTATACCTTCCGTATACCTTCCGTATGCCTTCGCGAAGGGAATAGCGGTACAGAGGGTCTGCCGTCGTACTTGGGTTTATGATTAGTATGTGAATAGGAGACCTTTTTAAAGATTAACACAACCTCGTTATTTGGTGATCATCTAGGACATGGCCCAATAGTTACTTGTCTCCTTGCAATTTGCAACATCTTTAAAAGCTTAATCCCGGTTAACGGTTATTATACATATATGTAACAAAGTTATATATAGTATATAATATATATAACAAAGATTTTAAACAATTTAGAACGAGAAATACTAGAAAATCTTCCAGAATTGCAACAAACACAGATATCGCCTCCTTCTGACTTCAAATCCGTACATGAGCACCATTAGAGTGAAATCGCGTATAAAAAAATTAAGGAATTAGATCCAGAAGCCCGAGAATTAATAATGGAATAACAAGAAATGTAATAATAGTGATAATACTAATAATAATTATAATACTAATGGCAATAATAATAATAGTAATAACATTGATGTATTTTTTCTTAACTAATCCTTCATTTGACATTACAACATTGTCCAGTCAAAGTTTCGCGTTCATATCTTTTACGAATTAAAAGTTACGAGGAAATGTCACACTTAACCCCAATCCGGCCCACTGTGCGGCGTTCGTTTTCGATATGACGCGTCGCAATACCGTCTGAAATTTACTACATGTCGCTGTTATAATCTCATCAAAATGTTCAAAATCGATTGTAAAATTTCACACATATAAGGCTAAAAAGCAGAAAATAATTATTTAGATAAAAATAAATTTTTTAAAAATACCACGTTTTTTAAACGGACTAAAAAGTATAAAATAAAATTTTTAAAAACGCCACGTTTAAAAACGGACTGAAAAGTATAAAATAATTTTTTCTAGCCCCTTACAGATTCCTAACCCCGTACAGATAGTCCTGAAAATACCGAACAGGCAAACAAGAAAGCGAGCTAATAAAAACGTGTTAAAAAGAAAGTGCCTGACGGACGCGTAAAAATCCCAAAATGCAGTAAACTTGAAAATTGTAAAAGCATTTCTCGCATTCCAAAATCGGCAATTTTATTTGCGACAACCAGTAATTATCCAAAGCGTTATTCAGTACTGATTGTATCTGCGGATCACGTGCACGAGGTACAGGTACACAGTGACCGTGTTAAAATATTTTTACGCCGCTGGTCCCACCAAAAACACGTGAGAAGGATCGATATTTGGGTATCGAGAGACACGAGCGAGTGTCCGGGCCAATCGCGGTTACGTTTCCGGTCGCAAAGTGGCTGGCCGAGTCCGGGCCGGGCTCACGTGCCGTATTAAACATAAATTATTCTTGGTCGGCGGCGTTTTCACTCGGTTCGCGCCGCAACAGGAGAGAGCTGGGAACTCTGAAAGAAGGTCAGTAGTGCTTAACGCGGCTTCATTTGGAGGATGGTGGTCGCGGGCTCCGCGACAACGTGATTAAACTTTGGTCCAAAGGGGTGGGAAAGGGTGGTAGAGCAGCCGCGCGTGCAATGTCCGGCTCTTTCGAAACTACCTCCCGCGGGGGTTAGCTTTCAAGGATACTAGGATCGGACCGGGCCGGGCCGGACAGGTTCTTTCGCTCGGTCCTCTTTAAAGCGTATTCATACGTGCCCCCGTATGAATACGAACGAGCGACGAGCGGAGAGCCGGCCCGCCCTGCCGCAGAATTTCGGCCGGATTCGACCGGGACGCGAATAAAGGTAGCCGACATAGACTGATATACAGGGTGCCGCACAAGTCTCTGTGCCTATTTAACCACTTGTCTTGGGTATGTTAATCGATTTTACAAAACATATATGTAGGAAATAAGTGCGGATAGTTTACGTACACAGTATTTATTCACGAATATCTTACAACGGACGATACGATACGATTAACTACGACAATTTAGCAAGACAATTTACAACTATCGACTACAATTTAGCAATTAACGCCTATCTTAAACGACTATCTCGACTGTTTTCAACTCGACTCGACTTTTCGACTGTCTTTCGCGCCGCTCGCTTGCTCTGTTTTATGTGTTCGGTTTCTTTGTCTGATTGTCCGGATCAATGTCCGCTTGCCCTAGGCACGGATCGTCCTCGCGTTTTTCCCCGCGCTCGGCCAAACACTTCGCTTCTTATGTGCTGTTTTTGCCGCACGCACAGCTGATTCGCGCGACAAACCCAAAGGTGATGTTCGGGGCAATGCCCCTCTACGCACAACATATCCTGGCTCCTTGCATCTAGCGGCTCGCCTTTCTTCCCTATCTACACGCACACATGCATCCATCTCACATATATTTTAGATTTTCATTAAGGGGGATCTATACCCAATGAAGTAACTAGAAAGGAACTAGAATCTTACTAGATTTTGGGTCGAAACATGGGTTTACGCGCGGCGATTTTTTGTCCTTATTTGAGCGGATTTTGGACTGGGTGAGGACTCATTCTATAGAGGAAGGTTAAATCCGGCGCGCTCTGCTATTGATTTAACGAGATTATGTTTATATCTAATAATATGAGTGCCCAAAGTAGAGAAAAAATCTAGAAAAATAACCGCAGATTTCAATGTATTTTCCTGTCTCAAAGAGATTTTTCTGACTGATATGATGAGCAGAGCGCGCCGTGATGAACCTTCCTCTATCAAATGAGCCTTTGTGTAACTCAAAATATGCTCGTATAAGGACAAAAAATCGCCGCGCGTGATTTCATTCACATTAGCAGAGATTTCTCCATATTACGTTCATGAAGACAGAGGTTATCTCGGATGTAGAGCCAATCTAGAGCCAATTTCATTTCAGTTAGTTTACACGAGATGGTGCCTAGTCAGAAGGACTGTCAATCAGTGCTGCGATATTGTGCAACATTTCACTGCTGTCAATGTGGAATCATAGCAAAACTGACACAGACGAGGTACATATTCTCATCGGTGGCACTAATATTAGTGCGACCTGCCCTGTATAACGGCATTCGCGACGAGATGAATAGAATATGGAAATAGCAAGCAACTCCATCTCGTGTTCATTATGCAGTTGCGTGTTTATCAATGTTACCAAACTTTTTTTCTGCACAGAGGTTGATAACATTGATAAATACCCCAAAATCCGAGGGTATAGATCCCCCTTAAGAGCCCAAATAAAAACGTTTTAAAAAATGCTTTCTTTATTTTTGCATGCAACCTTGTAAATTGTAATTCTTGGAAAATCTTTGCAGATCATTTAGTAAACCAATGCTTCTAATTTACAAAACATCAGGTCGTTTGGTACAATTATAAAAAAGTTATTACTGCTTCAAAGTGCATCTTAGGTGCGTCAGCCTGTATATTACAAACTTACAAACTCACAAATTGGGAACCCGAAGGGACAGTCTACCCTTCTTCAAAATCTCGATCGACCGAATCGAAGGATACGCGGGGAGAGGAGAAGAGCAGCCAGCGCAGGGGCTCGAATATTAATTTCTATCTGCATAAATGCATAATGATAAATCCGCGAGTTTGCTCTCGAATCCTAGCAATGTTGCTGAATCAGAGAGCACCGAACGCGAGACACCCCCAACTTCTTTCAGAGTTCAAGCCGCCTCGGGGTTGGCTTTCATTCCGCGGAGGGTTTCCCTCTTGGTTTACCGTTGGCGTTCTTTTATTTTTCTCTCCCGGTACCGTCGTCGCACGGTTAATAATAGAAATTAATTAAAAGGACTCTCGGTAATTGAAGCTGTTGGCGTGGTAACGTCGCGCCGAGCCGAGACTGAAACTTGGCCGGGCTTGACTGACTGTGCAAGACTTTGGCCGGCCAAAGTCAAAACCCCTCTTCCCCACTCACCGAGATCGGTCGTTAGCATATAATTAAGGGCGATTTTGTCCCCCGTGGTTGTTTGTATAGTCCCCGGATTACCCGGCCAGCTTTAGGTCGAGATTCGAGATTCGAGATTTCCTGTTACGACCCGGGACTACAACCACTTGCCCATTTGTTCCAAGACAATTTTATCCGACCACTTGGCTTGCGATTTATTTTACAGTTACGCCGATTACAACTTCATTTTTTAGAATAAGAATAAGAGTAAGGGAAAGAAGTGTAACTTTTAGGTTCTCGTAGAAAAACGTCGATAAAATTAATTCTTTTAACTATGAAAAATAGCGGTGATGACAATACCTTATTATAATTATTCAAGTAATTTCCGGGGTCCGTATTTTTCGAATGTTTTCCGGTTTTTCATTGTCTGCAAATAAAAAAAATCGGAAAAAATTCTCGAACGTGTGATTCGATATACTGAATGTGTCAGATTCTTTTTAATCGACTTCGACAAAGGAGGAGCTTACTCAATTCGATCTGTATGTGCTTTTTTCTATGTAAGTTCAGCGATTACGCCGAGATGGATGGACCAATCGGTACGAAATCTTTTGCATCTTGTAGAGCACGTCCCCGGGGTGGTCCCGTGAAAACAATCCCTAGCAGCACAATATATTGTATACACATTCATATAATATCAAAAAGAGATTCAATCTGTTTTTAATATTCAAATATACATACAATATCTATTTTACATTAAGTACCAAATATTCTTTTTTATATAAGTTAGGAAGAAATATTGTTCTCATATGAAAAAGTGTGGCTTAAAAAATATTTATCCAATATTTTTGTGCTACTAGGGTAAATTTTCCATTTTTTTATTCCTTACGATTTTTTAGAATTTTCAGTTACTATTACATACGGAAAATGGAACCAAAACTAGGTTTCTCATGGGTAACGATTAATGAATTCGAATGTACGAATTACAAGAAGTTTTGTAACGAAACTGCTACTTCAACTTGAGTGCTAAATTCTAAAGGGACTGCGACGATTTTTCAACTGGTTCTCTACAGTCACAGGACAAATTGAGTTGGTAAAACGACACGTATTGAGATTACGCAGCTCGAAAGAGGAAGGGGTTTTCGCTGATAGGCCAGATCTGGCCTAAAGCGTATTTAAATAAAAAAAGGGAAGGTGAATCTTAACATGACTGCTGCTGATCTTGACATACCTACTACGGAAACGTTGGAGAGTCTCACCTACAGTCCCTGCTCATTTTATTAGACTCACCTCTATAATCATGATATTTTTAGTTTTACCATGAATAATGGGTATACAGCCTTATGCAAATATCACTTAATGATGACCAATGAATTTTCCATATATTTATTGTACAAAAACACTGGGTACAAACACAAATAGATCAATATAATTCTTAAAACACTAATATTTTGTTAATCCGCCCTCAGCTGCTCTTAAAGCCGCAACTCTTCTGGACATGCTATCTATGCAAGTTTATGCAATTTCTTTTAATGCAACGTTATGGTGCCAGTGATAGATTATTCTCTCTATCAACTTGGTCTTTGTTGTTATTGGGTTGGCAAGAAAGTAATTTCGGTATTTTTAGATGAAATAAAATCCAATTTTTTTATCAAAGCAATGAACTTTAATCAATAAAATATTTTCCATTTTGTTGTATGATCTTTTGCCATCTTTCTGGTAGCTTCATAATTCCGCGCTCATAAAACTTCTGATCCTTTTCGGTGAAAAACTGATCCAAGTGCGATTTCAGATCATCATCATTAGTGAATGTTTCACCATTCAAAGAGTTTTGTAAACTTCGGAATAAATGATAATCTGATGGTGCAATGTCAGGGCTATATGGTGGATGTGACATCACTTCCCAACCAAGCTCCAATAACTTTTCACGTGTTACCAAAGATGTGTGTGGCCTAGCGTTATCATGGTGGAACACGATTCCTTTGCGATTTGCCAATTCTGGCCGTTTTTCTTTGATTGCTATGTCCAGTTTTGTTAGTTGTCGACAATAAACATCTGAATTGATGGTTTGGTTCCTTGGGAGCAGCTCAAAATACACAATACCTTTGTAATCCCACCAAATTGACAACATGATCTTCTTTTGGTGCAATTCAGCTTTCGGTGTGGTTTGGGCTGGTTCATCACGCTTGGACCATGATCGTTTTCGAGTTGTGTTATTGTAAACAACCCATTTCTCATCACCGGTGATGATTCGCTTGAGAAAAGGGTCGATTTCATTTCGTTTGAGATGCATATCGCATATGTTGATGCGTTGCATTAAGTGAATTTCTTTCAACTCGTGTGGAACCCAAATATCGAGCTTCTTAACGATTCCGAGACTTTTTAAACGATATTCTATGGTTGTATACGAGACATTTAACCTGTCTGCAATCTCTCGGACAGTTATATGACGATCCGATTCAATAATGGCTTTCATTTGGTCATCATCAACTCCAGATGATCGACCAGAACGTTGGTCGTCTTTAAGTGAGAAATTTCCAGAACGGAATTTTTTAAACCAATTCTGGCACGTGCATTCTGTTAAGCAATCTATACCGTAAACTTCGCATATATCTTTGTGAGCCTCGGCAGCTTTTGTACCTCTACGGAAATAAAAAAGCAATATATGCCTATAATGTTCGTTTCTGCACTCCATGTTCAAATTGACACAGAACTAACAATTTTAATCAAAATTACGTGTAATTTGCTTCAAAAGTAACCTAAAAGATGCAGTTATGAAATGTCAGAAAGAAAACAAACGCAACGTTAACAGAAGCCAATCAAACAAAACATAACGCCATCAGTTAGTGAAAACCGAAATTACTTTCTTGCCAACCCAATATATTTTCTTTGGCCAGTTCTCTGAAACCGTCGAGTAACAGCCGTTCTACGGTTACCGCTTGATAAAGACTCGGTCTCGGGGCTCTAGCGGCCCGTAACCACGCCCCTCACCTCCACGCGTGTCTGGTCCACATTCGACGTTCGTTGAGCCTGTTGTCTCCGACGAGTGGGTAGGCTCGATTCTTTACTCATCGTCGTTAGTGGGCGTGGTTTAATTGCTCTCGGTTTCAATGGCACCAGACACTGCCACATACAGCAATTCCAATTGATGTCTTGTTTATGTTCAATATTTCGTAGGCGTGGCATCGTTGCTCCTGATTTCGCCGGAACCAGGGTAGTGCTCCGAGGGCAAATTACTGGGTCTAGGTCAGAGTTGGGCAGTATTTAAGTAAAAAAGTATCTAAATCCAGATCCAACTAAAAGATACGTAACTGATATACATCTTAAGGTTCGGATCCAAAAGTATCTTGTATCCGACGTTTAATCAGATACTTTTGTATCCGAAGCAGGAGGATCCGAAGCTACGGATACGAAAGTATCTAATTAAACTTCGGATACAAGTAAATTTTGTGTCTATATCTTCGAGTAAGTAATTACAAATTTTGTATCTATTATCCGTGATCCGAAATTTGTATCTAATTCCATATTTTGACCAACTCTGGTCTAAGTTTTAGATAAAATTTTAGACTCGATTAATTCTGAGTAATTTCTCTTATCTGTGTTCCGTTCTCTGACGAGTGAAAATACATACAGTCCCTGCTCACTTTATTAGACTCACCTCTATAATCATGATATTTTTAGTTTTACCATGAATAATGGGTATATCAGCCTTATGCAAATATCACTTAATGATGACCAATGAATTTTCCATATATTTATTTTACAAAAACAATGGGTACAAACACAAATAGATCAATATAATTCTTAAAACACTAATATTTTGTTAATCCGCCCTCAGCTACTCTTAAAGCCGCAACTCTTCTGGACATGCTATCTATGCAAGTTTGTGCAATTTCTTTTAATGCAACGTTATGGTGCCAGTGATAGATTATTCTCTCTATCAACTTGGTCTTTGTTGTTATATTTTCTTTGGCCAGTTCTCTCTTCAGGCACTCCCAGACATTTTCAATCGGATTCATGTCCGGTGAGTTGCCGGGCAATGGTAAAAGGGGGATTTTTTGCTCTTGCAAGAAAATTTTACACTTGGATAGGCAACCCATAAGGCAACCTTGTAGTACGAAATCATTACCCCATCATTACCCCATAGGTTGAAAACAGCGTTGCATTCCTTATAGGATTTCAAAAAGCACCAATTCTTCAGGTGAGTCTAATAAAGTGAGCAGGGACTGTATGATGTTTCTGCTATCTTGACATCGGTACAAAAATTGTAAATGCACAATATCTTATCTTATTCGATAGTTAGCGAATCACCGGATCCAGATACTTCACAGAATTTGTACTCGTGAAAATCCCTCATCATCGCATGCATTTCACGATAAATACATATTGCACATTGAGCTCGAAACCTCAGTGCTAATAATGCTCAGAAATCGTGTTTTATCGGTAACGTTGGGTGTTGATACTGAATGGTAATGGGGTCTCTGCGGGGCGCTAACGCCCCAAAACCGACGGACGCCAAAATACATTGGGTGTCAGGTCTATTCCTATATCTCGTCTGTGGTAGAGGTTCGCGCGCGTGGAATACGAGGCGATGACTGGTCACTTGCCGATTCTTATCAAGGATATCGCGGACCAGTCCATAAATTCATGAGCCGGGACACACACCGCCGACTGATATTTACGAGGTCCGCAGCTGGTAACGTTCGTCCTACTTTACGACGCGTCGTAAACGAATCCTCTTATTATCTGTCCCCTTATATAGTATATACATATATATATACTTTATATGTAATATATATATATCGACTCTTTGCGAATGGTTTCGCGGCCACTTCCGGCAACTGCAGTGTGGTAATGGCAGCGGTAGCGACGCAGGGACGGTGCAATTTACGCAAGGGCTTGGGCCAATTGTTGAACCATATCGTGTCGGTGTATCGGCCGCCGATCGCTATCGCGAATGGTTTAAAATTACACCGGTCAAGAGATACTGGGATGGGACTGGACGGCGCGGCGCGGCACACGCACCGGCGCGGCGCGGAACGGCGTTTCAAATATTTTTTCCGATCCGCCGGGGAAACGGAATGAAATTGGCCGTGTCGAGTTCATAATTGGGTTTACGCGAACTATCCTGACTCGATGGTTTTAATAACGATTTTTTCGCTGCGATATACCGACGGTACGCGCCACGTCGATACGTTTCATGCGCCGCACCGCGCCGATAGCGTATCGTTTAATAACCAGACCCCCGACCGGCCAGAGTAAATAGTTCGATCGGATGCCCGACCTCTTCCAAAACTAACCGCCCGCTTGTTTTGAAACCGCGCCGAGATAAACACGAAGAAATCTGGCGCGATCGTTCCGTTAACCTCGAATTTTCAGTGAAATAATCGTGCGCGAATGGCGAGTGAACGGGGAGTTTTGTCAGCTTCCCGAATATTTCTCTTCTGTACTAGTTTTAACCCCTTGCGTTACAATATCGTGACAGACTCCCGATGAAGATTCTGAACTGAGTCTAATAAATATGTATGTTATTAATTTCCTTTATACCGAAATGAAATACTATTTTGGTTTTGTTAATGTACAATATGTAGGTTGCAATACAATAAGAGAACGAGAAGAGGATCGTGCGACACGGATACAATTATTTATTATACGAGTCGACAAACATTACGTTGAAGCGTTGTTAATATGCAATAAAAGATATATTGAACATTGTAGTTTGTTTATTAAATCCTACTACGTTTAAAGTCTGTTATTTTTAATTTTAAACATGTCTCTTTTATTTTTAATGTATTGTACAATATTTATATAAGTGTGCAATAAACTTTTGTCCAACCACTATTTTGTAGTAGCAAAGTTATTTCCCTTTACACAAAGTCCCTTTGCTTACCTTGAACATTTTCGTGACGCCTGGATTATCGTTGAGTTTCCGACAATCTTCGACTGTCTGACTTGTCGTTGAGTTGCACTACTGAATTTCGTGCTACCTTCTTCGATATTATGTTCTCCTAATACAAAACTAATTTTCGAGATTTTTGAAAATTTTCGACAATTTTCGACCGTCTGACTTGTCATTGAGCTGCACTACTGAATTTTCGAAATTTTTCGAGCGTCTGGCATAATGTTGAGTTATACTACTGAATTTCGAGCTACTTCCTTCGATATCATGTTCTCCTAATAAAAAACACAATATTTGTGGTTAGAGAATATGATATCTAAGGAGGTGGCTCGAAAATCAGTAGTACAACACAACGACAAGCCATGAGGTCGAAAGTTTTCGAAAATTAAGTAGAGCCAGTCAACGACAAGCCAGGCGGCCGAAAAGGGTATAGCCGGATAAGTATGGGCCAGCGGCCCCCGCTCCGATTTTCCTGATTCCTGTCTTAAAACATCGTTTTATGTCTAAAAAAACATTGTGTAAAACTTCAAATGTCTACCCCCACCGATAAGGGTGATATTGAGGTAAATTCCCCCGCACTTAAATGCAATTTGCGCTAAAACGAGAAAAGATATCGACATGGGATAAACGGCAAATAAAAGATATAGATACACTCTATATTTAAGATTTTTTCCAGAATTTTTTGCTAATTATTTATAGTTGAAAATAATTAATTAATTTTTTGGGAATTTTTTTAACTATCTTCCCCTAGGTTGACACCTACCAAAAAATTCTAAAATATTGCTATGATTCTAACCTATTTTGTAAAAAAATCTCAGAAGTGTCCGTTTGGTGGAACAGTGTCACAAAAAATAAAGTATGCCGACGAACGCTCGGTTTGATCAGTAACGACGCAGCGACCGATTCCCCTTGCGGCGGCTAGTGATGGGAGCGAACGGGAAGTCGGCGCTTTTCTTGTTTTTTTCTTTTTTTTATATGTATTTATAAACTAAACGATTTTTATTGTCTAGAATATAATTGTTTAGACTTCTAACTGTAATCATGTATTAGAAGATTTAGTCGCATTTTTACATGTATCAGCTTTTCCGTACAAGCGCCGACTTCCCGTTCGCTCCCGTCACTAGCCGCCGCAAGGGGAATCGGTCGCTGCGTCGTTACTGATCAAACCGAGCGTTCGCCGGCATACTTTATTTTTTTTGACACTGTTCCACCAAACGGACACTTCTGAGATTTTTTTACAAAATAGGTTAGAATCATAGCAATATTTTAGAATTTTTTGGTAGGTGTCAACCTAGGGGAAGATAGTTAAAAAAATTCCCAAAAAATTAATTAATTATTTTCAACTATAATTAATTAGCAAAAAATTCTGGAAAAAATCTTAAATATAGAGTGTATCTATATCTTTTATTTGCCGTTTATCCCATGTCGATATCTTTTCTCGTTTTAGCGCAAATTGCATTTGAGTGCGGGGGAATTTACCTCAATATCACCCCTATCGGTGGGGGTACACATTTGAAGTTTTACACAATGTTTTTTTAGACATAAAACGATGTTTTAAGACAGGAATGAGGAAAATCGGAGCGGGGGCCGCTGGCCCATGCTTATCCGGCTATACCCTTTATTGAAAATCTTGAGAATCGACATTTGTATTAGGAGAATATGATGTCGACGGAGTTGACACGAAATTCAGTAGTACAAGTCAATAATGAGTCAGACGGTCGGAAATTTTTCGAAAACCTTGAAAACCAGGTTTTGTATTAGGGAAACATGATATCGAAGGGGGTAGCACTAATTTAAGTAGTACAACTCAGTGACAAGTCAGACGGTTGAAAATTGGCGAAAATTTTCGACGTTGTAGAAGAGTAAGGTAGAGTGGGGAGACATGTTCAGACTGCGGATGTTTATGCAAAATAAGAATGTTCTCCTAATACAAAACTAATTTTTCTAGATTTTCGCCAATTTTCAACCGTCTGACTTGTCATTGAGCTGCACTACTGAATTTTCGAAATTTTTCGAGCGTCTGGCATAATGTTGAGTTATACTACTGAATTTCGAGCTACTTTCTTCGATATCATGTTCTCCTAATAAAAAACACAATATTTGTGGTTAGAAAATATGATATCGAAGGAGGTGGCACGAAAATCAGTAGTACAACTCAATGACAAGCCATAGGGTCGAAAATTTTCGAAAATTAAGTAAAGCCAGTCAACGACAAGCCAGACGGCCGAAAATTTATCGAAAACCTCGAGAATCGACATTTGTATGATGAAACTTTAAATTATATTATGAAAATTAAAATAGATTAGTAAATTTTTATTATAATTGAAATTAAAAATTATTTTAAGAAAAAATTTGTAGGAGAATATGATGTCGACGGAGGTGGCACGAAATTCATTACAACAAGTCAATAATGAGTCAGACGGTCGGAAATTTTTCGAAAACCTTGAAAACCAGGTTTTGTATTAGGGAAACATGATATCGAAGAAGGTAGCACTAATTTCAGTAGTACAACTCAGTGACAAGTCAGACGGTTGAAAATTGGCGAAAATTTTTGTAGAAGAGGAAGGTACAGTGGGGAAACATGTTTACACTGCGGATGTTTATGCAAAATAAGAATGTCCTGTATCGATTGCAAAAGACAGGTGCCACATACACACTTGATCTTTCCTTAATAATTTTATCAAGTGAAGCACAAGACACATGCAATGAAAAATATGTACATATTTGGAAGTGAATTTCCAATCGTTATTTTCACAAAAGGTTGATTCTTTCAGCCTCGGGGTAGGAAGAAATAGTAGGATAATTTCGGGGATGGAATTTGGAAACAATGAATGACACCGAAGAAGAGGCAGGATTAACATAAATGTTCCAGGAGTTACGAGTCAGTGGAACTCTGTTGAAAAAAAGAATCATTCCAACAGAGGCAGTGTTCTATTCCAACCGGTAACGATGTCGAAACTTTCACGTTTGAATGTACAACCATTATATTTCGCATACATAGGAACGAGAGGATTATGTCATAATTATAATTCGAAATTTGGAGTGTTTTCGCCGGAGTGGTGATTTTTACTTGGAAAATTGTTCATGCGATTACATCGCATTCCACGGTCGAACGCGAACTGAAACGTTGCGATCCGACTACGGTAATGAACTAATAACGAACCTAATAAGATTACATGTTTTTTTTCTGATAAACCGGTCAATTTTTCAAAAATATACAACGAGATTTCGGAAAGGTACCTTTTCCGCAACTCGGTGGCAAGAATTTCTAAAAAGTTCGATTAGAGCGGAAGGGTGGAGCGTGGCTCGACGAACCGCAAAATTCTGTTGTTTCAGCGAAGGGGAATTGCGAGTTCGGCGGGAATCGCAACGGTGGAAAAGGGTAGTAACGAGCGGGGGCCAAGGGAAGACAGAAATATCGCGGCGAAACGCGGAAAGAATAGAAAGGGGAGAGCGGGATCGCAAAGTTTGCCGGCGTGCAGGGTTCGACGTAACTGGCGGTCGTTCCGCGACCTGCGAGAGAGAGAGTGAAAGAGAGAGAGAAAGAAGATGACCGGCAACAACAAAACGGACAAACAGAACGAAACACTTAGGCGAGAAAACGTGGAAAAGTGGCGGCGGGGGGTGGGACGGGCGAGAGCGGAGAGTACGTATAACGACGTTCAGGGGACCAGCAAATTCATCTCGGTATCGCGAAACTCGGTCGTTCTGCGAGTTAGCCCGCGGACGCCGACACGGGACGAGATTTAAAAAGTTCGGACAAAGTGCATCCGCCGCGAGTCCCTAGCTCAGGGTGTATCCGCGTTCGTGTTCACGCTCGCGCCGACGTGAGCCGTAGCTCAGAGTCGCCAGATTAAGACTTGTGTCCCCACTCTACCTTCCCCTTCTACCACGCTATTCCTCACACATCCGACAATGTCACGTGACTAATCCGGTACTGGCAGAGAGAGGGTATCTTTTTCAATAATGAATAGATTTGCTTGTGATCGCACAAAGTAGAACGGTAATGCCCACGATTATACAGGGTGTTTCGTCTAAAACAGGACTCCTAAATAGTTCTTCAGGTTAATGTGATGCTGTAACGCGAAAACGTATCCTTATGTAATTTGTATTTCGCGTTATACTTGTTTCGTTTTCTCGTCACCTGTGCTCGCTCTAATTAAATGTATATGTCGATCTATATTATGTAAGTTATCGCTATTCCGCTATTATTCCGCTATCGTTATCGCTATTTCCGAGCGCTTCAAGTACCTACAACTTGAAACTTCAAACTGTTATATCTCATCATGGAAGTATCTGACAAAAAAATGTTTCAGGCAAAATTGACTTGTTTTTTCCGGTAGAATATAAATATGTAACATTTTATAGGGGGTTCCATGTAAAATTACAAAGGTACCTCCCCTCCCCCGTTAAAGGGGAAGGGAGGCCACTTCACGTTAATGTAGTCAGAAAGGCCCTTCAGTTCCATGCAATTTAAGACTAAGAACTTTAAAATCGATGGCATAGTTTTCGAGATATTGAGCTGTTCAGAGTTATGTGGGCCACCCTGTATATCTCGGTTATTATTAGTAGTACAAAAAATCTCCACAGAATAAAGTTGTACTGTTTCAAGGGGCGAATTTGATGATGGTAGAAATTTTTTCTCAAGGTCATTTTTTTACAAGATTTCAAGGTCATTGATATTTTTTTTAAATGGAATGAGGTATTTTTTAATACATCAATCGATGGAGCTGGACATTCGTTATAAAAAAGTACTAACCCACGTATGTCGAAAAGTTAGTAGTTCAAGAGATATTTCAATTTAAATAACTCTAAAATACCATTACTGTCGTACTAAGACGTTACACAAGTAAGTAAACGTTAACATCAATTCAATTTCAACTTCCATTTCAATATCAACTCTTCAACTTCATTTTCAACTTCAATTTTTCAATTTCAACTTTAATTTCAACTTCAATTGTTCAATTTCATTTCGTTAATTTCAACTCTTTAATTTCAACGTCAATTTTTCAATTTCCATTCGTTAATTTCAACTCCTCAATTTTAATTTCAACATCAAATTTTCCACTTCAAATTCAATTTTAACTCTCCCATTTCAACTTCAATTTCAACTCTTCCATTTCAACTTCAAATAAATCTTCAATTTCATTTTCAACGTCAATTTTTCAATTTCAACTTCAACTTTTCAATTTCAATTCGTTAATTTCAACGTCAATTTTTCAATTTCATTTTGTTAATTTCAACTCTTCAATTTCAACGTCAATCTTTCAATTTCAACTTAAATTTTTCAATTTCAATTCGTTAATTTCAAATCTGCAATTTCATTTTCAATTCTTCAATTTTTCAATTTCAATTTCAATTTTTCAATTTCAAAATCAATGTTTCAATTTCAACTTCAATTTTCCAATTTCAAATCTTCAATTTCAATTTCAACTCTTCCATTTCAACTTCAATTAAATCTTCAATTTCATTTTCAACGTCAATTTTTCAATTTCGACTTCAACTTTTCAATTTCAATTCGTTAATTTCAACGTCAATCTTTCAATTTCAACTTAAATTTTTCAATTTCAATTCGTTAATTTCAAATCTGCAATTTCATTTTCAATTCTTCAATTTTTCAATTTCAATTTCAATTTCAATTTTTCAATTTCAATTTTTCAATTTCAATTTTTCAATTTCAATTTTTCAATTTCAATTTTTCAATTTCAATTTTTCAATTTCAATTTTTCAACGTCAATTTTTCAATTTCATTTTGTTAATTTCAACTCTTCAATTTCAACGTCAATCTTTCAATTTCAACTTAAATTTTTCAATTTCAATTCGTTAATTTCAAATCTGCAATTTCATTTTCAATTCTTCAATTTTTCAATTTCAATTTCAATTTCAATTTCAATTTTTCAATTTCAATTTCAATTTTTCAATTTCAATTTCAATTTTTCAATTTCAAAATCAATGTTTCAATTTCAACTTTAATTTTCCAATTTCAAATCTTCAATTTCAATTTCAACTCTTCCATTTCAACTTCAATTAAATCTTCAATTTCATTTTCAACGTCAATTTTTCAATTTCAACTTCAACTTTTCAATTTCATTTTGTTAATTTCAACTCTTAAATTTCAACGTCAATCTTTCAATTTCAACTTAAATTTTTCAATTTCAATTCGTTAATTTCAAATCTGCAATTTCATTTTCAATTCTTCAATTTTTCAATTTCAATTTCAATTTCAATTTTTCAATTTCAATTTTTCAATTTCAATTTTTCAATTTCAATTTTTCAATTTCAATTTTTCAATTTCAATTTTTCAATTTGAATTTTTCAATTTCAATTTGAATTTTTCAATTTCAATTTGAATTTTTCAATTTCAAAATCAATGTTTCAATTTCAAAATCAATGTTTCAATTTCAACTTCAATTTTCCAATTATCAAATCTTCAATTTACACTAGCAAGTAAACACTAACGTTTTAGTGCGACAGTAATGGTATTTTAGAGTTATTTAAATTGAAATATCTCTTGAACTACTAACTTTTCGACATACATGGGTTAGTACTTTTTTTATAACGAATGTCCAGCTGCATCGATTGATGTAATAAAAAATACCTCATTCCATTTAAAAAAAATTTGAATGACCTTGAAATCTCGTAAAAAAATGACCTTGAGAAAAAATTTATACCATCATCAAATTCGCCCTTTGAAACAGTACAGCTTTATTCTGTGGAGATTTTTTGTACGACTAATAATAACCGAGATATATAGGTGTTCGTACTTAAACGGACCTCCCTGTATACGATAAAGTAAAAAACGGACAAGGAACAAGAAAGCCGCCTAAGGGCAGACAAAGTGTACCTCATCCATCGATGATCGGGCCGAGTGAAATGCGATTATCCAGGACTTGCAGTCCGCCGTTTCTCCATATCTCAAACGGCCGGAAGACGCGTGGCATGTTGAAGGACGCGAGCAGGAATGCACGGCCGCGGCACGTAGACCTGAAAACCGTGATGTTTGGGGCTAAAGTAATTGATAATCCGCGTGTTCCCTGACAACGCGATGGAAGCGGCGGAAAGTCGTGAACCGCGGAGCCTCCATCCGCGACGAAACTAAGCCGGGACTCTTCTTGGTGGCTCAAAGGGAAAGAGCGAGTGATCCATCTTCCTTTCTCTCCGGCGGACGGGACGGCCGTCTCCGTTGCTCCTTCGCTGAAATAATGATAGCGGGGATGAAATATACGCGTCTGCGGTAGGTCGCGGGTTAGAAAGGAGAGAGGTGTTCATTTCACGCGTGCCTGCGTGCAAATGCGACGGGGCCACATTCAAGGCCTCGCTCGTGGCTCGCCTCGCCCCAGCCTCGCCGCGTATCATCTCTTTCGAAGGACTTTAAATCAGGCCTGGAGGAGGGTTGAATAAACTAGGCGGTTCGAGGATACGCCCGGGCGACGCGACGCGACGTGTACACGGAATTCCAAATGAAAATGGACGCCGCCGCCTACTCGAACCTTTGACACGAGCCCCGCACAGCTTTTTTCCCCCCGCCCGTGTGGCTCTTACAAATTTCGATCGGCGGGTGCTCTTTTCAGAAAGTTTCCCGTGGATCAACGGGAACGGGAACGATAACGGCGAGCGGGGATCGATCGCTGTTCAAAACGAATTCGATTGAGCGCGCTCTCGACGGAATAAATACGGATTAAATTGTTTCGCCGGAATCGAATCGAGCAATTTCCGCGGCCTGTTTTTCAACCGGCGGAAAATCTCGCGTCCCCGCGTCGATGATTCGGTTCGTTTGGATCAATCGGTGAAAAAAAAGAGGGGGGATGCGGTAAAATGGTGCAAAACGCGGCGACATGGCAGAAAGAAATCGACAGCCCTTCGGAACGAACACCTTTCCGCGACCGATGAGGCTACATTAATTGCAGCCGACGAATCCAATTAAATCCAGAGGCATTGCGCGCGCGAGAGAGAGACTCGCGGAGGGACACCACCCATCCACCGCCATTTTGTGGTCCGGCTCGGGACAGGAGAGAGAGAGAGAGGGGGGACAGGACGAAACGAGAGCCGCGTCGTTGCCCCGACCCGACTCGACCCGAGCCGGCCCGGTCCGGCAGGCGGCTGTAGGATGGAGGGCTTAAAAATATGATTTTAATACCACTGCTCCGAGGGTCGCCGTATATCACGCTTTTGTCCGCCTACTATTGTCTCTACGCCGAACCCATACCCTCTCGAAAACCGCTCTACCCCCTGCCTCCCCCCCCAACTCTCTTCCTCTTCATCCTCCTCCTCCAACGTCCAGCTACGTCCCCTTTCGACGGTGCCTCTGCTCCCTCTCCCCCAGCCTCTTCCTCCAGCCGTTATCTTGCCCCTGACGCCGCCCCTCGCGCCTCGCGGGGCCGGCGACGTGTCACGCGTGGACGTCGACACCGCCGAGCAAAATGCGCGTAATTGAAAATTTTCGTACGCCGAGTCGTCGTCGTTCCATTCGGAAAGAACCGGGGGCCGCGCGATTAATCCGCGGGAAATCGAGCACCGCCGCCTCTGTTTGCCACCGACAATGCTCGTCCCACGTTACACGCACCGTCGAATAGAGGTTGCCTCTCGTTCTTCTTTCATTTTGCCAATTAGTAGCTCTCTGCAGACACGGAGACGCTCCGCTGCCCAGGGACAATGGTCCGGGGCAAGTCGTATCGAAGGACGGGGCTACTTCATTTTCTTCGTGTAAGGGATCTTGAGTGGGCGTGGTTTAGTTTTGCAATTTGATTCCGTGGAGCCTGGGCAGCAGTAAGGCGGATACTCTGTACCCATGGACACTGTAGAACTCAACATTTTCTAAAAACTTTGTAGGTACTCTCTTTAGAGAGTGGGCGTGGCATGATTGCTCTCTATTTCAGTGGAAGCGAGACAGCATTCTATAGAGCTATCTCGGTTCATATCCCGTCTTGATCCGATCGTTCCTAAAACTCTAGCTGCGAAAACACCAACAACTTTCTGTACACACCGCCCTAAGTGGGCGTGGTTTAGTTGCAATTTGATTCCATGGAGCCTGGGCAACATTAAGGCGGATGCTCTGTACCCATGGACACTCTAGATCTCAACATTCTGTAAAAACTTTGTGGGTACTCTCTTTAGAGAGTGGGCGTGGCATGATTGCTCTCTATTTCAGTGGAAGCGAGACAGCATTCTATAGAGCTATCTCGGTTCATATCCCGTCTTGATCCGATAGTTCCGAAAACTCTAGCTGTGAAAAGAGCAACAACTTTCTGTATACACCGCCCTAAGTGGGCGTGGTTTAGTTGCAATTTGATTCCGTGGAGCCTGGGCAACATTAAGGCGGATACTCTGTACCCATGGACACTGTAGAATTCCACATTCTCTAAAAACTTTGTAGGTACTCTCTTTAGAGAGTGGGCGTGGCATGATTGCTCTCTATTTCAGTGGAAGCGAGACAGCATTCTATAGAGCTATCTCGGTTCATATCCCGTCTTGATCCGATAGTTCCGAAAACTCTAGCTGTGAAAAGAGCAACAACTTTCTGTATACACTGCCCTAAGTGGGCGTGGTTTAGTTGCAATTTGATTCCATGGAGCCGGGGCAACAGTAATGCGGATACTCTGTACCCATGGACACCCTAGAACTCAAGATTCTCTAAAAACTTTGTAGGTACTCTCTTTAGAGAGTGGGCGTGGCATGATTTCTCTCTAAATAGAGTCAAGCCAAGACAGCGTCACGTCGAGCTATCTCGGTTCATATCCCGTTTTGATGCGATCGTTCCTAAAACTCTAGCTGCGAAAACACCAACAACTTTCAGTATACACCGCCCTAAGTGGGCGTGGTTTAACTGCAATTTGATTCCGTGGAGCCTGGGCAACATTAAGGCGGATGCTCTGTACCCATTTACACTCTAGAACTCAACATTCTCTAAAAACTTTGTAGGTACTCTGTTTAGAGAGTGGGCGTGGCTTGATTGCTCTCTATTTCAGTGGAACTGAGACAAAATCCTGTAAAGCTATCTCGGTTCATATCCCGTTTTAATCCGATCGTTCCTAAAACTCTAGCTACGAAAACACCAACAACTTTCTGTACACACCGCCCTAAGTGGGCGTGGTTTAGTTGCTCCCTTTTTCAACTGAGCCAGGCCAGTGCTCCATAGATCCATCTCGGTTCGCGACTCCTTCAGATCGAATATTTTGTGAAAATCTGACTCTGAAAACTGCAACGACAATGCTGCGCATATACTTCCCCGAGTGGGCGTGGTTTCGGCCTAGTCAAAGTAATGCCCCACAGGGCAACGGACGCCCAGCATCGATTTCGTCGTAGTTCAAAGACAAACTTTTGTTCCGAGTGGTTGCAGTGTCGCGGATATCGAGAGCCCTCGCAGGTTACTCCTGATCCCCGGAGCTCGGCATTTATCGGCAGCAAGGGTGGTTACGCGACACCGTTGCGGCGCGCATTATTCGTTATTTATCGAAGGGGTTGCGGCGCCTCGACAGCGGCGCAACCGCGTCGTAATTATCGGGCTCGGAATCGCTGCTACCTTATTCCAGCCGTGTGGTCCTTTTATCTCGCTTCGTCTGTGGCGCGACCAATGTCCCCCGTTCATCGGAGCAAGATCTCGCCAAGGCCGTGTCGGTGAATTCGCTCGACGGAGTGAATTAATCGAGTCGGTCCTAGATCAACCCTTCTTACCAAGCGATTACGTTTTGTTTCCATGTGCCCGTTCCCAGAACGGGTTCTGTATTGCTTAACCAGAACCAACCTCAGCACACCGTCTTCCGAGAAATCGTCTTCCGTGTTCAGTTGTCGATGGCACCTCGAATCGGTTCTGATAAACACTCTGTCCTAGGGAAACTGGAGGGGCTGCCGGCCACCGGAAGTGCATAATCTCCGGCATGAGAGATGGAGAAGAAGAGACCAGGAAGCCTCTGGACGGTGGACTTTTAGTGTGTGTGACTTCGACCCCAGTTTTTTTTACCCCAGGTCAAGTTGAGTCCCACACTACTCCCCCTTCCCCCTGACCATCATCTGGGAGGGGGGATGTGCGTAAAATGCATTTCCTCACCGTCCTTAAAAAAATTTTAAAAAAGGGAAACTTGGGGGCCACACGGTCTCTATTCCTCTAGTTCTCTATTCCTTTGTCCGGAACGGATTGTTTCGGTGCATTCCTGCCAATATAATTGCCTCAGGGTTCTGCTACCTCATCATCGTAATATACAGGGTGTCCCAAATTCCTTCAACAGCCGGAAATGGGAGGTTCCTGACACCATTTGAAGCGACATTTTCCTTAGCAAAAATGTTGTGCGCGGCTTTGTTTACGAGTTATTAACGAAAAACACGGACCAATCAGAGCGCCAACTGTCTATTGGCCGACTGTGTCAACTCGCGTCTAGGTCGCGCTCTGATTGGTCCGTGTTTTTCGTTAATAACTCGTAAACAAAACCGCGCACAGCATTTTTGCTACGGAAAATGTCGCTTCAAATGACGTCAGGAAGCTCCCATTTCCGGCTGTTGAAGGAATTTTGGGACACCCTGTAGATATAGATACGTTAACTGTTTCGCCCGCACATGCGTGAGAAATTTTGCACCATATCGCATTATTGTCTAGTAAGATTGACGAAATATTGACAATAAATCTCCTAACGTCAATGCCCGCATCAATATGGCTCCCGTTAATCCGCTTCACAATATACGCTGCTACACGCAATCTCATTCTCACACGTACATGCAAACCGTGATAGTGACTAGTATTCCATCTGGCGGCGACCAGAGAACTAACCTCTATCTATCACAAAACTTAGTCGTGTCCTTGGGACTACAGGGTGTCCCAAAATTCGTGAAAATCCCGGAAATGGGAGGTTCCTCAGACCATTTGAAGCGACATTTTCCTTTGCAAAAATGTTATCCGCGGCTTTGTTTAGGAGTTATTAACGAAAAACACGGACCAATCAGAGCGCGACCTAGATACGAGTTGGCACAGTCGACTAATCGACAGTTGGCGCGCCAGGCCGACTATGGCAACTCGCGTCTAGGTCGCGCTCTGATTGGTCCGTGTTTTTCGTTAATAACTCCTAAACAAAGCCGCGGATAACATTTTTGCAAAGGAAAATGTCGCTTCAAATGGTCTCAGGAACCACCCCCTTTCGGAAAGTTCACGAATTTTTGGACACCCCGTATAATACACCGTGGGTCACGCATACGGTCTTTTAGAAACACTCCTTAGACCTCGTACAGACTAGAACATTTCGACGAACTGCGCCGCGAACCGCGCCGCGAACCGCGCCGCAAACCGCGCATTTCGACGAACATTTCGACGAACATTTCGACGAACATTTCGACGAACATTTCGACGAACGGCGATCGGAACGGATTTGTGCTATTTCCAGACTTCCTTGCGGAACAACTATGGGAGCTGTAGCGGCGTATACTACACAAACAAATACAGAAAATGTTGACAATTATTGAGTTGTAATGTTCAAGTCTGTACGAAGCATCAGATTCGAGATTAAATGACTTGAATTTGTGAGATATTATGACATTTCGGCGCGCATTTCGGCGCGCATTTCGGCGCGCATTTCGACGAACATTTCGTCGAACGGTGCCACGAACGTCGCCGCGCGCATTTCGGCGTGCATTTCGGCGCGCATTCGTGCGAACGGTCGATCCATCAGCTCTGGGAACGCCGCCGCGCGCATTTCGGCGCGCATTTCGACGAACATTTCGACGAACATTTCGACGAACGGTGCCACGAACGCCGCCGCGCGCATTTCGGCGCGCACGAACGCAAACGGGTGGCACTTACAAATCTGTTTGCAGGATAGATAGCGTATCCTAAATATTCATAATAAATGTCAAGAAATAGACAGAAATTTATAAACAAAGATATCGGTGATTTAAATTATCTGGAAAAATTACATTTCTACTTCATAATTCGTCTCAAATTATTAAAGAGGCCCTTGCTATGAAAACATTGCATTCTTTTCCCGGATATTTTACGGAAGTTCTGAACATTTTCGGGAATCTCGCACGCCCCTGCAGAAATCCCGAAAAACTTCACGGGAAACCCGAACACCATCGGGAATCCCGAATATTCTTCGGAAAAACTCAGGATTTTTGGGATCCCGTCCCGACATGATACGAGGCTTCCCATCCCGTACCCGGCATCGGGATTCGGGAAATCCCGGGTTTTTAGCGGGGTTGCCTCCAACTTTTTCTATAAGAACCCTACATCTCCCGATATTTAAGAAAATGTATGTCTCTTGACAGTAGCAGCATCGTCACGCAGCTCAATGCTTCTCGCGGCTCCGCTACATGCTGCTGAATAATGCAAATAGGGATATACCCCCGTTAGATTGATCTTCCATTAGCGATTTTTTATCTTTATTGTATTTGTTTAAAACAATTGTAATGATCCAGCTGAACGACACGTCGTAAACAGATTTGCAAGTGCCACCCGTTCACGTTCGTGCGCGCCGAAATGCGCGCGGCAGCGTTCGTCGAAATGTTCGTCGAAATGCGCGGTTCGCGGCGCGGTTCGCGGCGCGGTTCGTCGAAATGTTCTAGTCTGTACGAGGCATTAAGGGTGTGGGTCGGATTTTGACCTTGGTCGAGTGCGAGTGTGGTAGTACCTTAACACACCGATAGATACTGTATACGTACACGAGATTGCAAGGGTTCCGTAGATTTCGTTTGCTGTCTCTCTAACGCACATTTAGGGCCCCTACGTAGCCACAATCGCTAGATAAAAGATCCACCATTACGGGATGCTTCCTTATATGGCCTACTTTTGCGTTTTCGAGGCGTAATTTGCATTATTCGGCAGCATGTAGCGCAGTTTCACAAATATTGGACGAAGCGACAGTGCTGCCATTGTCGAGACACATACATTTTCTTAAATATCGAGAGATTTAGGGTTCTTATAGAAAAAAATGTAGGCATCCCGGAATTCAGGGTCACATACAATGTCAATGAAACCTTTATTATGTTAAACTATACGTGTTTAAACACTGCAAACGAAATCTACGAAGTAGATCCCTATACGGGAGATTTTGGTACAAGTATTAGTTCCATGGCATTTTTAGCTAGGAGCGCTAGCGTTTTTAGTCACAGTTTTACCGATATTTTACCAATACAGTGACTGAATCGGTAAAACAGTGACTAAAAACATTAGCGCTCCTAGCTACAAATGCGGAGGGCACCGATACTACGACCAAGGTCAAAATCCGACCCACACCCTTAACTTGCTCCACGTGGTACGCGTCAGCGTTAGTGGAACGAGTGGGGGAAGCAAAGGCGGGCTCCGCAGCACAGATGGGCGAAGGTCGGAAGGGTGAGGTGCCAACGGGACTCGCAGATGGCAACCCTGTTCCCCTTACTCTGGCCACAGTTGGTTCTGGTGATCCCTCCGACTCTTCGGGACTCGGAGTGACACCACGTGTAAGTAATTGTTACTCCATCGTGGAGGTTGATTATAGTAATTTGTCGCGCTACCTCGATCCACCTACCTACTTTTCTCCATCCTTCGTCCTCCGTCCTCCGCGTCTTCTCATTTACCTCTCGCGGCTCTTTGTCTCCGCGTGCCGACTTCCTCGCGGAAATTAGTTTTGGTTTCGTATCGTGCACCGCGCCGCGGCGCGGAACTGCCAGACTTATTTCATCGCCAAGAGCGTCGTCGCGCGTTCCCCGCTCTGCAAATCTCCTTCGAATTCCGTCTGTTCCATCCATCACAGGTAATTGATCCTCGCGTCGAGACGCTGCGCGCCGCCTCGTCTCGAGACAATGTCGTGGTACGCGACGCGCCTCCTAATTATTAGTGCAAAAATAATCGCGGTTTTACACCGTCGGATATGAAACCGTACGTGCCACCTCCGGATACAACAGTTAGGATTAATTCAGATTTTTAAAGTACGCGACGCATTGGATTATGAAAATGATAGGATCGAATTTATGTAGATGTTGATGGTTCGCCATGTTTATTATTAGACTGCGGATCTTTATACATTTATAGCAATATTGAGCAGATAAAATTCAAGATTGTTGAACAATTTTTTAAATTGAAGATGTCATTACATGATTTATCTTCTGTTAAAATCATTAGGGGGAGAAATGACGTTCAATTTAGTTTCTATTTCTTGCAATCGACGAAGACAATTTTTATTTTGCATAAAGTTTATTATGATATGTATACTTGAATACTCCCTCTGTCCCGTAATAATAGTAGCAAGTGGATATTTAATCGGAAATTATTGGCGAACGCCAATGAAATATAAAACACACAGTAAAAGATTTTAAAAATTCATGAACGTTGTTTTGTTGCTTTTAGTTTATCAAAGTCGTCCCACAATCAATGCAAAACATTTTCATTTTGCATAAAGATCCGCAGTCTAGTAATAAGCCATGTGGCACACATAAAAAAAGGAGTTACTAATTTAAACGGGAATTATTGGCGAATGCAGCTGGGTCATTCCATGCCAAATCGATCACTTTTTGCAGGCACCATCGTCGATTTTGTTCTAAATGAAATATGTTGTACTCCATGTCTCTACTTGAAACTCATTTTAAAGGGGAAACTTCAAGAAATATAGCCATATTTTTTTCATAATTTAAATCACTCTGGCCCCTCATCGAAAAAAACATAAAAAAAGAATTTGTGTAAATTTTTCGACATTATAAAGTTGCTTTTTGAGGTCGAAAAAATTATTTTGTAATAGCTCAATCCTTTCCGAATAAAACAAAAAAAAATGTAGCTCAATCGGACAAATAGTTCCTGAGATAAAAATGCGTGAGCGAGGCCCGTTTCCGCCAAAATGGGCAAAAATTGAAATCTTTGAAGACCTGCCATTTCTAAAAAAATTCGAAACCGGCAAAATGATGACTTAAACCCCCCCTGATTTCACATGGACTACAACATATTTCATTTAGAACAAAATCGACAATGGTACCTGCAAATAGTGATCGATTTGGCATGGAATGACCCAGCTGTAAGTTATGTTGCAGCGCAAAATTGCGAAGCCTTCAATCGATATCAACGTTTCATGACATCTGTCATTTGTTTTGACACATCTTTCAATTTTTAGGTTAACCTAATTATTACGAATTATAACTATTTTTCTAATTTTATCCGCCGATCGAAATCAATTATTTCATTTCAGTTAAATATCAATCCATTGTAGAAGTAAGATGAAAGAAAAAACAAGTTATGCTGGAAGCAATGAAGAACGATGGCTCCAACAATTTTAAGCTCTCGCATATGGGGAAAGCAAGCTTCCCGTCAAGGGATCCTACCTACAAGTTTAAAATGCAGTAACGAAATTATTGAAAAATCCAGAAACTATCTAAACACTCGAAATAAAAATTATAAATAATATTTTTAATTTATTGTTTAATGTAATCTTGTTTTTTGATAATAAATGTTGCGTTCTATATTTATTTTCTTTTGCTACTATTATCATGAGACAAATTAGTATTAAATAATTAAATATTTATAATTCCAATAAAATTTGAAATAAAAATTGTGAGACCGGTCACTAGCACCAGTAGGCTTCGTCTTGATAAAAATGAAAAGTGATTTATTAGCGTTTTTCTCGCTGTAGGACCTACAGTCTAGACCGTTTCCTTGTATCGGGCATTGTCCGCGCGATAGAGACGCTTTCTCCCGAAGGTTCCTTGCGAAATGGTAAGCGACTCGGTTCCTGACCGAAAGTAATTATGGCCGATGTAATTCGGCGCGGCGGCCGAGAGTCAGCCCTCCATTTAATTTCCTCCGAAAACGTCACGGACGCGGCGCGTTAGCGCCGAGAGATGTTATCTGTAAGTTGCACGATAAAACTATACGCGGGGGTGGACGGCAGAGTGCACATAACGGTATTCCCAGCCTCGTCCCTTGGTCCGTGAACTCGGCCGTCCATTACTCGGATCCGCCATTAAATTTTCTCCAAAATTACTCTGTATAGATGAGTCGATAGTCGCGGGCAGAGGGGGAAGCGCCGTTAATTTCGCTCCCGTAAATTAAGGCGGTCCGCGATTACGACCGCACGCTGCCAATTAGACGATTCGGACCAAAGGAACGAACCTACCTCGTCATAGGGATTACGGAACTGTTAAAACGAGGCGGGCGAAAACTTTCAAACATTTCGAATATTGCGTACTCGTTCGAGTACGAATTTTGCTAACTGTTGGAAGTGGACCACATCGAGTTTTTTCAAGAATTTAGAAGAATTAGTTGACGGGAATGCCAAAGAATGTAATAAATATACTGTGGATCTTTATGGATTTATAGGAAAATTGAGTAGATGAAACTCGAAATTGTTGGAAAATTTTCGAAATTGAAGATGTCGATGTATGATTTTTCTTCTATTAAAATCGTTAAGGGAAGAAATAACATTCAGTTTGGTTACTATTTCTTGCAATCGATGCAGACAATTTTTATTTCGCATAAAGATCCGCAGTCTGGTAATAAATATTCATTTTAACACTAAACCTGCCACCACCGATCAAAATGACCGGCTCCAGATTTATTATTTTACAATTATTCAAATAATAAAAATGATTTTATAAGAACTGTCTGTATAAATATCTTTAGTAGAGCATGTATTGTAATAGAAGCCGCAGAAAGTCTAAATAAAATCAATCTTGTCATTTTTATAAGGAAACATGTACCAGTTACTCTCAAGGCTCGAATTTAGGGCTGTTACTTTCCTTCGAAGGTCGATGATTTTGAAGCTTCGAAGCTTCGATTTCTGAAACTTCGAAGGTGATGAGAATCGAAATTTCGAAGTTTCAAAATTCTAACCTCCGCTCTGTAGTGAATTATGAGAGCACGAGGCTTTGAACTTCGAAATTTCGCTGCTAAGTTATATTTGATATAATTACAGACATTCCTACATTTCGAAAAAAATACGCCACCACAGATAAAATATTAATTAAGGATACAAGTTCGGATTTGACCTTGATCGAGCGAGAGTGAGGTGGCACACTCGCACACCGCTGGATACATGTACGTACACAAGAATTGCAAGGCTTCGGCAAATGACAAGTCACGCCTCGCTAATGCACATTTGGGACCCCTACGTAGTCACAATCGCTAAATATCAGATCAATCTAGCTGGCATGGTGTCTAAGATGGCTTACTTTCGCGTTTTCGAGGCGCAATTTGTATTATTCGGCCGCATGTAGCGGAGTTCGAGAAGCATTATGGCGGCGCGACAGTGCTGCCGCCTATCGTGGCTGTCGAGCGACGGCCCTTGCTGCTGAATAATGAAAATTACGCCTCTAAAACGCAAAAGTAAGCCATCTTAGACACCATGTTCGCTAGATTGATCTTCTATCTAGCGATTGTGACTACATAGGGGCCCCAAAAGTGCATTAGCGAGACGTGATTTGTCATTTCCCGACTCTTGCAATTCTCGTGTACGTATACAGTGTCCAGCGGCGTGAGTGTACCACCACACTCTTGCTAGACCGACACGCTTCAGTTGCAACTTCATACGATTCGAAGACTTCGAAACTTGGGACAATTCGAAGGCTTCGAAGCTTCAATACTTCGAAACTTTGTACGTATCGAAGTTCCCTTCGTTCGAGTCCTTCGAATCTTCGAAGAGTCGAAGCTTCGGAAAAGTAACAGCCCCAGGCTCGATAGGTTTGGTGTTAAACTAGAGAAAATTTTGATAAAAAGTTGTTTAATTGTTTTGTGAATGTGTGTGGCTGCGATACCATCGAACGAATTGTTAAGAAAATTTATTTCAACTATCGAGCACTACAATGACTGACGTGTGTATGCGAATGTCAGACAACGGACAGAGTGGGGTGCAGTTTACGAGCCCAAGACGGCGGCAAGCTTCGGTTCCTTTATCGTATGGAGAGAATCCGCTTATCAGAAGGTCGTTATCCCGTTCTTGTCGTATGCTGTGGCCTGTTCCCCCTTCTCGGCCGGTTGACCGCCGTTATCGTTGCATTATCGTGAGTAACATTGACCGTTCGAGTGCACGGACGCTCGGAGTTCGCGGACAATTTTGTCGGTTGGTGAAAAACGAAGACGATCCCGGCGGGGGACGCACAGTCCGGTGCACAGAGACCGGTTGCACCGTTGCGCCGTTGGTGCATCGGTCGGACAAAGGCGAGCGTAATGGCGGCTGGAGACTGTGGAAGATATATCTAGGTAGAATGGTACACACGCGTGTGGAGTCGACACACGATGCTCTCTCGCCCCCTTGCTCACGCCTCGCTACGTGCAGTGATAGGCGTTTTCCAGGGAGTCGCACGGTTGCCGCCGAAAGGCTGGGCCCCCGAGCCTGGGCTAGAGCCGAGACTATAATTCTGCGTTATCGGCGAGTTCACGGGCCAACGCATCCCTTACCGGAAAAGCAGTTGATCCAGCTAGGCTGTTGCCAACCCGGTTACTCTGTCAGCTCGACCACTCTCGAGGATCGTATGCTCCCTTCTCCTATCTTCTTCCTCTCTCTCTCTCCTTCTCTCGCCTCCTCTTCTATTTCTGCTGGCATTCCGGCGATATTTCAAAAGACATTTTCGTTGTCCCGCGGCCTTCATTCGATGAAAGGAACCGTGACAACCCGCATCGATCCGTGCCTGCACACCGTGTTATTTCAGCGATCCGGCGGGAACGAAGTCAATCTTTTTTCCACACGCGGCAATCTGCCCGGGACTCGTTTCTGGAACGATCATATTTTATGGAAACGCATATCTCGTTCTTTAGACACTGTCAGTGGTATTAGAAATATTTTCGGAGCGACGCGGCGTTTCTAGGAAAATATCGAGCCGGACGCGACGGAGCGTAGAGCATCGTTCCGTTTCGAGGTTAAGTTAAATATTTGAATTATTCGCGTCCCGAAGTATCAACGAACTGTCACGTCCGCATTAAGATATCTTCGGTACACCCCGGAACTACTTTAGTTCCAAAGATCGTTCCCAACTTCTTAGGAACTTCGCATTCCTCGGGCCCTTCGAGAGCGCAGCAGCCCTTCGAACTCCTACACGACTATTGGCAAAGTAGGCTCCACAGTTCTAAGACCCTAGAACGACGGTTCGTCGAACTCCCATATCTGACACGCACGGTGTATCGCGGAAGCCATGGTACCGACGATTTTTTTATAATAACGCAAAGCTGGCAGCGGCACGGACCGGAAACGCGGAACCGATTCGGAACAGCATGGCAGGTCAATTTCTCGGGAAGCAATGCGAATGCGAGCACATACGCAGACCTGGAACAGAGGACATCGATTAGGAAAATCAAGCAATGCTAAAAGTCAGCAATTTAGCTTCTGGAATTTTCTAAAATCGAGTTTGCAGTCAAAAATTCTGGAAAAATCACAGCTGTGTATCCTCTTGGGTGAACTATCCCGTGATTATTTTCGTAACTTTTTGTTAGGCAGAACAGAGGAATGAAGAATTGTTTTTGATCGTAATATTTGTTAAATAAATAAGAAAATTGTTCTCGGCGCAACAGGTTCGATCAATTATTACACACTAAGCTAATATTTGTAATACTTCTGTGGACTACGTCTTAGCTATCTTTGTGTGTTTCTATTGGAGGAACTTTAGGACGAAACACCACCTTTAGTTCCTCCAATAGAAACACACAAAGATAGCTAAGACGTAGTCCACAGAAGTATTACAAATATTAGTTTAGTGTGTAATAATTGATCGAACCTGTTGCGCCGAGAACAATTTTCTTATTTATAGAGCAGAGGAAGCATAATTCACTATCTTTGGGATGATGTTAGCGGCGCTTATTCGATCAAGTTATACACTAAGTAGCAATTTTGTAGACATTTCAAACGTTCGATTCGAAACGTCAGATTCAAACCCGAATCAAACATTTGAAATGTGTACTGTTACGAGCCAGGGCCGCGAGCAGCACGAGTGGCCGGCGAAGGGTTATAAACCCAGGAATATGGTATCAATTTGTTAGTTAAGGCACGCGGACGAACCCAATGCGAAATTGGGGAGCCGCTGGGAATATAGACAGCGAGGACGAACCTGACGCGAAGTCGGGGAGCCTCTAGGAATGGAGTCAAACGCAGACGAACCTGATGCGAAATCGGGGAGCTGCTAGGAAGGTGAAACTTCGTGAACGAACCCAATGCGAAATTGGGGAGTCACTAGGAACGACGCGCAGACGAACCCGATGCGAAACCGGGAGCTGCTAGGAGGTTGTAGAATCAGCGCGGACGAACCCAATGCGAAATTGGGGAGCCGCTGGGAAGTTGGATAAAAGCGCAGACGAACCTGATGCGAAATCAGGGAGCTGTTAGGATGCGGACGAACCTGATGCGAAATCAGGGAGCCGCTAAGATGGTATAGATTTCGTGGACGAACCCAATGCGAAATTGGGGAGCCACTAGGTAGGAAAAATCTCTATTTGGATAATTGGCAAGTAGCGAACGAACCTGATGCGAAATCAGGGAGTCGCTAGGATAGTTAGTAGGCCTCGTAACTAATATAATCTAATTGATACAACCCGAGCGGTAAGGTTGTATCGAGTGGGAACGTTCAATTACTATATTAGGATCTTGGACAATAGTAATGGGTTCAATAATCTTGATCTAATTTCCACACAACACAAATATATTCTAATTATAAAGATCTGTAATACAAGTGTGTAATTGTCGCGATTGGAATGTAAAGAAAGATATAGAATGTAGAAAAAGGAATTTAGCTAACTACGATGCTCGTTTTTGACGCACTGGCAATGCGGGGGACTCGGAAACAATTTTAACAAACTTTGATCTGAAAGGTACTTTAGCCCGATCTCACTAGAAGTTGCTTTATCCAAATTGCAGCACGACGTGACGCGATACGTGTCTACCGAAGTACTAACCCCCGAGAGTAAGAATCTAAGGGTTTATATACCCCTACAATGAATGGAATACTCTGTTCATAATCTAATCGCGCTTAGAGATTAGGGCTTAGGGCCAGACTCTCATTTTTGTCACCTCTAATGAGATTGGAGCCAGAACTCGGTCCTAAATCAAAGGGTTCAACTATGATATGAAAGGTTATCTAGGACGCTTCCTGCCAGAGACGATCTGGAAGAGATTCCTGTGAGAAAACAAACGGAATATATTCTCTATCCGTAACACTACAAAATTGCTATTTAGTGTATAATTTGATCGAATAAGCGCCGCTAACATCATCCCAAAATTAAAAATTTGCGATCGATAATAAATTCTCATTTATAATTCACTATCCTATGTAACTATCCTTGTGGTAGGGATACACCGACTTGGAACCTCCCACACAGTGTTCTCTGTGAGGTCCTCGTCCCCAGACCGCAAAAACACGTCTTAAAGACGTCTGTTGTCGGATAGTCAAGGCGTCTTGAATGTCTTTTCAGGACGTAAGACTTTCAGACCTAAAAAATGGACTTCTTCAAAAATGGACGTCGTCAAGACGGCCTGTGCTATCTGGGCGAATGGTATGAAGACAGACCAATTTGACGATTTGAGCCAATTTTTGAGAAGCAAGGTCGCAGACCGGAAGCGAGGGAATCGATTAGGAAGAGCAGCGAGATGGAGCGTGCGGGAGAGTGGCTAGCGCGATCGATAGGTCGGTCGTTCGACTGTGGCTGCGAGGACACGCGTTCACGGAAGACGGGTCATCTTAATCACCGATTCATCACTCGCCATTGCCCCTCGAGGCGGTCGCGCGTGAACCTGCTTCGATAGACGATACATCGGCGACACTGACACGCGCGCAGGAGCATCGTCGCGTCCAGACTGGATCGGATCGGGAGCGGGACCGGCTATGGTGCGCTCCGGTAAATTCTCGATCCCGGTTGCTCGAGATACACCCCGTCGGACAACCTCGTCGGACGAGGTCGATGTCGGGGGCACACCGAGCCACGCTCCAGGCGACCCCGAAGTTCAGGCTGGCCAGGGACACGAGGCCGAACCCTACGAATTTGATACGAACGTTCCCGCTGACGCGGACGGTCCGAGCCGCAGCCCCGTTTCCCGATAACAACCCTTAAATCATTTCTGGCCGGGGTCCGGCGCCGCGTCATCCGTTCACCAACGATTTCCTCCGCTCCGGCGACGTTGTCTTTTTAACCCCCTGCACCACTTTCGGAAAATTACGCTGGAAGAATTTCCTCGGGTGCTGCGTGGGCAGGAATTATCCCCTCAGAGATATATATAGTTGTCGCGAAATATTGGGAAACGGTAGAGATGAAGGAACGTTGTGATACGGGCTGTCACCTGAATTCGATCCGGAGCCTTTCCGTTCTTTAATTGTCCATCGGCAAGTCTGTTTTCTTATTGGTCAGCGATGAACCCAAACGTGACACATCATCAATGTGTCTTTCGACTCCTGGTGAATCTTCTGCAGCCTTCAAAACAGTCTTCAAGAATCTTTAATAGTCTTCAACAGTCCAAGCCCAACAGTAATTGTTCGGCCGCCCAATTAAAAGTCTACTTTGATTGGTGCTCACTGAACCGGAACATGAGCAACCTCCACTATACAGTCAGGGACAAAAATAAGTGGACAGTTAGTGGAAATAGGTAAAAATGAAGTTTAGTCGAATTAACATGACTGTTATAAACTTAAGTTTTATTTATTATATATCCTTATAGTGTATAGATTATTTAACGAATAATTGAAGTTCATATTTACATCTTTGTGTAAACACGCCGTGCCATAACGAAAATGTTAGCTATTTATCAGGAGACAAAAATGAGTGGACACTCAATGAAATGCGTAATAAATGAAACACATAACAAAATTAGTACTCGGTATTGCCGCCTTTTGCATGTATTACTGCTTCCAGGCGTCGAGGAATACTTTGTATTAACTTTTCAATATAATCGTTACTAATTTTTTCATATTCAGACTGCAACCTTTTGAAAAAATCGACCTTATTATTTCGCTGATCCAATGGAACTATTGCGTCCAGTAAACTCCATAAGTTCTCGATAGGATTCAAATCAGGGCTCTGGGCTGACCATTCAAGCAATTTAATATTGGAATCCTCAAAAAATTTTTTAGTTTTCTTAGCAGTGTGCTTAGGGTCATTGTCTTGTTGAAAGACAAATTCATCGTCGCAACCCATTTTTACCACTGCTTCTTCCAAATTATCATTTAATATATCAATATACTTATCTGCATTCATAATGCCGTCAATTTGTACTAACTTGCCAATTCCGTTTTGCGAGAAGCACCCCCACACCATTAATGATCCACCGCCAAATTGAACTGTGGGTGTAATAAATGGTCTTTTATACGTTTCATGTTGTTTTCTCCAGACTTTGTGCTTCTTTTTTAATTGTCGCAACTCAAATTTACTTTCGTCGCTCCAAATTATATTTTTCCAGAATACTAGTGGCATATTTTCATATTTTTTTGCAAATGCTAAACGTTTTCTCATATTTCTTTTATTAATATGCGGCTTACGTCTAGCGTTGCAGCATCTTGAACCAGCTTCGCGCAGTCTTCGTTTTATTGTTTTTGTTGAAACATTTAATTCCACTATTTCTGCAATACTTCTTGCTGCAATCATTGGATCTTTTCGACTTGTACGAAAAATTCGACGGTCTTCTTGTATGGTGGTACAGCGTTTGCGTCCACGACCTCTTAAATTTTTCACGGTCTTATGCGCTAGATACTTTTTATAAATTTTTCCTACTGCACTTTTAGATACGTTGTACTTCCGAGCTATTACGCGGTAACTTAATTTCTTACAGCAATCCGATACAATTAAATGGCGAATTTGATATGAAATTTCTTTCGCTTCTAGCATTCTGCAATTATTGTATAAATGTTCTTACTTGTACGAAGCCTGAATTGGTACTAATAAGATTGATGGAGATCACTGTATGTAAGCGTGACCTGTGCATAGTGTTTGTATACATTTCTTACCTTACAATAACGTTATAACCAAGTGTCCACTCAATTTTGTCTCCTGATAAATAGCTAACATTTTCGTTATGGAACGGCGTGTTTACACAAAGATGTAAATATGAACTTCAATTATTCGTTAAATAATCTATACACTATAAGGATATATAATAAATAAAACTTAAGTTTATAACAGTCATGTTAATTCGACTAAACTTCATTTTTACCTATTTCCACTAACTGTCCACTTATTTTTGTCCCCGACTGTATAAGTGGAGCACAAATGAGGCACACACCAGTATCAGTGTGTCTTCCGACCCCCTGATGAAGCTAGCTGCAATGCTTGCGAAACGTTGGGAAATTTCTTCCTTTAGGACACGGCTTACACCCGAAAGCCTCAACAGAGGTAACTGTATGATGCCGGGCCGTGAAAGTCTCAAATCTCTGATCGGATGATCTGATCGTTGATTATTCACCTGAGGAGCATACAACGCGGGTTGAGGTTGAGGGTTACCTGTAGACTAAGAAGAAAAGCAATAGCCACGTGGATCGAGCCCCACTCGAACAGCTAGCCGAAGAGTCCCGGCAGTCTCTGAGCATTCTAGCTACGTAGGAGTCCTTGGCAAGGACCCACACGCGTACCCTTGCCGAGCCGAGGGGCTGAAGTTTGCGTCACGTTGTTTCCGAAGCAACTGCCGTCGAAACGACACAGGCTATCGATCTAGGAGAGCACCGGGAAGCGACGATAGCGCCCAAGACCAAGTTCCCCGGCAAATTGGAAGAGCCTTACGGTAATCGCGTGAAATTGCAAGGCGTCATCCCGACGAGACCGCGTCTCGTCTCACCTACGGTATATATCCCGACGAGAGCGAGGGAGCTCACCCTGGAGAGCCGAAGGGGGTGAAAGGGACAGAGGGAGAGGAACGTGTACCTGTGCTCTACGCCGAGTTTACATCGTGAGAGCGGGCGCGGACTAAACTTTCACGTACGGATCGCCCTGTGGATCTAGGACTCGACGACTCTCGGCTCTTGGCGGGCTGGCAGCCAGGCATCGACATGCAAACGAGGGACGAAACGTTTCGAACGGTTCAAACTTACTAACGCCGAAGATGGAAGGGTCGACTAGGCGTTTGGCCCGGTGACGATCCACCCTCGCCACCCCCGTCCACCCCCATGGCCAAACTTACCAACCTAACACGCCAAGTACCAACACAAATACAATTAACCTTTTCGCTCAGACGACGTAATCGCGACAAAAACCTACCGGCGACGATCTCCCGCCCTATTGGTCCAGGAAAATAGAAAGAAAATCGCCTTTAACTTCCCTCGCCAAAAATAACAAGGCTAGTCGCAACAGCGAAACTTTTGATGGGCTTACGACCCCTCGGTCCCGACGTCGGTTATTGTGTACCGTGTATTGTGTTGAGGAATATTTCTTCTGTAACATTAGATATCTTAACTCTTATTATGAAAGAGTAAAAATAGGCAGAAAAATTACATCTCCCAAACTTTCAGTTTTTCGGTATCATGTATAAGGTGAAGTTCCCTAAGTCTGGACAGTCCAAAAGTGATACCTAAATCTGGACAATCGAATTTTCATAGTAAAATCAGTAATTTTTATCGAGATGTATCATGATTTAAAAAATATTAACACCGGTCCCAAACGTGTTAAAAAAATATTGAAGGGCTGCTCTTTACTTTGCCGGACTCAAAATTTAAGCCTTTCTCCTACGAATTTCGATGTATTTGGTATGTAATCCAGTAGATTTATGCCCGGCTCGGATGCAGATCGAAGTTTTGATCCTGTAGGATCAATGGTTCAGGAGTTATGCTTGCTTAAAGATGAGCAGTCTGCAGTGTCTTTGACAGGCAAGGGCGCCGCCGTATTGGTTTGTAGTGACAGTCACGCGTCGTTTACTGAGTTGGTTAGGATTAAGGTGAAGTGCCCTAAGTCTGGACAGTCCAAAAGTGATACCTAAATCTGGACAATTGAATTTTCATAGTAAAATCGGTAATTAAGAGATTAAATAATTATATTATATATTCTGAGGCCTTAGCTACAAGTAGGTGTGAATATTATTTCATTAAGACATCAATTGATTTAAAAATGAATTCAAAGTTCATCTGAAAACAGTATACAAAATAGTCTATTTACATGCGGATCATGTGCATTTATAGTTCGAACTTTTGTTAGAAAAAAAGATATAATTTAAGCCCTTAGACCAAAAATAATTATCACGCATAATAATATTGATATTTTAAAATAAATTGGCAATCAAGCTTAACGTAAATAATAATTATTAATCCAAATATTAGATGTCCAAGATTAGGACTGTTTTCAAATATAAGTACTCCATACTGGGACACGATGACAGTAGCTGTCCCACTCTAAGCTTATACGCAATGTGCTTACGCCTGAAGCCAGACACGTGTTTGTGAATAAAATCAACGCATTGTTTGCAAATTATTTAACTACATGTACGTATAATTAGTCTTCTATTAGCTTGAATAACGTATGTAGAAAATGTATTCCGGTTGTGACGTTAATAATACTTTATGTTTACATCTTAAATCTATCAGTATTACTACCTAACCTTAAAAGTTGTATTATGACAAGTTTTATTAAAACAGTAAATGAAAATAAATATATATTTGGTTAAATAATACAATACTATAATCTACGATAAGAATACTACATATTACGCAAAGCATCTTCTATTCGTCATGCGCAACAGCGCCACCAACCAACGTTTTAGGTTATGTTCGCTCGATCAACTCGTAAATTGAATTTGTCCCGATATACAGTAGCGGACAAAAATTTAAGACCGCTCTAAAGAAGATGATAACTTTTTTAATATTGTACTATACAATTTGAACTTTTTTGGGAAACTAGAGCAATTAGTTTACTAAAGGATGTGAAAAGAAATTTTTTCAAAAATTGCAATTGATCGGAATTGTTGGAACAATACTAAAAGTTGAATTTTCAAGTTTTTCATGTGGGCCTATATTGAAAATATAAAAAATACGTTTTGTAGATCTACAAACGTTTAAGGATGGTAAAAATTGCAGATTTTCGCGATTTATTGCCGAAAATCTCGAAAACCTGCAATTTTTACCATCTTTAAACGTTTGTAGCTCATTGACACAGATCTACAAAACGTATTTTTTAAATTTTCAATATAGGCCCACATGAAAAACTTAAAAATTCAACTTTTAGTATTTTTGCAACAATTCCGATCAATTGCAATTTTTGAAAAAATTTCTTTTCACATCCTTTAGTAAACTAATTGCTCTAGTTTCCCAAAAATGTTCAAATTGTACAGTACAATATTTAAAAAGTTATCGTCTTCTTTAGAGCGGTCTTAAATTTTTGTCCGCTACTGTAGGCTTTACTTCTGTCCAGGTACTAGCTTAGATTGGATTTAATATGTCCAACTATAGGTTTGAATTATTCTTGTTAATACAATTAAGATATTAACCTAAACAATGATTTTTTTATTTTAAATTACGTTACAAACTCTGAACTGTATGTTAAAACTCTTAAGAAATTGGTTTTGTTTATTTAAAGTAATAAAATTTAAAATAGAAAAATATGCTGTCCAAGCATAGGGCACTTCACCTTAGTTCCATTGAAGAAATTAACGTTGACCTTCACATGTCCTCTACGCCTCCACCCACGAAAATCAAATTGACATGAAATTACCTTTCCCTCGATACCACGCAACTTTCGTTTGAAACATTCTCCGGTACTGTAAATAATTTTAGAGATATTCGAGAGTTTGTTCTAATGGATAAAATCAACTAGCTGCATTAAGTAAATACATGTACATACAGTCAAGTTAGTTATAGGAAAGCCATTAAAAGTTTTGCACTGGCCTGATTCTCGCGTACACATGACGCAACCCTGCACGATCACGCGCGCTTTGATAAAACGGCGGATCGAGGAAAAAGCTGATTTGCGGCTCGCGAGTCGCGTGCGTCGTTGAAATTAACGGGTCCGAGCAAGACCCGGGGGAATTTTCGTCCGTTCGACAAACGCCATCCCTCATACGATAGAAAATAGCACGCCGGACGAATTTATGGTCGCGGGAGGTATTAACGAGCAGAGGCAAGTTTCGGAACGGCGAAAGAAACCGGCTGAAACCGTCGCCAAAGGACGAGCCACGGAAAAAGCTGCAAGAACCGCCGGTGACGAACGGCGGGGAACAGAATGCCATTCGTTTTTCGCGAGTCCCTTGTTTTCCTTCATATCCCCCACCCCGCTTCTCGCGTCCGTTCCGCAGGACGAAGATCCCGCAACGCGATCGTTAATCCTGCGATTTTAATCATTGTTTCATATTCGCAGTTGCTTGACAGAATATTATTCTTGATTGCGTAGGGTGGTCACTCCATTGGTTGTTGGCGAAGACCACCGCTGAAACAAATTTTTTCAACCCGTAATAACTGCTTTAAAATTCTTAGAAAAATATACCAAATAGAGTAAGCCTGCAGCTTCATTTGTTGTTTGTTGCGGTATTGGTTGTATTGGGTTGCTGGACAAGAGATTTTTCTTTTATGCTTTACAAATTGCATGAATCAATTAGAAAATTTTTAAAAACCACGCTTACATTAAAATGCACTAAAAAGGAGAAAATAATTTTTTTTAGACATTAGTGACTATAAATAAAAGCATGGAGGGCTAAACTATATTGACGTAATCGTGACTATGTCACTAACATAAGCGTGGTAAAAATGTTAAAAATTATTCTGCTCGATCCACTATCGAATTTCGCTGGAGCTACGAGAAAGAAACATGTTTTACGAGAGAATGTAAATCGTCTTGACATTAGCAACGTGGTTACTTAATTAGTATCGTGCACGTGAGAAAGTGCATTCGTTCTTGCTTGTCCTTGATGAAGAAGTGGATAGAATTTCTGAACCAGTGAATTTCTGGACGGTTGTATTCTACAGTGAAAATAGGTCGAGTGCAAGGGCTTGTAGAAGACGTTTGAATTTTTCGTTTCGCCGATATGGAGGAACAGCGAGTACCAGTCTCAATAGTTGACACAACAGTTTAAGACTTCACGGAGAAGTATTATTCCGCTCGCTTTTCTGTGTAGTTCCTTTCAGCGACGGAAATAGGGTAACCGCGAATCGTTATTATTCCGACTGCTCTTTTCCGCGGGGTCGTTTCTCTTTTTCCCGGAGCGCGGCCGCTTCGCAAGAATGCCAGCCCGAGGATATTGCGTCCCGGTCGTCGTCGTCGTCGTCGTCGTCGTCTACGCAGCAACAATTTAGCGACGTTCCCCTCGATGCTAACGATCGTCGCGGAAAGATTGCGTTAAAGGAAGATTTCATCGTCGTCGTGCCGGTTTACGTCTCAACGCCGGCATTCCGCCATTGTACGGCGCGCGCGTCCTGTCGCCGTAATTAATTGAAATTTTCTCGTTGAACCGCGGAGGAACCGAGAAACCGAGAGGTCGAGCGTCGGTCTTTTCGTTTCGCCTTCGTTCGACGAAAGGGGAGGGGAATCCGGAGGAGAGGATCTTCTTGTTTGGCAGATTCGGTTAATCTTTCGCCGGACGGCCGTTGCGGCCGAGTAAAAAGATTGCTTTTGTAGCCGCGTCGAGGAATTTAGCGAGTCGTCGCGGATGTAATTTTTATTCATTTCCCGAGGCAGCTTAACGCCGGAACTCCGCTTCGAAAAGGATTCGCGAAGGCTTCGCGTCGACGGCGTTCGACCGCGGTGGTCTCACGATATTGCGTTCCGTTGTCTGTCTGTCTGTCTGTCAGGGTTCCTTCGTTTTATTTCGGTTAATAGAAACACGGCGCTCTCGCCTCAGGAACCGCGACCAACGATCCTGCAAAAATTTCCCTTTGAAGGCTTTTCTACCTTGATTCAATTCAGTGGGAACAGTTCGGGCAACGAAACAAAGAAATGAAACCGTCGAGTAACAGCCGTTCTACGGTTACCGCTTGATAAAGACTCGGTCTCGGGGCTCTAGCGGCCCGTAACCACGCCCCTCACCTCCACGCGTGTCTGGTCCACATTCGACGTTCGTTGAGCCTGTGTCTCCGACGAGTGGGTAGGCTCGATTCTTTACTCATCGTCGTTAGTGGGCGTGGTTTAATTGCTCTCGATTTCAATGGAACCAGACACTGCCACATACAGCAATTCCAATTGATGTCTTGTTTATGTTCAATATTTCGTAGGCGTGGCATCGTTGCTCCTGATTTCGCCGGAACCAGGGTAGTGCTCCGAGGGCAAATTACTGGGTCTAGGTCAGAGTTGGGCAGTATTTAAGTAAAAAAGTATCTAAATCCAGATCCAACTAAAAGATACGTAACTGATATACATCTTAAGGTTCGGATCCAAAAGTATCTTGTATCCGACGTTTAATCAGATACTTTTGTATCCGAAGCAGGAGGATCCGAAGCTACGGATACGAAAGTATCTAATTAAACTTCGGATACAAGTAACTTTTGTGTCTATATCTTCGAGTAAGTAATTACAAATTTTGTATCTATTATCCGTGATCCGAAATTTGTATCTAATTCCATATTTTGACCAACTCTGGTCTAGGTTTTAGATAAAATTTTAGACTCGATTAATTCTGAGTAATTTCTCTTATCTGTGTTCCGTTCTCTGACGAGTGAAAATACATACAGTCCCTGCTCACTTTATTAGACTCACCTCTATAATCATGATATTTTTAGTTTTACCATGAATAATGGGTATAGCAGCCTAATGCAAATTCACTAATGCTACTTCAACTTGAATGCTAAATTCTAAAGAGACTGCGACGATTTTTCAACTGGTTCTCTACAGTCACAGGACAAATTGAGTTGGTAAAACGACACGTATTGAGATTACGCAACTCGAAAGAGGAAGGGGTTTTCGCTGATAGGCCAGATCTGGCCTAAAGCGTATTTAAATAAAAAAAGGGAAGGGGAATCTTAACATGACTGCCGCTAATCTTGACATACCTACTACGGAAACGTTGGAGAGTCTCACCTACAGTCCCTGCTCATTTTATTAGACTCACCTCTATAATCATGATATTTTTAGTTTTACCATGAATAATGGGTATAGCAGCCTAATGCAAATATCACTTAATGATGACCAATGAATTTTCCATATATTTATTTTACAAAAACAATGGATACAAACACAAATAGATCAATATAATTCTTAAAACACTAATATTTTGTTAATCCGCCCTCAGCTGCTCTTAAAGCCGCAACTCTTCTGGACATGCTATCTATGCAAGTTTGTGCAATTTCTTTTAATGCAACGTTATGGTGCCAGTGATAGATTATTCTCTCTATCAACTTGGTATTTGTTGTTATATTTTCTTTGGCCAGTTCTCTTTCCAGGTACTCCCAGACATTTTCAATCGGATTCATGTCCGGTGAGTTGCCGGGCCATGGTAAAAGGGGGATTTTTTGCTCTTGCAAGAAAATTTTACACTTGGATAGGCAACCCATAAGGCAACCTTGTAGTACGAAATCATTACCCCATCATTACCCCATAGGTTGAAAACAGCGTTGCATTCCTTATAGGATTTCAAAAAGCACCAATTCTTAGGTGAGTCTAATAAAGTGAGCAGGGAATGTATTTTGTTTAAATTATACTCGTCGTAATTTCCACTGACGATGGCTTGGTTCCCGATGATTTTCGGCAGTACGCTATGCCGAAGGTAGCCACGGAAGAATGAAGAAGTTCGAGGCTGAAGAGGAAGGTCGCAGAGCGGCGCCATCGATGGTTTTCGGGGTCGAGAGTCGCAAAGTTCGGCGACGGCGATTCCAATTAACCGGCGACGAGGCTTTTTCTCCTTTCCCGTCCGCCCAGTCACCTTTCTCCGGCGTGGAAAATAAGAGAAATCCTTTTCCGCGGATGACTATTCACGGCGGACCTCGGAGCTGCTTGCTCGCTTCTAGCACAGGTTCTGCAACAATGCCGGAGTAGGAATAATAGACGTCGGGGAGCGTCTTTTTCCGAGACGGAGGAATAGGACAACTGCTACTCCTCGTCGTAAAAATATCCCGTTTCCTTCCTCGACCCGGTTTTTCTTTTGCCGCGGCTAGTTTCGGTGAGTTTCGCCGAGTTTCGCGGAGTCGCCGGAAACTTTCTCGAATGGAAGGATCTTCGAGCGATCCAACAACCCCCGATCCATTTTCTTATCTACTAAACATCCACCGATCCCGAAGATGTTAAGACACCCCGACGATTCTACTTAACATTTTCCTCTACCAGCTACAATTGCTTCAGACAACAATTTAATATAATAAAATCCATTTTCTCGTGTGGTGTTCTGTTGACTTTATATCGGTTATCGGCACACTTTGTTCGAAAGGGCTTTCCGCCGCGTTTGGGCAGCTCGAACGTGTGGGCGCCTCTATTCTCGCGGACACTGCACTAAAGTCTATCCGTGCTATCGCGTCGGATTCTCAAGCGAGAAGCAACAGAGAGGAAAGAGAGAGAGAAAGAGACGGCAGTCGCGGAACGTGACGTTTCAGTCTCCCCGAGAATTTTAATTTCATTTCTTATCCGTGCGAAGAAAGGCGAGGGGCTGCTCGGAGGGCCGAGGGTTCAGACGGAGAGTCAACTGCGCCCGTTTGTCTCGACGTGACGAGAATGGATTCCCGCGGACGACACCGAACAAAGATGATTACACCACTCCGCCGGATTCTCGCGCGTCTTCGCAGCACAGTGTAGCCTCGAGAAACCGTCTATCCAGGTTACGATAGAACCGAGATGGACTCGATCGTTCCTGCGCAATACATACACGCGATGTTCGAGACGATCGGCTTCGGCTTCCAGCGACTGCGAGTTTCAAACTGTCCCTCGGGATTCGAAGCGAACATCCAGCTACAGAGAGCTATTCCTGAAAGTGCCATACACTGGTCAAATTTTAACACTTCACCTACGGGAAGTCTATCGAGATTTCCAGCTGTTACGCTCCTTTCGACTTGTTCACATCATTTTACAAAGAAATACATTGCCATTGAGCTTTGTAAAACATTTTTATGTTGGGTAAAGATCCGCAGTATTGGTAATAATTATTGTGAGGCAGTTGGCATGAGCGAGAGAGAAGGTTGGAGGTTGGTATGAGCGTGCGGTAGTAGTATTGTTAAGTTAATAACCATAGCCTAGTTCATTTATATTATTCATAGCAGTCTAATAATAATAATAATGGTCCTGACGATCATTGCTCGCTAGCCGCGGTTACCCCATTCTCCTCTACATGCTTTTCAGCGTGGACTCGTCCATTTTGTAGAAAAGTGCAAGGACCGGGAGCTTTTCTTTTCGCCGACGCGACGAGAAGTCTCTCTCGCAGACTTTAGGACTATATTATTCATAGCAGTCTAATAATAATAATAATGGTCCTGACGATCATTGCTCCATTGCCCGCTAACCGCGGTTACCTCCTCTACATGCTTTTCAGCGTGGACTCGTCCATTTTGTAGAAAAGTGCAAGGACCGGGAGCTTTTCTTTTCGCCGACGCGACGAGAAGTCTCTCTCGCAGACTTTAGGACTCGATGGGAATGCGGGCGGGCAACAAGTTGGGCTTCGGATGCTGTGAATCGGCTAGAAGGAGCAGTAGGAGGACGAGGAGGGGGAGGAGGAGGATGCGGAGGAGGAGAAGAATCCTGGTGAGTCGCTCTTTGGTTAGGCAAGATCTCCAATTAGAATGGCGGCGTCGGCGGCGGCGATGGACGGTGTGGCTCGTTCCGGCGAATCCGCGGCGTTACACGGCCCATTAGGAATTACTCGGCGACCGTGGCTTTCGGAAAAACGTTCCACTCGGTGTAATGGCCCCCGCTGGAAGCCTCTCGGCGTGGCTCCAGCGCAGGAACTTCCGTTGTATACGTTTACTGGCGCGGGTCGCGGCGACTATTTCATTTTAAAGTCAAAACGCTGCCCGAGCCGGGCCGGGCCGGGGCTCCGAACATCGTAAGAGGGTTGCCGGTACTATTATAACTTTGTAATGGCCTACTAGCGCGTACTTTGCCCTGGATATTGCCTTAAAGGGCGCAACCGTGAAACGTCCCCTTTCGTAAATTTAACTTTCAAACTCTCGCGCTCTCTTCGGCACAGGATTCAGCTTCTTCGGCTTCTTCGGCTTCGAGTCCCGCAACGCTCCATCGCGTTTTTCATGGGCTCTTGCGCTCTCCCTCCCTCTTCCTCTCCCTCTCTCTCTCTTTTTCTTCGTCGTGGTCGTCGTCGTCTTACTGCGACCAACCGTTATCGTTCCATGATACGGATTAAGCTAGTAATTACGAGCCCTCTATTTACCTGGCCGCGACCGCGGAACAGCCTCGTCGATTAATCTTGCCGCGAGATACGACCCTCGAGTCGAGGCGTTACACCTTTATCGCGCATATTGCAAATATAAAACGGTGGTAAATGACGCGTGCACGCAGAGCCATGCGCTCCGCTAATTGGGATAACTTCATCCATCGTTGTATCAGATTCCTTCCCGGCCACTTGCGGCCTGACCCGTTCATTAAACTACAGACACGCTGCTATCACGTTACCTGAAAACAAGTGAAAACAAGTCATTTCAGGTGTGCCATTCGTATACCGGAATAGAGTATACCCTCTGCGGATGACGTGACCTGATGGTCGATGCGTCGAACCGATTTGTAGGAGATTATACCCAGAGTAGGGTAGAGTAGGCACAGTTGGGCAAAAATCAACTAATAATTAAAAATTTTGATTGTGAGTCAAAACTTAAAAAATGTTAGTTGAAACTTTTTGATTAGATTGTCATAACTACATGGCACTAGTTAGTCACAACACTGAGTAATTGTTAGTTATTGCTTATTAGCTATGATTAATCATTAGTTAGTTTAAATGATCAGTCATCGATCTTTAGTCAACAGTCACTATTGTGAGATTAACATACAACGGAATTTGCAGTGACCAAACGTGTCATGATCTGTATTTTATATGTTTATAAACTAATAGAATATTTTTTTGTTATTATTAACTTCCCGATTTTATAGGGAAGTTATTGTAATTACCCCGAAAATCGAAAATCGATTTTTTAGCAGATCTTCACGTTTCATGGTCATTGGAGTCATTTTAGACTATTTTTATCAAAATGTCGGTATGTGTGTGTGTGTGCGTATGTCCGTTTCTATGGTATCAAATTTTTCGTTAACGTTTTCAGAAAAAGTAACAACGCGATCGGAATGATGAATGATGCAATCGATGTGCCCCGCTGTAACTTAGAGCTGATTAGATTTTGGTCCATTTTGGCCAAGTAGTTTTTTAGTTTTTTTCGAAAGGAGTTGATTAAACATTGCAATTTATACGAAAGGCGTATCCACCGAAGAAGTAAACGTAACTATATATATATATTAAAAAAAAAAATTTTTTTTTATAAAATTAAAAAAAATTTTTTTTTATAAAATTAAAAAAAATTTTTTTATAAAATTTTAAAAAAAATTTCTTGTTTTTTTTTAATTAAAAAAAATGTTTTTCCCAATTATGCAACTAATGCTAATGTAACCGCTTACAATAATCGAAAATTATTCCAATGCAAGAGTGAGTTAATCATCGCCGAGAATACATTTTCAAAGCATATCGATGAAAGTACAAAAACATTTATATTACAATCTTTAAATAAACAATCAGTTCAAAACGAATTGTGAACTGAGATTAAATTGAAAATTAATATAAAATATATGACAATTAATAACATTGACGTTGAAGACGAATTGGTTAATGGAACATGCGGAATATTAAAATTTATTACTTTTCAAGAAAATACTAAAATTCCGTCTATATTGTGGTTAGATTTTCAATTGGCCATAGTAGGAGTGAAAGTAAGAACTCGTTATCGTGATTATATGAAAAATGCAAATATACATCAAAATTTAACACCAATAATAAAAAAATATCGAATCAAGTAAATATTTCGAGTGAAGGAAAATAACAAATCACACGTAGTCAATTTCCAGTGGTTCCTGCTGAAGCGATTGCGATTCATAAAAGTCAGGGACAAACATACGAGAAAGTATGTATGGATTTTAAAACATCAGAAATACGAACTTTACAAATGTTGTATGTAGCACTGAGCAGAGTTTCAAAATTGAGCGGTTTATATATTTTGAGAAAATTTAAATTAATAGTATCGAAGAAAACCAAGATCAATACTGCAAACCCGGATAATGATGAGTTGTATCGTTTGCGAAAAACTAATTAAGACAATTTATTTTGCAACATTAGTATGCTATAACAAGGAACCAAGCGAGCAACGAGCCTGCGATGTTTGTTTAATGCGACGCCATATAGCAAACATTTTGATAAGTAGAAAACTATTGAATTTCCCTGAAAACGTATAATATTCTTAAAACGTACACTTAATAAATAATAATAATAATATACAGCAACTAATGAATCGGGAAGTTCTTTGTGTGGCTCGTGGAGAGTCACACACAAAATGAAAGACATTAATAGCTGTGGGCCCTACTAGGATTGCGTACCACTAACATTCTCGCAAGAGCAGTCCTGCCCGCGAGCTCGCGAAGCGAGCGAGCAACAATAGCCCTCTAGTTATGTTGTATTTTAACTTATAATCATTTTTAGTCATTGATCATAGTGAATTCTGGTTACGTATTTAGTCATTAGTTATGCCATTATATTCAGTATTCAATATTCATTCTTAATAAAAATTTAGTAAAGAAAAAAAAGGGTTTTCTTAGAGCGTAAGCCAACAATAAATATTTTATATATTTCTTATTTCATTTAAAACTTACATACAAGAAGTATTTCACTAAATATCCGATACTTGAAAAATTACCTATACAATAGCAAAAAATCAATCAAGATTGCAATCAATTTGAGATTAGACAAAAACAGTTAATGCCGCTGATGGAATTGTTTGAACGGTTTCAAAATTGATGTTTTCACCGTTCCACGTTTTATCGCGTCAATTAAATATCTTGCGGTCGCTGGATCGTTGATAAATCTAGAACAACATTTATATTTTTAGCGACGAGCTAGTACGTTTTTCTATATATACAATTTATCGTCTATATTTGCAATCACGAACGCTCGGTCGCAAAAAGAGGAGCGAACGCGATTTTATTTTATTCCCCGCACTAATTGTCTTTTATTTTCTGTTCATAAAAATGTATACAAACTGCTAAACTTTATTAAGATCTTTATTTTACTGCATATTACATGGCCGGACGTGCTGTAAATGCATAAACATCCACAGGCCAGTCGTAAAAGAGATTACATCCGGGAAGAAATTACACGGTTGTTTTATCGGTTTACATTGCCGGACAGCGTATGCTTGTCCTCGCTCTAACTCCCTTAATGCTCTCGGAATTTACGTAAACCATTTTGTAAGGATATTCCGGGGATTACAAGAACTAAAACCGCGCGAAGAAAAATCGATTGTTGGGAGCCGGGTTCTGAAATAATGACTAAAAATGCGGTACGCTTTTACATCTCTCGTGTTCGTAAAAATTAATTTCTGAGAGTCGGAATGTGCGCTTTCGAAATAATGACGTGAAACTGAAGAAGCCCATCAACGGATAAAAAATCGGATTTTTTATTGTACTTTATAAAAGTATAGAACCTCAAAAATACTCCTCCGAAATATCGTAACATTTTAATAAAACAAAAATCGACATTTTGGCTGCTCTTTACTTCACCGGACTCAAAATTTGTGCTTTTTTCCTATGAATTATAACGCATTGGGTATGCAATTCAGTAGATTTGTGCCCGGCGCGGATGCAGATCGAAGTTTCGAACCTCTACAATCAATGGTTCAGGAGTTATGCTTGTTTAAAGTTGAGCATTTTGGTACACATATATAAGGGCGCCGCCATATTGCGTTGTAGCGACGACCGCGAGCCCCCGACGTAATCCTAACCAACTCAGTAAGCGTCACTACAAACCAATATGGCGGCGCCCTTATCTGCCAAAATGCTCAACTTTAAACAAGCATAACTCCTGAACCATTGATCCTAGAGGTCCGAAACTTCGATCTGCATCCGCGCCGCGTGCAAATCTACCGAATTACATACCAAATACATCATTCGTAGGAGGAAGATACTAATTCTGAGTCCGGTAAAGTAAAGTTTACCCGACATTTTCGCCAGTTACGCGAGAATCCGCCCTTAAGTTCGCGAAGAGGGTCGGCCGGAAGTCGACCGATTAGGCAGCAATCCGTACGGTTGTTATCGAGCCGTGTTCCGTGTGTCGGGCCAACAAAGCGTCTCGCATTTATTAGAGTCAACAATTTCGCCGGCTGCGGAACGGATTAGCGGTACATCCTGGAGAAACAAATGACCCTCTCCGTCTTAGACGGCGGCGAGAGGGTGTTGCGCAGTGTCTCTTCCCATTGCTATTTCATCGCGTCCGTTCGCAAGAAACTCGCGATCCCAAGTACTCTCCGTGCCTCACAAGTTGTCCCTCGAGACGGCGGCACAGGAGCAAAGGAGATCCTCGGCTTGCAGCCAATGGTTAGTCCGTGACGTCACACACTTTAGCCAATAATTCGGCTACAGCCGAAAGTGCGAGTGGAATAACCCAATCGGACGGGTTGTTGCCGCATTCCTTTCGAATTCCCGGCAGGAGACAACTTGCGAGGCACGAAGCGTACGTATCTTGGGAGATCAGTGTGCAACTGACAATGCACGGCTATGTTATCTCTTAGCCGGGTTCTGAAATTCGATTATTAAGAGGATTGAGTTCATCGTTCCAGGTGGGGAGAAAGAGAGCTAGAGGTGGAGGGGGAAATCGACAAATAAGGTCGATCAATCGCGAGTGGAAACTGCGCGGGCGGCGAGTCCCCGGGAAAACAAATTCGCTCCCATCGCTTATCATTTCTCGGCGATTACTCGGCGTCCGGATTAGCCGCGCATTGTTTCGCGAGAGGGAACAAATTAGCCGGTTCACGGGGCGGAACGCGGGAACGCGCGCGCGTTCGGTGTACCTCGTGTCGGGAATACGGGAATAGCGGGAACAGCGGGACGCTCCAACGGTTCTGATCGTTCGTCAGGATTACTTTAGCTTCTCTCGAGATGCTTCTTGGGTAGCGGTGTGGCAGCCGCGACGGGGAGGAGGAGCCGGCGAGAGCCTGCAGTGGCTGGCTACCACTCTGCTACCCGGTGGAAAGCTTCACGGAGAAATCATTTAACTGGGAAAGAGTTAGACGGCAGCTTCGGCTGAGGAGGGAGCACAGAGAGAGAGAGCGAGGGAGGGAAAAGTCGGAGGAAGTGGGCGAAGAGACGCCTGGTAATTATTTCACCAGCACAGTCGAAGGGATGAGGGAGTGCAGCTCAACCCTCTACTCTTCTCCTACCCTTCTCTACCATCTACAACCCCCACTCTCATTCGTTGCCGACGTCGTCTCTTCAACCCTCTGCCCGGCAGCGGCTCGATGCTAATTCTTACTAATTGGTTGCATTACTCTCGTTTCATTCACCTGCGCGGTTGCTTCCTTTCCTTCGCAGCCTCCTTCCCGATTGCTCTCTCGCTTCTTCCCTCGTCGTCTCTTCTGCTCGGTCGGGCTCCCCCTCCGGTTGCATTGCATAGTCAGCGATTGATTCCGGATGAGTCAACTCGCTGTTCTGCTTCTGCTTCTGCTTCGGAACTGTGTTCTCCCGATAACCGCTATCGGCCCGTTTCCCTTTTCACTAGTAATCCGTTCCCCTCGCTTTTCCAAAGTTCATTTGTTTTCCGGGAAATTAAGTTGACGCGCCGAGAATCGAACGATAAATACTACCCTAAATACCACAAAAATGCTTTCTCATTGTTCTTTTAACCCCTTGCCCTAACATTTTCGTTGCGGTTAAGTAATTGAAACGTCTTTATCCCCAAAAGTGTCGCAGAAGAGAAAAGAAAATTTATATTTTTTGTATGGCTATTGTTATGTCCTGAGGTGGACGTATTTTAGATTTTGAATAGTAAAAATTGAAATTACGTTTCAATAGATTGAAATGATTGAAAAGATTATAATTGAGATATAACGCAGTTTTGAACCTACCTGCATTCACCGGCTTCGGTTCGGGTAATCGAGGATTTCTTTAATATTCTAAGTGATTTTGATTGTGGAACTGGTACGAAGAGATCGAAGATGGGTATACTCTTTAAAAATGATTTGAAGTTTTGATTTGTTTGATTAAAAATAAGCAAAACTATATTTTAAGCGTCAAATTTCGGATACATAGAGTTATTGTGATCTTATAATAAATTGTTAGTATTTACCGTTAGCTGGTTTCGCTCAGAATTTGGTTTGCAGAAATCGCTCGCTGTTTCGCTCGCTGGCGGAGTGTATCGCTTCAGCAACAAAATTTAAAAAGATGATGATGACAAGATGACGATGTTGATGTTAGTAACTTTATAAATCCGGCGGGTGTACACGCCTTGAATAACTATATAACTTCGTTGAACCTCCAAGATTGAACTCAGACTCTGAACTTTTATGTCTCTCAACCGCAACTGAACAAATTTGAATATAGACTGGACTAGAGATTTATGAAGAGAGTGTGCTTGAGTGCGAGAGTAAGTGCAAACAAGAGTACGAAAAAAGTGCGCTTGAGTGAGCTCCTCCTGAGAAGTGATCCCTTTTATAGACTGATCAGTCCTTTGTCTCGTCAATTTTGTCAGGTGATTATTGTCGTCATAATCGTCATAGCTAGATCTTATTACCCTGCGCATCTCCTAGATCAATTTCTTCTTAGCTGCTCTCTTATCTGTAGCTCCCCTGGCCAGATCGAATTACATTTACGTCGCACATGGGGTGACGAACAATTATTACTCATCGATTCTCGATGGACAGTCTTCAGCGGATTTTAGATCATGATTTATTTTTGGAAGTGATCTGGTCATTTTATGAAATAATTTCGCTACACAGTTCTTTCGCTCAAGACGATTCGAATGAAGTATGAATTTCTTAATTCTATCGCACGCAATGTGGTATAATATACGATAGTTCGATTTGATTTTAACAAGAGTATTGAATATTAATTTCTCGTACAACATTATTAGATTAAACATAAAAGAAATTCAAAAGTATATGTAATACATCATTGATTATATTTAATTATTAATGATGGCTGAACCACCGGACGTGACACTATTTTAATGCTTAAGAATTGATTATAAACGAACGAAATTTTTTATTTCATCTAAAAGAAACGCGTAACATTCATATTTGGTAGACTTTGTTAACCCCTTGCCGTACTTTGACGAGCCAGACTCTTGATGAAGTTTTTTAACAAAGTCTAACGAATATTAATGTCACGCGTTTCATTTTAGATGAAATGGTATGTAATCGATAATTAAGCATTCAAATAAATATAGCCATACAAAAAATATACATTGTCTTTTCCCTTCGACGACATTTTTGTGCACAAAGACGTTCTAATCACTGTAATTGTAAAAGAAAAGGTACGGCAAGGGGTTGAAATCTTTATTAAGAGTCTGAGACTCGTTAATGTACAAGGGGAAAGTTGTTCAAAATTATGACCTAAACCAGGGGTCGGCAAGCTGCGGCTCTTTGGATGTTTTTTCTTATGAATAAATAGATTATTTTTTTTTATCAAATAACTTTATTTATGCGAGTACTATTTATTGTTGGCAAGAAAATATTTTGTGGCTCTTTAAAAACTTTGAAATTTTGTAAATTGTAATTTTTTACTCTTCCGACTCAAAAGGTTGCCGACCCCTGACCTAAACGATACTTCAGGGTTTTTGGAATCGGTGAGGAGTCGCTAAAATAAAGTACCCAGTAGATGGAATTTAAAATAGAAGGATTGGAAGAATTATAAATATCGCTTCTTGTAGATACATCAGTCCTGCTATTCAATTAAATCGTCAGAAATTGAATAATGAATTTGACCGTGGTAGGTTTAGCGTTAACAGGAACGACCTCGTCTTTGTCCCATGCACAGTCACAGGTGCCACTACCTGCCAGAATTCGTCACGTGTCGTAGGAATCCGCGAACATTCACAAAATATGCTAATCCGGACGAAATAGAATATGCAAGTCGGTCTCGCGATCAGTTAGCGCAGCGATCATGATGCGAGAGGTTCTTCCGCGTGTGCATATCTATTCCCTGGCTTTGATCGTGTCTGCTTTCTACAGTAAGTGACCTCTGTCCCTTCGAATTACAAGAAATTCTACAAACAAGAGAATTAACAATATTTATACTAACCCTTTGCACTCGAAGCAATTTTAATTCGAAAATCAAAATCATTTCTTTCGATTCAGATCATTTTTATTCTATGTAATCTTTTCTTACATTGTACACGTGAAATTTAACCAGTTTTCTCATGTAACAGTTGAGCTCTTCACAATTTATAGAAAACAGACGAATTTAACCCCTTAACCTACAACTACGGACATAGCCCGTAATAAATACGATGATCGGGCCAAAAGTGAATATTACGGCCAAAATTTTTGGAAAGTAAATCGTAGATTAAGGGGTTAATAATATTGAAACTGTTTGGAATAATGGTGTGGCCATTTTTACTGGCGTCTCAGAGTCGCCATTTCGAGTGCAAAGGGTTAACACTTTTTTAAGCATATTTTCAGAGTCACCTGGTATATCGAAATGTTAATGAAATTGAAAAACAAAACGAGTGCCTTGAAGATAAAGAAACGCTCTTTCTATTGCTTCTTTGCACAATATTCTACGATAATTTTTTCGCTTTCTGAAGACAGTTAAAGTTAAAAAGCCCACATTTACTTCAATGTTGAATAACTCGAATAAAAAAAATCGCACAGTATTCAACAACCACACAATTTACACAGGAAAGATAGCCCTTCCAAATGATATTAACGCGATTTATCAAAAAAATTTGTTGCTCCCCGTGTGATGTTCCAAAGTTGCAGAAAGTCTTTCTTAACCGTCAATGTTGTCTTCATCTCGCTATAACTTTGTAAAAAACCAACATAGCAATAATTTGAATCAGAGCATCTGAAACTAGAGGTTTCAGGCTTTCAAATCATTGTTTAACGTGTTATGATCACGTAAATTGGGAGCAATTTTTCGGATTCACTTGTTAGCTCGCAATGAAAGTTATTGTTGCTATTGAAGGTTCCATTAAAAAGTACTTGGCCATGTACCATAGATTTCTTAAAATTATGCAATCATCACCGGTCGGTAATGTATTAATGTATAAAATGAAATAATTTTTAAACTCACTAGAATTATTTTAAAAAAATTAAATTCTGCACGAATTTATATTAACCCTTTGCACTCGAAGCAATTTTAATTCGAAAATCAAAATCATTTCTTTCGATTCAGATCATTTTTATTCTATGTAATCTTTTCTTACATTGTACACATGAAATTTAACCAGTTTTCTGTGTACAATGTAATTCGGTGTACTAAGAATCTTCGTTGGCCCGATACGATGGCCGTCGGTTCAGCGTTTTGCGAGCCAACGTAGATTAGGAGTAGATAAACCGTAGCAGTTAATTAGGAGAGAGACGAACTACAGTGAATTTTCTCTTCACAGGAGCAAGTTCGTCGACAGTGTCGACGGTCGATTGCACTCGGTTCGATATCGGCGAGCTCGAAGACTATTTGTCAAAAGTCCATCCGGAGAACCTGCCGGCGATCGATACGATGATTGGCAAGTTCACATCCCCGGTGACCGAGCTGCCCTTTGGTGCTTTGAGCTCCGACTGGCGGAGACTGTTGCTCCTGCAAAGGGCGCAACCCGAGGGCTCGATTTTAAGAGAGAAACTGGGTCGTCTTTTCAGAATTCTAGCGGTCGCTTACTTTCAAACCGTGGAGCCCTCCGATATCACGGAGCCAGCCATCTTTTCAACCACCGGCAGGTTCGTATCAGAAAATATACAAGACGTGTTCGAATCGACGGTTAAATTACCGTTAAAACTTCCCTTCACCTTTAACCCTCATGACTAAACCTCTCGTAAAAACGAGGTACATTCAATCTTGTAATATTAAGTCATCCTCCGTGCTCCATTAAGTTACCAAAATAGAATTATTTCGTTTTCATCATCCTGCTCCATTACAAGATAAACTGTATATACGTTTGCCTAACCATTTAAAAATGTCTTTGATTAATCCTTACAGACGCAATACTGAAATTTTCTATTCTTGAAAATGGTCTGAATTGAGACCGAAACGTTGAATTAAATTTCATGTGATATTTTTGCAAATTTGCTTATTTTCCAATTGATCGAACCAGTGCGCCGATAACATTAATTGTAACGTAAACTGTATATAGTTTGGTTGTCTATGATTAAATTACGATCTCAAAGTTATTAGATTGAATTCATTAGTTCAGGAATGAAATTCTCGCGACGGCTGCACTGTCAATATTTCGAAGCACTTCCAGAAATAAGAGCGACTTCAATCGAATTCTCGACACCGAGCGTGGTTCATCTTCGACTAATTAGTTATTCTTGATTCTGTATGTTGAACGGCTCAGACCTGGCTCTTTGCTTTATTTCGACAGTTGGGCTGCTTCTACCAGCGAGAGCGTCAATAAGTTTGAAGAGGATCCACAGGAAGCCGAGAAACTCGGTACCCCAGCTACCGATTCAACAGAAACGAATCAAATCTCCGAAAGTTCCACTTTAACCAACCCGCCCGGCCTCGAAGAAGCTTCTCGCGCGCCAGAAATCGGACTAACAGCTTCTGATACAACGGTATCGTACGACGAACGCTTCGATTACTCTACAAATGCTATCGACTCACCTTCGATCGCCATTAGGTCTTCAACGTTCCGTACAACCTATAAAATTCAGTCATCAGCTAATCAGAACAGCATCGAGAAAGAAGAAAGATTAGAAAATGTGATCGATTTTAATAATTCTGCATTAGACAAGAACGATTCGAGCGATGACTCGGTTAGTAATCGAGTTGGCGCATATACTCCGAAGGTAATCAGCTTTGCAGCTTCGGGCGCAATGAAAGCAGACGGAGGACGCTTGGATTCCTCTACGAATCCTATCGACTCATCTGTAATCACCGTTACATCCTCAACATTCGATGTAAACACGATCGCAAGCTCTACAACGCAGTCATTAGCGGGCCAGAATAGCGTTGGAGAGGATAAAGGCTTTGAAAATTTCAAAAACATTAATAATCCAACATTCAGGAACTACGACGAGCTGGCTAGTAACAAAATCGACGAAGACTCGCAGCAGACGGATCAGCTCGCGACACAACAACAAATGAATACATTTAGCATAACATCCTTACCGTTTTATACAACAACGACCTCGACGAATACAAAGTCCTCAGTGGAATCATCAACTAGGGCAACTATCGAGAGAGACAGAAGCCTGACAAATTTAAAAAGAATTAATAATTCGGCAGTGGGCAAGGAGGATGATCTTGTAGACACTGTAGAAATCAATACGTTGAACACAACAGCCTCATCCTTTTATACAACAACGACCTCGACGAATACAAGGTCCTCAGTGGGATCATCAACTGGTGCAACTATCGAGAGAGACAGAAGCCTGACAAATTTAAACAACATTAATAATTCGGTAGTGGGCAAGGAGGATGATCTTGTAGACTCTGTAGATATCAATACGTTGAACACAACAGCCTCAGCCTTTTATACAACGACGACCTCAACGAATACTAGGTTCTCAGTGGAAGCATCAATTGGTGCAACTATCGAGAGAGACAGAAGCCTGACAAATTTAAACACCACTAATAATTCGGTAGTGGGCAAGGAGGATGATCTTGTAGACTCTGTAGATATCAATACGTTGAACACAACAGCCTCAGCCTTTTATACAACGACGACCTCAACGAATACTAGGTCCTCAGTGGAATCATCAATTGGTGCAACTATCGAGAGAGACAGAAGCCTGACAAATTTAAACAACATTGATAATTCGGTAGTGGGCAAGGAGGATGATCTTGTAGACTCTGTAGAAATCAATACGTTGAACACAACAGCCTCACCCTTTGAACCAATGATCTCGACGATCGCGACGTCCTCAGAGGAGTCATCGGCGACTACTGCTATCATCGAAGGAGATGAAAGCTGGGAAAATACGAAAGTCGTGGCATTGGATGAGAGTGATTCGGTTAACAAGCATCAGGGAGGGAAGATGGCAGCCGTAGGAAAGGAGACGGTCGGTTTCGCGAAAGACGGAAGCTCCGATCATTTCCGAGGAGCGGAGGTGGCTACGGTTGCGGCTGAGGCTGCGGCTGCGGTCGGTGGTTTTGTCGCGGGTAAATCGAGCGTGGCCGGAGCCATCGTCGAGAAAGACGCTCAGCCAATTACATCGCCGGTATCAGAGTCCGATACACCGGTTACGTCGTTCGGTAGCGATTTTTCAACGAGCAGGATCCAAGATTATGGAACTATGAACGTCGCTGTAGCCGCTGTGGGGATAAAGGAATCGGACTCCGTCGTTCCGACGAGAACTGAAATTGCGATCGCGAGGGGCAGAGGAGATTCCCCTGTAGTTTATACTTCCATGAATTCCGAAGATCAAGAGAATACTGCGGAGTATCGCGGCAGTCCGAATACAAGTGACCCAGAGATGACCGACGTAAAAACCACGATCGAGCAGAGTCGCGTTCATACTGATAGAATTCGGGGAAACGAGGTCCCTGGCGACGGTTCCCTCGGCCAGCAGCCGCTTCACCGAAAAGATGGCGGCGGCTCCTCGACTCACCGGAGCATCCAGAACTTCGTCCACTATCGGGACGAGATAAGGAAACCTTCGGTTTCGAGGAAGCCGGGGGTAGACAGCGAATTTTCGAGTCGCATTGTAATCCCACGAATTGTTGCCTCGGCTAACGGATCTCCGAGCAATCGGCCCGATCCGCAGAAAGATAACCGGTCCCGAACCGGTCCCGTCAGGTCCAAGAAACGCGGCAGTTTGAATACGGACGTCGAGAAAAGCTTTAGGTGGTTCTACAATGCCGAGAAAGATGGGGGACGCGGCAGGTAACGAATCTACTGTTTTTCGCTTTAGGCGATTCATCCTTGATTCATTGTGGATGGTAAAACTGTAATTGTTTGAATGTTGCAGCGACCAACGAGGAATTCGCATCGAGTGCAGTGAAAACGGACACGACCATGATAATTCAGTTTTGTAAATAAAAAAGATGTAAGTTTCAATTGAGATAAGAAATATGATTTCTTATAATGATATACAGCGTGTCTGAGTGTATGAGCGTTTCCTCACAGTGACGACAATAATTGTTCCAATTGATCTTGATTATTTTTTTTCATATTGCGCCAAATAATCAGCAGGATCTTCTTTCGATATTGATCTGAACGTATCTGTGATGTAATGCCCAGGAGCTAATCATTGTTTTTGACGTTTAACGTCACGAAAACAATCCATTTTTACAATGCTGTCCAAAAACAGTGCAGATGTTTAGCAAGGGAGCAGAATGTGACAGCTCGGATTCCTCTGTTATTCAGGCTTTTACGCAGTTCGGATGATAATCGTCTTTTCATTTTGCTGAATTTTACAATCTTTTTGCAATGTCGATATGCAGTCGACTAAAAAGGGTACCTTCCGAGGATGCATAATACAATTTTGAATACTCTACAGTTTAAATGGGGTTATGTTCGCGGCGCACAGTGGTCTGGTAGCTCGGTTTTTGTGGCCAAAATTATTGTAGCGTTATTTCAAGGTTTAATGTTATATTATTATATGTCGTTGGATTCGTCTTGATACCAGTTAGAATATTATGAAGTAAAAATTATATGTTAATGTTTAAACCATTGAGGTGACCTTCATTTTTTATAAAAAAAGTGATTTTTCTTTAACTTTTTGTATTGAAGTTTGTAGAAAAGTGAATACTGATTAACTTTCGTTGGAATAATTTTTTTGTCAGATCATCGGAAATATTTGAAAAATCTTGTTAACAATTATCACAATGCATACTATTGTCTAGAAATCGCGGAAAACTAGATAAGATTGAATTCTTCATAGGAATTATACGAAAACTAGTAATGGGAGGTTTTCGAGGTCTCTGACTGGCAAAGAGAAAACATATACATACATTGTAATTCCAAGCTGCTATGCAAGATTCAAGTGGAACTACAGTGAGTCACAAAATTATTCGCTCACTCGATAATGCGGCAAAGATATACGAAATAATCAGACAACGCAGGGTATTTTTCAATTTTTTATTTGGATATACATCGTTCAAAGTTTAATTCAACAGAATCGTAAAACAAAATTGCGAAATTTTCATTTAATATTAGAGAAATATGAGTTTAAAGAAATCTTGACGGTTTTTCACGCCGCAAAATTATTCGCTCATTTTAGATTAACTATTATTATAACAATATTAATATTTGGTGGGATATCCTTTTTGTCTTATGACTTCTGCGAGACGTTTGGGCATTGATTCTACTAATGTTTCCAAATATTTTTTGTCTATTTTTGGCCATTCCTCCTGTAATCTGCTTTGTAACTCTTTTTTATTAGTAATTGAATGTTTACGAATTTTTGTGTCCAGCATGTTCCATACCATCTCGATAGGATTCAAGTCGGGAGATTGAGGCGGGGTTTGCATTATTTTGGGACAGTTATACAGTAACCATTCCTGTACCAATCTCGATTTATGTTTGGGGTCGTTGTCCTGGTAGAAGTGAAACACTTCTGAAATCCCCATTACTTCCGCGCTTGGCTTCAAATTTTTTTTTAGGATATCCATGTACATTACTTTATCCATGGTAGCCTCAATCATCTGCAATTTCCCAACACCGTGATAACTAATGCAACCCCAAACCATAACATGACCACCTCCATGCTTGACTGTGCTACACAGGTTTTTGAGATCCATCTCCGCGTTTGATTTTCGCCAAACTTTTTGATGACCGTCAGAACCCCAAATATTAAATTTACTCTCGTCGCAAAATATCACATTGTGCCAAAATTCAGGGGGCTTTGTGATGTATTTTTTTGCGAATTCTACCCTTTTCTTCCTATTAATTTCGCTTACGTAAGGCTTTCTTCTTGCTACGCGGCCGTTGTACCCGTTCTTTCGCAACACTCTTCGTACTGTTTCATCAGAAACTTCTTTTTCACTAAAATTTTTCAAACTTGTATTGATTTTGGGAGCACTTATTTTCGGATTTTCTTTAACTTCTCTCACAACAAAACGCTTTTCCGAGGAATTCAATATCTTTTTCCTACCACGGCCAGCTTTGTTTATTATTCGTCCTTCTTCTTCGTACCGTTTTATAATATAACGTACTGTTGAATAACTTCTACTAACGATATTTCCAATTTCTCTGATGGATTTTCCACTTTCCCAATGAAAAATTATAACTTCCCTAATCTCTAGACTAGTTTCTTTACTTTTTCTACCCATTGTAACGAATTCTTGAAAATCAAAGAAATAGATGAAAATAGATCCTTACTGAGCGAATGTTTACGTTATACTGACTCTCTTTAGCAACTATCAGAAACAAATGCCTGTCAGTTTGTAAATTGCATTTGTTTCAGTGGATTTCGTGGCGTGAGCGAATAATTTTGTGGCGTGAAAAACGGTCAAGATTTCTTAAAACTCACATTTCTCTAATAATAAATGAAAATTTCGCAATTTTCTTTTACGATTCTGTTGAATTAAACTTTGAGCTATGTATATCCAAATAAAAAATTGAAAAATACCCTGCGTTGTCTGATTATTTCGTATATCTTTGCCGCATTACCGAGTGAGCGAATAATTTTGTGACTCACTGTATGTATCCAGGCGTCGAATAATCGCGGGCCCGTATTTGTTAAAATCCGTTTATAGTTCAAGATTGCGGGAGATTGCAGTTGAAATTTACATGATCTTCTTAGTAAATGTTCAAGCTTTCATATAAAACAAGTCCGATGCTTAACGGTCTTAAACGTTTTTGTATAATTCTTTTCAAAGTTTGAAATGTCATTAATTTACGCTATTCGTGTATGGACTAAGCAATGCTTAAAAATGGATTAAATATTTGAAATGCGCTTACTAACATATATAAAATCTTCGTTAAAATCTATTTTCTGATATTCGGTGATTGAAATCTAAAACGTTTTATTTTACTTTGAATTTTCTGACTTTGTCTTTAGAACGCTGTATCTCATCACAGAATTATCTAAAATGAATAATATTTTGGATTTGGGAGCTTTAAAAGGTTGTTACTTTATAGGAAAAAATTGTTTTTCAATGTATTAAAGTTGAAAAATTGAATTTTGGCCACGAAAACAGGGTCTCCAGACCACTGTGCGGCGCACCGGTTCGAACAAATTATTAACTTGCGAGAAAGTCGTTCACCCAATTGTCCATCTTGTGGACAATGTCGAAACTAGGCCTTCTCCAACTTTTTGTAGTTTTTATCGCCAATTATGATAAATAAGAAATTATTCTCGATCGTACATTTTTCAAATGGGGTTATGTTCCCGACGCACCGGTTCGATCAAATAATTATTTGATAATTTATTAAATTATTTGATAATTTGATCGAACCGGTGCGCCGCGAACATAACCCCATTTGAAAAATGTACGATCGAGAATAATTTCTTACTCTACAGTTTCGTGGAACCGATAGTCACGTGGCATGTAGACTTGCACATGGCGTGTTAACGTTGGGATCCTCGTCCATTGGATTGTAGATGTTGGCCACATAATCGCATCGTCTTGTGCACGCCGCGGCGTCCAAGCAAGCGCTGGCCAAGTGCCATGAACGCGAGTGTACAGGTGGTCCGCGAAATCCTTCGAGTTCCGCGAGAGATTTTTATTGTTACGGGGCATATTGCAGGGGACAAAGGGTGGTCGTCGTCTATTTACAAGGACCCCTCCCACGTCCGCAGAAAGAGAGAACACTGTAATAGTAACAGCAGCAACGGTTGTAGCAGTAGCCGTAGCAGCAGGAACGTTTTGGTTCGCAGTCATTCAACGGTCTCTCTCCACTGTTTCCCGTAACAACCGAGCCTCCGCGCTATCGCTTTAATCGTTTCAACGCTACTCTACCGTGTCCTCTCGGTCTTTTGTTCGCCCGAGGCTCGAATTAATGCAGACTTTTCCGTTCGTCCTACGGCGAATTAGTCGTTTGCAAAAAAATCCGGGGGAAAAAGACGAGAGAAGATAGTCGCGCGCGCGCCCACCCGCCCGCTCGTTACACAGTACCTAACGAACCACGACGGATTATTCTCGTTCTTCCGGCGATGGATCCGCGTCGGATCGCTGCCGGCGAGCAAAGCTGCCGGATAATCGATCCTATCCTCTGTTAACCAACCGATTTTTTCCAATTATTTCCAAAAGTAACGCCTCGCGGAGGCTCCTCACATTTTTTTTCGCCGACTCGCAGTGGCCAGTTCCGCCGAAATCCTGGCCGAAAGTAATACCTCTACACCAGAGTTGAGCAAAAATTTAATCAACGATTCACGACTAAATTTCTACTTCAATCGTTAATCGCAATTAACAATTAATCTCCTCGTTTGGTCGTTAAGTGTGGTTAACGATTAAATTTCTACTTTAGTCGTTAATTGCGATAAACGATTATTAATTTTTTTGATCGTACACATTAGTCAATCAATCATGATTAAAATTTTAATCGATTAATGCCCAACTCTGCTCGGCTGCATAAATTATAAAGGAAGGTCAAACCTTTTTAGGAAAATCGATATAATTGTACCTTATCTAATCATTGTTGTCACGAGCGCATCAAATTGATGGTAATAAGTCAGCTTCGTACATTCCATGTTATCGTTATCTTTATTATCATCATGATCATCATTAATATTAATATTAATATTCTTTATCATTATTGTTGCCACCAACGTCATCGTCATCCTCATCCTCATCACCATTATCGTCATCACTCATCGTTCTCGTCATCATCATCAGCATCAGCATCATAATCGTTATTATTATCATTACTATTATAATCTTTTGCTCCACAAATATACTCGCGCGCCTTATCTATTTATACGTGTCTAAATTTGTATCATTTGTTGGTTGTTTGTTTTGTTTGTCTGAAACCCTGAGACTATGATTCTACCTCTGACGGCGAATCGATAAAACGTACACAAAGAAAATGCTCGTTAAAGTCGTGAACAATACAACCTAATCACCTTAGGATCCGTAAAAATATGTCTCTTTCTGGCTCTTCCTTGTCCGCAATGATCGCGCGTCACACACGGGAAACACAGACCGTGAACCGTAAATACAACGTTCACAACCGTACGCACGGTTCAACGTTTCATAGGTAACATCGTGCCGCGACCGTCTGCATCCCTGTCGATCCGATCTCGTCGCGAAAAGATCTCCAGAAAGATGTGGAAAAGATCTCCAGAAAGATGTGGAAAAATCTCGAGAAAGATCCGTGAAAAATCTCGCCGGCTATGCGAAAGCAACGAGAAGAAACAAGGTGCATTTGAAAGCTTATGTAACACTAGGTTTACAGAGCATTGAAAGAGGTAACTCAACATTACTTTACAAATATAACAAGAATGTATCTCTACAAATTTTTAGTCGTTTTGCTTAACACTAGACCTACCAACACCGGATAAATAAAATCAATCTTGTTATTTTTATAAGGGAACATGTACCAGTTACTTTTAGGGATTGGTAGGTTTAGTGCTAATAACATATATCCAAAGAAATGAATGTTTTTAAGAACCCGTTATTTCGACGGGTCTCGTAAACCTAGTGTTAAATTGACCTTCCTAACTACAGTACCATCGCCAATGCTTATCAATAAACTGCGGATCTTTATGCGAAATAAAAGTAGTCCTGTATCTATTATAAGAAATAAGAACCAAATAGAGAGTTTATTTTTTCTTGAACAGTTTTAATAAACTCAAAATAGTATTTTGACAATAGTGTATTGATTTCGCCGACCTAGTTCTATGATAAATGCATAAAATCCGCAGTCCGCTCATCAATTTGTTCAATATATTCTTTAAACTGTTTCTCTAATTTACGTAGATGTCATTGCACCGATTCCTACGCCAAATTTCTACGCCACCATTTCCAAAATCTAAATTTCCTTAACCCCTTGCCGTGTGATTTTGTTCACAGCTATGATTCTTCTTTTTCCTTGGTAACTTCAAAGAAGAAAAAAGAAAATAACATTTATCGCATGTCTATTTTATTTCAACTTAAAAGAAGAAAACAAGATTCACCTTTAACACGTTGAACGCCACGGTGGCCATCGACAATCGACGCTATAGGATTAGTAAAAAATGATTGCCATAAAATGAATGCCACTGAACATCGATCTATTATATTAATGCAGAAATTAACCCTTAAATGCATTGTGTTGCCGTTTGGCAACACATTTATTCTGGCTCTACATTCACTGTAGGACCGTATGGATGCTTTTTACGCATGTAGCCACAAGACAACAAACCGCTCACATGTAAATATTTGTATAACGGTGCACGCCATTCATGCGTCGTAGATTTTCTAACCTCAAATATGGCAACATATGTATGATAATTTTGTAATAAAAAATATTTTCACAAAGACGTGATTTTTTCCCTTAATATACACTCTTTTTTAGTAATGTTTGATAAATAGAAACTGTAAACAAAATATCGTGCATTGAAGGGTTAACTACGTAGATTATATTTAGTGTAAAATGAGAAATTCATTATCAATTAACTAAACGTTATTAATAACGCTGATCTTTTTTAAGAATACACTAAACAAAAGTCGTGCGGAAAGCATAAAATACGCGTGGCACTCAACGTGTTAACGGATCTGTGTTGAAATTTGTATATGATTTTCGACCAAGGGGTTAATAAAAATGCAAAGCCGATAGATTTGACCAAGAAAAATTATTTTCTGTTAAACGAAGAAGGTTAAACAAAGCTTCGAACGTTCGAGGGGGCCGAAGAGGCGGACACAGAAACGAAGGGAAAACTGAAAAGGATGTGGCGACCGATCGGTCGACGGAACCAATGCATCCCAGTCGCGTGTCTCCTAATATTATTGCACTCTAAAACATTTTACACGACTATCCGCAGAAACTGCCGGGTTCCGACCTACCCCACGGCTCGTTGGCAGAATTTCAACGTTTAATTACAATAAAAATATCATCTCGTCATTTATTCACAACGTTATCAACAAGCCTGTCCAACCAACTTCAACTATTCTTTTGCGTTTCAGTAACCGATGGATCGTACCCATAGACCTGGATGCAATGAACACGAATCTAAACAGCATATTCCTTCGTCCCTTCGGTTCCTAAGAGATTTAATTTCGAAAAATATTAGTGCATCCAACTTTCTGAATTTTCAAATTTAATTTTCACGAAACCAACAAGATCGATCCGTTGTTTATACCGGAACGCAAAACAAAAGTTGGACAGTGGAATTTCTCTTTATGTTTGAATACGTCCGCGAAACAACGAAATGCCGGGCCGAAGAGTGGGGCGGGAACCGAAAAAGAAAAACCTCGCTGAAGAATTTTGCTCCGAAAAAGCGTGTCCCTCGAAAACAAATGAATTTTTGCGTGTGAGTAGCAGCTCCGGAGACGACGTCCGACCGATTTTCAATTTTTCGCACGCTTCGAGGAAAGCGATATATTATGCGCGGGGGCCGCGTGCGCCGCGGTTTGTCCCGGTAACAGTAGTAACTAGACAATAAAGATCCCTGAATACATACAATATAATAATATATAATATAATATATATTCTCCTACGCTCTCTGTGTGGCACGCGCGAATAACATCTCTCATTTTTGTCCGCGATCATTTCAACAATCAATTAAATTTCTTCTGACTCTCTCTCTTTCTCTCTTTCTTTCGCTCACTTTCTCTCTCATCCACTCTATCTATCTTCCTCTCTTTGCCAAGAGAACCTGGCGACCAGGCCAGGGATTTCGTTTCCCGAAACAATTTGTCTTTCACGCCCACGCACGGTATCATTCCTTCGAGCACGGAACAAATAAAACAAAGTACCAGCATGGCCCGACATAGAGAACGATCCAGCCATTCTTTCGCTTAATTTTCTTTAACCTTTTTACATTGTTCACTGGCCAGCTTAGTTCTTATTTTCGCGTCAACTTGGTTCGATTTGTACAACGGCGCATACTAAATTCTTCATCTCGCTCTCTCACACACACTCTCTCTCTCTTTTTCCTCTCTCTTTCTCCCTCGCCGAACTAGAACTATGGATGCTCAATGCAACGGTATTACACGCACATCAATAGGTTTTTCTTTTCTACATCTCGCACCGGTCGATACGAGTTCGATGGTATTAAAACGTGCAGCTTTTTGTTTGATTACTCTACTGTACAAAACGACGTACTCTTCTCTCGTCGACGAATTTATGAAAAATATAAGAGTCACCGTCCTCTCTGTTTTTTCTCCTCAGTCCTCCCCGAAAATTGACAGACCCCCCTCCGCCGGAGAGAAGACGTGGCTAAAACAACTGCAGCCAGCGCGTCGAATCTTTTCTTTTTGATTGAACTCTGGTAGTCATTTGGTAACACGATGCTAACTATATGTATGTAACGTCAAATACCCACAGTCGATTACTTCCTCTTCGTTTCTTTCTCACTCACTCACTCTCATTCTCTTTCTTTCTCTTCCTCTCTCTCTCACACACACACTCTCTTTCTTTTCCTAGGTAATTAGGTGGAACAGGGGACGACATCATACCGATTTCAATCACCATGAAATGTCATAAGCTGGAACAATCCGACAATCATTTCATCGGCGCCTGGCATCGATACTACGCGATTAGTGAAACCACAAGAATACAAACAATAGAAATTCTCGTTTGGGAAATTATAAACGACAAAGAAGCTGTGATCGTTGTGGATGATAAACTCGTAATGCAGAAGCTTGATAAAATAAAATTGTGAATACGTGACAATAACTTTGCAACACAATTTCCACCGTGACTTTTTCATACCAGGAAATAAATATGGAGATAATGATAACATTTGTAGGTGATCGTTAACGTCAAGGTCAACATTCCGAACATGTTTTTCTAACTCATTGAATTCGTTTTAATCTTTGACATTCGGGTGATTTTAAAGTCCCCAAAAAATGCGATCACGTACATTTCGAAAACTAAGGCCGAACGGCAGTTATGAGCAGAAAATACTTGGAATATCGACATTGAAAAAGTATTTCCTGGTTGTCTCGAAATGGTTGAAGCGTCCACCAATTCCGTATAATTACACTTCCCTTTTTCTCGCTTTGATTTTTACGACCACACCGGCGCGTTGGTGTGTCATCTACGCGCGCAAACGAAAACGTACGTTCTTTCGTTTCTATACCTTTCTGTTTGCTCTGTTTATTTGGTAGGTTGCTCCGCCCGGATCGGACAGACTTTCGTTTATAGAACTATCCTAAAGCGAGAGCCCCAGGGGAAAAAAGCATCTCGCTTGACACAAGACGACGCGTGCCTAGCGCGAGACTAGGTACCGTATCCTATCCTGAAATAACATCAAGTTTTAGTTTTCTCCGTACCTGTAAAAGGGGTACTCGAAAAGGAAAGTTTGGTTACTTCAACGAAAGACCGTGTGCTTGCCTACGTCCCTAAAACGCGATTTGCTTTTCCTTTCTCTCTCTCTCTCTCTCTTTCTCTCTCTCTTTCTCACTCTTCCGTTCTCGAGTTTCGACGACTGTGTTGAAGTCACGGTCTAAACCATACTCGTTGCCAGAGTAAGTGGAACGCTGACCGTCCGCGTCGAACGGTATACACAGAGTTCTTGTATAGAGTCCCTTTTCCAGTTTTGAAATTTGTTGTGGTTTTGAGAAGCAATATTTGTCGTCGACGCGCCTTGCTTCATCGGTAGTAAGCGGCCTCCAGCATCTCCACGAACAGCTTGTTCATCTGTATCTTCCCCGTTCGGTAGACGCTCGCCCAGAATCTCCGGACGACACCGTCCACCTGTCTGAGACTCGGCAACACTAGGAACATGTTTTGAGTTGCACGGAGTGCCTGTCCAGGTCGCACCGCTGCAACGCAATCCGACAGCGAGTTCAATATTGCGTCACGGAAACGGTAGAGCGCCTGAGGCTCGTCGGACCTCGCGTCGCTGTTCGCCAGTATCAACGCTTTCAACATGTAATACTCTTCCCTGGTCAGCCCCAATCGTTGCAGCCTCTCCACGATCTGGATGCACTGAGCCGACAAAGAAACATTAATATCCTAGCGAACGTACGAGTCCGTTTGATAGATTTTCTCTCACACCTACCGCTTATAATATACTTCTAGCGTAAAGCATACACTCCTCAAAAGAATTAAGGGATCACTTCTGTGAACCCGAAAAATTGCTACTAGTTTACATGATCATAACTCCGTCAAAAATTGCTGTATCGATATCGTTAAACAATGGTTTGAAAGCCTGAAACCTCCAGTTTCAGATGCTGTGTTTCAAATCGTTGCTATGTTGATTTTTTACAAAGTTATAGCGAGACGAAGACAACATTGATGGCTAAAAAAAATTTTGTGCAACTATGGAACATTCCACGGGAGCAAAAAATTTTTTTGATAAATCGCGTTAATATCATTTGGAAGGGCTATCTTTCCTGTGTAAATTGTGTGGTTGTTGAATATTGTGCGATTTTTTTTATTCGAGTTATTCAACATTGAAGTAAATATGGGCTTTTTAACTTTAACTGGCTCCAGAAAATGAAAAAATTATCGTAGAAATTATCCAACATAGCAACAATTTGAATGAGCATCTGAAACTAGAGGTTTCAGGCTTTCAAACCATTGTTTAACGATATCGATACAGCAATTTTTGACGGAGTTATGATCACGTAAAGTGGGAGCAATTTTTCGGGTTCGCACAGGTGATCCCTTAATTCTTTTGAGGATTGAATTAACAAATCAACTTACATGTGTGTAAAGCTCCGTACAGTGGGACTCGCGCGCGAGTCGCTCGTCGAGAGTGAAATCCTGAGCGAACCTTAATCTACCGTTGTTCGGCATGCTCCTCCAAGCGAGACTAAAGGTCAAGATCTCGGCCCACGTGCTTTGCAACAGTCGCATTTGATCGTTCAGAGCCAACGTACCAAATCCTGGGATTTGTTTCGCCCAACCTACGAACAGGACCATGTAAATTATCCAAGAATCGTTTAAATCCTAATTATTAGACTGGCAGATCTCTATGCGAAAATAAAATTTTTCTGCATATTGATTGCCACAAACAAGAGCCTTACCAATAATCCCAACCAATTCTCGATCGTACAGATCCGACAGTTGTCCAAGGATCCTCTGATCGGTGTCGAGGGTATGGGAGAGATTAGAGACTTGCAGCATGTCAGGTTCGCAAGCGGCCAGTGCTTCCAGCATTTTATTATCTAGCAATAGATATAAAACCGTTTATCGTTTCGGTCTCCGCATGTTTGCACGTGAATATGAAACGCGGATTTAACCCGAACAGAATTATCGTGCCGCGAATAATAACAACCGCGCTTTCTTTTGTTCATCATCCAATAAAGCAAATTGAGAGGAGCCGAGATAGCTTACTTATTATTTCGTTAGAAGCTCCTGTCCCTATGTTTGCTAGAAACAACAAAATAACCAGATTTAATCAGGTACGTCTTGTTGTAGTTCACGATGTTGTTCTAAATGAATCTACCGATATTAACCCTCGCCATACACGGTGTCGGGTCCAGCTCGACCCTTGACGTTATCGATGTTCAACTCGTGTTTATACTCATGTTACTGGTTACCGAAACGCAACATTAATTTGGTGTTGGACACGGTGTTATCGGTAGACTGCGGATTTTATGTAGTTATTACAAAAATGAGTAGATGCAATTTAGAACAGTAAAAGGATTAATTTAACCCTTTACACTCGAAAAGCAACTCTAAAGCGTCACTAAAAATTACCATGCTATAATTCGACACAATTGTTACGTTACTGAATTTATTTATAGTTAATAAATTGCTTAGAAATCTCTGCGTGGTATGGACAAACGCGTACAGTTTCATATGCACAAAACGATAAGAATCATGTGTGTACAATGAAAATGTTTCAGGTCGAATAAGATGTCCGGGTTTTTAAGTTAAAATAACGTCAAGTGTAAAGGGTTAAGAATGGCTATGTATTATTTTCATCTAGTTGAAATTATTAAAGGAAGAATGATCATTTTATTTGTCTCATGATTCTTACAATTGATTTGGACAATTTTTAATTTGCATAAAGATCCGCAGTCTAGTTATCAGCAATGCGGAAATAAATGATATCCATTCTTGAAACTCGATTGAAACTGGTCTCGGCAGAAGCGAAGGATCATCAACACTTGTCTTCTGCAGGATTGTCAGTATTGCGAGGGTTAAAAAACAAGGTGGTTCAGAGAATAGGATTCAAAGAGAATCACCTTCCAACGGAGCCGTCTTGATCGGGGTGTAGGGGTCGGTAGATCTTCTGTACTTTTGCCTGCCACCTCGAACTCTGTCCAGCCGGACTCCTTCCTTCAGCATGCCCTGTCGAAGGCACTTCTGAAACCTGCACGCTTGGCATGCTTTCCTCCGGCGTTTGTTTATCTCACACTCGCCGTTCGCTGGACACGTATACTCGATATTACCTGTAAAATTACTCGCTATTTTATCGTAATATATATGGTCCTTGCCCAGGTAGCACCAGCGTCCGAGGCACGAGTTAGCAGCTTCGAATAAGCGCGTTTTCCAATCTTTTTCAATTTAATTAAGCAATATATTACTTCATCGACAACCTCGCATGCTTAACGACAATTTTCTTTTGAACACTGTACACACTGTATCTCGGTAATAAATAAACTGCGGATTTTGTGCACTTATAACAAAAATGAGTAGACCAAATGCAAAACCAGTAGACAGATTTATATAATGTAGACAGTTTTTATTTTGCATAAAAACCCGCAGTCTGATGATTTAATGTATAATCAATGTTAATTTCATTTGATACTATAGCTCTTTGTTAATAATTCTATAGAGTTGATAGTGACAAAATAACCACAAAAATTTAGGAAAGGATGAGCCGTTTGTTCTAGTTTGATTTAAAGAAGAAAGTGAATATATTTTATACTTTTCGTCCGACGAATGAATGATAACTTAATTTATTCGATCGCCCTGAGACAGGAACAACGGTGAAGTGAACACAGCAGAGTTAAGGGTAGAGGCTCCGAGCAATTATTAACCATCAAATGGTGCTACCTGGAAGACGGTTCAAAAGAGAATATTTATAAGTGCGAAGAAACTCATCTTACCTTGTATAGTTCTTTTAAAAAAGGCTTTGCACGCTTCACAAGATGCAACCCCATAGTGAAACCCGCTGGCCACGTCCCCGCATACCAAGCAAAGTCTTCTGGGTATCATATCCTCCTCTTTGACGCCTTCCTAAAACGACATAGATTTAGTTCTCAGTTTAACGAACGGCGAAACAACTCGAATCGAGCATCGTACCTCAGGTGTTCCTAAGGGCTGCGTCGTCGAGGAACAATGATGCATCTCCGGACTTCCAGGACTGCCTCCGCCACCCCCGTAATCCGTTGATATCTCGATCTTGCTACAGATCGCCTGAAACAAACATTTGGTAATCTATCAGAAGATGATTGTAAGTGTGCTTAAGGGGATAGACTCGTTTTTCCAGGGTTTTAAGGGTGCGGAATGCGCATTTCTTGATAGTAATGCAAAGATGGGGTTTTCATATTTTCCTAAAAGTCCTATTTTTACGTTTACGAGGCGTAATTTGCATTATCCGGAAGCATACAGCTACGCGTGTAACTATTTTCATAAAGCTTCGACAGCTGCATGATGCCGAATAATGCAAATTACGCCTCGTAAACGTAAAAATAGGTCTTTTGAGGAGGACATCGATCGAGGACATCGATATTTTATCTAGGCCTTTGGCTAGGGCTGTAACTTTTATTCGAAGGTCGAAGATTTCGAAGCTTCGATTTAAGAAACTTCGAAGTTGCGAAGTTTCGAAGTTTTGAAGTTTCCTGAAGCCTGTCTTGCCTTTCTTTTCATTTATTTAATAAAACTCATTAAAATTTTGTTTGCAAAGTATTATTTTTGAAGTACATTCGTGATATGATCCCGAAATTTATTAATAGAATGCAATCTTTTAAATATAATTTAATTACGAAAAGTCCAAACGGAATGTTCAGTGTCAGTCACCGGTGACAGAAAGTTAATATTTTTGATTATCAAAAATCGTGACATGGTATGAAACTTATAAGTTACAACTTCATACGTTTCGAAGACTTTGAAATTTCGAGCACTTGGAAGACTTCGAAGCTTCGAAACTTCGAAGTTCCCTTCGTTCCTTCGAATCCTTCGAAGCTTCAAAGACTTGGAAGCTTCGGAGAAGTTACAGCCTTACTTTTAACTACTGAAAACCCCATCACATAATCGAGAAATAAGAAGGCGCATCCCGCACCCTTGCAATTCTGGAAACAAGTCCAGCCCCTTAAGCACAGATCGAACATCTCGCATTAGGATTTTGCAAACATATTTATTGGTATTTGAAGTTCACGTGCGATTTTTTTCGAATAAAAACAAACAAAATTACGTAGATTATCGCGGGACGATAAGGACTACAGAAATACGTACATCTTGATGTTGAAGAGTGGTGGTCGGCGAGCAGACCTGGTAGTTTTGGGTGGGCGTCGTGGGATTCTCGATTTCTTGCTTGATGTTCGCCATGGTGCGGTTGTTACCGACCATGACTTCTGTGCCCGCACCGGACATCATGCAGACCTGAATGAAAGCAAAATTCCGTTAAATGGAGAATCGAGGGGGAATAGAACGCGGTGTGTTTAGACAGGAAACACGGCGAGGAGTCTAGCCGAATTCGCGTCGTCCCCGAAAAACCGAGGAGACAGGTCCGCCTTGCAGTCGTCGGCTGCAGTTTTTTTTCCTTCGCCGCTATTTTTAAGCGCGACCAACGCCGCAAGCATTTTTAGAATTGACTTCAGAAAACACCGGTCGCAACGCGCGCGGTATGCCGTCGATGTTCTCGGAACATGGAGCAGCGGCCGGACTCCGAACAATTACGAAAATACCTTTTACTTTCTATGACCGGCTAGCCTTTTTTCTCGCGTTAGCGAAATCAAGCGGGACAGGCTGGAACTCTGCGAGCAATGTCGCGCTATTACTATACCGCAGTAAAAGTGAAACCGTCCGGGACGGACCCGGCACTCGTCAAACGGTCGAGCCCGGTGTTTGCTATTAACCACTTGGCTGTGTATGACGAGTGCGGATTTTATGCATTCGTGACAAAATTATGGATGTACTATGTAAAGAATACACGTTAACGGAGTTCAAGGATATCAACACGGTTCAATTTATTGAAATGATTAACCAATTTGCATCGTTAGCGTGTACCAAAATATAATGAAATGTCTTCTTATCGTTCAAAGAATTAATGATAAGATTCTTCAGTCTTCCTTATGATGCACATGAGTTAATTTGCTACATGTTAAGGATAAATTCCAGTGAATTCAAGTAGTGAATCACATTTTAGCAATATAAAAGTGAGGGCCACGCCTTCTTCTACCATCGCCTTACTTTCGGCGAAATAATTTCCAAAAATTCCGAAGCTGAAATCAGGGGGTTCTCTGAAGCGAACGGTAGGTAGGGCGAACAAAGTAACGGTGAAAGGATTGCGTAAGCGTGTCTCTCCCTCTTCTCGAGCCGCGGTGTCGTATATTAAATGTACGGGGAGAAGGAGGACGCGGAGAATGAGTAGGAGAACGAGTAGAGGGATGAGGTGAGGAACGAAGGAGGAGATGACGACGCCGCCGAGGGGGGAAGGAGGAAGAAGAGCAGCACGCGGAGTATCTGGTTAGCCTTGAACCTGACTTTTCTGCGGGATGCAGTTGCGATCGTTTACGAGTAATACGAAAGGGAGACCGACAGGAAAGATTTATGCGGCGCGGGGCTGCGAGCAGCTCCGCAGAGCCGAGAGAAGCTCCGGAGGAGTCGAGAAGAGATCTCGCGCCTCGCAGCCGGCGTCCGACTGTTATCGCGACCGGTACCGACGTTTGCGAAACGATATCTCTCGGCCGCGTGCGCGAGCGCGCGCGTATCATTTTAATTCCCGGTGAATCGCGGCGCGACCACTCGCCGAGGGGAATAACGGCGAAAGCCTCCTCGCTCGAGGAGGCGAACCACGCGTTATCGATTTTATTAGACTTCGCGTTTCGTCTCGACGCGTCTCCACTCCTCTCGCAGCCCCCTTCTCCTCCCGAGCCTCTCCTCGTCACGTTTCGTCTGGCCTCGTCACGTTAAACGTGCCTCCTCAATACGGTATGTGGCGATTGAAAAAATGTCGCTTTTCGCAAATTTTTCCTCGCGAACTGCGAATCTTGTCGCAGTACCGGATGCAAGCTTCATCACAGTATGGCTGTGGTTCTTAAACTGTGGTCCGCGGATCCCTGAGGCTCCTCGTAGACTAGACCGCGTAGAATGGGTGTTTATAATACAATAAATAACGCACAAGAATTCAGAGTACCTGTTATTTATTCGACCGAAGAAAAACTAGTCGGAAGACGTCTGTACAGTTAGCAAGCCGAAACTGAAGTGAAGCTAAAAAGAGAAAGTTTTAGAGGAAAGGAAAACCCCTATTGGGTCCACTCGGGAAAAACAGATTCGGTGGACCCTTAATTTATTACTCAGGGCCTCTTTGAATTTGAAGATTGCAGGCCTTCCACTTCTGACCTGAGCCGGTGACAAAGACCCGAGGACCGTTAAAATATACCGGGACACTCTTAGTATCCTTCAACACTCAATTTTGCAGATGTTCCAACAACATTATCAGATATTTTTGCTAAAAAGAAAAGGTCATTCAAATCATTCTCATGTTCAAAATGTTCCACGTTTTCATGTTTCAAATTAAGTCTGGAGATCTACGTAAAATGCCTAGGGTTGGGATGGGGTCCGCAAAGAAAATGTTGTTCAACAGGGGGGAGGCCGGACTACATAAGTTGAAGAACCACTGCAGTATGGTATTGTTTCTTGGCTCCCCGATAGATGATCGTTGTCTTCCCACACGAGTGAAGCTTGGCACCGTATGAAGCACCGCGAGACGCGATAGCCACCGATCGGCGATGACCGGGCCATTGGTGACCTAATTTTACACACTATGTTGTTTGAGGTCGCAGTATACGGTATGATACTAAGAGAATGACTTTCTCCTGCTAAAATGTTCCCTTTGAATCACTGCAAGCCCAACTAGTACGAGAATGCCGCGGTGGGATGAAGTAAACGGAGTAAATATCAAACGTTCTATCGAACGCTATATCAGGAGCCAACAGAGGCCGCAAGGCGGCAAGGAGGAAGAGCGATGCAGACGGGAAACGAGAGAAAACTAAAAAAGGCAATGATATCGAGAAGCATGTCTGGTCGACCTCGAACTTGACTAGGTAGTCGCGGCGCTCACTGCTCCCACGTTCGGTTTAATGAGATTAAAAACTGACTGGAACGCGCGCGCCAGCGCTAATACGTGAATACCAATGGTCCGCGACCATAATCGACGACGTAGCGCAATAACACGCGGATGGCCTTAGTCCTCGCATGACGGTGCCTGGGTCCACGGTGACCCAGCTCTTCTGTAACTTGATCTTTTTAGTTTTCAACCGTCCAATGAATCCTCGAATGTATAAACCCACCGAAACATTAATTGGAAAAATTGAGGGAAAAATGCTGTTTACCAAAAAAATGTATACATATTTCGCTGTTTTTGCGAGGTAAATACTTTTGGATGAACCAGGGTAATTGACTGAATAAGCAGGCATTGAAAGCCAGTAGTTACCTCCTTAAACGTTACTATTATTCACATGTTATTTATAAAGTGAGGAACAAGCTGATCATTGTGCTCATTGAAGAGTATAACAACGATTTGTTAGTAGACATTTCTTATCTCTAAGCAATTTGTTTCCAAGAATGCCGACTACATATCGAGTAGGGGCTTATAACGCGCATTCACTCTATGACAAAATTGATAAGTAATCATTCGAATGGAGGTCTGGGCATAGTTGGACACGATGTTTTTAAAGTCATCCTCTGACCAGAAGAATTAAAAACCGGCGCCGGTCATTTTCCCGGGCGCGGTAGACAATGGTGGCCGAGGCCGGGACAAACACGGTCATCGTTTCGGCCAGAAAAGAAAAACGAGAGTCCGAAACGGCGAAGAAAGGAGGATTGCGTAACCGGGACGCCTCGACTCGCTGGCTCTCCTTTTTCCCGTCCCGTCCCGTTCCCTTGTCCCTAACCCGTTCCACTGGCGTTCGATTGAGCGGTTACCGAAACCCAGACGGAAGGAACGGCCGTGAAATGGAAAAAGAAAGAGGAACGTATCGTGCGCGCCTTGCTATCTGGCTAGCCTTGAACTTGACTTTTCTGCTAGCTAAAGCAGGAGCGACGGAGACACAGCGAAACAAGAATGGGGAGAGAAGGAGAGGGAGAGAGAGAAGCAGTCGTGTGTTCGCGAAGGCCGCAGAACCGCGCGCCAACACAGTTTTAGCCCCCGAACTCTGACGGAAACAGCCGACTGCCGCGACCTTGAGCCCCTCCCCCCCCACCGTACCGCATCGTCGTCTTGCTCCGTCTCTCGCTAGCCATCGCTGTCGCTGTCGCGCGCAACGTACACCCTCCCCTCTGGCCACAGCAGACACACAAGCTCTCTCTCTCTCTATCTTTGTACGTCCCTTTTTTAGTTTTCTCTTTCTCTCCGTCTCTCGTTCTGTCTGTTCTCGCGTCTTCTTTCGTTTCAGCTTCCTCGTGTTCGGTTACTCCGTATCGCGGCGGTGCTCGGCTACCTCCTTGCACAGCTTTTGACAGTCCCCGCACGAGGAACTGTAGCGTGAATCCTGGGGGACCAACCGCGACCACGAAGCCTAAGAATTCGCCCGGTTTCTTCTATCTCTCCATTCGCTTCGTTACATGCTCCTCTTAATTTATCTTTTTATTGCTTTCTCACACCTCTGCGCTGCTCGCCTTTCCCCCTGGGTCTTTTCTCTCTGACGAAGTTAGTTAGCCCTCTGCTAAGGGCGAAACCCGTTGGGGTGGTCGGTATTCTTAACCTTATGAATTCGATATTTTATTGGAAGACGAAATAAGGAGGCTCGCTAAAGGGAAAAGACAAATACTTGAGATTTCACTTCGTCTTGAGGAATCATCCCTCAAATCTACCCTCCTCTGTTTTTGCAGTATTTTCAAATTCATTTCGAACTTTAAAGCGTTTTCAAATAGTCAATAAAAAAATCGTTACAGGAAACTACGTTTTGATTTTCTTTTAGCTCATTTTCCAAGACGTTTTATACAATTGGTTTCCCAACTCCGATTTCGGGGGTTATTTTTACCCCGCAACGAAACGTTTAATCGACCGATGCTGAACTTTGTTTTAACGAGGAAAGGGTTCGAATTGCCTAGGATTTGTGGGAGCATATTGAACTTGATCCCGGTGCCTTGAAAGTTGCGCGGAACCGTTGACTGTATTATTTAGCGGCGCGCGAGCGACCTCTGTGCGTGATTCGTCTTCGAAATCAAGGCCGCCGCGCTCTTTCAAACCGAGTTTTCGCGAATGGTTTCGCGCTCGCGCGTGTACGCCCGAAAAAAGAGCGTGTGTGCCCACCGATCGGCGGAGGCTGTCCGTTTTTAGAGGAGGCCGTGACCCAAATATCGATCGCACCCGTAATTTTAGTTCCATCGCGATAACGGCGCTTAATTACCCAATCGAGACGATCGCGCTTATTATTTCACCTGCACAACAGGAAGTACCACCATCGGTAGCGCACCCTGCGCCAGCGCCAGCCGAGCGCGCGTGTTGCAAGCTTGCGAATTGATCCTTTCGAACAAACCAACCAAGTTTCGCGTCGGTACCCCCACCACAAGATGAATTGTAGAATGAACGTGGTTCTAATTATGATTATTATGATTATTAATGTGTACTTTTCAGATTAGGCAAACATATTAAAAAATACATTGAAAATTTCCAAAAATTAGAAAAAATGCATGTTTCCCGTAGAAGTTTCAGAGATACAAATTTTCTGAAAATTCTGTAGTGAGAGACATTGTCGAAAGCAATGCTTTTAATTTTTTCAGATCTTTTGGTAAAGTGCACCACAGTTAATAAAATAAAAAACGAATAAATTTTTCCTTGGGCTCCCGAGTATAGACGAGTCTTGTTCGAAGAAGTATCCCAACATTTCGTAAGCACCGATATCGTTTATCACCGTGTCTTCTGACCCCTGATGAAAAGCTTGCAGTGCTCGTGGAACAGTGGGATACTTCTCCCGAAAAGTTCTCCACAAATCTCCCTCGATTCCATTCATTAATATAGTATATGCATTGTGGAAACGAATAAAACGAGTGGCGAAACATGCTAAAAACAGAGAACTTTTCGTATTAAAATACAAAAAGGAATCAGAGTCACGAACTTTCGCACTGACTCATTTTCCTGATTGAATTGAAATAATCAACATAATCTCGACTATTTCCGTTTCTGTCACCAAACAAATCGCATCGATTTCGTCGAATTTTTACGATTTCCGGAGTTGACTCATTAAACAAATCGGTATTTGGTTAAAGAAAGAATCGAACGGAAATGCAATCCTGCCGCGGCGGAAGCTCGCGATTCCCGTGAGTCGCGCGACATCGAAAATCTCAAGGTGCGCGCCGGCGAGACTCGTCCAACCTCTTTTTAAAACAGGTCGATTATGTAAGCAAGAAAAAAAGGCTGGCCGGTAGTGGTGAGTCAAAGTAAAAGAAACGGACGACTCGGATCGCCTCGCCTCGCCTCGTTTCAACCGGTGGCTCCCCTCGCGATCGCGAGTCTTTGTTGGAAATTGAACTCGTTCCCCTCTCCCTCTTTCTTGGTATGCCCACGATGAAAAAGCCGGCATTGATCGGTCCCGTGTTCAAGTAAACCGGGGAATGCTTGTCCCGACGCGTCGTAACCGATGTCGTACATGTCCACACACGCGGCAGAAGCAGCGTGTGCCACCGAAATTGCGTAAACATCCACTGTTCCGCGCGTTTAACCCTCCCCGATGCCTGGGTCCGTTCTGACTCGGTTTACCGAACCGCTCAAACGTAAAAATAAAAATTGCTTAACCCTTTGCACTCGGAGCAATTTTAACTTGAAAATTAAACATTTCTTCCGATCTAGAATATTTCCATTTCCTATGATTTTTGAAATTTTATGGATATGAAATTGGCATAATACCTCATACAATACCTAAATGTGTAGTAATTGATTAGATACCGATATATTTAATAATGTAAAGAATATTTGGAGTAATGGTATAGCCATTTTTAGTGGTGCCTCAGAGGGGACAACCGAGTGCAAAGGCTAATTCTTACTCCAAAATAACACTGTCCAACAGCCAAAAATCTTTTCGATTCTCACTATGCGATTCTTATAGAGTTTTTCGCGCTGATTCCGAATCTGTTTTTAATTTTTTTCCTAGATGCATAGTTTTTGAGAAATTTGAGTTTGAAAAAATGACCTATTTTTCAACTTTGAACAAATATTGTGATGTTATTATAAAAGATATTGAATTGATCTTTACATAAAAAGATTCTCTAGACTTTCCCGAATCCAGTGATGTGCAATAGTAATACATTATAATTGTTTAAACATGTTTAAACAATCATTAAAGACGGAGAGGCACCACTTTTGCACCAATTTTTGACGATATTTTTGAATTTATCTCAAAAAATAAGGGTCCAAAAAATAGTGGTCGCTCACCACTGGAATTGGCGTTCGCCGCGGCGTATCCCGTGGAACGCCTATTCTAGCGGTAAGCGCCACTGGCGGCAGCTCGTGTCGGGCGAAGATATTTTGCTTTCTGTTTCGGTAAAAACGTCGACGTTTCAAACTTCAAAGGGGGGTTTCTCAAGATAAAATTCTGCACTATCGTGTGGTATAGTTCAATTTTCTGCCGGACCCTTATTTTTTGAGATAAATTCAAAAATATCGTCAAAAATTGGTGCAAAAGTGGTGCCTCTCCGTCTTTAATGATTGTTTAAACATGTTTAAACATGTTTAAACAATCATAATGTATTACTATTGCACATCACTGGATTCAGGAAAGTCTAGAGAATCTTTTTATGTAAAGATCAATTCAATATCTTTTATAATAACATCACAATATTTGTTCAAAGTTGAAAAATAGGTCATTTTTTCAAACTGAAATTTCTCAAAAACTATGCGCCTAGGGAAAAAATTAAAAACAGATTCGGAATCAGCGCGAAAAACTCTATAAGAATCGCATAGTGAGAATCGAAAAGTAAAAGAAAAGTTTGAATTTGTTGGACAGTGTAATTGGCGATATACAAGGTGAGTCTCGTAACGTGACGATCTCGAATAACTTGATAGTGTCTTGTTGTACAGGGCGTCACAAAATTATACGTCGTGGACATCATAGCGCGATTCTACACCCCCGATTTAGTCGAAAATGACATAAGAAACCCCCCGCAGAATTGACCTTGAACGTGAAAAACAAAATTCAAGGATCCCTGATTGATCTATAGTAATCTATACCCTACCCTAAGGATCACAGATACTATTAAGGATTAAGATTTTTTACATTTTTATACCAAAGTTTTCTTTTGAGATTTAAGATTTTTAATCTTAAAAGAATTTGTTTTCTTACTTTGTTTTTCTTGTTCAAGGTCAATTTTGCGGGGGGTTCCTTATGTCATTTTCGACTAAATCGGGGGTGTAGAATCGTGCTATGGTGTCCGCGACATATAATTTTGTGACACCCTGTACAATACAATATTTCTACATATAAATATTGTTCGTCATTACATCTTATAATTAGACTGCGGATCTTTATGCAAAATAAAAAATGTTCGTTTCGATTGCATGACACAGGAGCCAAATAAAAATTGTATTCTTCTTTTAATTATCCTATTAAGCTGAAACTAATACATTGATTTCCTTAACAATTTTTAACATGTCCACTGCTTTGAAATGTACTTGCCAATTTTTGTTCTATATGAATAAAATCCGTAGTCTACTTATAATTGTACTGGATGCTTCTTTCTTTTGCACAGTAGTGTATACAGGGTGGGTCATTTTCGACTAAATCGGGGGTGTCCGCGACATATAATTTTGTGACACCCTGTACAAAAAAAATGTTCAAACAAATGTTGCATGGTTCCTAGGGGGACATACAGTGCTGCAATCTGATTTTTGTTGCTTCGATTTTTTATCAAGATATAGAGGTCATCTTCAGTTTATTAAATAGAATGCCTAATATTTTTGATTGAACTCGGATGAAGCACGAAATTCTACGTAAAAAAGTATTGACCTTCATATATCATAAATCTAATAATTAACGAAATATGATCTATATAATTTCCCATATGTATAATAGCATTATCTGGAAGCTAGTAGGTGCTGGAACTGATATGTACCCTCAATTTGAATAAGTACATATGGAAAATTATTTCGATAATATATTTCGTTAACTATTAGATTTATGATATACGAAGGTCAATACTCTTTTTACGCAGAATTTTGTGCCTCATCCGAGTTCGATAAATAATATTGGGCATTCTATTTAATAAACTGAAGGTGACCTCCATATCTTGATAAAAAATCGAAGTAACAAAAATCATTTTTCAGCACTGTATGTCCCCCTAGGAACCGGAGTTGGGCAACAATTTTATTTAAATACAAAATTTCAAATAAAGGGGGTTTAAAACCCACTTGGAAAAAAATCTACTTTATTCAAAATTTTTATTTAAATAAAATTTTTGCCCAACTCTGCTAGGAACCACGCAGCATTTCTTTGAACATTTCTTTTGTACCGTCGCTAATGACCAGTTGATGCGACGTTAAACAAATAATAATTCTTTATTCGAAATTTTTATTTAAATAAAATTTTTGCCCGACTCTGCTAGGAACCACGCAGCATTTCTTTGAACATTTCTTTTGTACCGTCGCTAATGACCAGTTGATGCGACGTTAAACAAATAATAAATAAATAAATAATTTCTTTTGTAAAACAAATAACTTACGAGTTATTTGAGACCGTCACGTTACGAGACTCACACTGTATACAAATATGTGAAACTTCTGAGTACACTTTTACTAAAAAATGGAGTTGCTCGGTTTGTAGACCAAGGTCTCCAATTTATCCTTGCGATTACTTTTTTAATCCTTTCGGATTCGACAAACTCAAATAGCGATCGGTTTGATCGGCTCAATCGCAATAAAAATTGCGTTCTAAAGTTAGATAAGGAATGGCGTGATCATTGAACGTGCTAATAAAATCGAAGAGCGAAGGATCGGCCGAAGAATGAACTTTTGAATCGTGGTACGTCTAGATTTCAAGCCGGCCGATACTTTCGTTGATTCTGGCTCGCGTTACGCAATCGAGTCCTGATAACGGGCGAGTGGGAACGCGAAATCAAAGACCGGTATCGAGAACCGAACACCGACATCGTATTTTCTTGCGCGTTACAACGTGTGTTTACTTCCTCCGCGGACTGATTCCCGATAAAAACGGGGGAGGAGAGAAGCTGGTTACGCGAGACGCGCACGCACACGCATTGGCAACAAGTCGATTGTGCGGTCCGGTCGTCGCGACGCTGAATTATCACGATGATCGCGAAGTTGAAATATTGCACGGGCACACACGCGTGGGAGGTTACAAAATTAGAAGTTCAGAGAACGGAATCGATTCCTCGAGGATGAAGACCCTGGGTCGCGGTCAAGGCCAGGTAGCTTCGGTAACGACTATGTTCACCCGCTTTTACAGCGAGTTTATCCAATAAAAAACGATGGCCGGTGTGTATGGTAATGCCGCGACGCACGTGCTGAGCTGGAAATCCGTTTTTTTCGACCAAAATTATTTTAGCGTCATTTCGATGTCCAAGATACATGTAGAAGGTCGTTGAATTCGTCTTGACACCGAGAAGTGTATTTTAACAGATTTAAAAAATCGGGGTGGTCATCATTTCTCACGGAAAAGAATTTGTTGCAATTTTTGTATATTGAAATTTGCAGATACATTTTTTCGTCCACTTCGAGGAAAGTATTTTGCCCGAGGACCGAAGATAACCGAGGTGAACGTAACGGGGGAAAACTGAACGGAAATACGTAGTAGTGGATCGAGGCAAAAATAATATTCGTTTTCTGTTTCGTCCTCTGACGCAGGATATTTACTTCTGTCGGAGCACGAAGTCGCTGGGAATAAAGGAAACGGCACGTAAGAGATTATTGCTCGTTTCGTGCATTGTCCAAGGTTAGGGCTGGTCCGGCTCTCTCAGGTGACGTCACCAACGTGTCTCGCAGCCTCAAACTTCCGAAAGCCGGCGATTAACCAATGAGCGTTCAACGCAGAATCAGTCTGCACACCGATGAGCTTCAGCCAATCATCAACGTTCGTTTACGCTTCGCCCCCACCGTGCTCATCGTTTGATAAGAAGCCGATCAGCGGCGTTACTCCGTCATTCAAAAACGAAGGACCGCCCACCCAGAAGCTACTTAAAAGAAGAAAACAAATTCGAGACTCCGTTTATTTAGGGGATGATCTTTCGCAGAGACTACGATCCTTCTATTCTATTCTATTCTTTCACTCGAATTCTCAGTCTCGCGAGAGCCTGCTCAATTTTCGTACGCTTCCGATGATCAGGATCGCGAGCCTCGGCTAGTTAGGACCCTACACTATCTTTAGACCTTTTTCGAGTTCTTCCACGTCGTTGCCTCCCCTAACTTTCTCTTATAATAGTGGCTTGTCCCGAAATACTTCTCGGGCAAACAAATGGCATGGTCATACAAGTGAAAGCTTGGTAAAAAGTTGATAAAAGAACGCCGAGACCTTTTACCCCTGATATCGTGTCAGATTTGCGATAAAGAGATAATCATACAAATAAAATAAAGATGTTCTGCATCGATCGTGAGAAGCGACGAATAAATAGAAAATAATTTTCACCCTTAACGTGATTCATTAGAAATGCAATGTATCAATTGTTTAAAGACACCCTGTGCAAAAGCCGAGCATTGTGCCCGAGTTATTCGCAACGGTTCAGCGAAAGGATCCCGGCGTTTCTGCCGGTTAAAATAGCTCGAAAGTGAAGCGCGTTCGTCGCGAAAATAAATCCATCTCCGCCATCGCGAATGGGAATCCATAAAGGCCCCAAGTGTCCGTGGTCGAACGGAGGTCGAGCCTTCGACTCCGAGCGATTTGAAAGCTTCTCTAACTCAAGGTAAGTCAAAAGGGTCCGAAAATATCGGCTGACGCATCCACGCGACGAATATTCTCTTTCCTCTTCTTTTTTCCCATCTCACTCTCTCTTTCTTTTTCGTTTTCGTGTTCATCAGCTTTCTCAACGGTCTCGCTCTCCTCGACTGCTAGCGAATCCTCCCCACCGGAATCCGGCATTTTATTTCCGTTGCAGTGTCAAAGCTACCCGGTTCCGTCGCCTCCTTCTAGTTCCCATTTCCATGTATCTCGCTCCATCCTGTGCGAAATTTTGCTCGCGAATTCCACGAACAGCCACTTCTTCAAATTCTAAAACTCGGAGCTGCAAGGTCTGGCCACATTCCCCGGCCGTTTCCAAATTTTTCAGACTACTCGATCGTCTAAGAACCTTTTGCATTGTTAGTTTACTTTCAATTGAAAGAAGAACATCAAAATGCGTGCTCTGTCAATGAAAAAAGGCTACACGGTTGCAGACACCGTTTAAAATGTCTGCGAAATGTAGGAAGAGCATGATTCAAGTGCTAGAACTCGTGAAGATGATTCCCAAATTTCGAAACGGGATTTTTTTGACTTACTGATAAACCAAGATTGGGTCGAACAATAACCGTTGATATCAAAAGATTAGAAACTAACGCAGAAGTTTCTTCATTCGAAAGTCTACAAATTTGTTGAAAATGCAGTCAGAAATCTGTTCGACAACTTTCAACCCTAACGATTCCTGATTTGTCCGAGAGAATATGGTCACCGTAGAGATGACCGAATAATTTTGAAAAATTTTGTGTTTCGTGTACGACGTCGTGCGGTACAATTTGACTGTGACATTGACACCGGCTGATTTCAAGAGCGTGCAGGATAAGGGTCTCCGGTGCACTTTGATGCACGCGTCGCTGAAACATTCGCGATTCCGCCGTTCTTCCACGAGGAGGACTTACGCACGTGGAATTGTGTAAGAGCAGTGTCGCGTGGGTGTAGGTGCGTGTCAAAGCGCTTTAACGCGCTCAACCGGCCAGACACCATGCACGCAAGTTATGGGCTTACGTCGTTACACGATTCTCGCTCACTCGTGCACGAATAGCTAATGAATACACATTGTAATCTCACTTCAAAAAACCCCCGGCACATTAAAGAAAAATTTCATTTTGCATAATCTCGGCATTTTTCAGGGTGCAACGACGGTTCAATATCATAATACATAACTTGAATTATGCATTCGAACAATTCGTAAAATTCACATATTTCACTTCATATTATTTGCATAATTTCATTTGCATCTCAGTGTATGTCTAATACGGGTAACTTCCAATTCATTTAGATTTGGAGGTACAATGGGAGACAAAAGTACAAGAAATTCGAAATCCATCAATATATTGGCTATGAAAGCCATTCATGAGTATATTTTGCATTAAAAAATAGTAATTTAAAAAGCTTTCGTTTAATTAATGAATTTCATGTTATATTTATTTTTTAATCAAATTGTCTTCATATTATAAAAAATTGTAGGTGACTTCTGCGAATAATTGTACCCTCTGATTGTAGCTATATTCAGTGGTCTACACAGTTGCGATTCCATGCTAGTGAGACGTCAATACGATAAATTTGACGTTATGTAACAGTTTATAATTTTTTGCTCTGTAACTGTTCACTGAATCCTAATAAATTTTGAACATAATTAATTACCTAATTTTTACTACATATAAAAAAAGACTGGAGTTTCTAGTTGCGTTTTTTCAAGATTTAAATAGGGTTTGAAGTGGAATTTTATGAATTCTCCATAAGAAGACGTGTTAAAATGTGCAAACGTTAAGCTGCTATAATTCTTAAACGGTGCAGTGAATCAAACCCAAACTATGATAATTGCGTTAATTTAGTAAGAATTATATCTTGTCAAATTTTCAAAATTTTTGTTGCGTTTTTATACACCTCCAGAACATCCTTAATACTCCCTCTGCCCCATAATAATAGTAGCAAGTGAATATTTAAACGGAAATTATTGGCAAATGCAGCTGTAAGTTATGTTGCAGCGCAAAATTGCGGAGCCTTCAATCAAAATCAATGTTTCACGACATCTGTCATTTGTTTTGACACATCTTTCAACTTTTTAGGTTAACCTAATTATTACGAATTACAACTATTTTTCGAATTTCATCCGCTGATCGAAATCAATTGTTTTATTTCAGTTGAATATCAATCCATTGTAGAAGTAAGATGAAAAAACAAGTTATGCTGGAAGCAATGAAGAACGATGGCTCAAATAATTTTAAGCTCACGCATATAGGGAAAGCAAAGCTTCGCAGTCAACGGATCCTACCTACAAGTTTAATATGCAGTAACGAAATTATTGAAAAATCCGGAAACTATCTGAACACTCAAAATAAAAATTAGGAGTAATATTTTTAATTTATTGTTTAATGTAATCTAGTTTTTTAATAATTATTATCAAAAATATTATTATGGGACAAATTAAATTCATCAACTGCTACTATTATTATGGAACAGAGGGAGTACAATATTTAGGTAAGACGGAAAATATTTCATAAGAAAATTATAATGTTGACAAGAAAACCAATATTTACACTGGGTCGAAAACGGCCTTGAACGAAGGAAACTCTGTTTTCTCATTTTATTTTAGCATTTATAATAACCCCGATTACGCTATCTGTATTCAATCAGGATATAGCAAAGTCCGCGTCTACTTGACAACTATTCGAATTTCATTTTCTCGAGAATGACATTTTCGAGTGATTTTTGTACAACGAATTCTCTAGAACGAAGTCGTCCTATGCACGCTGAATCTCTGAAAAGAAAGCTCGAATAGCCGCTAAATTATTAACGTGGCCGTTAGCGTCGACGCGTGCAAAAGTCAATTGTCACGAGACAATTGGAATTATTATAAACGGAGCATAGATAGTCATCTTCGCGGCAGTTACGCATTCATTAAACGGAATCTTAATCACCACGCAGCACGCCGCTCCTGTTTCAAGCGGAGTCGACGCTTATCGTGGTAACCTACGCGCAGTGTCCAAAAATTTCAAAAATCGAATTCTCAAATAATTAAGGATGTTCTGGAGGTATATAAAAACGCAACAAAATTTTTGAAAATTTGACAAGATATAATTCTTACTAAATTGATGCAATTACCAAAGTTTGGGTTCGATTCACTGCACCGTTTAAGAATTATAGCAACTTAAAGTTTGCACATTTTAACACGTCTTCTTATGGAGAATTCATAAAATTCCACTTCAAACCCTATTTAAACCTTGAAAAAACACAACTAGAAACTCCAGTCTTTTTTTATATGTAGTAAAAATTAGGTAATTAATTATGTTCAAAATTTAGTAGGATTCACTAAACAGTTACAGAGCAAAAAAATTCTAAACTGTTACAAAACGTCAAATTTATCTTGTTGTCTCTCACTAGCATGGAAACGTGACAAGTGTAGACCACTGAATATAGCTACAGAGGGTACAGTATTCGCAAAAGTTTAATGCAAAATATACTCATGAATGGCTTTCATTTCCATGTATTGATGGATTTCGAATTTCTTGTATTTTTGTCTCCCATTGTACCTCCAGTACATCCTTAAAAGTTCCCGCATTTTAAAGTACAGGTAACTTCCATGCTGCGAACTTTATCATCTTTCTCTCCTCTAAATAAATGTATGGTCTACGAATATCGTTAAATACTTTAATAAAATATCGGTCTTATATTTTACTCTATATTTTAGTCGCAGTTATACCGCGAAATAAGCAAATACACCAATAAACGATCGTATGTTCGGAACGATTGAAAAAAGGTATTTCTAAAAGCTGCTCGACGCGGTCGTCCGTTTAGGTAACTGACATTCATCAAAACAAACAAGTTTTTCATCTCGGCATTCGCGTTCTACCGTGGTCGTTAAATACTTCAGCTCCTGAGGAATAACCGAGCGATTTCAGGCTGTAATTTATATATGTATCGAACACATTCGCATCCGTTACGTTCGATCAATCGATTTTCTTTATTCGCTCTTATGGACGCACAGTGTGAGAATTCAGGAATCTTTACGTTATTCAAAAATCGAATGTTGTCTTACAGGCAAAAAGTTATTACTGTACGTTAAATATCTGCATTATATCTGTGGTTGTCAGGAAGAACGCCGCATGTCACATACTTTCACTTTCGAGATATGTATTGGCATTTAAAGTTCTCATCACTAATGCTTCGACATAGGACATCGGTTAAATTGCATCATGTTTTTGAGCTTTTCGAAGTTATTTTCATGACTTTTTTCTGGTAAATACTATACTGTAAAGTTCAATTAATGCATAATCCCGAATTTTTTGAAATTGTGACATGCGGCGTTCTTCCTGATAACCACAGATATTATAGTAATTATCTTTCAAGAACTAATAAATATGTATTATAATTATAAAGAAAAAAATTATGAGAAACCAAGAAATAACTCTAATTCATTGTTTAACATATTTAATATTGTTTATTTTTTCATTTTTGAAACTGTGTTCGATTGTACTGTACCATTAAGTGCAGCGAATAAGTTCCATTGGATTCAAAATGTCCGAAAACTGCGACATTATTAATTCGGTAAAGCTAGATTGCTGACATCTCACACCGTGCGACGTTCGCGGCACCCTAGAATTTTTTCAATACTTTCGGAATATATATTCGGAATATATGTATAATCGGGGATATAACCGTTTCAAAAAATTTACAAGTATGATATTACCTGCTGGAAGGCGATGTAGATAATTTCAAATGGAGTAGACTATGCACAGTTATCGAGACCATTGATAGTACTGCCGCGCCAGTAATCGTTGAAGAGCATCGATTATACCGTGTGTCGTGTGCAGTTTATCGTAAAATATGTAACAACACTGTCCGATTATTTTCGTTCGCGTTTATGCGGCACCGAACGCGTATTGAACGGTTAACAGGTTCAAAACGGACAGGTTTGGAAAAACGATCGGCGAGTCGCGGGATAAGTTACCTAACAGACACGTCGTAACACGTTACAACCGAGTTGTCGCTAACGCAGAGTGACGGTGCGCGAGCAAAGATAATACGTATTCCGGCGCGATCGAAAAACAAACGATCTCGAACATAACCGCACAGGTGCATTTGAAACTACTACGTGCGGAACCGTTCAGGATCTTGAGGTAAATTATTTCGCAAAATGGTCCTAAATGATCCTAAAATCGGGTTCAGGTCAGTTCGGATATTTTCCCCGGTTTATACTCAGATGTCCGAGTACCTCGAATTTTCGGGTCTCCGCTCACCTCTAATAAAATCCCCTAATAAAATCAATTGTCAGGTAAAGAATAAGTTGCATTCGATGAAATATTTAACGACGAACAGTGCTAGCAAAGGGAGCGTGTCAATGACGTTCTGTGTAATATTTTGTTCATGGCCGAGAATAAACAGCTTCAAAAACAAACTTCCAGAGTCGTTACGATTCGAAACTACGGGTTCGTGTCAAATCGAAGGACGAGTTGTTCCTCGGGAAACAAATTCGGTTTTTTCCGACGAGAAGAAACGAATAAGCGATTTTTTGTCGATCTAACGAACATTGCCGTTGGAAACGGTAACGATTTCGGACGGAAATTCGATGAACGTTGTAATCGCGGGCACGGCAGCGGTCTGGGAACGCGCGCGCAGCACGTAAACAAAGCCACGAGATCGAACACGGGAAGAGAGGTTATGTGACGACGGGCCACTTACCACATCGTACATCCAGGCATCCATGGTAATCGGTATGTTCGATTTCTCACTGACACGAACAGGGACACACTGTCGCGTTCTTTCCCGCACTTTGTCCACAACGAAAAAGCATAAACGATTCACGAAAAACCCGTACGGCGAACTCCGAGCACGAACAGGCAGGCACGCGCGGGCGCGCACACATATGCACGTACACACCACCTCCTGGCATACGACGTTCACGGTGCGACGAGCCGTACGCGACTGACGGCCGATACGACGAGGATACGGTAATACGCGAGCCGAGTCGAGCCGATCTTAACACCGACTGCCACGAATCCGCGAAACGCGCCTTTACCCTGCTAATTATTTCATCGCGAGCACGGAACCGACGCATTGTGGGCCAGAATCGCAAAAAGACGGTCAAAATTCGTGTCTTTGTTAATTATTCATTAGAAACGGAATGGTTTTGCGGGTTTTTAAGGTCGTAGAATCTAATTCTGAATTATTTATTTGCTGGAATGAGAAACTGTCTTTGTAAAACTACCCTTGGCTGCTCCAGTCCGAGAAACTGAAAATTTGCTAGCTGATTTCAAATGTGACTTTAACCCCTTATCCAATCACGATTTCTTGTATAAACAAATCTTTATCTATCGCGTGCCTTCGTTTATCCAAATGGCTAAATATAAACGATAAAAACTTTGTTATTCTATCTTAGAAAAATTGTAAAAATACATCTTGTCCTGCTAATTTTATAATCTATGACGACTTGATTATTCTAACCTATACTTGTTCATTGTTACATGGAAAACACGGGTCTGAACCCACCCACTTCATCGTAGCCTTCCGAACCGCAGACAGCTCTGTATCAGCTGATCGCTATCAAGCGAAAGCACACAGCGACCGGCCGCCACGTTACCGAAATGTCGGTAACGGATCGCAAAGCCTACTCAAAACAGTGAAATCATTGGTCACTCTAATCTGAGCACAGCTGTTACCATCCCCCTCCCCTCACTCCTCCCGCACCGATAATTAGAAGATATCGTCGCGAACGTCACCCGGCAAATCGGACATTAACTCTGGAGTGTACATATGTATATCGAGTCACCTTGAAACCGTTTGCTTTCCCTTTCTTCGTTTTTTTTTTAAAGCGGTATCAATCAATAGCGACCACCGAGTATGCTATCGTGGCGGGCACATAATTGTTGTGTGTACCGGGAGCAGAATTGAACGTAGGCGCGAGAAGTGAGCGAGAAATTTTCAAAGGCAGGTGCGTGAATCGATCGAGCCCGAAAACTTTCCCTTTCCCTTTCGTCTCGAACTAGGCTGTCCGGCGGCCGGGTTTGCGTTGATACGTTACTGGCGTTATGCGTGCTACGTGTAGATATATCAGGATGGTAGGCTACGTGGGTGTGAGAGACGGGGGCGGTGGCTGTGCTGGTGAAACGACGAAGGAAGGAGGGGCTGGGAGGGAGAGAGGGTGATGAGGGAGGAGGCGGTGGCGGCGCGGCGGAGGCTCTGGAGGCGGCGGCTACGCGGCCGACGGCAGGAGAGGAGGGGACCGGTGGCCTTGAACTTGACTGCCGCAGTTTTTGCACACAGCCATCGCACGCCCAAAACAGCCCACCGGCGTAGACACCGAACTTTTCGTCTGCGGGAGCACCACGCTGCTCGCGAAGGAACAAGGAACATATTCAACTTGCAGAAGCCGATCCTGAAGAGACTTGTGTGGACAGAATAGTTCGGAGAAAAATATTAGCACGTACATATGCATACAAGTAGACTCCCTCTCATCCGGCCTCTGCTTTAACCGGTTAACGTAATTGTTGTCGATTGTCATTTTTCTACAGCGACAATGGGGCTTCGGCATAAAACAATCAACAATATACTTACATGTTATTATATGATATTTTACTATCCTCCGCGGACTTTTCGAATAAAAAATTCTACGAGGAAAATTGAAAAAAGAGGATCTCATTATACCGGGACCCAGCAAGAAACGAATGGCGGTCGGGTTAATTCAACCACTCTAAAAACTGGCAGAACAGTTGCGACAATCCCATTTCTCCGTACCGTCGAGAAGCAAAATCCGCCGATACAGACGAGAGTTATTTAATCGAAAGTTATTACCGACTATAGCTACGTGATGCTAAGCGGAAAATCAAACAGTCTATTTGATTAGTCTAATCGAATGTCTGCAACCGCTGTCAACATCGGATGCTAAAGGAAATACGGAAAATTTGCGCGGGCCGTGTTTAACGCCTAAAGAATGAGAAACTGAAAAAATTGTGAAGGGGTAGAACGACTGCCGAAGCGAACGGAAAAACGACGCGCGTAATAAAAGCAACAGGCTCTCCGTGACGAAATTGCGTCGATTTGAAAAACGAACGTGGAATCGAGCGAAACGTATATCTCCCACGAATTCAGTACGCGAACGTATACAACACCACGATCGCACCTATTGTCTGACGAATGTTTTCGAATGGATTATCCGTTGCGAGAATCATTACGCAACTCTGTGTTGCGTATTTTCGACATTTCCTGATACATTCGATACGGGAAACGAGCCGGGCAATCAGAGAAGATATTTGCATAAGACTTTTGCAAGCCTGTTTATCTATTTCTTAAAGTAATTTGTTCGTCGCTGTGCGATTTACTTCCTAACAGGTAATATTCGTTGGAAAACGAAGGAAACGTTAATAAGAAGCTTATGACACTGAAACGCCCGGTAAAAGTACAACTAGAGTCGATGCAGGTAGATTACAAACTAAACGGATCGATATGCCTATCTGTGACTTGTAGAATGTGCTCGGAAGGTTGTCATATTTCGCTAAAAAAGCTTTCGTACACTATCGAAAGTCTCCAATGTCGAAATAAGAAATACATACCTATATAATGTCATGTTTCAAAGTAATGTTTCGCTTGTAAACATTTTAACGCTCGTATAATTATAAGATATTTGCTGGAAGAATGTTACTACTGAATTTTAATTAACACCCAATACAATATGAAGTAGACCGAGACACAGAATGTTGTATATTTTATTATGAGCTAGTAGAAACAATCGATTTTATCTTTTTTTATATTTCGGACATAATCATAATACTCATACGCCTATATAGTGTAAATTAATTGATTATGTTGAATTGAAGGGATCCTCCAAAATGAGTAGGCAAATGGTCGGTAATAGAGGAATTCGCGCGTTACTCGTTACATCAGTCGGTATAGTCGGAAGTAATTGTAACAATATTGCATTCATTTAAATACAATGTAAAATATTAGAATAAACATTTAAACAACAACCACATGAAAGTCATTGGCATCGCAGATTCTCAAGTTAGTTGAATTAAATTGAAAAATACTGGCGTTAACTTAACAATACGTGATAGACTTGTACTGTTACAAAAAACGATGAAATTGAAACCTGGAAGCATTTATTCGTAAGATAGTAGCTTGTAGTGTAGTATGTATGTTAATATGTAAACGCACGTCACGAACCACATGTTTTGGAGTCAAAATAGATCCTATTCTTTCGATATATGTATTCGATGTATTTTCAAAAATGGAATGGATATTTGCACCTGTTTGCATAGTTTATTGTACGTTCAATTATTGATATATCAGTCGACAAATTGCGAGATAGTGAATAAGAATAAAGCCTCGAACTCTCGTTTATCGTCACACATTCGATTTCATAACTCACGTTTTTTTGGTCGAAAAAAATCAAGGCCATAGCAGCCTTGTTGTGAAACCCGCGCACCTAACTCCGAAATCAGGGAAAATAGGATGCTACTCGAATCTCGAGAATATGGCGATGAGATTAGAGGAAATATTTGCAAATGAACCACGACATAAAAAAAACGGTAACAAAAACTGCGATATACACAGCGACATGTAAACGAATTCGTAACAAAAATGGCGGAACAAAATTTGGCAGATCCTCGATGTCTGTATACCTACCTTCCCCAAGGAACCACACCATGGAACAGATAAGCAAATACAAAGAACTGATTGTACAACTCACTTTGAAATCTGTAATCGTGCACGTATCTCCATCGACGTTTGTATATTTTTGAACACAAGAAAAATATTGTAGCAATGGCCGACTCCACAAGTCACTAGAAGCAGAAAACTCGATGATTCTGATTGTGGTGCGTGTGGCGCCATCACACGTTTACGAAACCAGACAAAAATCACATTCCCACCAGTATATCCGGTGCTAACCTCTAACGGAAAAACAACGTAATACCATCATCGTCACAGTGATCGAAAGCCTTCGAGGCAACGTTCAAGTTATTAAATAAATAAAAAATGCATGAAAAAATTACGGAAAATCAGAAACTATCAACTACCAAATATTCTCTTTATTAACTGCATTCTAAATCTGAGCAAAACCGAATAAGAATAAACTTTTTGTACTGTGTAAAAGGTAAATTTTATATTCTAAATAGAAACGATCAGTTCTCAAACTTTTGCGATCTCGCAGGATACATTGTTCGGATTCCATTTTCCGTCGGTGTTAGGTCGTACGCACAGTTTCGCGTATACATATTTTTGCAATCGTTCCGGATTTAAAACAAGACATTCGTTCACTGCTTTGCAATAGTATTTAATGTCAGAGGGTAAAATCATGATATGCGGTTGTTGTTCGAAGTGGCCATATTTTTTCCAAAGTGTTGTGTCAAGGTTCAAATCAGCAAAAGGTGGATACAAAGGGTAGAATGTTGATTGAGACAACACGTGGTCTGCTAAACGACCCAATCGATCCATGCCAGAGATGTTTCTAAAAAAGATACTGTATTAAACTTCTAGTCGCATTGCTCAGACCAAACTTAAACTATATTTAAGGAGGAGGACATTCGTTTCCAGGATTGCAGGGGTGCGGGATGAGCCTTCTCATTTCTCGATAATGCAAAGATGAGCTTTTTTTACTCAAAAGTGCTAGACAAACGATCAATCTAGACCGCAATCGCCCTAAAAAATCCTATTTTTACGAGGCGTAATTTACATTATTCGGAAGTATGAAGCTGCTCATATATGTAGCTATTTTCATAAAGCTGCAACAGCTATATTACATAATGCCGAATAATGTAAATTACGCCTCGGGAACGTAAACGTAGGACTTTTGAAGGCGATTGCGGCCTAGATTTGTCTTTTGCAATTCTAGAACGAGTCTACTTAATTCTATTAAGAGTCTAGAAGGAGTCTCTTAATAGAATTAACGATTAAATTTTCGATCGATGATGCAATTCTTGCGACCCAAACATTCTGTTCAACTTACGATACTTCGTGCTGTCCCAGATGCCTGACAATATCGACAGAAGTTACCCCTATATGCAGACCGTTCACATTTATTATACACGGATCCGGCATCGAGCACAGATTTGTAGCATTCGATCCAATTTTATTCGTATAAATAGTAAACTCTGGCGTTGGGTAAACCGGATCATGATGAATGTCACGGTTAGAGGCTACAACTACGACCCGCGTGCGTTTCCTACATTATAAAAATGAATGGCAATCAGAAATTAAAAAGTACTAGCACGATATTCACCCTAACAAAGGCACACTATTTTCTCGGACTAAAAAATGTAGGATCTTCCTAAAAATTCTACAAAAATTCGCTATAATACTTCTAGGTATACGTGCAATTCAAGACTATAAAATTCTGTCCGAGAGTCTCCAGTGTGCCATTGCGGGGTTAATAACAAATCCTGTACCCTTGCAAGCATAGCATAACTCTCGATAAAATCTTGTCGAAAAAATCGTGGAAAGTGTCCGTCATGGTGCATTTCTTAATTTCGGAGTGCGTGTAATCGATGAAAGGTCCGATCAGTATTAAAACATCTGGTTCGTCTTCCTTGACGCGTTCCATCAAGTCCCACAGGGGTTGATAGTTCAAATTGCCAGCGGGTGTGAACGGTCCAGCCGCAACGTATACTATCAGGTCTTCCGTTAAGTTCGGCGGTTCGGCGAGCGGCGCGTAACCCTTGACGAACAATTGTTTCACCAACAGAGCGTTCCCTGTCGTGTTGGTGCCCTCCACCACGACTATTTGCCCCGGAAAAACTGAATAGTGCTTGGTCCAGCCGAGATCCAACCGGATAATAGGCGCATTCTTGTCGACTATCGATTTTCTGCAACCTTCCAACAAAACGATCTTCCTCCCGTCTGATTCATCGATCGAGGTCGATATTCTGCCCCATGTTTTAAACGCTACTTGGCTCACGCACATCACGTTTTTCACGCAACGCATGTTTGAATTAGCAGGCTCCATCTCGTTCCAAATGTGGCAGAGTTGCCCGCCGAAACTTTCACAATTGCCGCTAAGCGTGGCCCCTTGTTTCGACAACATTTCGTACATGTAAACCACATCTTTCGGCACATGGGGATTATCGGCTTTACCGATCGATACATCGTGCTCGTTCTGGTTCTTCCAAGCCTCCACGTTTGGGCCAAAGTGCAGGAGAACTCCGCCTCTGGCGTTGATACTCGGAGCACGGTTGGGCACGTTCCTACAACATTATTACGATCAATTCGATCACACGTTAATGCCGTCACATATTCGGTCGAGCCTAAACTACTAAACATAATAAGAAATAAAAAAAATGTTATTTTACACAAAGTTCTGAACTGGTTTATTAAAATTTGAATTATGAAATCTATTTCTTCGATATTATATTTGCTTACGCTTTGGCCGTGTACGTCGATGGTGAAAAAGTTTGGGTTACTGCTCGTAATTTACTATCGTTCCCTGCTTCCAGTGTCGGACTTCTTCCTCTTTTAATTTGCTTGAAAGGAAAAAGAGAAGACACGAAATGAGATACACGCCGCCGAAAGATCGAAGAACTATGTCACTGAAAATGAAAGGTGAATAATATTTTTCGTGTACATAGTCCCGAGAGAAAAACGGACCACCGTAGACGAGTAGGAATCTAGTCACGAAATGGAATTCAACGTGCACCACATTCATACTCGTCTATGGAATCATCTGTTTTGCATCGTGCTCGGTTTGTACAATTTTGCATAATATACGCGAACAACTTTTTTCCTGTGTAATATCGTCGGTAAGGTTGCGATGTATGGGCCTGAACGTGCTTAATGAGTGTGGATCTAGTCACAACTCGATCATCTGTGCACTAGACCTTCACTCATTCAGCAAATCCAGGGACGTTTTGCATCCTGCTCTTTCCTCCTTGTCGGTTACCTATTACCACCGACTGTTGGTAATCTTCGAAAGGCAAATGGCTCGAACGAACGAACGCAGGGGAAGATTTTGAACCGATACCGCCACGGCGGAGAAATATAAATAGTCACAGTGGCTTGCGTTCAGGAGTTCATCGTAATAAGGAGGGTTAACTGTTGTTAACCTGACCGATCTTGCCGCTCGCCTTTATTACGTATTATTTCAATCAAGTTCAGACCATTTCTTGTAATTCGCGTTCAATACCATTAAATTCGAATAAAAAGGTGTCCGAATATTCTCAGCAAGTCTATCAACTCCTGCGCGTTCACATTTCGTTCTCCTCGTTTTTTGTTCGAAATAAAATATTTTCATTTTAAATGTTTCCTCAGACTCTTCAACCTTGGTTGAAATTATTTGCAAACCGAAGAACCCGAGAGGCAATAAAATCGAAATATTTTCGTTTAAACGGAAAAGAAGAGAAAAGAAACGAATGGTTGGAATCGAAGGACTTCGGATTGGAAGGACAAGTCAAAGAAAAGTATCGAGCAATTACACTCACGGAATCGCACGTTACATAAGTCTCGTTCGAAGGGGCGACCAGAAGTGTCGGGGAAATTCATTCGAACGATACTTGCTGTACCAGATCATGTAAAACTTTGGGTCGATCACCGCGAGGCTAGCTCTCTGCCCTCCCCCCTCCCCACCCCGATCGTGCCCGACGAATAACACACCGAGAAGAGACTATTTCTCCTTCTATCCCTCTCTCCGCGAACTAACCGCCCCTGGCAATCTTTCGCCCCACTGTTCTCAACAAAGATACCGTGGGAAATAACGCGAAGCTTTTACCAGATACAGTTGTAACCGACCGACCACGGAAATAATCCGTTGGAGATTTCGAATTGGCGTCGATATATCGATCCTTTCTTTCTTCTCTCCCCTCGAGGAAGAGAGCCTTTCAAATTTTTCGCACGACGCGTGCAAAAATCAATGAAGAGTACCATAGGTTCGAACCAATGCGGAGAGAAAGAAGAGAGGGAGCGTACGTCGTTGTTGGCCAATTGCACTTAATTAGTAGACGCAAGCGACTCCCTAAGGAACCGATCTTCCCAACCGAGTAAACCTCGAGAAATTCAACGGTTGTATTATAGATTCGTATCCGTACGGTGCGATTCCAACGAATATGCAACCAGCCGTGAATCTCGCGTATACCAAGCGACCATATTTAATCGTCTCATTATCGTGTATTTCGTGGAACGCGAGATAGTGCCTGAAACGTACCTGATTCATAAATTACAGCGAACCACAGGCAACGCGGGGAAAAAAATTGCTTGAGAACCGTTTTATATGCAATCGACTGCAGAGTTATTATATGCACGTTGGATAACTTGTTTATTTCAAATGAAACGAACTCTGGGAACGGTGATGGTTCCCTTAATTTCGAAACAGAGGCGAAATTTACTGTAAACCTAGACGGGTGTATAATAATTGATCAAATCCGTGGCAACTTTCCACAATCTATTTTATATTCCTGTTCTCGTTAAAACGCCGTAAAACGTTTCGAATTTGATTTGATTCGACTAATCGATGGCCATAAAACGCTCGAAGCCTTTGTTAGCATACCTCGTATACGCGAAAGGCAAGCGTATGTAGAATTTTGTGACAGACTGTATGTACAGTCATTTAACGAAATTTTTTTATCGCTTTTTTCAGGAGATTTTTTAGTAGAAAAAATTCAACCCGCGCTAAATAACCAATATCAAGAAAACACACTACCGCAGATTATGCGCGCGCGCGTATGCTTGTGTGTGTGTGTGTGTGATCTTAAGAGAATCGTGTACACACATTACCCACAGTCAGCATGTATACATGCTCTGGTCTGGTATATACGTGTCTGTATGAAAAAAATAGGTATTATCAGTCGGAAAGACGATGCAGAAAAATCTCGTGTTCGAGAGATGATCTCGTGTACTACCTTCCGAGTTATTATTCGGTCAACGAAGGTACAGTGTTAGCGTGAGAAATCACGAGAAAGAGAACCAGCAACATGTGACACGATCGAAGCAACAGGTTGTAGCGACGCGACGCGCTCAGGACTCAACGGAACGGTCGACGACATTCGCACTCGCGCGCGTCCACGCACACGTACACATATACACACACGCTGAATTACGAACTTCTTTCTCTCTATCTCTTTCTCTCTCTCTCTCTCCCTCTCTCTATCTCTCTCTCGCGCGCACACTAGCCCGCGTGCAAACATGTGCACAAAAAGATAGCGCGCCGGGTTATCCATAAATTCTCTGGATGCGCGAGAGTATTTCTATCGTTTCACGATTGAGAGAAACTATGGTTCGCGCGATTGTAGGAAAAGAAAAAATTTACCCGAAGCGTGGTGTATGTCCCATTCCTTCGAGCTTGATCGTTTGACACGAGACGGGGTCTAAACGACAATAGTTTCTACGGTGCCGAGCGGAGCCGAGCCGAAAACGTGAAAAGAAACGCGAACAGTGGCGGCTAACGAACAGTAGCAACAGCAACAGGTCGCCGCCGTGACGCGAGGCGTTGTACGATTGGCGGAATGACTTTCGAGTATGAAATTCACACAAATCGGATTCCATGATGGCCGACGCTCCGGTCGACCGTTTCAAGATGTAATGCACTGGCTCGCACAACTTCCCCCCAGTTACAACATGCCGCCGCGCACCAACGATTCTCTGAGAAATCGAAGACGATGTATAATATCACAATTCCCGGACGAAAGTGAACAAAAGCGAACTACATATACACAACTAACCGGCGAACCACTTCGATACACTCCGAATCCGCGTGACGCGCTGACAGACAGTCCGTGGCGTCGTCGACTCGACGCCATCGGGATATTCGAACACATATAACGATCTTTTGCGGGAATATCGGAGAATAATCGATCCCACGAACTGCCGCGGATTTTTCAAATAACTCGAGGATCGTGGAAAAGCACGCGACGGAGGGAAACATTTCGAGCTCGAAAATATTCTTCGGAGAGAGAGAGAGAGAGACAGCGCACGCGCGCATCAGGATGATAATGGAGTCTGGGTCCTTGAAAACTGAAATCGTACCCTTTGAAGAAATCTGGTCAGCTCTCTTAGATGGAAGGAGAATCCCTCTCCTTCGTGATTCCAACGAGGAACGCTATCTTTTTTCCGCCAATGAGAACGAATCCGACTATCCCCCTCCACGGGAACGTGTCCTTTGTGGGAGACTGGGAACGAGAGAGGTGGGGATAATGGCGGCGATCTACCTGGACGATTTTTCTGGCGGGAATTACGGTGCCTCGACAAGATCCTACAACGACGCTTCACTTCGGGAGAAGAAACCACCTGCCTGGGAATCGAGTCGGAAATTTCACTCGTACCGTAAACGCTCGACGTCGATTGTAAGCTCGACCAGATACAAGAATTTTTCATTTACAATGCACGCTCTAACCGATCTGTTGACAACGTAACGTTGTAATTTTGCTGAAATTTTTGTTAGTTTTTCATTTTTTACGAAGAAATTGAGTTTCTACGAAAACGATTAATTAACACGTACGCTGCAACTAGATTGCGAGTCTTTCGCCGATTAGAAAATGATGAAATTAAACTGCGAATCTAAATCCACAACGAATTTTATTACTGCTACGAATAAAAATGCAACTAATGTTATGTAATTGCGTTTGAAATACATCAACAAAGCCGTTACGGCTTATACAACATCTTCCAGAGTTTAATTATGCGGTTGAAATTTTGAACAGTAAACAGTTCTCCTGAAACTATGATAGAATTATTAGAACAATCTTTCTTTGTAATGAAATAAGTTTGAACAAACGGCAGAGATCGTAGTAAAATTAAAAATGAAGAATTATTCACGTTCGTATGAACAATAAATTTGATCGTACTACTTTGAAAGTTGAGGATCGTTCAAGAAACGAAGTAACGTATTTTACAAGGGAAATACAACGCTAAGGAACATTCTTTTTGTTACACGGAAAGCTAGACGTTTCACGAAGAATTAGATTCACAGGTAGAAATCTTACGTCATTGCTACTATAGACCATAGATCGACCATAAAGAATGTGAGACAGCGTTGCCAAAGCGAGTAAATCATTGCAATGCCAAGGTTGAGGTTCCACATAGAACGCGTCCTTGTTTCAACGATATACATAAAACAATTTCGCATTGTTCCACGATAACCTACTAACTTTTTATCATTTTTAGTACCATTTCTAAGTTAGTAAAAACTGTCTTCCTGTAAAATAAACTCGATCCGCGTGTAACGGAAATGTAAGAGTTTTTGTTTGTACACGCGACCGTGTTCGTGAAAACCAGCTGTTTCTCATTACGAATTTGAAAAAATTAAAAACAATTTGTAACAAAAGAAAATCTACACATATCGTGCTCTGAGGAACAGTTTTTGGTATAGATCATTCTTCGTTATAACTTTCGGAGTTCAATAAAATGTTTTGTACGCTACGATCGCGGCGAATTTCTATAAAAACTTGAATGTAATCGAATGAATTATTTCAAAAATTAGTAGCAATCCCATGGAACAATTGTATTTTATGTAATAGTTTATACTTCTCGTACCGAACGAGTAGTTTCATAAATCTGGCAACATTGCCGGAAGGCCATTACAGGGGTGGAGACCTTTCCCTCTTGAAAGAGAGAATAAGGGGAACAGGCAGCTTTTGAAATCATCAAAGTAGCCTGTTCGAAGATTAACAATAGGTCGGCGTAGACCGAAAATCTGAAGCCTTACTTCCAATCGTAGCCGGTAAATATGTAGAGTGAAATATTTTCGAAATATATTTAAACATTGCTATTACTTGAAACAGTTAAATTATTTTCCTACGTTGTTTTTGTGATAAAAATAATAAATATCCCTTAAATACTTTGATGTAAAATATACAGTAGATCCTCGTGTAAAGCGACGGAAAAATTATTGTTTAAAATACGTTATACAGGGTGAGTCACGAAACGTAGTCAGCTTAGATTACTCTGTTGCTAGCGGTTCGATCAGAAATTTTTTTAGCTAAAATAACGTGGTTCAAGGAGAGCTTTAAGCTGATTGCACCAAATTTCTTGTCAACCTTTTCTTTCCAGAGTTTTTCATCTTCAGTTTTTTATAGATAAATCTACAATTTTTTGACACCCATTTTTTTAAAGCTCTCCTTGAACCATGTTATTTTAGCTAAAAAAAATGTTCTATCGAACCGCTAGCAGCAGAGAAATCTAAGCTGATCCACTTAGTAACTCACTATGTATTTATGTAGTTTCTTAAAACAGTTTTTAATCGTATCATACGAGGATCTATCATAATTTGAAAGGATACTTAATTAGAAGTGATTAAAAATATAAAATAAATGAATTAAAAGTAAAAGAACTTACCTTCGGTAAAACAGGTGGTCCAGTACTATATATGTCTAACACATTGTTACTGTTATAATAATATATGACAGTTCCATGTAAGAAAAACATTTAGCAATTATAAAAAATCGAGCATTACACATTTCCATTGTAACTCACAAAAGGATACATGATTTCTTCATTACTTTGTACATCAATTTTTATATTTGATACTGCGTGTCGAACCATTTCATCAGAGTCTGTCTTATTATTTTTTAATTCCTCTTTCTCGAATTTATCAAGATCATCGAGAGATGGATTAATATTCAGAGATTGTGGAATACTGTATGCTATCCATAATTCAACAAATGCTTCTTCATCGATGCCATAATCATGGCAAAGCTGAAGACCTAATTGAAAATGTTCTTTTTCAAGTTCAAGCTTAAATACTTATAACTCTGTAGATATATACATATAATTCAACTATTGAAAACATTATACGAATAATAAATATATATGAATATTATATGTGTGTACTATGTATACAGACATTTTTCTTTGTATTAGGTTATAAAAGATAGTGACGAGTTTAAATATATTAAAGATATACTAAGTATTAAATCGTATATAATAACACAAAGAATTGCAGTAATTGCAAATAGCAATGGACACATATCAAGATTTTAAGTTAATTTCAACTTTATTCGTCGATGAACTTATCAATCAGTCATTGGTAAAAATCTATTTGCACGAGAAATTACGATAGCAATAGTTTAATAATGAAAATAGTTGACTAATAAATAACTTACATTTGTCGACGACAAGTTTGTCTGGAACATCGCAGCCTAAACTACAGAAACACGAAACTAACGTCTCTTCCGACACCATATTGTACCGTAAACCACCGTAAACTACGTTCTTCAGGATTTTCCCGCCAACTCGGCGAATAGTGCACATGCGCAGTTGTGTCATTCTCATTCTCTTTCTCGTCGAAATAATTGCAAAAACAATCCAAAATCTCTAGGTGAGAGTATAATTGTTTCAAAACTGTTCCAGGTCAAGGGCAGAATTTTGGTTTGGAAAATAAATACTACGGTATAATTCAAATGCATGCTTTATTCGTTATAAAATCATTCCAAAAGAGAATATTATCAAAACCTATAGCTAGTAATGTTGTTAAGTGTATGTATATCCATTCATACATACACGTATTATTACAGCACGTATAATTAAAAAAGAAGAATGTAACGATGCGTAGTTTTACCGATGGACGAATTAGTTAGCGTCAAGTGTGAAGTGTTCCTTATCTTTTTCCCACAAATCAATGAGAGTTTGCGAGATTTCTGGAGAAGGGAATCTTTCCATCCAAGACTGAATCAATCCAGCGAAACTGGGTTCATAATTCTTCAGTTGTACTCCATCCGAACCTGATTGACATTAACAAATAAATTAGCATAATGAAAAATTGTCATAAAAAAATAAATAACGATTAAGTAAATACCATTTACGAATGTATTCGCTTGTACAAATATCTTTCGAGGTTCTTTATGATCAAGAATAATGTCTCGCCAACGTGCCCATGGCATCTCTCCAGTTTCAGGTACTTCACTATACTTTTCGTACATCTCTTTGGCCGCTTCGACGTCGCCAGTGCTTTTGTAAACTTGCAATTTCGTTAAAAACTTTCCGATCGCTTGTTTCCCAACAGTCCGGATTTTGGTCCTATCTACCGTTAATAATAAACTCTTCCCATCCTCGGTAGGGACGACGGTAACAAAACCTTCGCCGGCTTCGAGGCATACTCTCAGCAAAACGTATCTCGCTTGAGAGTGAGCTTGCAACCATTTCTTGGTAGTTGGTTGATACATTTCCAAAGCTCTCGCGCAGCCGTTCCACAAAATCATCAACCAATTTATATAAATTACATCCTCGGCTTTTGATCCTTCGTGTCCAAATATCTTCAACACACCTTCCTCCATGCACAAATACAACCCAACGGCTTCCGCTCTGCATTCTTCGTAAGATGATCCCATTGGACCAAACTTCGAATCATATGTTTCGCCTGGCAAAAAGAATTTGTCTATCACTTCTCCCGTTAAGGGATTCTTCACAGTTTCCTTATCGAAATTGTATGAATCAGGTCCCAGCTGTCTTAACATTTTACCCGTTCCATGACCAAGAAGCTCGTGCAAACTTACTTGCACCTCGAAACTGAGAAGTCTGTAGGTATTCAAAGTATCCTGATCCTCTTTCGACAAAAATGGTATCACCTCCAGTGTCATACTCGCGGGAATTACGTTTCCGAGAGACACGTTTTTGAATCCCTCGGATTGCCTAATTTCGTCGTAGTTTGGAATATTTATTCCAGCCGGAATTCCGGATCCAGAAAATGTTAGAACGTCTAAGGAAGTGAAGTCGGGGCTTAAGAATTCATCCTTTTCCAAATCGCGGCCCCAAGGAAGCTTTTGTATATACTTCTCTGCGTCGTTCACCAAAGCTGCAAATCTTTCGGACACTTCTTTATTCACCATCGCTACAAATCCCTCGAATTCCCCTCTCTGGCCAGCGGGGTCTCTGTACGTTTCGATAAAGCCTATGTAAGTTTCTATAACTGGTCCCTTGTCCTTAACCCAGAAACGAGAACCATCTTTGTGATCCTGCAATAATCCTGTTCTAAAGTGGTCTATGTACTTATTCAGCATATTCTTCTCATGGTCGTTCGCGGTATACTCCGACGCCTTTTCTAAATTATCGACAACTGCGTCTAACAGCTTGCTATAATCTCCTCGTGTGATCCTAAATTTCGAATCCTTGAAAATTTCTTCCGGCAATGTAATCTTAGGATCCTCATCGGTTTTTACAGAAGCTAATCTGATTTCGTAGGAATTTGTGTTGTCAGAAGCTACTGTTTTAAAGCATCTCGCATTGTAAGATTCTAATCCCTTCTGTTGCATAAATTCGTTGACCAAATTGGCATCTTCGTCTGTACAATTGGCAGAAAAATATGTTGTAATTCCTTTTTCACCTAGGCCTAAAGACTGTTGCTTCTCTTGTATTCCATAAGTGATGTCTTGAATTTTATTCCATATATCTGTTATACTATCAGGATTATCCTTGTACGCTTTAGAAACTTTTATTATGGCCTCAAACTTCTCTTTGGGCAAGTTAGGAATTATTTTACTGTCTCCGTAAGACTTGTAGTTACCGGCGTTAGCAAATACTCCACAATTATACACTAGGAAAGCCTGAAAACACATGTGGAATTTATTATAAATTTTTGACACGATAAATTGACATTATCACGCTGTATTACAATCAGTTATGATTTTCGTCACATGTACAGGGTGTTTGGTAATAGTTGATTGAGAATTTTAGGTTGTCGAACACCCTGTACATACATCTATTTTCAAAGACTATAAAACTAATGGTACATAAATAAATTCGAAATTTATTGTCGAGAACTTACCTCAAATTCTTCTTCGGTAACACCGGCGTCGAGCGCCGATTTTTTCAATTCTCCCACGTTTTCTGATATGAAAATTTTGTGCAAAAGAGCGAATAACAGTGGTGATTCTGGAGAAGTTTGTACAAACACAATAAGACCGCCGTGCCATGCAGCTCGGCTTAAATAATGCGCATACAGTTTCTCTTTCGTTGTCAAAGCGTTGAATGCTGTTTCGCATTCTAATAAAATTATCGGCTGGTTGTTTGGCAAAGTAAATAAAGAAGTCCCGTCACTCATTTTCGTGTAGAGATGTTTCATACTGGAATATAAAATTACGATTTACGATTAACGAACTGAACAAGTAGACGGCAAAACCGTTTGTGATATAAAATTAAACGAATCCTCTATTTTGAAACGAACATAATTCTATTAAAAAAAAGCATTCAAGGTTAACTGAGTTGCCAGAAACACTGACAGTCAATAAACCTAAATAGTATGAATTTGTAAATACCATATACTGTACATATACCGTACAGTTATAGAAATTATTTGAAACACATAACCCACCACAAATGAAAATTTTTATTGAAATGTCTAATTTTTCTACTTCTCCATGGAAACGATTCAGTATGGCTTTTTTGTGAAGGAACACCGTTACAAAAATGTCGCGCAAACTCGTGAAATATTTTTTTATAAAGGATCGTTTGCCGGCGAAGAACCCACGTATGCGAATGGAACATTATAATTTGTAATTTAGAACAACCCGAAGTAACCGTAATATAATTTAATGGCCATACCAGAGACCAGAGATACCAAAATTTTCTTAGTTCTGAAACTACGTAGCGAAAAATCTGAACTTTACCGAGGCTAATGCGGAATGACAAGCTGGAACTGGTCCCGATTTTCCAATTCTTCCTCCTGCGGTGTCCGTTGTTTCAACGAACCTTATCTTTAATTTTATCAATCTTTATCGTGTTGATTTAAAAATAACATCTTCCATAAACAAAATTCGTAGATCAAAAAATTTAAGAGACAAAGAGAATCTTCGTATCTTTTATTCGCAATATCTTTTATTATTACAAAGTAGAAAACATATATTTTTATTTATATAGGTAACCATTTTCACGAAATGAATTATCATATATTTTTTTCATTAAATTCTATTTATATTTCACGCGATTACCATTAATTGTTTAATTTTTTCGAGTAACAGACATTATTAAATCTCTTTATTATACAATATATAAATAGAAAGGAAGGCACTGAGTCAGTTTTTGATTATAAATAAATATACAGGATGTTTCAATATTCACGGTCTTCCAATGATCGGGAAGAGGGAAATTCGTCGAGAAAAAAGAAGTCGTAGAACTTGTTGTAATAAAACATGTAAACAGAATGAAATTTTTTCACAGGACATTTATCAAGAAAAATGAGTTGGAAATATCGCCTATGCACAACTTGCTCGATATGATAGAATACTTCAAGCTCGATTTTCTCAAATAAAAAGATTTTATGCTATATTTTTTGCTTAGCATTAGTATAGACTTATTCTTTAGCATCTCCAATTCCATCGGCATTGATAGCGAACATTGCCTCGCTTTCAGGCAAACAAGGCGAACCATATATTTTACATATTCTTGTTTCTCCCCTTCCCTTGCGCAAATAGAGTCTTGTAGTACTTGAATGTGCTAGAATGTGACCACCGATTGGCTTTTTTTGATCGCCACCGAACATACTTGCTGCACCATCGACCTGTGCCATAACTTGGTTGGTAATAATAACAGCGACGCCATGTTCGTCGGCTATTCTCAACAGCATTCTGAGAAACCTAGCTAAATGTAGTTGTCTGGCAGCCAATTCTCCTCTTCCCGAATAATCTGTTCGGTAGAGACCAGTTGCACTGTCCACTATCAGCAAAGCGTACCTAGATTCTATCATCATAGCACTGGCTTGAATTAACAACTGAGTTTGATGGTCCGTGTTGTAAGCTCTAGCGCAAGCTACATTGTCTAAAACAGAGTCCCCTGCAATCTTATATCTTTCTGCCACAGCGATTAATCTTTCGGGTCTAAAAGTTCCCTCTGTGTCGATATAAAGACATTTTCCTTCAGCGCCGCCCATGTCTATAGGTAATTGACAATTGACCGCCAATGTGTGACACAATTGCGTTTTCCCTGACCTAAATTCTCCAAAAATTTCTGTGATTGAGCCAGTTTCTATACCGCCACCCAATAGTCTATCTAATTCGCTGGAGCCAGTAGTTACAAACACAATGTTCGAACGAGTTTGGTGAATCTCTGTGGCGCTCTTAAAGCCCATAACAACCAACTTCGAAGCTTCTTGTAGTATCTTGTCCGCTTTCGCCTCGCTGATACCCTTTATGCCAATCAGCTGCTTCTTAGGAGCATAAGCTACAGCTTCTACAGTATAGAAACCTGCTTCCTCCAGTTTCTTAATGTCCCCTGCTGTTATACCATTCCTCTGGAAAGTAAATATATTTACTGATCGGTTCTACAGATCTCTTGTGCTTCGCGAATAATATATACGATCTGACAGAATCATCTTTCAAAATGTTAAATTTACATTTGGGTTATAGACTCACCTCGAGAGTTTTTATTAATTTCGCTTGTGGATTATAATCGTCAACTTCTTCATCGCTCTCGTGGAGAGTGGCTGTAGTCGCTGCCGCTGTCATTTTTTAAATAAAATCTTGTCTTTCTCAAATATAAAAAAGCAAGAATTTCAGAGTTCAGCAAGTGTTTTCTTTTAAATCATGCTTTGCGCCAAAATCATTGGTTATCGTGCCAGTAATACCTACTGCTGCCTACTGTATCCCCACTCTTTGGAGCCACTGCCGCTACTTGACTTGACAGTACAGCATTGTCTCTTGTATTGTGCTCACTTCAAGCTGTAGATTATATAGGGTGTCCCGGGTTTTTCCGACCAAACGACGGGAGCATAAAGAAAAAATGTTATTTGAAGTTCGGTTAGAAACGCTTTATTACAAAGTTATAAACAAATGCAATTGAATTTGGTAACGGCCGGTTCTACTTCGCAGAGTATCTAACAGGTGTTGTGGTAAAAGCACGGACACCGTAGGTAAAAGTGACTCTCATGTTGAATCATTCCAAGATAGTAAACATGATAACTATCGATGAATAAGATAAACATGTTGTAACGAAGTGTTTTTAACCGACTTCAAATAACATTTTTTTCTTATTTCCTCTTGTAGAATACGCTCCTGCAGTTTGGCCGGAAAAACCTGGGACACCCTGTATATATAGTACGAGACGCAAATGAAAGAATTCCTATACCTTGATTGGCTGACAGTTCGCTGCTGCAACTCTATTGGACTCTATATATGTATACTGCCGGACAAAGAGGAATTATCTTTCTCCTAAAGTCCATGGTCTCTCTAATTCATCTCTTTCTGGTCTGTATCTTTCATGGTCTATGGCTAGAACTCTATATTCAAGAGCACATGCGTACATACGACGAAAAAACCTGCGCATGCGTTAAGCGTTAGTACGCATGCGTGTGCGATACCCAACGGGAATGCTTTTCAGCGTTTCCAATTTCTGGCATGCAGTCTCTTTATCCTCTTTCTTCTAGAGGCCCGGTATAAAGGATAGAGATATCAACGCAACGCTGTCCATACGTAAATAGGTGTTAATACCATGTATACAGGGTGTCTCAAACTACCCGTTCATACCTAACAAAATGTTGGACGATGGTTCGATAATTTAGATTCTAACTATAAGTCAGAAAATCAGAAACTTTAAACACCGTTTTAGATTTCTTATAAAATCACTGCCTCTTTCCCATTTTAATACGAGTGGACGAGTGGTTTGAGACACCTTGTATAATTGTCCAGTCTCTCCACGAGTGTCAGATTACTCGTATAATTGATTTTGTGTTTATCTTTCGAGTAACTTTTGCGGAAACAAGTTTTTAAATATTTTGACAGACTCTATTGGTAAGAGTAGAGTTTTCGCGTGGTTGACTCTAAAAATTAGATCGCGTGTTTATCGACGATCAATGATTTACATTTCCATCAAAGATGTCTCTTCGTTCGATGATCAGAGAAGGAAATCAAGGAAGGGAAAAAGGTCAGGAACGAAGGGTATTAGGTCGAGACAAGACGGATATACAGTCCGTTGCGACGGCCGACTATCGAAATAATTCTCATATATCCCTTCCCAAAGTATTCTCGGAAGGGGAGTTGTTCGATGAACATCATCACATGTTTTTATGCGCGATTCTCCGTCGAAGCATCATCGAATTAACAACAGCATATTCACCTTACCGATGACAATGGCGACTTTCCATAAGAAGCACCTTTGCTCGTCAAATCGATCTATAAGCGCTGTGTTTTTCGATTTGGACAACACGCTCATGAAGACTAGGAATGGCGACAATCAAACGTGCCGAAAGGTATGTTTAACACATTATAAATAATGTCGTGTATAACTTACAAAAGAGAACGATCAGTATGTATATTTGTATGTATTGACCAGGACATCGAGAAATATGTGCGTCTCTATAACGATCATTCATTCGCTTCGTCTATATTTTGCTTATTGTTTTCTTCAACGTATATGCACATTTCGAAGAATCTTTCTGACGATTATGTTTGCACCTACTCTCTTTTCACTTCCGTTCGGATATGAACATCGCACGAAAATAGAAGCCTCTGTGTAACACGAGCCGACTCCCTGATATAGAGCTTTCTCTCGGACGGTTATTTTCGACCTACTGGTACTGTCCAGACGCTCGACATAACGTAGAAAAAGCGTGCGTGCACGTTACTGAAGGTTTTCACGATCCTGAGATACCAGCTCGAGCGTACTGTGTGCATCGAAACTCACTCGGGAAACTCGTGTGCAGTGCGCCTCTTGACGAAAAAGGTTATGCTCTTGTATCCTATCGGAGCGTAAAATAGTTTGCGACAGAATTTGACAAATTCGATTCGACGTAAAGAATTCTTTTTAATCGAAAAAAGAACACACGCATAATACTATAATTAACTGTGCTGGCATATCATTTCGTGCTATAAGAGATCGAAAAGCGTCATTAACCTTACACTGGCAATAATCCATTGGCTGGTAATGTAGCCACGTTTGTGGAATAACGCTCGTGGTGGTAGAGCTTTATTTTTATCCTGCTAAGTGAGTGTGTCAAAGGGCAAGGCTAGTCCCAAGGGGTTTGTTCTGGGAGTACTGCCAGTTGGCTTTTGGCTGTGCCATGTGAAAGATGCAATCTTCAGTGAAACCTTGTTGAAACTATTCAATAAATCATTATCTGTCTAGTCGATAGCTAGTCAAGGCTTTGTCGGAGGAATTATTGCTCTAGAGGGTAACAGAGAATAGAAAGTATTTATTCGTATCGATTGTAACAAGTAAATTGCCAAAATGAGTATTCCAGAAAGTGTGAAGAAGTGTGTAGCCATATTAAAAACTGTCCAGAATGATTCGGAAAAGTTTGCAGCACTTTTCATGGTTACAAAATTGGTGGATGGTAAAGATTGTACAGCTGCAGTTAAAAAGATATTATTCGAAGCCATTGGATCCAAGTTTCTGAAAGCATTATTATCCACTCAAACGGTTCCTGTGGACTGCCCTCCGCAAGTGTACAAGTCGGTAGCATTGTCCATACTTTCTGCATTCTGTGGAGAACCAGAGCTAGCATCTCATCCAGATATGGTTGTCCATGTGCCTGCATTGTTGGAAATTGTTTCTCAAGTGGACGAAGATGCAGCTGACGACATGTTGATTATTGTCAGCGAAGCTTACACGTGTTTACAAAACATCGCGCAGTATCCTCCAGGACAAAAAACTCTGCTCGAACACAAAGCAATAGCAAAGATGTGCGATATTTATGCGGAAAAAAGTTTTCAAACGGATCAGGCCCTGAACATCCTAGTTATGCTGGTTGGAAGATTTGGCCCTGAAGCTTGGGACGCAACAGACAATGCACCCTTTCATACGATTATAAATAAAATTGCACTGGACTTTGAAACAGATCACACTCAAAGGAAATTTGAATTGTGCACGATTTTACAAGCTTTGTTGATGTCTTGTAGGAAAGATATGATCGTTGAGACTTCTAAAGAGGAATCTTGGCCAGCCAGCATTCACAAGGCTTTGTCGGACATCCTTGGATCAAAAGTTGGTAAAGGTCAAGCATTGAAGCTCGCTTCTACGATGATGGATCTCCTGGGAGCCGAATGGACATTATCAGACAAAGAGAAGCCAAAAATCTTTTTCTTACTCTTGATTCAGTTAGCATCTATCGAAGTTAGAATACTTCTGGAAGGCAAGCAACGTAAAACTATCATGGAGAATGTCGATTTAATTACATCCTGCTTTGTTATTCTTGAAATTTCTCTTAATTACATCACTACCGATCAGTTGGATTTGGAAGAGAAAGAAAAACAGTCGTTGTACACAGCGCTGAAAGGAGCATTCGCTGCGATTATAGGTTTCCTGACCATTGTCTCAAAAAAGAAAGACGTGACGGACATGAAAGAACGAGTATTTATCTGCGCTGTGATAAGAGTGTTGGCTGCCTGGCTGGCCCAAGAAACCAAAGCCATGCGTCCACAGGTTTACGCGATTTTGCCTTATGTTTTAACAGTCGCTAACGATACGTTTTATGCTTATCGAAACAGGAAACTCGCGGAGAAAGCTAAAACTAATGCTAAAGCCAAAAACGATGAAGGAATAACGTTGGAAGAATCAGCTCCGCAAGATCCTTTGAGTGAGATCGATTTATTGCGACTATTACTACCAGGTCTGTGTTACTTGACTGTCGAAGAGGATGCTAGGGAAATTCTACTCCGTCATAAACAAGAGGAAATTTTATTCGAATGTTTGTCTTATCACTGGACTATCGTACATTATAAAAAACCACCAGTTCCGAAAGCAGAGAGATTAAAGGCACTGAAGGAAGCAGAAAAAGGAGAAGATTTAGAGCTTTACGCGTCAGAAGCGATGAAAGATTCGAGAGCAGCCATGATTTCTACCTGCAACGTTTTAATGAACATCACTGTATTAGAACCGAAACTAGTAGAAGAGTCGCCGACGTTCGTTTCTTTGTTGAAGTTCATGTTTAATAATCTCCCGGAGCTTAAGCAAATTCCAGAAAATTTAGTTCTGCACGGTCATTTAGCGGTTCTGGGGTTGCTCCTATTGAAGCAACAGGCGAAGCGCATTAAGCAAAATGATTTCTCCATATGTCGGTATATTCAAGCAACCATAAGATTTCTCTGGGACGCTTATATAATCGACGAGAGCAACGATCCTACCGAACTTGTTGTTTCTATAACGTACAAAGAACGATGGATGGAAATAATGGAGCTGTGGTTCCTCGGAATGCAAACAATGGCTGGAGTTCTGAAAGTAGTTCCTTGGCTCTCACAGTTCGCTCTAGAGTCAGGTTGGGCTGAGGAAATTATTGAGACCCTTAAGAAAGTCAAAATAGGAAGCCTCCAGCCAAATGTGAAATCTGCTTTCGAAGATCTTTTATGTCATTTAGTCAAAGCAGATCAAAACGTTGCTTCTGTTTTGAAGAAATGCGGAGCTTTGACAGTTTGCAGAAATCATCGTATGATGGAGCTTGGAAAACATCTTTTCGGAGATTAAAATTACCGCGAAGATGGAAGTACGATTTGTGTTTTATGATCAAAGAAATGAATTTGAATAACACGAGCTTTACACTTTGTTTAATATCCTTTAGAATGCAGGTTTATTTATAGGTCGGTTTCTCAATGATTCTGTTTCGTCAAATTCTATACGCTACTCTCTCTCTCTTTCTCTCTCTGCCTACAATTTTGTGAAACCGTACGCAGTCGTAACTCAAATGTAAATTTAGTTAGCAATCATATCTAGAAATAGTTTTCTGGCAAGCAATGGAGTCAATGAATACCTATATGAATCGAATATGGCTTCAAACATTGAGATATATTGAAAACACTTTTCGATTCACGACACATTTTTATATTTCTTGTAAGAGTATAAAACGATAGGCTATTAAAATTTTTTACGAACTAGATATGTATTTACCATTGATGTAGTTTCAAAACGTGTATACATATATATATACGAAAAAGAAAGGAATATGTTTATGTATGATCAGTGATTGTGTAAAATAACAAATGATCTTTTTATTAAATAGATTTGTTTTATAAAATGTTTTCTCTCTCTCTTTTAAGTTATTATCCCTCCAGCATTTGTCGTAATGAAATAATTACAGTGAATGAAATAATTAGATCGTGCCAAAATAATTGTTAATGTTAGATCAATCTTATGGCGTAGCAGATGCAGCAATAAGTTTAATTGCAAGTTTGTTGTTGGCACAACTGATTTTGTTGTGATTACAGCAACGACCGCGGGTGCCACTTCGAGTGTCCACTAATCGGCTCGAGTATTTCAATGAATCAATGCATTTTCTAGGTAATCATCCAAAACTGAATTAAGTGACCTAATCTCCTAGCTGATCATTTGTATCCTCTTCTTTCCCCAGACCTTTAGTTAAGTGATTCGAGTCAACTCCACATTCAATACTTTTCTTACTTATATATACTTATGCTCATACTTAGTATGTACTTTGTATTTTGTTTATCATTTTCTTGTAATATCGCTCAAAATATCTTCCGAGCTGAACAGACATCTAACAAGAACTATTCTAAATTTATCTACAGCTGGCTGAGGAACTAACAGAAGAGTATGGCATACCTGAAGATGTATCTGTCAAGATTACAACGTTATATTTGAAACTGTTTAGAAAGTGTCCTGACAATATGGTTTATACATTGGACACTTGGCGCATAAGCTTATGGAGTAAAGCACTCGGCGAGAAGTATTCGTACTTAGCAAGCAGAGTTTACGAAAGATGGTTGTATCTACGATATTATTATTTAGCGCTATCCTCAGATACAATTTTAATGCTGAGACAGCTGAGGATAAAGTATCGTCTAGGACTGATCACGAACGGTCCTTCGAACGCACAATGGGAAAAGATACATAAATTATCATTGGAACAATATTTCCATGTTATCTTGGTATCCGGAGATTTACCATACGAAAAACCAGAGAGACCAATATTTACGAAAGCTTGTCGACTTTTAAATGTTAAACCAGAGAAATGCGTCATGGTCGGCGATAAATTAGAAACTGATATTCTAGGTATTTATTACTTGAAATGTTTCTTATCCAATTTTATCATCGAACGTCGCTAAAGAATTTAATATTTTCACTTAGGTGCGAAAAAGGCGGGCTTCGGATGTACAATCTGGATTCCAATCTCGGATAAACCACGATTGTTAGAAGAAGATCCGCAACCAGATTTTACCATAACTCATATAACAGATCTCTTGAACATTTTAAACAGAGGTCCTGATGTGCCGGAACTTCAGGACTCTTCCTCGAACGCGTCAGACGGCAGTTGATGAGGAAACGAAAATATCTATTTTTTGATTTTTTTTTAGAATATTATAGTTATGTTATAGCCTGCTGGTCGGAGAAAGAGATTTGAGCTACACGGATATTCATAGTAGTTATCTGCTCGCTTTTGCAATTGGAGAGTTAGGTGCTCAATGGTCAACTATTGTGACCATCGATGTGTATCTCCTCTCTCAAGGAACAGACTTTAGGAATGTAATTTTGTCTTTCGAAATTCTAAATTCTATTTTTGAATCCACTTCATGGATTTGTTTCACGGAAATTCCGAAAATGATTCTTTGCTATTAGTAACTGTTTAATACAGTCAACTATAACAATATTATAATTTATTACACGCGTTATGAGAACAATACAGACACTTTTTTATAAAGTGACTGTTTTGTTGCTACACAGAACAAAGTAAAAGTATGGACTGCAAAGTAGCAAACGATTAGTGATATTACATATGAACGAAGAGACAATGTCTATTTTTACACGATATCTTTTTTTTTTAGTTATATGTTACTGCTGAGAAAATTAACTGCAGCTTTTTATTATTTTGGGGGAGGGCGAAGAGGGGGGGGGTGTCATTTATGCGAGAGTATAACTGCAATTTTATAGGAACGAGCAATATTTTGTTTTGCCTTTCGTTCAGTACTCGATTCGCTTTTGTAAACACATTTTTGTTTTTTACTTAAGCATATAATTTGTTGTAAGTGAAGAGTACAATTTAAGTACAAAGTGCTTTAGCCCATTTCGAACTATACAAATACTAATAAGAGACGGATGTACTATCAATGAAGAACATCCACTTTAGTTTTATAACTTGTTTGTACTTTTTTGTGTAATATACAACGCATACACAAACATAACAGCATTTACCTATGCAATGCCCGAGGTAACTGTACTATAAAAATCTGTAAACGTATGTTCATAATTGTAATATATACGTTTAATATATATATATATATGTATAGTATATATACATTGTTTAAATGAACCGCGTATATATTGTAATTATAATGTGTACCTACAATCTGTATTTTTCTTCGAAATAGTTTGTCTCTGTTGATACTGTCGTGTACAAACATGATGAAGAACTGATGTAAAAACGATAGCAGAACTTATTTCTATCAAAAAGGAACTATAACAAATAAAATCAATATTTTTCTTGCATGAGCGCAACTTTATCTTTCCGCCACGTTCTGCCTTGGAAGCTCCAATTTTTTTCTATAATTTTGTATCGTCAGACGGACACTTAAACTTGCACATCTTTGTCTGCCTGTGTTATAAGATCCTGCGTTGTTGAGCCTTTTTCTTGTTCGTTTGCTTTATTCAAATCAGAGGATTCCTCGAACGTTGGATCAAGTCGATCGTTCACACTCTCTGCATCGCTGTCGTTTGATCGTGCCGTTGTGTTCACCTGAACAATAAAGTTTGTTAATAACGAACGATTATGCTGACGACGTAAGCTATTCAGTCATAAAAAATTCATCGACGGTACCAAGTCTGAAAATCCGTGAGTAAATTCTTTGCTTTTGGAAAACAGCCTTCTATAGATTTTCTGAGCAGCGTCCGGATTGATATCGGATTCTATCAGCGATGTAAGTACATCTCTTTCGGTTAACATCATTTCTGGGTTCGCATCGACTAATACTACTGATTTACCGCTGCTTGACGATTGGCGTCGGTTGGAGTTCTCGTCTGAGCAATACGACATTAATTTTTCCAGAACTTTATTCTCGTCTAGAACTTTAGGCGGTGTCGGCGGTCGAGGTTGTTCAACAACGATATCTTCGTCACCCAATTCGTCCACGACGTCCAACGCGTTTTTCAATTGACAAATTTCGAACATCATTCTATTCTGTACAGGATTGGACGGCACGTTACTTTCCACGAATAATTATAGACACGTTACATTTAAATCAAAGTTTGTACAATACGATGATTTTCGTCAAATCCGACTTTTTTAATCATAATCGTATTAACCCCTTGAACTATAATTTATTTTACAGTTACAATGATTGGAAATTCTTCATAATTTCTTAGAAAAAGTAGAAAGTTTATATATTTATTGTATGCCTATCACGAGTCTGACTCGATAGTGCAAGGGGTTAAATATTGTCTAACTCTGATTTGAATAATAAAAATCGAGGTGCATGTCTGACCAGGTTCAGATGTTCTTTGTTTTTTTCTATATGCCTCGTGAATACCTCTCGCAACTGATCATCAGTATATAACTGATTGTGCAGTATTTCGCGCGTAATTTCATATACAAAATTCACATATTTCGCTTCTTCCCATTTTCCGGAATGTTGCGGGTTTCCGGTCGGATTATTATCGGTTACGCGGGCTGCTTTACAATCCTCGTCACATCTTGCCGAAACATGATTATTTTTTGTTGTTCGAATGTCGGAAATACTTTCGTAATATATCGAATCCTCCGTGTATCTATACATAATCGAGCGAAATTAGTACAGAATATATATATATGTATATTGAGAACAAAATATACGTTTGCCATTCACCTGCATCTTATATCCTCATCTTTTGAAATTGTCCGCGTACATCGTTCGTCCATGTCGTGATTGCCTTTTTGAATCGTCTGGTATTTATTCGGTTTGAATCCTGGTGATCTTGAACAAATTACATGATCGTGCAGTAGACTCGACTGTGGACAAATCGAATCATGATCATAGCAATCGGGAGAATACCTTTGGTCCTCGTCGTGGCACGAGTATCTTGAATCGTAATGCATTTGCACAACATCCTGTTCATTAATCGAAACACACGCTCATTAGTGAATTCGAAAACGTAAAGAAACCTGAAAAGGCTTTTCTTTTTTTCAAAGAAGTCGTTTCAAGACTACATCTTTGTCTTCTTCAATAACAACGAAAATTTGCGGATAGACTTGAGTTGACATCATACTTAAAAATTGCCGGGAATGGTACAATACGAAGATTTCCGCGTATCGAATGCGACTTACGACTGTTATATGTATGATTAATTTACCGCTGGATGATGTAAAGTGTCGTACGCTAATCGATCGATCAGATCATCCGTGATCTTTCTCTTCGTAAAATGCGGCTTACATTCGATTTGCTTGTAGAATTGCTTTCTTCTAGTCACACAGTTTTTGTTTCTCGAGTCGATGACACATTTTGCCAGTAAAACGCGCCGTAAGTGCGAGCTCATCGAGTTGTACGTTGTCAGTTGCTCGAAATAGTTCTGCCCATTATGATTGTACGCTAAAGATTCGAAATTATATACATAGATTTTATTATAAATTTTCAGGTTACCCTGTGCGTGTCTTATGCATTGCATCTTCTACATCCTTATTACATTCGTACCACTACTTTTCAGACTGGTTTCGCTTCTATTCCATTTCGTCATTTCGGGCAGTTTGTTCACTGTTTTGTTGCTTTATTTCATATTAAATCGACGCAAAGTCGAAAATAATACTGCAGGCACTGTGAATTTTGACTACCGACATGTGAATCAGTTCGTTTTTACTTCTATCTGACAACCATACTACACAGTGAATATGTGCACCTGCTGGAAATTGTTTTACTTTCAGTTGCTAAGTAACTCGACTCAGTTCTAACTGCATTTCTTATTCAACGTGTTGGGTGAAAAAATAGTATCGTTGCAAAAACTTCTTTCTGTGACAACTAATATATTTACATATTATAAATTTCGTTCCATCGATATGTATACACGAATAAAACGATTGTTCGAATAAAGTTTTGGTTATTGATTTTTCTTGCCACCTTCGGTTAATAAACAACGATCAAATAATTTATCTTTGTATTGGTTACGAAATTTCAATTTCTTACATTCAGTTTAAGCGCTCAATATTAATATAAATATGTATCGGGGTGTTTTTTTCTCTTCATTTACGGTCGGCCATTAAATATTCATGTATGTTTATTGCTTTAGATGAGGTTTCGAAATTGCGTTTGGTTATACGTTTATGCACATATATGTATAAAATATCTTGTTTGGGTTTCGAAGGTATACATATAATATCTGTTTACTGCCGCAGTATGTTAATTGTTGTGCATTGTTAACAAGAATGAAGGTTGAATCAAGAGATGACGTTAGAATAGTGAATCATTTTTTTGTTTTGTAAGTAACACTTCGAGATGGGGTTTGTCAGAGTTCGAATAATTGGGATGGGCTTGTTTAATCTAACCGATCCGCTGCTGATATGACAGTAAAAATTATTGGTGGTATAACCTAAGTCATCACACGTGTGATAAGTTGTAGATAGTGAAATGTTATGTAGGTAAAAGAAACATTCCACTAAAATGAATAATGTTTATGGGGAGTTGACCATTAAAGACCTAGCCAACTGGCTTGCTTCTGGAGCAATTATATTCGGTGGTATTATACCATACATACCACAGTATAGAGAAATTAAAAGAACCGAAGATGCAGAAGGGTTTTCCCTTTATGTATGTCTTACACTACTAATAGCCAACACTCTACGAATTTTTTTTTGGTTTGTATTTTTCTGTCAACTTGACAAACAAATAACCATAGTACTACAGTAACAATGGTATTCTGAAACAAATGATAATAGTTCATATATTTTTTCGCAGGTTCGGAAAACACTATGAAGTCCCCCTTTTATTGCAAAGTGTATTTATGATCATTACTATGTTCATTATGATTAAACTGTGTGTCAGTGTACAAAATAGAAATCAGATAATAAAAACCAGAGAACACGTATTCGCTGGTAAGTTTCGAATTATAAGAATAATCAAAAACTCTAATCTTAATATTGCTTTATTTACCATTATTGTAGTATTTACGAATTATTTTAAACTTCAATTTAAATAGATTTAGATGCAAATTTTTTTTGGAAATGGACAGATTTTCAATCGTATTTGGATTTTATGCTGCTATTCGCTGCGGTGGTAGGAGTTGTGACATATCTGTTAGTAGACGTACCGATATTCGTTGAATTTATGGGGTTGCTCGCAGTATTAACAGAAGCTATGTTGGGAGTACCCCAATTTCTCCGTAATTTTGTAAATAAGTCAACTAGCGGCATGAGGTAAGGCACAGTAAATCTGTACGCAAGACGGGACAATGGAACGAATTGTTATGCATGTAATTAATTTTATTTTGATTTCAGTATAATCATGGTTACTATGTGGACACTAGGCGATGCATTTAAAACTTGTTATTTCTTTCTAAAAGAAGCTCCCATTCAATTTGAAGTGTGCGGTATTCTTCAAGTTATCATCGATATCGCAATTTTAGCACAAGTATACATTTATCAAAATAGTTCTAGTGTACATACAAGAGTTCCAGTAAGAGCCGATTGATCATTGTACTTTATATCATTAGCAAGATTACAAAATATTCATTGTACAGTTTTTCTATCAACGAAACAATTTTATCGAAACTATTCAACAATATTTATATTATCTTTTACATATGTCTATGAAATGCACAAACCATGGAGGCAATTGAATAATTATATATATCGATCATAAATCATTCTCTCATTTTATTTAGACAAAAAATATCAAACATATTTGTTTGGTTACACAAACTTTTATGCTATTTGATTTTCTGATACATGTGCATACTTTTATACATAAACTCTGTTTATATTACATATAGAACATCAACTGAGTAATAAAGAACGTTTTATTGTTTTATAATCGAACGTGTTAACTTTTATTTTAGAACACAAATAGTTACTTACTTTTACGTTTAATTATTAACTCAGATTTATATGTTGATAATCAAGATAACAATAGTAACAAACACAAATAACAAATTCTAGTCAGAAAATAATGGCGACATCTTTGAGGAAACTTTTTAAGCTGTTCCTACTATTATACCGAGTCGGTGCTACAGAACAGAAACAAACATTTTCAAACTTCGCGCCATAAAAGGTATAAGCAACACAGAAACAAATATTTAAATTTCGCGAAAAAAGTGCGTAGAAACGCGAGATAGATAATTGCGCAAAATGAACCAAATTTAAAATATGCATTCGTAAGAATCTTTGAACGTGCGAGGGCTTAAATTGAAGATGGGTGATGGCATGGCACTTTGTGATAGGAGTATTGTAGTTTAAAAAAGAACTCTAAACTTGCAAAATGATTTCATTGCAATTTTCACGGTTGTTCTGTATTTTGCTCTATACATACTCTTCGATCACATTGCGAAAGTATTGCAAAACTGTTAATCCTGTTTATCGTACATCAATAAAAAATGAATTTGGAAAGGTATTACCAGTTTGGCTACATTTTGGGTTGAACAATGTATTTTGGAAGCTTTGTACAAGCATAGGAACATTATTATTAGATAACTTCTTCCGTTAGTCAGCTTACATGGTTAAAAAATAAATAAAATACACTATTCATTTTAGTCGCCTTGTGAAATGGGTGATCCACGGTCACGTTTCGATCCCTTGCCTTTGCCTTTGGTCTTTGTTTCTCGTTTCCTACTGATCGAAGACGTGGACGTAGTAGACGTAGAGTCTGCAGGACTCGAATGGCTAGAGCCTTCGCGATCCCAACGTGCCAGAGCTTCTCTTAAATTTTGTCCGTCGTTTTCCTCGTAGGTATCTACATCCACGTGAAGATTATCCTGACCGGTTTGAGCGTTACTGCCAGATTCTAAGTTCGCTCTCATTTCTTTCCGCTGATCCTCCGTGTGTTGCGGGCAACGCATAGACCTTGTGCACAACTTCTTAGTGTGCTCCGATATCACTCCACAGATTTGAGTCAACAGAATCCTTTTGTCTTCCAGGGACATGTTCTCGTAATTAGATGGAGAATTCTCGTTGCTACTGTGAACATGCTCGTTCATGTTTTCCCCGTTTCTTTGATTATTCTTCTGCTGCTTCGTCCGTTTCATACCGTTGCGGTCTTTCCTACGCTTACGTTTGTCATTGTTTAAACTCCAGTCAACGTCGTCGTCGTCGTCGCTTATCACGCCACCGAAATTACTGAGATCCTTCGAATTGTTCGCTATACGTCTCGACGCGATTCGCGAACTGTTCCGTCCCATGCCCATGCATTTTTCCAAATGAGTCGCGAAGCGACAAGCCGCGACTCCCCTGTCGCAATTCGGGCAGTTGCATTCTTGGGACTTCTTAACAGGGTGCTGTCCAAACACGTCCAGCCCCGGGGAATCTACAATAAACGAACATAACCTGAGCAACGGTACCCTGGCGAACAACACCTTCGAGAAATACCTGTTCGATTCACTCACCTACAATGGCATAAGATTCGTCGTCGGGTATGCCCTCCTCGACATCGGAACTGCCAGTTTTTGTGGTACGATGCACGTCGAAAACAAACCCCATCAGGACCTCGTCAAGAAGATCGTCGTAAATTTCTTTCGTGGCCGGCTCCACATTCTCGTTTTTGCTCATGAAATCCAAGAATCGTTTGTTCAATTCTTGAATCCGTTCCTCGGTTACGGACATTGTCGTGTCTCGAGCAATCCGAGGACGAGAACCCTTTCTGTTTACTCTCCCGGAATGACAGCTGTGATTCGTAACATGTGCGCTCCCCGTCTTTCCGAACGTGTCACGCTCATCGAACGTCGAATGCTTCTCATGAAATGCGACGTTTTTCCGTCGGCCGTCGACGATCTAATCGTGCATGTTTTCGATAACGAAACTTTTGTCGTTGCGAGAACGGCTCGAGCAAACTCAAGCAAACTTCTTACAGGGTTACAGGGAAAGCAGTCACGTACCACAACTTTTGCACGCTGTCGACGATGACAGTCCGAAGCACCGACGAAATACTATTAAAGACTGCCAGCCCCTGTGCTATTCAGCGGGACCAGTAAGCGGGCGCGACAGGGCGCGGGGATAACGTGGAACTTACAGTGATCTGAAATACCACATCGCTAAAAGTTCTACACCGACGGGATACTCGTCAAGTAGAAGAAGAATGATATAGTATAGAATGCTCACATTACCCATTCTGTAATTGCCTCATAATACTATCACCGACGGGATACTATCTCGTCTCTTTATCTCAATAGAACCAGACGATATATGACATTGTTCACGACCGGGGCGAATCAGCTTGAATAATGCATACATTTTGTTCTGACGGAAGGTGAAATTGCAAAATGTTATGGAAGACAATAGGTATAGGAATAGCATTTATTGAAAATCAACATATTTATTAAATGTGCAGCTATTAGCTCGATATTATCCTTTATTCATAAGACACTAGAAGATCTTACAAATAGAGGATAATACCGATTGCCCAGGTCTCACCACGAGGAGGTTGCTGCACAAGAGACCCGAAAGGGAGTCAGAACGAATGCAATATTCCTTCTGGCTCCCTTTCTAACAACGGCGGACTTATACTAAATTACGCACGCAAGTCGAGCAATTATTGCGGAGCAAAAGAAGAAGAAGAAGATCGGAGAAGAAGTCTCCGATCCACGGGGGATCAAAGGCGAATCAGGCAGAAGGCTCTGATTCTTTCAAAAGAGAGAAACTAAAACGAACCAGAGCAGAAGGCTCTGGTTCGAAGGGGACGCGGCGCGTACAATGCTGGCAGCACTTCTCGGTCAGAGCCAGTACTCAACGTGTCCTCACCAAGAGAAATGGACAGTGAGAAGTGTTCAATCGTAACACCATTCCTCTGCCAACCACCTGGCCACCAGGAACGCAATGCGATGAGGTGAACCCGGGTAGGATTACAAACAGAGAGAACTCTGACAACTACTTGCCACCAGGCATCGCAAAGCGTTGAGGTGAACCCGGTAGGATGACAGAGAGAATGGCAATACGAGTGAACAGGTCTCAATGAACCACCTCTCTCAATGTATCGACGCCGAATACCGACTCCAACCGGTCTGGTACATACAAGCAAGGTCCGACACAGCAGAAGGCTGTGTCGGAATCAAGAAAACGAGTAACGAGAAGTTAAGACAATAATTACTCGACGATATACAATATTAAAAACTAACGCACGCACGCAAGTCGAGCAGTTATCGCGGGGCAAAAGGTGTGAATCGGAGAAGAAGTCTCCGATTCTTTCAAAGAGAAAAACGAAAACGAACCAGAGCAGAAGGCTCTGGTTCGAAGGGGACGCGGCGCGTACAATGCTGGCAGCACTTCTCGGTCAGAGCCAGTACCCAACGTGTCCTCACCAAGAGAAATGGACAGTGAGAAGTGTTCAATCGTAACACCATTCCTCTGGCAACCACCTGGCCACCAGGAACGCAATGCGATGAGGTGAACCCGGGTAGGATTACAAACAGAGAGAACTCTGACAACTACCTGCCACCAGGCATCGCGAAGCGTTGAGGTGAACCCGGTAGGATGACAGAGAGAATGGCAATACGAGTGAACAGGTCTCAATGAACCACCTCTCTCAATGTATCGACGCTGAATACCGACTCCAACCGGTCTGGTACATACAAGCAAGGTCCGACACAGCAGAAGGCTGTGTCGGAATCAAGAAAACGACCGAAGTGAAGTTAAGACAATAATTACTCGACGATATACAATATTAAAAACTAACGCACGCACGCAAGTCGAGCAATTATCGCGGGGCAAAAGGCGTGAATCGGAGAAGAAGTCTCCGATTCTTTCAAAGAGAAAAACGAAAACGAACCAGAGCAGAAGGCCCCGGTTCGAAGGGACGCGGCGCGTACAATGCTGGCAGCACTTCTCGGTCAGAGCCAGTACCCAATGTGTCCTCACCAAGAGAAATGGACAGTGAGAAGTGTTCAATCGTAACACCATTCCTCTGCCAACCACCTGGCCACCAGGAACGCAATGCGATGAGGTGAACCCGGGTAGGATTACAAACAGAGAGAACTCTGCCAACTACCTGCCACCAGGCATCGCAAAGCGTTGAGGTGAACCCGGTAGGATGACAGAGAGAATGGCAATACGAGTGAACAGGTCTCAATGAACCACCTCTCTCAATGTATCGACGCTGAATACCGACTCCAACCGGTCTGGTACATACAAGCAAGGTCCGACACGGTAGAAGGCTGTATCGGAATCAAGAAAACGAGCGAAGTGAAGTTAAGACAATAATTACTCGACATTTACAACGACGGTATAAAATCTTAATTACTAATTTTAACACCATTCATTTTAACACCAAATAATTGTAACACCATTCCTCTGCCAACCACCTGGCCACCAGGAACGCAATGCGATGAGGTGAACCCGGGTAGGATTACAAACAGAGAGAACTCTGCCAACTACCTGCCACCAGGCATCGCAAAGCGTTGAGGTGAACCCGGTAGGATGACAGACTCCAACCGGTCTGGTACATACAAGCAAGGTCCGACACGGCAGAAGGCTGTATCGGAATCAAGAAAACGAGCGAAGTGAAGTTAAGACAATAATTACTCGACATTTACAACGACGGTATAAAATCTTAATTACTAACGCACGCGGCCTATAGGCGATTCAGGCACCCCGGGGACGCGACTCCCCGTACTCACTCATGGCAACATCCGTGAGTGAGCCCCTGGGGTACCTCACTCGGCAAATAAAACTAACTTATTGATATATCCTCTTCTTGATTTGCCTTCCTCTCGGGGTGTCCTCTTCTTGGTACGTCCTCTTCTTGGTGTGTCCTCTTCCTAGTTTGTCCTCTTCATAGTATGTCCTCTTCTTGGTGTGTCCTCTTCTTGGTATGTCCTCTTCCTAGTTTGTCCTTTCATAGTATGTCCTCTTCTTGGTGTGTCCTCTTCTTAGTGTATTCTAACTAAAACAGACTAATAATAATTAGACATAACAATACATTACCCCGCACACGAGTGCAAACCTAAGACCCGCTCTCAAGAGCAAACCTAAGACCAGTTCTCGAGAACCGAACGAACCCCGCACACGAGTGCGAATCTAACCAGCTCACGAGAGACCAACTAACCCCGCACACGGGTGCGAATGAAACCAGCTCACGAGAGCCAACCTAATACCAGCTCACGAGAGCCAAACTAACCCCGCACACGGGTGCGGCCTATAGGCGATTCGGGTAGCCCCGGGGACGCGACACCCCGTACTCACTCACGGCTCCATCCGTGAGTGAGCCTCTGGGGGACCTCCGATCGGAGGAATACCAATTTCAAACAAGATTTGATAACTTTTAGAAAAGGGTCTTGTCAAAGTTCCGACGCCAATAATTGAAAATTCAGAAATAACATGAATGCGAATAGAGCAAATATAATCCCGAACGTAAGCACATGAGTGTGGACACAACCAGTTCACAAGAGCAATTATAATCCTGCACATGAGTGCGAATACAATCAGCGATCCAGTTCACAAGAACAATTGTAACCCCGCACAGAAGCGAAAATACAATCAGCGAACCAACTCATGAGAGCAATTGTAACCCCGCACAGAATTGCGAATACAACCAGCGAACCAGCTTGTAAGAATAATTGTAACTCCGCACACGAGTGCGAATACAACCAGCGATGCAGCTCACAAGAGCAATTATAACCCTGCACACGAGTGGGGCGATCAGAATATAAATTTGATGAATAATTCAATTATAAATTTGAAGAAGACTCAATACCGAAAGTTTCGATGAAAATTTCAATTGGCAAAATTAGAGAAAACAGTTGATGGTATTCGTAGAATGAACGGTTGGAGGACAGGTTTGTTGAAACTGGTCCAAAGCTAGACAAAGGAAGCATTGAAGAATATTAGTAATCAAATTTACCGGTGTTCCTTGAAGGAACAGTTGAAGTTCAAAATAGGATTGTTGAAGGTAGGTGAGGGTGGCTGTAGATGACCTCTGGTCCACCACTGGTCCACCTCTGGTAAGTCCCCGGTCCTTCTGGTCCTCCTGGTCCCGGAGCCCGACTGAACTCGACCGCTCATGCCGCCCTCCCCTGCCCGACTGACTGATTGACAGAGCTCTCTGACCGAGCGCGGGCGTGCGCCCCATGCTCGACGCTCAACGGTCCGCACCCCAACCGAATATCGATCGATGTCGATCGCCGTGAAAATTATTGATAAATTTATTATTTCCAGCTGGTTAATGTTTATAACAATTCTATTTTACAGCGATGTCCACAAGCAATCCCTTGGCTATCTCACCACCTAATTTTTTAGTAAAAGTGGCTAATAGAATTCGACATACGGAATAACTTTTAAACCATGAACATTCGCACGCATTAATTTATTCAATACAATTCACAGATAAATTTATTATTTCTGGCAGTTTAATGTTTATAACAATTCCTTTTGATAATGATGTTAACGAGCACTCCCTTGACTACCTTGCCATCTAATTTTTTCGTAAAAATAGACAGTAAAACTCGAGAAACAGAATCACTTTTAAACCATGAACATTCGCACGCATTAATTTATTCAATACAATTCACAGATAAATTTATTATTTCTGGCTGTTTAATGTTTATAACAATTCCTTTTGCTAATGATGTTAACGAGCACTCCCTTGACTACCTTGCCATCTAATTTTTTCGTTAAAGTGACAATAAAACTCGAGATACAGAATATCTTTTAAACCATGAACATCCGCACGCATTAATTTATTCAACATAATACTATGATACATTTATTAATTCTAGCTAATTAATGTTTATAATCATTCCTTTTGCCAACGATGTGGACAAGCACTCCCTTGACCACTTTGCCATCTAATTTTTTACAGTGTTCGGTATTGGTCTAAACGGGAGCATTCAAACGTAGGTGGTTCGACCGTTGCACAGTGGGACGATTAACGTAAAATCCCCGACATGGAGGAAAAATTCAAACTTCTTTTTCCCAGTAAGAGAGCTCATAGGATCGTTTCCTAGGCTTTTTTGAACAAGTAAAATGTGGGGACATTCCATGACATGTCATTGATACCGCCATATTTCCGGCATATGTATCTAAAATCGATAGCTCGAGACTAGAATTTTCATGAAACCGTATTTTTCTATCTAATTGTTCCTAATAGTTTCCATCTTTTGGTAATGTTGTTGTCTAATTTTTTCCTCCTTATGAGGTGTATTTGAGCTGAGAAAAATATGAATGAAATAAAAAATGGCTGTATTAATGTTTAACACTTAACGTTTAGTAACGTTGTGGGCATTTTGCGTACATTTTGTCGCGTTACAAAAAAGTTCCAATTTGTTCCGAAAAACGGACTTTACAGGTGTTTACCGTTGGTATTTAGTGAGAGAAATACGCAAAAATCATACCCCACTTCGTCCGATTCTTCCCGGAAATCATGTTTGAACAAGTGGTTTCTAGGGTCAAAGTCCAGTAAAACGCAGTATTTGTTGACTATGTATTCTTAATTCTGCTCTTATCCTTCAGTATCAGTTCTTAGCTTTCCGTATCCGTGTACAGCGAACAGTTTTTGAAACTGTTGGAATTGTGGATTTTCATTGCATGCATACAAACGAATAAAGATTGTAAATTATAAAAGGAAGGTATTTATTCCATATTTCTATGACTTGTTACAAGTTTTACATACAATTGTAGTGTTCTGTGTAGAATGCTTAACAACAAAGATAAATAATAATATAAATAAGGAAGACAACGAAACAATATACAGGGTGGGGCGCTATAAACAGGTCACCTGAATAACTCGCTTGCTTTTGAAGATAGAAGAAAATTCATTAGACCAAACTTACTTGATATCGAGGCGCTCGTAATCTGATGTCATTAATTTTTTTATAGGTGGAGACGTTAAGGAGATATGAAGGTCAACTTCATTTTTTTAAATGGAATGAGGTATTTTTAACTTCCCGATTCATAGGGAAGTTACTGTAATTTAATACACCAATCGACATAGGTTTAGATTTTTTGGACGCTTCGCTAAGATTTGATGAGGTAGAAGAACAAGATTATATGTTGGGCTTCGTTGAAGAACCTGAATTGCTAGAAGAAACCGATATGTGATAATAAGATGGAAGTTAACTAAAGGTACCTCATTTTACTTATATCATTTCTGAAGTTTTTCCGTTGCCAAGTAGAGATTTTATTTTACTTTTCTTTTATATGTTCCTATTTGCGCTTTTCTTTTGTATTTTTAATTGATTTATAAAATTGAACAAATCATACCTACAAAAAATTAACAAAATTAAAAAATCAAACAAAAAATAAATTCTATTAATGCTTTAGTACATATTTAAGTAACCATTAAATGTTTTATATGAAAATAAAAAATCCAAGATCATTGTTCTATGAATGTGCTGTAGCTTCTTTCGCATCATTCCTATCGCCAAACGGACTTCATTATCAGATTCAGCACGAAAAAATACATAGAGTATGACCCACATTTAAATTTTTATAAAGGAATAACAGAGTGAAAAAGCCATGTCCAGGGAATCGCCGGTTTCGTCCCACTGTGCGTTGGTGCCGTCTCGTTATTGTTTTCGTGTCTCGAGCGCGCGATCGCGAAACCGCTATCTTGTCCGCGTAAAAGTCATCGTCACCAACGGCGAACACCTCCATTTGAATCTCACATCACGGACAATGGTGAAACCGAAGTAACTGATCCAAACAAAGCTGTTACCGTTTCCCGTCGTTCGTGCGTTACCGTGCGCGGACGAGCGACTTCACTTGACGTTCAAATCTCGCAGCATTCTCTTGCAACATCGAACGTGTCATTTTCGGATCATAACGAATCCTCCGTTTATCGCGGCATAGTCGCTGTATCTCTATAATTTTCATATTCGTTTTGCCGTCGAATTGTGAGCAATCTAGGTTATGTTTAACGGTGTGGCTAAATTGAGTCAATAACAAAGTGGTTGTTGAACGATATTGGATTTCCCTCGTTTCGCCTCTATCACTAACCACGTCCTCAGCGCTCAGATCTGAATGGTCCCGGACTCAGGCTCTCAGACAACATTCAAGCCTAAACATGCAGTAAAGTCTTTTCAACATATTTCTGTCCTCACAGATCGATTCTTGGAACATTTATGTATAAAAAAGTGGAAGATAATAATTCTCGTTTATGAAATATTTTGAAATTACAAATTGAGGTATCTCATATAAAATTTGAAATAGGAATTGTTGATTTTCCTAAAATTATGCTGCAATATTTCTAGGAATTTTTTGTCCTATTGAAACCAACATAGTCTGAAATATCTGCTCGGTACAGAATGTAACAATTCATGATGATCAATATGGTTCCGTGACGATTTGCCTTCTCACCGACGAGAATCTCCTCAGTAGCCTTCTGCACCGACGAGATCATGTCGATGGCCTTCTGTTTCTCACTCCAGACAGAATATATCCTAGAGGGCGTAAGAGAACACCGAAATATTCGAGTGACACGATCTTCCATAAGGCTAGCAGTCTTTAATAGTATCTGGTCGGTGCCCAAAGCGCGCGAACTTAAGTTGCGCCTACATTACCGACCGATGGTCACGTCTACTCCATGCAATTTTGCAAGACTTGAAAAATGAACGCGACGCGATTCCACTTTGATAATTTGCGCTCATAGCCGAATTACGAACATAATTTATTACTCAGATAACCGAATTTACGGTATAGCCGAATAGGATGCTGAAAAATGCCCCCAAACCAAATTGATTTTTGGTTGGATCATTTGACAGGGCTCCCAAAGAAAACCCTCTGTGACAATTTCAAGTCGCTACCCCTACTGCGAGGCTAATTATAGGGTGAACACAGTTTTAATGAATTATGCTTTATTTCTTCTGTTCCGCTCAACAAAAAATTACGAAAAAATTCATGAACATTCAACCCAATAGCACACGCGACAGTGAATTATTTCAGAATTTGTGGTTGCAAAGTCGATTTTTAAAAAATCTTGAAGCATAAAATTGCACAGTTTTAATGAATTATGCTTTATTTCTTCTGTTCTGCTCAACAAAAAATTACGAAAAAATTCATGTACATTCAACCTAATAGCACACGCGACAATGAATTATTTCAGAATTTTTGGTAGCAAAGTCGATTTTTAAAAAATCTAGAAGCATAAAATTGCATAGTTTTAATGAATTATGCTTTATTTCTTCTGTTCTGCTCAACAAAAAATTACGAAAAAATTCATGTACATTCAACCTAATAGCACACGCGACAATGAATTATTTCAGAATTTTTGGTAGCAAAGTCGATTTTTTAAAAAATCTAGAAGCATAAAATTGCACAGTTTTAATGAATTATGCTTTATTTCTTCTGTTCTGCTCAACAAAAAATTACGAAAAAATTCATGAACATTCAACCCAATAGCACACGCGACAGTGAATTATTTCAGAATTTGTGGTTGCAAAGTCGATTTTTAAAAAAATCTTGTAGCATAAAATTGCACAGTTTTAATGAATTATGCTTTATTTCTTCTGTTTTGCTCAACAAAAAATTACGAAAAAATTCATGTACATTCAACCTAATAGCACACACGACAATGAATTATTTCAGAATTTTTGGTAGCAAAGTCGATTTTTTAAAAAATCTAGAAGCATAAAATTGCACAGTTTTAATGAATTATGCTTTATTTCTTCTGTTTTGCTCAACAAAAAATTACGAAAAAATTCATGTACATTCAACCTAATAGCACACACGACAATGAATTATTTCAGAATTTTTGGTAGCAAAGTCGATTTTTTAAAAAATCTAGAAGCATAAAATTGCACAGTTTTAATGAATTATGCTTTATTTCTTCTGTTCTGCTCAACAAACAATTACGAAAAAATTCATGAACATTCAACCCATTAGCACACGCGACAGTGAATTATTTCAGAATTTTTGGTAGCAAATTCGATTTTTAAAAAAATCTAGAAGCATAAAATTGTCGATATTGTATTGAAGTATTCAGAGTACAACGTTAATATTATTATGTTAGTCGTGTCTCGTCGTGATCATTAATGTGTATGTTTTCAGATTTTGCAAACAGGTTTAAAAAAAATTGGGAATCTCCCTTAAATTTGTTTGGACGGATGATTTGCACATTAACGTTTGGCTGCATTTCGATACGTTATCTTCGTGCGGTTGTGATATGCAAACTAATATATTAGAAGACGAATGTATGTATTTCTAATAGCCTATCGTTCCTTATTACAGCTCCGAACGACGTGAATAGATTCCGGTCCGCTTCCATAAGATTTATAGCCTTCGGCTTGGCAGGCTACAAAAATATCTGTTCGAGATATTGCCGCTGTTCTTCCGAACGAATTAAAACTTTTCTTGAGCAACGACTATTCGTGTCGCGGGTATTGAATTTCGAACGTTCGCGTATCACTTCCGGAACAACAATTGTCCTCGATTAACCCTTTGCACTCTTTTGTCCAGTGTGACTCTACATCAGAGAAAGAAAAAGTATTTCATTCTTCCTTGATTTATTTCAGTGTCTTATCTTTTAGTTAAAAAGAAATAGAAGTTTCACAAATACAAATTACAGCAAAGTTTAAAGGCTGTATTTAATACAGTTAATGAATAAAATTGTTTAAAATAAGTAGCAGTCAAGGAACTGTGTTATGAAGTAAATTTCAAATAAAACACTTAAAATATAATATGGACCGTTTATTTTGAAAGTGGTGTAAGTCCATTTTCTCTTGTTTCGAGAAAATTAAAGGTTAACATATCTGTTATCCATGCAATTTCATTTACCGACCAATTTTAAATTGTACAAAACATGAGAATTTTTTAAGAAATTAAACATGGACTAGTTATACATAAAATATTTTAAATAATTCGGAGTGCAAAGGGTTAAGGAGATAGACTCGTTTCTAGGATTGCAAGAGTGCGGGCTGCACCTTCTCGTTTCTCGATAATGCAAAGACGGTGTTTTTCAGTAGTGAAAAGCGCTAGATGAAAGATCAATTTAGGCCGCGATCGCCCTCAAAAGTTCTATTTTTACGTTTACAATTTTAGTGGATATAAATGCATTTTTTCCTAACAGTCCTTAAACCTAAAAAAAGGTATTATTCGGCAGCAGTAGCTGTCGCAGCTTTATGAAAATAGCTACATGCGCAGCTGTATGCTTTCGAATAATGCAAACTACGCTGCCGAATAATGCAAATTCCCCCTCGTAAAAGTAAAAATGGGACTTTTGAGGGCGATTGCGGCCTATATCGATCTTTCACCTAGCGTTTTTGACTGAAAAACCCCTTTGCGTTATCGAGAAATGTGAAGACGCATCCCGCACCCTTGCAATCCGTGAAACGAGAGTCAACCTCCTTGACCCTTTGTACTCTGAATTATTTTTCAATTTTATTACCAACAACTCTCTACTATTTTGAGTGTTTTATTTGAAACTTACTCCAAAGCACAGTTCCTTGACTTTAAACAATTTCGTTTACTAATTATATTAAACGTAGCTCTCAAACTCTGTTGTAATTTATGTTTGTGGAACTTATATTTGTTTTTAACTGAAAAATAAGAAATTAGATAAATACAGGACGAACAAAATACATTTATATTTTCCTTTGTCGAGTTATAGTTACCTTTGATGTCGAGTCACTGTCGACAAAGGAGTGCAAACGGTTAAGGAGACGGATTTTCTATCACGGACTCGCGGACAAGCTCTCCTTTGGCAAGTGATCAGTTATGAATAGTGATGGGCACCATCGACTAAAAACTATCGACTAAAGGTCGTCGCTCACTAGAACGCACCGGCGCCCACCCGGCACCGCGCGGCCTCAGCTGTTTTGGATTTCTTCTATGTATTTTAATTGATGTGCGCACATCCATTTAAAATACATAGAAGAAATCCAAAACAGCTGAGGCCGCGCGATGCCGGGTGGGCGCCGGTGCGTTCTAGTGAGCGACGACCTTAAATCGATAGTAGCGAACTACTATTTTCAGTCGACTGATTTTTTAAACTATCGACTGAATTTAGTAGTGTGAAGTTACTATTTCCAGTCGACTGTTTTACACGTCGCCATCTTGAAATTTCTAATGTCAGTGTCAGACGATGAAACGAAAAGGTTAGAAATACAAGATTATGACAGGACGTGCAAATATGCAAGTAATGAAATATGTAATAGATATTTCAATATTTTAATTCCTATTAGATGTTAAAATTTTATTGTTATTTATACGATATAAACTATATATGTGATATAAATAAATTGTGTATATTTATATTTATAACATAGTGTATGAATTTATTATTAAATAAAGACAGATTCAAACAAAATCATTCGATCACGTTTACTATATCTGTACTGTCCTACTATTTATTTAACTAGCGAACATCGAGAATAAGAGTAAATACGAGAATAACCTGTAAAGCAATTCAATCGACTGAAAACTATCGACTAAATTCAGTTACTGAATCAGCTATTGGTTGAATTTTATAAGATTTACTATCAAATCCATTCACTCATTAGCGATATCGAATAATTCGTATTGTATTTAGCATAAATAACAATTATTATACTACAAATATTATACAATTATTAAATAACAATAAATACTTACCTAACCTAATGAAAAAATAGTATTATATAATTACATCTATCGATATTAGATATTTTTTTAAAAGGTTCATTAACATTTTGCCTTTATATTGCATTATTATTAAAAGATAAATAATAATTTTTAAACATTTTTAAATTATTGATTATATTTATTTAGTGAGAAATGAGATCTATACGTAGGCATAGAGTATAGACTGCAATCTAGACGTAACCACTAAAACGAAATTTCAGTCGACTAAAAACTATCGGCTAAATATTCGATAGTATGTAGTAACTAAATAGTAATTAGCCGATAGTTGAATTTAGTCGATAATGCCCATCACTAGTTACGAACGACACTTAAATCCCAATGGGGCAGGGATAAACGAGCAGTCTCGGGAGCAGCGGGTTGTCCCACCCGGAAATCTAGGGGTTCATTAATGTTTTTGCAACAAAGAAATAGCAGAATCGGTTCCAACCGAAGAATTTAGCCTAAATCGCTGGAGAGCTGCCAGCCTGACATCCGCTGCGGAACGAACGCCAGTAGGGACAATCCGATCTATTGTTACCATTTTAAACAAACAATCCTGACGTTGGCGGTGTCGTTCCCACGTTTAACGAAAACAGCTGAAAGTTGCGCTATGTCTCTATATACGTATAGCTACGGTATTAAGACATACGTTTATAATTATAATACTTTGTAGCGCGATTTAGGGATGTACCGGTGCATGGAGTCGCCGCGAAGGTCACGGCGCGCATTCGTTGCGAAAATAAAAGCCAATCGCAGCCAGCGATCATTTTCTTTCAAGCACGTTCGCACTCGATGACTTCTTCCAGCACCTTGACATGGTTCGCCGCCATTGAAACGATGGTGTATCGTTTGACGAAAATAAAAATGGGTGACACGTCGCACAGTGCTCCAGATCGTATAAGTAGGAGGAAAAAAGTCTGAAATTGAAGATAAAAAATATAAGTATTGGTGAATATTTTATGTACTATACATTCACCTGAGTCGTAAAGCGACCTCTGATATTATTATTGTCAACAATAAAACAAATGACGAAGGCAAATGTCGCGTTGCGTTGTTTAACGTTTCTCAAACGTTTGCTGCGAAATATCGGGTATCAGAACGTGTGTTGTGATTATCTAGCAAGGACTTTTATATTCATAATAACATGAATTCAGCAATTGAAAGTAGGTACAGAACTACAGATTTATCTCAATTTGGTTGTTCAGATTATTGATTATATTAAATAAGAAATTATTCTCGATCGTACATTTTTAAATAAATTTCGGGTTATGTTCGCGGCGCACAGGTTCGATCAATTATTAATAATTGATTAATAATTAAATTTTAGAATTTTTTGGTAGGTGTCAACCCAGGGGAAGATAGTTAGAGTTCGGTTTGAGATTCGGTCAAGTACGGTGTGGATAGTAACAAGTATTAGGGATATGGATAGACTCATTTGAATTTTTTATATTAAGTGTTTAACCAATTAAGGATTCAATTTATTGTTTAATAATGGGGCAGTTAGTTAGAACTGATAAACGAAGAGTTTTTTAATAGTGTGTCCAAAAGTAATTGAGGTAGTGGAAAAGTGGAAAAAGGGTAACACCCACATCCTTTACTCACTTCCCAAATAGTGTTTTTTCCAGAATTAGGTTTATTTAGAGGATTTAGGGCAGTAGTCGAGTCAAAAAACCGAACTCAATCGGCGAGGACTAATTAGGGAGAAAGATCTAGTGAAATTGATCCTTGGATAGGGCATTAATTTCCGGATACAATATTACGGGTGAATTCTGGAAGAGTCCGAGGACTTATGAAACATTTCGTGGCTCATCAGTTCCCGGACAATTCGACGTGTATAAGCATACGAGAAAGTCCGAGGACTTATGAAACGGACTTCCGTGCATAAGTTTCCGGACTGGTCTTTTTGAGTGCTCAGAGGGTTCTGTTGGAGGGTCAGTCCCCTTCATAGTAATTCGGTGACGTCCGTCATTATTTGGTGCGATTTTCCAAAAGTCCGAAAATTTATGAAACGTAGTTCGTTTCATTTAATTTCGGACAAGTTTTTTGATAAATTAAGGGTGAGGATACTGTAGGGGGTAGTTAGGCCTTCTCAAGACCGTCCTATCCCTGAAGTTTGGACGCGATCGGGCAATTTCGAAAAAGGTCCTCCACCTTTTCGAAAAATCCAAGTGCGACAACACCCCCCCTTGTGGGGTATCGTAGAATAGGTCTTTTAGATTAGAAAGCGTTAGGATAAGTGCGGTTCAATTCGGCGGATTCTCTAATGAGAAAAAGCCGTTTTTAAACTTAGGTGCGTGCGATTTTGATAATTGCGAAAGAGGTAATACTCACGAACGTGCGTTGTTGGTTAGGAATAACTTTAAGTGTATTTGATGTGTTAGAGAAATAGTGTGTAATTGTTATTGTGAGTTCATCGGACTTAATAAAAAAGGGCAAAATCCTTATAAAAAAAGGGGAAGATAGTTAAAAAAATTCCCAAAAAATTAAATAATTATTTTCAACTATAAATAATTAGCAAAAAATTCTGAAAAAAATCTGAAATATAGAGTGTATCTATATCTTTTGTTTGCCGTTTATCCCATGTCGATATCTTTTCTCGTTTTAGAGCAAATTGCATTTAAGTGCGGGGAATTTACCTCAATATCACCCCTATCGGTGGGGGTAGACATTTGAAATTTTACACAATGTTTTTTTAGACATAAAACGATGTTTTAAGACAGGAATCAGGAAAATGGCTGGCCCATGCTTATCCGGCTATACCCTTTTAACATATTTTGAAAACTACTGATTTAAAATAACAAAATACATAGACAGTAGCATTGCCATTGGCATAAATATAATTTTAGATTTTTTTTCTCCTACTTATACGATCTGGCCCACTGTGGGTGAGAGACGAGGCTGCGAAATCGTAAAGCTGTACAGCAAACACGGTCAAACCGTAAACGGATGATTGTTTCTCTTATAAATATCCGCTTTAACAACTAACCACGAATGTTAGTCACTTCTATTTCATCTGGATTTCATCGTCAAGGGTCTGCGGCGGTGGACAAAAGTATAAGACGCGCCTCATGTATTTGTACATTTCGCATATTTCGAAGAAAAGCATTGCGAAATTTATACATACAACTATCTTTTACACACTACTTTGCGAAAGAAAGAAATATAAAGACAAACAATATCTTTCCGTAGAAATTGTATTGTACAATGCATATTAATTAATTAATTATACAGGGTGGTCTTTTTATCTGAAGACATTGAAATATCTCGAGAACTATGTATCGAATCAAAACAAGTGGGCAATGAAAGTTGTTCGTCGCTAAGGGGGACATCCAATGATACCAAACTGGACCCCCCACCGCCACCCCCTGGGGGTAGGGGTGGGAGAAGATAAAAAACTTAAATGGTAATCCCCATTTTTCATTGCAGATTTGGATTCTCCAGAAAAAAATACACAAATTTTACCTAGGAGTTTTTGCATTTTGGTTCACAGATGGCGCTGTAATGGACAAAAATCAAAGTGGAAAAATCGTTGAAAATTGGGGATATCTCGAGAAATACACATCAGATCAGAACAGATCAGATCAATAACATCATAATTGACCCCCACTCCCACCTCCTGCGGGTGGGAGAAAACTAAAAGTAGTTTTTGATTTATTGATAAACAAACCAATGAATTTTTCCACTGCTTTCGATTGCAGCGAGATCTGTGAAAGAAATTACACCAATAATATCAAATCAACGGAGAACCAAGAGTTGCTATAAAAAAGAGTTTCCCATTGAAGATTTTGAAATAAATCTCTCTCCCACCCTCAGGAGGTGGGGGAGAGAGGTCAATTATGGTGTTATTGAATAGCATTTTTAAAAGTATCAAATACGTCTACTTTTAGTTTTCTGACCTGATGTGTATTTCTCGAGATATCGTCAATTTTCAACGATTTTTTACCCGTTTTGATTTTTGTCCATTACAGCTCCATCTGTGAACCAAAATGCAAAAACTCCTAGGTCAAATTTGTGTATTTTTTTCCGGAGAATCCAAATCTGCAATGAAAAATCTTCTTCCCATTTAAGTTTTTTATCTTCTCCCACGCCCACCCCCAGGGGGTGGGAGTGGGGGGTCGAGTTTGGTATTATTGGATGCCCCCCTTCGCGACGAATAACTTTCATTACCCACTTGTTTTGATCCGATGCATAGTCCTCGAGATATTTCAATGTCTTCAGATAAAATGACCACCCTGTATATTTATACAATATTATAATTATTATTTATTGCATTTAAGTATTAGATAATCCGCAGTAACGCATATATTCTCAGAACTATTCAATTAAAGAGCCGAATCCTTTTTCAAAACTTGCCGTGCTCTTATTCGATTGTTTCTATTAAATATGGCCGGGTGCTTCTTCCTTTTGCACAGTAAGTAGTGTGGATGACTTTCTAGACTATTGTAACCACGAAGATGAAGAAGAAAATGGAAATCGGTTGAACCAGCGCATAAAATACGCAGAAAATGGAGCAGTTCGCGGGCGGTGGAAGTGACGGGCGGCGAAGACACGCGTCCGCAAGGGTCCTCGAAGATCGAGGAACACAGGAGGGACCGTGAATCAAAAGGTGAGGATCGTGGGAAGTCGATGAAAGAGGGCGGCCGGCGGCAACCTTAACACGATTCTATTTCTTTCGATGCATCAGGCCGCGTTGCGCGTCGAAGGTGATGCAATCGGGGCGGTGACGATGCTCTGCGAGGTGTCTCTGCTCTCGGCGGAGGATCACGGTAAAGCAGAGCTTGCAGCCACTGGTCTCTCTCTCTTTTGGCCCGCAACGAAAAGAGACGGACCGAGGTGGGGTGAGAAGCGATCGCGGTAGAAGTCGAACAAGAGTAGAGAAGGAGACCGTACGAACAGAACCGTACGAACCTTCACCGCGGCCGCAGTAGCGGATCTTTCACCCTGGTGCGCACGTTGTGTTGTTACCGCTACACCAATTCGAACAGCACCGCAATCGTCTAATCACCCGATCGCACCCAATAGTCACACCCAAATCAATCCGATCACCGACGAACGAGCGAATCTCTCAATCGAGCAGAAGAACGAACAGAGACGAGAAAGTCAGAGAGCGACAGAGAGAGCATCGACAGGCAAAATGGTTTACGAGAGCGACTTCTACACGACCCGGCGGCCCTACACGAGGCCCTACGTCTCGTCCTACAGCGTCACGGTCAGTATCAACATTCGGGATTTGCCGAAAGAACGCGATGAACCGTGTCTTAATAATGTTTTGTTGAATGGCACTAACGTCGAGTAAGAGCCCCGTGTGACACGGAAACACTTTAACCGAAGTTGCCAGTCCTCCCACCCCCACCCCCCCGATCACGACTCTCCACCCGATCCGGGATCTCAACGTTTCGTTCGCTCGATCGTTCTTTGTTTCGGGTTTCCCCCTATCAGTTTTGTTTCTTTTTTTTAGAGAGAAAATCACTGTCCCGTCTCTAGCACACGCTTTTGAGATTGCTTTCGATATTTTGTCACTTCTCCGAGCGCTGTGTCACACCGTGTGTGTTGTTACGTTTTCTGAAATGTCGTCGAACGGCGAAACGTTGGCTCTCCGGTGATCGACGAAAACAAAAAGGGACTGACAAGCCTCGATCACCAGCCGTTCGTTCGCGAAATCGATCGACGACAGCCGCACGCTTTTCACTTCGGGTTCGATCGAAAGCGGATCGTTGTTGCTGTCGGCTCGGATCGAGTTCGATGCATTTCGAAGTCTCTACTTCCACACTGTATTCCGACCACTGTATTACTTGTTGCTCTGCTACCGTTGTCGCCATTACCGTCGCCGTTTCGATACACACCCGACCACGGAACAAGCTGTCTCGCCCGGTGTCTCTCCCCTGCGAGAAAATTCGGAAAAATCGAGGACCCATTGCGAGCATTGTTTATCGGGACGATCCACCGCCGCCACAGTCTATACTCGTGCACACGCATCATACGGTTACCGTACGTGATTAACAAGTTTTCGACAGAACGCGTATGTGTAACCGCACCGTTGCAACTTCCAGTTTACGGATCTGACACGCACCTACGTCGAAACAAGCTCTGATACGAGTTATCCGTCCGTGTGGAGGGCGGAACGCACCCCGTTGTATGATCTGTTTTGTAGAACGGTGGTCTTCAAACTCTGCCGGAAGTTGTGCATCGAAAAATCATTTGAAAGATACCGTTGCTACGATTACTAACGTGTAACGCTTGCTTCATCTATGCTCCGGTCTATTCTTGTATTCCGTGAATCGAGTAATAACTTGGGCTGCGGACCTTTATGCAGGATAAAAATGATTGAAAGGTGTTTCTTCTTTCAATAATTTTGATAAAGAGAAGGACGTGAGAATATTAGCAATTTAGCTAGACATTTTTGTTATAAACACATGAAATCCGCAGTCTAGAATCATGGAAATGATTATATCAGACTGCAGATTTTGTGCATTCATGGCTAAAAAGAGTAGTAGGCGCAATTTGAAAGAATTTAAAAGCGTGGATGCATTTATTTCTGGGTTCCCGAAGTCCCGTTTCATGTAATATTCATTTCGCATAAAAATCCACAGTCTGGAGATAACGAATCGAGTGTTGACTTTGAAGATCACCGGTCTAGAGCATCCCCTCTGTTGTTCGTCTTTCAACCCGTTTTGTACTCGTATGCGCACACAGACAGGCACAGGCTCGACGGCCGTGATAACGCGGGCGTTTGGCAGCTGTGCCGGCACATAGTGTTTCAGGTGTCAATGCATTCTGCCGTTTAAGATCGAGCGCGACAGAGATTCTCGACGAGCCGCTAGGCGCGAGAAGCTCTAGGCCTCTCCCCGAGGCCGGTTTCTGCTGGTCGAAAATCGGAAAATTGTTATAAATAGTGATCGCGAGAGCAAAGGAGTCGGAGGGAGGACTATTCATAGCGTTGCAGCCATTTTCCGGGACTCGGTTGCGTTAAACTTAGCCGCGGCACGACCCGGCGACTACCCGGCTCTTTCGACAGGAAAATTGTGTGTGTTCGGTTCACCGTTTTTCCCCGGTCGGGATCTGACAGTCCGAACGGCAGTCATTCAGCCCGGAGCTTCGCTAATCTTTCGGGGAGAAGATTTTTGGCAGCGGCGTCCCCTTCTCGGCTCCATTGTCGATCGTGAATCAATGGCGCGGAGCTGAAAGCCGACCTAAATACCTGGGTCCCCCCCGTCGGTGATCCAAACTATGCCCCGGAAGATTTCTCGAGGCCTCCGCCTTCGAGTTCGAGTGCCATTTCAATGACCGTGGTCGTTGAATCGACACGCGAACAACGAGAAATCGCCGCGCGACACGCGACCCTGCTTGTTGTTCAGAATTTTCCCGTCTTTCCTCGTTTCGGTAGAGGGGGACCCGGTTGGAGCCGGTGTTGCGTTACTCTGTCCTAATTTAGGCTGACGAGTTACCAGCGACGTCCGCCCCCACCACCGGCGGCCCAGAATTACTCACGGAAATTCATATGTCATAATTTCCGCGGTTTCTGCTCAGCATACATAGTAATGCTCGTCGCATATAGTAATCGCGGACGAACGGTGTGTTTCTTTTCGATCCGGTTCGCGTCGGTTCGGCTACGGCGAACGTTTCGTTGGTCGTTGCTCGATTCCGCTCGAAATAGTCCACACAGACACGACGATGTAACTCGAACGGTCTTATTAAATATCGCTCATCCAACGAAGGAGAGAAAGAGAGTTCTCGATTCCCCGCGGCTATAATTAGATCTCGACATACCGGTGTATCTCTGTATGTTTGGCCGCTGCTACGATTCTACCCACACGAGAAGGATCACGAAATAACCGCGCTCTTTCGACACGATGTTCTCGAAGGATTATTATCTGTGCGTTCTACGCGGAGAACAACCGCGCGAAAAGCCAAAGAATCCACCGGAAGAGGAGGCGGAGGCGGCCAGAGACCAACGGTATTCTAGGGGAATGATTCAGACCGGTCGCGCCGCGTCGCAAGGAATTCGCCGATACAACGATATTTGTGGAAAGGCGCGAGAAAGAGGGTTGCCGCGGGATTCCGTCGACCTACCGGTCCGGAGAATGCACGGGGGCGAACCTCGAACACGAGCCTCGCGCAGCCAACGCGTTCCTCCTGCAGCATTCACGACCCACGGGCTATTTTTACACCCGAGAAACGGAAACGATATCCAGGCTTTTTCTCGCCGGAGAACCTCGGAGGACGCAGAAATCGTTCTGGATCTGCTCGCGGCCACGCGTTGGGTCTTGGATCGGAAACCTCGAATCGGATGCGAGAATAAACGTTTGAAAATCGGCGCTCGATCATGTCCCGATAGTCGACTGCCAGAAGTTATGCCAATTTATCATTTTATCGACTCCTCGCAATCTCGGAGACTTTCCTCTTTTGATAAGTTACACAAGTTTGATGTACGTTGTAAATTCAAGGTTGTTGGGAACCGCGAGCTGGCCTGTAGAACGCGCCATTGCGATCGTTTGAACCAGTGTTCCGATATTGCCTAAGATTTTTCGTACGATGGATGGCCGCTAGAGGCGCTACGCGTAAAAAATAGTAACGTGTGTATGATGACGAAGTAGTGGAGTCCTGCGCTTTGCGCCTTGAGACAGTTATATTGGCACGAAAGTACCGAAACAATCTGTTCCGGACAAAAAAACTTCGGGACGTGTCCTACAAGTTACAAAATATACATAAATACACTTGTTATACATTCATTTTTCAGAATCAAATCATACAAATCTTTTCAAATTCTGCGGGGTGCTCAAAGTACCCCATTTTATCGAGAATCTTACATCACTGAGGCTGGCATCGCCTCTAGCGGCTATCATAAAGAGTTGATCCCACCTATTTTATGAAAACGGCATACTGTGCATCGGCGGGATTGTACCATCTCTCACAGAAAATCAAAATCTAGCAGTACCCTCGACCTTCCCCAATATCAAGGACATTGTCCGTAGGTGTCCTTGACGAGCGGGGACCGGACGCGTTGTTTACGGACGAAAGTAGACGAGCTCGATACAGGATCTGCATTCCAAGAGAGTTCACACTCTTGCAAATCGAGTTGTCCTAGAAATATGTTTGTTTAAGGGGGTAGTTCCACCCTAGAATCTTACTAGAATCTTACTAGAAAACATGGGTTTGCGCGCTTCGGTTGTTTGACCTTATTTCAGCAAATTTTGGGCTGGGTGAGGGCTCATTCTAAAGAGGAAGGTTCATCACACTACGCTCTGGTCATGAGGTTAACGAGATTATGTTTAATATGTATAATATAAGGGCCCAAAGTAGAGAAAAAATCTAGGAAAAAAATCCGCAGATTTCAATGCATTTTTCTGTATCTAAAAGACTTCTTGACTGCTATGATGACCAGAGCGCAGTGTGATGAACCTTCCTCTTTAGAATGAGCCCTCACCCAGCCCAAAATTTGCTGAAATAAGGTCAAACAGCCGAAGCGCGCAGACCCATTATTTTGACCCAAAATCTAGTAGGATTCTAGTAAATTAGCAAATAACTAGAATCCTACCAGATTTTAGGTCGAAAAAATGCATTTGCGCGCTTCGGTTGTTTGACCTTATATCAGCAAATTTTGGGCTGGGTGAGGGCTCATTCTAAAGAGGAAGGTTCATCACACAGCGCTCTGGTCATCATAGCAGTCAAGAAGTCTTTTAGAGACAGAAAAATGCATTGAAATCAGCGGGTTTTTTTCTCTACTTTGGGCCCGTATGTTATACATATTAAACATAATCTCGTTAACCTCATGACCAGAGCGCAGTGTGATGAACCTTCCTCTTTAGAATGAGCCCTCACCCAGCCCAAAATTTGCTGAAATAAGGTCAAACAACCGAAGCGCGTAAACCCATGTTTTCTAGTAAGATTCTAGTAAGATTCTAGTTGTAACCATACGGTAGACTACCCCCTTGAGGGGTAATAACTAAACTAGAATCTTACGGGGTAGTAGTTAGAATCTTAAGGGGTAGTAACTAGAATCTTACTAGAAAACATGGGTTTGCGGGAAAGCAAATGCTGTTCTTATTTCAGCAAATTGTGGGCTGGGTGAGGGCTCATTCTAAAGAGGAAGGTTCGACGCACGGCACTCTGGTCATCATAGCAGTCAAGAAGTCTTTTAGAGACAGAAAAATGCATTGAAACCTGCGGGTTTTTTCCCTTGATTTTTTCTCTACTTTGGACCCTCATATTATACATATTAAACATGATCTCGTTAACCTCATGACCAGAGCCGGCTGCGTCAAACCTTCCTCTTTACAATGAGCCCTCACCCAGCCCACAATTTGCTGAAATAAGGACAGCATTTGCTTTCCCGCAAACCCATGTTTTCTAGTAAGATTCTAGTAAGATTTTAGTTGTAACCATAGGGTAGACTACCCCCTTAACACTTCACCTACCGAAAGCCTATTAATAGGATTTTCAATAATTACGTTACAATGAGCTACAAACGTTCAAAGATGATAGAATTCTTAAAATCGTGAAAATCTGCAATTTCTACCGTCTTTGAACGTTTGTAGCTCATTGCAACGTCGACCGATTTTGACGAAATTTTCATAATATGTTTAATTGACACAGATCTACAAAACGTATTTTTTAAATTTTCAATGTAGGCCCACATAAAAAAGTTAAAAATTCAACTTCTAGCATTTTTTCAACAATTCCGATCAATTGCAATTTTTGAAAAAATTTCTTTTCACATCCTTTAGTAAACTAATTGCTCTAGGTTCCCAAAAAAGTTCGAATCGTATAGTACAATATTAAAAAAGTTATCGTCTTCTTTAGAGCCGTCTTAAACTTTTGTTCGCTACTGTAGCTACAATCAGAGGGTACAATTATTCGCAAAAGTCATTTGCAAATTTTTATAATATCAGGACAATTTGATTAAAAAATAAATATAACATGAAATTCACTAATTAAACGAAAGCTTTTTAAATTAATCTATTTTTTAAATGCAAAATATACTCATGAATGGCTTTCATTGCCAATATATTGATGGATTTCGGATTTCTTGTACTTTTGTCTCCCATTGTATCTCCAGAACTTCCTTAAATTACACTGTCCAACAAATTCAAATTTTTTTTTTACTTTTCGATTCTCACTATGCGATTCTTACAGAGTTTTTCGCGCTGATTCCGAATCTGTTTTTAATTCTTTTCCTAGGCGCATAGTTTTTGAGAAATTTGAGTTTGAAAGAATGACCTATTTTTCAACTTTGAACAAAGATTGTGATGTTATTATAAAAGATATTGTATTGTTCTTTACATAAAAAGATTCTCTAGACTTTCCCGAATCCAGTGATATCCAATATTAATGCATTATGATTGTTTAAACATGTTTAAACAATGATTAAAGACGGAGAGACATCACTTTTGCACCAATTTTTGCGGATATTTCTCAATTTATCTCAAAAAATAAGGGTCTAGCGGAAAATCGAACTACACCACGCGCTAGAGCAGACTTTTATCTTGAGAAACCACCCTTTCGACTATCCAAAGTCGACGTTTTTACCGAACCAGAAAGCAAAATATCTTCGCCCGACACGAGCTGCCAAGAGTGGCGCTTACCGCTAGAATAGGCGTTCCACGGGATACGCCGCAGCTAACGCCCGTTGTAGTGGTGAGCGCCACTGGCGGCAGCTCGTGTCGGGCGAAGATATTTTGCTTTCTGTTTCGGTAAAAACGTCGACTTTGGAAAGTTGAAAGGGTGGTGTTTCAAGATAAAAGTCTGCTCTAGCGCGTGGTGTAGTTCGATTTTCCGCTAGACCGTTATTTTTTTGGATAAATTGAGAAATATCCGCAAAAATTGGTGCAAAAGTGATGTCTCTCCGTCTTTAATCATTGTTTAAACATGTTTAAACAATCATAATGCATTAATATTGGATATCACTGGATTCGGGAAAGTCTAGAGAATCTTTTTATGTAAAGAACAATACAATATCTTTTATAATAACATCACAATCTTTGTTCAAAGTTGAAAAATAGGTCATTTTTTCAAACTCAAATTTCTCAAAAACTATGCGCCTAGGAAAAAAATTAAAAACAGATTCGGAATCAGCGCGAAAAACTCTATAAGAATCGCATAGTGAGAATCGAAAAGATTTTTGGCTGTTGGACAGTGTTATTGACCTGTGGAAATTCACTCGAATTTGATTTTCCAAATAGCGAATAAGACCTGCAGAAAGAGAGTTAATTAGGAGTGTAGAAAGGTGAATACGATCTTCGAAAGGATTAATTTGGAGTGCAAAACCTGTAGCAGAGAGAGAGAGAGAGAGGGAGAGTGGGTAGGAGAGGATCGGTGTGGAAGTGAAGACGTCGGAAAGGAGCGTCGGGGAGGTCGAGGGTCGAGGAGGGGGAAGAAGATACGAGAGATGAATGCGATGAAAAGAGCGAAAAGAGCGAAAAGAGCGTTCCGAACCGATCACATTTACAGAAACAGGACTACTTCCCGTGGGAGAAGGTACCGTTCGTTCCGCGGCCGTCCCTGGTACCGGACCCGTTCACCGTTTGGGGTCGCAAGAAGCAGGATCCGAAGAAAGAGTTCTATCAGTACGTCACCCTGAAGGACAAGGAGGGCGTGGTGCGTGGGAAGAACGTCGCCAAAGACGAGCACAAACGACAACTGGTCGAGGGCGGAGCCGTTTCGAAGGTCAGCCTGGACGCGGCCACGGAGCTGGCCACCAAGGGCCACGTGTTCGAGAAGGGCGTGCTCTCCAGGCAGCCGGGAGCCTCGAGACACGCCCACACGCCCGCAAGCGGTCGCACCAGAATACTCATGGCCCTCCACACGCCCACTTGGTACCGATTCTAGGGGCGTTTCGCCAACAAGCCCCGTCCCCCGTGCAACGTAACTCTCTCGGAAAAAATCGGCGGGACAGAATTTTTGTCGATCTACCACTGGGACTTCGGAAGACCATCCGATTATGCTTCGTCTCACGGAACAACTACTTTGGAACATCGGGGATTCGCTTGGTAGCTAGGAGTCGCATAACGGTCGCCTTTTTCTAGCTCTTTAGGCTTCTTCTTTTCCACACCGATGCACGAACGTTCGTTTCACGCATAAACCGTTCGTACCTCCTTAGCACGCGTTGCTCCCATGCAATCACTATACCTATCCCGAATGTCGGGCGAGCGCTGCTTGCGTGGCGTCCGTTTATTTTCAATTATCTTTGTACACGCGACGGATAAATAAAGTTCTTCGACTTTCAAAGGTGCGTTTACTGATCCCATTCCTGAAACAAACGCGCGGACAGGGCGCGTTGTGCCGACCACGAGAGTAGGTACTATAATAATCGCGCCTCGACTATCTCTCTCTTTCTCTCCCTCCTTTGCTATATAGAGTGGGTGTACAAAGTATTATTGTACGAACGACCTGATTTTTTATAATCAATTAGAAGCATTAGTTTACAAACTGATATGCAATAAAGATTTACCAAAAATTACAATTTACAAGGTTGCAGGCAAAAATGAAAAAGGCATTTTTTAAAACTTTTTTATTTGGACCCTTAATGAAAATTTAAAACATATGTTTTCTAGATGCATGTTCTTTATACACATTTTGGAAATTTCATCGAAATCGATTGACCCAGGAAAAAACAACAAGCGTCGACAGACGTACGATTCTGTGGATTTTAAGCAGAAACTGATCAAAAGTCGTAGAAATGGCAGGCCTTCAAAGTTATCAATTTTTGCCCATTTCGACGAAAACGTGTCTCACTTACGAATTTTTATCTCGGGAACTATTTGTCCGATTGAGCTACATTTTTTTTTGTTTTATTCGGGAAGGATTGGGCTATTACAAAATAATTTTTTTCAGAAACTACTTGTCCGATCGAGCTACATTGTTTTTGTTTTATTCGGGAAAGATTGGGCTATTACAAAATAATTTTTTACGAAAAAAAACGTAAAAAAAGAATTTGTTTAATTTTTTCGACATTATAAAGTTGATTGTCGAGGTTGAAAAAATTATTTTGTAATAGCCCAATCCTTCCCGAATAAAACAAAAAAAATGTAGCTCAATCGGACAAATCGATTGACCCAGGAAAAAACAACAAGCGTCGAAAGATGTACGATTCTGTGGATTTTAAGCAGAAACTGATCAAAAGTCGTGGAAAACTACGATTTCCACAATTTTTAACCGCTTGTAGCTCGTGTGTATGTTAATCGATTTCAATGAAATTTTCAACATGTGTATGACTAACATAGATCTACAAAACATACATTTTAAATTTTCATTGAGGACCGAAATAAAAAAGTTTGAAAAAATGCCTTTTTTATTTTTGCATTTAACCTTGTAAATTATAATTTTTGGAAAATCTTTTTTGTATGACATTTCGTAAGCCAATGCTTTTAATTGATTATAAAAAATCAGGTTGTTTGGTACAATTATAAAAATGTTATTAGTTTTTGAAAAGTGTACGAATACTTTGTACACCCACTGTATGTACAGTAGCGGACAAAAGTTTAAGACCGCTCTAAAGAAGACGATAACTTTTTTAATATTTTGTACTATACGATTTGAACTTTTTTGGGAACCTAGAGCAATTAGTTTACTAAAGGATGTGAAAAGAAATTTGTTCAAAAATTGCAATTGATCGGAATTGTTGAAGAAATACTAAAAGTTGAATTTTTAACTTTTTTCTGTGGGCCTATATTGAAAATTTTTAAAATACGTTTTGTAGATCTGTGTCAATTAAACATGTTCTGAAAATTTCGTCAAAATCGGTCGATGTTGCAATGAGCTACAAATGTTTAAAGTTGTAAGAATTCTTAAAATCGTGAAAATCTGCAATTTCTACCATCTTTGAACGTTTGTAGCTCATTGCAACGTCGACCGATTTTGACGAAATTTTCAGAACATGTTTAATTGACACAGATCTACAAAACGTATTTTTTAAATTTTCAATATAGGCCCACAGAAAAAAGTTAACAATTCAACTTTCAGTATTTTTTCAACAATTTTGATGAATTGCAATTTTTGAAAAAATTTCTTTTCACATCCTTTAGTAAACTAATTGCTCTAGGTTATCAAAAAAGTTCAAATTGTATAGTAAAATATTTAAAAAGTTATCGTCTTCTTTTGAGCGGTTTTAAACTTTTGTCCACTACTGTATATGAACCGGGTGTTTCCGAAATCGTGGCACAATCGGTCGGGTGGAGATTCTACATGCTGCAGAAAGGAATAATATTTTTTCGTTCGACGCTTCGTTTTCGAGTGAATCGATAGGAGTCGACTGATGCGTCTGATCATCACCTACCGATTCTACTTCACGCGTCTACAGTCCCTGCTCACTTTATTAGACTCACCTAAAGAATTGGTGCTGTTTGAAATCCAATAAGGAACTCAACGCTGCTTTCAACCTATGGGGTAATGATTTTACACTACAAGGTTGCCTTATGGGTTGCCTATCCAAGTGTAAAATTGTCTTGCAAGAGCAAAAAATCTTACCATGGCCCGGCAACTCACCGGACATGAATCCGATTGAAAATGTCTGGGAGTGCCTGAAAAGAGAACTGGCCAAAGAAAATATAACGACAAAGACCAAGTTGATAGAGAGAAGAATCTATCACTGGCACCGTAACGTTGCATTAAAAGAAATTGCACAAACTTGCATAGATAGCATGCCCAGAAGAGTTGCGGCTTTAAGGATGTTCTGGAGGTATATAAAAACGCAACAAAATTTTTGAAAATTTGGCAAGATATAATTCTTACTAAATTGATGCAATTACCAAAGTTTGGGTTCGATTCACTGCACCGTTTAAGAATTATAGCAACTTAAAGTTTGCACATTTTAACACGTCTTCTTATGGAAAATTCATAAAATTCCACTTCAAACTCTATTTAAACCTTGAAAAAACGCAACTAGAAACTTCAGTTTTTTTGTATATGTAGTAAAAATTATATAATTAATTATGTTCAAAATTTATTAGGATTCACTAAACAGTTACAGAGCAAAAAAATTATAAACTGTGACAAAACGTCAAATTTATCGTGTTGTCTCTTACTAGCATGGAAATGCGACAAGTGTAGACCACTGAATATAGTTACAGAGGGTACAGTATTCGCAAAAGTTTCATGCAAAATATACTCATGAATGGCTTTCATTGCCAATATATTGATGGATTTCGAATTTCTTGTACTTTTGTCTCCCATTGTACCTCCAGAACATCCTTAAGAGCAGCTGAGAGCGGATTAGCAAAATATTAGTGTTTTAAGAATTATATTGATCTATTTGTGTTTGCATCCATTGTTTTCGTAAAATAAATATATGGATAATTCATTGGTCATCATTAAGTGATATTTGGATAAGGCTACTATACCCATTATTCATGGTAAAACTAAAAATATCATGATTATAGAGGCGAGTCTAATAAAGTGAGCAGGGACTGTATACTGAAACCCGCGAACCCGACGGACGTTTAAACTCGATTTTCTCGAAAATGAAGCGTGAATCGAAAAAATGACATTCCTCTTTGTCGGCTTATTTTGCCTGTAGAGTCACTAGTCGACCGGTTTGGCCACGATTTTCGATACACTTTCCGTGTTCCGTCCGATTTCAATTTTCTCGAAATTCGTTTCACCAATCCATCCAGCTTCTCGGAGAAGCGGAACTTGTTCGGCTTTCGTTTGAAACTGTATGTCCGCGCGGTGACGTGTCGCTGGTAACCGAGTTGCGGGACGGGTAAATGCGAATGCGACAACGATAGTCGGAAGACGAGTAGGTGCTTCGCGAAGATGAACACAAAGACAGAGGCGGAATGTAGAAGAGACTTCGGTGCAGAAGGTTTCTGGTTGGGAATAGGCTACCGTCGAAACGAGACACCGAGAGAGCCCGCACGTCGCGTCGCGCGGCGTCGACGCACGAGCAAAGGACACTAATATACGACATAGGCAGATCGCGCAATGTAATCCATGTGTTTCTTGGCAAGGGCGAGTTCAGTTGCTCAACGTTACACTCCGAGAGCGTCCTGAATATCTCGACAAGGAGACATTATTAATGCATACGTGTACCGCTCCGCGTTTATAATTGGCCCGCACGTTGTGTGTCTACAGATAGATATCGCGATACACACCTTATCGATATACATACTCTTACTCTCTTTTCTCCCCGTTTTAAGACCGGTACGGCTGACGATCCACCGATCCGCTGTTTCTGTGTAACTGTAGTTAACGTTCTCGTTTCACCCTATCCCTTCGAACGTTCCTCCGACGATCGGTCCGGATTTCCGTTCGAGAACGAAACTCGAATGCCACTTCGATCTGTCGCGACCTCGATAGACACGGCTCGAATAATTCACCTGAGAAATTATTTATCCAGTGCCTTTAAGCTCTTAATTTCTCTATTAATTTCTCTTGCAGCTCTAATGAATAACACTGTCCAACAAATTTCAACTTTTTTTATGATTTCAATATACTGTTGGGTCCTTCTTATAGAGTTTTCTGCGCTGATTCCGAATCTGTTTTTAACTTTTTTCCTATACGCACAGTTTTTGAAAAACATGGCTATGAAAAAGAAACATATTTTTCAACTTTAAACAAATATTGTGATGTTATTATAAAAGATATTGAATTGTTCTTTGCAGCAACATCCAATATCCAATATTAATACGTTATGATTGTTTAAACATGTTTAAACAATGCCAAAGTAGCGCCCGGGACGGGATACGGAGCGGCGAACGACCGTTCTGGTGGTGAGCACCACTGGCGGCAACCCGTGTCAGGCGAAGATATTTTGCTTTCTGGTTCGGTAAAAACGCCGATGTTGCAAACTTCCAAGGGGGGTTTTTCAAGATAAAAGTCCGCTCTATCGCGTGGTATAGTTCGATTTTCCGCTGGACCCTTATTTTTTGAGATAAATTTAAAAATATCCGCAAAAATTGGTGCAAAAGTGGTGTTTCTCCGTCTTCAATGATTGTTTAAACATGTTAAAACAATCATAATGTATTAATATTGGATATCTCTGCATTCGGGAAAGTCTACAGAATCTTTTGCTGTAAAGAACAATTCAATATCTTTTATAATAACATCACAATATTTGTTTAAAGTTGAAAAATATGTTTTTCTTTTCAAAGCCATGTTTTTCAAAAACTGTGCGTATAGGAAAAAAATTAGAAACAGATTCGGAATCAGCGCAAAAAACTCTATAAGAAGGACCCAACAGTATATTGAAAACAAATTTGCTGTTGGACAGTGTAATTTTTGAAAATTTACTTTCGATGATATCTCGTGTAGAGGTCACTCCATGCCAAATCGATCATTTTTTTTGCAGGCACCATCGTCGATTTTGTTCTAAATGAAATATGTTGTAGTCCATGTGAAATTAGGGGGGGTTTAAGTCATCATTTTGCCGGTTTCGAATTTTTTTAGAAATGGCAGGCCTTCAAAGTTTTCAATTTTTGCCCATTTCGATGAAAACGTGTCTCACTTACGAATTTTTATCTCGGGAACTATTTGTCCGATTGACATACATTTTTTTTGTTTTATTCGGGAAGGATTGGGCTATTACAAAATAATTTTTTTCAGAAAGTATTTGTCCGATTGACCTACATTTTTTTTGTTTTATTCGGGAAAGATTGGGTTATTACAAAATAATTTTTTACGAAAAAAAACGTAAAAAAAGAATTTGTTTAATTTTTTCGACATTATAAAGTTGATTATCGAGGTTGAAAAAATTATTTTGTAATAGCCCAATCCTTCCCGAATAAAACAAAAAAAAATGTAGCTCAATCGGATAAATAGTTCCTGAGATAAAAATTCGTAAGTGAGACACGTTTTCGTCGAAATGGGCAAAAATTGAAAACTTTGAAAGCCTGCCATTTCTAAAAAAATTCGAAACCGGCAAAATGATGACTTAAACCCCCCCTAATTTCACATGGATTACAACAAATTTCATTTAGAACGATCGATTTGGCATTGAATGACCCGTAGACAAATTAATCTTTCCGAATCTTTCTATTCAATTAGTTTAATTGCCACAAATTGAGTAGTTAAATGACAATTTGGATGTCAATTGATTTTTATTTTGCATAAAGATCCGCAGTCTAGTTATTAACTATCCGGTTTCGTAGGGAACCGTTACGAAGCGACAGAATCAAAATGGAGAATCCACGTTTTAGAACGTCTCCGGAAACGAGACCGATCCGTCGAAGCAGCGTTCGCTGATCAGCGTGTTATCGTCCCTGCCGGTTCCATTGTTCCGTGACACACGTCGTCCTCTTCTCCAGTACACGTTGTTCCGCGACGGAGAACAGAATCGACTATCGTTGGGAGCTCGGGAGTAGGAACATAGTTGGTACAAAAATGGCACTCCGCAGTCGATGCGTGCGTCCGTTTGACCAATAAGCGAAGTAAGTGTGCCTTTGAAAAGTACCCCAACATCCAAGCTCCCAACGATACTTTCGGCGAAGACCGAATCGAGGATTGGAGTAGAACGTTCGCGTTTCGCGCGATTAATCGCTTTGCCCAAATAGCACAGAGACATTCTATGTACGTCCGTGTCGGACGTTCTGTACCTTCTGGGGACATCCTCAGAACGTTCTCTGGACGTTTGCAGAACTTGTGAAAAGAAAACCGAAAGACGTTTAGATATGAGACTTGATGACAAAGACGTTTAGTAATGCAGGATTTGCTTTGAATCGTAGTACAGTAATTCTTCAATCGATGTCCAACAGCCGTGGACGTCAGTGGTGTAGTAGACGCTATTTTTTTATGGCTGCGTCTACCGCGCTGACCGCGCCGAGATTTCAATCGACGAGTTGAACATAGAGAAGGACAGAATGGAATAGGATCGCGTGGCCGAAACGTGTCGCCGTTGCCGGTACAGTTTAAAGGCCCGTACGTCATCACAATGTAACACCAATATTTAATCTTCTTTATTTCTCATTATTTTGTAATGGAGCTTTCGCCAACATATTCATGGCATTTTTCTAATGCAAAATGATACCAAGCACGATATAATTTCGACTGTATTTAGTGGTTCAATCGACGATGAAAGAGAAAGAAAGAGACGCGGACAGTCGGCGTCGCCGGCACAGTTCAAAGGCCTGCGTATCGTTGTTCTTCATAGCCTTCGAAACTTTCACTATCGATTGAACTAGTAAATACAGTTGAAATTACATCGTGTTTGGTGTCATTTTAATCAGAGAAATGCCAGAAATAAGTTAGTGAAAGTCCCATAAAAAAATAATGAAAATTAAGAAGTTTGAAAATTCGATTCACTCGAGTCAATGTTGTGGTGTTCACACCGATATACCCCATGTGAACACCACCATATGGCCGGCAGTGGAGTGAGTGAGTCCCGGCCGGGACTTCGATCGAAGAATTACTGTACTAGTAATTTTGATTAGAGCTTCAGTTCAGACGGCAAAAAGTTAAGGGGTAAGAGGGGGCAGACTCGTTTCGAAAGGAGAGCTTGTCCGCGAGTCCATGATAGAAAATTCGTCTCCTGAACCCTTTGCACTCCTTTGTCCAACAGTGACTCGACATGAGAGAGAGAAAAATTCTTCCTGTATTTATTTAGTTTCTTATTTTTGAATTAAAAAGAAATAGGAGTTCCATAAACATAAATTACAACAAAGTTTGAGAGCTATATTTAATATAATTAATAAAAAACATTGTTTAAAATAAGTAGGAGTCAAGGAACTGTACTTTGAAGTAAATTTAAAATAAAACACTTAAAATAGTAGGGAGTTACTGCCAATAAAATTGAAAAGTAATTTGGAGTGCAAAGGGGGTAGACTCGTTTGTAGGATTGCAATGGTGCGGGATGCGCCTTCTCATTTCTCGATAACGTAAAGATGGGCTTTCTAAGTAGTCAAAACCGCTAGATAAAAGGTCGATCTAGACCGCGATCGCCCTCAAAAGTCCTATTTCTACGTTTACGAGGCGTAATTTGCATTATACGGCAGTGTAATTTACATTATTATTTTATTTTCATAAAGCTGCGACAGTTACATGCTGCCAAATAATGAAAATTACGCCTCGTAAACGTAAAAATAGGACGTTTGAGGACGATCGCGGCCTAGATCGATCTTTTATCTAGCGCTCTTGACTACTGACAAACCCCATCTTTGCATTAAAAATGGACGATTCCTAGAAGGTGCAAAATTGAAGTCTCAAGCAGAGTTGGGCAGGAATTAATTACATGAGTAACTAATTACATCTTAAATTACAATTACATGGAATTGCAGCGAACAATTACAATTACTTGGGAATTGAATTACTTGGGAATTACAATTACATGTAATTGTAATTGCAATGACTTTGGCTCAACCAATAATTGTAATTGCGGACCACAATTACAATTACATGTAATTGTAATTGTATTTCTGCAATTCCAAATTACAGTAATTGGTAAGTAATTGTAATTGTAATTGAAATTACATTTTGCCCAACTCTGGTCTCAAGGACATCCACGAGTCTTGCGAAGTGGACGTTTCTGGAACGTACGAAACGGAAGGATGTCCGGTGCTATCTGGGGAGGGAAAGGCTACGAAGCGCGAACGGAAAGAGGGATGGAAACTAGGGGTTTTGTTCTCCGTCGAGGCCTGATCTCCAAATTGTTGACCTTGTGTAACCCGAATCTATAGACTCCTCGGCATTACGTGGTCCGTGACTATCCGGAAGCCGGGCTGAGGACTGCCCAAGAGCAGTACAGCTACGCCTACACCAACACCAACACCAGCTCGTCGAACGTCTCCTCTTCGACGGATCCGTACAGACGTCCGCAGAGGACTAGCTACAGCCAAGAGAGCGTCGTCAAGAGGGAGAGCGGACCGTACGGATCGTACTCGACCGAGAGGTCGTCTAGGACATCGTCCGGCGGCGGTCCTGGAGGCTATCACTCCTCATACGAGACCCATACTTCCGGCCGTCTGCCTGGCGGCACCAGTTACCGCCATTTCTCCTACCGCGTCTAAACGTGTCCCTGTTCTTGTCCCCACGATGCTTTCGTTTCGCCGATCGGAGATGCAACCAAGCTCGTCTTCTCCAACACCGCATCCATCCAGTCAACACTCGTATCAACATTTCACGGTGGCGACCAGGGTCGTTTAGCTCCGAAGCGAAATTTCACTCTTGAATTTATTTTGTCCCTTGTTAATGCTTCAAACATTTCGATACGTGTGTTCCAGGACCTTCTGGAAGATTTTTCGAAAGCCTAGAATAGCAAAAACGTTAACGTAAACGACCCAGAGGGATCCTTTTTCGAACAATTAGAGTGGTTGTCCAGTTCTCGCCGCAGGCTTCACGAACGAATGTTGCAGATCGCCAACCGGTACAATGCCAGTCCTCTACCTCGACGTGTTAACACATTATCTACCAGCACATCTCAAAATTTGTTTAGAACTACTGCCCATGGCTAAGGATCTTTTAATAGATCCTTCAACAGCAATTTAAATCGGGAACCAATATAATTTCGTTTGGTATTATTATGTAAAACATTATATTTAACTTCTGGTACAGTATAATTATTGGGAATCCTATTAATAGGCTTCCGGCAGATAAAGTGTTAATTACGTGTACAATCGAGTAGCCAAGTGGAAAACGGGCATCGCACCAACCGGCGATCGGTCAATGTTCATTCGTCGGACACTAATTTGTTCGAAAACCGTGAAATATTCTTACGGATGGCACGCGACCGTTCGAGGGTTGAAATATCGCGCGAATCGTTTTCGAAATCCTTGGAGGTCATCCACGTCGGCGAAACGTACACGCCCCCTTTCTTGTCTGTCGACGCTCGATTAATTGGCTTTTATAATTAGACCGCGGATCTGTGCGCATTCATCGCATTAAGAATTTTAATGGACCGTGTCCTATTACTCCTTACGATTGTCTCTGTGTCTGCGATTAGGACCTCCTTGTCGTTTACAATTCCCTAGACTGTGGATGTTTATGCAGAACAAAATATTAAATACACACGTATTCCCTCTTTCGATAATTTCTATCAAATTTGTTTTTATCATGCATAAAATCCGCAGTCCAATTACAAGGCAGTTCACATTCTAAAAGTTGAATATGACGTTCACATTCTCCTTCGCTAAAATCGGAATCGCGAACCGTCGGCAGACAGGATCGAGGTTTTTGTCGTTTGTCATGCATATTGTCTCTGTACTGTATCTCTGACACGCATTGTACCGAAACTGTACTCCCTAGATGTATTTACACATTTTCTGAAGCTAATCTCGCTAATACAATTAGGTGCTGTCCAAGATCGCTCAGTACATTTAACGCTTAAACGGCACGATAGCGATCATCGCGCCTCTCCCGTCAAACACGACACCAATTAATTTTTACAGTTTTAACCGACTCCCTCCTGTTCGATGCATCCACCGTAGAGAACACGTTTTATAATATTTTGTCTCGTTGTCCGATTATGGATTGTATGCGTGGGATTGTTTTCTGCTTTACGGGTCGAACGTTCTGTATTCGAATACATATTTGCTCGGCGTGCAGTGTGCTGTCGTTGCACTACGGATCTTTCTGTAAAACACTTTCCGAAAAACAATGAACATACAGTTTTCCCGATTTTCGAAGCACAGGTTTCTTGTTGCACAAAGATTCGTAGGCGAGCACAGTGTGAATTGTCACAGCGTGAATTAGGGGAGCGAACGCGTGCTGGTCAGCCGTGGTCGTGCGATTCTGGCCGAAGTCGTGAAAAGGGAAAGCGCAACGAGGCCGAGGATGCACCGTGAGAACGCGACCGCTCGCTTTGTAGATCTAGGAGAGATCTCCGACCGAATGATCTAGAATCTCGATGTGGAATCTAGATCTAGGAGAGCACCGAATCACTAACCGTGACTAACCCACTGTTCGTCATCTCGTTAGACACACAACGCGACAATTGGCCAAATTGTTTGCTCGCGGGAGAAACGAAAAACTCGAGTCGTTTCGCTCTATAATACCGTTCTACGAATGTAACACACACACACGTACACGTCGTACGATTCGCACAGACACACAAACACATACATGTATATTGTATCAAGTGTATTCGGCACACCGATCGACAGAAAGGGACATAGTATATACATATACGTAATATTGCAGAAAAGAGAATAAAGAGAGGAAAATGTAAGAACTGCCGAAACGATCGGTCTCTGTATCATTGCAAAACTCGCTAACCAGGTGTTGTTCTTCTTCTTTCTATTTATTCTGCTTCCCACGTGACTCCTCGTCCCCTGCCGCCGCCGGATTTCGCCCAATATCGTCGAATATCGATTAAACGCACAAAAATATCGTCTCTCTGTAAACACGATCGACAAAACCGGACCGCAGGATCGACCGATCGCCCTACCACTCTCCACTATCATCCAGGTAAGTACCGAAACGCACAATACTCTTTCGCATAGTGAAACCGAGACCGGCCGCAATTTGCTCGCCGCGACGCCGCCTTTAACCGCAAAACGCTTAACCGCTAAACCGCTCGACGCAACAAGCGCGTGATCGTCGATTTCGACCGGCCGCTTTTTCGGGTGGAAACAGTGTTCCGATATTGCCTAAGATTTTTCGTACGATGGATGGCCGCTAGAGGCGCTACGCGTAAAAAACAGTAACGTATCTATGATGACGAAGTAGTGGAGCCCTGCGCCTTGAGACAGTTCTATTGGCGCGAAAGTACCGAAACAATCTGTTCCGGACAGAAAAACTTCGGGACGTGTCCTACAAGTTACAAAATATACACAAATATACATGTTATACATTCATTTTTCAGAATCAAATCATACAAATCTTTTCAAATCCTGCGGGATGCCATTACTGAGTCTGGCAGCGCCTCTAGCGGCCATCCATCGTACGAAAAATCTTAGGCAATATCGGAACACTGGGTGGAAACACAATTTAATGTCACGACACGTCGAATCGCACGCCGTTATCTCGTTAAAGCATCCTTTGTTATTTGATAAAAATTTCTCTCTTAGTTTAATTACCGCGTTGTCGCATCGCTTGAGGTTTCACACTCCGTTATCAACAAAGGATGATGCGTTAACCCGACAGCAAGTGATTCCACGTGAAGCGATATATTCACTCCTTGCCGCACAATATCGTGTCATACTCGCGATGAAGATTCTGAACGGAGACTAATAAATATGTATGTTATTAATTTCCTTTAAACCGAGATGAAATTCTATTTTGGTTTCGTTAATGTATGTTTATCGGAGAATATGTAGGTATACAACAGAGTAGGGCAATAATCAACTAATATTTAAAAATGGCTAATATTCTTTTTGAATGTTAGTCATAGCAAAATAGTCATTAGTCAAAACTTTTTGATTGTGATAACTAAATGGCAAATAATTAGTCACAGCTCTAAGTAATCGTTAGCTATTGCTTATTAGTAGACTGCACATGTTTATGCAAATGCATATTTTTATAGAAAATGGGTAGACAAATGAGACGAGGACAGAAATTTATGTCATGATTAGATGAATCCAAAAATACATTTTCTATTTTGCATATTTAGCATACAGCATATGTTTTTTGCATATTGTGCATATTTTGCATATTCTCATGTAATAATAATCAAAAATAAATTGCTCTAAGAAACAGTTAATAATATTATTATATTGTTAATAGTAATTATTTTATCTCAATATGGTACATGTAACATGTGTAGCACATGGATTCTACAGAATAGCGGAGGAAATACGAATACACTTTCCTTTGGTCAATAAATTAATAGCTTCTGTGAAACATATATTCTTGAAAGTTCCACGCAGAATAGAATTCCTTTACCACCAGAAGAGGTCGTAACACGATGGGGAACGTGGATAGAAACGGCGATATTTTATTCAAAATATGTGCATGCTATTAGGCAAGTAAGTAAATATATTTGGTAATATTTCGGTTCATTAAGACTAAATGAATTAGTAATTTTGTGCCAAATAGTCAAGTTCTCCTTTATTTCCACATTGTTAAATCCTTCAAAGAACAAAGTGTACTTAGCATGTATTAAGACAGCCCAAGAGAAATTATACAAAATGAAGATCTTATTGACGATTTACCATTTACTGAAGCTAATTTTTCTGCTTTAAAAGCATTAAAAGATTCAATTAAATTAATTACAGATTTTGCTCCATCACATCTTGTGACATTGAAAGTACATTATCATAAATTAATTTTATCTGATAACAGGCACCAATTGACTGTTGAAAATATAGAAAAAATTATCATCGCATATTGTAATGCCAATTACAAGCAGTAATAAATATTATACAACTACTCTACATATGTATATCATATTATACTATAATCGACTGTTTCATTCGTTGCTAATACAATTATTCAGGGCGACCATATCACATATTTTTTGCATATATTTTATATAAATTATGCATTAAATTTGCATATATTTTACATATTTTGACATATAAAATTTACATAAACTTCCGCAGTCTACTTATTAGTGAATTAGTAGTTGATGATCAGTCATCATCTTTAGTCATCAGTCAGTATTGTGCGATTAACATACATTAAGATTAATAATTAGTTATCACTAACTAATCAAAAAGTTTTGACTAACGACTATTTTGCTATGACTAACATTCAAAAAGACTATTAGTCCTTTTAAATATTAGTTGATTATTGCCCTACTCTGGCATACAATAGATATAAATTTCCTCCTTTTTTAGGAAATTGCGACCTACAAAGAAAGTTCTAATCACTGAAAAAGTAGATTGTAGGGCAAGGGGTGAATGTGTTTTTGCCTTTACGCAAACAGCAAAGTTTGTACGTTTAGTACAATGCGTTGTGACGTATGCAACAGGTACTTCAGCCTTGAGCTCTCTGAAGACTGAAGGTCCCTAAAACGTGTCCTCATGGAATAGATATTTGAACTGTGAATTACTTCTTCCGTATATCATAAAAAGCTTGAAAGTGAGGATGACGTCGAAGCAACGCATTGTACACACAGCTGTGTTGTTCGCTGCACCGATCGCTTCGATCAATTAGAAACCACACGACCCTTTTCCGACTAATTCGCGATCGCCGCTCATGCTCATCGACCTGCGCTTTATCCGCCATTCCTCTCCCCGTTCCGACCGTAACATCGTTCCAACGCTTTCGCTGGTCGCCTATCGGAATGCCTCCGCTTCAGCCCTCGTTGCCACCTGGCGAGTTATGGAGCACACGCTAAGATCTCGTTACAAAGAGCACAAGGCACGCTTTGGAGGATCGCACGCTTGTTTTCGCGCTAATTGCCAACCGCCTTGACGCCTGCTGCCTGACGCCGCTGCTGGGAACGTAACGCGACCGATGACGGTCGATGATCGACGTGTTAGTAAAGCAGAGTATCGTGCCTCTAGTTGAGAAGCATTCCTCGCATGCCATACGTGGCTCACAAAAGGCTCGTGACCGTAATCCACATGCCCTACCATACCGTGTACCACGGCGGATATGATAGTTGCCGCAGCCTGATACCGATAAGAGTTCATGCACGCGTGCGACCCAGCGTCCTCGCGCACGAGCTCAACAGGATACGGAACCTCTGGAGGCCCTCGAGCGAGTGCTACACGGAAAAGTATCTTCAGTCCAGGGATCGCATCGTAAGTTTCCTCCCCACAGTATCGAAAACAGCCTTCTAACCTCGTGGCCATTACACTCGAGAGCCGTCGAGTCGTCTCATCCATGTCACCGGAAACCATCGCCTCCATTCATCCGCCATCATCATCGCCATCGTCGTGCTCTGTTGGTCGTTGCGTCTGACTGGTCGCCTGGCCCGTCGCCTCTCGTTCATCGGCGGCAACCGCGTCGTCTGTTTCAAACATAATCGCAATCAGTATAATACTTATGCAAGATTAATACACTTCGAGCGCTGGACGAGCTGTTGTCCGGCGCTCGATCTCATCTCCTATATTTCTCTCTGTCTCTATCATATGCAATCAACTACTCGGGGAGAGCGAGTTGTAACATGATTAAAATTTTCCGAACAAATCTGGCAACTTGGTATAGTGATTTAAAAATATTCTCATTGAAAAGTTGCCAGATTTGTCGTTCGGGAAATGCGAGTCACGTCACGACGGACCCCGGTCTCCCCTGCTGCTATCAAATCATTCTCACGAATAAATAATTCTCATGACTCGAGTCACAGTCGATGGAACTAATCGAATAATAAATACTAATCGGTCTCTGCGAGCGCGACAGAGCGCAAACACGATTCGCTGGACGCATACATATTTCACGTGTGTGTGTGTGTTTCTTCGCAGTACTTTGACGACGAGGCGAGGGAAATACGCGCGAAAGTGGATTCCCTTCTGCGACGGGTACACGTGTTCGTCCCACGAGCCGTAGCAAGGTATTTCTCCCTTTACAATCGATCACTATACTTGTCAAACGCTCGACCCCGGCTTGATACGCCAAACACCGATATTGGCCTTTGCCGCGATTCGAAACTGAGATATAGCAATTCCGGTTGTTCAACACGTTCGCCACCATCGTCACACGACGTCCGCAATCTTGCAGTCCACTTAATCCCTTAACCTACTGTATCGAGTGAGACTCGTGCTATGAAATTCGGGGCAAAACCAAGAAACACGAGCCTGACTCCTGGTACTTCGATCGGAACAAACGTAAACAACGCGAGGCGGGCTCGTGGCTCAACTGTGCTTATTGTTGATTGCCTCCGCCATCGTGAGTTAGATTAACCCTTTGCACTCGGAGATTAGAATAATTCCATTCTATTTTTTTCTTTGTATGCATATGAAATTGATGATTGAACAGATTGATTCTGAACAGATTCTGATAAAAATATATATTAGCAATTTCCTTTAATACTAAACCTAGTGAGCCTCAAAAGTAACTGGAACATGCTGCCCCATAAAAATGACAAGATTAATTTGATTTAGACTTTATGTACTTAACGAAGATGATTGTGATGAAGATTCTGAACAGATTCTGATAAAAATGTATGTTAGCAATTTCCTTTAATACTTAACCTACTGAGCCTCAAAAGTAACTGGAACATGCTCCTTTATAAAAATGACAAGATTAATTTTATTTAGACTTTGTGTATTTAACCCCTTATCTTACAATATCGTGTCTGACTCGTGATGAAGACTCTGAACAGATTCTGATAAAAATCTATGTTCACAATTTCCTTTAACACCCCAAACCTACTGAGCCTCAAAAGTAACTGAAACATGCTGCCCCATAAAAATGACAAGATTAATTTGATTTAGACTTTATGTGTGTAACGAAGATGATTGTGATGAAGATTCTGAACAGATTCTGATAAAAATGTATGTCAGTAATTTCCTTTAACACTAAACCTGCCGAGCCTCAAAAGTAATTGGAATATACTCCCTTATAAAAATGACAAGATTAATTTTATTTAGACTTTGTGTATTTAACCACTCACCTTACAATATCGTGTCTGACTCGTGATGAAGACTCTGAACAGATTCTGATAAAAATGTATGTTCACAATTTCCTTTAACACCCCAAACCTACTGAGCCTCAAAAGTAACTGAAACATGCTGCCCCATAAAAATGACAAGATTAATTTGATTTAGACTTTATGTGTGTAACGAAGATGATTGTGATGAAGATTCTGAACAGATTCTGATAAAAATGTATGTCAGTAATTTCCTTTAACACTAAACCTGCCGAGCCTCAAAAGTAATTGGAATATACTCCCTTATAAAAATGACAAGATTAATTTTATTTAGACTTTGTGTATTTAACCACTCACCTTACAATATCGTGTCTGACTCGTGATGAAGACTCTGAACAGATTCTGATAAAAATGTATGTTCACAATTTCCTTTAACACCCCAAACCTACTGAGCCTCAAAAGTAACTGGAACATGCTGCCCCATAAAAATGACAAGATTAATTTGATTTAGTCTTTATGTACTTAACGAAGATGATTGTCATGAAGATTCTGAACAGATTCTGATAAAAATGTATGTCAGTAATTTCCTTTAACAGTAAACCTGCCCAGCCTCAAAAGTAACTGGAACATGCTCCCTTATAAAAATGACAAGATTAATTTGATTTAGACTTTGTGTATTTAACCTCTTGCCTTACAATATCGTGTCTGACTCGTGATGAAGACTCTGAACAGATTTTGATAAAAATGTATGTTCACAATTTCCTTTAACACCCCAAACCTACTGAGCCTCAAAAGTAACTGGAACATGCTGCACCATAAATTGACAAGATTAACTTGATTTAGGCTTTATGTATTTAACGAAGATGATTGTCATGAAGATTCTGAACAGATTCTGATAAAAATGTATGTCAGTAATTTCCTTTAACACTAAACCTACTGAGCCTCAAAAGTAACTAGAACATGCTCCCTTATAAAAATGAAAAGATTAATTTGATGTAGACTTTATGTATTTAACCCTTTACCTTACAATATCGTGTCTGACTCGTGATGAAGACTCTGAACAGATTCTGATAAAAATATATGTTAGCAATTTCCTTTAATACTAAACCTAGTGAGCCTCAAAAGTAACTGGAACATGCTGCCCCATAAAAATGACAAGATTAATTTGATTTAGACTTTATGTACTTAACGAAGATGATTGTGATGAAGATTCTGAACAGATTCTGATAAAAATGTATGTTAGTAACTTCCTTTAACACTAAACCTGCCGAGCCTCAAAAGTAACTGGAACATGCTCCCTTATAAAAATGACAAGATTAATTTGATTTAGACTTTGTGTATTTAACCCCTTGCCTTACAATATCGTGTCTGACTCGTGATGAAGACTCTGAACAGATTCTGATAAAAATGTATGTTCACAATTTCCTTTAACACCCCAAACCTACTGAGCCTCAAAAGTAACTGGAACATGCTGCCCCATAAAAATGACAAGATTAATTTGATTTAGACTTTATGTATTTAACGAAGATGATTGGGATGAAGATTCTGAACAGATTCTGATAAAAATGTATGTTAGCAATTTCCTTTAATACTAAACCTACTGAGCCTCAAAAGTAATTGGAACATGCTCCCTTATAAAAATGACAAGATTAATTTGATGTAGACTTTATGTATTTAACCCTTTACCTTACAATATCTTGTCTGACTCGTGATGAAGACTCTGAACAGATTCTGATAAAAATGTATGTTCACAATTTCCTTTAACACCCCAAACCTACTGAGCCTCAAAAGTAACTGGAACATGCTGCCCCACAAATTGACAAGATTAATTTGTTTTAGACTTTATGTATTTAACGAAGATGATTGTGATGAAGATTCTGAACAGATTCTGATAGAAATGTATGTTAGTAATTTCCTTTAACACTAAACCTGCCGAGCCTCAAAAGTAACTGGAATATGCTCCGTTATAAAAACGACAAGATTAATTGTATTTAGACTTTGTGTATTTAACCACTCACCTTACAATATCGTGTCTGACTCGTGATGAAGACTCTGAACAGATTCTGATAAAAATCTATGTTCACAATTTCCTTTAACACCCCAAACCTACTGAGCCTCAAAAGTAACTGGAACATGCTGCCCCATAAATTGACAAGATTAATTTGTTTTAGACTTTATGTATTTAACGAAGATGGTTGTGATGAAGATTCTGAACAGATTCTGATAAAAATGTATGTTAGCAATTTCCTTTAATACTAAACCTACTGAGCCTCGAAAGTAACTGGAACATGCTCCCTTATAAAAATGACAAGATTAATTTGATGTAGACTTTATGTATTTAACCCTTTGCCTTACAATATCTTGTCTGACTCGTCATGAAGATTCTGAACAGATTCTGATAAAAATGTATGTTCACAATTTCCTTTAACACCCCAAACCTACTGAGCCTCAAAAGTAATTGGAACATGCTGCCTCATAAAAATGACAAGATTAATTTGATTTAGACTTTATGTGTTTAACGAAGATGATTGTGATGGAGATTGTGAACAGATTCTGATAAAAATGTATGTTAGCAATTTCCTTTAACACCCCAAACCTACTGAGCCTCAAAAGTAACTGGAACATGCTCCCTTATAAAAATGACAAGATTAATTTGATTTAGACTTTGTGTATTTAACCCCTTGCCTTACAATATCTTGTCTGACTCGTGATGAAGATTCTGAACAGATTCTGATAAAAATGTATGTTCACAATTTCCTTTAACACCCCAAACCTACTGAGCCTCAAAAGTAACTGGAACATGCTGCCCCATAAAAATGACAAGATTAATTTGTTTTAGACTTTATGTATTTAACGAAGATGATTGTGATGAAGATTCTGAACAGATTCTGATAAAAATGTATGTTAGCAATTTCCTTTAACACTAAACCTGCCGAGCCTCAAAAGTAACTGGAACATGCTCCCTTATAAAAATGACAAGATTAATTTGATGTAGACTTTATGTATTTAACCCTTTACCTTACAATATCTTGTCTGACTCGTGATGAAGACTCTGAACAGATTTTGATAAAAATGTACGTTAATAATTGAAGGGGTGGATGGATAAAGGTGTCAATTTTGTTTCCTGCAAAAGAGTTTTTAACACAATATGTTGTCCTTTTTTGATGAATGAAGATAATTATTATCTTGTTTTGCATTAGAGATTAACCATGTAATTGATTTGTGTTATTATCTTCATTCATCAGAAAAGGTCAACATACCTCGCTAAAAACTCTTTTACAGAAAACAAACAATTTGTTATTTGACACCTTTGTCCATCCACCCTTCAATTTCCTTTAACACTAAACTTACCGAGCCTCAAAAGTAACTGGAACATGCTCCCTTATAAAAATGACAAGATTAATTTGATTTAGACTTTGTGTATTTAACCTCTTGCCTTACAATATCGTGTCTGACTCGTGATGAAGACTCTGAACAGATTCTGATAAACATTTATATTAATAATTTCCTTTAACACTAAACCTACCAAGCCTCGAAAGTAACTGGAACATGCTGCCCTATAAAAATGACAAGATTAATTTAATTTAGACTTTGTGCGGCTCTTATTGTTATACATGCTCTATTAAGACATCTATACAATAATTTCTTATCAAATAATTGTTATTATTTCAATAAGTGTAAAATAAAAAATCTGGAACCGGTCAAAATTCTATTTTGGTTTTGTTAATATACAGCTATCGGAGAACATAATTTATATCAATATTTTCCTTGCTTAGTGAATCACGATGTACAAAAAAAGTTCTAATCACTAAAATCGTAAACTAAATCGTAGGGCAAGGGGTTAATAAAGTAAACAATATATTAAATAATGGTACAGCAATTTTTAGTGATGACTCTAAGGGTTAAAGATAGTCAAATTTTATACATCATGTTCCAGACCCCCTGGTAAATTGTTTCGATCTTTACAAACATGGTGATTTATTAAAACATTTTGAAGATGAGGGCGTGCGATGAAGCAAACGCTGGTAGCGAACGTGTTGAACGCTTGCGAAGAACGAGAATAATTTATCGGCTCTAGAATCGTTGTAAAATTGGTGTAGCAATAAATAGCGGACTTTCCGCCAAGAAGCCAATACCAGAACAGATATATAACGGAGATCGAAGGTAGCATAGTCGAGTGGAACCGTCTCAGCCTAGAACTCTCGCGCGTTATTTTGGTTCTTCGTAACTGTGTCGGTCGAAAGAAAATATTCCGAGTTATTTCGACGACCGTTTGAAGCCGGGTCGTCGTCGGCCCATACGGTCCCTGTCGAGTAACGTAACACGCGGACCTTTGAATTTCTAGCGACTTCTTGGAAGAGATCGTGCCCGAGCGTATGCGCAGCGGAGATTACGTGCGCCGTCTTCTGTCGGGCAAGAACATCGCGAAGAAAGACCCGGAACCGATCTCCTGGTACGAGGTACCGGAAAGAGGTGACTTTGGAACGCTGGCTTGCGTCAAGTATGTCGCTGGTAATCCACAGTCCGTCAGGAGGCCGTACTTCAAGGTCGCCGATCTGCGTCCCTCCGATATCAAGAACGACGTTAACTTTCTGAGCTACTACAAAAAGAATCGGCAGGCGGCTGCCAACGCCTGTGAGTAGTCACGCTACCAACGACCAACAACAACGCAACGACGACGATCGGCTACGTGGACGGACACACACACGGACCAATCAAACACACGGACACAGTCTCTCACTACCGTGCTGTCTAACAAATTAAGCTTCGAACGCGAACTATTATTTTCGGCTTATTTTACTTTCACTTTGACTTTTGAACCGAAACACGCCAAGCATGATCTCCTATCTCGTCGGTCTCTGTTGTTTATCATTGTTGTTGCACTCCAGCTTGGACAGCACGGATCTACCCGACACATGTACACGCGCTAGGTTGGTCCTCGGCGATCGAGGCAGCGGAGGGGGTATTCCTTTTTCTTAGATCAAGACTTTATTGCAATAGCTTCTCTGAAATTCAAAAGGGTATAGCCGGATAAACATGGGCCAGCGGCCCCCGCTCCGATTTTCCTGATTCCTGTCTTAAAACATCGTTTTATGTCTAAAAAAACATTGTGTAAAATTTCCAATGTCTACCCCCACCGATAGGGGTGATATCGAGGTAAATTCCCCCGCACTTAAATGCAATTTACTCTAAAACGAGAAAAGATATCGACATGGGATAAACGGCAAACAAAAGATATAGATACACTCTATATCTCAGATTTTTTTCAGAATTTTTTGCTAATTATTTATAGTTGAAAATAATTATTTAGTTTTTTGAGAATTTTTTTAACTATCTTCCCCTGGGTTGACACCTACCAAAAAATTCTAAAATATTGCCATGATTCTAACCTATTTTGTAAGAAAATAGGCTGGATTACAATAATAAAAGAAAAAATTATTGTTGTTACGCAATCATCCCTTCGCGGTCTTGGTACACGCGCAAGATATTATTTCACAGTGTTCAGAATTTGAGCGCAGAAATACAAAGCAGTATATTGCATTATAGCAAGTTTTTTTTATAGAATATTGAAGTGAAAACAGTAAAATTCGTTTAGTTTATAAATACATAGAAAAAAAAGAAAAAACCAGAAAAGTTGGGTTGAGGAGGATTCGAACTGGAGCCCTCCCAGAGCATCGAGCAGAACCTCTAACACCGTGACCAAACGACAGGCATACTTCATTTTTTTTGACACTGTTCCACCAAACGGACACTTCTGAGATTTTTTTACGAAATAGGTTAGAATCATAGTAATATTTTAGAATTTTCTGGTAGGTGTCAACCCAGGGGAAGATAGGTAAAAAAATTCCCAAAAAATTAAATAATTATTTTCAACTATAAATAATTAGCAAAAAATTCTGAAAAAAATCTGAAATATGGAGTGTATCTATATCTTTTGTTTACCGTTTATCCCATGTCGATATCTTTTCTCGTATTACAGCAAATTGCATTTAAGTGCGGGAGAATTTACCTCAATATCACCCCTATCGGAGGGGGTAGACATTTGAAATTTTACACAATGTTTTTTTAGACATAAAACGATGTTTTAAGACAGGAATCCGGCTATACCCTTTGCATTATTTTAGGATAACAAAGTTGAAAACGGAGGACCGCCCTAACGCTTCCACGCAGAGATCTTTCTCCTTTGTCGACCGAGACCAGAGCGGACGACGCTACGAACGAACGATTCACGCTTCTCGAACACTGTACCGACCGAATCCGCACAAGGAACACGTAGTTAGAGGCACAGGGTAGAAACGAACGCTCGCGAGGAGGGTGTAATTACGAATAATATTGCATACGTCCACTCTGCGACTTCTGTTCTTTCTCATTTCAGTAGCGAAACACGATGAAACGCAGCGAATTATTCGGCGTTGACCTTCCCCGCGCGTCACCTGCGAAACACATATATATCTCGAAGCGAACGTTCTTTTTTTTCTTGGAGAAATAAAAGCGGCCATATGACGCCGTTGTGTGCACCTTTCTTTTTCGTTATTTTTGTCTCTTTCTCTCTTTCTCTCCCCCGCTCGTTATCTATTGTATCTTTTTCCTAGCCGCCGCCATCTTTTTTTGGGATGAATGCCACTGACTCGCAACTGTCTGACAATTTTTTGGTTGTGCTGTGCGCTGGCTCCTGTTATTTTCTTGTTTTTTATTCCTGGTCCGTTACAACAAGTGTCTCTCTCTCTTTTTGCTCTCTTTTCCTTTGGTATTTTTTGTTGGTAGTCGCCATTCGTAGCCACCCCTTCACCCTGTTACACGTTGTGACTACTTTGAAGAAGACGTAGAGCACCGGTTTTTATCTTTTCGCTCCGTGTTCTCTTGCGCATGATCGTTTTCTTTTTTCTTTTCTAATTGCGTTTACCGGGAGCGATCGACGATACACAGCGTGTGAACGAAAACAATCGAATACGGAAACGGAAACGTGAGCAAGATTTTACACAATGGCGGACTCCAGTGTCGGGCAGAACCAGACGACCGGGACACGTACACGCAGCTAAAAATCGCAGAACCACCAGTTCGGCTCTTTTTGAACGTTTCAGGCAAGGGATGGAGGGATCGTGTTCCAGAGCTGTACGAGGATCCGACGAAACCGAAACAGGAGGATCAAGGGGATGTGGAACCCGCCGAGGAGTGATCGCCCCGCGCCGTTACCTTAATTACCGTTTCTGATACAGGTTTTGCACTCGAAATTCATCCTTTAGATCAGGTGTGACGAACTGGCGACTCGCGAGCAGGGTTACCATATTCCAGTCTCGCCCAGTTGTGTTGCGGAGCCCGCCTTTGCTTCTCCCACTCTTCCCACTAACGCTGACGTGTACCGTACGCGTCATCGTTAGTGGGAAGAGTGGGGAAAGCAAAGGCGGGCTTCGCTGCGTAGCTGGGTGAGACTAGAACATGGTAAACCTGCTCGCGAGCCAGTTCTGGCTTCCATCCCCACTCTTCTCTTCGGCTTACCCCCTCTACTTGGCTGCTGAACGGAGGTGGAAGAGTGGGGTGTCGTGTCCGTCACGCTGGCACACGGGTTAGGTCGGAAGTGGGAGAACCGTCGCATTGGTAGTGGGGGTTCAATCGCTCCCGGCGGAGAAGTTCGTCACCCCTGCTTTAGATCATATTCACCTTTCTGCACTCCAAGTTAACTCTATCGGAGTCTTGGCCACCCTTTTGCAAATCAACTTCACCCTCTCCACAGACCATATTCACCATGTTTTTGTAAATAAAATTCACCCGCGGGTCAAGTTTTTCTACGTTGTTTTCCCAAGCTAAGAAAAGTATCCGATGAAAAATTTTATTGCATATATTGAATAATTAGACTGCGGATTTTTAGACAAACTAAATATTGCCTGTATTGATTGCCAGACTTGATCAGAATTTGGTCTGCTTTGGTTTGCTACAAGCTGAATAGGATCTGCACAGAAACCGGCAAGCTTGGAATGCAAAACCTGTATACACCACGAATATCTCCGACAACCGTTCTCCACCGTGTGTGTGTTTCTGCCGCGCAGCTACCGAGGTGTACCAGAGTCCGCGAATGTCTCCGGCGCGGACGAAATCGAAGATGTACAAATTTTGCACGATCGTTCGGCGCCTGTGTTCCTCCGAACAACCGTCGAGTCACTAACCGTCCGTATCAGTTCTCGCCCGGCCGCCAATCAAATGCGAAAAACGAAAGTTCATTGTCCGTAAATCTGTTCGAGCATGCCAGAAAGATATCCGATAATAAAATAGACGTACCCTTGATTCTATATGTCGACTATTCCGTCAGTTATTTCCCTTGCACGAAAATCGGGGGATTAACTGGGCCGGCTAGCAAACGAGTGCGTTGTTGCGAGGTAAGCTTCTATTCGTGCTCTATTTTACATCGCGCGCTCGAAAGTTCCCGGACCGATGGATAATGGTGGACATAGAAGCACTCGTACAGGTTTTCAAACGTCACGTTTGCGTCAATCGATCTCGGATCATCTGATCGGGTCTGGTAGGGGAGCTTGGCTGGGGTTTTCACTAGGAAGATCGTTATCGAAACGCTTTAGAAGTGACTATTTCACATTTTTAAAAAATTTGTAGCCATTTATTTTATAATACAGTCTTCTTTCGATATAAGAAGATGACTATTGCTGTTGATGGAACTATTAAAATATCCTCAGAAATGCAGCATAGATTTTGAAAAATTGGGGAATAAGGTGAAGTGCCCTATGCCTGGACAGCATGTTTTTCTATTTTAAATTTTATCACTTTAAATAAACAAAAACAATTTCTTAAGAGTTTTAACATACAGTTCAGAGTTTGTAAAGTAATTTAAAATAAAAAAATCATTGTTTAGGTTAGTATCTTAATTGTATTAACAAGAATAATTCAAACCTATAGTTGGACATATTAAATCCAATCTAAGTTAGTACCTGGACAGAAGTAAAGCCTATATCGGGACAAATTCAATTTACGAGTTGATCGAGCGAACATAACCTAAAACGTTGGTTGGTGGCGCTGTTGCGCATGACGAATAGAAGATGCTTTGCGTAATATGTAGTATTCTCATCATAGATTATAGTATTGCATTATTTAACCAAATATATATTTATTTTCATTTACTGCTTTAATAAAACTTGTCATAATACAACTTTTAAGGTTAGGTAGTAATACTGATAGATTTAAGATGTAAACGTAAAGTATTATTAACGTCACAACCGGAATACATTTTCTACATACGTTATTCAAGCTAATAGAAGACTAATTATACGTACATGTAGTTAAATAATTTGCAAACAATGCGTTGATTTTATTCACAAACACGTGTCCGGCTTCAGGCGTAAGCAAATTGCGCATAAGTTTAGAGTGGGACAGCTACTGTCATCGCGTCCCAGTATGGAGTACTTATATTTGAAAACAGTCCTAATCTTGGACATCTAATATTTGGATTAATAATTATTATTTACGTTAAGTTTGATTGCCAATTTATTTTAAAATATCAATATTATTATGCGTGATAATTATTTTTTGTCTGAGGGCTTAAATTATATCTTTTTTTCTAACAAAAGTTCGAACTATAAATGCACATGATTCGCATGTAAATAGGCTATTTTGTATACTGTTTTCAGATGAACTTTGAATTCATTTTTAAACAATTGATGTCTCAATGAAATAATATTCACACCTACTTGTAGCTAAGGCCTCAGAATATATTATATAATTATTTAATCTCTTAATTACTGATTTTACTATGAAAATTCAATTGTCCAGATTTAGGTATCACTTTTGGACTGTCCAGACTTAGGGCACTTCACCTTATTTCACATTTTTTAAAAATTTGTAGCCATTTATTTTATAATACAGTCTTCTTTCGATATAAGACGATGGCTATTGCTGTTGATGGAGCTATTAACCCTTTGCACTCCGAGCTATTTTAACTGGAAAATTAAACATTTCTTCTGATCTAGAATACTTCCATTCCCTATGATTTTTGAAATTGTATGGATATGAAATTGGTAGAATACCTCATACAATACCTAAATGTTTAGTAATTGATTAGATACCGATATATTTAATAATGTAAACAATATTTTGAATAATGATACAACAATTTCTAGTGGTGCCTCAGAGGGGACAGCGGAGTGCAAAGGGTTAAAATATCCTCAGAAATGGAGCATAGATTTTGAAAAATTGGGGAATAATCGCCGGTAGACTAAAATGGAAGAGCTTGCTAGATTTTAAAGTATGCCACTGATAAATGCGAGGAGAATTGGGTCCGGCGGCTTGTCGAGTGCGCTGCGTACCAGCAACCAGGTCGGCCGACTTGTTTCATGTCTCTAAAGCGACGCTGAGTGGTTTTCGGTGACTAAAACACAGAACCATCGGAACGAAGGCTCGCAATTAATGTTAACGGCGATCGCATCGAACGGAGAAGAGGACAACGACGATACCGGCCGAACAAGTTCGGTCAGATCGATCGATGAATCGTCGCGAAGTCATCGAGACGAGAACAACGGATGTCTGGTTCGTCGTCGATTCCATCGTTTCCAAAGATCACACTGCGTCATGATCCAGGAAACAAGGGACTTTCATCGTCGACAGCAATCGAACTCGACGTTTCTCTAATACTCTAACTCATCTCGCTTCTCTCGTTGGTGTCTTAACATTCGCTAACGAACTAACGAACGTGCCACATGTCGCGGAACACACTTCTTCCACAGCGTCTACATTATCACCGACTAATTTCATAATCGTCGTTCCATCGGGTGTGCGCGTAATACGATCGTTCGCGTGCATCGATCCCGTAGCCCCGTTAACCGAACGTTTATGTTTCATGTATCCCATAGCGCCGGACGTGCCGATGACGGAGAGAGAGCTGCGAAAGGGTCAGTAGATTTCTCTGTGATACAAAGACCTGCGTAGCCCCGAAACACTTTCTTTCGTTACCCAATTTTCTCACGTGATCTGACCAATTTTAGTGCGAGCGTTACAGCCTGATATGGACGAGGCATCGCTCAAGAAAGGTACGTGTCCTCTCACCGTTCCACGGGTCGTTTCACGTCTAATCGACCGCGTAACTGTGAAATCAGCGAGAGCTTCACTCATTAATTCGCTGCTGTCGCAACGATCTTTTCCATTGGAACATTCAGTAGCGCTTTACAACTAGTTGGGGCCTTGGCCAATTAAATAACTTTATGAGAAGAACGTAGAATTTGGATCTTGGATCTTGTGTTCGGGGCATTTGCCCAAGTCGCCCATGGGGTAACGCGCCACTGGAAACGTTCATCTCCATACGCTATCGATAGACGTGCATCGACGCCGACCTCCGTCGACCGCATGAACCGCATGATCCTCAACGTTGTACCGTGTCTTGTAGTGCGTATAGTAGAAATTGAGAAGGAATCGAAGCCGGAGAAGAAGCGGGAGTCCACCCGCGCGAAGCCAGAAGCTCCGAAGAAAGAGGCGGAGCCAGAGCCGGAGAAGAAACCGGCGAAGGAGCCGGAAGTCATCAAAGCGGCTGAGCCTGAACCGGAGCCTGTCAAGGCTGCTGAACCTGCGCCCGAACCTGTGAAAGAGCCTGAACCGGAACCGGCTCCTGAACCCGTGAAAGAGCCTGAACCGGCTCCGAAGCCCGCCAGAGAGTCAGTGAAGGAAAAGAAAGCGAAGGCTAAGAAAGCTGCAGCGGCTCCAGCTCCAGCTCCGGCTCCGGCGCCTGAACCAGCTCCAGAGCCAGTTGTGGAGCTAGTTGCGGAGCCAGTTGTGGAAACAGCACCCGAACCTGCTCCAGAGCCAGTTGTAGAGCCAGTTGCAGAGCCAGTTGTAGAATCAGCTCCAGAACCTGCTCCAGAACCTGCTCCAGAGCCAGTTGCAGAGGAAAAGCAACCGGAACCCGAGCCGGAAGTGAAAGTAGAGACTGCACCGGAAACAGCGTCAGAGCCGGCGGAGCCCGTAAGTGAAGCAGCGGCCGAAAGCCAGCCAGAAGACAAGAAGGGTACGTTGGCCGATGATAGAAATCAAACGACCCCCGAAGGTATCATAGGTTATGGCTGATCGGACGAGTATACTCGTAAGATTTATATCGTTGTCGTGCTGGTCGTAAAACCGTTGTCTTGTGGAGTATGTCTCCTGTTCGTTGTCGCATGGAACGTCCTGTAACGTGGTAACATAACGTGTCCCCTGTTCGTACGCCATCGAGGGCGTCGACGCACGCAAACAATCGTAAAAGTCTTGATCCCCTGTCCGTTCAGAAGGTGCACAATCGGTTCGCGAGCAGATTTTCTATTCTATACTATTCTTTACTACTCGATACGAATGATCGACTCTCTTCGAGCGATAAAAGTCGTACGAGTTGACGAGCGTCGTTTTTATTGCAGTGAAGCAAGACAAGGAGGACGCCATCGAGAAAATAGAGAAGTACCTTATCAAAGCTGCCGATGAGGCCAAGTAAGTGAATTCTCAAGATGTTGTTTAAACGAACGGCGATATTCGAAATCTGTTTTCGGGAATCTAGTCCTTATAAACAAATACACTACTTTGCCATTCGACCATTCGTCTGGCTTTAGTAGGTTCTAACAAGGGAGGACTAGGGATGCCGATTATTTTCAAAAAGATCGATTTTTCTAAATCGACCCACTAAAAAATCGTTTCCACAATAATCGATGTTTTGAATAATCGATTTTTTAAAAAAATGCCTGAAAATGATAAAGATCGAAGATCAAAATTTTGTTGGACTCTTTTATTAAAGAAATAAAGTAATAATAATTATTAGACTGCGGATCTTTATGCATTTATGTCAAAATTGAGTATATGAAAAGTGAAAAAGTTGAAAAATTTATTACGTACCTACTTGTTGCGCGTCAAAAATCACCTCAATTCTAAATTTATATTAAATTTTCTTTTAAAAAATTATTTTTTTCAATTATAACAAAAATGTACTAATCTATTGAATTTTTATAATAATTGAAAATCCCCTCAATTTTTAATTTATATTAAATTTTCTTTTAAAAAATTAATTTTGTCAATTATAATAAAAATGTACTAATCTATTGAATTTTTATAATATAATTGAAAATCCCCTCAATTTTAAATTTATATTCAATTTTCTTTTAAAAAATTATTTTTGTCAATTATAATAAAAATGTACTAATCTATTGAATTTTTATAATAATTGAAAATCCCCTCACTTTTAAATTTATATTAAATTTTCTTTTAAAAAAATATTATTTTCAATTATAATAAAAATGTACTAATCTATTGAATTTTTATAATATAATTGAAAATCCTTCAATTTTAAATTTATATTAAATTTTCTTTTAAAAAAATATTTTTTTCAATTATAATAAAAATGTACTAATCTATTGAATTTTTATAATAATTGAAAATCCCCTCGATTTTAAATTTATATTAAATTTTCTTTTAAAAAATTAATTTTTTCAATTATAATAAAAATGTACAAATCTATTGAATTTTTATAATATAATTGAAAATCCCTCAATTTTAAATTTATATTAAATTTTCTTTTAAAAAATTATTTTTTTCAATTATAATAAAAATGTACTAATCTATTGAATTTTTATAATATAATTGAAAATCCCTCAATTTTAAATTTATATTAAATTTTCTTTTAAAAAAATATTTTTTTCAATTATAATAAAAATGTACTAATCTATTGAATTTTTATAATAATTGAAAATCCCCTCGATTTTAAATTTATATTAAATTTTCTTTTAAAAAATTAATTTTTTCAATTATAATAAAAATGTACAAATCTATTGAATTTTTATAATATAATTGAAAATCCCCCCAATTTTAAATTTATATTAAATTTTCTTTTAGAACAATATTATTTTCAATTATAATGAAAATTTACTAATCTATTTAATTTTTATAATATAATACAAAATCCCCTCAATTTTGTTATTTTTATTATTTTAGTTGAATCTCTTTATACAGTCTCCACAGTAAACACTCCACGGTCCCCACGTACAGTCATACAATTTGCCATAAAAATCGATTTTTTAAATAATCGATTAAAAATCGACATCCCTGGGAAGGACCCCAAGTGTCCGACTTCGATTTCGATAATTTTTTGTGAGACGATGGTATACGGATCCCTAATGATGTCTGCAAAATATTGGGTGTATTTACTCAATAGTTTTAAAGATATAAACAATTAAACTTTCATACCTGTTGATATACTATGATATAAACGCGTAAGCAAATTGCGTGAAAGTTCAATTGTTTATATCTTCAAAACTATTGAGTAGCTACACCTAATATTTCGCAGACATCATTAGGGATCTACAGTAGCGGACAGAAGTTTAAGACCGCTCTAAAGATGACGATAACTTTTTTAATATTGTACTATACGATTTGAACTTTTTTAGGAAGCTAGAGCAATTAGTTTACTAAAGGACGAAAAAAGAAATTTTTTCAAAAATTGCAATTCATCGGAATTGTTGAAAAAATACTAAAAGTTGAATTTTTAACTTTTTTATGTGGGCCTATATTGAAAATTTAAAAAAATACGTTTTGTAGATCTGTGCCAATTGAACATATTCTGAAAGTTTCGTGAATGCAATTGCATGCAATTGAAATTGAATTGATTGCAATTGAAAAAATTGCATGTTTTCAAGATTTTCGGCAATAAATCGTGAAAATCTGCAATTTTTACCATCTTTCAACGTTCTTAGCTCATTGTAACGTCGACCGATTTTCACGAAAGTTTCAATATATTTTTAATTGGCACAGATCTACAAAACGTATTTTTAAAATTTTCAATATAGGCCCACATAAAAAAGTTAAAAATTCAACTTTTAGTATTTTTTCAACAATTCCGATCAATTGCAATTTTTGAAAAAATTTCTTTTCACATTCTTTAGTAAACTAATTGCACAAGCTTCCCAAAAAAGTTCAAATCGTACAGTACAGGGGTCGGCAACCTTTTGAGTCGGAAGAGTCAAAAATTACAATTTACAAAATTTCAAAAATTTTAAAGATCCACAAAATATTTTCTTGCCAACAATAAATAGTACTCGCATAAATAAAGTTATTTGATAAAAAAAAACTAATCTATTCATTCATAAGAAAAAACATCCAAAGAGCCGCATGTGGCTCGCGAGCCGCAGGTTGCCGACCCCTGGTATAGTACAATATTAAAAAAGTTATCGTCTTCTTTAGAGCGGTCTTAAACTTTTGTCCGCTACTGTATATACCATCGTCTCAGAAAAGATAACTCAAAATCGAAGTTGGTCACTCGGTTTCCCTTGTAAGATATTTAATAAAATATGTTTCTGACCTTCAACGACGTACAAACACAAGTGTCGAATATTTTTCGAAGGTCTACCCCTGACCAAAGTATCGTTAAAATTGTGTAACTTGCATATGCTCCCTCGTGAGAATAAATCAGGAGATGTTGAGGGAGACTTGTTCCGTGGGCGAAAAGCAAAGCTGCAATGTGTAACGTTGACCGCAGGACCTTGGAAGAGAAGAAGCAGGCGGCCGAGGATGAAAGAGTGAAGCTGGAACTGGAGGAGTTGAAGGCTTGGGAGGCTCTGCAGGTGGCGCAGGAGCGAGTGGCGCATCTCGACGAGATTCGCGACCAGGAAGCTGCGGCGGCTGAGAGGCAAGCCGAAGAAGAGAAGGTGGAGGCCGATCGGGTGGAAACCGAGAGAGTAATGGAGGTGGAAAGGTAATTCCAAAGAGAGAGCTCTTTGCACTCTCCCCGCTCGTTGCTCTTTGCCCTACGTCGTCGCAGGTGTTTGGTCTACGGATCGTCCGCGATGAAATATCGATTCTTTCTGTTCAGGCAGCTGGAAGAGGCTCGAGTGGCGGCCTTAATGGAGGAGGAGCAGAGAATGATCGTCGAGGAACATCTCCAGGAAGTCCGAAATAAGGAGGAGGAAGAGGAGGAGAGGCTGGTGAACGCTGCGTTCGACGACACGGAGCTAGTGAAAGATGTCGATTGCCACCGAGACGATCCGCTCGAGAACGATATCACCGATCAGGAGAGAGAGGCGGAACCCTACGAGGCGATCGTCGAAGAGGAGTCTAAGGTGAGTTCCCGAATCGACGAATATTGCTCGAGCTTACCTTGCTAGAATCTGTCTCGTTTACTAATTGTTATCGTTAATTATTACCGATTAAATCTGGAAATCGTTCGCTCGTTTAGATCGAGGAGAAGTACGCGCAAGAGGAGGAGCACGGCGAGATGGACAAACCGTTCGTCGAGGAGCCCCAAGGAGCGGAAGGAAACTCGCACGGGGGCGAAAACGGCATCGAGAACACGCCTAAGATCGAGGAGGTGGTGTCTGGCGGGGAGGAGAGTTTCGAATGGGGCGACGAAGATGCGTAATCGTTCCCGGGGAGACGTTGTTAATCGATAGGGTCGCATCTCATTACGCCGCGAGTAAGAGGAAGATGAACACTTGCCCATCACGTACGAGTCCCGTTGAATGTTCTCCGATTTCAATCGCTTCGAATATCTCTCTCTCTCTCTCACTCGCTTTCTCTCGCTCTGTCTCACTCTCTCACTTCCTCCTCAACCTCGAGTCATTCGCATCCTTTATTTATTTCATCGTCGGCGATAGGTAATTTATACACGGCAACCAGTCGATCGATGCTGAACGTCGATTTTCGTTGGTTTGCCGGGGACTTCACCCATATTTCATTGCGCTAGTTAGGCTACGGTTCTACTGGACGCGATTCTCAATCGCTTTCGACGCGGTGGTCCAGTTTGACCTTCGTCAAAGTCGGCAAAATTATCACAGCGTTGTTTGTAGGTTCAAGGTCAGAGTATTATATGTCGTTGACTTCGCCTTAACGTCAGCTACAACATTACGAGATAAAAAGTTCATTTCAATATTTCAAAAGATGATGGTGACCTTTATTTTTGGTTTAATAAACATTTCGAGATTGTTTCCATTGAAATTTGCAGAGTAAATATTAATTGTATCTTGCGATCGAGAATCGCATCTGTTGTAAGCGCAGCGTGATCCGAGTAACGCGTCAGAAATCGAAGGGATCCAAGGGATCGCTGTCGATTTTCATTAGAAACGTAGCCGCCCGCATCCTGTTATTTATTCTATTTCCATTTCTTTCATTGCGTGTCCTTTCTGACGTATTACTCGACCGACATCGAGGAACGCTATGCTCGGTACAATGGAACTCGTAAATAATGTAGGGCGCGTCTCGCAAAGGAAAATAAGCATATAAGAAATTATTCAGCTGAGAACGGTCGCATCGAACCAGACAAAAAGTCGATACGATTTAGCCCAGGCGTTATTGCTCGAGTTTACTTACGAACGAGACGAACAACCGAGTCGTATCCTGCGCGCGTGCATTCATCATCGCGGAAAGTTCGCAAACGAGTTTCCGCCTGCATTCCTCGTTGAAAAAAAATTAATCGTTCAAGATAATACATTGCTCCGATGTTCCTATATTCGATTCACACTGCACGTTCGTATGTCTGTAGCACGCACTGTGTACTGTATATTCACGCAATGCCTATTTTGTCTATACTTATACGTTAATAAATGTTAGCATTTGAATAATCGGGCTTGGTCATGCTTACGTCGAAAAGAAATCCTCCTCGCCATATCCCGGATCCTGAAAAATTTAAACTCGGTTAGGAACGCGAATTAATTTTTAACCCTGCGATGGTATCCTGGTAGGGTTGCCAGGTCTTCTATATTTTATATGAGTCTTCTATATTTGAACTTGATCTCCTATATCATATTTGAATAGCATATCATTTTCAAAAATCTTTATTTTATTATTATTATTCATTTAACGTCGCATTGACTGCTATAGTCATTAGCGACGGGTCAAAAATCTTTGTTTGAATAAAAAAGTTTAACCCTTGCACTCGGTTGTCCTCTCTGAGGCATCACTAAATATTGTTTACATTATTAAATATTAATCGGTATCTAATCAATTACTAAACATTTAGTTATTGTAAGAGGTATTATACCAATTTGATACCCATAAAATTTTAAAAATCGTAGGGAATGGAAATATTCTAGATCGGAAGCAATGTTTAATTTTCCAGTTGGAATAGCTCCGAGTGCAAAGGGTTAAAATGTGCTGTGTACTTCTTTTAATTGAACTCCTATATTTTGAGCCCATCTCATATATACATAATTGCAGTTTTCACTACTTCTTCTGTATGTGGATAAAACATTTCTGGCAGCCCTATATCCTGGGGTCTCCGATGACCCCAATGAAATTTTATTTTATTTGAGATTGTAATAGAAAAGGGGATTTCCAAGCTACTTTTCTGCACAGCACAATTATCGAAAACTGTATTAATAGCAGGGACCAAAAATAGCAGTTATTCTAAAATTTTCTGCGATAAAAATCATTAATAAGAAGTTGATTATTATTGAAATTTAAGATAATCTACGTAAAGTATGAAGAAAAAAATTCGAAGAACAAAATTATTGAAAAATATCGATTTTTATACTTTTTGGTTACAAGTGACAGTTATTAGTAACCTATATTAATGTTTTCAGCGCACTGGTTCGATCTGATGCTACTACTTAAACAATCTTGCAAATTACCACAAAATTTTCAACGTTTCGGTCAACTATTTAGACCATTTTCAAGAAAAATTTTCATATAATTGCGTCTGTAGAAATTATTAAATTAAGTAGTAGCTTAAGTAGCAGCATCAGATCGAACCAGTGCGTTGAAAACATTAATATACGTTATTAACAAATTGTCGATCGAGATCAAGGAAACAGTAACAGTTATTAGTGTCCAACAAATTGGATCCTCCTCGATAAGTGTTATCGATGACGAAAAACTGTGTCGATTGCGCAAATCAGTTAATGATGAGAGAAGTTTATTTCGATAGCTAATAACAATTATCAATGAGAGAAATTTATTTCGATCGCTCATAACAGTTATCGATGAGAAAAATTTATTTCGATCGCGCATAACTAGACTGCGGATTTTATGCATTTATAACAAAAATGAGTAGGTGTAATCTAAAACAGCAAAACTATCAGAAGGATTTCAGTCTGTTGTATTATTTTCAGCCTATTAAACATATTAAAAAGAAAATAGCTTTCTATTTCACTCTGGTATGTTGCAATTCAGATAGAAACTTTTTATTTTGCATAAAGATCCGCAGTCTACCCTTAACAGTTATCCACGAGAGAAATTTATTTCGATCGTTTATAACAGTTATCGATGAGAAAAATTTATTTCGATCGCTCATAACTAGACTGCGGATTTTATGCATTTATAAAAAAAATGAGTAGGTGTAATCTAAAACAGCAGAACTATTAGAAGAATTTCAAAGGTCTGTTGTATTATTTTCAGCCTATTAAACATATTAAAAAAGAAAATAGCTTTCTATTTCACACTGGTTTGTTGCAATTCAGATAGAAACTTTTTATTTTGCATAAAGATCCGCAGTCTACCCTTAACAGTTATCGACGAGAAAAATTTATTCCGATCGCTCATGACAGTTATCGATGAGAGAATTTCTTTTCACTTGTTCATAATAATTATTGATGAGAAAATTCATTTCGGTTGCTTATTTAATTATTGAGTTGTCTACTCTTTTTCGGATGGAGCAAGCCTGTGAAATTCATTGAGAAGGTTTTGTACAATAAGACGAATCAACAGACCATAAGAACAACACAAAATCTGTTTGTTGACTGTCTTTGTTCACGGACGATTTTGTTCCACACAGGAAAAAAGTATCGATATAGACGAAAATATTATAGATTATGTACTGGGAAAATCAGAAATATAGACTCTTGTATTTATCAAAACTAGCGTGCATAATTCACGCTGTGCCCGCAACTCAGATTAGCGATGAACGAGCCTTTCTACTCTAAAATGAACGAGAGATGATTTGCGATGTAATTTGTCAGGAGAAAATCTGGAAAAGCCTGACTGTTTTTCAACAAATTTATATTCTTTAAGAAATTTATAAAATAATTGATTGTCTACCATATGAAAGTTGTACTATTTAATAATAACAGCAATAACTGTTATGAGCAATTGAAATGAACCTATTTCATGGATAACTGCTATAAGGGATCAAAATAAATTTATCTCATCGATAATTGTTATGAGCGGTCGAAATAAATATCTCGCATCGATAACTGTTATGAGCGATCGAAATAAATTCCTCTCGTCGATAACTGTTATGAGCGACCGAAATAAACTTCTCTCGTCGATAACTGTTATGAGCGATAGAAATAAATTTCTCTCATTGATAACTGTTATAAGTGATCGCAATGGATTTCTCTCAACGATAACATTTACCCACAAGAGAAAAAATTTTCGGTTACTTATAATCCTTATTTGTAACCAATACGATTTCAGTCGATGAAATACTTGTTATTCCATGACTTTTTTTCTTGTTAGTTATAACAGTTAGGGTCCCTGAATAATAGGCTTCCTAGGTAGGTAAAGATTTAAAACTATCTTTTCTAAATGCCTAAAACTAAACTGGTTTTCCTGAGAAAAAAAATTTTTAGAATAAAAATTTTCTATGTCGCTCGTCACATATTGCTTTGCTTCTTTAATCATTTTCATAAAGGATGTACAAAATCTGCATAAGTGCGACAATAATTACACGCGTATCAACTTACAACTTACTGCGAGTGGTCGATGCAGATCGTCAATCCAAGATGTCTGAAGAGAACGAAGAAGGACTATATTAATGACCTCTTCTGTTAAAGCAACGTTAAAAATATGAATATAAAAAAAAGAGAAATAATCTGACGTACCTCAAGTGAAATAATGGATTCGAATCGTTGTTTCCGTCAGATTCAGATACGTAAATGGAATCTCCGTGGCCGTAGGCGAAAATTTTCCCGATCAGCGAGTTTTCCTGAAAACATAGCGATCGTCATTTACGTTTATCTTGGATCGAACATCGCAGAAGAAAACCGAAGAGGTTCTTTCCTTCGAGAGACAACGGTCGCGGACCTCGACCTTGGCTGTCGTTATGTAATATCGGTCGTTAATACAGCAACCACGCAAATCGATAATAAAAGCATCAATGAACGCGTACGTTTTCGCGTCATCTATCGCTCTTCTGGCTTCTTTGTTGCAAGGCTTGGGTTTTCCTTGAAACCGATTCGACGCGACACCGAGGAAAACGAGAATGCATTGTAATAATCGGGGGATTATCGTGTTTGCGCGAGCGACGCGCGGCAATCACCGGCAATCAAAGCCGATGTAATTAATTTACCAGAACCCGTTCCTATCTTTAACGACGCGTACTGTCGGTCGTTGTTGATCCGATGACGCAAAAAGACGACTTATAGCAATGTTTGGGAGGCCGTAAATGCCACCTACGTTTATCTTCACCTGTTTGGATGCCTCTCAGGCTTGCAAACGACGTGTTAGGTAACGGAACCTCTGACTTTAATTTATTGGCCACCAAATTGGAAAAATTAATCCCTGGGGATACATATGTTTATTAGACTGCTGACCTTCATGCGAAATAAAAATTGTTCACGTCGAATGCAAGCAATAGTAGCAAAGTATCTGTTTTTGAAAGTGGTCTATTTATTTGTTAATTTTTTAAACAATTTTTGTTTTAGTTAAGTTAGTCGAATTAATATTCGGACGCTCTAAAAAAGACGATCACTTTTTAAATATTGTATTATACGATTTGAACTTTTTTGGGAAGCTAGAGCAATTAGTTTACTACAGGATGTGAAAAAATTCTTTTCGAAAATAGCAATTGATCGGAATTGTAGCAAAAATACTAAAAGTTGTATTTTACAACTTTTTTATGTGGGCCTATATTGAAAATTTAAAAAGTACCTTTTTTAGGTCTGTGTCAATTATATGCTCTGTGAAAGATTCATCGAAATCGGTTGAAGTGGGAAAAAACGACAGGCATTGAAAGATGTAATAATTCTTAAAATCGTGAAAATCTGCCATTTTTACCATCTTTGAACGTTTGTAGCTCATTGCGAGGTCGACCGATTTTGACGAAATTTTCAGAATATTTTTAATTAACGCAGATCTACAAAATGTATTTTTTAAATTTTCGATATGGGCCCACATAAAAAAGTTGCAAAATGCAACTTTTAGTATTTCTTCTACAATTCCAACCAATTGCAATTTTAGAAAAAATACGATCACTTGTTAAATATTGTACTATACGATATGAACTTTTTTGGGAAGCTAGAGCAATTAGTTTACTACAGGATGTGAAAAAATTCTTTTCGAAAATAGTAATTGATCGGAATTGTAGCAAAAATACTAAAAGTTGTATTTTACAACTTTTTTATGTGAGCCTATGTTGAAAAACTAAAAAGTAAGTTTTGTAGATCTGTGTCAATTATATGCTCTGTGAAAGATTCATCGAAATCGGTTGAAGTGGGAAAAACCGACAGGCATTGAAAGATGCAAGAATTCTTAAAATCGTGAAAATCTGCAATTTTTACCATCTTTGAACGTTTGTAGCTCATTGCGAGGTCGACCGATTTTGACGAAATTTTCAGAATATTTTTAATTAACGCAGATCTACAAAATGTATTTTTTAAATTTTCGATATGGGCCCACATAAAAAAGTTGCAAAATGCAACTTTTAGTATTTCTTCTACAATTCCAACCAATTGCAATTTTAGAAAAAATACGATCACTTTTTAAATATTGTACTATACGATTTGAAGTTTTTTGGGAAGCTAGAGCAATTAGTTTACTACAGGATGTGAAAAAATTCTTTTCGAAAATAGCAATTGATCGGAATTGTAGCAAAAATACTAAAAGTTGTATTTTACAACATTTTTTTGTGGGCCTATATTGAAAATTTAAAAAGTAAATTTTGTAGATCTGTGTCAATTATATGCTCTGTGAAAGATTCATCGAAATCGGTTGAAGTGGGAAAAAACGACAAGCATTGAAAGATGTAATAATTCTTAAAATCGTGAAAATCTGCAATTTTTACCATCTTTGAACGTTTGTAGCTCATTGCGAGGTCGACCGATTTTGACGAAATTTTCAGAGTATTTTTAATTAACGCAGATCTACAAAATGTATTTTTTAAATTTTCGATATGGGCCCACATAAAAAAGTTGCAAAATGCAACTTTTACTATTTCTTCTACAATTCCAACCAATTGCAATTTTTGAAAAAATTTCTGTTCACATCCTGTAGTAAACTAATTGCTCTAGCTTCCCAAAAAAGTTCAAATCGTATATACTCCAGAGTTGTGCTAATTCAATTACATTTTATTTCAATTGATAGTAATTCAATTACGTCTTAAATGAATTACTATATAATTCAAATACAACCTAATTCAATTACTAACTATTTTAATCAGATTTGTAATCGAAATACAATATAATTGAAACACAATGTAATTGAAATACAATATAATTGAAATGCAATTTATAGTTGAATTACAGTATAATTGAAATACAATATACTTGAACAAGTTGCGAGGGTGTGCCGTAAGTAGGTTACAAGCAGCTAGTAAATGTATAAGTAATAAATTCCTTCTGTTTGAAACCTTTACATGGATTTTTCAACCTCTTCTTGCCTATTACTTCATTCTTCATAATTCAATTACAATGTATTTTATAATTGTGCTCCATTGCAATTAGGAATTACATTGTAATTTAATTGACTGAAGATCTGAATTATAAATTACAACATAATTGAATTACAATGTATTTTATAATTGTGCTCCATTGCAATTACGAAATACATTGTAATTTAATTGAATGAAGATCTGAATTATAAATTACAACATAATTGAATTACAATTTAATTAAATTACAATGTATTTTATAATTGTGCTCCATTGCAATTACGAAATACATTGTAATTTAATTGAATGAAGATCTGAATTATAAATTACAACATAATTGAATTACAATTTAATTAAATTACAATGTATTTTATAATTGTGCTCCATTGCAATTACGAAATACATTGTAATTTAATTGAATAAAGATCTGAATTCTAAATTACAACATAATTGAATTACAATTTAATTCAATTACTTTGTAATTATAATTCTGGAGTAATTCAATTGTAATTCTGCACAACTCTGATATACTCGAATTCGAGTAACTGTATATCTGACTAAATGTACCATTAACTCATGATTTCCGAAAATGGACGTATACCACTTTCGAAAAAAGCGGCTTAACTCTAAGATGTAGAGTCCAATAAACTGTGGTATCCTTAAATTCTCTTAATCTGCCCATCTCTTTAAATTGCACCTACTCGCTTTTATTATAAATGCATACAATCCACGGTCTATTTATCACATTGTATGTCTATAAATAAAATCCGATCCTTCGTTGCAGCGATATTTAACTCTCGCAACTGTTTGATGGAGGATAACAGTGAGTTAAATATAATTTACATGGCGATCAACGTGTTTCTGTGTAGCTAAAGTTGGAAATATTATAAATGTCGAGGATAAGGAGAATTCTAGAAGAATTCACTGACTCCATCTTGGCTGGCATAAATACTGTAGAGGGTTCAATAAAACTTGTTTAGCGAATCTTCGGTGGAAGTATGATGACAAAACTTTTTCATTTTTAATCATTTGTTTGCGAATCTTTCGCTAATGTATTTACAACGTTTCTCCGATTAAAGCGAGCCCAAACACGACACAATTTGCATCATGTTTACTCGTTTAATCCACGATTCGGTGGAACCTCCATTATCCGAACACACACGTCCCACAGACTAGATCGGATAATCGCGGATTAAACAAGTAAATACGATTCAAACAGTGCCATGTTGGGTATCATTTTAATCAGAAAAGCGTCACGAACGTGTTGCTGAAATAAGTTTCATCAAAAAATAATTAAAAACAAACAAAAACATCGGAGGTTCCATCAACTTTCACTGAAGAATATCTCAGTAACCATTACTTTGTCACCATATACATTTTAATTCTTTTTCACTCCGAACTCAATATTCTTCCAAGGTCTCCTTTATATCTCGATAAAATATCAAGACACTAAAAAACTAATCATCACATTGCATGTCTCACTTGATATAAAGGAACTATTGTTTGAAACATTTGGTTATGCAACGACTGGGTTACGAGTGAATTCTGGCGGTGCAGTTAAGTGACTCATCCTGTGTTCTTACCTGTAATCACAGTTGGGCTGTAATCGATTAACATTTAAATCAAGATTTATTGATTAATGTGTACGATTGAAAAAGGTAATCACTGAAAAATCGACGAATGATTCAATCGATTGACGAAGTTGATCGTCGTTGATTAAATCGTTGATTAAAAAAAGAAATCATCGAAAAATCGGAGACTGATTCAATCGAATGAAGAAGTTGATCATCAATCGTTGATGAAAAGAAGAAATCATCGAATAAGAAACATAAAAGCACGTAAACAGAGTATATTCGTATAGTTTTTATTCCGTATTTCATTTCGAAATTTCAGCAGTTAATCATTAATCAATTATCCGATTGACGATTACAATTGAAAGGAATGTAATCGTTAACCGCAATTAACGACTAAACCAGGAGATTAATTGTTAATTGCGATGAACGATTGAAGTACAAATTTATTCGTCAATCGTTGATTAAATTGCCCAACTCCGCCTGTAATAAATATAAGCCTTTCGATTGCCTCTAAGAGGCAGAGCTAGGAAATTTAAAAGGAAATCCAGTTAGAAGAGATGATATAATGATAAATGATGATAAAGTTTAATCGATTCCGCGTAATGAAGTCGATTGGAGTCTCCAGAAGGAATTACCGGCTTCCTGTTTCCAATCTGAGATGATCGAAGATTCGGTTCTTTTTTTTCTCCGGCGAAGAGCGCTGCGAGTTTTTTAAACCGAAAAGCTGCGGGGCGAGGCGGAGCGGGACGAGGCAAGGCGAAATCGTTTGTAAAACGGAGGAGGGTCGTAATCAGGAAACCGATGATCGTTCTAAACGTCCGTCGGGCCGTGTCGCGCGCGCGTTGGCCTGTCGTCGGCGCTATCATGATTTTCAGAAATGAGCGCCAAGATTAGAGAGAATTGACGTCACGCCGTCGCGACAATAAAAAGAGGGATCCGTGTTCGTTTGTGCAGCGTATCACCGACAATGAATCGCCGAGAAAGCGGGATACGGACACGAATACGGACACGACTACGGACGTAAGCGTCGGAGCGTGCACAGGCCGCTTCATATCGAGCGTGGCTGAGAGTTTTCCGCTCGAATTTTCGAGCCAACAGTCACGAGCCGATCTCGATGATGAAGACGACGTTCCACGACCCGATTCTGCGCCCGACGAACCTCAACTCTCCGCGCAAATAACTATTTTTCCATCGAGAGTCACTCTCCGAAGGCAGCTACGATAACTCCTCGCTTGTCTCGCTGCATCATGTATGAATCGAGTTGTACATGCTGATGTAAAGGCTCTCCCGCCCACTCATCCTCGACGTGGGTAGAGCAGATTATTTCCCGATTAATCCTTTTGGCACTGGTCGAGAGATTGGTACATTTAAGATTTGTCGTTGAACCCTGTCATTGCATCGTAAAATATGAGCGGTCTCTCAGAATTTATTAATGGAAAATTACGAGACTGGGCTCGGAAACTTTTCGCTACACGGGGTGTCCCGAAAATGGGATTGCTCAGGTCATTTGAACTAACTTTTTCCTTTCGCGAAGATCTTCTACGCGGATCCGTTAAGGAGCTATTCACGAAAAACGCGGACCAATCAGAGCGGAGCTACAGCAGACCAGAGTTGTCAGAGATAATCAAATTTACCAAAGATATCATAACTTATTTCAGGTAGTTATAATAATTAAGGAAGTGTCCACATACTTTTGAGCGGCAGTGTACACCTACCATTTGATCCATTGTCTCTACTATGAATCTTACGGTGTTGATCGATTTGGCAAATGAACAGTTCGATCGTTCGTCGAGCCAGACTCGTTCGATCCAAACGTTTTCCATTTGGCTGTAAATTCATCATACCTATTAGAAATTAGTATTTATGGACGGTGAGAGTAACGGGCTCGTGTTCGGGCCGGAGCGGTGCGGAGCCTCGTGCGCGCCGGTTAATTGCGATGACGTTTCTGGAGCATTGCCACTTTTATGACAAGCCATTCGTTCGAGTTCGTTGAATCGCACGAATGAATAAGCGCGGATAAAGCGGTACAATTTGGTGACAATGAATCGGTTGTTACGCGGCCGACTGACGCGGGCGCTCCGCGATTTCGACGATACACGGCTCTCAAATGTATCGGAACAGGCAGCTTTAATTGGAAACCGTGACTTATTGGTTCCAGGGAGGGGAGACTGTATCTAGTTGTCTGTTGATTCATAATATCGGCGTATCTCTCTCTCTCTCTTTCTGCATAAGAGACACCAGCCAATAATTTTCTTCACGATGTTACACTCTGTGCAAAGCTTTCGCGACGCGACCTTTCCATGTATTCTCCCGATGGAATTTCATCGCTGGAAAAATCAGGACTGACCGAAACGTTTACCGACCTAGAAGTTAAAATGAAGTTTCAAATCGGTCGACAACAGTGCATTGCCTAAAGATATTAAGGTGAAGTGCCCTAAGTCTGGACAGTCCAAAAGTGATACCTAAATCTGGACAATTTAATTTTCATAGTAAAATCAGTAATTAAGAGATTAAAGAATTATATTATATATTCTGAGGCCTTAGCTACAAGTAGGTGTGAATATTATTTCATTAAGACATCAATTGAAATTTAAAAATGAATTCAAAGTTCATCTGAAAACAGTATACAAAATAGTCTATTCACATGCGAATCATGTGCATTTATAGTTCGAACTTTTGTTAGAAAAAAAGATATAATTTAAGCCCTCAGACAAAAAATAATTATCACGCATAATAATATTGATATTTTAAAATAAATTGGCAATCAAACTTAACGTAAATAATAATTATTAATCCAAATATTAGATGTCCAAGATTAGGACTGTTTTCAAATATATAAGTACTCCATACTGGGACGCGATGACAGTAGCTGTCCCACTCTAAGCTTATACGCAATGTGCTTACGCCTGAAGCCGGACACGTGTTTGTGAATAAAATCAACGCATTGCAAATTATTTAACTACATGTACGTATAATTAGTCTTCTATTAGCTTGAATAACGTATGTAGAAAATGTATTCCGGTTGTGACGTTAATAATACTTTACGTTTACATCTTAAATCTATCAGTATTACTACCTAACCTTAAAAGTTATATTATGACAAGTTTTATTAAAACAGTAAATGAAAATAAATATATATTTGGTTAAATAATACAATACTATAATCTATGATAAGAATACTACATATTACGCAAAGCATCTTCTATTCGTCATGCGCAACAGCGCCACCAACCAACGTTTTAGGTTATGTTCGCTCGATCAACTCGTAAATTGGATTTGTCCCGATATAGGCTTTACTTCTGTCCTGGTACTAGCTTAGATTGGATTTAATATGTCCAACTATAGGTTTGAATTATTCTTGTTAATACAATTAAGATATTAACCTAAACAATGATTTTTTTATTTTAAATTACTTTACAAACTCTGAACTGTATGTTAAAACTCTTAAGAAATTGTTTTAGTTTATTTAAAGTGATAAAATTTAAAATAGAAGAACATGCTGTCCAGGCATAGGGCACTTCACCTTATTGACTAAGCCGCCCCTGAAAATTGCTTTGTTATTATTTAAAACAATTTTTACATCATTATGCGTGCATTTAAAAATGGCCTGGTGAAATGTAAAACTGTGAGGATATTAGAACAAATTGTCTGATGTGAACAATTATTAACAGTAAACCTACCATCACTGGTCAAAATGAGCGGTTCCAGATTTTTTATTTTACGATTATTGATATAATAAAAATAATTTCATAAGAAATGATTGCACAGATATCTTTAGTGGAGCACGTATTGCAATAAGAGCTGCACAAAGTCTGAATAAAATCAATCTTGTAATTTTTATAAGGGAACATGTACCAGTTGACGAAGTTGATCGTCAATCGTTGATTAAAAGAAGAAATTATCGAAAAATCAGGGACTGATTCAATCGATAAGAAATGATTGTACAGATATCTTTAGTGGAGCACATATTACAATAAGAGCTGCACAAAGTCTAAATAAAATTAATCTTGACATTTTAATAAAGGTACATGTACCAGTTACTTTTAAGGCTCGGTAGGTCCACTGTTAAAAGAGGAAATACATTTTCATTTTCAAATCCCGGAAAATCGATCTGGACAATTTTGATCCTGCACAAAAATCCGTGATAAACTTCGTACATCTAAGCCACGTAGGAAATATCTTCGACGAAACGGCGAGAATCAAATGGAATAAATCTGACAGAACGGTTTGTGTATCGAAGCGTGTATCTACTTTTGGAGAAGACTGCAGCACAGGTTAAGAATGCGGAGCAGAAACAGAAATTCGAAATTGGTCGGATCGGCCCAGTAATTTTAGCAGCGAGATTCCCTACGATCGATCCATCTAAAACGAACGGGCAGTTCCGTATCGAGAGCAGCACGAAAAATAAACAGGAAATAAGGAATAATTTCGTGGCTCTCGAAAACCGTGGCAGCTCGCGACTTGAATGGAGCTATTCTTATCAATGTAAAGCGTCGAACGAGAAGCCACGATTAAATTTAACCTCCGTTAATTCATCTCTCGCGACACGATGGTGGAAGTGCTGTCGTGCATTTCTGTCTGCGCGGAAGCGGCGCGGCGCGGCGGCGGCGGCGGCTGCTTAGATTCGATTCGCCGAATACGTTAGTACATTTCCGTCGTTGCTGCTTTTTCCATCATCTGGAATAGCATAGTCGATCAACCGAGTCCGTACCCCGGTGAACAAATTGCTAAAGCATCCCGTAAAATCAATTTTCGTACAGTCGAGCGCAAAAGTCTGCATACGTCTATATTTCAAAATGTTTAAAAAGACAAAGACATTTTACAAATAATGTATTATTTAATTAGAATGAGTTAGACTTTGAAAGATGAATTGATCTGTGCAGTTGGTGGAAAATTACTGCGATTTTTATAATTATATATAATTTTTTATAATTGTATTATTAGCGACTCGTTAAAATTAGGGAAAAATCAATGTTTACGCGGTGCCTATTCTTATTTTGCATATAGATCCACAATGAAAATTGCTGTACTAACAAATTTCATTCGGCACGATATAGGGGCGGCTAAATTTGGACTAGCGCCTAGGTTGGACCTAATTTACAATTCACAGTGAATTAGCACCGCTAATAACACTGTAAACATTGCTCCTCCGAGAGATACACGGTTAAACCAACCCCGAAGCACAATTCTTAATCAATGATACCATTAATAATACTCAAACTATTTTTCTTTGGCAAGACACATGGTGGTTCGAACATAGGCGCAGGTCCAAATTAGCCTACTGTTCAATATCAAGGGTAAACGATCGTAATTGTTAGTACATATTCAAGAGAACGCGTTTAGAAAATTGATTTGTTCGTAAACGTTTTGGAACCTGTTCAAATTGAACAGGCAGAAAGGTAATTTCGAGCAGAGAACGTTGAAAGCTCTCGCTTTGCGCGTCGGCCGCTCGAAAGTTTGCGACGTTTACGCAGAGTTTCGCGAGTAATAATATTTGCCGGGAACAACGGTAACAATATCAGCCAGTTTGCGCTGAAAAAATCTAGGTATTTCATTTGTCCGGGGGAGAGGTTATTGGAAAAATTCTTATCGCAGCTTTCTGAACCCTACGCCTCTGACGCTCGACCACCCCGCCTGCCACCCCGAATACACCCCTAATGACGTCATAGGACAGTGGCGCCAACAACCCTGCACTGACGTCAGCTCGGAATATTGGGCAACCGAGTTACCTTTGTGCCATGAATTCCAGAGTTTCCTGTCTCGTTTCTCGCGTGCACCACGAGAAAAAAAGAGAACCACCGAAAACGCGACGAACAAATATTATTCCCGCTGTTGTACGTCGACGCGTCTCTCCGTCTTATTTGCCGACTTAAATGTTCGAGCATCGATTCACCGTGCTAGACAAAACTTTTCCGTGACAATTTCGTCTGTTGGACGTTGCTCGGCTTGGACTTGAACCGTCGGTTCCTATCCACCGGTGACTCAGCCTCCTACTCTGAAATTTTCCGCTTTCCCGAATTTATTTTCTACAACGTGATTCTCTAGAACCCGGACACTCCAATGCGAATGTAGGCTTCGCACGGGAACCAACAGTAGCTGCTAGATTCTAGCACGTGTTACGCTCTTGTAAAATGGGAGACGGGACTTATTTTCTATATTTTTCAAGAAATTGAGCTGACTCAGAAATGCGAGATGCTGGAAGAACACTAATTTCTCTATTTTTATCTCGTTCGGTCATCGCATCGGTTGAAATAAACTGTTTAGAAGTAAAATACACAGTGAATTAATAAATTAATAAATCTGCAGATATTCTAATGATTATTACTAAAATTAAAATAACCAAATAAACTAAATTTGATTTATGAAAATTTTATATAGAATTCAATATTGTTTTAAAATAGTATTAAATTAATATGGAATTTTATATTTTTTCATCGAAATGACATGCAAGAATATTTCTTTGAAATGTGTTATTTATTTTGAAATAATTTGTTGATTAATAGTGAAAGCGAAGAACCAAGTGGAACGGAATCCGTGCACGAACGTGGAGCGATGGAGCATCATTTTTCGTCCCAAATAGGGAGAAGGCTCTTGCGTAGACGTTCCATTACATGCATAGATATGTACATACATAGGTACGCCGCGGGTTTATCGAGCCGGTGGCGCGAAGCAATGCCTTCGTCATCGATTCACCATGACGACGGCAATGACGATTCCCTCGTCATTCGTTACCTGAGCTTCGCTACTGATTACCTTCCATCGCCGGTCAAGCTAGACCCGAGTCGGTTAGGTTATTTTTGCACCTGCACCGCCTGCACGATAACAACGCGGCGCGCAATGCTGATTTCGGACGCGAATCGACTTTTTACACGGATATAGCGATTTGGCTTCGTCTTCTACTCGGACCTTTATTCCAGCCGAAGAAGCAAAGCTCGATCATTCACTCCGATACAACCGAGGAGGCTGTCTCGTGCAAACCGGGTCGAAAAACCGATTTTTTAACATTAAACCTAGCACTGCCGGTCAAATGACCGGTTCTATATTTTACAATTATTGAAATAATGAAATTGCTTACATGGAAATTGATTTGATAAGTTTCTTTATCCAAGCACATATTGGAAGCCTTAGAAAAAAAAGAAAGAGACATAGTTCATAGCATTTCCCATACGCTCTCCTTCTTTGCGTCGCAAATTTTGATTGTTCATTATTTTTTTCTATGTTCTATGATTTTCTATGATTCTGTCATTGAAACAATTGGCTTGTGATAGCTAAAATATGATATACAGTCGGTGTACAAAGTATTCGTACACATTAAAAAAACGAATTAATTTTTCAAAACTGGACCCAACAGCTTGAGTTTCTTTTCAGACGTTAGAAGGGTTAGTTTACTAGCTAATGTGTAAATAACTTTTTTTAAAAATTGTTGTTGGTCACAATTGCGAAGGAAATAGTAAAGGTTACGATTTTTTAATTTTTTATCCGTACTTGTAATGAAAATTTAGAAGGCGCCTCTGGTAGGTCTAAGTCAGTTATATACTAGTACAAAGTTTCATCGAAATCGATCAAGGATATTACGAAATATAATTGATTAAAAATAGCAAAAATCGTAAGAATCTGCAATTTAAATGAATCGCTAACCGTAAATTCAAAGATTTCTACATCTTACAATGCCCATAGCTGTTTTATCCGTCAGCCAATTTCAATGAAACTTTGTACATATGATATATATATATATATATATATATATATATATATATATATATAACTTACTTAGATTTACAAACTACATGTATTAAATTTTCATTATAGGCACAGATAAAAATCTTAAAATCGTGGTCTTTAATGTTCCCTTCGTCTTTGCGGCCAAGAACAATAACAAAAAAAAATTATTTAAACATTAGCTAGTAAAATAACCCTTCTAATGTCTCAAAAAAAATTCAAGCTGTTGAGACCAATTTTGAAAAATATATTCGTTTTTAAAGGATGTACGAATACTTTGTACACCGACTGTAAATATTCTTGATTCAATTTTGTCTAAATGTCTTGCAAATACTGCATCGAGAGTTGTTCCTGATCTTGTTGTCGCTTCGTTAGAATTATTTTCCATTTCCAATCTTAATTTATGTACTTCTAAACATTACTAGACTGCAAGAAGTTTCACTTCTGCCGCACGTGGTTCTTTTTATATATTTTTTACTTTTTAGTCTTTTTTAAATGGAACGCAAGATATAGTAATACTGGTATGAAATAGTAAGATATAGAAACGCAAGATATGGAAATACGCGAGATAGAATGAGGGGATGACTCCGAGAGACGACGTCTCTTGATGAAGTCCGAAATTGTACGAAATGAAACCGAATGAATGGAACACCGCACTGACTGAGCTCCTTCGGTGCGAAATGGGTCAGATGGAGTGGAAACGTGTAGTGGAGTAGGGAGAGTTATCACGCGGAGTGGGGATCGCTGAACACGATGACGTATTACCGAGCGTCGCGCGACGAGGTGTAACGGTTAATATTAAAATTCTCCTGAACGTACAGTTCTTTTCTAAAATTTGTTTTTTAATATTGCATTGTCATCCAGTTCTGAGCTATGTTTGAAGTTCCAAGCCTCTAGCTCATCGGGAAGTGATTTAAAATTCGATTACAAGATTTGACGCATACAACAACTCGGCAAGCTAATACAAGCGTGATAAAATAGATGAATGTCAATTAACACTTTACCTACCAGAAGTCTATTATGCAATAGGACTTTCAATAATTGTGCTGTACCAAAAGAAAGCATAGAAATTTTCTTTCACATTACAAAAATGAATATTCATTGTCAATTATCAATATTGAATAGCAATATTGAACAGAACAGAACATTGCTGTTGCTATTGAAGCTTCCATTAAAAAGTGTTTAGCCATATATCATACATTTTTCAAAATTATGCAATAATCACCGATCGGTAAAGTGTTGACTAAGAATAACTACTATGTGGTTTCTAGGTCTTGCAATTACCATAATTTTTATTCCGCATCCGCAGTGTGCACAGGTACGACCAACGCGACAGTCAACATGTTATTAATATGTTTTTCACCGAATCGACTCGTTTTCCGCGAGTCAAACTGCGCACGTTTGTAGCTGACTAATAAAGTCAACACAGGCAACTTCGAACCATAACACGACACAGGAATCAATTGTTCATATCGTAGTTCGTGTACAAGCTTCTCGAATATTGCTAGATAGAGAGATTAGACTAGCGAGCATCGAGTCATCACCATTTTCGAGCTCGAGGCAGCCATTTCAAGCTAGTTGTTCAAATCTCGTAGCGCGAAACTTTCCGCGATTTTCTACAGAGTATCAAATTTTCCATTTGAATTACTCTTACGAAAAGCGTGTTTCAAAAAATTGATAAACACAGCGGCGAATAGTCCTAAACGCTGGTTGTAACGTGGCGTCCAATTTCCAGGATTATTTTAGTAAAAAGGGACAACTGGTAGTTACCAGCTCGTAAAAAGTTAATCGACGATTGCATATAATCGATTAATAAAACTGCTACTTTAAAATGCAATCCCTCCTGTTGCAATCTTCCGATGGAATTTGATTTCGGTCGGATAGGAACGAATTTATCGCACTTTATCTGACTCGCTACAATAACGCAAGCTGGCAAGGGGTTGCCAGCAGTAAGGGAAGTTTTACGCAAAGCGATAAATAGAAGGTCGCCTTAAAAACCGCAAGTGTATTGTTCACTTTCGCCGGGATGGCAAGATCCGCGGTTCGTTGCCACTTTTACGAGAGGATTACGGTGTTCGCGGTTACGCGAGGATGAATCAAGCTTCCGAATATCTCCGGGGTTGGTTCCCCGAAATTTTTTATCGTTCCGAGGGGGGAGAAGCAGAGAGAGAGAGAAGTCGTTTGACGATCGGTCGTAAAGTTGTCTGTAGCCGCCGATGAAAACTCGTGGCACGATCTCTTTCGCAGTCTTGTATCCGCGAGGCTTTAAAAGCTTTCCGCTTTAAGCATCGATCTTAATAGCAGACGCGAGCCGTTCAATGGTACTCGCCATTTCGGCGTACTCCGCTCGGAGAAATTGTAAATCTTGTAAACCGGCCACTTCGTCGAACGAGCTGCTCTCTCGAAAAGAGGCGTGGAAACGATTTTTTTTCCTCCCTCCCTATTTTCATTCTCTCTTTTTCTCTTCCTCTCTCCCGACGTGTGATTCAGGGTGGATATCGAGCGTATGCCGCTGGTATTTGTCGTCGGACACACGGATATCTCTGCAGGAATCGTTCGGAGAGTAGAGAGAACTGAGAGAGCAAGCGAGAGAAAGAGAGAGGGGGGAGACAGGGCAAAGAATCTATCGCGAGCGACAGGACGCGACACGCGACGGCGCGGGAGGAATATTCTTGTTGTTTGTTCAGCCGGGAAGCTTCTCGCGCCTTTTAATTTCCGCCTTTACGATTAGCCAGCATGTTCGCTCGAAGCTCCCAGCTTATCCTTGTTCGGCTCGCGTTCCGAAGAATCGTTCGCAATAACAGCCGCACACAGAGCGAAAAAGACAGAGAAAGCTGCTGGGAGCGGCCGCGAAGCGAGATTACACGGGAGAGGATCAGAACCGCTTCGATATCTCAACAACCAAAATGGCGGTGGTAGGTCGCGCGGCTCGCGGGCTTTTTCGAGATGCCACGTGTTTGACAGCTCAACCCAATGGCGTAACAATCAATTTATACCGTTTACATTCCGCGATCCTCCGCGCCTGCCCCCACCGGGCCGCCCTAATTTACCAAACGGAAAGATAGATAGATTTCCCTCTACGTGGCGCGTGTTTCCGCCCCTCGGCGTTCCCGATTTAGCCCTCATTTAGTTTTCTCATACAATTATCATACTAGACTGCGGATTTTATGCATTTATGACAAAAATGGGCACGCACAATTTAAAACAGTGGAGGTATTAAAAAGATTTCAGGCCACCAGTGTATTAGTTTCACCTTAATAAGATAATTAAAAGAAGAACGAAATTTTTATATGGCTCTCTGGTGTCTGGCAATCAATGCAACATTTTTTATTTTGTATAAAGATCCGCAGTCTACTCGTAACCATACTCGTTGGACCGAGATGACAATTTTGTTTTGTCGAGTATACTCTTCGTAAAAATATGACAATTTTTCTTTTGCTGGGTAAGGGGAAGTGCCCTAAGTCTGGACAGTCCAAAAGTGATACCTAAATCTGGACAATTGAATTTTCATAGTAAAATCAGTAATTAAGAGATTAAATAATTATATTATATATTCTGAGGCCTTAGCTACAAGTAGGTGTGAATATTATTTCATTGAGACATCAATTGTTTAAAAATGAATTCAAAGTTCATCTGAAAACAGTATACAAAATAGTCTATTTACATGCGAATCATGTGCATTTATAGTTCGAACTTTTGTTAGAAAAAAAGATATAATTTAAGCCCTCAGACAAAAAATAATTATCACGCATAATAATATTGATATTTTAAAATAAATTGGCAATCAAACTTAACGTAAATAATAATTATTAATCCAAATATTAGATGTCCAAGATTAGGACTGTTTTCAAATATAAGTACTCCATACTGGGACGCGATGACAGTAGCTGTCCCACTCTAAGCTTATACGCAATGTGCTTACGCCTGAAGCCGGACACGTGTTTGTGAATAAAATCAACGCATTGTTTGCAAATTATTTAACTACATGTACGTATAATTAGTCTTCTATTAGCTTGAATAACGTATGTAGAAAATGTATTCCGGTTGTGACGTTAATAATACTTTGTGTTTACATCTTAAATCTATCAGTATTACTACCTAATCTTAAAAGTTGTATTATGACAAGTTTTATTAAAACAGTAAATGAAAATAAATATAAATTTGGTTAAATAATACAATACTGTAATCTATGATAAGAATACTACCTATTACGCAAAGCATCTTCTATTCGTCATGCGCAACAGCGCCACCAACCAACGTTTTAGGTTATGTTCGCTCGATCAACTCGTAAATTGAATTTGTCCCGATATAGCCTTTACTTCTGTCCAGGTACTAGCTTAGATTGGATTTAATATGCCCAACTATAGGTTTGAATTATTCTTGTTAATACAATTAAGATATTAACCTAAACAATGATTTTTTTATTTTAAATTACTTTACAAACTCTGAACTGTATGTTAAAACTCTTAAGAAATTGTTTTAGTTTATTTAAAGTGATAAAATTTAAAATAGAAAAACATGCTGTCCAGGCATAGGGCACTTCACCTTACGTGACGCATGAAAAATAAGAGGACAGTGAACTTTAATTTCTACTTTTAAAAAATACTGTTGAAAATTAATCCCACACGAGGAACGATCGGTTCGATTTCAGTTTGTTTGTACAACCGTTGTTTGTTTGTTCATGGAATCGTTCAATTTTTCAAACCGTAAAGACGTGTTTTACTTATGCCTTTCTCGCTTCTGAATAAATTTTTGTTTATCTAAGTCGTATAAAGTGCAGTATATTCTATTACATAATCTACAAAATGTAAAAATATTCTCGTTTACACGAGACAACCCCCAAAAAGTAATAACGAATCACTTCGATCTTGTAGGATACATTTTGGAGCTGATTGTTCGGCAGTGAACTTGGTAACAGTACAAACGAGTAGTCATCGAACACGTCGATTTTCGAGATGGTACTGGAGCGGACGACTCACTATACCGTTTCGCAATGTGCATGAACTCGTCCAAGGTCCAGGGGTCAGCGTCGACTGCAGCTCGTTAGAGCAAACGTTTGCTCCCGCTGCTGTCGCGAAATAGAAATAATGATTCGGCTTCGTTGCACGCACTGCGTCACATGACGATGAATGCGAAACGAGTTAAATATCTGTTCACGATCGGAAACTGCAATGGTCAACAAAAGTATCATAAACAATGCATTTTATTCATAACAGTTCATCTGAAAAGTATTACAATAACAAGGCCTTGTTATTCTGTAATAATTCAATTAGTCAGAAAAAAAAATGAATATCCACTTCCACTTCTTGCAATCGATCAGACAATGTTTACATCTTTGGTGAAATCTAGGAAGAAGGAGAACCGAATTTTGTGTACAGGTCCGGAAATGTTGCTACTCGCGGAAAATTTGTACTTGCAGTGGCAACCGAGGCCTCGTCGGCGAAGGCATCGCGCTATTATTTAAACTATTTATAGTACGTGATGCTACGGAATACCAGCCGGCTAGGAAAACTCTCGATGACTCGCGAAAGAAGTTTTCAGTCGCGTGGGCGAGTCGGCTAGGAGGAACCAAGAGATTCCTTAAAAATAAACGGTGCTCTCGCTTGACGCGGAGCGCGTTCGCCAACGGTTGTTTACCGTACAAGGCGGAAAACGATCGAGAATTTACGAGGAGCTCGAACCCGGAGGAAGAGTACCAGAAATTTCATGCACGCCGAGCGAAACTGCCCGAACTTTCCGCTAACTATACTGGATACAAGGGCCTGTGCACAGAAGATAGTCTTCAATTTTTTCCTGTATTCGATGCTTCAAGACCAGTGTCGCCAGATCAAGACTTGTCTTCCACTCTGCCCTTCCCCTTCTACGACGCTACACGACCCGGTCACATGACCCGCGGAGAGATCACTAGACTTATGACAAAAATGGGAATGTACAATTTAAAGAAGCAAACGAATTAAAAAGATTTGAGGACATCGGTCTGTTAATTTCAGCTTAATAAGACGATTAAAAGAAAAACGAAATTTCTGTTTGGCTCCCGTGTCTTGCAACCAATGCAAACAATTTTTATTTTGCATAAAGATGTACATTTTGACTTTGCATAAAGGTTCGCAGTCTAGAAATGAAGTACTCAAAGTCACTACCAAAAATTGCTGCGCTATTATTCAAAATATTGTTTACATTATTAAATATGTTGGCATCTAATCGCTTACTAAACATTTAAATATTGTATGAGCTACCATATCAAATTCATATTCATAGATTTATCTGATCAGTTGATTTAACCCTCACACGTCCCTCATTTCACGAACTGAATCTGTCCCTCGGTGACAAATTGACACAGTGGTAAAGAACCGATGAAATAACAAGTTAAACAGTTATTTTTCGATGCTTTTTTAGTCAAATTGACGAGTTAAAATTTACGTCTTAGGTTTTTCGTTTGTGTTCCACATTAAAAATATAAAAGTCACGAAGTTTCGGGCCAATTTACCTGCAAATGACACCTCTTGTCGAAAGACCCTTATACAAAGAAAAAAGATGAATACGGAATGAAATTATTCTAGGTCGGAAGAAATTTTCGAGTTAAAATAGCTCCGAGTGCAAAGTGTTAGAAGTTAGAAGAGAGGAAGAGGATTCGAAGACGGAGAATCTGGTCACCATAGTGTACACCATTGCAGAGCGTAATCCGCGGCACGCCATAGAGTGACGCGCGAAGCAAATGATACAATTGGGCAAATGAAAGTAGGTGACTGGGAACAATGAGCGTCGATGGGGCCAAGAATAAGATTCTCTATTCACCGTGACGCATTGCAGTGAATCACAATCGTTGCCGAGACACGTCACTCACCGTCGAATTTACCAAGTTACTCGCCTCGCCTAGCCTAGCCACGACCCGCCTCTAGCCGATGCTTCAGCCGATGCTTTAGCTTTAGCTGCTCGATCGCGGCAGACTTTTCGCCCTTAATCTGATTTCGGCACCGAGAGAAGATCGACCGGGATCTTCGCTCGAAAATATCCTGCTTCTGGTTCCGCGACAGGGATCGATCGCCGGCTGCCTTTCCTCCAGGAACTAGATACCTCCCGAATCTCTCTCTCCCTCTCTCTGTCTCGAACTAGAAACGGTTCGATCGATCCTCGAACAAGGCTAGAATTTTCGCGGATTACACTCCACGAGCCTAGGACCGTGGTTCCACCCTTGTTCCGCGATCATTCCGCAAATTAGCCGAAGAGGAACGCGAGACGAACGGTTTTTGGAATCTGGGAGATTAGCAACATCGAACCAATGAAACTGTCTTTTTGAAAAATCTAGAAAAATATATTTACAGTAACGTTTTGAACTAAGAAAAACCCTCGGGTCCGTGCTGTTTCATAGATCGTGTAGTTCTACTATTTTTGGGATCTCGCCGACCGCGCTGAACGTATAAAATTACACATTGCTCCAAAATAGGCCCTCTTTGTAGCCTCATTTAATTAATATTCTATAAAAATTTATTTTCCGTACGTTATCCCAAAGCAATTTTCCGAGAGTGCAATCGATACTCTGTACAAATTTATTTTCGATCGACGTTCTCGAAGAAATAATTTATTATTTATGCGAGCACAGCGGTGTATTTGTAAACGGGAAAGATATACACGCGCGTCTCGTCCAGCAGCTTCAGAATCTCTTGACCAAGCCACGCGTAGGTAGAAAAATAAAGAAACGCGGATCGACAGGATGGATCGAAAAAGTGTTGGCGCACTCATCTTTTTGCGATAGCGTGCATTAAAAACGTAGTAGTATATCGATACGCTCTACATATCGCGCCCAGAAATAATATACTGCTTCGGCCACATACCGATGACGTATTATTTAAGAAGTAATAAACAAGTGAAAGGAATGAAAACACTAGACAAATTCCGCGAGCGATTATACACGGATCCTTCTATGCCTTTTATTATCGTTCAACCCTTCAAGTTAATCCTCTTTGAAATCATTTAGTCAAATAATTTTGACGTCCAATATTTTGTTCGATCATTGTGAACCTAAGTACATTAAATCTGCATTGCATGTTTTCGTTGGTTTAAATAAATTATTAAGCACCGTTGTATCACTGTGTCATCGACATCGTCGCTATCGAAACTGTGCCAATACTTTTTGCTCCGGGAATGTTCGCACCTTTTACCATACCGTTGAATCATAAATTATTAAGCGCAATATTTCCGTGTGCGGTGGAATGGCAGAAACTGTATATGGCATCGCTGTGCTCTTCTTTGTATTTACATGGTCGCTGTCGAAAAAGCAACCGTGCCAATACTTTTTTGATCCGCTGTGTACGTTAGCGGTAAACGCGCGCGCGCTCTAGAAAGAGAGAGCGAGAGAGGGAGAGAGAAAGAGGGAGAACGAATCAGGGGTATATGCAATCGATAATATCCACGGACAAAAATACTCTTCGGCGGCTTATAGAGTTTCAGCGTACGTCGTGGCATGACCGGATGTTCCTAACTGCCTCGGGCGGAAAGGATTCCCGACACTCTTATTCTCCGAAGAATTCGTTATGCGTCCACGTGCGGAAATTCCATTTCGATCGGTCCCAGCGACAGCTCTTTAGCCTTTTGAAAACTTTGGGCAAAGTCCACACACTCGAAACGGCCCTTCGCGGTTTATTCGCGGGCCTGTGAACTCCCCTAAATCTTCAACCCTTGTGGCAATAACCAAGTGCCCCCTTTCAATTTTTACCACGTTTTTATTAGCTCGCTTTCTTGTTTGTTTTTGAAATTTGTTTAATGATTCTGTCCACCAATCGCAAGATTATTGTAGATTTTTATATTCTTTGTACAAAAGAAAATGGCGAATATTGAGAGAAACTGAATTCAAAGATTTTTCACATCTTACGATGCCTTTTTTATACGTCAACGTCTCGATAAAATTCGAGCAGCTTGGTTCAATTTTATTGTCGTTCAATTCCAGACAAATTTCCAGTTCTTCACGAATAGTCCAGTCAATGAATGCTCATAAAGGGGGTGTAGAGGGAAATGGAATAAACCCAATTTTTAATTTTGGGACTTTGTTTGGACTAGTTACATACTAAAAGTCCCTACTCCTTTTTCGGTTTTCCGCTTATATCTTGGAAACTCTGCGTCCTAGCGATAAGACCATCCTATACCAAATTAAAGCTGACAAAATGTGCCATAAGATTGACTCTATTCAGCTTTTCGCTATCTCGCATAGTTTCCGAGATATCCGCGATCAAAGTTCACTAATTGTGAAAAAGAAATTTTTGCCTTATTTGACTAGCTTCAGCACAATTAGTGCACTTTGAGCGCGGATATCTCAGAAACTATGCCAGATAGCCAAAAACTGAATCCAATCAATCTTGTGGCACATTTTGTCAGCTTTAATTTTGTATGGAATGGTCTTATCGCTAGGATGCATAGTTCCCGAGATATCGGCGCTCAAAGTTCACTAATTGTGAAAAAGAAATTTTTGCCTTATTTGACTAGTTAACTCTTCAGCACAATTAGTGAACTTTGAGCGCGAATATCTCGGAAACTATGCGAGATAGCGAAAAACTAAATCGAATGATTCTTGTGGCACATTTTGTCAGCTTTAATTTTGTATAGAATGGTCTTATCGCTAGGACGCAGAGTTTCCGAGATATAAGCGGGAAACCGAAAAAGGGGACCTTCTACGTGCCCCACTGCAGGCCGCTCATCTTCTAGGAGTGGGGACTTTTAGTATGTTTACCTCCTAACTAGTCCAAACAAAGACCCAAAGTTAAGGATCTGGAGGTATATAAAAACGTAACAAAATTTTTGAAAATATGACAAGATATAATTCTTACTAAATTAATACAATTACCAAAGTTTAGGAATTATAGCAACTTAAAGTTCATACATTTTAACGCGTCTTCTTATGGAGAATTCATAAAATTCCACTTCAAACCCTATTTAAAGCTTGAAAAAACGCAACTAGAAACTCCAGTTTTTTTATATATAGTAAAAATTATGTAATTAATTATGTGTGTTCAAAATTTAATAGGATTCACTAAACAGTTACAGAGCAAAATGTTATAAACTGTTACAAAACGTGTAAACAGTGTAAAAAAAAGTATGCAAAATATACTCATGAATGGCTTTCATTGCCAATATATTAATGGATTTCGAATTTCTTGTACGTTTGTCTGCCATTGTACCTCCAGAACATCCTTAAAAATTGCGTTCCTGCCATTTCCCTCTACAACTTTTCGTTGACTGAACTAAAGTTCGCAACAATTACAATGAATTATTTTTTTAAAGGATGTACGAATACTTGTTACAGCCACTGTAGCCGTTCGATGATCCGGCGAGAGTCTCCGAGTGTAAGGGATTAATCGTAGGAAGAATATTGGTCTGGTTAGCTGCCAGAGAAGTTCGACGTTCGATGTTCTGGCTAGGCGAGCTTCGATTGATTAAAATCGACGAGGAGCCTCGAAGAAATGCGAATTTATGAACTGTGTGCGAGTGTTGTCTCGGTATGAGAGGAATCTCTTTCGCTGCCCTCGCGATTTTCGCGTAAGAGAAACAAACTGCCCGTTTTTTTCCGCGGCGAGGCGAGACGAGACGATGCGATGCGAGGGAACTGAGAAACAGAGAAACGCTTAACCTCGATATCAAATGTCCGCGGCGTTGAGTCAGGTTCCGAATCCAAGGTCTCGTTTTCTTATTGTTAGTCCCTTTTCCGTTGGCCGATACTACAGTCTCTGCGCAATTTACTTCGTCTGTAGTCTATCGTCTACAGACTGTGGAACACTCGCCGAGGAGGAACGCTTTCACCGGAAAAGGCAATGTTGCGGCCCACGCAATTGTCAGAGAGGGAAGACAAACAGGAAACGAGGCTACTTAAATTTAGCTAAACCTATCAGCTCAGCCCTTCTCAAGGTCGTTGCGGTTCTCCGTCATTTCATTTAGACCCTCCGCTGGCTATTTTCTGTTTCGAGGGACTACGGGTTTTTTGGGGAGCGGGATATTTTGGAGAAATGTTGCACGTTATCGGTACAGTGTCACCCAAAAGTTACCAGATCGTTCTATTAGGTTGCGCGTAAGGAATGTCTAATTGTGGATAGTGGCATTAAACAGTAGGGAACAAAAATAAAATAACTTTTTAAAAACCGTGCTTATATTAAAATGCACTAAAAAGGAGAAAATCATTTTTTTAGACATCGGTGACTATAAATAAAAGCGTGGAGCGCTATACTATATTGACGTAATCTTCGTGGGCGCCCCACGCTTTTATTTATAGTCACCAATGTCTAAAAAAATGATTTGCTCCTTTTTAGTGCATTTTAATATAAGCGTGGTTTTTGAAAAGTTCTTTCATATATTTTTTATTTTCTACTTTTTAGTCTTTTTTAAATGGAACGCAGGATATAGCAATACTGGTATGAAATAGTAAGAAAATACGCGAGATATAATGAGGGGATGACTCCGAGAGACGACGACTCTTGATGGAGTCCAAAATTGTACAAAATGGAACAGAATGAACGGAACACCACACTGACTGAGCTCCTTCGGTGCGAAAAGGGTCAGTGGAGTGGGGATGAGTCGGTGGGAACACGTAGTGGAGTAGGGAGCCCTGGCGCGCGGAGTGGGGATCGCTGAACGCGATGACGCACTACCGAGCGTCGCGCGACGAGGTGTGACGGTAAATATTAAAATTCTCCTGAACGCACAGTTCTTTTCTAAAATTTGTTTTTTAATATTGCATTGTCATCCAGTTCTGAGCTATGTTTAAAGTTTCAAGTCTCTAGCTTATCGGGAAGTGATTCAAAATTCGATTACAAGCATACAACAACTCGGCAAGCTAATATAAGCGCGGTAATGAAAACGTACATTCTGATTATTTTAAATTCGTGTAATGGTCCAGTGATTTTTGGGCCACATTGAATGCTGTACATTAAATGTTTCTCGCATTCGGATACGTTTTTGTACAAAGTAATCTATTAGGTGTGCAAATAAAATAAAAAATAAATAAAATCTTGTCTGATGACTCCCAATCTTTCTCGGTGCACCTGAGCTTTAAATTTCCGGCTTTAAATCTTTCGTACCACTTTTTGCAAGTTCTATAAGATACAGCGTTCTCTCCCAGTGCCGCACAAACCATTTCAGTAACTTCAACAGCTGACTTCCTAAGCTGGAATGCAAAGAGTAAGTAGTGACGCAAATGATGCTTCTCGCACGTCACATTGCTTCAAATTGTTGCATAGGACTGTAAACTCTTAGAGCGCTCATCACGACTCTTCTTAAAACTAAAAGAACGCTCTTTCAGATGGCACCAAAATCGAGTAGTAATTCGAATTCAGTCAGAAGTCATGATCTTAGAAAAAAAGGGGAAGAAACTTATTTGCACACCTAATATTAAAAAGAGAAAAGTAAGTGTTAATTAGTTGGTAAAAATAGGAAAAATTACAATCAACGTGACGACAACTGTACGGTACAGAAACGCAACGACAAACGGGACAATTTTTAGTAACGTCATTAACGAAAGGTCGATATCGAAAATTTGCTTGCGTGCAACTCGGCAATAAAAGGTGTGCTATAAAAAAAAATCCGAAATAAAAATAAAGAATCAGTGGGCGTAAGAAAAAATCAGCAGAGTTCTGCTCCCATTTGGGAATAGTGGTATGCAAAAGGTTAATCGAGTGGCTGATAACTCGGATGACGTCTATTCATCTATCGATATACGCATTCTTCGCAGTATACGTGTATCGATCTAACGTGAGCTTACTGTGTTTGTGTACCTCCGTTTGCGTTTGACGAAATCATTCGGTTTTAAATAAATATAACGTTAGTTAACGAGATATTATCGAAATTTTAATGTTCTTATAATGAAAGAACTCAAGGTGACCTTGAAATGTCCGGAAGGCCTTCACGCACATAACAAATGTTTACACCACAATATCTCCCCCTCTTTAACATGCAACTTTTGTATATACAGTGGCTGTAAAAAGTATTCGTACACATTTTAAAAACTAATAACTTTTTTATAATTGTACCAAACGACCTGATTATTTATAATCAATTAGAAACATTGGTTTACGAAATGATATGCGGAAAAGATTTTCCAAAAATTATAAATTAAAAGGTCACATGCAAAAATAAAAAAAGCATTTTTTCGACATCTTCCGATGCCTGTCGTTTTTTCCTGCGTCCACCGGGTGCGATGAAATTTTCAGTATGTGTACAACTAACATAGATCTACAAAACATACATTTTCAATTTTTAACAAAGTTTTAAAAAATGCTTTTTTTATTTTTGCATGAAACCTTGTAAATTGTAATTTTTAGAAAATCTTTTTTGCATATCATTTCGTAAACCAATGCTTTTGATTGATTATAAAAAATCAGGTCGTTTTAAAGGGCGTACGAATACTTTTTACACCAACTGTATATCATTTGTTCATATTGTTACAATTGGCGAAAATATTCGAGGTGTGCAAGTTGCGTGGACCATCCTGTATAATGCACTAGAATCGCTTGTGGATTAATTGCATAAAAATTGTCCAGCACAGTATACGGTGCCAATTTTATGTTTGGTCATCGAAAAATCTGGGAGGAAATCCTTGTGACCCAATGCATCATGGCAGTCGAGAGGACGGTTTCGAGGGCCATCGGTAACAGTTCGCGGAAACAATCTCGTTCGTTTAGCCGGCGATCCGGAAAAGTTCTAGTCTCACGAGCGAAACAACGGCCTTGACAAAGGACGGCTTTGACGTATTCGCATTCGCGAGAGCATAGCTCCGACGATACGGTGCGTCGCGTCGGTCTCCGTCGGTCGACGGTTGTCCCGTATTTTAAGGCTTCGTATACCCAACGATACAGCGCGCGGTGCACAGTGACCGGTAAGTATGGAAAGTTCGACAAAGATGAGAAAAGAAATCATTTCAGAAGTTGCAACTACAATAGTTGTATCAATTAATTCATTAATATCTAATATGCACAACTTTCCTCCAGTTTAAATTCCAAAATTCTTCTCCTAAAAAAGTATTTAGTTTAATTCTGGCCTGAACAACTCGTGCTCCGAGAGTCGATGACGTACAATCAGCTACCCCCACCCGGCTGGCCAGAGTTCGATATTTTTACGTGATGTAGCAGACGAACGATTAATCGAAGACCCATTTTTCCTCACAAAATTCAACAAATTGAAAACCTCTGTAATAAAATTAAAAAATTTGTTTCGTGAATGAGGATTCAAGCTTTACAACGACGCGACGCACAGTGGGGTATTTGCCCGATTTCAGCGGTCAAAATTCAATTTTAAAAATTTTACATAAATTGTAAAATTTTTGTGGCTTGAGTTAGTTGAATGTCTGAGGAACAATCTCCCATCATTCGTTTTCCCATTCATGCATCCATTAAGCACTGAAAGTCGGAAGTTGAAGTTCCGTTAACCCGCTTTCATTTCTCAACGAATTCACCTATTAGCAATTCTTACCTTATTTACATACACTAACAGATTTTTGTTTTATAGAAGTTTTTTTTAGCTAAGTATAGAGTATACTTTTAAGAGAAATTCACTTTTGTACCATATACATGTTTGTAATTATTAATATTTAAAGATAACCAACGATGAGTCACTTTCTTGACGATTCTAAGACTTTGGTAATCATTTTGTTATGCTTCCGGGTGCGTCCCGGTGTTCATTTCTGTGCCATTGTATTCTTTGAAGTTTTTTGATTAAGATGCAAGAAAAATTGGATCTGACTACGACTGACTCCGTGTTTTATAGTTGATTTACGGAAAAATGGCCATCGCGCGGGCGCGAAAATCGCAGCATTTCTCACATCCTGCATGTTCGCATTCGCTATATTTTCGTATTTACTTAAGTAAATACTAAATAATAATAATAAACACACAATATACACTAAAATAAGAAAACAGTATACACATGAAATTTAAATAATATACAGGGTGGTGCAATAACTATGTCCACTTTGAATATTGTCGTTATTTGTAATAATATGAAAAAATGTTATGAACAAAATTTGCACGGTACAGAGGGGGACATGTTGTGACATAAACATTTTCTGCGTGGGTGGAGTCATAGAGGAGATTTCAAGGTGACCTCGATTTTTTTAAATCGAAAGACCTACTTTTTGTATCATGAATCGATAGACTATCGAATTCTGACTAAAAATGTATTGACCTCCACCTGTCTTGAATCTAATAGATAACGAGATATTATCGAAATAATTTTCTTTCTTCTTTTGATAATATCTCGTTAACTATTAGGTTTAGGACATACGAAGGTCAACACTTTTATACTCAGAATTTGATACTCTATCGATGTACGGTATAAAAAAAGGGCATTCTGTTTAAAAAAATCAAGGTGACCTTGAAATCTCCTCTATGCATCCACCCACGCAGAAAATGTTTGTGCCAAAACATGTCCCCCTCTGAACCATGCAAATCTTGTTCATAACATTTTTCCATAGTATTACAAATAACGGAGATTATTCTTTGTAATAACTATTTTAACAAGATATTTTAATTGTAAATGATCACACTTTTCTATAGTGTACATAAAATAGACGAATAACGTTAAAAAATTCATTATTATCTGCAGTACTTGATTGAAAAATAGCTGCAAACTTTACAATCTAATATGCTCCTCTTTATGGACAAATTTTGCACTCAAAACATCCGTTTCAGCAAAAACGGTATACAGTACAAAAAGCAGAAATCCCAAGCTTTAAAATGATTGTTTCTTCATCAAATTTGGATTTTTGGCAAAGTTACAGCAGTTTCAATATTGAGCGAATTTTGAACTAGCTGTACTGTGCGACGTCGTAAAAATTGACGCACGATTCTTTCCACTGTTCAATGGAACAGAACACTGCAATTTGAAAATGAGACTTTATTATTTGTACTGTCTGTTAGACAATTTCTCGAGACCGGGAAATTTCGAATACTTTTTGGATCCACTGTAGAATGAAAACGAGTGGTCGGGTATTCGAACGGCGAACCGAAGGAATCAGTTTCCCTCGGGGAGAAACCATCCCCCGAGGAGAGAGAGAAAGAGAGAGGATTTTTCTGTACGTCGAAAGGGAACACGTCTTCCCACGACGATCGGAGATTACGATCTATGCAAAAACGAGGAGAGCTAGATTAGATACGGTATCAGCATTGACGCACATAGTTATCTCGGAGACAGTTCTCATCTTGAACGGTCGCCGTCGCAAGGGCCTCTTTTCGACTCGCCCCCGATCCGATCCGATTCGGAGTCGCGACATTGTTCCACGATCATTATCGCTGACGCACGACCCGTCTATCAACTCCTCACGATCTCTCGGCGTAGACCGCGACTCAGATAACAAAGGCTGCGATTTATTTTCGCGTGCCGTTTTATTTATTTTATCGTCTCCGGGGCTCGTTGAATGTTTTTTTCGCGGTGTCCCGAGACGAGAAAGAAGCACCTTGTCCTTCTGCTGGACAACAGCTTCGACACGGTCGTCGGGTCGATGCTCGAAATAAGGATCGATAAGCACAGTCTCGTTGTTCTAACATTGACGCAATCGAGTCCACCGAATGCCCCGTGTATCTGGAGAAAGCAAAGGAGAAATCCACAAATGTTAATCCTCGATCAAACGAAGGTTGCAGACGAAGAGATAATTGTTTGCGACTTCGCTGATCAGACTATACCATTTTTAAATAGATTGATATTAATAGCAATAACGAAGGTATTGGCACAGAGTACAGAATACGTCATTGTTTTCTGAACGCATTCAAGTTATCTTTAAACAATTACGTTAATTGTTGGCGATTTTAATAAACAGACACACGAGTTCGTATACAAGCCTATGCGATGATTCAATCTTTTCCGAAGAATCCAAAATATCGCTAAAGCAATTACAATAACTTATTATATTAATAAGTGAAGGACGTACATAATAATGTTTGAAACGCGCAGGTGCGTCCGTGAGAATTTCCTAGCTGTTAGAAAACAAGAGTGCTATAAATTCAATTGTTACGTCTCGTGAGTGTCGAAAAACGATGTGATTTATTACAGAAAAGTTTGCTCGTTGGACTTGGCAAGTGTTCATCTTGTCGGACGCAGTTCGGAGTCTTTTGATTGTCAGTGGTAGCGGACTAATTTGATCAGCCAAGAAAATGAATCTTTGTTTCGCTCTCTCCTGTAAACCGTAAACCTAACCGCCGGTACACGCACGCGTCTGAAAGCAATTTAAAATCAGTTCGAAATCGGTTTGGTTGGACGAGTATGTTGCAAAATTAATCCGCTGTATTTTGCAACAGCAGTTTCCAACCACTCCGCGTGTTTCCTGAAAATTGTTGAACAGAGAAATTCGAGCTCCAACCGCGTCGAGCGGACCCACTTTCGAATTCGAGTCAACTATTGCGAAAATTGTGCGAATTCCGTACCGCGAAATCTTCATCAATTGTGACTGAGGTTTTACGGACAATAATAAATGCAGAAATAAGTCTTTGAACAAAATAATATAAAAGATTCTTTCTTCGAACATCTTAGTAAGTTGAAAATAATATATTGGCATTTTGAAATTCGTTTAGAAACCCTCGGGTTCGTGCTGTTTCTTAGATCGTGTAGTTCTACACTAGCCGAAATTAGCATAAAGCCACCTGATTTTTTGGTGCAATCTTATAATTATGTCATAGTAATGAGAAGATTGATGAAAGAAACCATTTACATGATTGCATTCATAGATATATATTATTTATTTACAGAGAAACGTAAAGTTATATAGTTTAACAGAAGACAAACTGCGAAATTTCCATAAAGCCACACGTTTTTTAAGTAGACAACATAAAAATTATCGAAAATTTCTTCTGTATTTACAAATTAATACTTAGTATAATTCCCATTTTTTTTTGTACAACGAAAGTAAAGGAGTAAAATTAGCGTTTACTTGCTAGAGTAAATTGAAGAGCTGAAATTGAAATTGAAAATTTGACGTTGAAAATTAAATTGAAGATTTGAAATTGAAAAATTGACGTTGAAATTGAAGAGTTGAAGTTGAAGTTGACGGGTTGATATTGAAATTGACGTTGAAATTGAAAAATTGAAATTGAAAAATTGAAATTGAAGAGTTGAAATTGAAGTTGAAGGGTTGATATTGAAATTGAAGTTGAAATTGATAAATTGACGTTCAAATTGAAGAGTTGAAATCAACGAAGTGAAATTGAAAAATTGAAGTTGAAATGCAAGTGTAGAAATTGAAGTTGAAATGGAAGTTGTAGAAATTGAAGTTGAAATGGAAGAGTTGTAATTGAAGTTGAAATGGGAGAGTTAAAATTGAAGTTGAAAATTTGACGTTGAAAATTAAATTGAAGATTTGAAATTGAAAAATTGACGTTGAAATTGAAGAGTTGAAGTTGAAGTTGACGGGTTGATATTGAAATTGACGTTGAAATTGAAAAATTGAAATTGAAAAATTGAAATTGAAGAGTTGAAATTGAAGTTGAAGGGTTGATATTGAAATTGAAGTTGAAATTGATAAATTGACGTTCAAATTGAAGAGTTGAAATCAACGAAGTGAAATTGAAAAATTGAAGTTGAAATGGAAGAGTAGAAATTGAAGTTGAAATGCAAGTGTAGAAATTGAAGTTGAAATGGAAGTGTAGAAATTGAAGTTGAAATGGAAGAGTTGTAATTGAAGTTGAAATGGGAGAGTTAAAATTGAAGTTGAAATTAAAGTTGAAAATAAAGTTGAAGAGTTGATATTGAAATTGAAGTTGAAATGGAAAATTTGATGTTGAAATTGAAATTGATGTTTGCGTTTACTTACTTGTGTAACGTCTTAGTACGACAGTAATGGTATTTTAGAGTTATTTAAATTGAAATATCTCGTGAACTATTAACTTTTCGACACACATAGATTAGTACTTTTTTATAACGAATGTCCAGTTGCATCGATTGATGTATTAAAAAATACTTCATTCCATTTAAAAAAAATATCGATGACCTTGAAATCTCATAAAAAATGACCTCGAAAATTTTTTCCCTTACCCTTCAAACAGTGTAACTTTTTCCTAAGAAGTTTTTTTGTACAACGAGAAGTAACGGAGATATATTAAGTGTTCTGTTTCTTCGGACTTACCCTGCATACATATGTACTTTTCTTGCAAGTATTCCCCAAAGATTTTCAATTGGGTTTAAATCTGACGAACAAACTGGCCATGCCAAAATCTCACATTTTTGTTGTCTAACCACTCCTTTGTTTGTCTAAAGCATGAATTAAGGCGTTATCATGTGAAAAATGAAATTGTCAGTCTCAATTTCTTCTGTAAATGGTATTAAGACCATCTCCAACAGCTCCGTATATTGTGTCGAATTTATCTATGATTAATTCGACAGCCGTTTTTTTATTGGCTCTGAATACAGCCCCAATAATTAACGAGCCACCACTGAAGTTACGACTCATTTCAACAGTACTTTCTTTTCTTAAATCGTGCCAGTAGTTTTTGTAACCATCTGACCCATCCTTCACCGGATATGTCTTTGTCCAAATTCGAGACGAGCTTGTTTGTGTCGTTTTTTGAGTGCAGCATTTTCGTTCCTGCAGCATTTTCGTCCATTTAAATCGCGCTGAACTTTTTAAAATGTTCTGCACACACCTTAATGTTGAAGATGGTATTAATACCATTTACAACAGTAATTGAGACTAATAATTTCATTTTTCAGCATGATAACGCCCCAATTCATGCATCAAGACAAACAAAGGAGTGGTTAGACAACAAAAATATCGCCAGATTTAAACCCAATTGAAAATCTTTGGGGAATACTTGCAAGAAAAGTCCATATATGGCAATTGTAAACAGTACAACTCTGTTTCTGAGTTATGGATTGCGGTGAACGAAGCGTGGACATCCATCGAAGCAGAAACACTTCGTACTTTGATTTCATCAATGCCTAATCGAATTTTCGACGTTATTCGAAGAAATGGCAATTATACTAACAAGTATTAATTTGTGAATATAGAAGAAACTTTCGACAATCTTAATGTTATCTACTTAAAAAACATGTGTCTTTATGCAAATTTCGCAGTTCTACATAAACTACATAATTTTACGTTTCTCTGTAAATAAATAATATATCTATGAATGTAATCATGTAAATGTTTTCGTAAATACAAAAATGTATCGTTATTTTGAGTTTTAAGTAAGTACTCTTTTCTTTATTTCTCGCTTCTTTAATAACTTGTAAGAGTGTCCCAAAAATGTTGCATGTCCCTTAAAAGGAGTGATTCCTGAGGTGATTTCAAGTAACTTTTTCCTTCGCGAAAATGTTCTCCACGGTTTTGTTAAGGAGTTATTAACGAAAAACACTGACCAATCACAGTGCGAGTACAGCGGTCGGAGTCCAGCGCGACGACGACGAAAATGTTTTCGTATAAATGTTTTCTTTTATTAGTCCTAAAATGCTATCGTGTGCATCAGCTTCTCATAACTATGACATAATTATAAGATTCCACCAAAAAATCAGGTGGCTTTATGCTAATTTCGGGCAGTGTACTATTTTTTGTGACCTCGCCGATCGCGCCGAGGGCATTGGCGGTGCACTCGGCGTGTAAACTAACAAACCTGAAGTATCTACCCATAATTACGCACCGTATACACAGGGTCCAGATAATTTGATTGTGTCAATCTGTACCAGCTGTCGAGTAAGGAGATACCCCATTCAGTTTTTCGGTCGGATTCCAAGGCAGGGATAACGACTGAGAGGTTATTGGCTCGGAACAGTAGCAGATCTCACCCCCCAGCGTTGTTACGGGGTCTCCCCGGATAAAAATACGCTGGAACCGGGGAACGACGACACGGTGTGTATAAAGAGTGGCTCGGGTTTTTCGACTCCCCATGGAAACTGGCAGCTTTTTCACGGGTGGATTGCGGCCGGCCGACATGGCACGGCACAGTACGCCGGCGGAGCTTTTCTCAGCCTCGAGGGAGGTGTTGACCCTGGCTGGGTCGGCGTGTGCATTGAACATTGACTTTAACGAGCGAAAATAGGGAGCCAATCGACGAGCAAATGCCCCCGAAAGCGGCGGACAAAGAGAGTCAGAAAAGGAGGCTGAACGGAGCCGAGCTGAGCAGAGATCCGAACAGAAAGAAAAGAACGGGATGAGTCGAGATGAGCCTGGAACGACGTACAACACACGCAGCGTACAACACAACGTTGCAGAGAGGCGACGGCTCGGCTCGTTACAGGTCTTACTCACCCTTTTGCAACTAAAATTTGTCTAATTCGTTTTCTACCTCAACGAAATCCGACGAGAAGTTATTGTTCTGCGAAAAGGATGTTATTGTACATATAATCGAGTCGGAATGACGCGAATAATATATGTTACGTATTTGTTTAGAAACTTTGTAGCAAAACTGGATTTGCAAACGCGTGAATTTGATCTGGAAAAGGGTGAACTTGGAATGCAAAACCTGTACACGCCCGAAGCCCGAAGCTCGACGCGCGACGGTGGTTAACCACCGCGCGGATTTCTCTCTCTCTCTCTCTCTCTCTATCTCTTTTTCTCTCTCTCTCTGTGCGGCAAAGCATACCACGACAAAATTAGCGTCCAACCGAAATAATTTACCACCGGATTCTCGCAGGAGCTGTATGGTTTTCGTCTGGTCCGTTTAGTGTTTCGCGACGACCCTGAAATCCGCCGCCACGCTACAACCTCGTGATCCATGGATCACCTATAGCCCCCGCCAGACGTCGATTCAATGATTGCGATTGCTAGACTAAAATTACACTAAACACGATATACATGTGAACTGTATTATTTATTAGTGGTTTAATTGACGGTATCGCTGTCCGCGCGCAGTTCTTTTCTACGTTCGGCGCGGTCACCAAAAAATGGCGGAGCTGTGGTAAGAAACGGCACGGACCCGAGGATTTCTCTTACATTGAAGCTTTACTGTATTTCAACGATGTGTAGAGTAGTATGCCGACTTCGCATACGTACTCATTTTTGTTATGAATGGATAACATCAGCAGTCTAACGACCACGATCCAGACGGAACGTAAAACCGGAGACGTCGGGTCTCGTAACAGCGGGTCGGCAGTGTTATCGCGCGAGCTTACTATTGAAAAATTCATTACCACCGCGGACTTTGTCAAATCACGATAATGTCACCAGACCGGCGCGAGAGCCACTCCTAATTAATGCTGTCATAACACGATATGTGTATTCGTAATGTATCACGATCTTCGTTTATTATTAATAGACGGCGGATGTTTCTGCGAGTTGCAACTTTCCTGGACTACTTTGTCAGATCAGTACGATTTATCAGGCAAAATATTTCTTATAAATAATGAGCAGCATAATAGACATCGGAAATGCATAAAGATCCGCGACCATAGATTCTCGCTTTTCAATTCTGGTTTCACCGAATACAATGAATTCGGTCGTGTATTAATTTCACTGGCAGTTGGCTCGGCAGCCGACGCGTTAATATGTTCGGTCAGAGATAAACCAAACGAGAAAATGATGTCCGAATCACGGCCGCTATCGAGAGGGAACAAAAACACTCCATTTAGAGAGCAATTCGAGATAAAGCTGCTTTTCTTTCGACTCGGAGCACCTCATCGAATCTATTCACGCTAAATCTACCGAGTACTAAAAACGTTTGCCATGCGTCATTGAAACAGAAAAATACAAAAATCTAATTGCAAGACTTCTTTATTTTCCAACCTATTTGTGGCGTTTTCCTTAGTAAAATGACTCTGAACAAGATATAATCTTGTATTTAGTGGTTTCACAACTAAAAATAGTAGAGCTCTGTACGATCTAAGAAAAAGCACGGACCCGAGGATTTTTCTTGGATCGAACCTTCACTGTATTCACTTCGCGGCATCGATCGACTCGGTAAATGATTGACTGAACTGCGAAGAAGAGGAAGACCAGTAATTGATCGTTTGATGGACGGTGGCTGTGCCGAATTAGCATAAGGCAGCGAGGATTTTCCGTGTTTATTCGCGTTCCATGAATCTGCAGGTTCGTTGCGCACGAGATCCGTGCAACATCGAAAGTCGGGAAGAGGCACGAACGTCATCGGGAATGATTCATTCGACGCGTCTCGGATGAAATAAGCTGCCGGTATCCGGCTCGGGGTACGATCGGGCGCGATCGTCGGCTTTCTTTCGGAAAGTTTGTCAGCACGGCGAGGTTTTCCCCGAGCCGCAGAAGCCGCGGCCGAGTAACATAGTGAAAGAGTGGCCGCCGGCTCCCTCGAGCGTAATCCAATTTTCTATCGCAAATTACTTTTTCCCTCGGTCCGGGTATATCGGCCGGGTGACGCTGCTCGACACAATCACGGAGGAAAACAATTACTGGACAATCGTTAATTGTCTCCGAGGAAAACGTGGAAAATCGATGACGGTCCGAGCCGCGACAATGCCGATCGATCGCCCGGAGAGAGGCAGCCGGTCGGGAATAATTGGCCAAAGTTAAAAATGAAGCAAGCGCGGAAATAGAAGCGCAACTAATTTCGCGGGAACTTGTTCGTCGGCGAACCGTGCAACATTTTCATCGGGCGACAACCTACGGCTCTCCGTGATTCAGCCACCCGAAAAAGATCAATTATTTTCGTGTGCATCGGAGCCGCGATATTTCAAATATGCGCGCTCCCGAAATATCGTGTTCTATTCGCGAAAGGGGATGAGACCAATTCTTTTAAATTGGTGAATAGAGTAAAATCTAAATATAGCATGGAGAAAACTGTTATCGACGTTGAGATAATTTTGGTTCACCAGTCGGAGGGATCTCTACTTTATGTAGAAGCAATCTTACAGTAATTTAAATAATAATTGTAAAAGGCTCTAAATGGGAGTACTCCTTAAACAAATTATTAAATAAAAAAACTTCTGTGGTTCAAGGAGATCCGTGTCTATTGCGAGACGATTCCGTGCAGCTTCGCGGGGGATGTGCCGAGGAGAAGCGTCCGAAGACGACTCCCGGTTCAGCTGGGCTAGAATCCGCATGAGCAGCGCGGTCGATCGGCAAGGTCGATCGATAACTGGGATCGGGATCGATACATGCTGGGGAACACACGTTCCCTGGTCGGGTGCATGAAAACAGCGAAAGACCGTAGAGCGCCGTAGACCGTCGACCGGTGACGAGAGCGCGGGGGCGGGGAAGAGAGGGTTGCCACGAAATAAAACGTTTGTCGGTTGCATCCCCTTCTCCGGTGGAGCGGTAACCTGTGGTCGAGGTTGTAGCGCGCGGCAATAGAGGGACCGAGCTGATCAGTCTGCGCGAATCCGTCGAGCGGTGAACGTCGCCTCCTCCTTTCGGAATTAGCCTCCTCGATTCGACTCTGCCAGTTTCTGTTCGTTCGACCGTTCAGCCATTTACTCTCTCGCGCTCCGAGTTTGCCGTTTTCTCGTCGGCATACGAAACTCCGCTTCGATCCGTTCTCGACGACGGGAAACACCTAAAATATATATACATACGTGCATATATATCTGTGCCAGCAGCGGCAGCCGAGCCGGAGCCACACGGACGAAACTGAACCGTGCACAGGTAGTCCAAGGTGGGTATACACTGTCGTGAAATTTCCCGCCACGAAATGTATCAACAACGGAAATCGTTCTGAAAGAAATCCGAGTAGTCTCTGCGAAGGGTGCGTCTTCGAAACGAGCCTGTGTCAGTTAGTCTTTCCTCGAGGTGCGGAGGGAAAACTGAATCGTGCAGTCGAACGCGTCCTCTGTGGAATTTTCTGTCATGACTAGACTCTGCGGATTCGATGCATTTATGACAGAAATAAATATTATTCTAGTCTCGATTCATTAAACATTGCTGTCGGTTCCTTGCGATCGAGACAATTTTCATTTTGAAGATTCGCTGTCAACTCCTGACACATTAATGAACCCCGGTTGCAATTCCGTGGCTGGTTGACATTCGAAACATCTTCTTCAATTAATATCTCGTGCACTGACACTTCGTTGAACACATTCGGATACGAAATTTCCCGCCACGGTCGCTCAAAAGCACAGCCGCGGAAAAATGGTTCGGTGTCTTGGTGGATCTGTGGATCTTCCGGTGGGGCCGCGCGACCCGTGTCTGACCAAAGTCCGGCCGCATCCACTGTGCAGCGGGACCGCTCGAAATCGGTTCGGATTCCAATTGATCCCGAGGTGAGGCGAGACGGAATGGAACGAGACGGAACAGGACGGGGCGAGGCGACACGAGGCAGGACGGGACGGGACGAGGCGATCTGGTATGCAATTAGAGCGAAGTGCTCTCCCGTCGCACCGTCGCGAAAATGTTCGACTGGAAATCGACGCAGGAATCTCGAGTGGAGACGTTGCAACTGGTTCTAAACGGCTCTGACGTTTATCCGGTGTAATAATACGAGAGTCGGCCGGGCTACTTTTCTCTTCGCCGCCGCCGGGCCCTCGCCGTGGAGTTAGGTCTCTTTTCCTTGCCCTCTTTGTCTCCCTCTATAATCTAGAGGAGAGAAGAAGTGGTCACGGGCTCGTGGTTGTCTCGTGTCTCGTGTGCCGCGGCTCGCGCGCGCATTGTCTAAGGTCGCGAACCACTCGTAACGTCGTCGTCTCTCGTTCTTCGAGCTCGATCCTCTCCGCTCCGGCTCGCGAAGGTCAATTCCCGGTTTCTACCGAATAAAGAAAATTCCGTGTTGCATTGTTGCTATTGCGTTTTACCTTTTCTCGAGTAGCCTCGCCGCTCATATGGTGACGCGTCTCGCGAAACAATAGCCAATCATCCATCTCTCTCTCTCTCCACGTCTTTCTTTATCTTTCTCGATGTTTTTATTATCGCAATTAGCCACCGCGCGTCGTCGTCATCATCCTCGGCCAAACGGATTCCCAAGGCGATAGCTTATTAAGACCTCGACGGTTCAGCTCGGACCACGCGACTCCTAATCAACGATTTCAACCGCTTTTGTCGATACAAGCTTTTCCTCGCGTTGCACAATCATCCATGATTTCCGGCGATACATTCTCCCAGAAACGACACTCGACGTTTCGGATACACTGAATTATCCCTCCGGACCCTATGTCGGTACACTGACTCTGAGAAATAGGTCAAAATTGGTCACTGGATCTCTAATCGAAATGGAAATTGTCCAAACTTCAAAGTCAAAAATTATAGAACAATCATTCTTGATTTTTAGAAGAAGTAAGAAACAAAATAGGTTATTAACTCGTTAGGTTCCACCCAATGCCCATAAAACTCGTACAAAATGGAAACTAATTGAATAATATACGAATAGAAAAAGTAAGATTTATCGCAAAAAATGTTTACATTATTTGCAAGGCACAGGTGCCAAGTAAAAAATTGTTTCATCGATGAATCCTCTTATTAAATTGAAACTAATACACTGATGTCCTTAAATCTTTTTGATATGCCCACTGCTTTAAATTGCGCAAGCCATTTCTATCATAAATGCATAAAATCCGCAGTCTACTGATAAAACTAATTTCACTTAATAGATCGCTTCTGTAAGAAAGATTGTGTGGGTGATATGTGACCGACGTGGCACTCAGTGTTAACTGGACGGTTCTCGGGCCACGTGGCTTTTAATTAACCATTTTATTAACGAAAGAGACGCAAGCACCGCTCTATGGGGCCAAGGCTCCGACCGAGACGGATTTGCGTTCGCGTTCCTATTTTAGAAAGAACAACCGCTCTACCTACGCGCTGCCGATCATCGTTTTGTCGATATATGTATAGATTCTCGAGACGTTGATCAAGGGGATGGTGATCTATTTGACGAGCCACAAGCCACGAGTGTTACGATCTTGTGCAACTTTTACCGGGAGAAATATCGTGGCTATCGTAGTCTCGCGTGACGTAGGAGGATGTGACGCTCGGCCGTGCACGTGTAAATGCTCCGAGCCGTGTCCTTCTTCGGCGTAAACTCGCACGTGTCGTCTGCGAGCAGTCCTCCCGTTTTCCTTGTTCGAGTCCCGTTACGAACTGTCGATTTCGATTTCGTTTTGTCAACAAGATCGCTGCCGAACCGTGAAATGATACAACTTTTCAAAAAGTGAGTGTAAAGCTCGCGGAATTTAGAAGATTTAGTAAATTATGCGTCAAAGAAATTTTAAGAAGTAAATATGGATTTTATAACAATTTTGTCTCAAAGGAAGACAAGATTAAACTTGTGTAGATGTTGCACGATTTTTATTATTCGAGTAGAAAATGTATTCCATCATTTCCTAAAATCTTCAGAATTTCAACCTCACTTTTATCGACGTGCGGTCTGCGTACTGGGTCGTTTATGTCCATTTTTACTGTTCTTTTTATTAAAGTGTCTATTTAAATATACGTATAACGAAAGAAAGAAATTCAAGAGTGTTTCGCACCGCACATAAACAGCCCAGGTTGCTGACGGATGGTTGAAATTGGCTGTACATCATAACAGCAGTCTTATTCGTAACTAAATTCGTCGGGGATGAATAAATAGTATGAACGACGATTTCATTGAATCGGAAGGCGAGCGGAGCACGTGCAATGGTTCGCTGGTCGTTGCCGAGGCAATATAAACATCTCGTTCGAGAGCGAGGCAACGATATTAAGACCGCTGCGAATGATTTACGAGCATTTTGGCTATTGCGCTAAGACGATTACAGTGGCTCGATTGTCCAGGCATGCGTGATCGCGTTACACGCCTCTCTGGTTAAGACACGGTGCGTAAAAGACGCCTCGTTTATTTCGAGACAACAAGCAAGCACATACATATCGAAAAGAGAGATAGATAGAGAGAGAGAGAGCGCGCATCGTGTACACGCTCGATATAATACGCGATAACGATTATTTCGTACTTCCTCGTGGCCGTTTCCTCGCTCTACACCTTTCCATACCGCCTCGCGTTCGACCTCTCATCGATTCGGTCTATCTCGGGACACAATTTCCCGATCGAAGATCGATCAATTTTTTTGCGTAACTCCAGACACAACGTCGACTCTTTCGTTTCAATTAACCCTCGAAAGGCGAGACGTTTCTTACTGCAGCATTCTCGACGATCGAACAGATCAATTTTCGAAGTATAAAATTCAAAAGAATGTTTTAACGCAGCATGTAATCCTATCCACAATTTTTTTAATGAATACATATGTCAATTAATGAAAGCAAAAGAACTTTCAATTACTTCAATCCTTTTTTAACATTGTATTTTTTTGTTTCATTAATCGACGTGCCTTCGTGTTCTCGTTAAAGAAGTATGAGAGTCTCAGGCTGAAAACGGATTAGTTTAGAAGTTATTAATTTTCCGCCGACTCCCATAATAGTTCAGACATCGTGCGCCGGGTCAAAACGAACCCCGCCACCGTGGCTCAAGGGTGGAGCTGGTCTGAATTCTTTGTCAAAGTTTAAAAATTAATCTCTGCTGCGATGTACAGCAGTAAGCGGAAAGTTTCCGAGCACTTTTACCTTCTCTTCGGTAACGCAATTAAGGGGTCGTGTTCAGTCAGGGGATGGAAAAAACGCGAACACTGTATTTTTTTTATACTTGATCGTAGCGAAGCGCGTCCCGAAAAATCGCTTTCTATAATGCACAAAGGGAATCCTTTGATTACAGACTTGTTTTGTATCTCTGCAAAATATGAATACTTGAAAATTCTTTACAACATCGAGACACGAAAAAATTCGAAACTAACTTTCTCATAGAAGTTCAGAAGTTACGTCGTTTAAACTTTTAAACTTTCATCGTAGCCATTGTTCTCGAGTCTCTTCAGACTGTTTGGAATGGTTAAAAACTATGAAAACCGAATTTCGTTAGAATTTTTACATACAATAAATGAATTTATTAAATGAGTGTGTAGAATTGATATTAATGTATAGAATTTCTATTTTCTATAAAAATCCTGCAGTCTACTAATTGCTCTTAAAGTAGATCATCGGAAACCGGTGAAAAAAGCTACAACGGGAAATTGTAGCCATAGCAATCTAGAAATTCGTTCGAAGAGTGCCACTGAAACGAATTTTCTGTTTCAGAACCGTCAGCTGACGTTGCACATCCAAGATGACGTCGGGGAGGGAAATCTACGGCGCATTTAGGTACGAAGCAACCAATTTTCGTCCTCGAACCGTTCGAAACTCGCGCCGGAATGATTTCACGGTAGAAAGGCGGCGGGGAAATAAAAAACCGTGTGACGAACGAGGCGAAACGGATCGAAACGAGAAACACGCGTCGCTGGAACAGTAAATTGACTGGATAGTAGTGCTGGAGAAGTATCGATGATACTGTCGACGATTATCGCTGTCGAAAACTATCGATAGTCCATTTACGTTATCGACGATTGTCGATGGTCGTCGCTGTCGAAGACTATCGGCAGTTTATTTACTCCATCGATAGTTATCGACAGCTATATCAACACATTATCTGCCGACGATTATTCCATAATTTCTGAAGTCCTGTGGTCCATGACTATGCATTTTTTAATAGATCTATCAACAGCACTTTCAATCATGAACCAACAAGTCACTAATATAATAACGTAATCGAATTTTTAAATATTGTAGTGCAGCATGATTATTGAAAAACCCAGGGCTTTTGGTAGATAAAATAGTAAAATCGTGGTTTGAGCCCCGCGCAGATCTAATTTCTTATTTGAAAAATGCTATTTACCGAGGAACGAATCAAAGAGCAAGCGCCATCGATGTTTCTCCGTCGATGCCCAATAGGTGCAATAGTTCGTTGCATCGTGGCAGGGACGCGTGCTACGGTGCAACGCGACTGCAAATCGTGCGCACAGAAGTCCGTTATTTCCAGAATTTTCGTGGGAGTAAATTTCCAATACGACCTAGCTGTAATCTACTTCCGCGGAAAAGTTTGCGTGGGCGCCAGTCGATATTCTCAGATTATATGATCATCCTGATGCGCTATCAATTCGGTTTGGCTCACAAATAACGGACGCGCTCTCTCGAAGGTCTCTCGCAATAAGTTGCAGCCATCTGGACAAGACCCAAAATTTCATCTGAAAAGATAACGGCTGATCCTCATGAGTACCTACATTGCGCATTCGTGACCAAAATTTTCAGACGAATCACAAAACTTGTCATTTTTACTGTACTTACTACTGTGCATGTGCTCTTGTATTTTAAAAATCTGCACTCACTATAAACGCAATCATATCCCAATGCAAAAATATCATAACAATCGAATTGACTTCAAAACGCCGCCGTTTTGTCAGAAATCATGATTCTTAATTTCTTTTGGTTCGGACAAAACTATTTTCCAAAACATACTCCGTAAAAAAATTCGTGCAAGAACGATCTCGGAAACCGGAATATCACAATGTGGTAAATAACGACTAAAACCGTAATTTTTTACTACATTGATTGTCTGCGCAACTCGTTATTTACCGAAACAACGTTACCAGTACGTAATGTACCAAAACGTTGACTTCGATTCAATTTGAAGTGAAAAGACATAAAAACAAACGATAGTTTTGTCCAGTTGGCTGGTATATTTGTCGGGACGCTGCGCCGTATCACGAGCAGCAGCTCGAACGATTATGGTCGCGGGTCGTGACGCAAGAGACTTCCGAATTTTCGAGTGTCCTCTTTTCCCTCCCCCTCGCATCCCCTCGCGCGACGCGTCCCAACCTAAAGGGCAAGTGCGAGAATCTTGACCGAAACGACCGCGAAAAATCGTACGTACTCTCGATCCGTTATCCATTGTCTGGGGCTACGTGCTCCAGTACCAATGACGTAACATTGACGCAAGCGACAATTGTTACGGCTACAATGCTGCAGGGCGGAACGTCGATAGTTCGGACCAGCTACGAAAATTACGTCCTCCCTACCGGGAAATCCGAATCTGTTCGATCCCGTAACTCGAGTCGGAAACATCCTAAAAGTTCGAGCTCTCGTGTCTCTTTGATCGTTTTCAAAAAGATGGACGTGCTATCCGTGCTATCTTCCCACTGGTTTCAAACATTGTTCACACGTGTTTAACCCCTTGCCCTATAACGTCGAGTCGGACGTGACCAAAATTCAAATAAAATTGGCGAAATATCTGCCGTCGGTATCATAATAGATGGCGCATGCTTTGAATAAAAATTGGATTTTTACAAGTGGATCAAACGACTTCAGCTTTTCAGCGAAGCTGGGTGGATTAGTTTACTGGATTTGTTGAGACATGGCAGCCAGAAATCGTGCAATAATCTCAGTAATAAAAACAATTGAACATTACGGTATTTTAAAACATTGCCCAACCATTTTTGGTCTCATAAAGTGACTTAACGGCTCTAAATGTCACGCGTTCAGTACATTAAAAAGGAACGGCTTATTGAAAATTGATGCCGGACCGAATGATTAAATGTTTTTATTTTTTGCAGCCTGATCGTGGACGACGTGGACTCGCACTCGATATCGAGCGAGAACTCGGACATGGACGGTCTGTCGAACGAAAGCAGCTCGAAGAACTCGTCGACGCAGACACCGATGGACAGTCCGGGAGGTCCCAGAGAGAGGATCAAGCAAATGCAGGTCGAGGCAGAGACCAGGAGAGGAGAATTCGCGAGGTTGCTCGAAGAGCACGCCCAAGTGGTCAGGATGCTGAAAATGATGGAGGCCGAGGAGTAGCCCTCGCCGAGCGGGAACGTTGCGAGAGCTACGCACGCGTGATTCCATCCTCGATTGGGCAGAATCCTTGAGTCCTCGTTAGGAGAGAGCACACGCATCGCGCACGAAGAGCCCAGCGATTCGCGACAATTTTCTCACTCTCTCTTTCTCTGTTCCTCTATTCATTGACGAATCAGAAAATTTCCTCGAAAATGGTTGTGCGCGAGTACAAAAATTCTATCTTAGGTTATCTCGTGAAACCAAGCTTCTGATTTGTCGGTGAAACAAGCAGCGAACGAGAACCTCGTCTAGACCGCACCTTACAATTAGTTGACGCGATGAAAAGCGTGCTGGCCGATCGAAGCGGAAAAACCGATCGTGCGCGAATCGAGGTCGACGGCCGGTCGCTTTTCTGGACGTTCTGCAGTCCTTGATCATGAATACTTTTTCCCTCTCGTTCGGTTTAGCGCTTTTTGGATTTTCGAGTAGCCGAAGCACGCGGATCAGCCTTAGGGAATTCTTTTCTTAGCTAAACCTTCGGTAACCCACTACGAATTGGCTACAATTTCGCAATCAGGTTTTTTTAACGAAAATAATGACTAAAAGAAGGATTCTCAGCGTTCCGAAAACAACTTGTTCGCTATTTCGATGTCATTTCCTACCTTGCCGACACGCGAACGTAATGGGGGAGAATCTTGACAGAAATTACGATCACAATGACCGACGTTACAAGCTTGTTAGGTTTATAATAACTGGTTATTATAAACCTAATAAGTTATTACAACCAATAGCTTGGTTAGGTTTATAATAACTGTCTCGGTAACATAGGGAGCGACACTGGAATCCTTTTCGCAATCGTTTTCTTTAAAAAATGAGGACCTACTTACAAAATTTCAGCCAATTCGAAGCATGGTGATTTTCGGAAGCGTAGCCCTCGTCTCTCCTTTCTTTCTCTCTTTATTTCGTGAACGCAAGCCTTCAACCGCGCAATTAGTTCTCCCTCTCGGAAAACCAATGCCCTTTCGTTTTTCAACGAGAAGTCTGACATACTTCTAGTTACGACAATAATGAGGAACACTCGGCGTACGTTCGTAAAATCTCGGGACAAAAGGACTAACGTGTTTCATGTACATACGTAATACGTCACACGCGTACAGCGTGTCTGGTGCAAGGATAGGTTCGAGCACCTCGAGTATCTCGCTCACTTGTAACGATAGAAAACAATGTCGAAGGTGCGAGATGTTTGAAGTACTTTATATTAGGTGCGGTGCAATAGTTGGTGCCCGTTCCCTTGTTGTATTGTAATGCGAAGTCGAGCACGAACTTTTGCACTGTATACTAATGCTTGATCGTCTCGGTAACTGTATTGAAGATACTAGAAAAATTGGTCACGTCAATTGAGTAGCAGGCGCAAATTTCTAGCGGAAACGATTTTTCGTTGTATCGTTACGAAGTGTTGAATCTGACATTCCAACTGCATCGATAGTTCTACTGTTATTAAAAAGTCTTAAATCTGATATTCTGACTGGAACGGTAGTTCTACGGTTACTTTCCAATTTTACTCAAAAGGGTCCAACAACCTAGAAGAAAACAAAGAGTTCCATTCAGAGGCCAAAGCTAGACCCTTAAAGAAAGTTTCTGCTAGAAAAATGTGCCCTCTTGCAATTTCCATGAAAACTCGTTTCACATCTTGAATAGTTTCTCAGGGGATCGAGCACGTATGCTTTCATCGGTCACCTTACGTACAAACAGACACACACACGTACACATACACATACAGCAGAAATGGCTGGCCTAAGCGTAGTACAAACTTTTCAGAAATGAGAACAACAAAAGTTGTTGTGTCGTCGACACCACCTCGTTGATAGATAGATAGATAGATACGGTCGCTTCGTGTTCCGAGCGAGGCGAAACGTCGCGATCATGAATGTCTAGGAAATCTCGACGGAGTACAAGCTTGTACGTTTTATAGCGTTGTATAATTGAGTGTTCCATACGTGTAAGTTAGTTTTATATACCGTAAAAGAAAGCGTACGTACGATAGCGTGTAACGAGTCTAAGCCTGGCGGAATATACGTAGAGCTTTCCTGCGAACGTATCTCCCTTTGTTTCGACGCAATGCGACCGTTTCCGAGTCGTTCTACCTGGAAAACCGCGCACCGAAACCGTGTCGATTTTCCGTGTTCCATGGTGTCCCGTGGGCAGTAGAAGCTAATTGCGTCGCGTTAATTAACGGACCAATGCGTAAGGCTTTGAAACATTCTCCTTGGTCTCTGCGTACATATTGCGTTGGGTTTACATCTACGTAAAATAGGTATTATTAGGCATTTATAGGAATATACACGTATACAAATGTATAAAAAAAAGTATGTATAAATATAGACTTGTGTTATAATGTTAATATTAAATTATACAACAGAAGCATTATTATACACGTGTTGATTGACGTCCCATCGTTGCTCGAGCATCCATTTTCGCCTAGGAGGAGCATTTTTTCACGACATCAACAAATTAATTTCTCGTGTCTCACATCACCACCTTTTGTAATGTATTGGTAAAGAGTAAATGCTGTTTTCAAGGAAATCACCGTTGTATTGACTGGCTGTTGCATCAGAGAAGTGACACGACGATTTTTCGTACAATCAAAAAATATATGTATACTTTATTCGAATCATAGTTACGCATATACATTTTTATCACAGAGATTATAGAACGTTACACGAACTTTAATAAATACGACTCATCGGTGCGGTGAACGTAAAACGTGTAAAATCAAACATGGGAAGATTGCACAAGTCTTACCATTTACGGTTTATATACATACGGATTATTTTGATCTAAACCTTCGCACCGGTCGCAGACCAGGGCGTAATTCGATTCATCGTTCTCTTCTGTTCCTTTGATCGACTCGTTTGATTAATGAACAGGTTAGTAGTTTCCATAAATAATTTATTCCTCCGGTGCTCTACGCTTAATTGCCAGTGACATCATTCTATGGCTTAGAGTAACATTGTAATCTAGCAAGTATCTTATCAAATCTGCCTGTTTCTCTAGCAATTCCTCCAAGTTCGTTCTTGTAGGGTGGTAACCTACTTCTCCGTAACTATCATGGTTAAAAGACGACATCCATTCCTCTCGTATGACGTCTGGTGGTGGATGCAAATGGTTGAACTTTAGAACTCTTTCTACAAATTAAAATAATCACATTTTCCACAAGGTCCTGTACAACCACATATTTTCTAGCAGGCAGGGCTCGGAACAACGTAGCCGTTATAATTTTTATAACAGTTGTCAAGCCCTGCAGAATGATCTGGTGTGTACTTACTAATATAATGTACATATACTGGCACTATAATCATCAACTCTAGCGTTGTTAAAAATAAGATATAATTTAAAGGAGTGAACCACTCTGATGCTCTACAGTATTGCTCATAATTCCCTTTGTGCGTATGATGCAGAATAACGGCCAAAAGTAAGTAACACGTGACCCACAATGATGTTATGAACAGGGGTGTCCTTATATTCTGATATGTGGACTGATAAAAGTCAAGGTACCCGTATACACGCAAGCTATGGTGTTTCTTTTTGAGAAGGTGATCCGTTAGCATGACTATCAACCAGTAGGCACAGTGAAGATACAAATATACAAAATAAGTGTCACATTTGTTCTGCTGCTCGGGCCAAACGCACACAAACACAATTCCTGTGATCTCTAGACAGATCTGAAAGAAAGAAACCTTGTGATACCATGGGAAAAAATTTGAAGATGTCCGATTATTCCATATAATACGATGCTCACGCCTAGTATGAGAGGAACTGACACAATGGGAACAGTTTCCAGTTTCGGGAAGTCCATGTTCTCTTCGAGCAACATCGGCACGAAGCGTTCCTCGTCGTCCATATTCTCATACGAATCGAAGAACACAGCTCCCTAACAAACCCTCGGATTAAAAACCACTGTTGAACAACGCATTGACTGCCATTATTCTTTAACCAGGTTTTAATTGAAAAATAACCCAATTACATAGTGGTTAAATTTGCCATAATAAATTTTAATATTCCAGTTTTGCTTCCATCGATTGTATCACTTTGACTCTTTTCCAGTAATGCATGGCAGTCAACGTCTTAGAGCATGGAGACTCTTACACAAGCCTAAGTCTAACGTTCTCGTAAATAGAGCAGCAGAAGCGACGCGGAGAGGTTATGTTTACATTCCAACAACGATGACAGCGAAATGATGCGATCAAGCTGTGACAGAATGCCCAGACATTTGTTTGACGGTACTTACCGTACCGGACGAACTCGGATTTCGGAGAAGACTGACCATTCCACAATGTGCACCAAATGATAAAACGGAACTGTTACATCCTTCATAACCAGAGCTGCGTCAGCGTTCCTTTGTATTTTTATTCACAGACAGCAGTAGAGTTTCCGACCGATCAGTCACGGAATACTTTAATCCGTTTCATCTGACGCATAGCGAAAACGATTCGGACCTTCTGTAATCTCCACTTTATTGTATATGTATGTGACCGACTATGATACACTGCCACGTGACACGGAAGATGAAAATGTCCATTACAATACATACGTACCGACGGGATAGTGTATACTCCGAGCGCAGGTTCAAATCTGACAATTATAACTACCCAATAACAATTTTGCGTTTCGATAACCGCAGTGAGCCATTCTTATAGATTTCAATCGGTTAAACACGAATCCGAAAGATCTTCATTGCTGCAGGCTTTGAGAAATTTTATTTTGAATGGAAAGTAAAATTTTTATATTTAGACATTTTCTAAACGCTATTTACATATGTTTCAATTTCTATAATGTTATAATTGTTCCTGCAGCGCCCGCTCTAGCGGTTACGTCGTCCCGGACAAAAAGGCAAATTGCCGCCACTTAAGAATATATATATTTTTTAAATAAAGGTACATATTTTTTATCTTCAATAAAAATCAAATCATTTTATTTAAATTTTAATAAAAGCATTTATTTTAATAAAAGCAAATTTCCTATTGATTGGGTATTTAACACATCAATAGTTTTCTCACAGTTACAGCCAAAATGGCGCCCCGGACAAATGTCCGGGTTGCCCCCCTAGAATAGTCCCTGGTTCCTGCGGTTATTAAAATTAGTACAGAAATGTAAAAAATGTGATAATTTTTTGACGATAGAAAATCGAATAGCCACCTCCTCTTTCCGAAGTCGGTTTAGAAAATATTATTGACGGCCAGCTTTTGAGTAACATTCGAAATTTGAAAAATAAAACCGGAATATCGAACTTGACTCGGATTCGCGGGTACATATCGAACTATTGTTCTTATTTCTAGACAAAATCGATCGCAGAAAATGGGACGTATACGACGCGTATCGCACGAGCAGACTCGCGAAACGACGAAAGTCGATTAACACTAACAATATGCGTTTCTTGTTATAATCAGGCCCGAGATATTCCCCTCTAAAAATATCGGTCTATTCTCGAAGCTACACAGACAAGATACGTGCCCGTTTAGTAAATATTTAGCAGATCTTGGAGCGCGGGAACACTAACAACTCCTAGTTGGCTCCCCCGCTCGAGAGTGAAAGAACACACAATGTTCGCGAGGGGAAGAACAAGAAAAATGGTGTAGAATAAGTCAGCCCCTAACGATTAGGGAATATCAAATGTATAAATGCGAGCTGAATCGGAAGAAGAGCAAATACACAGAGCCGGACATTGAGAAATTACGCATACTGTTGTGTTATTTCCAACTCAGTAAAACGATTTAAACCGGAAGTAAATGTATTTCTTGTCTCCAAATTTTTATTCTGCAGAGACTGGTCGTTGTTTATCTCTAGAATAAAATAAATAAAATGGTTTTTCGAACGAAGATTAGATAAAGGAATTGATAAGAATAAAATGATACGAGTCTCTCGAATGAAACAGTAAAAAGACTCGCTAGGTGGTCGAAAGTTGATCGCGGCGATCTTCAAGTTTCGCAGGCAGAATTTCGCCGGCGAAACGAAGAAAAAACAAACGATGGACAGGACATAGCCTAAACGAACGCACACAACTTTCGACTATTACCGAAACTTAACGAAATTCCCCGTGTATCAATTAAATTTACAAGTATGTTCGGAAAACAGATATTTCTGGAGTCAGTGGACGATCGAAGCGAACAATGGAGACGCAACGAGTGCCTTCGACAACTTTTGGCTACCCGAGCGCAACAGGGAACACCGTTCGCACAGCTGACAAGAGTTCCGTTCTCAAGAAACGACGGGTTCACGCTTGATCTGAACTTTATTGTTCTCGATGATCCCTATCTTAGAACGCCTCGAATGTTAGTATAAAAATCCCTTGGAAGGTTATATGCTTCTACACTGGGTTCGGAAACTTGTAGAGTAATCTTGGGAATTCATTGAAATACAGTAAAGCCTTGATCTAAGAAATGGTAGAACCACAGGATCTAAGAAACAGCACAGACCCGAGGTTTCTTTCAGATCAAGGCTTTGACAAAGTTGACGCAATTGAATTGATTTAGGTCTCGAGCGATTTTTATTCTAATATGTGCTTGAATAGAGAAATATGTATCATCAGAAATGTTTAATAATTGTAAAATAAAATCTGTGAAACCGGTCGTTTAACCGGCGATGATAGGTTCAGTGTTTTTTTATCTCGTGGAATTACAGAAGCACAACCGACCAATATTTGCTGGAATACATAAGACAGATGGAAGAAAGGTACGCGGCAATGGAAAGAGAATTGACTAGAACGAAAATGCTGCTCCCCTTGATGCCACGCAACACCGCTCCCCTACGTCAAACGGTATTCCAACATTAATCTCTCTCGAATGTCCCATTTTGTACGCACACTTGAGAATCGAATGTTTCCGAGTCGCAGACGAACTGGAAGGAATGCTCACTCGCGAAGAAATACGGGTGTAACGGTGCGAATTCGTCGGGACGTCAAAGAGAGACCACCGTTGGCTCGCAAGACGCTCTAAACCGAGAGAAAATTAATGTTTCCTCGCGGAGGAGGCATCATGCGAGAAGAGGAAGAGATTCGACTGTGGATCATGCGAACTGGAGGAACTGCAGGAACACTTTCCAGGTAAACTGTGCGAACGGATATATTTTCTCTTCATCATTTTCTTCTTTGATTTTGTGGAATTTTTTAGATCGACGGATTGCCGCTTAAACTGTGAAGAAAGTGATTAAAATTTGTTTATTAGAATTCGCAGAACGACGTGTACCCCATAAGAGACCCCGGAAGCCACTTGTGCCGGCCAAAAATATTGAACAACGACTCCACGGCTGTCTGCTCGACGCACAACGTTGCTGTGATTCTCCCAGAAGACTCTCCACCCTTGACCCATGACTCGAGACGCGATCAAACGCTCCATAGGCCCGGAGTTCATCAATTTTTCCCGGATGGAAACACGGGCACGAGTCTACGCGCGAGCAACAACATTATCTTGGACTCGGGAAACAAACGCGACGCGACCAACATGGCCGATAGTTCCGGGAAATCCTCGATCACCGCTAATACGCAGAAACCACAACCTCCGATGAAAAATGTATGTAATCTGTTCCAAAATTGAAATCAAGATTAAAGGATCGTTAAATCTCGAGTCGGCTGATGTGTAAACCATTGTAACGAACAAAAATAGAAGAATGATATATATATCTAGGCTCATTTCAAAGAGTGAAGTCGAACGAACTAGCGTATAGGTGCTTTGGTTCGAGATTTAGTGATCCTACGGTTTTAATCGGCGGCGTGTTTTTAATTATTGTATATCTGGATCGTCGGTGCCACCGTCGATGAAAAGGCGTTGATGGAAGCTTGCCAAAGGTCCGACGAGAAACTCGAACCGGAAACGTCGCGCTGTATTGACTCCGATGTCAAACACGAGGATTATAAGCAGAGCGGCTTTAATGCAAACGGGTCGATATTGCCATCGACGATGGAGTCGAAACTTCATCAAGACGACTCCGGTCGGAATCCCGAGAGCATGGTACGAGAATCGAGCGACAATCTCGCGGAGAAACGCGCGATCAAGCGGATCAAGTGCTTTGAAAACGCTTTCGCGCGACGCGAGGAGAATCGTATCCGAAAGTTGCAACAGGAGAGGACCGGTTTAACGAACGATCAGGCCAGGCATTTAATGAGAATGCTTCAGAAAAATGTTCGAACGCAGAAAAGAGTGCCGACACCGAGAAGCAACGTGCACACCGCTTGCACTCCGATGGTGCAACCTGCCTTATCGAATCCGGTGCTGGATCCGAACGGAGTGACCGTTCGATTGTTGCGGTTCGAGCCAAAAATTTTATTTCACTCGTCTACGTTCCTAAGCGCTTTATTTCTTTCGTTCTGCCACAGATTTCGCGTTCTAAGTTCACCCTTTTGCAAATCAAGTTCTCCCACGAAGTTCCCTTAAATTGATGTAATCAAATAAAATTGATTGTTCCTAAATTCACAATTTGATTGCGAATTTATGATATTTAAGTATTATAAAACAAATTTGTATTGTATGTATATGATTTACGAAAGGATGAATTTGGAGTGAAGTACCTCGGTTCGTTTCTTTATATCTGTTAATCGTTTGTAGATTAGCGGTGCTGCTTTACGCCCCGACACTGTTGCCAGCACTGAATTCCTTGATTGCTCAACAAAACAGTCAGTCGGCGATTCCGATACCTTGTTTCGAAGGCTCGAACGACCTGTTGACTCAACTTTTCCGAGTGTTGAGCAGTCAACAACGCGTCCCTAATCTGTCGTACACGGCGAGTCCCCGACCAGAAGAAACTCCACGAAATTCCAGCGTTGCGTCATCGAGTTCGCCGTGCTCGTCGTCGAATCCAGAACAGCGATTCCAGGTACTAATATATCGTCGGCTGACTCACAAATTCGTACGTTTCCTCATACGCAACTCTCTTACTTATTGTTACTTGTTTAACTTACGACATGTAAGTCCCAAAATTTTTGCCTTTGAAGAGGGTGATTCCTGAGGTCATTTAAAGTCAGTTTTTCCTTTGCGAAAATGTTCTCCGCAGCTCTGTTACGTAAGTATTAACGAAAAACGCGGACCAATCAGCGCGCGGCTACAGAGGAGTGTGGCGTTGACATAGGCCGAGCCGAAACTCGTCCGCCATAGCCGCGCTCTTGCTGGTCCGCGTTTTTCCTTAATAACTTCTTAACAGTGCTGCGGAGAACATTCTCGCAACAAAAACCATACGCGCATAAAATTCGCGGTCTAGTAATATATAAAAGAGACGCACGAATTTATGATTCACTCCAAAGTTCTCGGACCTCTTGTTCTTCGAATTCGGAGGTTCTCAACAACACCGAAATTTGGCGCAACGTTTTCAGACGTCGTCGAAGCAATCTCAGGACGAGACCACCGCTTCGACCAGCCGGCAAGAATTAAATTCGGTCGGCGTTGACGCATCCTCTTACCCCCGCGATCATGCGAATTCGAAAGTTTCCGCTGGGCAGTGCGGCGAGAGCTTTCCGCGCGAGCGATCGGAAGGAAATTAGCGACCTTTCTGACGACGAGCAGAATTGCTCGGGCTTCTCGGAAGGGTCGAGGTGAGATGGCTGATGAACCGGACTGCGAATAAAGAATTCGCACACAGAGCGTGGAACCGGGTAAGGACGCTTGCGCGGGGCTAACACGTGCTGAAGGAACGGGCGCTTTACTACGAACGTTCATCGGGAAAGTTGCAGTCGTGCGTGGTTGCGCTGCCGGAACGCGTCTTCGTCTTCGTTTGGAGGGACACGAAGAGCAATCGACGTGCGTGGTGCATCATTTCAAAGCGACCACTGATGGATTAAACCGCGGGTGCGAACTAGCGAATAGTCCTCGACTCTCCCGAACTGATTCCTCGAAGACGAGCGCACACATTCGGCGAAGTTTCCCTGGAAATTTCCCACCGGGATGTAGCTCGTCGATCACACGCGATGATTCCAACGCGAGAAGATGGATGCTACAACGACCGAGACGTGAGGACCGATTAAGAGGAACGCGTGGAAATTCGATATAAACTCGAGGCAGGATGGGCGAACCTGAAGCAGCCGCCGCAGCGAACGCTGACCCCAACAAGAAGGACCCGAACGCGGACCTGTACGAGACCAAAGCACCCAAGAAGCTGATCCGCCTGGTCACCGTAGTGGCCTACATGTTCTCCGTCAGTTTCGTGGCTATAGTCCTCAGCGCGTACTATTTGTTCCTCTGGGTCCCGCCGGACCCGAAACTGCTGCGACGGCCGAATCACCTGTCAGGTGATCCTGACGTAAATTTCATGGTGGCCGATGATCCTTCTTTGGACGAGATCCCGCTTTTAGGAGCCGGCACTTTCGATGGGCGCCTCGCCGGCGACGATGACGCCAAGAGTCGGCTGAACAAGCGACACGGAAACTTGAACGAGTCTTTGCTGATACTGAGGATGTTTCTGACGGAGCAGCAGAGGAAGTTGAGGCACGACTCCGCTGGATTGAACTCGAGCAAAGAGAGACTCGACAGTGAAACCAGGACCGAGAAGACGCTCCTTGTTGCGAACTCTACGATCATTCTTGCCGGGGAACCACAGGGTTTCATCAAGGAGGAAGAGCACATTCCAGTAAGTCCTCGGACAAAGACGACTGCGATCGTCGAGGAGACAAATGTTACGGAAATTTGGCCCGCTGAAGATGCTAGGAATTACCAATCGAAGTCGTTTCCGGAGGAGTTATCGAGCACCGTTGGAATAGTCGCGTTGATCGATCGATCGGATCTTGCGACGAATGGAAAAGAGTCTCTCAATCGGCTCGCCATAAATGCCTCGCGCAACTGGAAGTTCACCGATCGTCTGGAATCGAACCCACCGTCCCGAGCGCTCGCTAACATTGCGATGAATTCCAAAGGTAAATGAACGATTTCGGACGTGTATAATATACAATGTACCGCACACGAAGCTACAGTAAATTCACCATCGTAACCATTCGGTATTTCCCGTTCGTGTTCACAGTGGAATACAGTCACTCGCAGTGAAAATCGTGCAATCACCGGATTAGATACTAAAAATATATATAGTATGTATACTCCTTTATAATAATAACATTTCTATGGTAAAATCCCTCTCTCTTAACCGGCCCGAATGGAACTAGACCTCTGGTCGGGCAAACGATTAACCGGTTATAAGATTATGTCCGATTTCTACTTTGAGTGACTACAGTTTCCTTTTGTTCGTGTTCAGAGCGTATAGCTAAGATTCGAGGAGATTGGAATGTTCCGGTTTGGGCGGGATGAAAAGCAACGATTAAAACCTTAGAAATAAGATCGCCGTTGGATCGGCGCGCGACGATTATCCGTATTGTCCGCGTAATAACTGAAACAGGGTCAGGTCGATCCATTATGGCTTCCTCGACGTTGCATCGATACAACGATTTTGCAATTTCTAAAAACGATCGCGGCTTCGCTTCGGCGGCCAGGCTTCTTTAACTCTTATCTAATTTGAACGATTTGCTTCTGGGTTAACGCGATGAAAATCCGAATCGGCGAAGGATTCGGGCAATGCGAGGAAGGAGGCTCTCAGGTAGAGCAGAAACGATTTCGTTCTTTTCCCCTCGATCGAAAGTCTCTGTTTGCTCTCCGAATGATCGAAGAATGACGCTTCAACGCTGTTAAGACAAAGGCGCGCCGCCGCCTTTGCGTGCAACGAGCCTCGGCTACTCTCGAATCGAAGGCCTCCGAACGTTTACGAATTTTTCGTTCCGCCGGGCTATTTTTCCTCTGCATCATAAACGTCCGACATATGCACATCCTCAGAACATGGCGCCCACATCGCCAAATGTTTCGGAACCTCGCGCGACTACTACCACTCTCTTACAGAAAAATCTACTGCAAGCACCACCTAGCTCTGTGTATGACGAATATACTCGTCGTGCAATCAAATGAATTACTTAATTAATTAATTAATCTGAAATGTCCAATATGACAATTCTTCTGGATATTGTATTCTAGATATAGATTCACTTTATCAGTGAAGATTGTTTAACCCTTATTATTGGTATGTGGATACAAGAGGTTAATCATAAATACAAAAAGAAATTGCATGGATCTTTCGGCAAGACTGTGGTGCACATTGGTTTAGGATGCAGCTCCATCTGTAGGAACTGCATTTACTCTCTGCCAGAGCTGTGCAGAGCTGTGCAGAATAATTCACTACTGGATGATTATCCACTAATTCCCCAAAAGGGACAGCGGATCTTAACGCAAGATAAAAATTTTCTGACTTCCAACAAACTGGAGTGAAATAGACATTTATTTTCTTTCTTAATAAGATAACAGTATTTTGAAATTGTTCTAATGTTTCTACCATTTTAAATTACAGTTAATCATTTTTGTCCCTCGTTCGAAAATTAGTAGATATCATTTAAAAAGAAAGTCCGTTCCTCGCAATTATCGATACCGGGAATTTTGAAATCCGGAGTCCATCTTTGTTACACAATTCGTTACTTTAATTTGATGAAGTACAGTAAAACGTTGGAAAATGGCTGGTGCAATCGTTGCGAAATCCACTGGAGGATAACGACGGTGTTCCTGTGGCGAGGCTTCGCGTTCTCGCGCCAACTACGTGGCAGTGCGCAAGCTCAAGCTTATGTAAAATGCTTGCGCAACATTTTTAATCGGTTCTTTGTCACTTCTACGGAAGCCTTTCAACTCGAAACGGAGATGATCGTTAAATTCGCAAATCTCAAGCTCGAGCTTTCGCCGTAATCGTATCAAATTTGCTAAAGCACATACTAGGAACGAGCTTTAACAAAGATTGGCGTCGTCAATCCTGTTCGCATTTAATTTCGCGAGGCCTTGCGAGAAGATCATCGAACATTTGAAAATTCCGCACTTTTCTGCAAGCTTCGCTGGAAGCTCTGCGCGCGAGCTTCGTTCGCAATGTTTGCACGATGGATGCGAGCCTTGGCGAGTTAATAAGGCCATCGGAAGCATCGGTTTAAGGGCATTTGACGCGGCGACGAATCCTGTAAAGTCGAGAGCAGCCCTTGAAGCTTGCGAAACGAAGCACGCCGGAGTCAAGGTTCCCGAGCTTGCGCAGTGAAAGCGCGCCGGTGTCGTCGAATGGGTGTGTTTTTCAGCAGCGGCCGTTGGTGGGAAAGGTTGATCCGCGAGTAAACGAACAGAAGTAATTGTGGAATAGTTCGTAACGACACGAAAAGGAAAATTCCGTGTCGTGGCGCGTCCTCGAAAGCCTCGAAAGCTCTCGGTTCTGGGGTAGTTTGCTCGGCCATAAACTGGAACGCTTCTGCATCGCGTTCGCGGAGCTTGTAGCTTTCCTGCGGTAACGCCCTATCCAGTGAGCTAGCCTCTCTCGCTCTATCCCCTCTCTTTATCTCAATCTCTCGATCGAAAGCCTCGTAACGGTGAGACAACCTAAACGAACTCGGAAATGGTGAAAAAACGACCTCCGATCTCTGGAGCTCTGTGATCTGTGTGCCGGCGAAAATATCCTCCAGAAGCATTTTCTGTGGACGAGCCTCGAAGCAGTCTTTACTGATCGTTGATGATTACTGTAAACAATCCGGAAAAGATATAAATACACGAGCCTCGAGAAATTTCCATGCAGGCATGATCCCCTCGAAGCTCCCTTGATGACTTCCGGCGACCCGTCGCGGTCCGAGCTCGGATTTTGGTAATTATTTACGAAGAGTCGTACCTTAATCGTCTCGATGACCTTGTTGTGTCCTGTCAAGGTCGATGACACGAATAACGTTACTCGTATGTATGCACATGCATCATCGCCACGTGACCGTATGAACACATGCATTTTCATCGCATAATATCTGCTTCCACTTTTGATGTTCAAACTCGCACGAAGGTTATAGTATCCTGCATCGTAACACGTGTCCTTTCGAACCTAACAATTCGATCCTGAAGCATTCCCTCGTATCATCGATAAGGTGAAGAGACTGTTTTGTAACGTAAGCAAAGTTACTCGTGACTTTGACCTTGATAACGTATCTGAAGGTCATCGAACTGGATTTTCAACGATTATCCCAGAGATCGAAAGAATGTTTAGTGAATAGAATAGAATGTTTGTGACTTTTTTCGTAATTTTGTTAACGCGTCAGTAACATACTTGGAGGTGTCCCTCTTTCAATCTCTGTTCAGAGAGGTGCGGAGGGGACGCGGTGGATTATGCAGCTGCCGCGAAAAATGAGCACTCAAAATCTGAACTCAGAGAAATTGAACCCGGAAACGGGTATCCGCGAGCATAAGGCAAGCAACGAGATCCGGTTCGCCGGCGACGAGAGGAAAGACAAGCTGTACGAGTCGAAGCACAAGCAGAAATTGGTGCGCGTGCTGACGGTGGTGGCCTACGTAATATTCGTTAGCATGGGCGCCATACTGGTCTCGTTGTACTATACCTTCGTCTGGGACCCCAAAGACGTGAACGTGACCACTGTCAGGATCAGGCCGAGACCAGAATGCGTCAATACCAAATTAACGAACCCTCTTACCACCCCCTCCAACGTCAACGGTAAAGCTATTCTTTCGAAGCTCTAGGCAGGCCAAAATACAGCACACTCTGATCCAGAGTACGATTTCACTCGCGCATAACTAGCCTGCAGGTTTTTCTGCAAAGTAAAATATCTCTACTTGAATTTGAAAAAGTTGGAATCACGTACAAAATTATCTCTCATAGTTGCAATGATTAGAACTTCTTTGTCTTTGATAATTTCCTAAGAGAAACAGAGTACACGTACGCAACACAGAGAAACCGTTTAGAGATGCTGTTAAGAAGGGGTAAAATCCTACTGTGTACCATGACAACCTTTTATCCGATTCGTGTAGCTCCAGAAATATGCAAACGATCCATCACCGTGTAGCAAACATCTGAAACCGTTTTTCTCTTTCAGAAACGCAACTAGAAAAGGTGACGGTGAGATCGGTGTTCGATGAGAGTAAACGGACCAAGGAACCGGGAGTTGCCACGACCACCTCGAGCACCGCATCGCCGCCAAAGAATTTGTTAACGATTCTAACAACCGTGGCGGCGTCCTCGAGCGCTTTGACCGAGTTGACTCCGCGGGATTTCACGACAAATCCGAACACGGAGACCAGAGAGAGCCTAACTACTAACACCAGTCCGGGGAACGATTGATCGATCGTCGAGAGATTCCTTAGAAACTGAGTAGCGTTCGAATTGGTTTCAATTTGTTAATAGCATTGATACGTTAATCTAGCTGACGTTGACGAGAAACCTGATCGTTTCCAGTACAGCCAGGACACGGCGAACGAACAATTAACCCGAGGATTGCGGGTCCATTTTGACTCGAACGAAATTTCCGTCGGAATTCGAATTTTCTAGAAACCACTTTACATTATTAGCTTACCGCTAGACTGCGAATCTTTATCCGAAATAGAAGTTTTCTAAGACAATTGTGATATACAGCAATCGTATATAAAAAATGAATTGTTCTCTTCTAAACTCTTTTAATCATTTCAATCCATCGAAGATAGCGTAACAATATTCTTAGATTCTTTTAGCATATTCAAAATTTTGTGTTTCGTCGATTCATGTTTGTTATGAATGCATAAAATGCGCAGTCTACTTGTTACATTAGATCCAATAACGCTTTGCCTACCGGAAGTCTATCGATACACCACAGTCTAGTTATATTTAAGAACTTGATCGTTTTCTTGTAGATAACGATTTAAAAAGGAATTTATAGATTATGTTGCCCTCGAGATAACTTGCCAGTTCAGGAATGAAACCTCTCGTGTAATCGTTGATTTTTAAAGACTATTAACACTTTCAGTGCCACGTCTCCCAGAAATTTGATTATCCATCCGAGTTCTGATTACCTTCCGAGAACACGCGCGAGGATTTTAGTTTTGATACTGTGTACCGATATATGTTCGATAAGGCGATAAGTACGGAGAAAATCGTTTCTGGGAGATGCGATCGAAGTTGTACTTATTTCAAGTAATTTTCTAACTGTACAATAAAGAAATTGAACAGAACTGTACATGTGAACAAACATTTTATTGTTGTTAATGGTACAAATTCTAGCAGTCAACGGTATCTTTCGGAAGCACCATCAACTTTGCTCTGTTTAATGTATTACGCATGAAATATTTACATAATTGTATAAAATATATTCTTCTCAAGTAATCTTGTGATCTCTCATTCACCAGTGACGAGCATGTGAACAGACTTATCCGATCTGAGCATCTTCTGTGCTCTTTCGGTGCCTACGACCGCAGAAAGTTGCATGATATCGTATTTACAGTATAAAACGGTCACTGTCATGTTGCTATCGGAGCCTGCTCGTGGATTCTGATTGAACTCTTGCATCAAATTGCACATTTCACTGTAGAACCCGGGAAACGTGGGCGGTGCATAAAATATAATATGCCTAATACCCTTCACTCTTATTCTACGAAAGAAGTGGAATCGTTCCGAGTACAATAGGAAATGACCGTCGCTGTGGTAGAACATATCCCTTGCTCTCGCTATTTTCGAGTCCTTCGAGTACTCGCAAATCTGTACAAAACTGTATTCCTCCTTTTTAAAATAATTCCGCAGCTTCACATAGTCGAAGTAAGATGGGAAAAAGATCAACGTGTGGTTCATGATTCTGTCTTTGTACTGAGGAAGTATTTTTGTTGTGAAGAATTCCATTCTCTGCTCCAAGGCTTGAAAATGACTCGTAGTTTCGAACCTGTGAAACACCTGTGGAACCTGTACAACCACTTGACAAATAGATCCAAGAGCAACAGGATTCGTTACTTTGATTTTTCCTGCATAATTGTGGCACCTCTTGTTGAAAACTCCATAAATTTCAGGTATATGAATACCTGAGAATATCAACGTTTGTCTGTAATATTTAGTCCATCCATTTACGCACCAACTTCTAACTCTAGAGAAGTCTGTCTTGTGTGACTCTTTCGGTTGCAAATGTAGATGGTTCAAAACGTGAACCATGTGGTCCCAATTTTGCATTACGAACAATTCTGCTTGGTCCATAATTAGTAATTCTATCGACGCTAGAAAATCGTAGTCCCTCTCTTCTTCACCTTCTGCTCCCACTAACATTCTCAAACCTAAGAGAGACGAAATTATAATGTCGGAAGAGTAAAATTCAGAATACAATTTTAGAGTCTTTTTCGTGATAGAGATTCCAATTTTGAACGTGTCATCTGTGTTCCCTTGAAACGTTAACTCGTAGTCTTCCGGCTTTGGATTTTTCTTTGGCATCGCAAGTTCATTGCCGCTAAAATCGTCCATGAATCTTTTTTTATTCATCACAGAGCCACCTTTGTCTTCTCCGATCAAAATGGCTATCAGCAACTCTACGATTTTTAAACAAGAATGTCTAAAGGGTACTATTATCAAAATTTTTGGCCTAACTAAACCCTGATCTCTGTACTCGTCAGGGATCTCTGCCATTTTTGTACATTTAGCTTTTGCTATTTTTGCATTATGATGCAACACTTTTGTTCGAGTTTTTAATGCATGATTAATTGCGTGCATGCAATATACAAATCTTATTTGATCCGCATTGGAAAAGGTCCTTTCAGGATAATATAAATCCTGATAATTGTTTATTACTGAAAATAATTCTTTTTGCAAAGGAGTCAAAGGCGATGGATCTGTATCGACATTATCCTTTATATTGGAGTAATTAGCTCTAGTGATATTACCCTGAATTTGTGTTTTTATATATAATTTGTCCCAATCTACCGTTTCAATCAAAGAAGGTATGCTACCGCTTTGTGCATACTGTTTATCTTCTAGAATAGAAACTTGGGACTTATGTTTCGTATCGTTTTCATCCTTTGGAGCTTTAGGAATTTCACAGGTAAGATTTCGAAGGGTAGGCCATGATATTTTATGTGTTTCTACAATCTGAGGAATACTGGAAACTGCCTCGTAAAATTTATCACTCAGATCATCTCGAAGATGAATGGCAAATGGGTCTTTCAGATACCCAGCATCTTCTTTAGCAGTTTCAGGATCTTCTTCGTCCTTTTCTCTGACTTGAATCTCCTCATTTTCACTCTGACTGGATAATCTTGTCTCGTCATCGGAATTTACTGCCAAATTTTCATTGCTGTCCTTATGTTCTACAGTATCGTCTTCGTTGTCGGACGTGTCACTCTCTGAACTAGAATCTATAGCAGTTTTTTGAAACGTTTTAACGTTTGAAAACGTGGACAGTAAAGCTTGCAAAGGATTGGTATCTTCCTCGTCAGAACTATCGGTTACCAATTCTTCTTGTTTTAATTTCTCCTCTTCCAAAATTTGCCTACGCTTCTCAATTTCCCTGTTTTTAACATCGCGTTCTTTAACATACGAAGCTTCTTTTAGGTTAAACTTGCCTTTCTTGGGTTTTGGTTGAACGTCGTGCCGGTTGAATTTCCGTTTTCCACCTCGAACCGGTCTTTTTCCACGTGCCATAATTACAAAAAACTTTTTACATTTATTATCGACACGTATTTATAGAGATTTGAACAAATACACGAGACTTGTAAACACGTGTTTTTGTTATCACACACACACATCAGTGTCACGAGTATGAGGAAATCAAACATTGTAGATACATTTGGAAAAAATGTTTGATCCGTAGATCGTGTCAAACTAAATAAATTATAAAGTTACAAAAAATTTATTTAGCAAACAGATGCACTGAACCTTCATTCACGTTTGATAAGATAAGTACACAACTTTTGAATAAACACAGGTACTTACTTACTGTACACGGAATACACGTGTATACATACGTATACTTACATACGTACACCTTTGCTTACAATCATCTGAATATAGGTTATGGGCGCCAAATTTAAAATATCCACCGCAATATAACTCATTCGAACTTTTCTAATTCACGGATAAGCATAATATAAGTAAATCGCAACTTAAAATAGCGTAATCATATTTCTACAACGTATATATGTTATAACAATTATTTCAATCAAAGTTAAGCACTTATCAATTACAATTTTTAATTTAAATGATTCAAATTTATTTTACGATGAAGAAAATTTTAATAGTTAGTGACTCATTTAATTGCCAATTAAATAACAAATTTATTAGTACACTTACCGATCACTGCAATTCTGCTTTCAACCAGATTTCAACGAAACAGAGCCCCGTCGATCGGTATGTTTTCAAGTATTTCGAGACGCAGTTGCACTCACGGGAAGTTATTAATTGCCATTTGGAAAACCGGAAGAAATCTGTAAAGCGAACACCCATATCATAGAAGTCACGTGACCGGTGATTTCGATGGATAAATTATCGCAGCGAACAGAGCTTTTTAAAGTAGCGGCATTTATTTAATTTCGATTCGATAGATCGGAATTCGAAAAAATCTGCCAAACGCAAGATAAAACGGCAGACACTCGAAAGATTTTCAAATATCATTCAAACGTGTACTGGGGGACAGGTATGTTTTCGCTTATCATACTATGACAAAAAATAACTTCGGCATTACCGGTTAGTTGGTAGACGATCGGTTCAGAGCTTAAAGTAGTCAGTGACAGCTGCACTGACAAGTGTTCTTGATAACCCGAGCGGAAGAGAAACGCAGGAAGTAGAAAAAAGTAGGCAAAATTAATTAACCCTTTGCCTCGGTTGTTTACAAAATATCCGGTTCCTGACAGGCCTTCGGAGCCAACGAGTTCAGGCGAACAGGCGACGCTGCGCGCGCATTAATAACACGCTGCCGACAGGGCCGTGTCATTCTTCAATTTTTCGACACGTTATCCGAGAAGTTTCGCGACTTTCAAATACAAATAATTTCCAAATTTCAGACCTTATACACTTATGAAATACTAAACTACAAAGACATCGAAAGAATTTAAAAATATCGTTTTCGATTTCGGTTTTTTAGAAAATTTGTATTGTGCACAAAAATTAGCGTGGCCAACACTTCAAATTGAACGTATTAAATTACGGGTAAACTTTTGTGCAAATCTTCGATGTAGGAAGAAGGAACGAACGATTTAAGTTCCTTCAGAAAATATAATATTCCTGTGAGCGTATTTTTTTAATTTCATTGTTCGTTTATGTAAAATATTAGACAAATGTATCTGAAAGTCACCGCAAAGCTCGAATGGAGTATTCTATTCTATTTTATAATATGTATTTCTATTTTGATATGCGAGATTCTGAAATAGAGAAATTGTGAATCGCGACGAGTCCGGTGGAGAGAAGGTTGCGCTGTACGAGGTTGGGAGCGTGAGCTGCGGGTCGCGAATGCACGGGCAGTTTCGATATAGAACTCAAGGCGCCCTTACCCGTGTTCTCGCATCGGACCGGTAAGCTGGACTATTTGGAGGTATCTGAGAAACGGTAGAGGACTGGTACGGTGTTTGACAAGTTCGCGGAGCACCCGGGCGAACGGGTATCGACGGACGTGCAGGAGTGCAGAAGCGGACGAACGATTTTTTCGTATCTGATGAGCTCCTCCGTCGTACCGCTGGTGGTAAGATGGCTGTGCAGCTGGACGGAGGAGGGAAGGAGGACTTGAAAACACAATTTGTCACGCGGGAAGGAACATACAAGCTAATGACTCTATCGGAGTATTCGAGGCCAAACAGGGTTGGCTACACGAACAGTCAGGGAAGCGCATCCGTTCGGGTGTCGTTCGTAACTTTACCGGACCCGACGGACCCCACGGGTACGCAAGGTCTCGGTGACCGAATGTGTTTCAACTTCGGCAAGGAACTTTACGTTTACGTGTACCGCGGCGTCAAAAAGGTAGGACCAGCTTTCTCGCCGTTTAATACCCTACGCTAATGTATTTGTGTTTAATCGAGCATGGATTCGTTCAAACATAACCTGGAAAACGCGTATCGAGACTCCATCTTTGCGGACTAATACCACACCTAACACAGAATCCTTTTACTTTATACATCAACAAATGTCAAATTTCATTCGCCTTGCTTCGTCTCTATACAAGTGTCTAAACGCCCGAACATAACATTTTAGCTTCTACGAAACGCGACGAGGGGTTAGGATACTGTAAAATTTGGAAAAATTGGAAAATTTTATTTTTCGCTTGAAAGCTATTTTAAACTCTTGAAAATGAAATTTTGGGAGTCTAAGTATTTTAAACGAGTTAGTATAAATTGATAGTATATTCCTATATCTGTGTCGACTTTAAACTCCAAAAGAATTTTTCAAAATGGTATAAGGAACTTGCAACAACTGTGTGTTTATTTCTCCTTCTAATTTTGATTGAAGAACAGCCTATTTTTTGGGCAATACACAGTATACTAATTTCGATAACATTAATTATAACTTTTTCTTATGGGTTCAAATGGATTAAATATCTTTGTCTATTAATGATTGATACAATTGTGATAAGGAAAGTATAAATTTGTCTAAAAGATATACATAATCATTACATGTAGTCTTTATCATTATATTCTTTTTTTTTACTTTTCTCTTTCAGGCAGTTATTTTGGGAGAAATAATCTTATAATCAGTTATTGCCATTTATGCTTTATAATGTTTAAATCTCACAAATTTAAATATTTGTCAAATCAAAATGTTTCAGGCTGTGGATTTAAACAAGCCACTGGACAAGAAGTTGTATAAAGGAACTAATCCAACTTGCCACAATTTTAATCAGACAACAGCAACTGCAGATAGTGCGCCGTTATTAGTTGGTTTTTCAACAGGACAAATTCAGTTGATCGATCCAATAAAAAAGGAGTTAAGCAAATTGTACAATGAAGATGTAAGTAATCTATTTTGTGTAAATATTAATAACTCAAAGTAGATCCTTGATTTGAATGAAATTTTTAATGCACAAGGAGATTGTAAAGTAATATTGGTACAATCCTAATGTTATGGGACTATTTAAAGTACCATAATCCCTGATAAAAGGCAGAATGATATGCCAGTGCTACTACACTGATGTATTTTCTAGTATCGTATGTAAACACTGTTAGCACTTAGCCAATCTCTGTTGAAATCAATGTGTTATCTGTGTTGAAACATGATAATAATAGTTCACTGATAATTACCACTAATAATATTAGACCAAAGAATCTTATGCTGAACAGAAACTTCCTGTATCAATTGCTACAGACAGAAATCAAATAGAAGATTTTTTTGTTCTGTAATAATTTTAATAACGCTAAATATCATGTAACCGATTTTGTCATGAATGTATCGACTCTGTTGATTACCAATATACTACACTTAGGATTTTATTGCATTTGTAATATAAATTCTTAACTGTTTCAGAGGTTGATTGACAAAAGCAAAGTAACATGTATAAAATGGGTTCCTGGCTCCAACAACCTCTTCTTAGTATCGCATAGTTCTGGGCAGCTGTATTTATATAATGAAGAACTTTTGTGTGGTACAACAGCACCCCACTACCAGTCGTTCAAATCGGGAGACGGGTATGCTATTTACACCTGCAAAACTAAGTCGACGAGGAATCCGTTGTACAGATGGGTGATAGGTGCAGAAGGATGTTGTATAAACGAATTCGCCTTCAGCCCGTGCGGTTCGAATTTAGCGGTAGTTTCGCAGGACGGGTTTCTACGAGTGTTCCAGTACAACACCATGGAGTTAGTGGGCTCGGCTAGAAGTTTTTTCGGCGGGTTTCTGTGTGTATGTTGGTCACCAGATGGAAGATACGTCGTGATGGGAGGTGAAGACGATCTTGTAACGATTTGGAGTTTCCACGAGAAGAGAGTGGTAGCGAGAGGTCAGGGACACCATAGTTGGGTAAGCGTAGTAGCCTTCGATCCGTACACCACGTCCTATGGCGATCACGATCCCGACTTCAGCGGATCGGATGATGAAACGTTGCCACACAACAATCACAATCACTTCTGCGAGAAATCGAATCGTCTGTCGACGACTTCCCAAGGAGTTCATTCAAACAGAAACTCTTGTGGATCGGAGTTGAGAGTTTCGGGTGGCACGTGCTACAGGCTTGGCAGCGTTTCACAGGATACTCAGCTGTGTTTATGGGATATTACCGAAGCCGAGTTGAGACAGAAGCCAATGTGCACAAAGCAGCGGCCCTCGGTAGCTGGTTCTGGTATTCTTCCTACTCCAGGAGCAGTAAACAGTGGGAATGGCTCAACGGCGAATCATCATTTGAACAATTCTAAACACAATAACTTGAACAACGTTAATTACAAAGAGAACGCGAGTGGTAACAATGAAAGTAGTAACAATAGCACAAGTACAAATACAGCAGTATCAACTGTCAATTCGTTGACGCAAAGGTTAGCTGGTCTCGGTTTCGGTGAACGTAAAGGTGGTGATAATCATAAAAGGAACTTTAGCCTCACAATGAGAGGTAGTGGTGCGTCTAATAGCACAATAATGCAAAACAGTGGTGGCGACAAGGCTGCCGCTAATTTGAACGCGAGTAGTAATATGAACAGTGTCAGTGGAAGTTTAGTAGGTGCGAATAAAAAGGTTAGTTCTGTGATGGACGACTCAATGAGGTTGATAGGAACTGCCCTGTGCCCTAGGTTCGATCAGTGCCCGGTATTAGAGCCGCTGGTGTGCAAGAAGCTGGCGCATGAAAGATTGACTGAGTTAGTGTTTAGGGAAGATTGCTTCGTAACCGCGTGTCAAGATGGATACGTCTACACATGGGCGAGACCTGGTCAAATGGTAGGTCCTCTCACCATCAGCAGCACTCTGCACAGGCCACACCATCATAGCAATCCTTACACCAATATTACTTCCTTGCGACCTAACGATCTATGATGTAACCCATCTTCAACTGTTGTCGCAACTTTGTGAAGTAGGGTCTCTTTAGTGACAAATTCCAATTTGTATATAAGTAGAACAAGAAGATACAATCATTATTGCTATCAAACGAAATGAATTGAAGATACGATGATGCTTTGGACAATTTTTCTGTTGTTATCATTGATAAATTATATTTGGCGGTGGACGCTTTTTTTGACACCCGAGTATTGTAAGAAATATTGTCCTCACTGCATTGTGTGTGTTATATATATATATGCATATGTATATGTATGCATATGCAATTTAAGCATATATATACAATATGTGCTGATTTTGATAGATTTTTATTTGAGAATTACCTATATTTCTCATATTTACAAATTAAATCCTAGTTTACATTTTATCCAAAGCAGTGTATATTATGAATGGTGCCATTGGAAAATATTGAGAACCTTCTAGCATTATCTTGTAGTTCGTATTACATATCAATTACAGAAATGTACGGACGGATAGTACTATGAATGCGCAAATTTTGGTTGGGTGTTGTTAAGAAGTAGAATTTTTAATCTTGCATGCAATCGTGAAATTGACTAGGGAATTGAAGTTTTTTTTTCGCGAAAATTTTCAAACGATTTTCACTTTGATTAAATAGCACGCATATATACACGAGTAGTAAATATATACATTTATATGTATATATATATATATACAATAAGAAATGGAGATGCACATTCATTCATAGTACGAGCCTCCATTTATATCTGTGCCTAAAGATCATCTGGTCAAAATATATTCATTACGAATATCGAAGGAGTACATTAGTATAATTATAAATAGGAGATATTTATGTTTGGTTTGCATCATTGAGAGTAACATTGTTTGCGCCCCATAAGATTTTGTAACAGGGCAGGCCCCTTAAACCCTTCTTTCTTTCCTGTAAAGTGTTATTAGCTTAGCTTAGCGAATGGATAGAAAGTCAATGAATTACTTAGTCAAACTATTGTCCCAGATTATAATAATGTGACATTTAATCCTTTGTTGAAACAATGAATTGCCTTGTTGTACAATAAAGCGAAACAATTGAATGAAACGTTGCTGCTTGCTTCCTGCTTGAATTTATATAGAATGCAATGCAAAAGCCCCAGGCGGAACTGTTAATACACATATACACATGTAGGTGTCCCAACTAAATGGAGCACCTCAAATATCTTGGTTACTAATGATAATAGTAAAATTTTTAAGAAAATTCTGTCGAGGTCACAATTTTCGAAATTTTAAGATCATCGCAGGCAAATCCAACAGCCTATAATGTGAAAAATTAAATAAGAACTTTGGGAACCAGAGTTATTATAATCCTCCTAAACCTAATCATTTTTTTCCTTTTGATATTGTTTTTTATTATCAGTAATAAGCAATGTATTTGAGATGCTCAAGTTAGTTGGGACTTCTTGTATATGTCTATTATAGACACACATGCATATAACTGCTAATAGTTGTGTTATACCACAGTTTTATATTGGTTGCAATGTTTGGCATGTCATCGTTTTTTTAAATTCACAAAGTTAGATCGAATTTCCTGGTGCTTTGCATAAAGTGATTCTATTGTCGGAACATCCCAATGCTCCTTATCTGTTATAGCGATTTAACAAGTTCGAAATTTTTGTGATAATTTTCATATACATATATATATAGTGTGCATTGCTTCTTTTATAGTGACAGTTTTATAATTTTATATCAGAAGATGCTTGTGCTTGTTTCTTAAGCCGGTGGGGCATTATATTTTTTTACTTTGATTGGAAAGATTAATGTTCCATACCATGCTTTGGCTGATGCAAGAGAATCGTGGATGAATCTTCCCCGAGATATCGCATGGTACGTACAATTTATATTGTTTTCTTGACTGACTTGTTTACTGCATCATTGGACCGAGTAGTATAGTACATTTATATTTGCTCGATTTCGTAGTGATCGTGCCTTTGCCGAGGCATATTAGACCACTGATTAGGAGTATCAAGAATACTTTTAACATGCCATCGTTGCACTGTTCTTCAACGCACATCTTCGATAGAATTCAGAATCGTTTTCTCAAACTGCTTGTATAATTACAGAACTTTTCTGTGGACAAACGAAAACAATTTTCCATAGTAAATATCTGTATGACTTTTGATTGCAGCCAGGAGTAGGACAAGTTGGAAACGCTCTTCATGTTGTCAGTCCAGTGGAGGGTGGAGGTACTATAGTATAGCCAGAACCAGATATCAACAATGTGCGTTCAAAGCAAGAAGATGAATACGTCCCGTCGTTGCGTGTACTGCAGTCCTCAAAAATGCAGTTTCCATATACCCATTATCGTCACTTATATTATGTATGGCCAAGTGAAAGTTATTCCAGTACTGTTTAAAGATGGATAATCAAAGAATTATCGTAAAGGCATCCGATAGCTTAATGCTTATAAAGACACCGTTTTTTATTTCATAAGTTGATTATTCTGGTGCATACAATTTATTCTTGCTCTCCATCCTCTTTTCTTCGTTTACATGTGGAAAGCATTTCAGTTTTATAGTGTTACACTTATTTTGTAAGAAAATTCAGCGAAAGTAATAAGTAAATTGTGTATACATGTATATATGTATACATAGATACATTTGATCTTGTATGCTGTACACTATATCATTCCAATAAGGTCCTGTTAATTAAAAGAATCGGAACCAAACAATATTAATACTAAATGCTTATGTGTATGATTAAGAACTTTTATATGATTAAGATTGAATTGCATTCGTTTAAAGACTTGATTTCAAATGACATATGCTTTTGCAATATAGATTAACGAGAAATGCAACCATTGTAATCAGTCAGAAAAATGTGTAAATATGAAATATTTTTAGCAGTATTCTGATTTGCATACTCGTTACTACCGGCTACATATTTCTTTTCTCGAGTAGTAGTATACAAGAACAAAGAGGGCTAGGTTCAAGTATAAATATTTCACCCTTGAAGTTTTGTTAGTATTATTTTTTTATGTTGTTAGTTATAAGTGTTTGAGGTATTTAGTAGAAACTTATATTCAATATTCCTACCGTATACATTATTTTCTGTTAATTATAATCCAGAAACGTAGTCTCTTCGTTTAAACTAAATTGCCTTAGTAAAATCGTAAGTTAATTCCGACGGCGGATTCTTTAATTTATTTTATTACATAGCTGTTTGAATGGTTTTCTAAGAAACTTGTTCGCTTTATTGGAAATCTATAATGAGTACATCGAAGGTGTACGATCAGTTGAGGACTTTGCATAAAATGCTACTTTGTATCTGAGAGCTACGAAATGTTATTACATATTTTAATAACGAACGAACGATCGATGAAAATTATCAATGGACCGCGCTCGTGCAAAATAAACATTGTACTTTTTAATTCGACTCATCAAACTAAAAGCAATGAATGACTTTTGCAATGAATATTATATACTTGGATAAATATACATATATATCTGTGTTACGATTTACACTAGCAAACACGTGGTTTTCAGATACAAAGCTCTACGTATTATGAGGTATGAATGTATAAACAAATGGTTATCGAATATTCTAATAATAGACAGTATTTCAAACGGAATATTCCATACGGCGATACTATTTATTAATTTATATAAATATATATGTAATGCAACACGTAAGAACAATTTTGTATTGTTGTAATTTTCTGGAAATAACTTGAAAACGATAGCAAATTTTGCACCCTTTTTTATGGGCATTTTTCAGAAATGTTTAGCTGGAAAATACAAATGAATTGAGTTTAAGATGTAAAACGGTAATCAAGCTAGCTATATGACTTACGCAATTAAGAATGAGTTAAGCAGAGTTTCCTAGACAATAATATCCGTCAAGAATGTTTCAACATTGTTAGAAAAGAAAAGAATGCAATCAACTGAATTAATATTTCCATTGTGGGAAACTACTAGTCACAGCAATAATATCTTCGTTTTCATAACAAAATTTGTTAAATTTACTTTACGATGCGATTCATTATAACTGGACTGCGGATTTTTAAGCTTTTATTATACGAACAGAACGTTTAAGTGCAAGAAGATGCGCGCACCAACACAAATTAATTGTAGTGCGTTTATTTGATTTTTATAGCAAACGTCTTGTGGTTGATAAACGAAATTTTTTTATTTTTCTATGAAATGATTTAAGAGTACGGAAAATTGAATAAAGATCCGCAATCTAATTATAGTAAAGAATAAAGTATTCTTAACATTTCTGTATATGTTAATAAGATTCTGTTTCCATGTTACGAGAGTTCTATTGATCGATGATTTATGAAATTTCACTAAAACGAAAAGGTACCGTGATTTTGAAGATATTCGAAGGAGGGTGTACATACATAAGTACTGTATCTTTTAGTTATGAACTTTTTATCGAACGTGTTACTTTATACACAGAGCGGTCTGGTTTTTAAAGAATGACGAACATGTAATAATATTAATCGTTTTATACAATATGGCAAGTTCCCGGAGGTATGCTGTGATACGTGTGTATGCTGATATACTAATTAATTACCTAATTGTAAGCCATGAAAGTGAGAATTATATTAAACGTCGTGAGTCGCGTTGTCGTGTGCTAACAATAAGGCGAATGATTCAAGAGGAACTGAAACTGAAAATGGCCTGTTAAATACCAAACTGTGTTTAATTGATCGAATTCGAGATTTATGATGTTCCTATATTGTGTGCAGAACGGATCCATAATGTATAATATATACAATAAATGGTGCGTCTTGTTTTACGTCTGGCACTGATCGAAGTTCATAGAACCGAACCGGTGAATGCTATTAATTATTTCATTATTCCAGTTCACGGTATAATGCATGTATGTATATATGTACATATATATATTATACTTTGATCTTGCCGGATAAATGCTTTGTTTTTCATTCTGTAAAGCGAACAAGATTTCTTCGTATCGGAAGCGTACGTATTTAAAATTAAAACGACGATTAAGAGTAATAATTGTAGCTATTCGCTTGATACAGATACATACAACGATTCGAGAAGATATTTTGATAATTATGTTTTACATTGGCAGATTAATCTGGCTGATTACATTCACACGGATAAGTGGAAAATTCATTGATCATTTCCTACTCTACGACTTTTTTATGAGACACTTACACACAGAGCTTTACGACATCGCATCGAATATCTAATTCTCTTCGCATTTCACTTCATTTGTTTGTAAAGGTGTACATTCTTTGTAATTATAAATGAAAAAATTTTAATTGTTAGCGCCCCTGTGTACGTTTCTTAACCAAACAGCTCCCCAAAATTGTCAAATTACATTTGAAAGCGTATCTGTTCAAATATGTTTAGTAGAAAGTGTGATAGACATATGTACATATATTTAAAATACACACCCATTTTGAATCGCGCTGCACACTTGGCCGACTACGATTATTTTCGTTTCTCTATCGCCAGAACAAAATCATGCTTTGTCGCCGGCCTATAATATAGATAAAAGTTGTCAAATTTTAGTAAACATTTTATGAGCGGAAAATATGAAAAAATTACAAATACTTCGCGTGGATAACGACTTGGTGGAGAAAGCAAACTTACAAATCGGTGACAATATCATCGGACGAAGTGTTGCCACTGAAGTAAGTACGAATCAACGCCACGCTCAAAAAACTTTTTAGTAACGACCGGAGATCGCTTTTGAATTTAAATTTTCGTTACGTTTAAAAGTTTATTCGCGCACGCGTGAATCCATTTTCGATGTCACGTGGTGTTTGTTGTCGTAGGAGAATTGCGCCTAAAATTTAACCGCGAGACTTTCACGTTCAGAGAATTTGTCAATATTTGATTCCGTCTGCGGTCATTTTGGTACACGTAATTCATTTCAGCGAGGAAAAAGCCAAATCGGCAAATATGCAGCAACTATCAACTTGTCGCCTAACAATGAAATGACAATAACACCGGTAACGTAAAACTTGATATCTTGTGCGTATTATAAATGAATTATTACACAGTTTTCTATAGGTATCATTTTGTTAGTATTAGGTTGCATCGTGTTTCTTGAAATCTTGTGAAACTTCGCGATGGAAACTTCTGAAGTTGGGTACTACTGTGTCGATTAAACCAGGAGACATTTGTTCCTTGATATCCGATAAATGTTGGTTTAAAATCGTGCCTGTACCTTCCACCATGGAAATTAACAAGGAAAACGCCGTGAAACGAAAAGTATAAAATTAATGCTTTGCTAATAATACAGTTTCATTTTCATAAGCTTTCTGTCAATGACTTTAGGCGGAAGGAGACGTAAATTGTGAGATTCCTGATAAAATGCACTGTTCAAAGTCAGGAGAAGGAGATAATGCACGATCATTTAACAATGTACCAAACGACACATTGACAGATAATAATAACACAATTACAGCAAAAAATGAAGAAATTTGTACGATCAAAGAGGATCTTTCAAATCAAGTAGCTGTTATAAAATCAACTGATCAAAATGTCGAGAATACTGATGCATCTAGGTTCAATTTCAATTTTAATATAATATTCAGTATCCCCCGATAAAACAGTACTAAATGAAGTTGTATTTCTTTATAATAGCTCCAATAACAGCAATAAAATGCAGGCATCAAACACAACGAGACAAAATAATGCTCACACTTTGGAAAAAGCAAACGAGCAGAACGTACCTGCTAATACAACATCTAAAACACGTCGAGAGAAATGCAAATATGGAGAAAAATGTTACAGGTAATTTTATCTCGCTTTCTTATCGCAAAATGTGTTATACAGATGTTATTTCCATGTAGGAGAAATGCACGACACAAAGCTGAGTATAGTCATCCCGTGGATCCCGATTACAATATTCCAGATAACAGAAAAGAGTGTCGTTATGGTACAAAGTGTTATCGTATAAACTCTCAACACAGAGAAGAGTATAAACACACACCTAAACTGACAAATGCAGCTAATAACGGTGGTAACCGAAGTCGTAGAAGGACGACACAATCGTTGTTAAACGCATTGTCAGATGTAGAAGATTTATCTGCAGACGATTCTGAAGAAGAATCTGTAGATGAATCTGAGTACGATCCAACCAGCGAAGCAGAATATTCAGACAATAACGAATATTTTGATGAAAGTGATAGTGACTGGGACGATGATAACATACTTTTGTGATGAGATTAAAACAAGTTTGAAACTGTTTATATAAATTTAATAGTATAGTTTGTGTTTGCTATGTTGCTTGATGTTATAAAATCGAGAATACACAAAAAATATATATTTTACGAACAATTTTGTATGGTCTTGGATATAGAATTATATTATTGAATCTATAAATATATTACTGTATATTTGTTGGATAAAGTAATGTGCGTATACAGAGTGAGACGTGTAAGACTGAAAGATGAAATAATTTCCAAAAAAAATTAGCTGATTTAGCTGTGCAATAATGAAAGCATAAAATTAATTTCACGATTGAAACTTACATGAACGATGTAAAGTAACTGCTATTAAATCAGTAAACGAATCAAGCCGGTAAACAATTGTAATATTTGTATTATTTTACAATGCACGCGAGCGATTAATACACTTGGTAACCCTCATTGCTTTCTTCATAGTTATCCGTTGCCACCTCTATAAGTATATGCTTTGGTATCTCGGAACCCCTAACTTTAATGGTGTAACAAACATTCTCTATTTTGTAAAGACTCTGCTTAAGAGTGGACAGTTTTCTGTTCATTTCTTTATTAGTGATGTTCGTACAGCCAAGGAAACCTGTATACATATTTCTAACAAAGGTGCACATGTGATAGCAACTAGCAGTGTCCTGCGTTAGGTTATTGATACATCTACGCATAAGTTCACCGGTTAGATCTGCGATTCCCAAGATGTATTCGTACGGAGTGACCAAAGTATTTATTGTTTTTACTTCAGATTGATCCGGGACTGTGTAAGTAATCATTTTTTCTAATTCTAGCCAGCCTTCCAAATGATTTCTGTGCAAGTAATGGTAGAAAGTAAACGCTTCTACATATTCTTCTAAACTGCTGCGATAAGCTTTCAAGTATTGATATGCATCCTCATTCTCCAATTCCAGCGCGATTCGTTTAAACTGATTTTGTGCAACATTTTGCAGTCTTGTTTTCGCCTCTTGCAATATGCTGTCTTGTATGCTTTCTTTGTCTATGCTGTGTAGAAGAAAGATAATTCTTTTGCTCTCTATAGTGATGTCTCTACCAATTTTCAAGATTCTCTCGAATCGATCGTGTTTGTCATCTAATTCGGCCGCATAGACACGAAATTGTTGCAAGACCAAACTGTCCTCGTCGAGATTCTGCAACACCTCTTTTCCTTTATCACCGATATTGATCTTCTTATTGCCGTAGTGATTCTTTCTGCCTGCTTAGATTCCACCATAAAACGAGAAAGTGAAAGTTTTAATGTCTTCTTTTCGGATATGTTTTCAACTAATGATACCGGACACGATTATTTACTATCGTTCTTGTTTATTTTGATAAACAGCTTTTCAGAGCGCCGCCGCATAAATTTAACGCATTCATTGACTTATGAGTAAAGAAACAATTACAACATGTATTTAGAATACTTTTGAATTTCAATAAATGTACCTTTGGAATGAGACATTGTGATTACTATATTCACTATTATAATATTATCAATCTGTCCAGTCAGTCCAGTCTATTTAGTTTGACATTGACATCTGCAAATATGCGAATAGTCAACAATGCCGCTGGAGTATTAGCAGCACCACCGACGAGATATTATTAAAGACTGCCAGCCCCTATGGTATTCAGCGGACAGGCAAGTGGGCACGGGGATAACGTGGAACTTACAGTGATCTGAAATACCACATCGCTAAAAGTTCTACTCACATATTGATTGCCTTATAATACTATCACCGACGAGATACCATCTCGTCTCTTTATCTCAATAGAACCAGACGATATATAACATTGTTCACGACCGGGGCGAATCAGCTTGAATAATGCATACATTTTGTTCTGACGGAAGGTGAAATTGCAAAATATTATGGAAGACAGTAGGTATAGGAATAGAATTTACTGAAAATCAAAATATTTATTAAATGTGCAGCTATTAGCTCGATATTATCCTTTATTCATAAGAGTTTCACTAGAAGTTCTTACAAATAAAGGATAATACCGATTGCCCAGGTCTCACCACGAGGAGGTTGCTGCACAAGAGACCCGAAAGAGAGTCAGAACGAATGCAATATTCCTTCTGGCTCCCTTTCTAACAACGGCGGACTTATACTAAATTACGCACGCAAGTCGAGCAATTATTGCGGAGCAAAAGAAGAAGAAGAAGATCGGAGAAGAAGTCTCCGATCCATGGGGGATCAAAGGCGAATCAGGCAGAAGGCTCTGATTCTTTCAAAAGAGAGAAACTAAAACGAACCAGAGCAGAAGGCTCTGGTTCGAAGGGGACGCGGCGCGTACAATGCTGGCAGCACTTCTCGGTCAGAGCCAGTACCCAACGTGTCCTCACCAAGAGAAATGCACAGTGAGAAGTGTTCAGTCGTAACACCATTCCTCTGCCAACTACCTGGCCACCAGGAACGCAATGCGATGAGGTGAACCCGGGTAGGATTACAAACAGAGAGAACTCTGCCAACTACCTGCCACCAGGCATCGCAAAGCGTTGAGGTGAACCCGGTAGGATGACAGAGAGAATGGCAACCTCCAACCGGTCTGGTACATACAAGCAAGGTCCGACACGGCAGAAGGCTGTATCGGAATCAAGAAAACGAGCGAAGTGAAGTTAAGACAATAATTACTCGACATTTACAACGACGGTATAAAATCTTAATTACTAACGCACGCGGCCTATAGGCGATTCAGGCACCCCGGGGACGCGACTCCCCGTACTCACTCATGGCAACATCCGTGAGTGAGCCCCTGGGGTACATCACTCGGCAAATAAAACTAACTTATTGATATTGATAATTATTGATATATCCTCTTCTTGATTTGCCTTCCTCTCGGGGTGTCCTCTTCTTGGTACGTCCTCTTCTTGGTGTGTCCTCTTCCTAGTTTGTCCTCTTCATAGTATGTCCTCTTCATAGTATGTCCTCTTCTTGGTGTGTCCTCTTCCTCGTTTGTCCTCTTCATAGTATGTCCTCTTCTTGGTGTGTCCTCTTCTTGGTGTGTCCTCTTCTTGGTGTGTCCTCTTCCTAGTGTATTCTAACTAAAACAGACTAATAATTATTAGACATAACAATACATTACCCCGCACACGAGTGCAAGCCTAAGACCCGCTCTCAAGAGCAAACCTAAGACCAGTTCTCGAGAACCGAACGAACCCCGCACACGAGTGCGAATCTAACCAGCTCACGAGAGCCCAACTAACCCCGCACGCGAGTGCGAATAAAACCAGCTCACGAGAGCCAACCTAATACCAGCTCACGAGAGCCAAACTAACCCCGCACACGGGTGCAGCCTATAGGCGATTCGGGTTGCCCCGGGGACGCGACACCCCGTACTCACTCACGGCTCCATCCGTGAGTGAGCCCCTGGGGGACCTCCGATCGAAGGAATACCAATTTCAAACTAGAGGGCTATTGTTGCTCGCTCGCTTCGCTCGCTCGCGAGTAGGGTTGTTGTTGCTCGCTCGCTTTGCGAGCTCGCGGGCAGGACTGCTCTTGCGAGAATGTTAGTGGTATGCATGGCTAGTAGGGCCTACAGCTATTAATGTCTTTCATTTTGTGTGTGACTCTCCACGAGCCACACAAAGAACTTCCCGATTCGTTAGTTGCTGTATATTATTATTATTATTATTATTATTTATTAAGTGTACGTTTTAAGAAGATTATACGTTTTCAGGGAAATTCAATAGTTTTCTACTTATCAAAATGTTTGCTATATGGCGTCGCATTAAACCAATATTGTATGCTCGTTGCTCGCTTGGTTCCTTGTTATAGCATACTAATGTTGCAAAATAAATTGTCTTAATTAGTTTTTCGCAAACGATACAATTCATCATTATCCGGGTTTGCAGTATTGATCTTGGTTTTCTTCGATACTATTAATTTAAATTTTCTCAAAATATATAAACCGCTCAATTTTGAAACTCTGCTCAGTGCTACATACGACATTTGTAAAGTTCGTATTTCTGATGTTTTAAAATCCATACATACTTTCTCGTATGTTTGTCCCTGACTTTTATGAATCGTAATCGCTTCAGCAGGAACCACTGGAAATTGACTACGTGTGATTTGTCATTTTTCTTCACTCGAAATAATTACTTGATTCGATATTTTTTTATTATTGGTGTTAAATTTTGATTTATATTTGCATTTTTCATATAATTACGATAACGAGTTCTTACTTTCACTCCTACTATGGCCAATTGACAATCTAACCACAATATAGACGGAATTTTAGTATTTTCTTAAAAAGTAATAAATTTTAATATTCCGCATGCTCCATTAACCAATCCGTCTTCAACATCAATGTTATTAATTATCATATATTTTATATTAATTTTCAATTTAATCTCAGTTAACAATTCGTTTTGAACTGATTGTTTATTTAAAGATTGTAATATAAATGTTTTTGTACTTTCATCGATATTCTTTGAAAACTCACTCTTGCATTGGAATAATTTTCGATTATTGTAAGCGGTTACATTAGCATTAGTTGCATAATTGGAAAAAAAATTTTTATTAATTAAAAAAAACAAGAAAATTTTTTTTTAATTATATAAAAAATTTTTTTTTTAAATATGTCTAAATATATATATATAGTTACGTTTACTTCTTCGGTGGATACGCCTTTCGTATAAATTGCAATGTTTAATCAACTCCTTTCGAAAAAAACTAAAAAACTACTTGACCAAAATGGACCAAAATCTAATCAGCTCTAAGTTACAGCAGGGCACATCGATTGCATCATTCATCATTCTGATCGCGTTGTTACTTTTTCTGAAAACGTTAACGAAAAATTTGATTACATAGAAACGGCCATACGCACACACACACACACACACACACACACACACACACACACACACACACACACACACATACGAACATTTTGCTGAAAATAGTCTAAAATGACTGCAATGACCATGAAACGTGAAGATCTGCTAAAAAATCGATTTTCGATTTTCGGGGTAATTACAATAACTTCCCTATAAAATCGGGAAGTTAACAAGATTTGATAACTTTTAGAAAAGGGTCTTGTCAAAGTTCCGACGCCAATAATTGAAAATTCAGAAATAACACGAATGCGAATAGAGCAAATATAATCCCGAACGTAAGCACATGAGTGTGGACACAACCAGTTCACAAGAGCAATTATAATCCTGCACATGAGTGCGAATACAACCTGTTCACAAGAGCAATTATAATTAATAATCTTGTACATGAGTGTGAATACAACCAGGTCACAAGACCAATTATAATCCTGCACAGGAGTGCGAATACAACCAGAAACCAGCTCACGAGAGCAAATACAACCCCGCACGTAAGCGAAAACCTAACAAGAACAATTGTAACCCCGCACAGAAGCGCAAATACAACCAGCGAACCAACTCATGAGAGCAATTGTAACCCCGCACAGAATTGCGAATACAACCAGCGAACCAGCTTGTAAGAATAATTGTAACTCCGCACACGAGTGCGAAAACAACCAGCGATGCAGCTCACAAGAGCAATTATAACCCCGCACACGAATGGGGCGATCAGAATATAAATTTGATGAATAATTCAATTATAAATTTGAAAAAGACTCAATACCGAAAGTCTCGATGAAAATTAGAGAAAACGGTTGATGGTATTCGTAGAATGAACGGTTGGAGGACAGGTTTGTTGAAACTGGGCCAAAGCTAGGCAAAGGAAGCATTGAAGAATATTAGTAATCAAATTTACCGGTGTTCGTTGAAGGAACAGTTGAAGTTCAAAATAGGATTGTTGAAGGTAGGTCAGGGTGGCTGTAGATGACCTCTGGTCAACCTCTGGTCCACCTCTGGTAGGTCTCTGGTCCTCCTGGTCCCGGAGTGAATGAAGTCGACCGCTCACGCCGCCCTCCCCCGCCCGACTGACTGATTGACGGAGCTCTCTAACCGAGCGCGGGCGTGCGCCCCACGCTCGACGCTCAACGGTCCTCACCCCAACCGAATATCGATCGATGTCGATCGCCGTTACAATTATTGACAAATTTATTATTTCCAGCTGGTTAATGTTTATAACAATTCTATTTTACAGCGATGTCCACAAGCAATCCCTTGGCTATCTGACCACCTAATTTTTTAGTACAAATGGCTAATAGTATTCGACATACGGAATAACTTTTAAACCATGAACATTTGCACGCATTAATTTATTCAATACAATTCACAGATAAATTTATTAATTCTAGCTAATTAATGTTTATAATAATTCCTTTTGCTAATGATGTTAACGAGCAAATATAAACCCGCACGTATGTGCAATTCTAACCATGCACATGAGTGCGAATGCAACCAGAGAAGCAGTTCATAAAAGCAATTGTAATCCCGCACAGAAATGCGAATATAATCAGTTCACAAGAACAATTATAACCCCGCACACGAGTGGAGCGCTCAAACTATAAATTTGATGAAGAACACAATTGATAAATTTGAAGAAGACTCAATACCGAAGTTTCGTTGAAAATTTCAATTAGTATGATGGACAGGCTTGTTGATATTGGGCCAAGGGTAGACAAAGGAAGCTTTGAAAAATATCAGTAATAAAACTTACCGTTGATCGTTGAATGAACAGTTGAAGGTAGGTCAGGGTGGCTGTAGATGACCTCTGGTCCACCTCTGGTCCACCTCTGGTAAGTCCCCGGTCCTTCTGGTCCTCCTGGTCCCGGAGCTCGACTGAACTCGACCGCTCACGCCGCCCTCCCCCGCCCGACTGACTGATTGACGGAGCTCTCTGACCGAGCGCGGGCGTGCGCCCCACGCTTGACGCTCAACAGTCCTCACCCCAACCGAATATCGATCGATGTCGATCGCCGTTACAATTATTGATAAATTTATTATTTCCAGCTGGTTAATGTTTATAACAATTCTATTTTACAGCGATGTCCACAAGCAATCCCTTGGCTATCTGACCACCTAATTTTTTAGTACAAATGGCTAATAGTATTCGACATACGGAATAACTTTTAAACCATGAACATTCGCATGCATTAATTTATTCAACATAATACTATGATACATTTATTAATTCTAGCTAATTAATGTTTATAATAATTCCTTTTGCCAACGATGTGGACAAGCACTCCCTTGAACAACTTGCCATCTAATTTTTTACGGTAAAGTCTTTTCAACATATTTCTGTTCTCACAGATCGATTCTTGGAACATTTATCTTTAAAACAGTGTAAGGTAACAATTCTCGTTTATGAAATATTTTGAAATTACGAATTGAGGTGTCTCATATAAAATTTAAAATAGGAATTGTTGATTTTCCTAAAATTATACTTCAATAATATATTTCTAGGAATTTTTTGTCCTTGAGTTTTGCTTTTAATATTGAAACCAACATCGTTTGAAATATCTGCTCGGTACAGAATGTAACAATTCATGATGATCAATATGGTTCCGTGACGATTTGCCTTCTCACCGACGAGAATCTCCTCAGTAGCCTTCTGCACCGACGAGATCATGTCGATGGCCTTCTGTTTCTCACTTCAGTCAGAATATATCCTAGAGGGCGTAAGAGAACACCGAAATATTCGAGCGACACAATCTTCCATAAGGCCTGGTCGGTGGTGGAGATACTATTAATCGTATCTGGTCGGTGATACTATTATCTCGTCGGTGTCTGAAACACCGAGCAAATACCGGCACCGGCTGCGAGTGATCAGGGGCAGCCACAGCGGCTGCGAGTAATCAGGAGCAGTCATATCAGGGTGCAGTGTGGCATTTTATTTACCGCAGCTCTAAAAGGCGGCAGTTTCTACCATATGCATATTGGAAAACTTTCGATTAAATATTAAATACTAATAATTTTTTAGGTGTTTTCCAAAATGCATGTAGACGCGATCGTAATCCCGCCTTAAAACAACGCGTTGATATTTTTCGCAACACTAAGACAATCGCGACAGCAATTTCTCGCAACGCTAATTCCTCACACAGATATGGTGTTTCGCGGTTTATTAATTCATTCGCGGCATCCAGTAAAAATGGCGAAGTCTACTGGCGAAGAGGACTGGTTCCTCCACTATCTCTCTTTGGCATTGTCAAAAATGGTAGCTAAACAAATTCTATTGTCACAACGCTAATTCTTTCCTAGCAACACTACTCGACCGAGCAGTCGTTTCGACTGCGTCCACTTATTCAGTGGTCCGTTGCAGCTGGAGCGTCTGAAATGTCGAAAGCCTCGAACGCAAACGCGATCCTTCTGCTGCGCAACGCTGATTCAACGAACAGAGGATCCAAAAGACTACTTTAACATTTGTGCACAGAACAATCATACAAACTTCAAACTATTATAAAATTGCTATTTCTGAAATATTGCTTCAAGCAGCAATCAAAATTAAATATAATCTGAATCGCGACTATTTCATTCGCAACGCTACACTCTAAACAATCTATATCGAAGTTAATGGAAATCGCGAGTATCTCCGCAACGCTAACTTTGATCACTGTTCAAAAACGACTAATGCAACACGCGTGGTTTTTCCGCAATGCTACTGCAAATCGCGGATGTGCCCATCTCCGCTGATCGTTGGGGCGGCGAGGCCTGCCCGTGTAGACAACTAACTACTTCTACTGCTACTATTTCTACAAACGAGTACAGTGACAAGGTAGTAACGAAATGACCTCGCATCCAAAGATGCGAGGATTATTGTAGCTGCCGTCTTGAGCGACAGTTTGTCGGGGCCACTTCGGCATATAACCTCCTCTTTTTCTTCGGCGGTCCACCAAACAACTGAAACCCTAAACGTGCTCGCAGTGAAAACGATCGACGACTTCCGAGACGAATCACAAGTCTCGAGAGAAGCCGATCGTTCCGCTGGTGCAATCGAGCAGGTGCGCAACGTTTCGACACCCTAATTCGCGCGCGTTTGCGTCCGCGTCCACGGAAAGCTACACGAGCAGGAAGAATCGAGCACGAAGCATCAATTCGAACGTCATGCCTCGTTCGATTTAACTTCGAGACGAAACTTCCAGCTCTTCCGGTGACTGACTACCGCGCGACTTCGGAAGTCGCTCAGTGATCATTGCGAAATAAATCAATTAACAGTTTCAATCTTTTCCTGCTACCTGTAACGGCGCTAAATTTAGATTGTAATCATACTTGGGTCCAAATAAGAAGGTACTTACTAGCCGACGAATGTGCATATGACTCTAACGGCACACGTCCATTGGCTAATCCCCTACTCGTACTCCGCCGACCACGTGACCATTGGGACAATACCGTGTGTGTTCGTAGTATTTAGAGAAATATTGAAAGATTAATATTGTTTATATTGTGCAATATAGATTAATTAGAAGAAAGCGGAGAGGTACAAGAGTACGTATTTACATACGTCGAACCGCCACAGGTAATGAGGTTACGTTGACAAACGTCAAACCGGTTTGTGAGGTTAAGACGAAACAATTACAAATTTTTGTCACCTGGTACATATATGAATATTCATAACGTAGTGGGTGATCTAGAAACTTCACAACATGGCTGACGCGCAACGATACGAGCAGAACAAGTACCTTCTTATTTACATCTGAAGCAGATGATTCTTGCCGATAGTTGCATTGCATCTTACGACCATGGCGGCGCGAATTAATTAAATAATTAAAAAGAAATTAGTTAAATAAACAATACATAAAATAAATAATCTTTCACACGATATAACACGAGTGAATATTGTCGCGTAACGAGGGACCTCCTCTTTTGGTCATTGACAGTGTTGACAGGTTACAAACAGGTTAGCGTTCAGATGGAAGCTACGTTTTCGCGAACATGAAAATTCACCGAACAAAAAAAAAGAAGAATCGGTTCTTGAAAATTCTCCTTGAATCCGAATCGAATTGAAAAATATGTGTCTATCATAGCTATTCGAAGAATTATGGTTTATTGAGTAGAAAGGTCGCGTACAGTTTGTTCTGTAACTGGATATCGGAATTCCGTCGGAATTCACGATGAATCGGTCTACGCTACGAAACGTTGAACCGTATTCGAGTGTCGAAAATGTACAATATTAGTTTACAATATTAGTCCAGTGTGAGCCTAATTAATGGAGGCCTTTTGAAAAATTGCGTTCGTCCGTATACACGAGAACCAGCGATGGGTTCTCGTTTGACCTTTTCAAAAGTGACCCGCGCGATAAGGCGCGTTTGGTATCGACGGGAACATTGTCCATTGATAGAATCGAATCGCGAATACATGGACACGATTCGATTTTGGCACGCTAGCGCGATGAGGCGGATCAATTGCGAGGGCTCGAAGCGGATCGTCAAAGCTGTTTTGATCCTCTCCTACAACGATCCTGATCGACGCTCGCTGTTTCGGGAGAACATGTTCGCGGAGACGGCCAAGAATCAGGACAATTTCTTTGCTGGACTTCGGAACGCTGTCTTAATCGCGGCAAGAATATTCGTGATAGGATCTGTCGCTTTCGGATTGACTGTCGCTTATTTGGTGACGCGTGTCATATGCAAACACGCGTTCCCGAGCGTTCTTGTGAAAAGTAACAACAAAACGTCTTTTCTCGTTGGAAATGACTTTACTAACACGTTGGCTGCCGCGGTGGTCGCCAATCACCATTGACTCACTTAAAAATTATTGTCGTAACTAGACTCCGGATGTTTATGCAAAATAAAAAGTTGTGCATCAATTGCAGGACTATTTTACAAGGAACTTTACAAGAATTACAATTACAAAATTACAAGAGACAATTAGAAAATTACAAGAAAATTTATATTCTTCATTAATAATTTGAATGTGGTGAAAATAATATAGGGTGTTTATGCTATTACTAGCCAGCGTTTTTCTTGTAAATAGCAAATATTAGAAAAAAATGTAAAAGGAAAAAGTAGTGCTGTTTTTTGTATGCAACACAATGGGGTATGTAACTTTTTTGTGTTTATACTATTTTGTTAGATATGAAGGTCACCTTTATTTTTTTAAATGGAATGAGGTATTTTTTAATACATCAATCGATGCAGCTGGACATTCGTTATAAAAAAGTACTAACCTATGTATGTCGAAAAGTTAGTAGTTCAGGAGATATTTCAATTTAAATAACTCCAAAATACCATTACTGTCGTACTAAGGCGTTAGTGTTTTAGAGTTATTTGAATCCAAATATCTCGTGAACTACTAACTTTTCGGCAAACATAGGTTAGTACTTTTTTATAACGAATGTCCAGCTGCATCGATTGATGTATTAAAAAATACCTCATTCCATTTAAGAAAACATCGATAACCTTGAAATCTCATAAAAATGACCTTGAAATTTTTTTTCCCTTACACCGTTATATGTGGCCCTTCAAACAGTGTAACTTTGTCCTACGAAGTTTTTTTGTACAACGAAAAGTAACGGAGATATTGAGCTGTTCAGAGTTATGTGAGCCACCCTGTATATATATATATATATTTTTTAAATAAAGGTACATATTTTTTATCTTCAACAAAAATTAAATAAAGGACAAAGTTACACTGTTTGAAGGGCCACATATAACGGTGTAAGGAAAAAAAAATTTCAAGGTCATTTTTATGAGATTTCAAGGTTATCGATGTTTTCTTAAATGGAATGAGGTATTTTTTAATACATCAATCGATGCAGCTGGACATTCTTTATAAAAAAGTATGTATGTCGAAAAGTTAGTAGTTCAGGAGATATTTCAATTTAAATAACACTAAAATATCATTACTGTCGTGCTAAGATGTTACACAAGTAAACACTAACGTCTTAGTACGACAGTAATGGAATTTTAGAGTTATTTCAATTGAAATATCTCCTGAACTACTAACTTTTCGACATACATAGGTTACTACTTTTTTATAACGAATGTCCAGCTGCATCGATTGACGTATTAAAAAATACCTCATTCCATTTAAAAAAATGAAGGTGACCTTCATATCTAACAAAATAGTATAAACACAAAAAAGTTACATACGCCATTATGTTGCATACAAAAAACAGCACTACTTTCTCCTTTTACATTTTTTTCTAATATTTGCTATTTACAAGAAAAACGCTGGCTAGTAATAGCGTGAACACCCTGTATATTAATACACATAATTTCTTTTAATATGTTCACGAGTAGGTGTAATTTAAAGCAGGAGGCAGATTAAAAAAACTTAAAAGCTTCAATGTATAAGTCCCAGCTTATTAAAATGACACTGTCCAACACCGAATTTGTTCCACAATTGGCGGTTCTTATAGAGTTTTCTGCGCTAATTCCGAATCTGTCTTTAATTTTTCTCCTGGACGCACAGTTTGTGAGAAGTTATGTTTAAACATGTTTAAACCATCATTAAAGACGGAGATACACCACTTTTGCACCAATTTTTGAGGATATTTTTCAATTTATCTCAAAAAATAATTCAATATCTTTTGTAATAACATCACAATATTTGTTTAAAGTTAAAAAATATGTTTTTTTTCGAAGCTATGTTTCTCAAAAACTGTGCTTTTAGGAGAAACATTAAGGACAGATTCGGAATCAGCGCAAAAAACTCTACAAGAACCATCCAACAGTGATTAGGAAACATAAAAAAGTTGGAATTTGTTGGACAGTGATTGGACAGGTCGATGAAATTTCTACTTGGCTCCTGTTCAAGGTGGATGCTCATTTCCATTCAATTTTCATATTGCATAAAAATCCGCATACTACAATAATTATTATTCATCAAATTCGTATGGAACACTGAAAATTCACGCGGCAGTCGACTCGTTAATCAGTTCGCGCTAAACGTGTTCGAATTCTTGTACAGGTATCGAGTTTCTCGGGCCGATTTTCATAAAGTTCGGCCAGTGGGCGTCCACGCGAAAAGACATATTCCCCGAAGAGATCTGTCGCACGCTGGCGCAGCTACAGCGCACCGTATCGCCGCATTCTTGGTTCTACACGGAGCAGTTGCTGAAGTCGATCTACGGATCGCGTTGGAGGGAAATATTCGTCAAGTTCGAGAACAAAGCGCCAATCGGGTCCGGCTGTTGCGCTCAGGTAGAACAGCGCAGCGTAACGAGGATTAAAAGTGACGTGTCGTTGGTTCGTCTAATCGTCTCGTCTCTGGCCGATAGGTGTACAAGGCGTGGGTAGATTTGAATGCTCGCATCGAGGCAGCGCAAAACCCACGAATATCAACGTTCGTTCAAAGTAAATTAGAAAGTTTCGCTGTCGTAAGATAAACCGACCAACCGACAGACGAGATCGACGAATCGTACGTTCTGCCTACATGTTTGTATTTCTCATTCGCCGTATCTTTTCACAGTTGCCGAATACTTGAGACTCGGATCGTTCCTCGGACTGCTTGGTAAATACGATGATCATGATCTCGCTCGACAGAGATTGCAGGGAACGTGTACACGAATTTCAGATGGAGCGGCGAGCCACGAGTTCGACGGAGAAGCTGAAGTTCAGCATAGACAACTGCAGCCGGTGGCGGTTAAGATCCTACACCCTGGGATCAAGGATCAGCTGAGGTGCGATATCGCAGCGCGTCGCGACGTTAACGCGATCTAATCGATCGTTCCCACTTTCTCCGCATCAGACGAGATCTCTGCATCATGAGAGGAGTCTGCAAATGCGCGACGTACATCGTGCCGAGGTTCTATTGGCTCAGCCTGACCGACTGCATCAACGAGTTCTCGCAAATAATGGAAAACCAAGTGATCCCTTTCACCCACTCTCGTTAGGCCCACCTAGCCGTAATCCTAATCTCTGTTTGTCTTTTGTCGAAGGTCGACATGAATCGCGAAGCCAAGAATCTAATGCAATTTTCGGCGAACTTCTCCGAGAAGAAGAACGTCGTCTTCCCGCGACCTTACGCGAACTTCACGCAGCGCGAGATACTCGTCGAGAGTTTTCACGAGGGCGCCTCCATTCTGGAGTTCCTGGAGTACGAGGACAACAAGCTGCAAGAGAAGCTGGCGAAGATAGGGGTCAAAACGATTCTAAAGATGGTTGGAATCGGCGGTCGCGTTACATTGGGTTGGCAAGACAGTAATTTCGGTATTTCAATAAACTTTCACTAATGATGATGACCTGAAATCGCACTTGGGTCAGTTTTTGGCCGATAAGGACCAGAAGTTCTATGAGCGCAGTGAAGCTACCAGAAAGATGGGAAAAGATCATCGAACAAAAAGAAAATGGGGTTTTGTTGCACCTTAAAATACCGAAATTACTTTCTTGCCAACCCAACAGATCTTTCAACTCCACGAAAATGTAAACGAAAACGGTCGATCGTAGGTGTTCAGGGACAACTTCATACACTGCGACATGCATCCCGGCAACATCTTGGTCGAGACGGATCGCGAACCAACCGATGGCACGCTATCGTGGCTTTGGAAGCTTATCGGTCGCAATTACTGGACGATCTATCCCCGCTTGATCATACTCGACTGCGGTTTGGTGGTGTCGTTGAACGCTCGATGTCAGCGGAATCTTCGAGACGTGTTCCGCTCCGTACTGATGGGTAACGTAAGTACGTAGTACTCGGTCATCATTGGAGTGCCGATGCGTTGTAATAAACATTATGCGCAATCTAAAGTGGTAGGTAGATTAAAAAATTTCGCGAACGTCGATGTAATCACTTCAGCTTACGAAACTGTTTAAAGAAATGAAGAACTTTGATGTCGCGAAAAGATCCACAGTCTAGTCATCATCCACTTCCACCCGATTCTTCGATTTCCGATCGGTTTATGCTTGCAGGGTGAACTGGCGGCGGAGCACATTCTCGAGCACAGTTCGGAGGTGTGTCCCGATCCGGAAGGTTTCAAGACCACGCTGCGAAGGATCGTCGACACTCACTTGAACAGCAAGGCAAACGTAATTAGAAAAGAAGTGAACGCGAAAACGCTGCGATCTGTTTTTCAAAGAAAGAGGCGTCCACGATTGTCGGGTGCCTCTTCTTTCGAGAAACTGGATACGCGATCAACTAATATATCGATTCAGGTGAACGTGACCACGGTTATGAACGAATTATTCTCGGCGATGATTCGACACAAAGTGAAGCAAGACGGATCGTTCAGCAGCGTGATCCTCAGCTTGGCGATGATCGAGGGGCTCGGACGCAGTCTGTATCCGAAGATCGATATCTTCGCGGAAGTTCTGCCGTTCGTTTTCACCGGCATCCCCGTGTACGACGAATTCGAGTAACATAAAAGAAGTGCACACAGGGAGACGCGTTCTTTCGATCGACAGAAATTACAATTCGCCGGTCGATTCGAGGATTCGATGCATGCATTCTCCGTTCGCGAAGTTACTCCCGCGGGACTCGTCTCGTTTCAGGAAGTACACGTTCGGACGGATCGAGCCGCGCCGAGCCGAGCCGAGGAAATTCCTGATTTAATGGCATAACGTTAAACGAGTTCCGAGGAGGATTCCAATTTTAAAACAGACCACAGAAACGTGTAATCGCCGCGGACAGAATTCCGGCGAGCGACCAGTTATCCGTGATCGCTTCCTGGTTGGTCAACGTCGGCCGATCATCTTCGGCGCGGCTGCGATACGTCGAGCCCGGAGAACGTAGAGGCGTGTGCGTGACTCGCACGCGCGTGTTTTGTGGCCGCGTTCACCTTACTCTTGTAAAGGCGTGCCATGCGTGCCACGTGTGCCACGTGTACCGGGCCCGATCGGCTGTATCGAGCTGCCTCGAATTTCGTTTTTGCCCGGCGAGGGGGAAAATTCGAGAAATTCGCGAGCCTCGAAGAATTTTGCAATTCGTCAGTCGAAAAACTTTCATCGCGAACGGAGAAAACGCGTCGATGCGCGCTGGCGCGTAGGCCGTGCCACGCAGGTGGTTGAAAAGAAAAGCGTGTGCAATCGCGAGAAGAATCTTGTCTCGAGGTGGCAACTGGTGGCAACGGTGCATCGCCTCTGGTAAATTCGTTCGCCGGTAAAACCAGAACCAGAACCAGAAGTACGAGCAGAAGCAGCAGCAGCAGAAGCGGAGTCCGCGACCGAAACCGCGATCTCGACCGCCATCTCCCGAGCGTATCGTATGCTCGTTCTCTCTTCGGGTCCCCACACTCCCCACTCGTCGCGAAACTACCCCCTCCGACAGTTTCGCGAGTCGAAGAGGATCGGCATGGGCATGATGACCGAGGCATGGCAAGGCATATCGAGGCATAGCGTGGCAGGGCAGGGCAGGGCAGGGCATCAGCGTTCAGAGTCCGATGCTCGGAGCAGCCCGGAGCCAGAACGGCGCGAGAGGGGAAGACCGCGCGTCGGCGCATGTAAACAGAGGACAGCTAACAGGACAGATAATAAAGTTCCTCTTGGAGAGTAACGGCGGAGCGGAGCGGAGACGGACACGGACCCTTCACATCCGCTCCGAACACTACCTTTCCGTTCCCCGTTGGTATTCGAAACGGATCCACGATTCCGCCGATCCGCCGATCGAATCTCCACCGGTCGAGGCAGCGCGCGACGACGAACTGCCGGTTAACGGCAATTAACGCTCGTTTGGAAGCTCGGCCGCGCGCGGCTCGTCGAATTTGCTCGCGCGTTCAAAAACTCGACGTCACGTCGCCGCCGTGCCGTTTCTCGCTCTCCAAGTGCTGCCGGCTCTCGTCCGTTAGACGCGGCGACACGCTCGCGAATCGAACCTCGCTCTTCGTACCCTATCTGTCAACCGCTCTCCCGTTCTGCCGTCCTTCCGCTCGTTCGCAGTCGAATTTCTCTTCTTATCGGTTACGGTCGATTCCACCGCCTGCCCCCTACCACTGCCACCTACCATTACCATTACCATTACCAGCGCCATCACCATTACCACTACTAGCACCGGTACCGATTCCACCACTACGACTACCACCACCACCACCGTTAGAACCACCACCACCGTCGCCGCGAACCACCACCACCAACCACTCGAACCACCACCACACCGCTATCACCACCATCAGCATCATCATCAACATCATCATCATCATCATCATCATTATCATCATTGCCCCGAACATTACCACCATCACCATCCGCGATCAACGACGGCCACGACGAGGTTCGGTGTCTCTTTTTAACTGTCCCCCGGAGCTACGTTCACCCTCCTGTAAGTACAAGAACGCTTCATTATATTGTTTACCGGTAGCCCGCTCGTTCGTACTCGTCACGCGATCATATACGAGCTCTCCTGCACGGGATCTCGTGTTTCCGGGTTCGCGAGCTCCTCGGACGCTTCTCGACGGTGCACGGTGCATCGCGCGCCGAGCTAACAGAAATTATCCGGGGCTAGTGTCCGACGCGAACGATACTCCGACGATCCGCTATTCTAGCTCGCAAACGCGCTCGCTACCGATCCCGCCCGTTATTTTCTATCTCGAAAGGGAAATTAACGCGTTCGTACCGGTTGACGCGCACACACGAGTTCTCAGACCTCGAACAGACGGATGAAACGAAATAGTTCGCTCCGGACACGTTGTAATCGATGTTTTAGCGGGCGTATCAATTGGTTCGCTACCGGCGATCCTGCGAAGACGGATCGAAAGTCGACGAGAAATTTGTTCTTTTTTTTGTTGAGCTTTTTACGCGAACGTTCGACGAATAGGCGACTCTACTTTGTCGATACGCGTTCGTTATCGCGCGTCGGGGAAGATCGCGACGGATAACATTTGCTTTTCGATAATCAGTCGGCAAACACTCGCGCCGACTTTCGCCGGAGTTGGTATGCTGCCTCTCGTCTCGCAGCAGTTTTTCACTTTCGAAGGAAAAGTTTACGAATTGCATTCCTCGTCTTTTCTCCGATTTTGGGAGAAACGAACGTCGATGGGATTTACACGGCTGGGGGAAAGGATTTCGCCGTTGATTTGTTGGGGGAACTAGGAGGGGGACTAGGTTTGCTCAATAGCGAGTTCGAAAATCCTTCGTGTTTCGCAAGTTTGAATTTTGAAAGCAGATCCGTGGAACACGGTTGCCAACGTGGTCTGCCGTCTCCTAATCGCTGTTTGCTATTAGAATGACCGGCAGCGACGCGGCGACGTTCTGCCGTCTCATTATCTGGGCACACAATTAACCGGAGACGTTCCCAGATATCACGGACGTCAGTACACACCACACGACCTGCGAGAGTCTCTGTTTGCCGAATCGTTGTTCCTCGTCCCTCTCGTCACCGACTCGATGTCGATGCTCGACGGTTCTACGGGAAATATTTTTCACCTCTGCCGTGCGAAACGGGAGAGCCATTCTCGAATTTCTTTCGGGAATGTTCGCGCATAGACATCGCGTGCCTAGTCCGCGTTAAACTTGGAATACGACGCGATCGTGCATCGATGGGCACAGTGGGCATTCGATCCGAAAATGACGAAAGTACGAAAGTCCATTCAGTATTACAAAATGAAGAAAATTTTATCTACACGCTTGAGTGAATATTTCGCCCGTAATGTGGTACACTCTTTTCACATTTATTATCATTCCTTTTTAGTTCTTATGTCTTGCTATTAACCCTTCGCACTCTGAGCTATTTTATCTGGAAAATTAAACATTTCTTCCGATCTAGATTATTTCCATTCCCTATGATTTTTGAAATTTTATTGACACGAAATTGGTATAATACAGTCAAACCTATTTTTGTACGGTCTTTTATGCGATTTTTTGTGCGATTTTTTTTATGCGGTATTGTATGAATATCAGATCAGACAAGTAGGATATCTCGGAAGACGTTGTCGTTATCAAAAATATGTTCCTACAAAAGTTGTTTGGTATGACGGGCTACGTTACGTAATATTAATTGTTTTCTTGTGGGTGGAGTGGTGGAGGATATTTCAAGGTCACCTTGATTTTTTTAAATGGAACGTCCTATTTTTTATACCACAGGTCGATAGAGTATCAAATTTTGAGTATAAAAGTATTGACCTTCATATGTCCTAAACCTAATAGTTAACGAGATATTATTCAAAGAAGAATGAAAATTGTTTCGATAATATCTCGTTAACTATTAGGTTTGGGACATATGAAGGTCAACACTTTTATACTCGGAATTTGATATTCTATCGATCTATGGTATAGAAAATAGGACATTCCATTTAAAAAAGTCAAGGTGACCTTGAAATGTCCTCTACTACTCCACTCATAAGAAAACAATTAGTACTACGTAATGTAGCCCGTCATACCAAACAACTTTTGTAGGAACACTTTTTTGATAAAGACAACGTCTTCCGAGATATCCTGCTGATCTCATTTCAGCAGGACACCTTGTATATGTATTGAATTATGTACATTTTGAAAATTTCTCCATGTTTAAAATGAGAAATTAAAATTTTTTTAAATGTTGCCATGTGTAATTTAATTATTTATTTTATTTGGAAAGCAGTTTTTCGGTATTTCGTCAAGCTTTGACATATTCTCTAAGTGAGACTTTTTTTATGCGGTCCTTCTCCTTCACCTAAAAAGAAATTATCTTTAATATGTTGTGTAAAATTATTTGTTACAGCTATTTATGAAGTTTGTGAATATGTCTTTTCGTGTTGTTTTTTCTGCGGCTCTACCGCACAAAAACAGGTTTCACTATACCACATACAATACCTAAATGTTTAGTAATTGATTAGATACCGATATATTTAATAATGGAAACAATATTTTAAGTAATGATACAGCAATTTTTAAAGAGTCAATGGAAACAATTTTTGTTTTACATAAATATTCGCAGTCTCCTAATTCCTAGGCGTGTACTCGAATTGTATCAAATTTGATATTGACATTATTTATATTTTTGCACTTGCACGCTATTTAAGAATTTCAATATTCACTCTTCATCTTAAGTACCATTCTGGTCCCGTTCGAAAAAGAAAAGCCGCCTCTTTATGTAATAATGATTGACTACTACTCGCTGCTGAGATAGGTATAGCAATTTCGTTTATTATTATTGGCGCACGGGCTGTGTACATGAGTAAGAAACAAATATTATTGATTATTATTCATCGCCCTTATAAAAAATAAAAACATACGATTTTCCCCGAAAAAATCATTTTTATGCCAATTGGGAGGAGACACTCACTTTTCAGCCACTTTCGATGATCTGGCAAAAAAGTAGACGTTTAGGAGCCTCATTACATAAAGCAAAAAAAGAAAATTTTCAATAAAAGCTCAAAAGCAATTTAGTAAAAAAGTAGACTTTTAGGAGCCTCATTACATAAAGTTAAAAAAGAAAATTTTCAATAAAAGCTCAAGGATTATGTCGTAGCTGACTTTCATTGATGTAGCAAAAAAGTGGACATTTAGATGCCTCATTGCATAAAGTTAAAAAAGAAAATTTTCAATAAAAGCTCAAGGATTATGGCGTAGCTGACTTTCGATGATCTAGCAAAAAAATAGACATTTAGGAGCCTCATTACTGAAGGATTATGTCGTGGCTGACTTTCGATGATTTAGCAACAAAAGTAGACATTTAGGAGCCTCATTACATAAAGTTAAGAAAGAAAATTTTCAATAAAAGCTGAAGGATTATGTTCTAGCTGACTTTCGATGATTTAGCAAAAAAAGTAGACTTTTAGGAGCCTCATTACATAAAGCTAAAAAAGAAAATTTTCAATAAAAGCTCAAGGATTATGTCGTAGCTGACTTTCATTGATGTAGCAAAAAAGTGGACATTTAGATGCCTCATTGCATAAAGTTAAAGAAGAAAATTTTCAATAAAAGTTCGAGGATTATGTCGTAGCCGACTTTCGATGATCTAGCAAAAAAGTAGACATACACACATTTAGGAGCCTCATTACATAAAGCTAAAAAAGAAAATTTTCAATAAAAACTCAAAAGCAATTTAGCAAAAAAGTAAATATTTAGGAGCCTCATTACATAAAGGTAAAAAAGAAAATTTTCAATAAAAGCTCAAGGATTATGTCGTGGCTGACTTTCATTGATTTAGCAAAAAAGTGGACATTTTGGTGCCTCATTGCATAAAGTTAAAGAAGAAAATTTTCAATAAAAGTTCAAGGATTATGTCGTAGCCAACTTTCGATGATCTAGCAAAAAATAGACATACACACATTTAGGAGCCTCATTATATAAAGTTAAAGAAGAAAATTTTCAATAAAAGCTCAAGGATTATGTCGTAGCTGACTTTCGATGATTTAGCAAAAATGTAGACACACACCATTTAGGATCCTCATTACATATAGTTAAAGAAGAAATTTTGCAATAAAAGCTCAAGGATTATGTCGTAGCTGACTTTCGATGATTTAGCAAAAATGTAGACACACACCATTTAGGATCCTCATTACATATAGTTAAAGAAGAAATTTTGCAATAAAAGCTCAAGGATTATGTCGTAGCTGACTTTCGATGATTTAGCAAAAATGTAGACACACACCATTTAGGATCCTCATTACATATAGTTAAAGAAGAAATTTTGCAATAAAAGCTCAAGGATTATGTCGTAGCCGACTTTCGATGATCTAGCAAAAAATTAGACACTCACACATTTAGGAGCCTCATTACATAAAGTTAAAGAAGAAAATTTTCAATAAAAGCTCAAGGATTATGTCGTGGCTGACTTTCATTGATTTAGCAAAAAAGTGGACATTTTGGTGCCTCATTGCATAAAGTTAAAGAAGAAAATTTTCAATAAAAGTTCAAGGATTATGTCGTAGCCAACTTTCGATGATCTAGCAAAAAATAGACATACACACATTTAGGAGCCTCATTATATAAAGTTAAAGAAGAAAATTTTCAATAAAAGCTCAAGGATTATGTCGTAGCTGACTTTCGATGATTTAGCAAAAATGTAGACACACACCATTTAGGATCCTCATTACATAAAGCTAAAAAAGAAAATTTTCAATAAAAGCTCAAAAGCAATTTAGTAAAAAAGTAGACTTTTAGGAGCCTCATTACATAAAGTTAAAAAAGAAAATTTTCAATAAAAGCTCAAGGATTATGGCGTAGCTGACTTTCGATGATCTAGCAAAAAATAGACATTTAGGAGCCTCATTACTGAAGGATTATGTCGTGGCTGACTTTCGATGATTTAGCAACAAAAGTAGACATTTAGGAGCCTCATTACATAAAGTTAAGAAAGAAAATTTTCAATAAAAGCTGAAGGATTATGTTCTAGCTGACTTTCGATGATTTAGCAAAAAAAGTAGACTTTTAGGAGCCTCATTACATAAAGCTAAAAAAGAAAATTTTCAATAAAAGCTCAAGGATTATGTCGTAGCTGACTTTCATTGATGTAGCAAAAAAGTGGACATTTAGATGCCTCATTGCATAAAGTTAAAGAAGAAAATTTTCAATAAAAGTTCGAGGATTATGTCGTAGCCGACTTTCGATGATCTAGCAAAAAAGTAGACATACACACATTTAGGAGCCTCATTACATAAAGCTAAAAAAGAAAATTTTCAATAAAAACTCAAAAGCAATTTAGCAAAAAAGTAAATATTTAGGAGCCTCATTACATAAAGGTAAAAAAGAAAATTTTCAATAAAAGCTCAAGGATTATGTCGTGGCTGACTTTCATTGATTTAGCAAAAAAGTAGACATTTTGGTGCCTCATTGCATAAAGTTAAAGAAGAAAATTTTCAATAAAAGTTCAAGGATTATGTCGTAGCCAACTTTCGATGATCTAGCAAAAAATAGACATACACACATTTAGGAGCCTCATTATATAAAGTTAAAGAAGAAAATTTTCAATAAAAGCTCAAGGATTATGTCGTAGCTGACTTTCGATGATTTAGCAAAAATGTAGACACACACCATTTAGGATCCTCATTACATATAGTTAAAGAAGAAATTTTGCAATAAAAGCTCAAGGATTATGTCGTAGCTGACTTTCGATGATTTAGCAAAAATGTAGACACACACCATTTAGGATCCTCATTACATATAGTTAAAGAAGAAATTTTGCAATAAAAGCTCAAGGATTATGTCGTAGCCGACTTTCGATGATCTAGCAAAAAATTAGACACTCACACATTTAGGAGCCTCATTACATAAAGTTAAAGAAGAAAATTTTCAATAAAAGCTCAAGGATTATGTCGTAGCTGACTTTCGATGATTTAGCAAAAATGTAGACACACACCATTTAGGATCCTCATTACATATAGTTAAAGAAGAAATTTTGCAATAAAAGCTCAAGGATTATGTCGTAGCTGACTTTCGATGATTTAGCAAAAATGTAGACACACACCATTTAGGATCCTCATTACATATAGTTAAAGAAGAAATTTTGCAATAAAAGCTCAAGGATTATGTCGTAGCTGACTTTCGATGATTTAGCAAAAATGTAGACACACACCATTTAGGATCCTCATTACATATAGTTAAAGAAGAAATTTTGCAATAAAAGCTCAAGGATTATGTCGTAGCCGACTTTCGATGATCTAGCAAAAAATTAGACACTCACACATTTAGGAGCCTCATTACATAAAGTTAAAGAAGAAAATTTTCAATAAAAGCTCAAGGATTATGTCGTAGCTGACTTTCGATGATTTAGCAAAAATGTAGACACACACCATTTAGGATCCTCATTACATATAGTTAAAGAAGAAATTTTGCAATAAAAGCTCAAGGATTATGTCGTAGCTGACTTTCGATGATTTAGCAAAAATGTAGACACACACCATTTAGGATCCTCATTACATATAGTTAAAGAAGAAATTTTGCAATAAAAGCTCAAGGATTATGTCGTAGCTGACTTTCGATGATTTAGCAAAAATGTAGACACACACCATTTAGGATCCTCATTACATATAGTTAAAGAAGAAATTTTGCAATAAAAGCTCAAGGATTATGTCGTAGCCGACTTTCGATGATCTAGCAAAAAATTAGACACTCACACATTTAGGAGCCTCATTACATAAAGTTAAAGAAGAAAATTTTCAATAAAAGCTCAAGGATTATGTCGTAGCTGACTTTCGATGATTTAGCAAAAATGTAGACACACACCATTTAGGATCCTCATTACATATAGTTAAAGAAGAAATTTTGCAATAAAAGCTCAAGGATTATGTCGTAGCTGACTTTCGATGATTTAGCAAAAATGTAGACACACACCATTTAGGATCCTCATTACATATAGTTAAAGAAGAAATTTTGCAATAAAAGCTCAAGGATTATGTCGTAGCCGACTTTCGATGATCTAGCAAAAAATTAGACACTCACACATTTAGGAGCCTCATTACATAAAGTTAAAGAAGAAAATTTTCAATAAAAGCTCAAGGATTATGTCGTAGCTGACTTTCGATGATTTAACAAAAATGTAGACACACACCATTTAGGAGCCTCATTGCATAAAGTTACAAAAGAAAATTTTCAATAAAAGCTCAAGGATTATGTCGTAGCTGACGTGAACGCAAATCTTGAACCTATAAATAACGCCGGAATAGTTTTTCCCGGTTTTTCGGGCGAAATGCCCCACCTCGCGGCGATTCGCGATTCGCGACAAGGCATCGCGGCACGAACGCCGACGAAACACGCTATTATACCGGGGGTATCGCGCTCGGTATCGGCCGTACCAACGTATATATTCGAGAGCGTGTGCTCTGCGATCCGTGTAACAGCTCCGGAGATTAGCTACTCGATGCAGGAGCGGCCGGGTCATCGCGGGGACACGCGTTATCGACGCGTTGCAAATACGCATTGTACGTATTCCCGCTATATAGGAGAAACGGCGGTCCATAAATAACGCCGGGAGCCAGTCTCGCTCTGAGCACCAGCGACCCATCAGTTTTTTCGGCCTTTATTCGCGGCGTGACGCGACTTCGCGCGCATCCCGACTCATCGCTCGCGTTTCGTCTCGTTTCATTTCGCTTAACTCCGCGCTCGGAAGCTGTGTGTAGGCTGAGAAATCGTTCGCGCCCGGTGACTCGCGATATGCGAGGATCGGCGGTTCCCTCGATCGACTCTCCGGTTCGCGTTTCGCGTGGATCGTCGCGGCCGCCAAACAAACCGATTCTCCGGCTCTCTCGGCGTGCTTTCTTTATCGGCGCGATAACGGACGGTCGTGATTATAAATTAAGAGATTGTTCGCCGTGTATGGTTCGACGACACTTTCGCGAGACGGATCGAGGGAATCGCCGAGACAAGGACAGGCCCGTGCGCGGTAAACAGAACGTTTCCACCGTTGACGCAAGAATTTCGCCGTAGCGTTCCTAAATGTTGCTTTCGAGCGCCTGGTTCGAGCTGATCGCCGCTGCGCTCCTGACGGTTCTGATCCTCGCCACCAGCTATCGACCCGCCTGGTGGTTCTGGGCTGGAGCCTTCCACAAGAAAAATGGTGAGTTAAACATATCTCAAAAATTTAATTCGAGTCGTGTTAAAAATACCTGTCCCGAACTAATCAATTTCAAATACGTTCGTCTTAACACTTTGCGGTCCGAGCCGCTTTTTCTTTTAGTTTAGAGCTTGCTTCATCATCAAATAACTCAATTATATCAATGTAATTGAAAACTGTGGTATTATCGACGATCGTAATGCGAGTCAATAAAACAAGTAATTATTATCGAGTAATAATGCAGAAACCGGAAGTGGTTAAGGCGCCACTGGCAAGTAAAAAAGCGTGCACGCTTCCGCAAGTTACTCGCCAGCGTATTCGCAACCTTGGAGCGTTTTCGCGTCGTCCGGTTGACGGACGAATTTTCGCAAGTCGCCAGTTGAAAGCGAACATCACCGAGAGCCCTGTAACGCGAAAACGTTCTAAAATCGCGTTTACGCGGGGTCAGTGTCAGCGCACACGCGCCGCGCAGCGCCGGTTCGCGTCGGTCCGGGCCGTCCGAGACCCGGCGAAGAAAGAATAAAAGAAAGAGAGAAAGGAAGTGAGAAAATTGTACTCGTAGAGGCGTGTTCGAAGGCGTTTGACCTTCAATTTGAAGCGACTCGGTGCCTCGTCTCTCCGCACCGCTCCGCACCGCGCTTACGGTCATGGTCCCCTTTCTAAGCGTGGAGCTCGCGGTTATGCGCGACAAGGTCGTGCTGTTCTCGCGTCCTTCAACCTTAGAAACGACTTTCTTGCGCTCGCACGAGCGCGCCAAACGGCCACGAAAGCGTGGAACTATGCTCAAAGTTATGTCCAAACATTGCGAGACATCCTCGACGCGACGCGATGGCTGCCTCGAGGGTCTCTTTAGCATTTGCGTCGCAAGGACACGAGGCGGTACGACCCACCGGCGGCCGATGCTAGACAATCATGGTACTTTGGATCTAGTGCTCGTGCTGCGCGTGGTACACTTTCGATTGTGTGAGACGACGGTAGGAACCATCGAGAATCATTTTCGTACGCGGAAATCGTGAAACGTAACAACAACGAGCGAAAACACCGCTATTGCTTGAAAGCAGAGACGAAACCAGTGTCGATTTTTTATGTTACACTTTCCAAGGTGTATACATTGTGGCTAAAGTCATCGATACAACCTTTAACAACCTCGGACGAATTTTAGAGAGTAAGGCCGCCACACAAGCTTCGTTTCGCAGTCCCTTTTGCAGTTGTAAGTTGCAGCGCAAGACGAAGCGTAGATGCGTCGAAATGAATCGATTTGGCGTGTTCCGTCAATTGTCCGGCGCGAACGCAATCGCCACGATTGCATCGCAAGGATTGCATTACGACTGGACGAGCAAAAGGGATAAGCCGGAGCGTGTTTAGCAGCCTCGTCTCGGATGCGCGGAGCTGCCTCTCGCAATGTCTGGGCGTAGCTCGAACGCGAAATGTTGCTCGCGTAGTTTCGCTAGAGGGGAAAAAGAGGGATCCTCCGACCGCGGCGTCGAACCTTTCAGTAAAGTTTTTGCGACGATCGACAGCTTCGACCGAGGAAAAACACGAGGGAGGCAGCAAGAGTAACTGCAAGACGGTGTCGGACGTGCCGGGCCCGTACTCGCTGCCGATCCTCGGCACCCGGTGGATATTCTCATGGTTCGGCAGCTATCGATTGGACAAGATCCACGACGCTTACAAAGGTAAGGAGGACCTTGAGCAACAAGGTCGCCGAACGATGTCCGATGTGTCCTGCGGGTCCCCCCGAAGATTCGGATGGAAATAGGATGTTTGAACTCAGCTCGCTGTGTTTCTAATTCAAGAATAGATCTGCATCGACGTTACGGGCCGCTCTGCAAGGAAGAGGCACTATGGAACTTCCCGGTGATCTCGGTGTTCTCTCGACCCGATATTGAGGCCGTTCTTCGACGAGCATCGAGATATCCGCTTCGTCCTCCGCAGGAGGTGATATCACATTACCGGAGGACGCGTCGCGATCGTTACACGAATCTCGGCCTGGTCAACGAGTGAGTAGTCGGACCGAAACCGCGGAACGTCGGAGTCGAGGTCGAGGCCTAACGCGAGGTCGCGCACGTCTACACTGGCGGTGGACGAAACTATAAGACGTCGCGAAGATTATCGAGAAAAAAGTAACACAGCGTCATATGTCTTCAGCAGATATTGGAAAATTCCATAGATTTTTAAGGGGGATCTATACCCAATGAAGTAACTAGAAAGGAACTAGAATCTTACTAGATTTTGGGTCGAAACATGGGTTTACGCGCGGCGATTTTTTGTCCTTATTTGAGCGGATTTTGGACTGGGTGAGGACTCATTCTATAGAGGAAGGTTAAATCCGGCGCGCTCTGCTATTGATTTAACGAGATTATGTTTATATCTAATAATATGAGTGCCCAAAGTAGAGAAAAAATCTAGAAAAATAACCGCAGGTTTCAATGTATTTTCCTGTCTCAAAGAGATTTTTCTGACTGATATGATGAGCAGAGCGCGCCGTGATGAACCTTCCTCTATCAAATGAGCCTTTGTGTAGCTCAAAATATGCTCGTATAAGGACAAAAAATCGCCGCGCGTGCTTTCATTCACATTAGCAGAGATTTCCCCATATTAGGTTCATGAAGACAGAGGTTATCTCTGATGTAGAGCCAATCTAGAGCCAATTTCATTTCAGTTAGTTTACACGAGATGGTGCCTAGTCAGAAGGACTGTCAATCAGTGCTGCGATATTGTGCAACATTTCACTGCTGTCAATGTGGAATAATAGCAAAACTGACACAGACGAGGTACATATTCTGATCGGTGGCACTAATATTAGTGCGACCTGCCCTGTATAACGGCATTCGCGACAAGATGAATAGAATATGGAAATAGCAAGCAACTCCATCTAGTGTTCATTATGCAGTTGCGTGTTTATCAATGTTACCAAACTTTTTTTCTGCACAGAGGTTGATAACATTGATAAATAGCCCAAAATCCGAGGGTATAGATCCCCCTTAACACGTTTTTATTAGCTCGCTTTCTTGTCTGTCTGTTGTTTGGTACAAATTTTGCAATGGATTTTAAACTAACTTCTCGATGAGCTAGAGACTTGAAATTTTAAACATAGCTCAGAACAGAATGACAATGCAATATTTTTAAAAAAATTTTTAAAAAAGCTTATGCGTTAAGGAGATATAAATTATTAATAATTTGAACCTTTGCACCCCCCGCCGCGTGACGTAGTACGTCTTCGCGTTCAGCGTCCCCACTCTACAACGTGTTCCCACTCTGACTCATCCCCACTCCACTGACCCGCTTCGCACCGAAGGAGCTCAGTGTGCGTCAGTGTGCGTTCGAGCTCCGTGCGGTGTTTACAAAGTTACTACGTATATGTTTATAAAGTTATTACTACTTTATCTTTGACATTTTACCACGGCGTTCGTTTTCGATATGACGCGTCGCAATACCGTCTGAAATTTACTACATGTCTCTGTTATAATCTCATCGAAATGTTCAAAATCGATTGTAAAATTTCACACATATAAGGCTAAAAAGCAGAAAATAATTATTTAAATAAAAATAAATTTTTAAAAAATACCACGTTTTTAAAACGGACTAAAAAGTATAAAAAAAAATTTTAAAAAACGCCACGTTTAAAAAACGGACTGAAAAGTATAAAATAATTTTTTCTAGTCCCATATGGATTCCTAACCCCGTACAGATAGTCCTGAAAATTTGTGATTGTGAATTTTGAATAGCTATGCAAATACTTGTAAGATTTAAAACGAAAAACATGGGGCGCAAGCAATAGATAATTGATGCATGAACACCTGAATCACTAACAATTTTATTGCACTGCAAATGATATGAACTGTTTTGCGAGTTTCCTCAGTGGCAGCTACTATCTACACGCCTTACTATGTATTATCTTGCGCCCCACGTTTTTCGTTTTAAATCTTACAAGTATTTTCATAGCTATTCAAAATTCACAATCACAAATTTTCAGGACTATCTGTACGGGGTTAGGAATCTGTATGGAACTAGAAAAAATTATTTTATACTTTTTAGTCCGTTTTTTAAACGTGGCGTTTTTTAAAATTTTATTTTATACTTTTTAGTCCGTTTTAAAAACGTGGTATTTTTAAAAAATTTATTTTTATTTAAATAATTTTCAGTTTAAACTTTAAACCGTCGGTTTCCAACCTGGGAGGCGCGGACTATTGCCACGGGAGATGCCAAAATTTTTTTTGCGCCAGTATTTTTGTGTAATAAAGTTATTATTGTTTAAAACGTGTCTATATTATTATATCTATTAAAAGATAAGGAGGTGTGGAAAAAATTCCTTTTTAGGGAGGCGTAGTAGCATAAAGGTTGGAAAACGCTAGTTTAAACGGAAATGATATATTTTCATTTGAACGAAATAATAGGACGCCACCATTTTATACTTTCCCTGAAAAGATAGTTACGACGTGAAAGAGAGACCAACGTTGGTGACTCATATAATTTTGTCCTATCACCATTTTTAAAAAATTCCTCTGCAGATATATGTTCGGACTATTTTCGTTTGTTTACATCGTGACGGTAGTCTCGAAATATGTTGTCCACACGCATTTTTCTTTTTACCCTTTCCGCTCGGAGCTTCTCGATTTCGGAATTGCGGACGTTGCATCTGATCTAAAATATTTTTATATTACTAAATTGCGCAGCTTTATCTATATACAGTGGGTGTGCAAAATATTCGTACACTTTTTAAAAGCTAATAACTTTTTTATTATTATACCAAACGACCTGACCTTTTTTTAAACAATTAGAAGCATTGTTTTATGAAATAATATGCAAAGAAGATTTTCTAAAAAATTATAATTTACAAGGTTACATGCAAAAATAAAAAAGGCATTTTTTGAAACTTTTTTATTTGAGCTCTAAAAGAAAATTAAAAATATATGTTTTGTAGATCTATGTTAGTTATGCACATACTGAAAATTTAATCGAAATCGGTTGACGCAGGAAGAAACGACACGCATCGAAATATGTGCGATTTTGTGGATTTTAAGCAGAAATTGATCAAAAGTCGTGGAATACTACGATTTTCACCATCTTTAACCGCTCGTAGCTCGTGTCAGGGCCCGGTCTGTGGGTGGGAGGGGAGGGGGGGGGGGCAATCCGGACATTTATCCGGGGCGCGAAAATTTAGGGGCGCCATTTTGGCTGTAACTGTGAGAAAAATATTGATGTGTTAAATACCCAATTAATAGAAAATTTGCTTTTATGAAAATTTAAATAAAATTATTTAATTTTTATTGAAGATAAAAAGTATATATCTTTATTTAAAAAATATATATATATATATGTATATACATATATTCTTAAAGGGCGGCAGTTTGTCTTTTTGTCCGGGGCGACGTAACCGCTAGAGTGGGCGCTGCTCGTGTATATTATGTTAATCGATTTTGATGAAATTTTCAGCATGTGTATAAATAACATAGATCTACCAAACATATATTTTAAATTTTCATTAAAGTCCTAATGGTATACTATAAAAAATGTCCCCGTCAATTTCAAGATATGGTGCTCACATTCTTAAATTGTTCTGATGCTTTCATTGTATTTTTCGTTCATGTTTCTCGATTCTGCAGTCAAATTCACCTACATATGACCTGTCCATTTCGTCCAAATAGTATCGTCCCAATTTAAAAAATGCCTTTTTTATTTTCGCATATAACCTTGTAAATTATAATTTTTGGAAAATCTTTTTTTGATATCATTTCGTAAACCAATGCTTCTAATTGATTATAAAAAATCAGGTCGTTTGGTACAATTATAAAAAAGTTATTAGCTTTTAAAAAGTGTACGAATACTTTGTACACCCAGTCTAAATAAAAATTAAATGCTGTTCGTTGGTAAGCGCATCACTTGAGAACGGCTGAAACGATTTGGCTAATTTAAAAAACAAATGTTCTTGATAATCCGAATAAGGTTTTTAGGGAAAGAAAAATTGGAAAAGTTGCCCGGAAAAATGGAAAATTCGGGAAAAAATGAAAGTGCTTTTTTCTACGGGATTTTTGTATGAACTCAAGACCATAACTCACGATTCGAACGGTGGATATGCGTAATTCTTTTTTCGTTTTGTTCGTTATGGTCCTGGGAAAGTTTCCAGGAAAAAAAATTCGAGACGAAACCCGCCCGAGCAGCTAGTACAAAATAAAAAATGTCTCCGTCAATTTCAAGATATGGTGATCACATTCTTAAATTGTTCTGATGCTTTCATTGTATTTTTCGTTCATGTTTCTCGATTCTGCAGTCAAGTTCACCTACATACGACCTGTCCATTTCGTCCACATGGTATCGAACGTATTAGCCCGTGTCACGCTTGAACATTTAGCAATTTATTAAAATCAGTCGAGTGCACAGACTTGAATCTCGAATATACACACACGCAATAACGAGAGTTAAACGGGACGTCTTACAATTTCGTCGACCAGTGTATTCGACCATGACCCAATCCTGTAGTTTCGTCGATCGGACGAATGTATCCCGCATCATTTAGGCTCGCGATCGCCACTCCGACGCGAGCACCCACGAGTAAGAATCGATTTAAGCGAACAATTCGATAGACAGGGGCAAATGTGGCACGATCTTCGGACGGCGCTTACGTCAGAGCTGACCGGGGCCAACACCGTCCTTGGTTTCTTCCCGGCGCTGAACATCGTCGCCGACTCCTTCGTCGATTTGATTCGTCGTCGACGAACGGGGTACAAGGTAACGGGATTCGAGGAGCTCGCCTACAAAATGGGACTGGAAAGTAAGCTGACCGGAAAGCCGTCTGCGTTTCGAATTTCGAATTTCGATCGCCGCTTTTACTTTCGATCGTGCTCTCTCTCTCTCTCTCTTTTTTAGGTACCTGCACGTTGATCCTGGGTCGACACCTCGGCTTCCTAAAGCCGGATTCGACCATGACGACCACCGCGAGATTGGCGGAAGCTGTACGGGTTCACTTCACCGCCTCGCGCGACGCCTTTTACGGATTGCCGCTTTGGAAGCTGCTGCCAACGTCCGCGTACAAACAGCTGATAGAGAGCGAGGACGCTATATACAGGTGCGAGACCGTTCGACCGATTCGCGGTGGTTAACTGCACCTGTACGTCACCGGCTTCCGCATCCTTTCGTTTCAGCATCATCTCGGAGATCGTCGAGACCACCATTCGCGAGAAACGGGACGATGCCCGGGACGAGTCCGTGGAGGCGGTCTTCCAGTCGATTATGCGCCAAAAGAATCTCGACATACGCGACAAAAAGGCGGCCATCGTCGACTTCATCGCGGCCGGCATCCACACGGTGAGATCCGAGCTCTAGAAAATTCGCATCGGATAGAAATGTTCGGAAGTGTAATCGCTTTAGTCCAATCGGGCCTTTAGCGCCTCGAGTGCTGCGTTTCCCAGAAATGGGAGACAGTATTATCTGCGGTGGCGCGTCACCCTATGGGCAACTTGGGTAAATGCCCGGGGCCCGAAGCAAAATGGGGCCCCGAACACAAACCAAGATACAAATTCTACGTTTTTCTCATAAAGTTATTTAGCTGGGGTTAGGGGCCCCGAAATACTACTTTGCCCAAGGCCCCAAGTAGTTATAACGCGCTGCTGATTACACGGTACAACAAATTTCAACCTTTTTTTTGCATTTCGATCCCCACTATGCGATTCTTATAGTTTTTCGAGCTGATTCCAAATCTGTCCTTAATTTTTCTCCTGAGCGTACAATTTTTGACAAAATTGAGTTTTAAAAAAGGACATATTTTTCAACTCTGAACAAATATCGTGATGTTATTATAAAAGATATTGAATTGTTCTTTAAGTAAAAGAATCTGTAAACTTTCCTGAATACATTATAAATGTTAAATGCTTCCGGCGCACAGTGGAACCTTTCGTCCAAATCGGAGACAAAATCAAAGAACTTTCGATAGAAATGAGGTAGAGCGATGAAATTTTTTAAAAATTATAGCTGTAACTTGGCAGAATATGGGAAGAATAGGGAGATTATGGTACGAACGTTTTATAACCTTGAGAAAATTCGTTAAACTCTCACAATTTCAAGAAAATTGCGGTTTTTTCAATAACACGGGCGGAAAACATTTTTTTTTAACATGCTGCACATCATTTCCTGTAGATTTTTTCACGCTGATTTTAAATCTGGTCTCAAAATTTGTCTACGACCTCAGGATTTTACAAGAAATCGATTTTTATGAACGAATTGTTTAACGAATTTTCTCAAGGTTATAAAACGTTCGTACCATAATCTCCCTATGTTTCCCATATTCTGCCAAGTTTCAGCTGTAATTTAAAAAAAATTTCATCGCTCTACCTCATTTCTATCGAAAGTTATTTCTTTTTGAAGCGAGGCAAGTCACTTGTCCTCACTGTGCGGCGCACAGTGGAACCTTTCGTCCAAATCGGAGACAAAATCAAAGAACTTTCGATAGAAATGAGGTAGAGCGATGAAATTTTTTAAAAATTATAGCTGTAACTTGGCAGAATATGGGAAAAATAGGGAGATTATGGTACGAACGTTTTATAACCTTGAGAAAATTCGTTAAATAATTCGTTCACAAAAATCGATTTCTTGTAAAATCCTGAGGTCGTAGACAAATGTTGAGACCAGATGTAAAATCAGCGTGAAAAAATCTACACGAAATGATGTGAAGCATGTTAAAAAAAAATTGTTTCCGCCCATGTTATTGAAAAAACCGCAATTTTCTTGAAATTGTGAGAGTTTAACGAATTTTCTCAAGTTTATAAAACGTTCGTACCATAATCTGCCTATTTTTCCCATATTCTGACAAGTTTCAGCTTTAATTTAAACAAAATTTCATCGCTCTACCTCATTGCTATCGAAAGTTCTTTGATTTTGTCTCCGATTTGGACGAAAAGTTCCACTGTGCGGCGCAACGGTTCGATCGTTTATTACTAATTATGAAGCAATTTTGCTAATTACAAAACAAAATCAACGTTTCGATCCTAGTTTGGATCCTTTTCAAGATTTATTTGAATCGCGTCTTTAAAGTAAATATGTTATAATAATTTCAAAAACTATTGAATGATTGAATATATGGAATATTGTTCATAAAGGTACACTCGCTCGCTTTGGGGAAGATAAATTTATAATAAATGTGTGACATGTGTTTACTTTGCAGACGCGATTCAAATAAATCTTGAAAAGGATCCAAACTAGGATCGAAACGTTGTTTTTGTTTGATAACACTGTCCAACAAATTCAAACTTTTTTTTTACTTTTCGATTCTCACTACGCGATTCTTATAGAGTTTTTCGCGCTGATTCCGAATCTGTTTTTAATTTTTTTCCTAGACGCATAGTTTTTGAGAAATTTGAGTTTGAAAAAATGACCTATTTTTCAAATTTGAACAAAGATTGTGATGTTATTATAAAAGATATTGTATTGTTCTTTACATAAAAAGATTCTCTAGACTTTCCCAAATCCAGTGATATCCAATATTAATGCATTATGATTGTTTAAACATGTTTAAATAATGATTAAAGACGGAGAGACACCATTTTTGCACCAATTTTTTCGGATATTTCTCAATTTATCTCAAAAAATAAGGGTCTAGAAGAAAATCGAACTACACCACGCGCTAGAGCAGACTTTTATCTTGAGAAACCACCCTTTCAACTTTCCAAAGTCGACGTTTTTACCGAAACAAAAAGCAAAATATCTTCGCCCGACACGAGCTGCCGCCAGTGGCGCTCACCACTACAACGGGCGTTCGCCGCGGCGTATCCCGTGGAGCGCCTATTCTAGCGGTAAGCGCCACTGGTGGCAGCTCGTGTCGGGCGAAGATATTTTGCTTTCTGTTTCGGTAAAAACGTCGACTTTGGAAAGTTGAAAGGGTGGTTTCTCAAGATAAAAGTCTGCTGTAGCGCGTGGTGTAGTTCGATTTTCTTCTAGACCCTTATTTTTTGAGATAAATTGAGAAATATCCGAAAAAATTGGTGCAAAAATGGTGTCTCTCCGTCTTTAATCATTATTTAAACATGTTTAAACAATCATAATGCATTAATATTGGATATCACTGGATTCGGGAAAGTCCAGAGAATCTTTTTATGTAAAGAACAATACAATATCTTTTATAATAACATCACAATCTTTGTTCAAATTTGAAAAATAGGTCATTTTTTCAAACTCAAATTTCTCAAAAACTATGCGTCTAGGAAAAAAATTAAAAACAGATTCGGAATCAGCGCGAAAAACTCTATAAGAATCGCATAGTAAGAATCGAAAAGATTTTTGGCTGTTGGACAGTGTAATTAGCAGAATTAATTAGCATAGTGGGAATCGAAATACTTTTTGGCTGTTGGACAGTGTTATCTGTCCAGATTAATAAATTAATTTTCGCGCCACTGTTATCGAGCGAACAGTGGTCCCAAATCGCGAAAACCGGCCAAAACCTCAAAACGTACTTGAATGCTCCCAAAAATTCGTACTCGGGGGTTTTCGGGGTCGCTGATTACCAATATGAAGTTTATGGCGGACATATACATTAAAAAATGGTTAGGTCTGCTTGGAAAATGATCTTTTTGGGGTCTGTAGGGTCACTGATTACGAATATGAACTCGAACATTTGAAAAGCAAAATGGTCGATTAAAATTTAGACAACAATACGCATTAAATGTATATTGAGAGGTTGATAGGTAACAAAATTTACCACCGAACAAACAAACAAGAAAGCGAGCTAATAAAAACGTGGTAAAAATGTATAAATGACAAACAAAATTGCACTTTGTATATCAAGAATTAGTATAATTGTGAATTATGTACATAAGATTTAATCATCCGAATCGTTTTTCATTACTAAAAGTTGTAAAATCGCATTTTAAAATCCATAGAAATGAAACAAAGTTTACGAAAGATAAATTTATTTATAAATTTCGAAAGATAAATGTATTAGCAACACGTCAGAAAAGGAGTTTTGGTGGGACAACGTGGGACTTTTAACTTATGTCTACGTTTCGACAATACGCGCATCAAGTTTTACCTTCTACGTTCTCCAAAGAATATTCCTATCGTGCAACGTAATGACTAACAATTTTTGAGATACAAAAACAGGTAAACATTCCACATACTTCCAGGAAGAACATCCATTTTGCAGAATTGAAATTGATGCACTATTTTGAAAGTTATGCATTTTAGAAGGGGGCGCTCAATTTTCTACTAATTCACGCGACAAATGTTCATCAATAGACTGCGGATCTTTATGCGTTTATAATATGTCGAAATATGCAAACTATATGCAAAATACATGTAAGATTTATGCAAGGTATATGCTAAATACATGTATGTATAGGGAATGCATGTACGGATCTGTAAAATAGTAATTATTTTATTGTTTTATTTATTATAATTTAAATTACAATATACAACAATAGGTTTTTCAAATAATGTCGATTGTAAATTGATGCCTCTTGTCTGTTAAAATTAATTTATACGCTGAAAAAGAGCGTTCTACATCACATGATGTTATAGGGGCACATTTAAATTTACCCCAATGATGAGCCAGAACCTCTCGTGGTCCGTCAACGTGTTCACCCTTCAAAATCTTGCTTATTTTTAATAATACATTAAAGTGTACATTTCGTTTTAATACAGATTCCATTTTATGTGTAACCTTTTCTCCATAGTCACCGGGTATAATTTTTAGATTTTCTATAACTGTATAGTTGCCAAATCTATAGATTCCGTTAGAGGTAATCTTATTGTTTCCAATTTCTTCATGGCCTCGGGTAACATTTGGAAATGGCTCTGAATAATATTTATACAAAATTTATGCAAGAAATATACACTTATGCAAAACATATGCAATATGCAAAATATGCGAAATAAAAATTATATTTTTAAAATCCTCTAATTACAAAACAAATTTCTGTTTAGGTCCCAGTTTTTTATCTATTTTCGATAAAAATATGCATGTGCATAAACATCCGCAGTCTACTCATGAAACGAAGGCTAACTTTGAACTGGCTGCAGAATCGTACCATAAACTTTTTACCTTTTTCCTTGGTGGCATTCAGTGGACATAACATCACTTTACCCTAGAATTACAAACTCCTAGGAGGAAGTTCATTTTTGAGGTTTTGGCCGTGTTCTCGGGATTTGGGACCACTGTGGAGCGTAGTGAATTCGGAGTACTTTTATCTTGTGCAATTTTCGAGGCTGCTGAGCAAGCAGGGAAAGCGTTGAAGCATACTTACCCGATTTCGTTTTCGCAGCTCGGAAACACTCTGGTGTTCCTGTTCGACCTGATCGGACGCAACCCACAGGTACAAGCACAACTGTACGAGGAGGCGTGCTCGTTGGCGCCGCCCGGCTGCGACCTGACCGTCGACGACCTGCGAAAGGCCAAGTACCTGCGCGCCTGCATAACGGAGTCCTTCCGGTAGGCACTCTTCGATCATCCACCCAAACTAGACACGCTCGAATCTTCACCCGCTAACACTTTCGTTGACCTTGTTTGCCGGCAGAGTGATTCCCACGACAACCTGCATCGCTCGGATCCTGGACGAACCCATTCAGCTCGACGAATATCATCTTACCGCGGGAGTGAGTGACAGCGATATCATTTTCCCCGCTCGGATAACGACCGGAGAGAGAGAAACGCGTCCTCAACGATTCTTCTTTTTCTTTCGTAGACCGTGGTGATACTGCACACTTGGATAGCCGGTCTCAGCGAGGAGAACTTCAAAAATGCCGCGGAGTACATGCCCGAGAGGTGGCTGAAACCCATTACTCCCCATTCGCCGCTGCTGGTGGCACCGTTCGGAGCCGGCAGGAGGATATGCCCGGGGAAACGTTTCGTCGAGCTCGCGTTGCAGCTCATTCTGGCTAAGGTTCCTATCTCTATGATTTCATCTCGGGTGACCAAGAATGTTCGCGCCGCTTCTGTCATTTCTCGTGTGTCGATTCTAATTGACTAATTCAGTACTGCTTGGAGATGACAAGAAGGTCCCTGAGGGGGCGTAGAGGCAAGAGGGGTCTATTGTTCTGCATAGCAGTAGTAGTGTGTGTGTGTGACCGCTTCGGCCAATAGAAGGCGCGCACCTTCCAAGCTAACCAATCGGGCGCGCATTCTTGTCTACGTCACCGCATTCCTGCCAGGGACCTTCTTGTCATCTCTCAGCAGTAGTTGTGCGAGCGATTCGCTACCTCCGGGAAATATACAGACCAAAGAATCGACGCGGACCATTTTGGTTACCCAATATCACACGCGATCCAAGCATAACTCGACTCTTCTCTTCCGCAGATTATCCGGGAATTCGAGATCATCGTGGACGACGAGCTCGGTCTACAGTTCGAGTTTATCCTCGCGCCGCAGAGCCCGGTGTTTCTCGGTTTCCGCGACCGAGTCGCAAAAGCGTAAACGATTCGACGCGTTTCGTCATCCCGACGTCGAAACGACCGGACGCGTATTCGTCTCGAGCTCGAGTGACTCGCGTCGAATCGTCCGACGATCTCTCGTTTGTTTTGCTCAGTTTCCGTCGACTCGTTCGCCAGCGATCTGTTTGCGTGACAGATTAGGCGAAGTCTAGTATTTTAGTATCGTGCTCGCGAGATCTTGTTCCGATCAGAGTTCTCCTTGATTGTTGCGAGCCCGACTACCTTTTGTACGTACCTAAGCATTATTTACGCGTCGTGTAACATATGTAGATACCTATCGTTTCGTTAATGTAATGCCGATGAACGCGTGGCAAACAGAGCACTGTTTCCATCCGCGGGATTCCAGTAGAAAGTTCTGTCAATGTACGTCCAAAGAAGCGACACAGATTTCGTTCGACGTAGGAAAGAATATCTGGCGTCGAACAAAATTAAATTATGTTTATTCAACTCGTTAATTCACCGACGATCATCGTGGCCTACAACTTGCGTGCTATCATCCATGAAACTTACATACGTCGTACACGTCGTTTCGTTAGTACACTTATACATATATTACATACTTGTAAATGCGTCCCGAGGGACTGGAAGGAATAATTATAATTAATATCGATAGCCAGACGAAGATGGCGGCAAATTCGCTCGACTATCGGTTTGGATGACTGAAAGGGCGTCGAGCCGAGCGCGAAATTAAACGGAAATTGCCCTAAATCGTGGCTGCGATCGAGCGACGATCGTCGACATGAGAATGTAACGGAAGCGTGAATCTCGACGAGCGTCCCCGAGCCGGACGCGATCATTTCACCAAACCCTTCACGCTTCTGGGCAGGTTGGGATTCGAGCCCTTGTTCACGCTCGCGGCCGTCGGTCTCATGAATCCGTGGCTTTTCGCGGTGGTTCGAGGATGAATCAACTTGCTCCTCGCAGCCGGCAGCTTCTCGATGTTCGATCGGTCCAGGGAAAGCAGCGTACGTTGACTCGCGACGTTCCCGACGTTGCTGCTGCCGGTCGAGCCGATCGTTCGGCTCTTGTTCCCTTTTGGTGCGTCGCTCGATGCCTGGAAACATTATTCGAAAGATATCTTAGAACAGTTAGAACCTCCAATCATCAATTCCAACACATGTTGTCGGTAGACAGCGGATTCTATGCATTTATCACAGAAATGAGTAGGCGAAACTTGAAACGGTACAATTCAACGTATATTAAACATATTTTGAATGAAAATACATCTTTATTCCACTCCAGGTAGAAGATTTTTATTTTGCATAACTCTCCGCAAAAATTTGATCAACGAAAACGTTTTTAAGCGCGACGAATCTCGATAAAATTTGACTCACCCCGAGAGATCTCCGAATCGTCCTGGCGGTAATGGCGGCAGGTCCGACGCTGCTTCCGCTGCTGCTGCTCCTGCTGGCGGGTATCCTGGTGACGGTGATGCGGGGGTTGGTTCGTCGCTTCTCGAGGTTCTTCGGCGGCAACGGTGTGCTCGACGGACTCTTGCGGAGGTCGTTCGTTAGTGCTCGGATCGCGGACGTGTAGGTCCTCAGGCGAGCATGATTCGGTACCAAGTTTCTCACGGTGTTGACCGAAGTGGCGCTGTTCAAGGAGCTCCTGGAGCTGCGCAGGCTGCTCCTCGAGCCCGACCTCTCCACCTCGTTCCTCGACTGATTGTTCGACGCTGCGGATCCTGCGTTCGCGTTCACGTTGTCTCGTTTCACGCTGTTGGTGCGTTTCGGCAGGAAGCTGGACCTCTCGGCGGTGAGCCTCATGGATCCTCCTCGTTTCCCGAAGCTTTTGATGGACGATCCGAACGACGGTTGATCGACGGGTTTTTTGGCGCGGACGTCTTCCTCGTCGCCATTTTGAGCTACGCGGACGGTCTCGTTCCCGGAGAACCGCAGCTCCGCCGGTGAACAGCGGGTGGAGTCGTGCGTGTCTGTCTCGTAATTGCCGGAGGAAGTTTCTTGACTGAGAGTCTCCGAGACCAAGCTCTGGGACTCCTCGAATCCCTCGTCGTTCATGTCTTGATCTCGTGTCTTCGAGGGCAGCCCAGGGGAGGTCGTGACGCTGATCTCGGGCACGTATCTGCCTCGAAACACGGGGCTGCTCGTCACCGGTTGCGACCCCTTTCCATCCGCGTTGTCAGCGGTCGTGTTCTCGAAGACTTGGCTGGTGGCCGGCCTTCTAGGCAGCTTCGAGTCGTTGGTCGAGTCCGTTCGATCCTCGCTGCTATCCTCCTCCTCCTCCATCGCGCCGTCCGCGGAGGATGTGGATCTTCTGCGCGAGTCCGAGAGCTGACTTCGATCTCGAGGCGTTTGCACCGTACTACTGTTCCGAGCCTGGTTCACCTGACTCGGCGGGTTGTTGGTCAACCTAATCGCCTCCTTGACCTGACTAGGATCGATCATGCTCCTCTGGCGTTCTCGACTGGTGACGGCTCTCTCCGCTAGGACCGTCATCGAGGGTTCCCGAGGTCGAGATTCCTGCATCACCGGGCTCAACACGGTGTTGGTCACCGCCAAGACCGGCGGCGGTGGTTGGCTGACCGGCAACCTCGAGTTTCTGCGCGTGAACGCGATCGGCCTGGACAATCGTTGAAGATCCTCGCCGGAACGAGCGATGTCGGCGAGCGCGGCGTCGATGTCGAACGAGGACGCCTCGCGCCGCTTCAGTTTCTCCTGCCAGGCTCGTAACATCGAGTCCTGCTCGTGGCCGGAAGCGTCGTCCGCCCCTACGTCCAGGGATGGCTGCTCGGACAACGGCAACGTGTGCGGACGTTGAACCGGTTTCTCGTCGAACGGTTCCGAACTCGCCGCTTGACCCGCGTCCTGCTTCAGCTCCTTCTCCGGCGAGTCCTGCACCTTTTTGTACCTCCGTGTTCTTCTGGTCGCCGAGTACCGGTCGAAGTTACCTGAAACGATGATTGTTTAATTGTAACAAGCGAAAAAATTCCACAGAAAATTCGACGAGCGTGGTCCAGGCTACTCACCCGTGCCGAAGTCTCCGCTGTTGGCGTTGTTGCCGCCGCCATGGTTCGCAGTCTTGGTAGCCGCGTTCCTGATCGACTCGTTGCACCGACTCTGGAAGGAACCGTTGCAACGTTCCCTCTTGCACGGCTCCTTCTCGACCGGCTTCACCTCCTTCGGCGGACTAAACAGCTTCCTCGTCGCCGGCGGGGTCTCGATGTTGTCGGAGTCGATCTCTATCTTGTCGCTGATCTTCTCCTCTTCCAGACCCCGCTTGTACTTCGTGAATCTCCGCGAGCCAGAGACCTGGGAATTGCCGTACGGTTGGCGCAAGTAGATCGTCAACTCGTCCTGACTGTCCACGTTCGCGGTGTCGTTCGTTCTGTTCCGCTTTCTATCTTCCTCTTTGATCGACTGCGAAAACGTGCGTTTTTTACAAACGGATCGAACCATAACTATATTATGGCGGTAGTCCCACCTCTGGCTATAACTAGAATTTTACTAGATTTTGGGTCGAAAATATGGGTCTGCAACTAAACGTTGTTTGACCTTATACAAGTATATTTAGAGCTGGGTGAGGCCTCATTCTAAAGAGGAAGGTTAGATGTAGTGCGCTCCAGTCATGAGTTTAACGAGATTATGTTTATATCTAATAATATGAGGGCCCAAAGTAGAGAAAAAATCTAGGGAAAAAACCCGCAGATTTCAATGCATATTCTGTCTCTAAAAGACTTTCTTGACTTATGTGATGACTGGAGCGCACTAGATCTAACCTTCCTCTTTAGAATGAGCCCTCACATAGCTCAAAATATGCTCGTATAAGGTCAAACAACGTTTAGTCGCAGACTAAATTAAAACTGGTTATAGCCAGAGGTGGGACTACCGCCTTAAGGGGAATATGATAGGCGAACCTGCAAGGTACCGGAGGCAAGAGCGTTCTCCGTGCCTCCGAGTTTCGATCTCGATCGTCGCGAGTATCGCGGGTCGGTCTCCTCCATGCTGTTCTGCACGTTCAAGCTGGACTTCCTCCAGGGAGATTTGTCCTTTTGCGACGGATGCGTTTCGGCTTCTGAAACGAAAACGCGGACGTCATTTGGCTGACGAACTATCGTAAATGAACTTCGGATAACGATCATCGAAAGAACCTTCTATGGCCTCCATCGTGCGCATCACATCCGTCTTCTCGACCGACGGACGCCAGTCGTATATCTGAGGGCATGGATCGTGCGTGGAATTCGCTTCGGTGGGGGTGTTCGTCTTGCCTTCGCTTTCTACGGATCAGACGAAAACCCGTATGTATCTATCGGGCATAGAGAGAACGCACGAGATGACACTTACCCGAGTCTTCGAAGGACCGTCGATTCGCCGCCTGGTGCAATTGTCGCGCTTTTCTTTGGAGTTGTTCGCCCGCGCGATCTTCTTTCTCGTTCTCCGACAGCCATGCCTCGATCTTCTGTCGCCACGCTTTTCTGTTTCGACATAAGCATTAGGTTAGTGCGTTCGAAATGTCCGATTATACAAGGTGTTCCAAAATTCCTGAAGTTCACGGAAATGAGAGGTTATTTTCCTTTGCAAAAATGTTTCCCGCGGCTTTGTTTAGGAGTTATCACGGTGTATTATAGAGGTGTTCCGGCTACTCTCGGGAGAGTGAAAAAGATAGCGGTTGGTTCTCTGGTTGCCGCCAGATGGAATCCTAGTAACCCTTACAGTTTTCAGCATGTCCATGTAGCCTGTGCTAATGTATGTACCGTACATATACCTTAGCACGAGCTACATGGACACGCTGCTGCACACAATCTCATTCACATACATACATGAAAACTGTGCAGGTGACTAGGATTCCATCTGGCGGCGACCAGAGAACCAACCGCTATCTTTTTCAAAACTTCAGCCTCACAGAGGGCTTAGTCGGAACACCTCTACAGGGTGTCCCAAAATTCGTGAACTTCCCGAAAGGGGGTGGTTCCTGAGACCATTTGAAGCGACATTTTCCTTTGCAAAAATGTTATCCGCGGCTTTGTTTAGCAGTTATTAACGAAAAACACGGACCAATCAGAGCGCGACCTAGACGCGAGTTGACACAGTCGGCCCGGCGCGCCAACTGTCGATTGGCCGACTATGCCAACTCGCGTCTAGGTCGCGCTTTGATTGGTCCGTGTTTTTCGTTAATAACTGCTAAACAAAGCCGCGGATAACATTTTTGCAAAGGAAAATGTCGCTTCAAATGGTCTCAGGGACCACCCCCTTTCGGGAAGTTCACGAATTTTGGGACACCCTGTATAATACACCGTGGGAGTTATTAACGAAAAACACGGACTAATGAGAGCGCGACCTAGACGCGAGTTGGCACAGTCGGTCTGGCGCGCCATCTGTCGATTGGTCGACTGTGCCAACTCGTATCTAGGTCACGCTGTGATTGGTCCGTGTTTTTCGTTAATAACTCCTAAACAAAGCCGCGTATAACATTCTTGCAAAGGAAAATATCGCTTCAAATGGTCTCAGGAACCTCCCTGTAGAACGTGAACGTTAATGAATTTGTTTCATGTTACCCTGCGGGTTTTGTCTCCTCTTCCTCTTGTAAGAAGGGCTTGTTCTCCACCAGAGGCGACGGGGAACTCGGCCTCTCTCTGTCGGTGGAAAAGTCGGCCGTCAGCAGGTCGCTTCTGCGAGACTGGCCGCGTGCTCTTCGCGCCCACGAACGATCTGTCGACGGAATGAATTAGGCGATCGGTTTTCTCGATTCGTCGAGGACGAAAGCGTCGAAGCTATACCTAGACTACCCCATGACTTTCTCTCGCGAGCGTTGTCCTGTCCCGAGGTCCTCAAAAAGTCCATCAAGTTGCCGTCGTCGTCCTCGCTGGGTATCCGGCTTCTGCGACGACGGAGAGTACCGTTCGGTGTCACGTCTGCTCAAAAAAGCAAAACCGTTGGAACTGGCTATTTCACGTGGCTTACTAAAGATTGCGGTTCAAACCTGGCGAGTAGGTAGAATCTTCTTTGGTAGACTGCTGGTCGATGGTCCCGCCGGAACAGGAGCCCAACCGTCGTCGGATGCTCGGCGACCCGGCGATCGAGACGTCCTCGTCGGACGTCATTCCTCCGTTTTGCAACCTTTTCATCTACGACGAGAAAGACGACACGAGTGAAATGAGCCCCAATTAAGGATGTTCTGGAGGTATATAAAAACGCAACAAAATTTTTGAAAATTTGGCAAGATATAATTCTTACTAAATTAATGTAATTACCAAAGTTTGGGTTCGATTCACTGCATCGTTTAAGAATTATAGCAACTTAAAGTTTGCATATTTTAACACGTCTTCTTATGGGGAATTCATAAAATTCCACTTCAAACTCTATTTAAACCTTGAAAAAACGCAACTAGAAACTTCAGTTTTTTTGTATATGTAGTAAAAATTATATAATTAATTATGTTCAAAATTTATTAGGATTCACTAAACAGTTACAGAGCAAAAAAATTATAAACTGTTACAAAACGTCAAATTTATCGTGTTGTCTCTTACTAGCATGGAAACGCGACAAGTGTAGACCACTGAATATAGTTACAGAGGGTACAGTATTCGCAAAAGTTTCATGCAAAATATACTCATGAATGGCTTTCATTGCCAATATATTGATGGATTTCGAATTTCTTGTACTTTTGTCTCCCATTGTACCTCCAGAACATCCTTAAAGGCGCGTCGCTTACCCACCTTGGCATCGTTACGATTGTAATTCCGCTGAGGCAAACCGGTATGGAGATCGAAGAGGGCGTCGTAGTCGAGTATGTTCGACTCGGACTCGGAGGCCGGCGTCTCTGCTTGATTCGTGACTGTAAAGGACAAAATGTAAATTAGGTTAAGTTTGTGGCCGGCTTCTTATAAGCATGAATGAGGAACCCGTACGCAATCGCTTCTTGGCGAGCAGCTGTTCTTCCCGTTGCTTGCGCCTGGCCAGCACCTGTTCCTCCTGGATCCGCCGCCTCTCGTTCTCCGCGACGGCCTGATTAAACTTCTGGCAGAACTGGTGGAATATCCTGAAGCACTCCTCGATCTTGAACGCGTTCGCGTCCTCGCAGAAGAACTCCGCGAGCGACCGTCTGACGGTCTCGAGCTCCTCCGTGTCTCGCTTCAACTGGCTCATCTCCTGCTCCGCCATTTGCAGGAACTGCGCCATTTGCTCCTGTATGTCAGCCTCCGTGGACGCGAGCTGGATCTGCGCCATGATCTTCTTGATCTTCGTGTCGAGGGCGTTGAACTCGTTGCTCAGCTGCTCCGTGGTGGTCCTTGTCCCCGGAAACACAACGGTCAAATGTGATTGTCGAATATTTCGGCCTTCGTTGTTTCGAAAACACCGGCATAATTCAAATGGTCCACTCACTTGGTGGCGGCTTCGAGAGTGTTCATGCTCTTCGCGAAGTCCAGCAAGTCCTTCCGTTTCCTCTCGGCTTGCTGCGGCGCGCAACATTTCGGAAAGGTTAATCGACCGTTCTGGGATAGACGAGCAGAAAGTGTACCTTACCAGAGCCACGTAGTGAATCAGATTCATCCCAGGCTTGTTCGCTCGGATCTCGGTCAGCTTTTGCAGAGACGACAGTTTCACTCCGGCTGCGTTCCCAGCGTAGCCACCCTACGGTACATTGATTTTTAACGATCGCGATCAATATCTTTTCCAGAGCGATGTCACAGCACGAATCTCACCGAATTCAGGAAATTCCCAGCGACGAGAACCATGTACAGCACCTCTTGGAGCGGCTTGTTCGTCATGAGGTCCTCACCGGCGAGGATCATCGAATTGATGCTCGGCTCCAGGTAGCCCATGTTGGCAGCGAACTCTTCTTTCAAGAGCATGCACTCTATGCGCAGCTTGTAGCTTTGGCGGAGCAAGAAAGATCGACGTTAATCGGATCAAGAAGAGCACAATTTTACCACGTTACCACGTTTTTATTAGCTCGCTTTCTTGTCTGTCTGTTTGTTCGGTACAAATTTTGCAATTGATTTTAAACTAACTTCCCGATGAGCTAGAGACTTGAAATTTTAAACATAGCTCAAAACTGGATGACAATGCATATTTTTAAAAAAATTTTTAAAAAAGCTTATGCGTTAAGGAGATATAAATTATTAATAATTTGAACCTTTGAACCCCCCGCCGCGTGACGTAGTACGTCTTCGCGTTCAGCGTCCCCACTCTACTACGTGTTCCCACTCTGACTCATCCCCACTCCACTGACCCGCTTCGCACCGAAGGAGCTCAGTGTGCGTCAGTGTGCGTTCGAGCTCCGTGCGGTGTTTACAAAGTTACTACGTATTATTATAGTATAATGTTTGTTTACCAAGCGAAAGAACAGTTACACCGAAATTCTCCGTCGAACCTTTATCTTTGACATTTTACCACGGCGTTCGTTTTCGATATGACGCGTCGCAATACCGTCTGAAATTTACTACATGTCTCTGTTATAATCTCATCAAAATGTTCAAAATCGATTGTAAAATTTCACACATATAAGACTAAAAAGCAGAAAATAATTATTTAAATAAAAATAAATTTTTTAAAAATACCACGGTTTTAAAACGGACTAAAAAGTATAAAATAAAATTTTTAAAAACGCCACGCTTAAAAACGGACTAAAAAGTATAAAATAATTTTTTCTAGCCCCATACAGATTCCTAAACCCGTACAGATAGTCCTGAAAATTTGTGATTGTGAGTTTTGAATAGCTATGGAAATACTTGTAAGATTTAAAACGAAAAACATGGGGCGCATGCAATAGATAATTGATGCATGAACACCTAAATCACTAACAATTTTATTGCACTGCAAATGATATGAACTGTTTTGCGAGTTTCCTCAGCGGCAGTTACTCTCTACACTCCTTACTATGTATTATCTTGCGCCCCACGTTTTTCGTTTTAAATCTTACAAGTATTTTCATAGCTATTCAAAATTCACAATCACAAATTTTCAGGACTATCTGTACGGGGCTAGACAAAATTATTTTATACTTTTTAGTCCGTTTTTTAAATGTGGCGTTTTTTAAAATTTTATTTTATACTTTTTAGTCCGTTTTAAAAACGTGGTATTTCTTAAAAATTTATTTTTATTTATCTAATGATTGATCCCACAGAAGAGCACGCTGAAAGTTCTAATGCTTACTTTGGCACTTGGACGAGTTGCAGGAAGAATTTCTCCGCGTTGCCGAGCTTCGACTTGTCGCCGTCGAAGCTCTTCAACATCTCCAGCTCGTCCACCTCGGGCAGGATCTTGAGAAGGCCGCGCAGCTTCTCTGCCCCGATCTCGTCGTGACCGCCCTCCCTGATCAGCTGAATAATGTCTTCGTTCGAACTGCGAGCCAACGAACACGGTGACAATACGTCGAAACGTTAACGCGCTCTCGTGGTTCTTACCTTCGAAATTGTTTCAGAAATATGTTGACGTTCAAGCTCCTCTTACCGTCCAGCAGCGCGATCTGAAACAAGCGATTATTTGTTAGCGTGTTACGGATGACGAACAGGTATTCAATATCATCTCTGGCAGAAACCGTCGTCCTAGATAAATGAACAGAGCTACCTAAGATAAATCATAAATCTACATAGCTGTTTATTTTCATTATTAATTAGAATTAGATAATAATTATTAATTAAGTTGCCTCGCAAATCATATTGCCGGTCATTTTTCTGACCGTTGTTTCCATATTTTTAAAAAATAATTATTTAAATTATATTTTATGTATTAATATTAATAATTAACTTTCAATTTTATTGTTCGGAGAGGCCACGATTGACAAACATTATCGTGGAACAATCTAGAATATTCCTATGCGATATTATTTGGCGTAGACGCACGCGTCTAGACGCACTGACGCATTGGCTCACGCCTAGACGCAGTTCTGATGTGAAGTATGACGAATGGAGTATAAATGGCGCTGGAGTAACAAAACGCTGCGGCAAAACGCGCAAAGGAGATCCCACCTTTACTAATTATCCTAGCGACTCCCTGATTGCGCATCAGGTTCGTTCGCGACATTCCAATTGTCCAAACAGAGATTTATCCAACCTAGTGGCTCCCCAATTTCGCATTGGGCTCGTCCACGAAAACTATACTATCCTAGCGGCTCCCCAATTTCGCATTGGGTTCGTCCGCATCCTAACAGCTCCCTGATTTCGCATCAGGTTCATCTGTGCTCTTATCCAACCTCCTAGCAGCTTCCCGGTTTCGCACCGGGTTCGTCTGCGCGTCGTTCCCAGTGACTCAACAATTTCGCATTGAGTTCGTTCACGAAGTTTCACCTTCCTAGCAGCCCCTGATTTCGCATCAGGTTCGTCTGTGTTTGACTCCATTTCTAGAGGCTCCCTGACTTCGCGTCAGGTTCGTCCTCGCCGTCTATAATCCTAGCGGCTCCCCAATTTCGCATTGGGTTCGTCCGCGTACCTCAACTAACAAACTGATACCATATTCCTAGGGTAAAACAACCCTTCGCCGGCCACTCGCGCTGCTCGCGGCCCTAGCTCGTAACAAGTGAAAGGTTAACTGACTCGTTCCCAAACGTACTTTTGTTTCGTATCTTATTTCCAGAGCCAGCATTGATGAGATACGCACCTCGGTCGGTTCTCGTCGTCGCCTCTCGACGTCGGAGTTGGCTCCGTAGGGAGCGGAGCAAGAGGAAGCGGCCGGGATCATCGGCGGCACTTGCTGACAGAAGAGACCCTCCATCTCTGCCCAGTCTATGTCCGCCATGGGAGAGTTTTGGTGTTCGTCAGCGACCAGCGACCAAATATTTCTCTTGCCGATCACCTGCGCGCAAGAAAATATAATTTACAACGAGAATCGTACATCCCTCAAATAAATAAGAAATTATTCTCGATCGTACATTTTTCAAATAAATTTTAGGGTTATGTTCGCGGCGCACAGGTTCGATAAAATTATACACTGAAATAGCAATTTTGTAGACATTTATTAAACGTTCGATTCGGATTTGAATCATGACGTCCTGAGACACGTTTGCTATAGAATGTTTTCTATAAGAGAAAATAAGAGACCATCCTTTCTTCTTTTTCTCTTATAGAAAACATTCTATAGCAAACGTGTCTCAGGACGTAATGATTCAAATCCGAATCGAACGTTTAATAAATGTCTACAAAATTGCTATTTCAGTGTATAATTTGATCGAACCTGTACGCCGCGAACATAACCCTAATATCTCTCAAATAACTAAGGCCGGCGCGTTGGTGTAATCGGAAGGTCAAGGGCCGCGCATCGGCTCGCAGAGATCTGCATGGCGGCAAGCATTCAGATCCCTCGAATCGTCGCGAAGCTCGGTTTACGCAACCGCGCGCGTGTTACGAGAAAATTGAATGTTTTAAAGGTGGACGAAGAATCGCGGGGCCCACGCGACTCGTCGCGTAGGAGAGCAAGCAGGAGCAATAGTAGTACATAATAGGTACTTTATGATTGGGTATCTTGTTCCAATTGATGGTTTTCATTTTCGCCTTGGGGGTGGGTATTTCCTGTTGCGGGAGCAGCCTCGCGTGGTTATTCGGCGGCTCGGGGGTGGGCGCCCGTGCGACCGGGGCCACGTGCAACGGCGGGGGCACGGGCGGCGGCGGTTCCATCGATGCATCGGCTTGCGTTGCGTTGGCGGTAAGAAACGGCGGAGGCGGAGGTGGCGTGAAAAACCGGCCTTGGCTCGACGAGTTCGGTGCCACTGATGGATCGAGAGGCGGTGGCGGGGGCGGCAACGGCGGCAAAGGTGGCAAAGGCGGGGAAGACGACGTGTTCGTCACCGTCACCGTCGCTGGATTGCTCGTCGAATTGCTCGCGGGCAGCGACGCCTTCCGAGACGTTCCGCAAGACTGTTCGTTGCCTCTACAATGACAGCACAGATTCGTCTGTAAAAGAAACGGCATGTAAGTCCACCAGCTCGTTAGAGTTCGCAGTAGTTCTAAAAATTAAATCCGCCCTATTAACCCTTCGAAGGCGACGGTCGAGCGACGCGACCGATAGACTGCGAATTTTATGCAGTTGTCACGAAAATGGGTAGGAGCGATTCAAAATGGCAGGCGGATTGGAAGAATGTGAAAGCTTTAATGCATCGGTCTCGATTTATTAAAATGATTCTTTCCGATTTATTAAAATGAGTAGGAGCGATTCAAAATGGCAGGCGGATTGGAAAAATGTAACAGCTTCAATGCATCGGTCTCGATTTATTAAAATGATTCTTTCCGATTTATTAAAATGAGTAGGAGCGATTCAAAATGGCAGGCGGATTGGAAGAATGTGAAAGCTTTAATGCATCGGTCTCGATTTATTAAAATGATTCTTTCCGATTTATTAAAATGAGTAGGAGCGATTCAAAATGGCAGGCGGATTGGAAGAATGTGAAAGCTTTAATGCATCGGTCTTGATTTATTAAAATGATTCTTTTCAATTTATTAAAATGAGTAGGAGCGATTCAAAATGGCAGGTGGATTGGAAGAATGTAAAAGCTTTAATGCATCGGTCTCGATTTATTAAAATGATTCTTTCCGATTTATTAAAATGAGTAGGAGCGATTCAAAATGGCAGGCGGATTGGAAGAATGTGAAAGCTTTAATGCATCGGTCTTGATTTATTAAAATGATTCTTTTCAATTTATTAAAATGAGTAGGAGCGATTCAAAATGGCAGGTGGATTGGAAGAATGTAAAAGCTTTAATGCAGCGGTCTCGATTTATTAAAATGATTCTTTCCAATTTATTAAAATGAGTAGGAGCGATTCAAAATGGCAGTCGGATTGGAAGAATGTAAAAGCTTTAATGCATCGGTCTCGATTTATTAAAATGATTCTTTCCGATTTATTAAAATGAGTAGGAGCGATTCAAAATGGCAGGTGGATTGGAAGAATGTGAAAGCTTTAATGCATCGGTCTCGATTTGTTAAAATGATTCTTTTCAATTTATTAAAATGAGTAGGAGCGATTCCAAATGGCAGACGGATTGGAAGATTGTGAAAGCTTTAATGCATCGGTCTCGATTTATTAAAATGATTCTTTTCAATTTATTAAAATGAGTAGGAGCGATTCAAAATGGCAGGCGGATTGGAAGAATGTGAAAGCTTTAATGCATCGATCTCGATTTATTAAAATGATTCTTTTCGATTTATTAAAATGAGTACGAGCGATTCAAAATGGCAGGCGGATTGGAAGAATGTAAAAGCTTCAATGTATCGGTCTCGATTTATTAAAATGATTCTTTCCGATTTATTAAAATGAGTAGGAGCGATTCAAAATGCCAGGCGGATTGGAAGAATGTAAAAGCTTTAACGCATCGGTCTCGATTTATTAAAATGATTCTTTCCGATTTATTAAAATGAGTAGGAGCGATTCAAAATGGCAGACGGATTGGAAGAATGTAAAAGCTTCAATGTATCGGTCTCGATTTATTAAAATGATTCTTTCCGATTTATTAAAATGAGTAGGAGCGATTCAAAATGGCAGGCGGATTGGAAGAATGTAAAAGCTTCAATGCATCGGTCTCGATTTATTAAAATGATTCTTTCCGATTTATTAAAATGAGTAGGAGCGATTCAAAATGGCAGGCGGATTGGAAGAATGTAAAAGCTTTAATGCATCGGCCTCGATTTATTAAAATGATTCTTTCCGATTTATTAAAGTGAGTAAGAGCGATTCAAAATGGCAGGCGGATTGGAAGAATGTGAAAGCTTTAATGCATCGGTCTCGATTTATTAAAAGGATTCTTTCCGATTTATTAAAATGAGTAGGAGCGATTCAAAATGGCAGGTGGATTGGAAGAATGTAAAAGCTTTAATGCAGCGGTCTCGATTTATTAAAAGGATTCTTTCCGATTTATTAAAATGAGTAGGAGCGATTCAAAATGGCAGGTGGATTGGAAGAATGTAAAAGCTTTAATGCATCGGTCTCGATTTGTTAAAATGATTCTTTTCAATTTATTAAAATGAGTAGGAGCGATTCAAAATGGCAGGCGGATTGGAAGAATGTAAAAGCTTTAATGCATCGGCCTCGATTTATTAAAATGATTCTTTCCGATTTATTAAAGTGAGTAAGAGCGATTCAAAATGGCAGGCGGATTGGAAGAATGTAAAAGCTTTAATGCAGCGGTCTCGATTTATTAAAATGATTCTTTCCGATTTATTAAAATGAGTAGGAGCGATTCAAAATGGCAGGCGGATTGGAAGAATGTGAAAGCTTTAATGCATCGGTCTCGATTTATTAAAATGATTCTTTTCGATTTATTAAAATGAGTACGAGCGATTCAAAATGGCAGGCGGATTGGAAGAATGTAAAAGCTTTAATGCATCGGTCTTGATTTATTAAAATGATTCTTTCCGATTTATTAGAATGAGTAGGAGCGATTCAAAATGGCAGGTGGATTGGAAGAATGTAAAAGCTTTAATGCATCGGTCTGGATTTATTAAAATGATTATATCCGATTTATTAAAATGAGTAAGAGCGATTCAAAATGGCAGGCGGATTGGAAGAATGTAAAAGCTTCAATGCATCGGTCTCGATTTATTAAAATGATTCTATTCGATTTATTAAAATGCCTGTTTGGCTTCTCTTCGTTGTAATCGGTGCAGATCATTTTTATTTCGCATAAAGATATCCAGTGTAATATTTGACCTTGTATTCTATTGGTGATCTAGACTCTTGGATATTTTTCATAGCTATGTTCAAATTCTAGAATGTAAATGGTGAAGTATAAAAGCACGACATGTAATGAATTTTCAAATATTGATCTAGACTTTTGGATATTTTTCATAGCTATGTTCAAATTCTAGAATGTAAATGGTGAAGTATAAAAGCACGACGTGTAATCAATTTTCAAATATTGATCTAGACTTTTGGATATTTTTCATAGCTATGTTCAAATTCTAGAATGTATCTGATGAAGTATAAAAGCACGACGTGTAATCAATTTTCAAATATTCGTCACAGTATGATGTACTGACGTCGTCCCTGAAGGATCAACGGAATGAGATCTAGTTGGTGGAAGAGGAAAGTAGTAGAGGGAGCGAGGCTTGTTAAAATTACCTGGAGACTGGGCGATCGCAGCAACTTGGTGGCGTCTTCTCGGTTTTCTAAAAGCGTCGCTCTATGCACCAACGTCTCCGCCGTGTCCCATGCTAGGTCGCTGGCAGGGTCTTTGGGGTCCAGGCGCAGCAGATGTTGGAGCACGCTCAGGAATGGGATCTCTTGCGGGGTGTCCGCGATCTGCGGAGCAGACGAGCCTCGGATTTACCTTTCCACGGATTTAGACATCATCGGTTTGGTGGCGCTCGGCGCTCTCTTACTTGTCCGAGGATCGCGTAGAATACGTCCACGTGAGAAGAAAGGTCGATCCCCGGTGGCCCGTGGTTCGACAGCTCCTCGTCGGCTTCTCGTTGGTCGTCGAACACGTCGAGCTGAACCCTCAGATCCGGAGCGTGGCTCTTCCTGCAAGAACAATCGTCGTCACCTTCCCGATCCGGGTACATTTTACGAGTTTCTCAGTTGTTCGCTCTATTTTCGTCTCCCACTCGACGCACGTGTCTTTTCTAGTATTTCAATTTCTCCGCCCCGGCTTTCCTTTTCTCTGTTACACGCGTTCTCGCACACGCGCGCGCGCACACACACACACACTCTCTCTCTCTTTCTTACTCTCGTTTTCTCTGCCTATTCTTCGCGAACGAATATCTCGATTTCCTGGTAGCTTATAAAAGACTTGTTGTTCGCGCTTCTGCGTTACATCCGCGCGACCTGACAGAGCATCAACGGTGAATCATGAATCGGTGTCGCTTCCGTTTGGAACGTGCGATCCGTTATACGTTTATTCTTACACGGCCCGAGTGTGAATACGTGTTCCTCATAATCTGATATACCGGCACGCGCGCTTCGCGTGCGAACGAGAAGTGCAAGGACGGATGATGCCTCGTTAACACGTTGACTGCCAGGCGAATTTTATTTATGTGTTCTCCGCCCGTTTAAATCACAGAAGCGATCAGAGTTGCTCACGACGATCTAGTTTATTTCTGCATTCATAAATGTAGTGGTTAGCAATTTTTTCAAGTCATTTCACAGCGCCGGTCTCCGGTGACCACGTGTCAAACACAACGCGAGGCCGAGTACCGGAAAGAATTCCGTCGCAGCACGGAGGCGTGGAGTTTGGGGAAACACGGGAAGCCGAATTATCCCGTCTCCGCCATGCACGCCCGAAAATAGTCGACGTCTTCGTTGAGGCTCGACGATCCTTCGCCCCGACGAGCGGCGAAAGTCGAGGAACGAGCGCGGGATCGAAAATCGTTTCGACGAATTCGCTCCACGTACGATCGCGTCTTACCCAGCGACACGAAATCGTCCGAGTCGAAACTGTCGAGGCTGATCGGAAGCCGATCGGATGGCCGGATGCGTCGTTTGCGATACCGTGGACGTGGACCGCGAGAGAAATTGTAACTGCACGGGAGAACTGACTCGTCGGAAGAAGATCGCGGTAGCATCTCCAGCGAGTCGCGGCGCGAGTCGCAGCTGCAGGTGCACTGCGCGCGAAGAGTTAATTCGGGCTCTCTTCGCTCCCTTCGAGCCTTCGAGGCGGATGTTTCGCGTTTTCTTTTTCCCCTTTCCTCGCTCGACGCTGCTCTACGCGAGCATTCTCGCAGGACACCCGCCTTCGTTTCTCGGTTTGCGTCCCTTTCGGCGAACGGCGGAGAAAAACGCAGTGAAATTAAATTCTATCAGCACATTGATCGATGGTCACCGGTGACCGGCGCCATTTTACTGTTTAAAAATGATTGGAGATTATAGCGTAAGGCGAGAACTGCGTTATCGCTTCTGTGAACGAAACAGATGAGAAAATATATAAACAGTAGCGCGTTATAACTAGTTGGGCCCTTGGGCAAAGTAGAATTTCGGGGCCCCTAACCTCAACTAAATAACTTGTTGAGAAAAACGTAGAATTTAGATCTTGGATCATGGTTTGCGTTCGGGGCTCCCTGTCGCTTGTGTATAAATAATACGAATTCTCCGTTTCCTGTGGGAAATTCTGAATGCCGACGAAATTCTGATCGAGGTGGATGTAAAGAAAATGGCAGGGCGCGAGGGGTTAAAGCGGCCCGTTCGAATAAAATATATAAACAGTAGCGCGTTACAACTAGTTGGGCCCTTGGGCAAAGTAGAATTTCGGGTCCCCTAACCTCAACTAAATAACTTTATGAGAAAAACGTAGAATTTAGATCTTGGACCATGGTTAGTGTTCGGGGCTCATTATTCTTGTATATAAATAATAGGAATTCTCCGTTTCCTGTGGGAAATTCTGAATGCCGACGAAATTCTGATCGAGGTGGATGTAAAGAAAATGGCAGGGCGCGAGGGGTTAAAGCGGCTCGTTCGAATAAAATATATAAACAGTAGTGCGTTATAACTAGTCGGGCCCTTGGGCAAAGTAGAATTTTGGGTCCCCTAACCTCAACTAAATAACTTTGTGAGAAAAACGTAGAATTTAGATCTTGGATCATGGTTAGTGTTCGGGGCTCCCTGTCGCTTGTGTATAAATAATAGGAATTCTCCGTTTCCTGTGGGAAATTCTGAACGCTGACAAAGTTCTGATCGTGGTGGATGTAAAGAAAATGGCAGGGCATGAGGGGTTAAAGCGGCTCGTTCGAATAAAATATATAAACAGTAGCGCGTTATAACTAGTTGGGCCCTTGGGTAAAGTAGAATTTCTGGTCCCCTAACCTCAACTAAATAACTTTGTGAGAAAAACGTAGAATTTAGATCTTGGACCATGGTTAGTGTTCGGGGCTCATTTTTCTGGTGTATAAATAATAGGAATTCTCCGTTTCCTGTGGTAAATTCTGAACGCCGTCGAAGTTCTGATCGTGGTGGTTGTATAGAAAATGGTAAGGCGCGAGGGGTTAATGCGGCTCGTTCGAATAAAATATATAAACAGTAGCGCGTTACAACTAGTCGGGCCCTTGGGCAAAGTAGAATTTCAGGGCCCCTAACCTCAACTAAATAACTTTATGAGAAAAACGTAGAATTTAGATCTTGGACCATGGTTTGCGTTCGGGGCTCCCTGTCGCTTGTGTATAAATAATAGGAATTCTCCGTTTCCTGTGGGAAATTCTGAACGCCGACGAAGTTCTGATCGTGGTGGATGTAAAGAAAATGGCAGGGCGTGAGGGGTTAAAGCGGCCCGTCCGAATAAAATATATAAACAGTAGTGCGTTATAACTAGTCGGGCCCTTGGGCAAAGTAGAATTTCGGGGCCCCTAACCTCAACTAAATAACTTGTTGAGAAAAACGTAGAATTTAGATCTTGGACCATGGTTAGTGTTCGGGGCTCATTTTTCTTGTATATAAATAATAGGAATTCTCCGTTTCCTGTGGGAAATTCTGAACGCCGACGAAGTTCTGATCGTGGTGGATGTAAAGAAAATGGCAGGGCGCGAGGGGTTAAAGCGGCTCGTTCGAATAGTTTTGTTCGATCGAGAATAGTTTGCACGGCCGTCATCCCGCGGAGGAATGACAGATCGTACTATTCCTGTAGACTGTGGTGTAGAGAGTGATTTAAACGGAGACCAAAGGAAAGGATACGAACGCGAAGACGACGCATCGTGATTCGCCACAAATAATTGTCGCGAGCGCGCGCGTCTTTTCCTCTGCGATTCGGTTGCTCGACGGGCCATTGTTTACACAACAATGCGAACAGAAAGAACGTAGCAGGCGCAGGACCGTGATGCGTACACCGACGCTACGACCATCGGCTGCAGACTGTGCAAACTATCGGGACTCAATGACGACGGTATCCGGGAAAGGAGGGGTACGCTGGTGGACAAAATTGTAAGACGCCATGAGAATGACTGAGGACAGGAATTTGTCATACAGCTGTCGTAAACGGCGTCATATATACAAAGTGAAATGTTTTGTTTCAAACTAACTGAATTATATCAATTTTTCTATTTGGGCGAAATTATAAAACACTATCTTTTCGAATGGGAAAAATGATCATAACAAAACTAGAATGACTGAGAACAGGAATTTGTCATACAGCTGTCGTAAACAGCGACATATGTATATACAAAGTTAAATGTTTTGTTTGAGACTAACTGAATTATATCAATTTTTCTATTTGGACGAAATTATAAAACACTATCTTTTTGAATGGGAAAAATGATCATAACAAAACTAGAATGACTGAGGACAGGAATTTGTCATACAGCTGTCGTAAACAGCGTCATATATACAAAGTGAAATGTTTTGTTTGAAACTAACTGAATTATATCAATTTTTCTATTTGGACGAAATTATAAAACACTATCTTTTCGAATGGGAAAAATGATCATAACGAAACTAGAATGACTGACAGGAATTTGTCATACAGCTGTCGTAAACAGCGACATATGTATATACAAAGTGAAATGTTTTGTTTCAAACTAACTGAATTATATCAATTTTTCTATTTGGACGTAATTATAAAACACTATCTTTTCGAATGGGAAAAATGATCATAACAAAACTAGAATGACTGAGAACAGGAATTTGTCATACAGCTATCGTAAACAGCGTCATATACAGGGTGAGTCCGCAGAAACAGAACACCTAAATATCTCCATTACTTTTCGTTGCACGAAAAAACTTCTTAGGACAAAGTTACACTGTTTGAAGGGCCACATGTAACGGTGTGAGGGAAAAAATTTTCAAGGTCATTTTTTTTACAAGATTTCAAGGTCATTGATATTTTTTTAAATGGAATGAGGTATTTTTTTTTAAAAAGTACTAACCTATGTCGAAAAGCTAGTAGTTCACGAGATACTTCGATTTAAATAACTCTAAAACACCATTATTGTCGTAGAAAAACGTTACACGAGTAAGTAAATGCTGACGTTTTACTACGACAGTAATGGTGTTTTAGAGTTATTTAAATCCAAATATCTCGTGAACTACTAACTTTTCGACATACATAGGTTAGTACTTTTTTATAACGAATGTCCAGCTGCATCGATTGATGTATTAAAAATACCTCATTCCATTTGAAAAAATATCGATGACCTCGAAATCTTGTAAAAAATGACCTTGAAAAATTTTTCCCTTACACCGTTACACGTGGCCGTTCAAACAGTGTAATTTTGTCCTAAGAAGTTTTTTTGTACAACGAACAGTAACGGAGATATTTAGGTGTTCTCTTTCTTCGGACTCACCCTGTATATAGAGTGAAATGTTTTGTTTCAAACTAACTGAATTATATCAATTTTTCTATGTGGACAAAATTATAAAACACTATCTTTTCGAATGGGAAAAATGATCATAACAAAACTAGTAAATGTTTTTTCTAGTACGTACTGGCCGATCAATGTTGGTGTGCTTTCTGTACTTACTAAAGAATCTTTTGTAAGTCTCGCCTGGGAAATAAAATTTTCTCCGGCTGGTCTTCTAGTACAAGTCCGAATTTGCTCTTCGATTAATTTAAAGTAACTAGTACAATTAATTCGGTCATCCCGAGCAGTACCCGTCCGTAACATTACCGAAACTACACCACACTGACGACGGCATACAATTCTTGTAGTAATACTTCCTCGACGCGCCATTGTTCCTGCTCTTTTTCTTTTCGCGACGGTACACGGTGGGCCGGAAACCGATCTTTCTGGACAAAAATCTGCCGACAACTCAGTTTTCCATCGATTCAATCGGAATTCTTTTTTAAATGTTCGTGAAGAACTATACTTTGATGACGTGCTGCGCGAAAATCGTTAACTGTCACAATCAAGAATCCTTATCTACAATGCCCAATAACTCCGATACACAAAATTCTTTGAAAGAGCTATCAATCACAATTGATGTTGTCAAACAGGGAGCTGGTACATCAAATACTGGGAACGTGGCCCGAACTTTCTTTAGAAAGTCCTAGATTTTGTACCCTAATATATAACACAAGCTGCCCAAAAAATATATGTCCTTGAAAGAGGTGATACCCAAAGTCGTTTGAACAAACTTTTTCCTTTGCGAAAACGTTCTCCGCGGCTTTGTGAAGGCTTTATTAACGAAAAACACAGACACGAACGTTGATAACTATTTAACACTAATCCTACCACCGCACAGTGGGCCAGAAACCGATCTTTCTGGACAAAAATCTGCCGGCAACTCAGTTTTTCATCGATTCAATTGGAATTTTTTTTAGAATGTTCGTGATGGGCTATACTTTGATGACGTGCTGCGCGAAAATCGTTAAGTTAAAGTGCAAAATTCTTTGAAAGAGCTATCAATCACAGTTGATGTTGTCAAACAGGGAGCTGGTACTTCAAATACTGGGAACGTGGCCCGAACTTTCTTTAGAAAAGCCGAATCAGTTGTTGCAGTGACTGGATTAAACGCGGTTATTATCACAAGATTGCATAACATTCTTCAGGTAATTACACGTGACAAGAAAGCTGATTCCGTGAAATTCAAAGAATATTGTTCGGAGACGGCTAAATTGTGCATTAAAATTTATCCATGGTATAAACTACCTCCATCAGTTCATAAGATACTGCAACATGGAAGTGAAGTACTTGCTACATTTGAACTGCCAATTGGTTTGCATTCAGAAGAGCCACAAGAGGCAAATAATAAAGTCTTGAGGAAATCACGAGCTGAAAACTCCCGAATGTGTTGCCGCAAAAAGACAAATATAGATATTATACGGCATATGTTATTATCATCCGATCCACTTATAAGCTCTCTAAGAATAAAGGATGGCAAATCACAAGGAAGTTCTTTCTCAAGAAGCGAAAACGCTGCTGTTGGATCAATAAATTAATGGTAAGTCTCATAAGTGCCGAATGTAATTCTATTCAATCGGTAATTCTCAGGGCCAGATTTACAGTTTAAAATTTTGCGGTTTAGGGTTAGGGTTGAGAAGTGTCGGCAACTCAGCTGGGACATGCAAATTTATGGTATGGGCGGATGAAGTGTCGGAGTTATTGGGCTTTGTAGATAAGGATTCTTGATTGTGACAGTTAACGATTTTCGCGCAGCACGCCATCAAAGTATAGCTCTTCACGAACATTTAAAAAAGAATTCCGATTGAATCGATGAAAAACTGAGTTGTCGGCAGATTTTTGTCCAAAACGATCGGTTTGTGAGAGAGAATGAAATGGGGGTGTCTTATAATAACGTTGTCCACCAGTGTATTTGGATTAGTGCATGCAATTTGCTGCGCGCTGTATAGGCTGCATGAATGCTTCGCTCGTTAGTCAACCAATCCTTGATATACAAATTGCTTAATGGTTCTGGCTTGATGCGTACGGCGCTCGATGCATGTGCGACATTAACGTTGCATTAGGTGCAAATGAGAAGGTGTGGGTACAATAAGGCGCCCTTTCGTAACGTTCATTATTATTTATTATTCAACAATGTTAAGGTGTTAATTAGTTAATACCGCGAATCCAGGTCGCCGAAGAGTACTCACCGCAGCTCGTTCAGGACCGGAAGTAGCTTCAGCCCTGAAACGGAAAAGACCGGTGGTCAGTTTCTCCGATCGGCTTCTTCTCTCACGTATCGAGAGGAAGCTGTTGTTCTTGCACTACCAACCGATGAACTCGTTGCGGATTCGTATGCGATCCTTGAGCACCGGCGTGGAGATCACCAAACAGTTGACGAAGGCCAACAGCCCTGTCCGATAATCCTCCGCGGTCGCTTTCCGAAGCTCGTCCACCACGATCCGCAACCTGTACCGTTCCCCTTTGCGTTCCTGCAAACGTTCCCTCAAATTCGGTCGTTTCATCAACATCGTCCTCGTCGAAACCACATCGAGACGGTTCTCGTTATCGCGCGCGCTCGCTCGTCCTCGCTCTACGCAAATTTCTGTATCGCGTTGATTAACGTCAACATCCGATAAGCCGGGAGATTCGTCGCGGCTGCGTATCAACACCGCGAATTACCCAACGCACAATGGGGTATTTGCCGAAAAGACGCTAAAATTAGCGTTGTTTGTAGACTCGAGATCATATTATGTATCGTTGAATTTGTTTAACGTCACCTACAACGTTATCATACAAGTAATACACATTTTGACGTTTAGAAAATCACAAAAAGAACTCTCTTCTTCTTCTTTTAATTATTTTATCGAGCTGAGACTGATACGTTAATGTTCGCAAATTTTTTAAATATGTCTCAAACAGTTCACTCCGACCCCACTGTGTAGTTGTAGAAAACGCGCTCGCGTATGTACATTGTACATTTCGTTGAACCGTACGAGCGTCAGCGAAGAGCGAGAACCGTTCTCGTGTTTGCCGAAGGAAGGCCTCGTGAGAGTTTGGCAAGTTCTGAACGTGCTCGGCACCTGGTACGCGTGAAGAGTGTCGATAACTCTCTGCCTTCCATCTTGACTGTACACGCAAAGCGCCGAAAGCAGATCCACCACTTGTTTCTTCACCGAGGGACAGGCGGTGTCCAAAGCTGAAATCGGAATTGAACGCAGCGATCGGTTATGTGACTCGCGAACAAGCACTGGGGAGGGTAGAAACATGAGACCTTACCAAGGTTATGACCAACACACACTATTCTACTTTTAACAATGATTCTACATCAGTGTTGTACCGATTAACACACTTTTCTTCTTTCGTTTAACAAGTATTACACGAGTCGACGGTACTGGAAGGTTGTTACACGTGCTTTTAAAACTGGAATTTATTATTGTTAGTGTGTCAAAGGATTTTCAGGTGTTTGTGTCTTAACTATGATTAAACTGCGGATCTTCGTGCATTTATAGCAGAATTGAGTAGATGAAATACAGAATTGTTGAAAATTTGTTAAATTGAAGAAACAACGTTTAATTTAGTTTCGATTTCTTGCAATCGGCGTAGACAATTTTTATTTTGCACACAGATGCGCAGTCTAATTATTAGACTGCGGATCTTCGTGCATTTATAGAAGAATTGAGTAGATGAAATACAGAATTGTTGAAAATTTTTTTAATTAAAGAAACAACATTCAATTTAGTTTCTATTTCTTGCAATCGATGTAGACAATTTTTATTTTGCACAAAGATCCGCAGTCTAATTATTAGACTGCGGATCTTCGTGCATTTATAGCAGAATTGAGTAGATGAAATACAGAATTGTTGAAAATTTGTTAAATTGAAGAAACAACGTTGAATTTAGTTTCTATTTCTTGCAATCGATGTAGACAATTTCTATTTTGCACAAAGGTCCGCAGTTTAATTATTAGTCTGCGGATCTTCATGGATTTATAGCAGAATTGGGTAGATGAAATACAGAATTGTTCAAAAATTTGTTAAATTGAAGAAACAACGCTCAATTTAGTTTTTATTTCTTGCAATCGATGTAGACTACTTTTATTTTGCACACAGATGCGCAGTCTAATTATTAGACTGGGGATCTTCATGCATTTATAGCAGAATTGAATAGGTGAAATACAGAATTGTCGAAAAATTTGTTAAATTGAAGAAACAACATTTAATTTAGTTTCTATTTCTTGCAATCGATGTAGACAATTTTTATTTTGCACAAAGGTCCGCAGTTTAATTACTAGACTGCGGATCTTCATGGATTTATAGCAAAATTGAGTTAGATGAATACAGAATTTTTGAAAAATTTGTTAAATTGAAGAAACAACATTCAATTTAGTTTCTATTTCTTGCAATCGATGTAGACAATTTTTATTTTGCACAAAGGTCCGCAGTTTAATTACTAGACTGCAGATATTCATGCATTTATAGCAAAATTGAGTAGATGAAATAGAAAATTGTTGAAAAATTTGTTGAATTGAAGAAACAACATTTAATTTAGTTTCTATTTCTTCCAACCGATGTAGATAATTTTTATTTTGCACACAGATCCGTCATCGAATTATACTGCGGATTTTATGCATTTATAACCAAAATGGCCACGTACAATTTAAAGCAGTGGATGTGTTAAAAATATTCAAGGACAGAAATGTATATTATTTTCAGCTTAATAGGATGATTAAGAGAAGAATAGAATTTATATTTGGCTCTTGAGTCCTGCAATCAATGCAAACATTTTTTACTTTGCATAATGATCCGCAGTCTACTATAATTATGATACACAATGAAGAAGAAAAAGATTCACAATATTGATGTTTATATAGCAAATTTCATATGAAATTCCTTGAATTCCTACTATTGATTTTCCCATTTGTTTTGAGAATTTCTGCATTAAGAAATAAAATGTATATTTCTACCCTCTCCTTTATTGCTGGGTGTGCTGTTCGTCTCGAACTTACCCGAAGCGAGTTTGACGCAGTAATCGGGATTGTCCACGATATAGTCGAGACCAACATTGGAGTCCATGTTGACCGCATTTGTGGAAATCGTGCCTCCAGCCTGAAACAGGACGAACCGAGTGAATTTCCTCCCGAAAGATGCAGAAACGTCGTCGCGCCGATTGTTCTCGCCGGTTCTGTATTCCGTGCGCGAGGCGAGGCGAGTCGAGGCGAATCGAGGCAAGTAAACCTGCCGCTCGAAACAAAATGACGCATCGTTCGTCGTTCCGTAATGGACACGGCCTTTTTCACTTTTGTCGCCTTCGGTGAACAAAAATAAACGCGAAGGGAATTCATGAACTTGGAGAAACGATGCCAACTGCGCCGGGGGAGCCGAGTCGTCCCACAGTGGTCGATCGCCACGATTAGCTGGAGAAAATTCGTTCTCAAACCAGCAAAGACTAACTGTGCCAATAAATAAACGACGATTCTTAATTAATAATCTTTACGGATTAGGCAAACTTCGATTGAACGTCATTGGATTGGCACTTGTTCGATCATAATCTTGTTAATACATATTTGAGTCTTAATACCTCTAAATTATCCATCAATTTCTTTCAGTCAAGCAGTTGATTAATTGATTTTTAGTAAAAATTTGTCGATGAAAAAGTATAAGAGATTTAATACATGAAAAGTTTAGACTTTCTACTTTCGTTTAATCGCAATCCGAGCCTGCAAAACGTTGCAAATCAGGTCGAAAATAATGTTTAAAAAAGTACATTCGAAAGATATATTTTATAGAATATTTTGGAAACAATTATAGCTGCAGGAATAGTTTAAGTTGTGTGAATTTTTATAAGGATCTGCGAAAACAGATTTCAATTATCGTTATCTGTTATCAACATTTTCGACGAAATAAAAAACTGACTTGTGTTCTGTCAATGAAAGCCCCAAAGAAGCTCGAAACCGTAAAAAGATTTTGTCAATATCCACTCCGTTTCCGGTAGGCGAATTTTCACAGGCGCGTAGCGGTCCACGTGCGACTCGCGGCGCGGTCAAACGGTTTTCGTGTCCGAAGAAAATAGCGTACTTCGCGTGAGGAACACCTGCCGAGATCGAGATGTAGATTGGGATCGGGATCGAGATCGAGAGTGTGGCACAAACATGGGAAAGGGGTCCGAGAAAAGAAGGAAAGAAGAAAGGAGGAAAGGAAGAAAGGAACGACGATGAGGCGGTCGGCGAGAGAAAGAGGAAGCTGGAAATGAGAAAAAGCGCGAGATAGTAAGAGTGAAAGGGCGGGAGAGGAAGAACGCGAAAGAGGGGGAAAGACCATAGGATTGCGTCACTGTACGCATGCACATACCTCTAGTCACGTTTAAAAATAGATTCTCGAATATTAAGGACCACGATGCAAGCTGACCGGCGATAAATCGCAAACAGGCCGAAGGGCTCTCCTTCGAAAGGATCCGATTCGACTCCCGTCGATCAAACCCCGCCGCTCTGATCTTCCGAGTCTCCGGAAATGCTGATCGGATGATGGAAGCATCGAGCGTCCCGTAGATGGTAACGGAACGGACGAGGAATTCGATCGTGATTTCAATTCGAATTCGGTATCGGAGTCGAAGTCGGAATCGGAATTGGAATCGGGCAGGAAGATTCGCGAGTATGATTCCGAGCGCGCACCGGCCAATAAAAGCTGGACGAAATGATTCATGCTAGTACGCCTTGCTGCAGCCGTACTAAGCCATCGGAGCTTCCTGCAATCGTCGTTCCTGCCGACGACCTCGAAGTTCGCACTCGCGTGTCTACAATTACGGTCGCTGGCCATCTTAGGAAGGCCGCGATCGAAACGAGGAAAAAATAAACGGAACGATCTGGTTTTTTGTGTTGGCCACGGGCTCTCGCGGCGGACTTTTGCCGCCGGTACCCGGAAAGGTCGCGACCACGGGAACGAGATTTTTGGCAACGAAATCCAGCGCCTACCTTCCCGACCGTCCGCCGAGAAACCGAGCGACACGAATCGGAATCGAGATCGATCGTCGTCGGTTGCAGCGTGGGTCGACGTCTAGGCGGAAAAGATTACGTTAGCCGACGCGAAAGTCGCGACAGACTAGAGAGGAGGAGAAGGAAAAGGTTTTGGCGCCAGGGTGAAAATTTCGGTGACGTTCGCGATCGAGCGGCGATCGCGCCCAAGTTCGAACGGAGAAACGACTCGGCGCGCGCGCGTTCGATCGCGATTCGATGGTTTGTCGTATCGCGACGACTGCTAATAGTAGGCAAACCGGAGAGCAAGCCATTGTGGACGTACGCACGAATTCGCCTGAGCATGTGTGTCGTATAGGTGTGCATTTAGGCACACGTATACTATATGAAATAACGCTCACGGCGGACACGGGATACCATATCGGGTACCTTGTTGACCTCGCCTTTCTTCTCTGTCTCTCGTTCTCGTTCTGTTTCGATCGCGCGAGCGCGCGCGCGTGTTCTCGCCGACTACTATCTGCTCTCCTCTCTTCCCACGTCTTTCACTTCTGACAAAAGAAGTTTCGGCTGTCGCCCAATGTCGTTTCTCTCTCGCCACGTCCGAAAACGCGGAAAAAGCGACAGAACGAAAAGGGTGGATGCAGAGGACGGCGAGGAACGCGCGAGGATTCTGAAATCGGTCGACGATCAAAGTCTAGGGCATACGGGGGGCCGAGTTTTCGATGAAACGCTCCGAGAAAATGGATATCGCGCAGCTGCGACCGAGATCCCGGACTCCGTTGGTAGCCGTGAGATCGGTAGGAGCGCACGTGCGCGAGACCCGCTGCCATTTCGGTATCTCGTCGTTTCGCGATTGTCGGTCCGTTTCGAGAAAAACCGTGCGTGGACGGGGCCCGTTTCTAAATGTCCATGTATAGGCGTGATCAGGGACATCCGGATGTTTTCTATCTCGCTGTATGACGCGTCGCGCCGTGTGAAACGGCGATTCTATCCAGGACTTTCGACCAGTGACGTCTCGACGTTCGTAGGAACGTCCGCCGATATTTCGAAGGCGAGACACGATCGAGGAAGGACCGGCGGCGGACACACCTGCGCGCATGGATCGTCGATCGTTCGAGCCGGGGATTTCGAATCATTCTACGACGATAGAAGGCAACTGTGGTTACCTTGTCGCAACGTGGTCATGGCCCCGACTGGTCGCGAGACACGGTGGTCAGGATCGTCCCCCCTTTACTTTTACTTTTGCATCTATGAGGCTCGTCGACGTCTCCAGCCGTGTGCATATTCGCGCGGCTTGTAATTCTCGTTTCTCTCCTCCCGCCCCCACCCTTTCTCTCTCTCTCTCTCTCTTTCTCTCGGAATAAAGGTCGAAGCTGCGCAAAAACGAAAGTGTTTCGAAATGAAAACACCGGCCGTTAAATTTCGAATTATGTAACGCGAGGCCCGAAGCTCGTTCCGAACGCCGCATGTTTGCAATCGCGATGCGGCAAGTACTCGGTTGCTCTACGACTATAAACTTTCCTCGGACGTTTGCGACCTCGAAACAAAGGTGCACGCGCGCGCGAATCGTTGATGCGATATCGTGAAAAAAATTAAACCGATCAGCGCGCGAGCGCTAGGTAGGAAAGCTCACCGGTAGGATTGGCAACGCTTAATTATACGTGTACTCGCGCGCGCGCGCCCGCGATTAGGATTCATCGTTGGACGCGTTGCGAAAACGCTCCGCGATTCGAAATGGAAAATAACGCGCGCGGTACACGCTCGGCCGAGTAGGGGGGCCGCGTATCTTCGTTTGAAATTCAAAGTGACACTCTCTGCGAGCTGGGTCTCGTCAACGGGATCGCGGACAAAGTAACGCGCGCGCAGACGTATAAGGGAAACGAATGCGAGTGCGGATGCAGATGCGAACGATGCGCGCCAGGACACGCGATTGGGAATCCGATGAAAATGAAAATCGATGGTCTGTATCGATCGATCCTGGAGATACGTTCTCTCACCTTTGATTACTAGTCCGATCAACAGGTTGACCGACGCGACGAACGGAGGATCCTTTGCTCGATTGGCATCCTGAACGCAGGTAGCACGCGACGTCGCGACGCGGCGCGCACACACACTTTTTTCGTCGATCGCCGATTCGCGGAAACTGCGTTTCAGGAGCGCGCGACACACCGCTCCGATGCTACGAAATGATTTACGGCGCATGCGTAATCCCCCTCCGCTAAATCACAGTCTTACTCCTTCCTCGTCGATCCCCCGCGAAAGGAGAGAAACCTTCTCTCTCTCTCCGGCCGCGTATCCCTCTCCTCTCTCTGTCTCTTTCGTTTCACGCCGATTTTCACTCTTTCTCTGTCGCTTCTTTCCACCGATTCCCTTTTCGACCGGTCTTCCCTCAATAAAATCGTTCCAGGTTCTCGTGTCTTTTTTTTCCAGAAATTGCAGTAAGAGATTGCAATAATTTGCAAGACGTCGCAACGAAATCGTGGAAATGAGTAGGTGATGATGCTTTTCGAGTGCACGCAGAAATTGTGTATATCTGGGTGTACGTATATATATAAATAAAATTTTACTATTATACTGTAATGGAATATACAGGAATCGTTGACTTTCTCATTAGTTGGATACAGTAATCAATTAAATTAGCAATCTACTGACCGAACGAGTCAACCGACGAATCGTTTTATTTCGTTATCGAGAGATCGTTTAAAAACGTTGATGAAAGTTCGACGGCTGGGTTGGTTGGGCAGTAGAGTAAACCATTCCCGGCGGCTGTTGGTGGGTCATCGCGTGGCTTTGATGCTGATGAAATTCCGGGGCCCCGTGCGGACCGTTCAGCCGTACTCGTTTTGCATTCTGTCCGTGGTTGTGGTCACCGTTTCCTTGTTGTTGCTGATTCTGCTGCTGCAATTTTATCGAAAGTCTGAGAGAAGACCCGTTGGGACGAGTGAACGGGTAAGCCTACCGTTTGCTGTTGGTTCTGTCGAGCTTTGTTTTCAGTCTTTTCCTCTGTATCGTCGTCCGTTAGAAACTCTCTCTTCGGATACGGAATAGGACACCCGGCGAATATGCTGTAACGATGCGACAAATATTAGACGGATAAACAGACACCGAACGTAATCGCGTCGAAAAGCCGAGACACGTACTCCTGCGTTGGCAATGGTTCTTCCTGGAAGTAAGCATCCTGCATAGAATGCTCGGACGTGATTCGTTTATTGGGATCCATCATTAACAATTTTTGCAGCTGAAACAAGAAACACATTATGTCGGCTGTTCACGAGAAACGCGAACGATATACTTGGTTCCATCGTACCAGATTAAACGCCTTGCTATCGGGTTTAATTTTATGCCGATCCATGTACTTTGTCAGGGAACAGTTTGCGTAACTACGAGAAGAAAAAGACATTCGCGTTGAAGTTTGAATTTCGACACCATTTGGACCGAGACTTTTCGAACCGGTACTTACTTGGATCTTTTAAAGTCTTTGAGTAACGTTGGATGTTCCGGCATTTTCTTGATATCTTCCCAATCCTTTTCCAGAGGAAATCCCATCACGTTAAATATCCTAAGTATTAATCAATTCCAACACTTTATTTCGTACTAAAGAATTAACATTCGTTCGTATAATAATGTACATCCTGTACCTATCCAGTTGATCGTGATGATACGGGTTGCTAGTCTTAATATCTTCTTGTCTACAATGAAATATGGGCTCCGACGTCAAAAGTTCCGCGAATATACAACCGATAGCCCAAATGTCTAAAAGATAAAAGTAACATTGACAAAGGTAAAGAAAAACGACTGGACAATTCCGTTTTACCGTGAATTTTATACCTATAGCTTTGGTATAGTGTCTAGCCCCTAAGAGTAATTCCGGAGCTCTATACCAAAATGTCACTACCACAGGATCCAAATCAGCCAGTGGTTTTAGAGGAGCGTTAAACAACCTAGCAAATCCCATGTCCGCGATTTTCACGCGTCCTCTTTCGTTACCTTCTCCCATTACTAAAATATTTGCTGGTTTCTGAAGCACCATAAACATTTGTAGTCATTCTAAAGAGTAATATCGTGCTTTTATGAACAATTTGATAATTACCAAATCTCTATGAAGCACCCAGTTGGAATGTAAGTAATGAATACCATCTAAAATTTGATACAGCAAAGACTTTACCATACCCTTTGGAACCATAACAGGTTTCTTATTAGCTTTGGCAGCTCTATGAAACTTTATTATGTGCTATAAATTAGAATAAAATCATTATAGATTCATTTGCTCGAGCAAAATAAATTTCCCTACAAATGTAGACATACCCATAAATCGTGCTCCGCAAAATCAAATAATAACCAAACTTTACGGTCATTATGGGACAAGAAAACTCTGATTAAAGTAATTACATTAACGTGTTTCAGTTCTCTTAGTAGCTGTAAATAAAATTCCATTAAAATGAAGGCTTTCTGCACATCGATCAGCAAAGGGAGAATACTTACAGCAATCTCGCGACACGCGGACATCGAAAGACCTGTGCCTTCGATTTGTTTCAAGCCAAAATCCTTTGTGTCTGGTCGCGATTTTAATTCGCCATCCGGTACACTAGAGAAATCAGAAAACAATGTCTGAAAGACGTTGATATTGCGCCATGATACGATTAAACACAAACAGTCAAATATAATATTCCAGCAAAATGTATACTCTTATCGTGAAAGGAATTTTTCTGTTAAAGACACATCGGAATAAAACGCGAAAGAAGACAATAATACGCTGAGCAATTTTACAAGATAGGTTAGAAAAGCCCACTAACCCTTCCTTCCTACGGGCTTTGTAGACGTGCCCGTAAGTGCCCCGTCCAACTTTACATCCTTCAAACTCGAAAAGATCTTCCACCTTTGTTCGATCTTTTTGGGTTTTCATTTTAAATTCGTAATCCATCATGTTTGTTGTTATTCGGACAATTATCAACTGTAAACAAACATGTTTAACTCGGCACACGCGAAGGGGCGATCAAATTTGATACGTCTACCTCCGGCTACATACTTCACATTGTTTACCATTTATACAGTGACAGAAACAGCGATGGGAACGACCAGTAACTTTCCCTAAAACAAGTTTTCAAATCCTCGTGATTGAACGCTATCTCCATTAGTATCGGATTGTCAGCCGATTTTGGAATCCGAAATCCGAATCTATAATTGTCAGCTGTCACGGTTGTGATGGATATTTCATTTTTATACGTGATAGTGAATCTGATGAAAAAAAGAACCGTCATGACGCCATCTGCGGCGAAAGTTTCAAGCTATGCTCGTGGATATAGTTTTGGTTTATGCCAGGATATTTTAAATTGTATTTGATTATTTTGTGATCAATTTTCAGAATAAATATTACACATTTAAAATTTCCCACCTTTTCTATGTAGTTGTATTTTTATCGCGTCATATCCACATGTAGCTACAAGAACAACAGCGAGAGCTTCATCTCCATATTTTTTTATTTTCACTATCGCTATTGTAATTATTTTTGAATCGCAGTCCACCTATCGTGAAGTGCATTCTTCCAGCCTCTGAAAATTAAACAATCATAAGGGAAACGTATCAAAACACTAGTTTTTGAAAGGGGGTGTATATATACAGAATTATAATTCTTGCCGTTTTTCGCATAAGACATGATACAAATTCCGGCAAGAACCACTTAACCTCGACCAACCTTCCTCATTGGACGATATCTGAATACATGCTAACATGGCGGCGCCCATATCTGTCAAAACGTCTAAAATCGCTCAACTTTAAACACGCATAACTTTTGAGCTAGTGAAAACTTGGATTTCTCATCAAAATCTACAGGATTATATAACAACAAGTTAAAAATGTTTGTTTTCCTGAAATGAAGTTTAACCATTTGCTCGTCATAATCTACAGGATTATCTAAAACAATTTAAAAGACAGCATAATATTTAAAATGTTTATTCTTTTAAGTTTAGATTATTGTTTAGAAATACATTTGTCCTATATAAAAATGACAGTTCCCATGCGCATAAGTCCAGTTTAGTTGTACGTTTCACTACTAAACTACTGAAGCGTTGCGATCAGTTTAACTTGTATCGAACAGATGATTGTTTTTGCGAGAAATTTCTGAGGTGTCACAATAAACACGATGCCTGCTTCAGCATTACATAGATTTATAACGGTAATAGGCTTGATGTCGATACTGCATGCTGCTTATTCGGCTGCACAACGTATGTATCACCTTCGTATTGAACGTTTCAGCTACTCACATGTTTATATATGTTAGGTTAACTATGACATTTTCGTAGATCGTTCTTACTTACGAATAACGGAACAAGAGTTTACTACTTTGCCAATTGATGTAAGTATTAATCGATCGTCGAATTTTAATGCATATAATACATGCTTAGTACGAGATAATATGTATTTATTGCAGATCTTGATACAAGGCATTGTCAGCTTATTTATGGTTATGTACGGTGTCATGTATATCGCTGGTGATTTCAAAGAGATTCGGGCGGTAGTCGACTTGGAAAATAAATCTTGGGAAACCCTACGGAACCTCCCATCATTCCAATTGTTCAACCATCGTGGTAGACACTTATCCGAACTATAAATATATTTGTATTAAATTAATTTGTACAAAAAAATGTAGGTTTATTGAAATTTACTAAGAAAAATCTTTATAAGAACTCTGGATTTGTTTTGTCTACATTGGAATCGCACGTACGAATAAGAAACAATTGAGATGCTGTACATTACAGCTTCGATTTCATATTGTGTATTTAAAAATATACGCAAATGTATACATAATTTTTATGGACACAGCTATAAAGTATAAATAAAAAAAGAATGTCGATATTTTTGTTCCAGTTTTTAGCTATGCACTGTGTATTTATTTTATATGAAACAACGAATGAATTGCAAAAGCTCAGCTCGCTACGGAGACATCACTTTTTCTGCTTCTTCTTCTCAGCTTCTGCCTCCTTCTCCTTCTCAATTTCCGTAACATACTTTTCGATAGTATCGGAATCTAACATCTGCAACGGTAAATAGGTTCGCGATAAATAACATGTTTCTAAACCCACTCGGTTCGAACTGTACTCCAAATTTTATACCTGTAAAGGTTGACCGCGTCGCATCACGGCGATTTCTAGATTCTTTTGCCCAGATTGCACTACTTCTAATAAAGCTCTGATAGCTAGTTTTATCGAACCTTTCTCGGTCGCCACTTCTTCCGGCGTGTAATATTTTTGTAGAAATTCATGAACCGTTTTGGCATTTCTACCCGTAGCATTTGCCTGAACAGAGAAACGAATGCTTTGTTTACATTGCTTTCAAAATTTTGAAAAATCGTCGAAGATGTACCTTCCACTCGTAGTAAATTCCAGAAGGCTCCGTTTGGTACAGGTGTGGGACTCCGTCGTAGTCGAACCCAGCTAAGAGACACGATATTCCAAAAGGTCTCCTACCGTTACTTTGTGTGTACATTTGCTTCAAGCCTGGAAATATCGTACATGCTTATCGTTCTATTCACACGCAAACAAATACGTAGCAACCATTCGTTCATGAAAAGAAGGGGCACGTTTCGACACTGGGACGACGGGAGATCTTTAAGATGTATAGCGCAAAGTATAGAGTCAGGTACAGATGACATGCACCTTCTTTTCGTGGACGAATGATACATTGTCTTACCTGCTATATACCTGGTTATATATTCTAAAGTAACAGGATCTTCTACGGTTAATCTATGACTCTGACATTCGATTTGAGCACGATTTATCAAGACTCTGGCATCCGCAGTCAAACCTAAGAGTAAGATCATGGTTAGACTCTCGGTAAACAAACGTCGTGAAAATTTAGAATCGAACCTGCGAACGCCATCACAACGTGTTCGTCCAGAAGGCATATTTTGCGGACTGTGCGTTCCTCTTGCAGTTTCGCGACAGACTTCTTCTCAACGCCTAGAACGACAACATCGTTGCCACGGACACCGACCTAAAATAAACGAAACGAAATCGTCAGAGACGAAGCGATAAAATGAGACTGGGCATCGAAATACTGTACAAAAGGGAAACCGGCGTGTTCAACATTGAAAATACAGAATGAACACTCCGAAGTGTACTGCAAACACGAAGGAGGTTATGCTAGATTTACAGACGTACCGCCGTGGAACCTTTCCTAACTGCTTCCTGAGCATATTCCACCTGGAGCAAATGCCCGTCCGGCGAAAATACCGTGATGGCCCTGTCGTACCTGGTTGACATTGTCTCAACTTTTGCAAAAGAACAACGAACCTATTATGTAGACGCACGAAATGACTTGCCCGTTTTTCAAAGCGATTGCTACTCATCTGCACGACGAGTTTCAGCTCGTCGCCGGTAGAGGGTAACGCAACGCGTCCTATATGAATCGACTGATTTTTCCAGCGCTATTTCAAAAGAAGAATGACTCGAGTTTTCTCAATTTCTTGTTTCATTATTCGAAGAATGGAAGTCATCGAATTCGAAACACGAATAAACGATATTATAAAAAAAGCACGCGTGCAACGTATGCTCAAATGTTCGCAACGCGACAATTTATCGTTCAGTGTTAAAGTAATTTTTACTACATTTTCCCTTATCGGGAAAGAGTGCAACAATAAATGAATCCCTAAGCGAGATACGGTACACAATTATTGTTCGGCGCGCAAAAATCGAAGTTGTAAATAGTATATTGTGGCTCGTATCTTGTAAATGATTTTTAAACCAGTAGTAAACCCGACGTGCGTAGCGAAATATAATCAGCGGTAAAACTTTTAATATCCGTAGCGAGTAATAAAGATTGGGTAACCACAGTTGTAATTTGTAATTAAATCGGTGATCGATCGGTACGTCGATTATAGAACGGAAGCCGATGGCGAGGAGATGGTTGGCTTGGCTTTATCAGGAAGATCAAAGAAATAGTGGTACATTTGATACGCTAAATGTAAGATAGTAGTGGGGATGAATAAGTCGAATCTGTATTGTAACGAGTACGTATAAGAGACAACGATCGGCTTGGCGAAACGTTTAGTCAAGGTTGAGCGCTCTCCTGTGCCGTGTTTTCACGCGCAGCATGATCGGGTTAGTAAACATATTTCTTTATTCTTTATTTCTCGCAATAATGTTCGGTAACAACCGATCATAGTGTTCTGTCGGTCGCGTTTCCGCGAGTCGTTGGGAAAGTCGCGCGTCATGATCAGAAGTGGATAGAATTTTTATTCGATTAATAGAAAATATCGGGAACGTTAGACGATCGTGTTCTAATCGAAAGGTGCGACCTGGTGCGACGGTGAGACACGATCCACGGTCGTTTTCTAAACGTAAGACGTTCGCTCGCTCCGTGACACAGTGATTACGCTCTCGTCGATTTTCCAGGCGTGAAATCGGTTCATGTGAAATTTTGCGCGATCGTTATGGTGAAATGAAAATTTTCGTCGTTTTCGTGTCTCTGGTAATCAAGGGTATGTCAAGGAGGTTATGTTCTATGTGTTGTAACAAACCTAGTTTGTTGCGGGAAGGCTCGTTGTTTATTGGGGCACTTCGATGCTCGTTTCGTTTATTTTCTTTTCGTTCCGGGGCATCGGGAGAAAGAAGACGGCGGACAATGTGTCCGCGCTCTAATAGGACGATTGCATGTCACGGCAATTGTCATTAGATCATAGCCGCGCGATAATCACGTGTTGCATGTTTGCAGCGCAACAATGTTTATTTTCCGATGGTTATCAAAAACCTAATATTATCGCGGCGCGACACAATCAATTTATATTCGGTGACCGCGCGCTTTCGATGAACCCGCGCAGCGAAAGCGTTCTTGTTCTTGCGTTGTCCCGACACGCTGTGCAGCGTATGAATATTCACGCACACGGTGTTTGACGTATTCTCTGTGCGATCGTTTAACTATAATATTTTCGTGTCATTTTTCTCGAACGTACAGAAAGACGGTTCCAGCGAGTTGAGACATTTAGATCCTCTTTCAGTATATGTTAGTAAACAGTGCCCCCCGGCAATAAACACTACTACTACCACTACTAGTAAACAGTGTGCGCGAGTCGTCAAGTATGCTGAAGTCTACCACAGCAAATATTTGACAACGATCCATTTGCGAACACGTATGGCCACGTCTAAGTTTTATAGATGATTAGACTCAACGGTTAGGTTAAATTTCAACGAAAATACATAGGTGGCAAAAGCGTCGATTCACCGTTGCGTCCAAACGGTGACGGGCACATAATTCGGTACAGAAAAAAATGAATAATAATAATAAAAATACAGAGTTTTACTTATGATTTTTGTAGAAACTGGCCCCAAATAAAATTTAGTCTAAGACCCGGCTTAATGCGGTACTGCGTGCAAAATTATCGCGAATTTTTCATGGCGCTTCGTAAAATGGGACTGCTTATCCACGTCCTTCGAATGTAGACATTAACCATATATAAATAGGTAGTGCAATCCTGTTCGACGACAATGCTAGACCTGGCATAGTCGAGTAAAAAACGTTGTTGAATTAGAGAGGGAAATTCCCGGCCGTTAATTCCCGCACTCTGTTTACTCATTACGCATTCCTATATGTAGGCAATTTTCATTTATTCGAATCGTTGCAACACCACTTGTCCGGTATGTGATTCGCTGATGCCAAGGATGACTCCATTGCCTACCTAGATCATCGTTTTTTTATGGTAGATCTACGAGTCAGTCTGAAGCACTGAAAACGTCGTTGATGTCGCTTGAAATGCCAAAGCATTCTTACGTTGTCTTCGATTGGCAAATCAACAATTGGATAACGGTAAAAAACGGAATACCCTGCAGTTATCTGAAAGATCAATCGTCATTGAGAGTGACGGAGTAATCAACAATTGTGATTAAAGTCCGACGAACTATTGCAAGCTCCTAATCCCATGAATCGGCACAATCGATCTGTGCAATAGGTGTTATTGGCGTTATTTTAGTCGACAGCGAAGATAACGATAAGAACTGTAGTCCAAACAAATCGGCGCGGCGATCGAAAAATCGATTTTTGTCGACGCACAGTATTTGGCCCGAAATGCCGGCAGAAAGTCAACGTAAAAAATGTTGCCTGACGCGTTGTATTTCTGTTATCCGAGATATGTAGTTGAATACACGAGGAATCATGAATCGACACTTTTTTCCTCACTTATAAACTCATGAAGCAGTAGTCATCCATTTGTCAGCGAGTTTTAAATGTTTTAAGAGAATTGTGTAATTGTGTCTATTATAAACGCATTTTCTTTTCCATCATGAATATTCGCGGAGTTATCAATATTTGAAAATAAGAAAAAATTTCTTGAGAAAATGGAGGTGTCCTTGATTTTTTAAATCGTGTTTCTTATCTCGGAATGTTGTAGCTGACGTTAACACGAATTCAACGATTTTGTATATGCATTACTTTGACGTTGAGCCCCTAAATAACGAGCTGTCATAGTGTTCGCCAGTTTTTCGGGTCAAACACTGTGCGACGGATCGCTTAAAATTTCTTTGAAGCAATGATCGGATGTTCTTTTCTCGCAGACCACATAGAAAGAAGAAGCTCCTGATCGGAGGAGTGATCGGCGCCATTCTTTTAGGTGTGATCATCGCGGTTGTGGTCGTGCTTCTCGTGAAGAAATCCGAATCGGAACCGGACGCGCACTTTGGAGAGTACTCGAAGGTAAAGTGGAAAATGGAAAATGTGTCAGACAGAGTGAAACGTTGAATTTGTTTGGCAGGCTGCAGTGTCGACGAACGGACAAGAATGCGCTCATATCGGCGTGGGTATCCTCAGGAAAAATGGATCGGCTGTGGACGCTGCGATAGCCGCGCTTTTGTGCGAGGGAGTCGCGTCTCTGCACAGGTAAGCGAGATCGTCGGCAAATCGTTGAAATTTCAAATTCGAGACTGGTAAAATAATCTCGTTATCTCACACGGTCTCTCAGTATGGGATTAGGTGGTGGATTTTTAATGACGATATGGGACGCTCGAAACAAGACTGCGAAATACTTGGATGCTCGAGAGACGGCTCCCGCGAAAGCGACGGAGGATATGTTTGATGGCAACGCTACGTTGTCACAATTCGGTGAGTGATCTTCTATTTTATCACTGTTGATCCTTGGCAACGGTATCTGGGTCCAGTTTCATGATAATCTTTCAGAAGTATCATTTCGAGTAGCGCCTAAATTGAAGCTACCTCTTGCTGTATCTACAGTGGGTGTACAAAGTATTCGTATACCTTTTAAAAACTAATAACTTTTTTGTAATTGTACCAAACGACCTGATTTTTTATAATCAATTAGAAGCATTAGTTTACAAACTGATATGCAAAAAAGATTTTCCAAAAATTACAATTTACAAGGTTGCAGGCAAAAATAAAAAAGGCATTTTTTAAAACTTTTTTATTTGGGCCCTTAATGCAAATTTAAAACATATGTTTTCTAGATCCATGTTCTTTATACACACAAATTTCATCGAAATCGATTGACGCAGGAAAAAACAACAGGCGTCGAAAGATGTAGGATTCTGTGGATTTTAAGCAGAAACTGATCAAAAGTCGTGGAAAACTACGATTTTCATCATTTTTAACCGCGTATAGCTCGTGTGTACAGTGGCGCACCCAGGGGGGCCAGGGGGCCAAGTCCCCCCCCAAGAAAAAATATTTAGCATAGCCCTTGACATATATGTTAGCTAAAAAAAAAAGGTCATCGCGCAAAACTAGCGCTGGGTTCAACTCGGCCCCCCCCAAGATTGCATCCTGGGTGCGCCACTGCGTGTGTATGTTAATCGATTTCAATGAAATTTTCAACATGTGTATGAATAACATAGATCTACAAAACATACATTTTAAATTTTCATTAAGGACCCAAATAAAAAAGTTTTAAAAAATTCCTTTTTTATTTTTGCATTTAACCTTGTAAATTATAATTTTTGGAAAATCTTTTTTATATATCATTTCGTAAACCAATGCTTCTAATTGATTATAAAAAATCAGGTTGTTTGGTACAATTATAAAAATGTTATTAGTTTTTAAAAAGTGTACGAATACTTTGTACACCCACTGTAGGTGCACGGTAGTGCACCAGCCAAGTTCTTGCATACCTCCTTTTACACGAAACAACATAGCCGTTTTTTAGAGGCTTATAACTCGGCACTGGAGGCAGATGGAGAGATATAATTTCGTACACTTGTTAAATGCTATCATGTCTCAATATTGACAAAACATTAAACTTCCAACATTAGTAGGTTCCGAGATATAGGACCTCAAAAATCGCTAAAGTCACTGACTGACTGACAGATCATCAAAACCTTTTGATGATAACAAACACACAAAGGAATAATTATCAAAGTTTGAAATTTTACTCCTTGAAGGGGTTGTATTGAAAAAAAAACAATACGAAATAGGTACGTAGTATAGAACATATAAAAAATGGCTGTATCTCGGGAACGGTGCGTCCTACCGCAAAAATAACGAAATTTTCAAAAGGCTGAACCCAAAGCATATAGGGTATGCTCAATCACATGATATAAAATATTTTAATTTTAATGGAAATTTCATAATAAATTAAAATTTATTAGATTAACCTCTCAAATAATATAAAATATTTTAATTTTAATGAAAATTTCATAATAACTTAAAATTCATTATATGTATTAGCCTCTCAAATAATATAAAATATTTCAATTTTAGTGGAAATTTCATAATAAATTAAAATTCATTATATTAACCTCTCAAATAATATAAATATTTTAATTTTAATAATATTATAAACTAAAACAACTAAAATTTCATATAAAATTAATTTTTAATTCTAAAAAAGCTTCCTCATTTTTTTATTATTTAGTGTTTTTAATGCACCAACCAAGTTATTATTATCATTTCTAAAGATAATTTAAAAACATGAGCGTGGAAAACCACGCGCGACAGAAGTGAAACTTCTTGCTTATTGGGTGTAGATACAGATTTCAACAAAAATTGATGAAATCCCAACAAAAACATTCTGTAAACAGGAGCCAAGTTCTTATGGCCGTAAAAAGTTGTGAGATCAAACAAAATACGGCCAAGTTCGTTAGCTTAGAAATACCTCTTGCAATACTGAAAAAAGCGTTTGTAAAAATTAGTTTAAAAGGGAGCTATTTAATTTATAAAGAGTTACATGGAGGGCTAAATTATTCAAACTTGGCCGTTACTTTTTAAACCAATGGCCATAAAAGGTGTTAGGTAGCGGCCAAGTTTGAATAATTTAGCCCTCCATGTAACTCTTTATAAATTAAATAGCTCTCTTCTAAACTAATTTTTACAATCTCACAACTTTTTACGGCCATAAGAACTTGGCTCCTGTTTACAGAATGTTTTTGTTGGGATTGAGATTAGCGGGATAGCTCGGAAGACGTTGTCGTTATCAAAAAAGTGTTCCTACAAAAGATGTTTGGTATGACGGGCTACATTACCTAGTATTAATTGTTTTCTTGTGGGTGGAGTACTAGAAGACATTTGAAGGTCACCTTGATTTTTTAAAATGGAATACTACATTTTTTCTTCAGAAAATAATAGCAGGTAGTGAGACAAATCCAAAGAGGTGCTACATGATATTATTCTGATTTTGATAAATGTAAATTGTTAGCTTGTAGAAGAACTAATTCTACCCTTTGTTTAACAGCTATAGACATTTGAATTTATTAAACAGGCACACAACACACTAAAAAGATTAAACAAAACAGTCACTCTAAAAGAAAAGAACCGAAGTATGTAGTATACTAAAAGAGCTAAACAAAACAGTACAATAATTAAACAGAAATAATAATAATGAACTAAAAATTCTGATACTTTGACTTCTTTGCTCACTGAATGCACGTCACAAACTAACTTGTCGAAAGAACTTGTCTTGAAAGAACTACTGAAAGAAGCACATGGAAGATAAATTCAAACTTTGTTTACAGTATCGAGTCTTATCGCAGTAATATTGCTATTGGCCGTTGCGTCGATGCAGAATGTTAGCTAACCTTTATCAAAATCAGAATAATATCTTGTAGCACCTCTTTGGATTTGTCTCATTACCTGTTATTATTTCCTGCAGAAAAAAATATAGTTTTCCATTAAAAAAAATCAAGGTGACCTCGAAATGTACTCCACCACTCCACCCACAACAAAACAATTAATACTACGTAATGTAGCGTTAATGTCATACCAAACAACTTTTGTAGGAACACTTTTTTGATAACGACAACGTCTTCCGAGATATCCTGCTGATCTCGATGCAGCAGGACATCCTGTACATACAATGACTCGCGAAAGTATTTGAACGCGCTTGAGAACAGTACAACTTTTTTATAATCGGACCAAACATTCTGAGTTGTTTATTTTAATATTAGAAGAATTGGTTTACCAAATGACACGCAAAAGAGATTTTATTTTTATTAAAGCCTGTAATAAAGATTTAAAATACGCTAGTTCAGGGGTCGGCAACCTGCGGCTCGCGAGCCACATGCGGCTCTTTGGATATTTTTTCTTATGAATAAATAGATTAGTTTGTTTTTATCAAATAACTTTATTTATGCGAGTACTATTTATTGTTGGCAAGAAAATATTTTGTGGCTCTTTAAAAACTTTGAAATTTTGTAAATTGTAATTTTTTACTCTTCCGACTCGAAAGGTCGCCGACCCCTGCGCTAGTTAGTTAGTTATAAAACGTTAGTTATACACATGCTGAACATTTCATCGAAATCGGCCAACAAACAAAAAAAACGACACGCATCGAAAGATGCAAGAATCTGTGGATTTTAAGCTGAAACTGACCAAAAGTCGCGAAAAACTGGTTTTTACCGCATTTAATCACTTGTAGCTCGTGGGTATGTTAATCAGTTTCGATGAAATGTTCAGCATATGTACAACTACCGTACATCTACAAAACACATGCTTTAAATCTTCATTACGAGCTCCAATAAAGAAGTTCTAAAAAAGATCAGGTCGTTAGGTCCGATTACAAATACAAAAGTTACACTGTTCTAAAGCGCGTTCAAATACTTTCGTGAGCCACTGTATGTACAGTGAGTGTGCACTCAATTAATTTCAACCGCGAACCGGTTAACGAAATCTAACAATTTCTTCGGGGATGATTCTACACAAGGTGGCCTAGCGATAGCCGTGCCGGGCGAGCTCGCCGGTTACTGGGCAGCTCATCAGCACTACGGGAAGCTGAAGTGGTCCGAATTGTTCGAGCCGGTGATCGCCCTGTGCCAGACTGGGAACCTCGTGAACGATTACCTGTCCACTTACTTGTCCAACAAAGAGAAGCTGATACGGCAGCAGAGCTCTTTGGTGGAGATCCTCATCAACCCGGCTACGAACACCACGTGGAAGGTAACGATCATCTAGTATTTCCTTTTCACCGCTTCACCGAAATCATTCTGATTGCCGAAAGATTGCTGTGGCTAGGTAGGCGACAGGATAAAAAGGCCGCGTTTAGCCGAGACGCTGAAGTCGATAGCGGAACATGGGCCGGATATATTTTACAACGGTTCCATGGGCGAGAAGCTGATCGAGGAAATCAAAGCGGCGAAAGGCATCATGGAGATGGACGATCTGCGAAATTACAAAGTCAAGTGGGCGGCACCGCTCGAAACGAAGCTAGGGAATATGAGGGTTGTCACGGCACCGCCACCGGGGTCCGGAGCGATCCTAACTTTCATTATGAACGTTCTTAGCGGAATCGTACCCACCGACGACCAGGGTGTCATGTGGCAGCGCTTCGTCGAAACGTTCAAGTGGGCTTACGCCAAGAGGACCGAGTTAGCCGATCCAGAGTTCGTGCCCGTTGGTGAGTCGTCGTCGTCGAGCTGCGTCAATAATTTGTAATCCTTTGAACATAGCAAAGAAGCCGCTTCCAGATAAGCGAGAACGATAAGCGGGTGCTCGTAATTGTTTCATTGTTGTGACATAATTAACGCACGGCGGCGGCTCGGAGATATGGACGCGCGACACTAGTTTCAATTATCGCGAAACCGACAGCGATCACGATTCCGGTCACATAATTAATTATCGTCCGAGCGCTGTAATCAATTGATGATGCTTAATGGCACACGGGTCGCGTGCTTCTCGCGCGTCTCCTTGGTTCTATTACACGTACTTGACTCTTTCCATCCTATAAAAACCGTTGCTGCTTGTTACGACGTCAATTATGTTATGATAACAGGGGGACGTCGTTGTCATTGTCGGCATCGGCGTGATCGACTTGAATCCGATTCGAAATGACAATTTATGGCGTACTTGTAGCAGTGTCCTTAAGGCCTCGTACAGACTAGAACATTTCGACGAACGGCGATCGGAACGGATTTGTGCTATTTCCAGATTTTCTTGCGAACAACTATGGGAGCTGCAGCGGCGCACAGTGGGGAGAAGTGACTTGCCTCGCTTCAAAAAGAAGTAACTTTCGATAGAAATGATGTAGAGCGATGAATTTTTTTTTAAATTAAAGCTGAAACTTTGCAGAATATGGGAAAAATAGGAAGATTACGGTACGAACGGTTTTTAACCTTGAGAAAATTCGTTAAACTTTCACAATTCCCAGAAAATGTGGTTTCTGCGTTACCACGGGCAGAAAAAAATTTTTTTAATTTTTGCTATATATCATTTCCCGTAGATTTTTTCACGCTGATTTCAAATCTGATCTCAAAATTTGTCTACGACTTCAGGATTTTACAAGAAATCGATTTTTGTGAACGAATTGTTTAACGAATTTTCTCAAGGTTATAAAACGTTCGTACCATAATCTTCCTATTTCCCCATATTCTGCCAAATTTCAGCTTCAATTTTAAAAAAATTTCATTACTCTACCTCATTTCTATCGAAAGTTATTTCTTTTTGAAGCGAGGCAAGTCACTTTTCCCCACTGTGCGGCGCACAGTGGAACCTTTCGTCCAAATCGGAGACAAAATCAAAGAACTTTCGATAGAAACGAGGTAGAGCGATGAATTTTTTTTTAAATTACAGCTGAAACTTGGCAGAATATGGGAAAAATAGGGAGATTATGGTACGAACGTTTTATAACCTTGAGAAAATTCGTTAAACAATTCGTTCACAAAAATCGATTTCTTGTAAAATCCTGAGGTCGTAGACAAATTTTGAGACCAGATTTAAAATCAGCGTGAAAAAGTGTACAGGAAATGATGTGCAGCATGTTAAAAAAAAATTTTTTCCGCCCGTGTTATTGAAAAAATCGCAATTTTCTTGAAATTGTGAGAGTTTAACGAATTTTCTCAAGTTTATAAAACGTTCGTACCATAATCTTCCTACTTTTCTCATATTCTGCCAAGTTTCAGCTATAATTTTAAAAAAATTGCATCGCTCTACCTCATTTCTATCGAAAGTTGTTTGATTTTGTCTCCGATTTGGACGAAAAGTTCCACTGTGCGGTGCATACTACACAAAAAAATACAGAATATGTTGGCAGTTTATTGAGTTGTAATGTTCAGTCTGTACGAAGCATTTTAGGGACATCAGATTCGAGATTAAATGACTTGAATTTTTGGAGATGTTAAGACAATTGTACAAAATGTACGAAGCATTTTAAGGACATCAGATTCGAGATTAAATGACTTGAATTTTTGGAGATGTTAAGACAATTCGACGAACGGTGCCACGAACGGGTGGCACTTACAAATCTGTTTGCAGGATAGATAGCATATCCTAAATATTCATAATATAAAGAATAAATGTCAAGAAATAGACAGAAATTTATAAACAAAGACATCGGTGATTTCAATTTTCTAAAAAAATTACATTTCTACTTCATAATTTGTCTGAAATTATTAAAGAGGCCCTTGGTATGGAAACATTGCATTTTTTCCCCGGATTTTTTACGGGAATTCTGAACATTTTCGGGAATCTCGCACACCCCTGCAGAAATCCCGAAAAAATTCACGAGAAACCCGAACACCACCGGGAACCCCGAATATTCTCGGGAAAAACTCAGGATTTTTGGGATCCCGTCGCGACATGATACGAGGCTTCCCATGTATTTACATATCAAGACGTGTGCGATTTTCATAACTTAGAACGCTCAGCCAAACCGAAAAGTGTGATCAACCTTGTTGTTTACGGAACGCGCTCTCGAAACTTTACCCTTCCATTTTTATTCAGAATATGTATCGTAGAATCATATAAAGACGAAAATTCATCATGTTGCAACATCTCCAAAAATTCAAGTCATTTAATCTCAAATCTTTAATGCTTCGTACAGACCTGAACATTTCACTTTGAAACTTTAATTCACTCAGTAAACTGCCAACATTTTCTGTATTTCTTTGTGTAGTATACGCCGCTGCAGCACCCATAGTTGTTCGCAAGAAAATCTGGAAATAGCACAAATCCGTTCCGATCGCCGTTCGTCGAAATGCGCGGTTCGCGGCGCTGTTCGTCGAAATGTTCTAGCCTGTACGAGGCCTAACACCACGCCAACAAATTTTAATTAATTAATTGTAAAATAAAAATGCAAAACATGTATTTACGGGAAAGATTTTAAATTTAGATAATTTTTAATTGCTTTATTAATTATACGAGTTATATCGTAGTCGGTTTTTGCGATAAAATGTTTTATGACAGCGCCAACTACGAGTACATATTTCATAGCTGGTGCCTAAACACTTTCGACCTACGATATAACTCGTTGTTGGCAGCGAACGTGTTAACTGTTCGACGTCTATTTCCTCTATGCGTCTATTCGGTGTGGAATGGAATTTAATAGAATTATCCTGTCTAGATTCATTGGTCAAGAACTTGACGTCCCTCGACTATGCCGATTCGATTCGCAGTAAGATCAAGGACAATCAGACGCACACCAATCCGGAATACTATGGTGCTGTCACGATCGCGCCGGAGGATTCGGGGACGTCTCACGTGTCCGTGCTGGCTCCCGATGGCTCCGCTGTATCGGTAACCTCCACCATAAACCAGGTGTACGTTCACTATTGTAAACCCATAAACGCTTTTGTCCTTAACCCTTTTAGCGTCTTAACGTTTGCTATGATTAAACAGATTTGGCGCCATGCTACGTTCGAAGTCCTCGGGAATAATATTCAACGACGAAATGGACGACTTCAGTGCCCCGAATATAACTAATGGTTTCGATGTTCCACCGTCGAAGAATAATTTCATTCGACCGGGAAAGAGGCCTATGAGCTCCATGAGTCCAACGATAGTTGTAAGTATCGTTGCATTCGGCAAAGCGTTTTCTTTCTCCGATAAACTTGTGAGTACAATGTTGTAACTTTTCGAAAGGTCGATGAAAAGGGCGAGGTTCGTCTGGTAATCGGTGCCGCGGGTGGCACTAAAATCACTTCCGCTGTCGCCGTCGCGATGGTGTTGAACCTTTGGGCGAACAAGACTATTACGGAGGCAGTCGATACTCGTCGAATTCATCATCAAGTAAGTAAACACAAGTTTTACAGATGGGTATCGTACGATTTCGGGAACGGAAGAATAATGTCGATCTTTGAAACTTTCAGTTGTTTCCTATGGTGGTGCAAAACGAGAAAGAATTTCCACCGGACGTATTGGCGTACTTGTCGAGTATTGGCCATAATGTGACCACGTTCTCTGGAATCGGAAGCGCGATTACAGCAGTGTCGAAACAAAATGGAAAGGTGTACGCTGTCTCCGATTTCCGGAGGCGAGGAAGAACCGACGGTTTTTAGACGACTTAACGAAACTGAACCTAGTATCATGATATATGTATGTAGACGCGTCGTCGTACCCGTTTTATCCGTCGACAGACGAAGCTTATAAAGAAAGCAATCGTTGCTCGATGCGTTAACGATTCGGTTAACGCTTTACATACAGACTGTTATTTAACACGTTCATGCCCGCATGTACCACTGGTGATACAAAAATGATTCATTTCATGCGGGCGCTGTTGTGAGCGTGTTAAATATTATTTTAGAAGTCGACTTTTTAATTTCTTAATCAATTGTTCAATAGCTATTTCAAGCGTCAATCAAGAAAATGTATCGAGTAGTGCGATCTAGTAGTACTTTCTTTCGGAATTGTTACCGAAAGGGAGACGTTTTCAGATTTCCTGTAGATAAAGTATTAAAAACAAGCGAGTCGACAAAATACTCCTAGATACCTTGCTAGCAAGTTCAACAAGTATTAATAGAATAATCATTCGAAACGGATAGAGAACTGTTTACCAGAAAAACTGAAACCAATGTAACTAATGTACAACGAACGATTACGTCCAACTATACTATATTCGGAACATTGAACCGAAACGTGTGTATTATACTCCATTCCGAAGCGTATCGTTCGGCGGATCCATTGCATCTCTTGTTAGACTACTAGCGTAAGTGCTACCTGTGTTCAACGATGCGTCGTTGATTTTTATATCTCAAATAAGTCGACAAACACGTGTCATAGAAATATAATTTATTTAGAAAAGAAAAACACATTTCGAAATATCTGCTCAATTATTTACACAAATTACACAAATAATACTTACCGCTCCGCGATAGCACGCTCTCGCCAAAGTATTCGCTGTGGATGATCGGCATGCTCAGCGTACAATCGTTTCTGTACTTTGGTATTACGAACTGTTGCTATCGCTTTCCGAAAGTCCAGCCTCTTCTTTCACTTTCCTTACGCAACGCTTCACTTTCTTAGTCTTGTACAATCCTTGCTTCGACTTTCTAACTACCTCGATCGCGTGCAATTTTTTCTTCAAAGCTTCTGCCTTGTCTTTTTCCCTTTGCGGTATATAATCTTTCAGGCTATTTTTCTTATCGACGGACGCATTAAAGACTTCCGATTCGGCCGCTTTCGAATCCGTTGTTTCTCGCGTGTCCGCCGACTCCTTTTTCTTCTTTCGTGCTTCCGTCGACGTGATCGCTCTCTTCTTTCGAAGCGGTTGCCGCGTGATTTCCACGCTTTCGGTCGCATCTTCCATGTTCGGGTTGTTTAACCGTTGTACAGCTTTCTGCACCCGCTTGCTCAGGTTCACGTCGATCGACTTTGGAGCTGCGCTTTGCAGTTTGAAATAAGTATCTATAAACTTTTGATCCTGCTTCTCTTCCAGCCTCTTCAATATCGGCGTCATGATCTCGTTGAACTTTTCCTTGGTCCATCCAAACTTCTGCTTCGCATAATCCGACAGCAACAACATGCTCGGCTTGCCCCATGTAAAAGCTTGTTTCGATTCGTCCACCTTCGGAACAAGGTACGCCTGTACGACGGCTTGGCTCGGAAAACCTGCAAAAAAGATAGTTCGTCTAGAACTCCGTTTAGATTCGAGGAAATTATACGCACCTTTCTGAATTTGCAAGTTCTGCAATTTGTTTCGCAGACTAGCTTTTCCAGGACCCGCGGCTCTGCCTGCCGCGACCCACGAACGAAAACTTGTCAAACCTTGCAGTAAATTGTCTCCTTCCGACGGAAAAGCCGCTAATATTTCCAAGGCAGTGACGGGTCCAATACCAGTTAAACCCGTGGTGTAATCGCTACCAACTAACAAGGCAAGTCGTATCAATTCGTTGCGCGTTAATTCTGAAACACAATATTATTCCTTGTTCTAGAACTTTGAAGTATATATGTTTCACTCTGATGTTGGAGAATATGCAGTCTCGCTTACTGAAGTGGTGTTGTATGTCGCAAGAACGATATCGAAGGACCTTCTTGGTACTGTCGAAGAAATTCTTGTAAACGCATTGTCCTCCGAATAGCCAAATATCTGAATCGTCCGTGATCGTACCATCGGTGAGACAAATTTGCTCCAAATACGCACACTGGGCTTCTGCTTCCATGGGCGCTACAACGTATGGTATTCCGAATAATCGCAAAAGTTCCTGTCGATCAGGCAGATTCCCTTTGTACTCCATTGTGAAAAGAAAATTATCTGGCGATAGCTCGGCGATAGATTGCGAATCTATATATATAAATCTCCACCTCTGACCATTTTAAACAAATTTCGGCTGTACCTCCGAAAAACCCTATGCTCCGAATTGGTTGAAATTTTGTAAATTGACTTAAATCATGCTTGCGAGAACGATTTTCGGCGTTTCTATGTTACCAGCACATTTATAACTGCGGTTTATTAAATATGTATATTCTAGAAATTAATAAAATGTTCCTAAAAACCTAATCCAAGCTTATAACTTCGGCCATTGTAATTTCTATCACCCGAAAAATTGTTTATATTCCGCAGCTGTGTTGGTAACGTAGGAAATGACATTGGAATGGTAAACAATTTTATTTCAAGTCGCTGAAAATCCTCCTCGCAATCAACATTTTTGTCATAAAAACGTATTTACTAAATTGCAGTCAAATTGGAGCATAGGAGATTTCGGAAATTTAGCTGGAATTTTTAAATGTTGGGCGTAAATGCATATAGATCCGCGATCTATTAATTGATATTAGATATTACTATACCTGAGCTTCCCTGGATACTTGTTTCGATATATCGATACCCTGCCTCTGTAGTTTACCGATGTTTGTTACCAATTCTGATTGTTCGTCTTCTAAACGTGCCTAAAAGCAAAGCGCATCAATCGTTTTGACTGAATAATATATATACCCAGGCAAATGATATTATACCTTCAATGACAACAATTCATCTTCGTTCACTGGAAGAGGGCTCGCGTTTGGAGGATCCGTAATCGATGCGCTTGTGTTTGCATTATTATCCATCAATGTAATCTCGGCATTGTTTTGACTAGAATTATTTGCATCATCTGTACTATCTACCTCTTCGATATCTTCCAATTGTGTATCTACATTTTGAACGCTATTATTATCCGTATCAATATCTGTGACTTGCAATGTTTCAATGTCGTTGGTTTTCGTTATATCAGATCGATCTTGAACCTTCTCTTTTATCGTTTCCACAATCGTTTTCTCTGGAACAGCGGTTTCCGATATCTCTGAACGATCGGGAGAACTTTGTTCCACTATTTCGAAAGGTTCACTGGATATTGATACATTTTCAGACATTGCTTCTACCTCTTCAGTCTTTGACTCGTTGTTCGATGCTCCAAATACGTCCGCGAACATATCATCTTCTATGGTTTGATCGGATCTAAGCGTTATTTCGATAGCCTGCGAAGTACTCTTCTTGATCGTACTACTACCGAAATCTATCGTCGGTACATCTGCTATTTCTATGAAATCCGAATCCGAATCTGTTGAACTGATTACCGTTACCACATCTGATTCTATTTTTGAAGCTTTTGAAATCGTGACAGGCGACAAGTTATCATCGGATTGTACATTCGATTCGGAAAACCCAACTTCCGAAATACTCACCGATTCTATATCTTCTGTGGTACCTATTTCCGTAAAGTCTTTACTGTCTTCGTTATCTTTGCTATTACCGCTCTTTGTTTCGAAAAGATCGAATTGCAGCGATGTTTTTACGGTGTTCTGCGAACCCTTGCCATCTTCTTTACTGCGTTGCTCGAGAAGAGTGTGGATTTGAGCCTCCGTTAATCCGCTATACTCCAACATGTAAGACAACGCAGGGTTTACAGTGTGTTTTCCAAAATATTTTTTAGATGGTGGTCGCGATTCTTTCCATTCTGTTGCGAAGTACGAGTCGTTACTCGATTCTTCCGCCGGTGATTTAGACCTGGTCGTAGCAGTTATTTCAACATCGCTATCCCATTCATCATCGAGCTCGTATTCATTCATGTTTTCGCTTATTGGTACATCTTTGCTAGTGCCAGGTACTGGCTCTTTCGCCTCGTCCTTATCAGTGACAACCTCTTGGTCGTTTGGTTTACTGTTGTTGCTAATATTCTTAATGTATGCATTTTTATCTGCAACACACAGTTTATGAGCATGAAGACACGGTCGATAAAAAGATTTTAGAAAATCGCAAGAACATACCGCTGATGTAAACCAGTCTAGTCGCGCTGTCAGCCGCGACACGGTAAGTACAGTCTCGGTTAGCAGTATCTACGCCCTGTTCTGTCAACAGTTTCTCTAATTCCTCCAACGTCAGTGATTTCCCTCCCATTTCTTTTTCCGCGGTCTCTAAACTCTGTTGAACCAATCTACGCTTCAATAACCGTTTCATTTGGTAGCCAGAGAATTGATGCGACTCCTACATGGATACAGATATTTTAGAGAAACAAATACAATCGTTTGCAAAATGATTAACTTTGCAAAATGAATAAATACATCGGGCATCTCGTGTAAACGACCCCACGAATTTTGTTTTCTCGTTTCCTTGAGATCGGTCAGGATGTCGTAGCGCACATCTGGTGGTAAAGCTTTGAACTCGGTGCTACCCACATCCACGTTGTGGATATTTCCGATCCATTTTGTTTGTTTCCGCGGACTTAGCTCGATTGTCGACGAATCCGAATCGTAATCGTCGCTCAGACTCAATTCCGATGGATTCGTAATCGGCATGTCCGGTAATTTAAACATATCATCCGTGGTCTGCCTATTCTGACTGCTCAAGATCGCCTGGGTCGAGTTATTTTTAACATTCTCTTCTTCCGAATTAAGAACCGTTTTTACAGCGGAGTGCTTTATCAAGTTATTTATTAATTCTGTTCTCATCTGTAAAGCTTTATTCCTGGCCATAGATTTCTGTTTCCTGCGTAAGGCCTGCGAACACAAAAGAATAAGAGCCTCTTTTCTCACTACCTGGTTCCCACGGTAAACCAATTATGTACAGACAATATTATAGTCGAGATAAAAGTACAGTTTCATTAATGCATATATGCTGTACTCTTCGAATTACTTCAAATATAAGATAGCTATTGTGTTTGTTTAAATAGTTAAGTAGAGATTAACGTAAACAAATTTATATTTACAATCGTGTCTTTTTTAAGCATTGGTACACCTCCGTCGAACACGAATACTGGCTTGATTTTGTAATACAGTAGCTTGCAAATTCTATTGAACAATCCGATAAGATGCGCATTTGGTTTAGGATTACCAAAACGGTCTTGATATCCTTGCATCACTTGATATATCCAAATGGAAATATCTACAGGATTAAAGAATTATGTTAAACAAAGGATAAAAGTAAAATAACAGAAGATTTAGATAGAATATACATTTTTAAATGTACCAATGGCTAAAACTTTTCCTTCGAGCGTTTCCAAGGGAACCTGCTTCCCTGTTGCATCAAGTAAACGCCAAAGGCCGTGAACTCCCATTATATTTGATAAGGTACCTGTAAAAAACAGTGTTTTATCGATACAGATTACATTGTGTATAACCTATTGTATATTTACTATATGCTATATAATATTAGTGCGTCTGCATATTTCCATTTATATTGTAATATATGCATTTAGTATAGAGTATCTTAATACTCTGAATAATAGGTTTATTCATAACCTAAGTGACAGTAGTTGTGCCTAATACAAATCATTGAAAGACTGATTATTCGTCAAAATAGTTTCTTCCCGGCGGACTTTAGACATGCCAATGGTACGTGCAAAGAATCGCTTACCTTATAATGCATCAACAAATACGCAAATTGGTAAAGTTTTACGCGTATCGACATTGTACCGCATCGGTCAGCTGGTCACCGCAACAATGCGCTCGTCGCGTTACGCGCGCTACATTTACATTCACAAGATAGAATACTTGCAGCTGTACATGTAATAACTCGACGTTTGCAGATTCACCGATCGAGAGTATAAAACATTATTGTTATATCCTGCAATTATTTGCTCGAAACGCATCGATGATTCTAGTAAATGATAAATATACGCGAATTTGAAACACGTTCCGTTATATCTTACAAAATTATTTACATTCGAATCGGCACACTGTTATGGTAGAGGTTTTCGTAAAAGTGTGCCTCGATGCACGATTGCTCGAATTACACGTTATGGGATCAAGCAATTATCTAACTTGCAATAACATTTGATTTAACTTGCATATTATGGAAATAATTGGGCCAGAATAAAAGTGGAGCTATACTTTCTAGTCTAATTAAATAAAAATGAATTTTGGAAAGAAGCGTGAAACTTTAATACAATACTAAAATGAAAATATTTCGAAAGAACGTCGGCTAAAATTTACAGATGTTTCAATTATATACGTGGACTAAGGAATAAACGCACGGTAGGTTGATTTGTTTGTTAGTACGCAATCGTTCTATATTGCGCCGTATCAATTTCTTGAATATTTGTGTGACTCGTATGCAAACACGTAACGTAATACGTGAAATATATTTGTGTGTTTCCTCGAGTCTTTCGTAGGCATATGCACACATTCATAGCCGGGACGTGTATATATCGTATCGTCATCATCAGAGAAGTGAAGTGAAGTGAGGTAGAGGCCACCCACTCTTTCCCACAGCAGGTTTTTCCCACGCCCCCCAGGGTAACCCCAACATCCTTTTGCGGCAGCAATTCCACGGCACCTACGGGGTAGAGGGGAATAGCTCACGTCAGGTGGGGAACAAGAGGGGAAACTGGAGGCGCTTGGGTCGACCAGGCCATTGTACAACACTAAAACAATAGAATCTGCAGCTCTCAGTGGCGTAACAAACCGTCTAAACACCGGAGTGCTTGTTAACTTGCATAGAATTCTTTCTAGAATTTTTCGAAATTAGCCCGGAAACTTTTTCGATCGTACAAGAATCATAAAATTTGCTCATGTGAAAAAATTAAATTCTAATTCTAAGAAAAATGTTAGACGGTCTCGACAATGAACGAAATTCAAGTACTCGATTTTTGCTCGAAAATATTTCTATTTAACTTCACGAGCTTCCTTTAAGTTCGTTTTTTCTTATAGAAAAGAACAAATTTTCGAATTGTGTAGTGGGAAAAAGATTTCGCTTCGGTGCGCCTCCCTGTCCTTCGTAGATACGCGCCTGTTACAGCCACTTACGCGGTAGTAATAACTCTACGTGTCGTTTCAAACTTAGTTGGTTGGCGAGTATCGTCGGGAGAGGTTGTGTCTTCTGTCGTTTCGCTCGGCTCTCTGGGGATTGGTTTTTTCGAATTATAGTTAAGCTCGTAACGATAGGATTACGGTTGTTCAATCGCTCGCGGAACTTGGAAGATCGAAATTAATTTTGGGCGGTGCTCCGGGACATTACGTTCATCTGTTGGATTTGAAGTGGCGCGCGCGCGCGGCGAGACGAAATCATTTTGAACGGTTGGCAGGACTGTTCGGAAAATTCGGAAAGTGAACAGGTGTTTTTTGAATGGATTAGGGAGAATACTCGACGAGGACGCAAAAGGATTTGCGAATGGTGAAAGATCGACGAACGGTGCGATATTCGTGATAGAACGGCAATTTGAAAAATGCATTGGGACCTATGCTCGGATTTCAATTGTTACAGAAAATGAGGTGAGTGTCAAGAACGTAACCTGTTTTTATTCGGTGTAACCTTTCCTGTGCCGACAAGGTAAATAAACGATTGTTAGCGTTTTTAGAATTTTTTATGGGAAACTATGCGTCAATTTTTCGTTCGTAAAACAATTCTAATTCTTTTCTCTCCGTCCAATACACGTTATATATACACATATATATGTATATACAATATGTATATGAACATATATACACAATATATATATACATATATATATGAATGTTTATGTACATTATATATATACATATATATATGAATTAATATTTATGTACAGTGTATATACATATGTCTATGGGTATATGTATGTGTATATATATATATATATATTTATATATACATATGTATACACATATGTATGCAGAATTGTATGCACTGAACATGTAAGATAGGAGTAAACACAATTTTTAATCTCTGGTTTTAACACGTCTGTATAAATTATTCGAATGCTTTACCTTTTTATATCCTTTTTTTGAATCAGCATTGGATATTATGTTCAGTGTTGATTATACAACTGTTCTAGGAGGCTTAGAATGCGAAAAGATTCAGCATTTATTTGGTAAAACATTTCCAACGCTGTAGTTTCATTCTATGCAACGTATTTGCGTTTCTATTCTTAGAGCCTTTAATGAACAGTTGGAAGCACACGCGTGCAACCGTAGACGGACAATTAATGTTACCAGGAAGTAAGAGTTTGTGTTTTTTTTCATGGACACCATTTTTTTTACTCGTGCAACCATTTATACTATGCCTCTGTTAAACTAAACTTTTTCATTGCGTTCCTAATACCAAGAAATGTTTGGCTTGCAAATTAAAATCTTTCCAGAACGGCATAGAAAACGCAGTGCAAAAGTAGTAACGGAACATCTTTATGCTAGCACACGCGTACACGTAGTCTGTGTAAACTTGTACAAACGAGGGTGACTTAATTCATGCAGGAAAAATGAGCTCAACTTGGTTCCCACAGTGTATAAGCGCATTTCCTCTTTCCTGTACTAAGACTAGCAATTCTTGGCAGCTAGCTTAAAGAAAGATAGCTCGAGTTAATTATATCTTCTATCGTGAAAAACAAAAATCTTTCTCACGCCGAAGCTTTAACCGTGCAGACTAGTAAGGTTCTGCGACTATTCAAACTCGTGTAACTAATAACATGGTATTGTCTTGCGTTAGGTCGTATAATCTTGAACCGTATTCTTCGAAGAATGCCAGGCTTTCTAAAACAAATTAGAATGTTTGCTTCTAATTTGACGAAACGAATTCTCTCGTAGTTTTTCAGATATATCCGAACTGTTATGCTCGAAGCAATTTTTGTTTTAGAAAATAAAACGATTAAATGGACGAGTCGACTAAATCGAATTTATTCCAGGTATAAGCGGCAGACGCAATTATGTGACATGCAAGGACGACAAGGATAGGACCTTGGGGTTTTATGGTTCTGAAGCAACGGATATAGGAGCGGAAACTAAATATGCCACACCAGTTCGGACTGCCCGCGATGGCGCATGGAATGCAATCTCCTCCCTCGCCGACCTCGGTGATGTCGGTGTACCCTCGATTCGGGTCCGGCGTCTACAGACCGGATCACCAGGACCAGCGGTTGACGCGCGAGGCGATGGAGCGTTATCTGCGCGACAGGAGCGACATGGTAATCGTAATCCTGCACGCGAAGGTCGCGCAGAAATCATACGGCAACGAGAAACGGTTCTTCTGTCCTCCACCGTGCATTTACCTGTTCGGGGACGGATGGAGGATGCGGCAGGAGCAGATGCTCCGTGAAGGTGAGAGCGAGCAGTCGGCGCAGCTGTGCGCATTCATCGGGATCGGCAACTCCGACCAGGACATGCAGCAACTGGACCTGAATAACGGGAAACAGTATTGTGCCGCGAAAACATTGTACATATCCGACTCGGACAAGCGGAAGCACTTTATGCTTTCCGTGAAAATGTTTTACGGTAGCGGGCACGACATCGGGGTGTTCCACAGTAAAAGGATCAAAGTGATCTCGAAGCCGTCGAAGAAGAAGCAGTCGTTGAAGAACGCGGACCTGTGCATCGCGAGCGGGACGAAAGTCGCGTTGTTCAACCGATTGCGCTCGCAAACGGTGAGCACTCGTTACCTGCACGTGGAGAACGGTAATTTCCACGCGAGCTCGACGCAGTGGGGTGCGTTCACGATACATCTTTTAGACGACAACGAGAGCGAGTCGGAAGAGTTCCAGGTCCGGGATGGGTACGTGCATTATGGTAGCACGGTGAAGCTGGTGTGTTCGGTGACGGGAATGGCTCTGCCGCGTCTGGTCATCAGGAAGGTGGACAAGCAGATGGCCAGTTTGGAGGCCGACGATCCCGTCTCGCAGTTGCACAAATGCGCATTCTACATGAAGGATACCGACCACATGTATCTCTGCTTGTCGCAGGAACGCATAATACAATTCCAGGCGACTCCGTGTCCGAAGGAGGCGAATAAGGAGATGATCAACGATGGCGCCTGTTGGACGATTATCAGCACCGACAAGGCTGAGTACCAATTCTTCGAGGGCATGGGTCCGGTCAGGTCGCCCGTCACCCCGGTCCCGCTCGTTCACAGTTTGCACTTGAACGGCGGCGGAGACGTGGCGATGCTCGAGCTCACCGGCGACAACTTCACACCGAACCTGCAGGTTTGGTTCGGCGACGTAGAGGCCGAGACCATGTACAGGTGTCAGGAGAGCATGCTATGCGTGGTTCCGGACATCTCGCAGTTCAGGGGCGAGTGGCTCTGGGTGAGGCAGCCGACTCAGGTGCCGGTCTCCTTGGTTCGTAACGACGGGATCATCTACGCGACCGGACTGACGTTCACGTACACCCCGGAACCGGGTCCCAGGCCGCATTGTCCGCCGGCCGACGAGATCATGCGAGCTCCCCGTGCCATGCACAATCAAGCCAGCATGCCGCCCGCGATCGCGGATGTGCCCTGGAATACGCATCAGCCGCCCCAGCCGGGTCTCTGATGTTTCCTAGACAATTGCACCGCGCGTCACCAAAGTTTCCGGCCGTGCGAGACCAGTGCTCGACGGCCCAATCACGATAACAACAACAACAGCACCGACTCCGAGGAGAACGAGGAGCCGCCGCCGCCGGTTTCCACGAGCAATCGGCCGGCGATCGAGAACAACGGTTGCTCGTCGATCGCAAAGGACTCGTTGCCTCGAGCCGACTACGCGGAAACGCGTTCAGACAATACAAAGACGACGTAGCATCCCTCTGACCGATGTCGCGTCGTTCAATCTCCCGCGGATGCTACCTATCCGAATCCAAATCCGTGTACAGTGTGCCGTGTATCCTTTCCCTATGTTGATACCGCGAACCTACCGTAGCCTCTCTTAGCTTTAAGTGTTGATACAGATTTACACAGAGAGAAAATAATAATTTATAGCACTTTTAGAATTAAGAGCTTTCTACGAATGTGAATCTTTAGCGAATTACGCGCAGGCAATAACGAGAGGAGGCGACAGACGCGATCGACCGTCGAAATGTACGGCAAATCGTAATTCCATTCTTTTAATCAATTTTAGAATTCCCGTCGATCGCAATTTTAGTTCCGCGGAAACAAATCTTTTATTCCGGATTTTAACGAAAATAACACAACGTTTTTGCGTGCTGGAACAAAATTTTTAAGCCACTTGCGAGAAACAGGAACAGATATTCCTTTTTTAATCGAACGTTGATTTTTTTCCTTTCTTCTTTCCACGACGCTCGGTCTTTTATTCCGAGTCGATTGATTTCTACATGCGACTACAGTTACGTGCAATTACGGAAGAATGTCCGTATTAGTTTGATGAAAGTATTCGCACGGCGTACGGACGATTTTCGGCGAGAGAACGCGATTTGATCGATTCCGAAATTGATCTTGCGCGATAGATACCGGCAATCCGAGTATTATTTCTCAACCTATTCATTGTCCTAATTCAGTTTATTTTGCTGCCAAGATCGACGAATTGAGATCGTAGGGATATCGGTTTTGTCGAGATTGCAATTCGCTGCGTTGCGCCGAGTTCGGTAAAACATATCGGCTTATCGAGGACAAAGGACAAACATCTGTTGTCTCTCTTATGTTTTACGTTTTACAATAAATTGGACAGATTTCTATAGAGTGGAGAGTTTGCTTGGTGACCTGTGTTACTTCCAGATCCTCCGCGATCAGAAATCGCAAGGGGGAACTCGATTTTTCTCACACTTGGCGACGGCCGATGGCACGGTGAAATTTCATGAAACTTTGTGAAATTGAAATGCGAAAGCGCAGAGAGTTCTAGGTTAAACGCGGTTTGTTTCTCGACTTCTCGACACGATCGAATCGGTACGGGCTTTTTCCCCCAGATAGCATCGAATATAATTATCTGGCAGCAGGAAATGAGATAGGATCGCTTTGGGAATCGTCTTCCCAAAGAGATCCATTGTGAAAGAGGAATGTCGGTATATGTATTCCATGGGAATTTACCCACGATTAAAATTTGCACCGAGTACCTGAAGAACACGATTATCTTTATTCACAGTAATAAATTGCGACTTAATAATAATTACATCGTTACTCGTATCATTGGACGGATGATCAACGAATAATCATTTTGCGATTCGTTACACCGGGAACTATGTACTACTACTATAAATGTCAAAATACAAGTGCGTCCGTGCGTAGATTTCGTTTTAGTGCTCAATTTCGGGAGGATCGGTTCGTCGACCTGGATACTCTCTTTCGATCGATATCGTTTTTAGTTTGTAGCGACGACAAATTGTCTCGAAACGATGGAAGTACGTTTGAGCGTGAATTTCTTTAATTATATCTCCTATATATTAAAGTAATATTTTACAAAACTATATGAAAATCTTATTTGTAAATAAATCATATACAATTTTTCAGCTAATCGTTTGTGTACACGTGCATCACGGTTGTCCTTTTTATCTTCCACGGATATTGTTGTAACAACGAAAACGCGTTCGATTAGCGGATGATGAGTATGAGAATGAGATGACGCGGCGCCAACCGCGTTCACTGAGTAATTATAGCGTACGGGTACGTGTATAAGTTGGCGATACTGTTGACGCGACACTATGCGACCGTTTACGTAGAATCATATACCGATACACGTTGCCGCGTCGTTCAATTTTCGGATCTTCGGAGAACGGTTTGCCAAGACAACGATGAACAATCGCTTCCGGCGTTTACTATGACTCTGTTGTTTGCGCTCCTCGCGGGACAACTCGAACGCGAGACGCGATCGCGTTTACTTTATTCGTATCGTGCGCTGTTTGTTCATGTTGGTGAGCATTAGCGAAATGTAGGAAGTCAAAAGATCGTCCATCTTGTAGCCGAGCGAGGTCTCGCACAGCAGTTTCGAACCTCTCACCAAATTGCCGATCGTCATGTGGAAGTAAGTGTTGCCCGATGACCAATTTGAGATTCTGGTGAAAGGATGCGTCACTAGTATATCCTGAAACAAGACGAGATCGTGAAACGAACCGCGCCAATCGAGCTAGTTGGACATCTCTATCCGAAACTACCTTCGTTTGCGGATGTATCAGGCTGACGCCGTGTTTATTGATCGCGATTAATAACAATTCCGGATAATTCGGTTCCGTGCTCTGCTTCACCTCGAAGAACGCCGATCCGAACGTCGGCCATCGGTAAACGATCTTCAAGAACGTAATCTTCGCGTCCTCGGGACTCATTCCTGTTTCGTAGAAAATTGTGTAATCAACGGAATACCGATTAAACGCGATCGATGGTTGTCGACTTACCAGCGTCCTGATTGTACGCCGCTATTATCGATCTCTTCCAATCGTTGGAGCTCTGTACCTTCACCAGATCGCCGGGTATCAGTTCTCTGAGCATTTGCCTGGAAAAGTGAACGTGGATTTAGAACGATCTCCTAGCCGAAACTTTCTTGTAGAAGCAACAACAGAGATTACGATAGGGACGCTTCCACTCACGGGATCGCTTGAAGTTCTTGCTTGCTCTCGCCGAAACGGACCCTGTAGACCAGCGCCGCCAGCCTCGATGCTTCCTCTTTCGTGCACTTGTGGTACCCTGTCAACGAGCGGAAAGCGTGTCAGCGAAATTGATCGTCGAGATGCCAGACTAAAGTGAAACTCATCTCAACGTCTCACCTCGTAACAGTTTAGGCAGCTCCTGGTGGAAATGGAAAATGAGATCGGCGTTTCTATCTTTGCCGGGCACGGTGTTGGTCCACAGCTTTTTCATGAAGAACACTTGGTAGGTAAACTGCGGTGGCACACCTGTGGGAGAAATCGAATTTTCGATTACCGTTGCCATGCGGAAGGGAATAAACGAGGTTGACGAAATGGCGTACGCGTACCGTCGCGAGACGGCCGAGCTTTCCTGATCCAATCCGTCAAGTGGCGTACAAAGTCGAAGAAGAAGTCGCCTTCGGGAACCGAGATGACCTTGTCGGCGATCTTGACGAACAGGCTGAATCCCTCCGCGGACCTCAGGTTCAGCCTCTGCGCGATATTCTGGCAAAAGTCCTTCGCCCTCGTGGACGAGTCGACCTCGAACGCCTGCGCAACGGAGAACGTTTCGAGTGAAGCGATTGCCAAACGATTTCGCGGCCGAAACACCGAATAGACGCTCACCTCGTCCGTGTCGTCTGGGAAGTATACTTTGTGAAATATCTGCGTGGTTTTGTGCTGTATAGCTTCTACTTCGACTTGGTGCGGCGGATACTTCCGTTGGCCGTTTCGCAACGTTTTTTGCAGCCTTTGCAAAGAGTCCTGAGATATGGGGTGCCGCCTCGTCCGCAAGAATAGAGTTAATTCCTGGAACGGTAAAAAGTTGACCGTGTAAAAACGCGATCGCTCGTTTCCGGTTGCAGCACTAACGTTCGAACACGCTCACACGCTCGCTCCTCATACCTTTAAAAGGCTTTGGCTGCAAGTGAAAAGCCCGGTGGCGAGCCACATCAGTTCCCAGCCCCGCTCCTCGCTCAATCTGTTTCGATTGTCCGTCAGCTGTTTCATGATTTGACAGTAGATTTCGTCTCGTAAGATTTCGTTTTTGAGGGGCCCGTCGAAGATCAGATCCGTGTACTCGTTGCCGACCCGGGGTCTCTTCGTCGGCAAGTCTCCCATGTACTTCAGCATGGCGTTGAACGCGAAACACGCCTCTTCGGCCAGCTCCTCCTTGGACGTTAGTTTCTTCAGCAACGGTTGCTTGATCGGGTCCCTCGAATGATGCCACAGCTCGTCGGTGTGTCCGCGTCGAGCGGTCGTTAGCGTCAGCGCCTTTGACATTGTCCTCTTCGGCGGGGTCCTACAAAATATTAAACACTCATTCGGTAACTCGGACATAGACCCGGACACGGTTCGAATGAATTCTTTCTACTTGACCGACAGCGACATCTTTCGATGTAAACATTGTCGAGGAAGTCACTGCCAGTCAACCAGAACCACGGTGTATTATATAGGAGTTCGGACTTCTCTCGGAAAGGTGTGATAGATAGAGGTTAGTTCGTCGCTAGATGGCATATCGGGCATCCTCACAATCTTCATGTACGTGTGTGAATGAGATTGTGTGTAGCAGCGTGTCCATGGTGTCCATGTAGCCCGTGCTAAGGTGTATGTACGGTACATACTTTAGCATAGGCTACATGGCAGAGTTGGGCAAACTTTATTTCGAATAACGAATAAAGAATAACGAATAAATCCCTGGATTTATTCGAGAATAACGAATAACGATTTTATTCGTTGAGAAATTATTCGTAGCTTACGAATAACGCTTTATTCGTTATTCGTTAGTCACGAATAAATCTCGGAACTTTTATTCGTTATTCGTTATTCTACATGACGGCAGCGAATAAGAATAAAGGCCGAGAATAAGCGCAGCCGGCGGCGGACCACTTTTGAAGTAGGAACCCGACGTCGACACTCGATACTCGACACTCAGGGCTCTGAGTCGTCGGCGCGATGTCATTCGATACTTTTATTCGCTCGCTGGCTTATTCGAATAATTTTTTATTCGCTGGGTTATTCGAATAAAAATTCATTCGAATAAAGATTTATTCGAACTTCTCTTCGAATAAAATTTTATTCGTAATTTTTATTCGCTAGGAATTCGAATGAAATTTCATTCGAATAACGGCCAACACTGCTACATGGCCATATTGAAAACTGTGAGGATGACTAGTATTCCATCTGGCGGCGACCAGAGAACTAACCTCTATCTACCACAAAACTTCATCCTTACAGAGGTGCTTAGTCGGAACACCTACATATGTAATACACCGTGACCAGAACAGACTAGTTCGAGTACTTGCCTGAAATGGTCGATGGCGTACTCTAACAGAGTGTGAGGCTTGTCGCGAGATTCTACTCCGTTGACTTGCTGCGGATAGAGCTTTCGGCCGTTCTCCGTTCCTTCGATGCTGAACAAGGACTGCGAATAAAAGACGATCGATTTCGCGATCCTACGTGGTTGGTGCTCGCGAAACGCGACCTAAAAAGCACAGAAACGTACGCTTACCAGTATGTCGTTCGGCGGCTTGCTCAACGAGGGCAACACGTAAACAGTCTCCGCGGGAAAATCGCCCTTCTCGTTGGTCCTCTCGCAAGTGCCGACGCACCATCCGGAGTTGAGGACCGTCTCGCCGGTGCTCTCCTCCTCCAACACGATAAGATCGCCTTTCTGAAAGCTCAGGAACGAGGAACTTTCGCCCGGCGCTTTGTAATCTTGCAGAGCGATCACGTATTTGCTGCGCTTCTTCAGACCCTCCAGAAAGTACACCACCAGATCGCGGATGTCTTCGGCGTTCGGACTCTGGAACGTGAACTCTTCTCCGCGCACCGTCGACAAATTGAACGTCTGCGTGAACATTTTGTTCGTTCTGGAAACGGGAGGGAAAACAGGCGTTAGTCAACTGTGACCTTGTGGAATGATTGTTTTTCAAACAAGAAAGCACGTACTTCTGACTAGATACGGTGGTGATCTCGGGAAAGGACAATTCCAGGAGCACTTGCTCTTGGTCGTCCACGACGTACACCCCGGTCCAGTTGACCGCGATGATGACGTCGTTCTTCGGCAGGTTCGGACCGGAATTTCTGTACGCTTCGTAGAACCGAGAGAACAGCAGGGGCCATTTAAACTTGGCGTAGCCGACTATGTCCTCCTTGACGCGTAACGCTGGCACCTTCTCCTTCAGATAGTAGCTCTGCGAGAAGAAAGGATTAGACAACGGTACGTTGGCCAGTATACCCAACTGTTATGTATTATTATAGTGTACTATAATAATTATTGTAATGTTTATTGTACAGGTCGCGTTGCTTAACGTTCGCTCACACGCTTACCACACGCAACCAATACATCACACCAACCATGGTCGATGATTACCTTTTTGTACGCCTGTAGAACGAGATGTCCCCATCTGTCGATCGCCTTGTCGATGCCCGTCAAACAGTAATCCGGAATGTAATTCGGCAGGAGGGTGTAGAGCCTGTCGACGTTCATGTCCATGTGGTATTCTATGTAGTACTGTTGGGCGGCGATCATCGCCAGATCTTCCTCCTTGTCGCATCGGTACTCGCCGAATTTCACCCCCCTGACGACCTGCTGATAAATCAGATTGGTAGCCACCTGGTCCTCGGTCGGCTCGTGCCACGGCGCGAATATCTCCTTGCGGAAGAACAATCTCCACGGGGCATTCCTCTCCTGGGCGCCTTGCTCCTTCGCGTACTGCTCGCACTGCGAGATCGCGTCCATCACGTGGTCCCCGCCGCTGCCGAGCGAGGAGACCTTGTCGAACAGGGCAATGTACAATGAGAAGCCGAACTGATCGCGCAACGATATCTTGTCGGACAGTTGGTTGCAGAGTTCCCTGGCGGTGGTGGCGGAATCTGCGAGCAGGGTCTTCGTGTTCCCGTCCATGAACGTGATCGGCAGCATGATCGGCTTTTTGGATTTGGTCGCCTGAAGCTCCAGCCAGCTGGGAGGCTGATTCCTCGTCCCGTTGTTGAACGTCCTCTTGAGCCGGTCCTCGCAGTAGGGCGCGTACCCTGGCGGACCCTCCCTGATGAACGCCCTCAGATAATTCACGAACTTCTCGGAGGGGGCGAAGCAGCCAACGCACAGCGAGAGCAAGATCCATCCTCGAGCGTGCGACGACTTCGAGGGGTTGTTGGTCAGCTGCTTGCATATCTGACAATAGATCTCGTCGCGCAGCTCGGCGCGCAGTATCCCGTGCCCGATGATGAAGTGCAGCTTCTCGAGGTTCGACGTGGGCCTGGCCTCCAACCACGACTGATAACTGTCCGCGGTGTACTCGTCCTCCTGCAGTTTCCGTCGAACGTCCTCGCCGAGCTTGTTCTTCCGTTTGAGAGTCAGCGAGACCAGCTTGTGCCTGATGGACCGCGATGGCTTCTGCCTGAGGAACGTCTCCGGGTCCATGCCCATCATCTGCGCCTCCTGGAACTCCTTGCTCCTGATGAAGTTCCGCCCGAGGGTCGCCGTCACCTTCGACATCACCGACGTCGTGTCCCGGTCCATCGTGTGGAACCTGGGTTCCGGCAGGTCGCCCGTGAACCGCAGGATCGTGATCCAGAGGGCCTGCGCGGCCAGCTGATCGCCCTGCGTGTGCAACGGCAGCAGCGGATGCTTCAGCGGTTTCCTCGAGTACTGGTGCGTGATGTTCCCTTGGAAATAGGTGGCCGCGAACTTCTGGAACTTGAACTCGGACAGATCTTCCTCGTCCTCGGAGGCCGTTTGCACGGGGCTGATGATCTCCTGCTGGTCAGCCTTCGGCGCGGGCAAGTCGTTGAACACGGAGGTCTCTCGAGCGGGCGTGGCAGCCTCGCTGCTCGAGTCCGGCAGGAAGTCGAACATCGCTTCGACCAGCTTGCTGTCGTCGACCGGCTCGTCCTGCTTCTTGGCCGCGTCGTTGATCAGATTCTTCTTGATCTCCATTCTGCGCCGGTCCTCCAACTCCATCTCGATCTCCTTCCTCTCCAGCTCCTGCATCCGCTCCCGATAGTTCTGCTCGGCGATCTCCTTGGCCCGCTTGTTCCCCTGGTCCTTCAGCTCGCGCTCCTCCTTCTTTCGAAGCCTCAGAGCCTCGACGTGCAACCGGTACTCGTACTTGACCTTCTTGTACCGCCTCTGCGCGATCAGACGCCGCACGTGAGCCTGTATCTTGACGATCGCCCACAATTTCTTCTGGTACAATCTGCGCACCAAATAGCCCCGCGCGCGCGCCTGCAGAGCCACGATGTGTCCCCTGAGGTGTCTGAACCGGTGCGAGAGCACCCGCGACCTGATCAACGCCTGGAGCCGCATGTAACCGATTCGCATGCGTTTGTAGCGCTGCCGTTGCGCGTAGCCTCGCCAGTACTTTTGCACCACCGTCGCGGCCGCTCGCATCCGCAGGAACCTTCTTCTGTAGACCCAGCCGCGGATGTTGCGCTGCAGAATCAGTATTTTCCTTGTGAGCACTCGGTCGCGCTCCTGCTCCAGGAACAGATCGTGGGCGTCCTTCAGGAAGACTTTGGTGTGACCGAGCTGGTAGTCCGACCTGCCCAGCACCGCGTGGCAGATCCTCGAGGTGGCCGCGTGGCAGTCGACCTTGTGCGACGGCGGTATTCCGGGAATCAGGAATCGGTATCGTTCGACGAACTCCGAGAAGGAGTGTCTGATCGGGTAACCGGCTCTACGGATTCGAATCGTCTCCATCATGCCCGAGTATCTGAGCTGTCGGCAGCAGAGACCCCTGTCGAACATCATCGGTTTCTTGTACTCGTTCGGCTTGATGCATCTGATGAAGAACGGCTGGCAGCTGCACAACGTCCTCATCAACGAGTCCAGGGACTTCTTGAACTGGGTGGACAGGGTAGGCGCCCGTTTCCTCGTCTCGGAGCCCATGCCGATATCCTCGGCGAAACACGCCTGCAGGAACTTGTTCGACGAGATGTGGATCAGCTGGAGCAGATCGCCGCTGAACGTGTCCCGGTTCTTCTCCAGGAAGCTTCTCGTGTCGTAGAACACCACGCCGGCGAAGTGGTTCAACCCGAACGACGTGTTGATGTCCGACTTCGGTTTCAGGTAGTTGCGATGGGTCCCGTGGGTCTTGTGTATCTTCGCGAGCATCGTCTGGTCGGTCCCCTTCGGGAACTTGGACTCCTCGTCGATCAGCGCCATGATGTTCAGCTGCTTGATCGCGATCAGATCGAGCGCGTCCTGGTTGTCGACGAACTCTATGTGCTGCCAATTGATCCCCTCGTGATTGTACTCCTCCTGCTCCAGCTTGAAGATGTGCTGCACGAAGAACTGCTGGAGATTCTCGTTCGCGTAGTTTATGCAGAACTGCTCGAAGCTGTTGTGATTGAAGTTCTCGAACCCGAAGATGTCCAGCACGCCTATCGCGCTGCGGGATGTGTTCTTGGGCCTGTAGATCGCCTCGTTGATCTTCTTGACGATGTGCACGAACAACCGGCCGTAGATCCCCTTGACGAACGCGTCCCGGATGTCCACCGACTGTTCCCTGGACAGCGTCGAGACCTGCGCACGCGTTACGATATTCCTGGATAGTAGTTGGCTTTTTTCTCTCTATCTAGAAGCCACCCGTGAAGCCACGAAACCACGCAGAATTTACTTGTTACTTACAACCGTCTCACCGTGAGCAAATATCGTTCGGCGAGTGAGCGCGTCTATCAGAGATTGCACCGGCACGCCCAGCAGCTGCGCCACCCTCCTCACGTTCGTCTGTTCCGGTATTTCGGTGGCGTCCAAATTGTCTGCGACGAAGAATCGTTGTAACCAGGCCACGGTAACTGTTACACTTACAACTAGTATACTTACCTACAACAGTAGCCCTGTACTTGACATTTCCAATGTGCAGCAGGGCTGCCAATAGCTTCAAGACCTCCCATATTTCCGCGTCGGAAAACAAGAGGACTTTCATCGCCGACCTAATGTCCGCGAACTCTGCAGCATCGTCTCGGCCTTCGCACGTGATGCTCCCACCCTGAAGAAGGAAGAACGTCGAGGTATGTGTCGGTAGATGAAGCAACGCGGAGGAGAAAGCGACCTTACCCCGGTCAAATATTTGTACGAAGACGCATCCTCCAACTCTAGCTTCTGCTTCTCTTCCTTGGACAGACCGGCCAACATGCAGTAGAATATGTGATAATTTCTCTCGTCCAAACTTTGCGAGACTATACGGGACTTTTCCAGCAGGTATTGCTCTATCTTGGCCCCTTCTATCACGCCCTGCTCGTTGAAGTGAATATCGATGTACTTGCCGAAGCGGGACGAATTGTCGTTCCGCACCGTCTTGGCGTTGCCGAATGCTGGAAACGCGTGAGAATCGAGTCGAATCACCGATTATTCGTTATCGAACGCGTTCGAACGTTTTACCTTCCAAGATGGGATTCGCTTCCAAAATTTGCTGTTCGATCCACGAATGTTTGCCGCTGATCGCTGCCAAATATTGCAAAATTAGTTTCGTACTTTCCGTTTTGCCGGCTCCGCTTTCGCCGCTAAGACATAAACATTCGTAAATTTGACAAATCGTTCTCATCCAACGACACGAGAAGGCGAAATATGGGATATATGTATACAGCCGAAAGAACAATCGATATTCTGCGCTCTGGAAGGGAAAAAGCGACCCAGAAACCCACCACCACCGCCGTCATCGATACCTGATCACTATGCACTGGTCCTGGCCGTATCGGTTCATGTGCGCGTAACTGTTGTCGCCGATCGCGAATATGTGAGGCGGCAACTCCCCGATCTTCCGATCCTTGTACAGCTTGATCTGCTCCGCGGTGTAAATCGGCAGGATCTGGTAGGGGTTCACGGCGACGAGGATCGAGCCCGTGTAGGTCTGCGGAAAAGACGTTTTCTTAGATCTTCTCGATCCTTTTTGTTGCCTGGAACTGTCGTGACACCGCTCTAACTGTATCACGGTACAAAATTGATTTGGCCTAAGCGTTTTTCATTTATAACTTACAAGATTAATTGGTCACTTTCTGACCAAACACCATGCTACCGTGAATGTGTTATTTTTCCACTCATGAAACAAGAATACGGAATACAGGACAACTTCATTGATTGGATGTCGAAGTAAAGTTAAAAGTATTGGGTACGGCAGGGGTCGGCAACCTTTTGAGTCGGAAGAGCCAAAAATTACAATTTACAAAATTTCAAAGTTTTTGAACAGCCACAAAATATTTTGTTGCCAACAATAAATAGTACTCGCATAAATAAAGTTATTTGATACAAAAAACTAAACTATTTATTCATAAGAAAAAATATCCAAAGAGCCGCAGCTTGCCGACCCCTGAGGTATGGGAATAAGTTTCCGCCGCTTTTTGTTGAAAAGAAGCGTATAAACCATTCCCATAGCGTGAAAACGTTTTCCAAGAGTAGATCGATCGACGTTTAATTCAATTGACAGTTCTGCAAGTGTTTGACGTGGATTTTCATCAAGTATTGCTGTGCAATCTGTATTTTCGAATTTTTTGGCACACCATCGCAATCTTTGCTCTTACGTCGAAATCATGGTTTTTAAATGAGCATCGTCCCCGTAAATATGGAATAAGTATAATACAGTAAATATACAGGGAGGTCCGTTTAGGTATGAACACCTACAGTAGCGGACAAAAGTTTAAGACCGCTCTAAAGAAGATAATAAATTTTTTAATATTGTACTATACGATTTGAACTTTTTTGGGAAGCTAGAGCAATTAGTTTACTAAAGGATGTGAAAAGAAATTTTTTCAAAATTTGCAATTGATCGGAATTGTTGAGAAAATACTAAAAATTGAATTTTTTATTATTTTATGTGGGCCTATATTGAAAATTTAAAAAATACGTTTTGTAGATCTATGTCAATTACACATATTCTGAAAATTTCGTCCAAATCGGTCGACGTTGCAAGGAGCTACAAATGTTTAAAGATGGTAAAAATTGCAGATTTTCGCGATTTATTGCCGAAAAACGTGAAAATCTGCAATTTTTACCATCTTTAAATGTTTATAGCTCATTGCAACGTCTACCGATTTTGACGAAATTTTCAGAATATGTTTAACTGACACAGATCTACAAAATGCATTTTTTAAATTTTCAATATAGGCCCACATAAAAAAATAAAAAATTCAGTTTTTAGTATTTTCTCAACAATTCCGATCAATTTCAAATTTTGAAAAAATTTCTTTTCACATCCTTTAGTAAACTAATTGCTCTAGCCTCCCAAAAAAGTTCAAATCGTATAGTAGACTTTTAAAAAAGTTATCGTCTTCTTTAGAGCGGTCTTAAACTTTTGTCCGCTACTGTATACAGGGTAGGGCAATAACTATTAGCAGCTCACATATCTTCGAAACTACAAGTTTCACAGAAATATTTGCTCAAACAAAATTGCACAGTACGAAAGGGGCCATCCGGTGGCGATAATAGTTTTTTTGCAGGTGGACGTACTTCGGACATTTGAAGGTCACCTTAATTTTTTTAAATGGAATGAGGTATTTTTTAATACATCAATCGATGCAGCTGGACATTCTTTATAAAAAAGTACTAACCTATGTATGTCGAAAAGTTAGTAGTTCAGGAGATATTTCAATTTAAATAACTCCAAAATACCATTACTGTCGTACTAAGGCGTTAGTGTTTTAGAGTTATTTAAATCTAAATATCTCCTGAACTACTAACTTTTCGACATACATAGGTTAGTACTTTTTTATAAAGAATGTCCAGCTGCATCGATTGATGTATTAAAAAATACCTCATTCCATTTAAAAAAAATTAAGGTGACCTTCAAATGTCCGAAGTACGTCCACCTGCAAAAAAACTATTATCGCCACCGGATGGCCCCTTTCGTACTGTGCAATTTTGTTTCAGCAAATATTTCTGTGAAACTTGTAGTTTCGAAGATATGTGAGCTGCTAATAGTTATTGCCCCACCCTGTATATCTCGGTTATTATTAGTCGTACAAAAAATCTCCACAGAATAAAGTTGTACTGTTTCAAGGGGCGAATTTGATTATGGTAAAAATTTTTCCTCAAGGTCATTTTTTTACAAGATTTCAAGGTCATTGATATTTTTTTTAAATGGAATGAGGTATTTTTTAATACATCAATCGATGCAGCTGGACATTCGTTATAAAAAAGTACTAACCCATGTATGTCGAAAAGTTAGTAGTTAAAGAGACATTTCAATTTAAATAACTCTAAAATACCATTACTGTCGTACTAACAATAAGACGTTACACTAGTAAGTAAATTGAAATATCTCTTAAACTACTAACTTTTCGACATACATGGGTTAGTACTTTTTTATAACACATGTCCAGCTGCATCGATTGATGTATTAAAAAATACCTCATTCCATTTAAAAAAATATCAATGGCCTTGAAATCTTGTAAAAAAATGACCTTGAGAAAAAATTTTTACCATCATCAAATTCGCCCCTTGAAACAGTACAACTTTATTCTGTGGAGATTTTTTGTACAACTAACAATAACCGAGATATATAGGTGTTCGTACTTAAACGGACCTCCCTGTATAACACCTTCCTTTAAAACAAAATAATGCAACATGACTTCCCGCAAATGCTGCTTAGTTGGAACAAAAGTCGACATTTTTCACGCGAAATTTGACTGCTGTTCACGCTCGAAACAATTGCCACTAACTGCGTTTTGAAGCTTAGACGTAGATCTTTCAAAAACATGTACTACGTTCCATCAAATACGCGATCGGTACTTAAGTACAACGACATCTCCAAAAGGGCGGAAACTTATATTATATTATTTCGTTCTGCGCGCCGAAATGTTCGTCGAAATGTTCTAGTCTGTACGAGGCGTTAGAACATCAGGGAAAGAGCGGTGTCACGACCATGGTCGGTGGAGCCGCTCGGATGGACCTACGGTGGTCACTCACGTATATCAGGTTCTCGTTGTATCGTATCAGCAAGTTTCTCAGGATCCCCGCCTCATGGAGGTCTCCTAGGCTGATCATGTCCTCGACGCCTTGCACGGAGGTAGCGTGCATCGCCTTGATCCGTCTCTCGGGAGTCAGCCATTGTTCCTGAAAATCGCCGGAGTCAGCGTCAGAATCCGAGACAAAAGTCAGAGTCAAAGGCAGCGCGAGCTCGAACGTCAGCGTCGGCTTTCGTTGATCGGGCTCGCTACCTCCGAAAGTATTCGAAATCGCCGGGCAGTTCGCAGCCCGCAGCACACTTTCTCGCGCTTCGAAACACGCGCCGCCGACTTTCCGATGAATCGAGAAACGCGGCGGCGGCGGGCGGCAGCGAACGCGGAAAGTAGGTAACGATTACCTTGTTATCGTCGTCTTTCACTTGAATGCGCCTGCCTTCCGCGGAAATCACTCGTGCTCCGATCGCAACGTCAAATTCCCTTCCAGAGATTGGTTCGATCCATATGTAGTCCCCCTGCAAATGAATTTTTCCACGGATGATGATCCTGTTTGGCCGGATCGGTTACGTTCGGCCCAGTTTCGGGCTTCAGCCTGCCGGCAACGCTCCGTTGCGCTATCAATCGGAGAAAACGCGTCGCGTCGCGGCAGAAGTCACGGCTTAACGTGGAAACCGATGCCCTGGGGAAAACGGATCGAGGCGCGAAACGAGCCTGCTAAACGAGCCTACTAAACGAGCCTAAGCGATCCTAAACGAGCGGACTCAAAGTCAAGGTTTGCGCGGGTAAAGCGGACCGGTTTAGTCGGCCAACGCGCTCGAGCTTGACCCGAATTCGACCGAAAGCTAGCCGCGGTGGACGCGTTAGCACGCGCCGTAACTGTAAACCTTAAACTGGCTTGAATCGCGACAGCCCGGGCCGTTAGATAACTCGGACCAGAGAGTTTCGCGGTTTGTTCGCGCTCTCGTCGATTACCGATCGGACGAAAACGAAAGGAGACGAGAGTCTTTCGTCCCTCGTCGCTCGACAGACGTTTTCGCGCACACGATAATCGAGTTAGTCGGGCGGACGGGTATTGCTCTGGCTTCCGGCTGGGTTTAACGTCACTCGTGATCGTCGCCGAGGGAAGGGGTCGCGTACGCTGTTCGCTTTCGTCGCGAATATTTTCACGAAGCATCAAATTCCCTCGACGTTTCCCTGGCCGATCTCCGTCTGGTGTTCCGCGACTGGCGAAACGCCGGCACCGGTTCCGGCCGCGTGTATCGTCAACCATTTATGCCGGTGCCGTGATAAACGATCGGGAGAAATCCATCCCGTTGTCTTTCAATGGAAGCGAGCAGAGCTACGCTCGCTACACGACCAACTAAGGATTAGCTTTCGTCGCCTATAGCTTCTGTCGCGGCCCCGACATAAACGTTAGGCATACGCGAGCTCATTGCACGCTGCACCTTCTCCTATCCCGATATTTACCGTTCGTGGCGCGTCCCGTAGACATTCTCAGTTTCAACAAAGCCGTTGTTAATCTTTGTCGTATCGTCAATGGACGAAGGATACGTTGGAGCTGCGATAGAGAAAAAGACTCGTGGTCATGGGTTGGTCATTTAGAAGCGTTGCTCTTCTATAACGTAATACGCTTCGCTCTCGTCGTCGCCCCTATCGTTTATCGCAGATCCGACGCGAACGTACGTCCAAAGAGATATGGACCTACGCGAGTTGAACGGACCGAGAGCATGAGAACCCCTGAGCTAGCTAGCCTATGCTCCGCGGACGCTTCTACGCGAATGCACAGGTTGCGTCTGATATTCGTATACGTTCCGATTGTTCACCTCACCGGAACATCGGAAGAGCTCATCCGCTCGTTAGCTCGAAAGAGCCGAGCCGAGCCGAGCCTGCGCGCAACTCCGATTTGGCCCTGGGTCTCCGCGTGATTTTACTTTCGGTAGCTGCCGCGACACGAGAGACAGGAGTGGCACACGAGGCTATTTTCATTCCCTTGGGAAAACGCCTGTCCCACTTGTCCGAGCCGGAAACCCACGCGACAGTTTCCCTCGGCAACAAAACCGGCGCGGCGAGAAGGAAAGGGAGGAAAGGGTAAAGGGCGACGCAGCCGGGCGCAGTTTGCTCGCACGCGTGCTCGCTCGGGGAAAGAATAGAGCCGAGTAGTCGATGGTAGAAACGCGTTGTCCGGTAAAACGATCCGCGTCCCGTTATACGACGGCTGGTTCGCTCGCGCGAAATGCTAACGCGCTGTACAGGGCATTCACGATGCGATGAAGGACCGTTAACTACTCCTAATTAACCGACCACTGGTTTCGGTACACCTCGCGTCACAGCGCGTCCCGTCGCAGAGATCGGATCGGCTTCGTTCCCTTCCCGAAATTCCGCGAGAACGTTACGCGTCGCGCGCATTTACACGGGGCGAGGACGAGAGGGAAAGACTTCCTCCGTAGGATTGATCTTTCTCTCGGATCGAAGACGTTCCCGGAAATATTTGGAATCGCGGCCAACGAACGATCCACGGCGTTGCGAGTCGCGATCGAAGGTGAACCGGTCGGCTCCGACGTCGGAATACCGCGTGCCGATTCGGATTCATGCGCGCGTACGCGGGATCGAGCACACGATCAATCGTTCTTCGTAAAATCTCGATCGTTCACCGGACACGTCGAGAGAAACGCGCGCGCGCGCCCGTGTCTCCCTTTTCCTCGCGTACGTTCGCGATGCGTCTCGTCACAGATTATTCCCACCGAGCATCTTCGCCGGAGAGACACCGCGGGGCACGATCTCCGCGAAACTTTCGCGAACCCGCCGGTGAGAGAAACACTTACCCGCGTGACGATGACCATCTCTCAAGTCGTGGTTGTCGGCACTCCGCCTGTAAAACAGAAATAAACAAATCGTTGCGATGTTTGTCTTTCAGGGAATAGCGTTAGCGGCCCGGAGATTCCTCGTCCGAGAAGCGAGAAATCGCAGGAATCGACGAGGAACGCGAGAGCTGTTAGGGTTCACGGTTCGCGCTCATGCTCGGCTGTTTCTCGGCTTCAGCTTTGGCAGTTACGCGCATCGGAGACGGCCTAGCCGCGAGGGGACGATCTATCCATTCGGAGAAAAATCGTTTCGACGCGCGACGACGATGTCCGACCGATCACCGTTACAGTCGAAGCAGTACAAGCATAAACCTGTTCGCAAAAGTGGGTTATTCAGCTTCTGCCAGCGTTCTACGTCTCCGGCTCCGGTTCCGTCGACGATCCTCTCGACGAGTTTGCTCGATCGATCTTATTCTCTTCGTCCCCTTTTCCTCCTCCGGAAAGATGGACGATCGCATTCCGAATCGAAAGAAAACCGAGCCCGAAGTTCCGGAGCCGAGCATTGATCGATCGCGACCAGGTTGCGGTTTACGCGTCGCTGCCGTCGATTTCGTTCGGCGAAACACAACGACGGATTTGCTTCGAATTATGCTCGCACGAGTAACTCTTCGGTCGACGAACCAATCGATCCCGGCGTACTGCTATAATGGCTATGCTCTTTTTTGCTCGCGATGCGGCAACCTCGAGACAGAGAGAGAGAGAGAGAGACTCTATAATTTCCCCACGGCCGATCGGAGGATCGGTTGTGTACACACTTCCGGTAAACCGTGACGACAAGCCCTCGCAAAAACGTCTGCCTGTTTTCGCGCTCTCAGCTAGCTAGAATCTACTCGAACGAACGCGAGGGGGCAGAGGGTCGGCGAATCTTTGGACTCGAAGTCGAAGTCGTCGACTTTGAAAAGCACGTAGACGAAGCAACGGACGTGGCGGTGCAGCACCGGCCGCTGGAGACTTGAACGGGCGATCGAGCGAGTACGCGAGAACGCGTGATCTGATCCCGCATAGCATCCCAGTTTTACTGCGAATAATCGAATAGAAATTTCATTCTCCGAGCTACGGATTGCTCCGGATCGTGGGCTCGGTGTTCGGACGCATTTTTTCTCCGGTTTCCACGTGTGCATGTTTGCGGAATCCGCGTGTCGCGAACTCGTACGGCCGATTTATGCTGTCCGCGCACGGGCAGGGAGCGATTCCGTTTCAGTATGTAATAATACTTTGTTTGTTCTATTTCCAATACGATCCGATAGTAAAAACAGCTACATTCGAATGCATGAAAGAATGTTTGAATGAACCAACACGTTCCGTGTCCGTGCGGATAGGATAAATCGGCCTGAAGTCGTGGAGCAGCTCGTGTCTCGACTCGTTTGGTAAACATTCTAACGTCGGTCGATCGCACGGCATCAGCGAGCTGCGTTGGCTTTATCTGACTGCGAGCGTTCCGCTTATCTGGCGTTCCTATTATCACGCTTTAAACGTTGGCGGCTGGCGTACGTGTACTGGTGTACGGTAGGATCGCGCTGGAATGCCACGATCCGTTCCTTGTCATTACGATCCGTGGAACGCGTGAAATTTCCGAAGGCTGGGACCGCGTGACCGCTATTCAAAGAGTTTTTTCACCGACACGAGAGAGAGAGACGGAGGAGACCCGGACGTTTCTCTTTCTCTCTTGACGAGGCAACGCGCGAGCGCCTGCGGTATCGTTGCCTCGTCTCGTCTGATATCTCGCCTCGAACCAAACAACGATTTGCGCTCGTCTCCCGGCAAAGGGGAACAACAGTCTAGTACAGCTGCGAAATATTTGGAATTCCTCGGGGCCTGAGGTTGCACCGACCGCGTGCAACGCTCGACGGATGAAGTCGGACGACACGGAAAACGTATCGAAGACGGTTTTTCAGACGTACCTGTGCGTGCAACGAGAAACACGACGAAAAGCGGCTATACGTCGGCACACTCCATTAAGAAGAAGAAGGAAAAGAGGTGGAGAAGGAGAAGGAAGAAGAAGAGCCAGAAGGAGAAGAAGAGGCACTGCACTGCACTTCGGACGCGACCGCGACGTAAAGCGCGCTTTTCATGACCGACGTGACACACCTGGGGATCGCCGGAGGAAGTCGGCGGGTCGTGGAAGCGACTAAACGTGGAAAAAGGAAAGAGCCGCGGCGGCACAGCACCACGATAGGAAATGGGACACGAAAAGCAACAGTAATCGTTCCGGAGGATGGGCCCCACGGTGACCGGCACATTAACGCGTCCACTCGGAGAGCTTCGGTTCGAATCGGGCGTGCCAGGTGGAAGCGAAGCGACTGAGAGCGCCGCAGAGGTGGAAAACCTACTCTTCACGATGCAGCTTTAGACCACGATCGGCTCCGACTGCTACGCGCCGCCACCCTCCTCCAAGGCCTTTTCCTTTTCCTTTTCCTTCACCTGTGCCTTACCTGTCTCCCCCTCTCTGTCTATCTCTCTCTTTCTCTCCCGTTCACTGCCGCCTTCCGATCGGAATTCGAATCGATTAAAGGGATCGAAAACCGAGTTCAACATCGCCCGGTCCCGGTCGAAAGATCGCAAAATCTACCTAGATCCCGTGACGTCGATCGTCGCGAGTCGCGACCCACCAAAGTATGCGCACTTGGCACACCTGTGCTACCTGTTGCGCGCCTCGACCTGCTCATCTTTACCGATCGAGTCGCCCCGCAGATTGCAACACCGCCAAACACAAACTCGCCGTCCCAATAACTATAACAGGCAGACCTTGTACATACATCGTTTACATTGAAAATATATTTTCATTTCTTTACGGGTTCCAGAAGAACGTTATACATAGACGTGTATCGCGATTTTTCTGTAACTTAGACATTACACATCGACACGGGAAGTAGAGAGAATCCCACAGCAGCAACAACAGCAACATCGGCGAGGCTACACTCGTCACGATTCAACGATCGAGTAAATCATTTTTACATAGATATACAAACACGTTCTTTCTATATATTTAACAATAGTAATACTCCAAATCGGACGATCCGCCCTTTTCTGCATCTCGTATCGGTTCTGTACCAAAAACGATGACGTATCACGCTGCGTTCGTTATCCTCAGCTTTATTAAATGATTGGATGCTGGATTCGGAAATTGGGGGGCTCGAAATTACTCTGGGAGTCGATCGATTTATCCATGCTATGCAACGGGACAATGTCGAACCCTACGTCTATACCTAGAATATTGCTCCTCTCGACAAGTAGATATACATATATATTATATGTAGAAATTAGATCGTAATAGTTAGTGAAAACATCGGCGAATGGTACGAATATAACAATATCGGTGAATATGCTTGTGTATGGATGTGTCTGTACGTGTGTATGTGTGCGGTATAACGTATTTAATACGCAGCTTATATAATCATGTTATCCGAAAGCATATATTCTCTTAGCAACATACAAAATCTGTATAATATGCGATATCGTTCCGTAAACAATTCTGGGATCACACATTACGGTTGCGCTAAAAAGTACAGACGACTTTGCTGCAATATAGATACTTTTGCGTTAACTACATCTTTACATCGAGCAACTTAAACGGCGCGCGATCTAAAGCTAAATCCCTTTCTTTATATAGATTTCAGTGCGATCCAGTAACAAATGCTATTCTTGTCACCGCAACTGCTGTTTATTGCGACTTTCAGTAACGAAACCGATAGATAAATTGTATCCGCTACGCTACTCCGAAATAGTAGTTATACCGTATTCAGGTACAAGATATGCATACCAGCTTGTTTCACATCGAAATGCAGTGCACGAGTACCGGAAAAAGAAGAGCGAACGATCAGAAAGAAGTAAATTGATTAGAAACGTCGCGTTTCTCTCGTTGTGACAAACGTGTAGAAAAATTGTATACTAATCGTGTATGGTATTTCTATGGAAGCGCGTTATCTCGGTATCACCGATCGCGGAAAACCAATCGATCGATCCGGTGAGTTTTCTCGAGAATACCTTTTACGAATTAAACTTTGTCGCTTTTGCATAATTTGTACCCATACTTAACCGCTCGAAGAATTCGAGAAACAAATCTACAATCCCTGATAAACGAATCTACATACGCAATAATATTAAACAAGTAGGAGTATAACAAATAGAACAGAACGACTAGGATCTATAGTGACTCGCGTTTCTTCCAACTTTTCACCGCGGTTATATTATAGTCCTAATTTACAAATTTCTCATAATTCCCGAGAAGTGTCGCGTATACACAAAATTGACGGCCGCATCCTGAAATAATTCGCCGAATCGGAGCCATTGCGAATTGATCAATCGCGTTTCATAGAAGCATATAGACGCGATAATCGTTCCTTCATAGGCCAAACAAATTTTCAATGATCTTGGTCGTTTACGAGCCGAACAACGATAGTCTTTGTTCAATTGCCTCGATTCCTTGATAAATGAATAACTTAAAATGGCATTCGACGCAGTCAATCTTTGAACACTGTCTATACTTTTCCCGTTCCGAATTTGTTCGTGATCGCTATCCTCGATGAGGATTTCTAACCGAGTCGTAACAGAATCTGCGTACACGCTTATTCTAAGTCAAAACAATAATTCGTGATAACAAGTTCAAATACCAAGGATAGTTTGATTACAAAACCCGAATGAGATGTGTACGTACGAAGTTTGGTCGTTCGTAAATTCATAAATTCGATATTCCGTCGACGTACGAACATTTAAAAAGATGCTAACATTTATTATTTTGATTGGCGAGTATACAAGATGCTTTTATTCGGAGAAAAGAAAGATAGATATTCGTAAACTGTGCTGTTCATGTTTAGTCATTTTATGGACGACTCAAGCTTTTCGGATTGCAATATGTAAAACCCATTCGGTTGTAATCGAACAAATTGAGTTTATGATCACAAAAATAGGCTCTGAATAGTATGCTTTTACATTGGAATATGACAGTTTCCTTTATAGATATAGATATATGTATGTATATATCTTACGATTTGATTGGTTTTCTTGCTTATAAACGAATATTTTTGGAAGTTCACTGAAGGAGCGCAGAAATATCCCAAATTTTAATCAGACGATCCTGACCGATCGTCAATAATCTTCGTCTCGGTGCATCGAGATCCATTCCAACGACGTTATGCTTCGCGTCATGGAAGGATGCTAAAGATGTTTGGCTGCGTAACAAGTACATATGTGTGAATCAGAAAAATCAAATCATAAGAACCATCTCATCTTTTCGTTATTCGTTGACGCGGTGTTACTCACTTTGCCGCTTTCAGTTGTATGTGGCACGGATCGCAAACCCTGACTTCAAACTCGAATCCCATTGCCGGTATTGCTATACGTTGAGCCGTACAACGTGCGCATAATGCACGACCACAATGGCGGCAATGATGTTGTCTTAATCCTAGTTGTCGCTGATCCATCATAGCTTTGATATTCCAGAAAAACGGTCTACCACAAGCCTGGATGACCAACCGTGTTATCATGTATTGACACTTTCTCAGAATAACATTGTAGAATAACTATTAATAGCCTAAATACGTACTTGACACGTGCCCGACTCTACCCATGCTGCGGTTTCCTTCCTGCCTGCAGCCATGTCCCAACAAACTATTACCCCATCTTCTCCTCCAGACAACAGAACGCGTTCTGCGCTCGCATAGCACAACGCTGTTACCTTGTTACTACAAAAACAAATATACATTTGTAAAATGCATGTCCTGGCACCATCGTAGCGTACACAAGTTCGCTTACTGATGTCCTTGCAGCTCGTATGCCGTTCCCTGACGCCCTCCGATATCCCACACTATGATACTTTGATCAAAACTTCCAGAAAACAAAAGCTGTTTCTCGGAATCCCATGCCAGAGTGTGAATACTGCCTGTATGCGTTTTTAACGTAGTGATCAACGTGACATTGTTAGCCTCTAACTTTAACATCGCTATCTGTCCAGAATAATCGCCGACGAAAGCATGCTTCGATTGAGCATCGAATCTGTGCCAGTTAAGGACGATGCATTTACGACAATTTTAAATGATTTTACGAGTACAATATGTATATTGCAAATGCTTTTTCGTAGGAAAGGATACTGCAGCGCAGTGTACCACGCGTCGGTCTGGTAATGTCCCACTTTCTGACCACTTTCCGAGCAGTGTAATTGAAACATTTTATCTCGACCTATACTTAAAACCCATTCGTTATCTGGAGAAAATATGACACCTGTGACTCTTGCCTGATGCGCAGAATATTCGCGCATGGCTGTCATCCGGTTGTAATCTTGCTCGAGAATGAACTCCTGGAAATAATGTCTGTCAAGCATGTTGCAAATCACAAATAGTATAATTCTGCGTTTCGTACATTTATCGTTCCGTTATCCAACCCAACGAATAATTGTCTAGTCTCTACGGTATAATGCATTGACGTTGCACCAGCAACCATGTACTGACAGACGCTGGGCCAGTATTGTCCAGAATCACGTTTCAGCCAAACTCTAACAGTTCTGAAAAATTATATGGCACAATGAAAAGTGAAGAATTGATCATGAAAATATGGCACGAAGAAAAGAGAATGTAATTAAAAATGTATTATAACGCTGAATCTGCATGAACTATTTATAGAAACGTTTAAGAAGGCACGGGACTTTAATGATCAACAGAATTTTTTCTATCTACCTGTCATCACAAACGCTAATTACACCTTCTTCCCGCGGTATAATGATAGCCGCATTAACATCGTCATTGCATCCTTCCAATTTCGACAAGAGTACGGGTTTACGACTTGTGCTGAATTTGTCATGATTTACACCTGGAGCGGGCTTTATCTCTGCTGCCATTTCAATCTTTGGAGTGTATTCTGCGAAGTGGGCTTGTCATTTGACAGTTGTCAGACTTCGATGATAAATCAACGTTTATGTATTTCACAAAGACGGAAATTCCGATTTTTTCAGAGATTGTGGAGAACCTGTCGGCGTTGCTAGTGTTATTCGGCGCAAATCTTCCTTGCCTTCGTTGCATCCAATACCTCTTTATCGACTGTCTGTCGTTCTCGTAGAAATTCTACCTTAGTTTGTGTTCAATTTCACCGTGAATTGTTCTTATTTCTTTCCTCTATCAGAGAGTATCTCTGCCTCTATCTATAAGTTACAATTTGTCGGGAATTCGTTTACCATTTTCCATTTTCCGGCACGTTATCAACGAGCACGAATTTCAGTCCATTGACACAAATTTCGAATATGTAACGCAGATGATTTCCACGATTATTTACCCAGTATTTTCTGTTCGGAATTCTTACACTTTTGTAAAATATTCAACAATATATTCTTTTTTCCTTCCACGGTCCAGTGATTCTTGTGACAATAGTTACCGACCATCATTGTTGATAAATGTTGTGCGCCTATCGGTGAGATGGAGCAATAGGATGAAAATCGAAGAAAACGTCGTATCTCGTTCAACGTTAGTTTCTGCTATCGAAGAATCTGTCAAGTCAAATCTGCCAAAAATTGTTGAAGAATGGGATGTCCTGCGATTACTTGAAACTGTCGTTATCGATAATACTCGCCATCTTTTATATAGCAATAATAACATCATGTCGGGCACAAAGGTAATTAATAACAAAGTATATAAGCGCTTCATTTCGATTAAAAGGATTGACAACGATATTTGAATTAAATAATCTTTTTGTTAATGTTAGGCTGATGCTAACAAAGAGGATAGTCTAAAGAGACAAGGCTCGTTCAGGAAATTGTTACCTTTAGACACGAACGGAGATTCTCAATTGAGCATGTCAGTAAAAATGATCGACAGGCCTACCGTCTCACAGAGCAATAAAGAATACTCAATCTATTTACAAGAATATAATATTTTATCCGAATAGTAAGTTAAACTTATGAATGTACTGATAAGGAAAGAGCTTCGCAAGTACAGTAAGAACCTAAAGTAACAAAATCATGCGCGATTTCTGAGAATATCCATACCGCGTTTGATTTTGTGGAATCCCAATTACTGTGTAATACTGAAAGAACGTTAAGGGGGGTCTTACTGTACACAACGCAAAAGGTATTTTTTTAATTTTTGTCTTTTTCATAGTAAGATGTTGTGTTCCCAAGATCTAAAAGGGGTTTATGTGATACCATCGGCACAAAATTCCCTGTGTAAGTAATACCAAATAATTCGAGACGATTTGTTCTTCTGAATGGACTCATGTATGAACAAGATCATGCATTTAAATTATTTAAGCCAAATATCAATTGGTTCTTAGGTCTTGCTTATCCTGACTTCATCTTATATAATGGTTTCCATGTAAATATGTGTATAATTCACTGTTTGTTGCATTTCCTTACACGTACGGAATTGTCAAGCATTTATTACATTCAATAGATACGTTTGTTTTCTGTTAGTGTGGTTCGGCGTACAATTCGGTAGGCAAGGAATTTATCAAGGAGGTGTCTTCAGATTCACTATTACGTTGCCGCAAAATTTCCCAGATGGCGGATGTCCTGTAAGCATTTTTTCCCTTAATATACAATAATTCATTTCTGGAATCGATTTGAACTTGTGTGCACAAAACATTAGAGAGTCGTGTTTCAAACACCGATGTTTCATCCTCTAATCGACCCTGAGTCTGGAGAGTTGTGCACTTCCTGGGCATTCACAGAATGGAGGAGAAACAATAGAGTTTGGCAATTAGTACAATTTATAACGAAAATACTCATAAAAGTTGACATTAAAATGACTCCTGTGAACCAGGAAGCATCTACATTGTAAGTATAGAAACTATGTATCGAGTTAGCAAAGACAAATCTGATCTGTTTAAATGATTTTATTGCATCTGCATTGTAGATTAGAGAATAATTTTGAAGAGTTTCGCGATCGCGTTAAAAAATGCGTGAAGGAAAGTCTGAGTAATGTATACGATCCACCTATGGTGAACGATCCTCATTATATAGTTTTTGACCCGTACAACCACGAGCTTCATGACCCTGTCAAACGAGAGATTTACGAGCCTAAGGTAAAAAACGATAATCATATTCATATTTAACTTATTTCAATGATTCATGAATTCAATGATTTAGGAAGAAGAAGAAAATAAAACGTTGGGTCTGTCTTGGGTACAACCAGGTTCGCTACAACCGTTTTCAAAGCCTGAAGCAAGATAATAAGTGGTTCTAAGATATGAAGTGCAATATTGAAACAATATACGTCCGGATGAGATAAGAAACTGTACACAATGACACAGGGGATAAATGAAATTGTATTTTTATATTAGTAGAAAATGAAAAATATTATATAATTATTGGTTATTGTGATTAAAAGTGCCAATAACTTTCGTTGTTTTTCAACCTCCAGAGTTTTTGGAGCTTCTGTAAGCTCCAGAGAGTGACTGACAATTTTTGGAAACGTGAATCTATTTATATGTATGATAGTGGGTCAGCTATAAGAAGAGCGCGCTCTAGTCAAATGTACAATTTTTAAGTAAAAGAAGCAACAAAATTGTCGATTGCTAACAATATCAACAAATTCCATGTGGTGATTAATTTATTTCTACATAGGGTGTTTTAAAAATGTTATATTTGGTTGTACTTCCTTGAGGGGGTGATTCCTGAGGTCATTTTAACTTTTTCCTTTTTCGAAAATGTTCTCCACAGCTTCGCGAAAAACACGGACCAATCAGAACGCGGCTACACTGGACGGATTCCAGATTCCAACTCACCTAACGCCAACGCCCTATTCATCAGCAGCCGCGCTCTGATTGGTCCGTGTTTTTCGTTAATAACTCCTGAATAAAGCTATGGAGACCATTTTCACAAAGGAAAAAGTTATTTGAAATGACCTTGGGAATTACTTCTTTCAAGGACGAGCAACATTTTTAGGACACTCTGTTACTCTTCATGTGTGTATACCTTGTTCTCTCAAATTTGACCTGTTATGCCATCTACGATAAAACGTCCAAACTGCTGGCTAATTAGTATCGTCTTGTAGATAATATGTGGCGCCACATGTCTAATTGATCATATTCATAATTCCGAATATGTAAATGTAAAACATTCAATTTCAATAAGGCACCGATTATTAATAAATACAGTGTATAATACAATGTGGTGACATTCAACCAATAACAATAACACCGATGCAAAGCTGCAGTTTTATCGGTCTTGTACTTTTTGGTGCACATATACTTACAGGGTTCGTATTTTTATTTATCCCAATAGTCTACGTGTCTGAACAATAAAACTATTGATAATATGCCAAATTTCAGTTTATATGTCGGCTTTTACGTTTTCGTAGTTTTATCATTTTCCTTATATAGTTTTCGTATTTACCTTGAGCCTTGAGCCACCTTGAGCTGTCATGAGTATCGGATTTTAGGCGTTTAGGATGGGCATTGCACAGTGAGTGAATCAGTGTATGTATAAAGGGGAAATGTGTATTCCAAGATAAATGTGAAGCACTGTGGAATAGTTCAGGGGAATAAATCTGGACTGTTAGATGTTGTTTACATTCTTTTTTATTTTGTTTCGAAATAATCGAAGTTGTTCAGTTTCTGCGTTTTAAGAGTATGAGCTACAATTTTAACCTTTAGTGACAGTTGGACAGTTGTAGGTAATTATCCTATTTTCTTCGTATATACGTTAATACGCTGTTTGCTCCAACATAATAATTAAGTCACAAACTTTCCATAAATGTAGTGAATAATACGGTACGCGTATTATCGTCATAAATACGAAAACACTGAAATCGTTTCGATCGGTCTAAAGGAAAGAATCCACTGTGTGATTGTAGGTTAAGGGCGAAGTAGGCGCGCACATGATTCATGCGATAAAACAATATTTGATTTGAATTGTCAGTTCAAACAACCAAGTAAACAAACCAGAAGTGTTTCTCACTATTTTAGTCAATAGTGAACACCAGTTTTTGGTTTGATTCTTTTCAGCGAACAATAGCTACATACATATTGCACAGATTTTCACTGAAACTGTTGGGTTAATTATTTTATTCTACTTACGAGATGTTGGTACGTTTGTTACAGCTGTTCTAGGTACTACAGAGAATTTTCAACATGCAGACAATAAAGTCCGTTGTAGTGGGTGATGGAGCTGTGGGTAAAACGTGTCTTCTGATTTCGTACACGACTAATAAGTTCCCATCCGAATATGTGCCCACGGTTTTCGATAATTATGCCGTCACGGTTATGATAGGAGGAGATCCGTACACTTTAGGATTATTCGATACTGCTGGTAAGCATCGTTGTAACTCAAAAATATTTCAGAGTCTCGACATATCTCTATGTTACAGGTCAGGAAGATTATGATAGGCTGAGACCATTGAGCTACCCTCAAACGGATGTGTTTCTCGTTTGTTTCTCCGTAGTGTCGCCTTCGTCGTTTGAAAATGTTAAGGAAAAGGTTGAGTTTCAATGCGAAATTAGCTGTTCTCCTACAGGAAGAAGTAGGAAAGCATTTATTACATGATTATCTTGTTTCAGTGGGTGCCGGAAATAACGCATCATTGTCCGAGGACTCCATTTCTCCTTGTTGGTACTCAGATCGATTTGAGAGACGACGGCACCACTACCGAGAAATTGGCAAAAAATAAACAGAAGCCAATATCGGCGGAGCAGGGAGAGAAGCTTGCCAAAGAGTTGAAAGCGGTGAAATACGTGGAATGCAGTGCGCTCACGCAAGTAAATGCATTCCCTGTTATATAGTTATCGCGTCATGTAAACTCGTTCTTGATAATAGGAGCAACTAACCGAAAATATTACATTAACTTTGCAGAAAGGCTTGAAGAACGTGTTCGACGAAGCCATACTAGCTGCCCTCGAACCTCCGGAGCCAGTCAAGAAAAGGAAGTGTGCACTCTTGTAGAAAGGGTATTTATTTCGAAAGCGATGCATGTCCGAAGGGGAAAACAAAGTTGTTCTGTTCAACGATTACGAACGGCAAATCTAACGCGTAGTATAAAGCACTGTTAGAAAAACCGAGACTGTACTTCTCTATGGTTCCATTCTCTGGGAAGAAACATCGATCGTCGAGAAGAAAAGCAAACAGCCGCTAGCATCAACGCGACAATTCCAATCGACTCTAATCGAATGTATCTATATTGCCACGTTACGATCGCGATCACATTCCACACAGGCCGCGCAAAAATCCAGCTTGACATTTTGATCGGGTACTCGTTGAGCCCAACTGCACAAAAATTTTCTAATTTTTTAAATTACACGTACTGTAATTCTTGCTACCGAGCGCATCTACGAACGAAGAAAAACTCATCGAATGTTGAAAATTTCATCGGTACTCGTGTCGTAACGATTGGTGCTATCGCTATACTAATAGTGTTTCTCGTGTTTTTAGTAATCGCGGATCAAGCGAATCACGATCTAAGGCGCGTTCGTTGGGTTTGTCGAGAATCGGGTCTTTTCGGAAGTGAAAGAAAAAAAGAAAACAATAGAAGCGTTCCTTTCTATTTCCAGAGTACTGGACGAAATTGTTTGAAGCAAGACCAGTATTAGAGATCGAGCGATTAATGTATAAACACACGGTATATCGTAGATACATGGTTTATAGATACGTACGTATATCTCAGACTGCATATAACGAGTAACGAAACGAACGAGAACACGTCAACTAGCATACAGATATTTTCGAGTCTGCCCTAAAGATTCGATTCCGAAATTGTAGACAGCAGCTACGCCCCGGACGAGAACGTTTCCGCGGAAGCGCGTTGCTCTCGAAGACTTTTGGCATCTGATTTTGTACATATCAGCGTCTGCTTCGACACAGTCCGCTCATCGACCGATCAAACAGATCTATTCAATCGGCAGAGCGTAGGGTACGAATTACGAATACTACACATTTCTACTTAGTTCGCCGGCGAGATTCGAAACGATTCGAATCGATTCCGGCGGTACAGGGCGGTGCTATCCGCGTGGAAAATCAAATACGAGCGACCGAAGGAACGAACGCTTCCTTATTGGTCGATACGATTGCGTATTATTTATTCAGCGACCGTCGTATTATTTGTTAACTGACTATTCACCGCCTAATGTTTTTCTCGCAAATTTGTTTAAACGTTACGTGAACTGGATATACACGGGAACGGAGAAGTCTAGCCGCTTTTTGCTAGATCGAGCCGAGAATCAACGATCGTCTCGAATGTATCCAGTCGGGAGAGAGAGAGAAAAAGAGAGAGAGAGAGAGAGTGTGTGTGTGAGAGAGAGAGGGGTGGCATTTAGTAGCATGTATGTGTCACACTATGTAGACACAAACGTATAACGAAATATTCACATAAATATATTTATACTATGCATAAGGGAGTAACGTTTCTTCGAAAACCGAGCTCGGCCTAGCGGTTCCCGTGATCTCGTCCCGCCTATTGTTCCCTCTCGCAAAATAATCGACGTATCTCCCCGCGCGCAAAGAACCCGATGGTCGGTATCCTCCGGTGGAATTGGCACGTGCGAACGGAAACGCTGGTCGCACAGAGACAGAAACAGGAGGCAGTCGTCCAACGGTAGACGTAGTTTGCCGGATCGCGTTCCTTCCCGCGCTCTTTTACCTCTTCGATTCTTCGACCGTTCGGATATCTCCGATTCTTTTCCGTTTCCTTGCTCTTTCTCTAGCATCCGTGTTTCTCTCTAGGCTGCTCTTTTACCCCCTTTCCCTTTTTCCTCCTCTCGGCCGCCCCGGCTTTCCCTCTTCTCCGCTCTTCTCCCCCTCGTTTCCAGCCGTTTCGTTTCCTCGATTGCATCGGCCTGTAACGTGGCGCGGTGCGCCTTGTGGTTACTTCAATTAGGTGGATTCGTGGTTACGTATCGACGTACTGGAGCGAGTTAACCACGCCGACACAGAGGGTACGCCGGTCACGGACTCATCACGGACGTGCCTCCGGACTCCCTTGACATTATCGCTAATCATCTCGAATCGATTCTTGCATCCACGAGAAACGAAACTTGCGAGCCGCTCGGCTGCAGAGCTACGCTCCAGTCGAGTCCTGCCTCGTATCGTCTCTTCTCGTCTCGTCTCCTTTCCTCCCGTTCCATTCCTAGCGGACTATCTTCTTGGAATTCCGATCTCGATTCCGATCCGTTTTCCTAGATAATTAGCTTTCTCGGGGATTAAATCGCGGCAACTGTCGTCTATTTCCTGTATTAGACATTCTCTAAGCTCATCGTGAGACACAAGTGACTGTTGTCCTTGAACCATTTGAACGAGTTGAAAACGATACTGTTAGATACGCAAATAAGTGCATGAAATTCGCAGTCTAACTGATTCGATATTTATTCTCGTTACAAAATTGAATGACTTCGTCGAATGACGGAACTGAGTGTTCCGAGAGTAAATTGAATTTCGAACGGGGATCGAAGACGGGCTCGATCGTAGGTGCGAAACGCGACAGGTTCGGCGATTAATCGAGCGCAATTTCGGGTGTTGGTGGTACGGTGTAATTCCGAAGCACGTGGAAAGAGATGGCCACGTAGAAGCCCGTATACGAACAGGCACGTATTATAAAACAAGTTGACCACCTGGTGGCAACCGCGCGGGGGGCCTCGAGCCGCACGTTGACACAACTCATTTTTACGCGGTGTCCCACGCACGATGGGCGGCCTCGCTCGTCCACGCTCGTCCACGCTAGCAGCACCGTTTCTCCCCCGTGTTTCCGTTGGTTTTCGCTGGCAAATGGAACCACTGCCGGACCGACTAATGGCGCGAGATCCGTGTCCCAGTCATCGAGGGCTGCTTCTCGGCTGACCCCTCGAGATACCATCGATTCCCCGGGATTCTATCGCGAAATCTTTCCGAGTCCTTCCGTTCGTTGTTTCGACCAAACAACGTCTTCCCTCTTCTCCTCTCACTGCTTTTCGATCGCGACGTCATCCTGTGCGCTCCGACATGGTTCAGGACAGACTTTTACGTGCATCGTCTTCTTGGGATCTTAGCTCGATCTGCATTTTACGGTCTGCGTACACGCGGTGTATTTTGGGTAGCATTGAAAATGAGAAAATGGTAAAATCGTTGTTAATTACAAGGGGGCGGGTTGCGCCTTCTCATTTCTCGATAATGCAAAGATGGGGGGTTTCAGTAGTCAAAAGCGCTAGATTAAAGATCAATCTAGGCCGCGATCGCCCTCAAAGGTTCTATTTTTACGTTTACGAGACGTAATTTGCATTATTCGGAGGCATACAAGTACGCATGTAGCTATTTTCATAAAGCTGTGACAGCTGTATGCTGCCGAATAAGGCAAATTATGCTTCATAAACGTATAAATAAGGACTTTTGAGGACGATCGACAAAAGAGACAGAGTTGGAGTCAGAGTCGATATATGTTCTTCCGACTCTGATTCCGACTCCGGGAGTCGATATATCGCTTTTTCTTACTCCGGCACCGACTCCAGTGATCAGCAATTACTCCCAAACTCCGAAGCGCTGGAAAAAAGTCCTATTTTTACGTTTACGAGGCGTAATTTGCATTATTCGGAAGCATACAACTACGCATGTAACTATTTTCATAAAGCTGTGACAGCTGTATGCTGCCGAATAAGGCAAATTATGCTTCATAAACGTATAAATAAGGACTTTTGAGGGCGATCGCGGCCTAGATTGATGTTTTATCTTGCGCTTTTGACTACTGAAAACCTCCATCTTTGCATTATCAAGAAGTAAGAAGGCGCATCCCGCACCCTTGCAATTCTGGAAACGAGTCTACCACCTTAACCCTTTGTCCTACGACTTATTTTACAGTTTCAGTGATCAGAACTTTTTGTAGTTCGCATACTTTCCTATAAATATAGAAAATGTATATCTATTGTATGATTATTCTTCAATAGCTGTACATTAACGAAACCAAAATAGAATTTTATTTCGGTTTAAAGGAAATTAGTATCATACATATTTGTTAGACTCTGTTCAGAATCTTTTTTTTTTCAATTACACTGTCCAACACCAAATTTGTTCCCAGATTACTATTGGGTCCTTCTTATAGAGTTTTTTGCGCTGATTCCGAATCTGTTTTTAATTTTTTCCCTATACGCACAGTTTTTGAGAAATTTGAGTTTGAAAAAATGACCTATTTTTCAACTTTGAACAAATATTATGATGTTATTATAAAAGATATTGAATTGTTCTTTGCAGCAAAAGATTCTGTGGACTTTCCCGAATACAGTGATATCCAATATTAATACACTATGCTTGTTTAAACATGTTTAAACAATGATTAAAGACGGAGAGACACCATTTTTGCACCAATTTTTGAAGATATTTTTAAATTTATCTCAAAAAATAAGGGTCCAGCGGAAAATCGAACTATACCACGCGATAGAGCAGACTTTTATCTTGAAAAAACCCCCTTTTAAGTTTTCGACATCGACGTTTTTACCGAACCAGAAAGCAAAATATCTTCGCCCGACATGCGTTGCCGCCAGTGGCGCTCACCACTACAACGGTCGTTCGCCGCTCCGTATCCCGTCGCTGCGCTATATCTCGTCCAGAGCGCCACTGGCGGCAACGCATGTCGGGCGAAGATATTTTGCTTTCTGGTTCGGTAAAAACGTCGATGTCGAAAACTTCAAAGGGGGGTTTTTCAAGATAAAAGTCTGCTCTATCGCGTGGTATAGTTCGATTTTCCGCTGGACCCTTATTTTTTGAGATAAATTTAAAAATATCTTCAAAAATTGGTGCAAAAATGGTGTCTCTCCGTCTTTAATCATTGTTTAAACATGTTTAAACAATCATAGTGTATTAATATTGCATCTCACTGTATTCGGGAAAGTCCACAGAATCTTTTGCTGCAAAGAACAATTCAATATCTTCTATAATAACATCACAATATTTGTTTAAAGTTAAAAAATATGTTTTTTTTCAAAGCCGTGTTCCTCAAAAACTGTGCGTATAGGAAAAAAATTAAAAACAGATTCGGAATCAGCGCAAAAAACTCTATAAGAAGGACCCAATAGTAATCTGGGAACATAAAAAAAGTTGAAATTTGTTGGACAGTGTTATTGATTTAAGGTCGCATCAACATCAAGGTCATTAGCGACCACAAGAATTATAATATGTGAGTTACAAATGTTCAGAATCTTCATTGCGAGTCAGACACGATATCGTAGGGGAAGAGGTTAATGGGTACACCCACAAGAGGTTCGTCTCAGCATAAATGTGCTGAAGGTGTCCTTGTTCTTGCTTATTATATCACCGTTGCGTAGTCGAAGCAAGTCTAGAGATTATTCAACGTATTGCGTGTTTTTCTTCTGACACACGATAGCGTCAGAGCGTGCCACACCATACAGCAGCAGCATTAAGATACACAGTCCCTATTTTGGCCTAGCCATCGGGATGTATCGTCGGAAGCTGTCCGGGATGGTATCCGACCAGCCACGGTTCGAGAGATAACGCGGCGGATAAGTGGCACGCGTCGCTCACCTTTCTTTCGAGCTCTTAAGATCTAGTTTTAACGCGAACCAGACACTGATATGCGTTGATCGGAACAGCCTCCGGTCTGTTGCTCGGGACCAGAAGTTACGCAGAGAATATTCCCATACGCGTCTGGCACACGCGTGCCTATCCCGGCTGTTTCTAAAATCTCGAGCGATCTCTAAACGCGGCGTCTTCGTTAAAGCTCCATCCACACCGAAGTGAGATCCAGCAATAGTTTGCTAGACCAGTGAAGAACATAAAGGCATAGATACAAATTATTTTCTTCTTCTTCTTCTTCTAGAAAATGATGAACTATAAAGAAGTTCCAATCACAGCCATCGTAAGATAAATCGTGTGCAATGGGTTTATAGGATTTTCAGTATAGTAACTCCGAACTGTGACAATCGTTTCTTGATTGCCAGAACGGGAGCTTTGTCGGCACACATGTGACAGAAGCGAAGACAAGTGGTTGCTTGTATCCAGCGTGGGCATTCAGCTATTTATGAGTGATCAATTTTCCATGACCATAGTTGGTTCATCTGAATTTTCCTTTCAAATGAGGACATACATATACAGGGTGTCTCAGCTGAAGGAGGCCACCTAAATATCTTCTTTATTTTTAATGGCACAAAAAAAGTATTCATGGCAATATCATGGAAGAACAATTTCTTTTTGTCCGGTTATTTTTTCACAGTTTTTTCAAGGTCATCGTTATTTTTTTAGCGGGAAAACTTATTTTGTTTTTATTCCATCTTCTTAATGACTTAAGCATATTCAAATGTATTTTTTCAGCCGCTATAAGATGGAATAAAAAAATAACGATGATCTTGAAAAAGCTATGAAAGGATTACCGGACGAAAGAGATTGTCCTTCTATGATATTCCTCCTTCGATATCATTTAAATTATGCCATAAATATTTTTTGGTGCCATTAAAAATAAAGGAGATATTTAGGTGGCTTCCTTCAGCTGAGACACCCTATATTACATACAAAGAGATCATAGTAATAACTAGACTGCGAATCTTTACGCAAAATTAAAAAATGTTTGCATTGATTGCCAGACACAGGAGCCATATAAAAATTGCATTCTTCTTTTAATTATCTTATTAAGGCGAAACTAATACACTGGTGGCCTTAAATCTGTTTAATACATCCACTGTTTTAAATGGTACGTGCCCATTTTTGCCATAAATGCATAAAATCCGCAGTCTGGTGATAATCTTCCAGCGGTGGCGCCCAGGCACCATTCAACTTGCGCGAAAAGTGCTGTTCGAGGACTTACTGTGCTTGTATTCTACCAAAAGGGATGTTCCTTTAATATCGATCGTATAATTGTTAATAAACGATGTACTAATGCTCTCGGCGCAAATGTAATTTAATTTGCAAAATTGCTTTGATGTAAAATCAGATCGACTACGCCGAGAGCATTAGTACATCGTTTAGTACGAAAAGGGAACTTGGAAATATTCAATTGCATTCTAATCTCAAACGAAATTCTTAGACGACATTACCGGATGGTAAATAGTTGGTTCACAATTGAAATCGCTGTTGAAAGATCCATTAAGCAGTGTTCAGCCAAGAATCATATTTCAATAGCGCCGAGTTTGTCTCAGATTTTACGGCGCGGCATTCTTCCCGTTCGAAACGGGTGGAATCTTTTAAAATTCGTCTCTCGATCGCGGGTGTTCGCGAGGGACAACCCTCGCGGAAGGGTATCTCCCGGTGGGACGTTTCCCACATATTTATACGTTCGTATCCCGACTTTAGATTTGGAATCGGTCAATTCGGGAGAGCAGGATTTACGGTAACGGTAGCCGTGACCGCGCACGCACGCGGATTCCCCGATATTCCGTCTATCGGGAGCACGTATCGTATCCGAATCGCATGCGGGAAGTCGATGTCCGGGCGAGATCCGATCGAGGGACCAGCAGAATTTGTTCGAGGGTGTAGAGATACCAACCGGCCCGGCCGATCCCTCGAATTTCGATGGAAACTAGAATGTCGTGGCGCGGAGCGGTGGACAGGCGAGCAGAAGTCGAGAGGCGACGTGGGTGGCAACAATAGCTCTCTCGAGCGGCAAGATTCTGGTGGCACGACATGCATTGTACGACCACAGTTTGAAGGTGATTGATCACCGTCGGTGATCGCGCGTACACGCGTGCGTCGCGTTGGGACTCTCCCCTTCTATCTTCTACAAGAGACGCACACTCGTTTAACATGCCCGGCTGACATCTAACTGGTCGTCGTCGTCGTCCTCTTCGTCGTCGTCGTCGTCGTCGCATCCGTCGCCGTACAGATCTGGATTTTCGATGGAAGCGAACCGCAGGGGGCAAACGTGCCCGATGCATCTGATTTTGACCGATCGACAAAGACTCTCGAACGATCCTAAGGGTCGAGTTCCACGCTCGCCGAGATCTGTATTTCGCTCGTGACGATAGCCACGAGACCGTACAGCGTAATCGCGAAAAAGTCGACGCTGTTTTCTTCACGCATGCCTGGCGATATCGATGCGAGCGCGAACGCGTTCGACGCATCGCACGCTGGTCGACACAATTCTGGAAAGTCAAATTTTTCAACCGTTAACCTTCTATTACTCGCACTCCATTTTCTACATAACTGTTTACATGAAAGTTTATATGACTTCAACGTAAATCAATTTTTATGAAATAAGATGCTTCAATGCAAAATAGATACTTGCCAGTGCAGTCGACACCTTCGTTTCTGCTTGAAACACTAAATTTAAAGCTTTGAGACTGCAAGTATCACATGTGCGCTATCTACATATTTTTTACTAAATACACGAATTTATTATCGAAACTGAAGCGTCAGATCAAATCGATGCATTTTCTGAAACACATGCTATTTGCTGAATGTGCAGTCGACACCTTCGTTTCGGCTTGAAGCATTAAATTTAAAGCTTTGAGACTGCAAGTATCATATGTGCACTATCTACATATTTTTTACTAAATACACGAATTTATTATTAAAACTGAAGCGTCAGATCAAATCGATGCATTTTCTGAAACACATGCTATTTGCTGAATGTGCAGTCGACACCTTCGTTTCGGCTTGAAGCACTAAATTTAAAGCTTTGAGACTGCAAGTATCATATGTGCACTATCCACATATTTTTTACTAAATACACGAATTTATTATCGAAACTGAAGCGTCAGATCAAATCGATGCATTTTCTGAAACACATGCTATTTGCTGAATGTGCAGTCAACACCTTCGTTTCTGCTTGAAGCACCAAATTTAAAGCTTTGAGACTGCAAGTATCATATGTGCGCTATCCACATATTTTTTTACTAAATACACGAATTTAGTATCAAAACTGAAGCGTCAGATCAAATCGATGCATTTTCTGAAACACATGCTACTTGCTGAATGTGCAGTCGACACCTTCGTTTCTGCTTGAAGCACTAAATTTAAAGGTTTGAGACTGCAAGTATCATATGTGCGCTATCCACATATTTTTTTACTAAATACACGAATTTATTATCGAAACTGGAGCGTCAGATCAAATCGATGCATTTTCTGAAACACATGCTATTTGCTGAATGTGCATTCGACACCTTCGTTTCTGCTTGAAGCACTAAATTTAAAGCTTTGAGACTGCAAGTATCATATGTGCGCTATCCACATATTTTTTTACTAAATACACGAATTTATTATCGAAACTGGAGCGTCAGATCAAATCGATGCATTTTCTGAAACACATGCAATTTGCTGAATGTGCAGTCGACACCTTCGATTCTGCTTGAAGCACTAAATTTAAAGCTTTGAGACTGCAAGTATCATATGTGTACTATCTACAAATTTTTTACTAAATACACGAATTTATTATCGAAACTGGAGCGTCAGATCAAATCGATGCATTTTCTGAAACTCATGCTATTTGCTGAATGTGCAGTCGACACCTTCGTTTCGGCTTGAAGCACTAAATTTGAAGCTTTGAGAGTGCAAGTATCATATGTGCACTATTCACATATTTTTTACTAAATACACGAATTTATTATCAAAACTGAAGCGTCAGATCAAATCGATGCATTTTCTGAAACACATGCTACTTGCTGAATGTGCAGTCGACACCTTCGTTTCTGCTTGAAGCACCAAATTTAAAGCTTTGAGAGTGCAAGTATCATATGTGCACTATCCACATATTTTTTACTAAATACACGAATTTATTATCGAAACTGAAGCGTCAGATCAAATCGATGCATTTTCTGAAACACATGCTATTTGCTGAATGTGCAGTCGACACCTTCGTTTCGGCTTGAAGCATTAAATTTAAAGCTTTGGGACTGCAAGTATCATATGTGCGCTATCCACATATTTTTTACTAAATACAGGAATTTATTATAGAAACTGAAGCGTCAGATCAAGTCGATGCATTTTCTGAAACACATGCTACTTGCTGAATGTTTGTTCGATGTATTTGATTCTCACAAGAGTTGAAGTTTTCAGTATCTCGACTCGGTACCTCTGCTCGTACCGCTTTTCGCAAGATTCCACGGATCGAGCTTCTCTCGTCGCTAGAAGGTTGTTGCCGCAGTGGAGGTCGGAGGAAGATTGATGGTATCGTCGTCGAACCTCCACCTACTTCCATGCTGGCGTCGATATCGCAAAAATCTTGCAATTAAATCATAGCCGCGGAGCATCTCGCAGCGTGGATGCAAATCGATGAACAAAAGCCGTGTATGGATCGAGGTTACAGCAATCTCCCACTTACCGATGTGAAATTAAAATGATATCTAGCAATCTGAAACGGTATGGGTGGTGTTGCGAAAAGTGTTTCTAGATTGTTCGATCGTCTTGGTCAGTGGTTCTTAACCTTTTTGAAGTCGGGGGACACTCGTGATTATATGAAAAATTTGCGGAACACCGAAATTAATCATCTGAAAAGCAAACAGAAACGTCTCACGTAAAAATAAATATATTGTAGAAAATATATGTAATATACAGGTTCATCCGTTTTTAAACGGACAAACGTAAACCAGCTATAAAGGACCCCAAATGAAACAATTTTCACCCCTACCACTTTTTTTGATTCGGCCTTGAATTTTAGATAATCGCAAAAAACCATAATTTTTCCACGACGTGCCCTATGCCAAAAAGACAAAGATCCGAAGGTCATACAAAAATATTTTGTTAACAAAAAAGATGCTCCTATTTATTTTAAACCAAACAAAGGAAAAATCATCAAGATTCATCACTGGAGTCCCGAGATATTCAAGTTTATGTGAACTAAAAAAATTATGGTTTTTTGCGATTTTCTAGAAATCAAGGCCGAAACAAAAAAAGTGGCAGGGGTAAAACTTGTTCCATTTGGGGTTCTTTATAGCTGGTTTACGTTTGTCCGTTTAAAAACGGATGACCCTGTATTTCGCGGAAAACAGGTTAAGAACCAGTGGTCTAGGTGATTCACGACTGAAAAAAGACAAATAAGAAATTATTCTCGATCGTACACTTTTCAAATAAATTTGGGGTTATGTTCGCGGCGCACCGGTTCGATCAAATTATACACTAAATAGCAAAAAGAAAAATTATACATTAAATAGCAAATAGAAAAAAGACACCCGAAAGAAATCTGTGTCTATGTGAAATACTTCTACATTGAAAACAAATTTGACCTTCACTTTCACAGTCGAGGACAATTCTTTTTTTAATTGTTTCGAAAGCGTGCAAAGGACCCTGCCGCGGGATAATTTTGATCGAAATCGACGCGAACGGAATTTGGGGGTGCGTTACGTGTTCGCGAGCTCGGTTTAAACGGAGCTGTTTTTCCGTTCGGAGAATGGCAAGCGTTTTTCCTTGTTTTTCCTGGAGGCTGCCGGGCCACGGATTTCACGGAAAATCGCTCGTCGGTGCTCGGGCAGCGCTCATTTTAATACAAATTGTTCCGTGCTGTCTATACGACGGTGCCGCATGTCGCAGAGGTAACATCGCGTCCCTCGCCATCGTTACCAGCCCCTCGGTAAGCGAGCTCACTCGATCGGTAGCGTCATATGGTAAAACTCTGAGCAGACGTTTAGCGTAAGTAGAGTAGTTATGCTGCTCACGGGGGTAGCGGTTCGCCCACTCGCAAACTCGTCGTCGTCGTCGTCGGTGTCGTTGTCTTTCTTTTCCGTTGTTCTAGCGGCAGGCGGTTGTTCTTTAAGCAACGTGTGTCGATACACGCGGGTACAACTTCACCGGAGACCCGGAGTCTCTCCTTTTTTTATTGAAAAATATACACGACTTTGAACCCACTTGGGTCCATACGTCTCGAGACTTTACTTACTCAGGCACGCCAACTGTATGCTCGAGCGACGATCAGTTTTACATTTTACCACGTTTTTATTAGCTCGCTTTCTTGTTTGTCTGTTTGTCTGTTTGTTCGGTGGCAAATTTTGCAATTGATTTTAAATTAGAAAATCAAATTCAAGAGTTCCAGATAGAAGAAAGTCAGCAGGGCTTCGGAGTCGGTAGACAAAATTATTAACTCCGATTCCGACTCCGACTCTCCAAATTGAAAAGATATTATTATTATTATAAACGGACCGAAGCCCTTTTATATAAATGTTTACAATAGAAAACAATAAAGGATTACTCGTATAGTAACATAGAAGGGATATGCACAAAAACTAATGGTACTAACTATACGGTATTACCCTATAATTCTGCGTAATTGTTTTTTAAACATGTGCAAAGACTCAATGAAAAATTCCATACGATTATACAGAGTGTTAGAGTCTGCAATAATGCGATTTATTGGATTAATTAATCCATAGGTAGATTTGGCTTTAAGGGTTTGAATAGGTGCGGTAAGGTCAGGTGCGTAAAAATTGATTTGCATAAGGAGAGAGGGACAATCTATATGGTTATTAATTAAATTAAAAATAAAGCTCTGGTCGGATACTCTTCTGCGAGCTGACAATGTTTCCAGGTTGACTATGTTTAATATTGTGGAGTAATCATGATCAAAGAATTACATAGGATGATTAATCTTATAAGAACAAAACCTAAGAAATATGTACTAAATATGTACTAAAAAGATATGTGCTAAAAATAATTAAGAGTTGTAATAAAACTGAATAAATAGTTGAAATATTGTATTAAAGTCTAAGAATATGGAACAGATAACTCTGATACAACACAACACGACTGTTACTTTCTCACTTTCAGGGAATAGTTAGAAAATGCTACTACCATAACTTTAGCTGATTCTGGCGCCAGGTTCGATCATTCATAAAGAGACAGCAAATGTGCAATTATTTAACCATGTAAAAACATTTTAAACGAAAATTATGAATTCAGTTACATATCTGTCACCATGGATGGAAGTTTGTCTTTGTGTAACTCATAATTTTCGTTTAAAATCTTTTTTCCTTTTCTTGCCGCAGCAAGTGTATTACTTTTGTTTGATCTTTTGGATCTACACGGCTGTGTTATAATATTTTTGCCAAATTATAATTTCCTTGCATTATTTTCAGACGCAATAAATGTTCTTTGTGAAAATTCGATCCGCATAGGGATCGAAAAGTCGAGATACATGGTTAAATAATTGCACATTTGCTGTCTCTGTATGAATGATCGAACCTGGCGCCGAAATCATAAATTCTTGTTATTCAAATTCGATCGAGAAACATATTTCAACCTTTAGCTGATTCTCATCTAAATAGTGCCGAGGTATATACACATACAATACGTCGATACTGTACATCGAATATTAGCAATTTATTTATGTATACATAAATCTATTAATGATTTAAAAACACAAGAGCCAGAGTTGGAGTCGGAGTCGAAATATTTTCTTCCGACTCTGACTCCGACTCCGGGAGTCGATATATCGCTTTTTCTTACTCCGGCAACGACTCCAGTGATCAGCGATTACTCCCAAACTCCGAAGCCCTGGCAAAAAGCCCTCACTTGCACACGAATAAAAAAGTAATCACAGTTGAAACCCACTAAGCAAAAGTTACATTTAGAAAAATCATTTTGGTGAGTACATCTTCAAGTTAATCGGATATTTACATGATCGATTAGAACAATGTATACGTTGGAACACTAGTTTCACATAATATATGAAATATTTACAATTTTAGTGTCGCCCTGTGTTACTTTCGACCGCGGTCTCCCGTGCGCCGATAACCAACCTCTCGTCTCTTTCGGCGCGGACACGAACGCAAGAACAGGAACAGGAAGAGGAGCACGAACGAATCGAGCGTGAAGAGAGATTCACAGCAAGAGAACAAGAAAAAGAAGAGAGAGAGAAGGAGAGGGAGAGAGAGAGAGAAAGAAGAAGAAGCCGAACGGAGAAGGAGGTTGGAGAGTGGCTCATCAGGCTGATAACCCAAGAGAAGAGAAGCGCGTGTCGCCCACTCACGGTGATTGCTGCCACCAGGTTTGTACCTCGACCCCTCTGTCACCCCTCGCCCGCGTTCGCCCGCCCTCGTCGCCACCGTCACCCCCTTCCGCCCCCTTTCTCCCCGGTTCTGTTCCCTTCTGTTCTCCTCTGTCCCCGTCGCCCTTGCCGCCCCTGTCGTCCCTGTCGTCTCGGCGTTGATCGGCATCCCCACCGAGCGATATTCATCCCCGCTCTGGATGGATCCGCGCTCCCACCAGAAGTCCCGTTCATCCCTACCATTCTCGGGAGCACGATCGTTCGACCGTGCCTCCGTATCACCTTCTGCTCTCGAGAACTCGGGATTGTCCACCCACGCCGCGTTCGCGTTCTTCCCCCCGCGTTCTCCCTCTCCCCCTCGGTTTCCCCGTCTCGTTTTCTTTCACGCCCATGCCCATCTTTTCCCGGGTTTACTTTTCACGGGAGAAGGGGAGGAGGAGGTAAAAACCTCGAGGAGGAAACGAAGTGGGGAGAGATCGTCGAGGAGAGATGGGGGGCGCGATGTTTCCATTCGATTAGAGCGGAATACGAGGAGCCACTATTTAGAGCATCCGCGCGCAATCGGGGTTAAACCGGTAAAGTCGACAGCGTACTGACACGGCAGGGCATTAGATCGGCGAAACCGGCGGAGAAACAAGCCGGAGGAAGTCGATGTCATTGTCAACCGCCGACGACGTAGCTACCGATGCTCTCGCGGCTCCGAATGTTTAGTATGCTCGCGAAGCACCACGGTTTTGCACGGCGGACTCCCGCCGGGTACACACCCGTCGGACTTTACGACGATCCTCCGGTGGCCGAGCGGAACTGTGCGAGGAATTAGTAGTCCCGCAGAAAGGCGCGCTTGAACTGCAATGTAGGATCAGGTGTTCGATTCTCGACGTAAAAGTTACGATACGCACCGCAGTCTTCGTTTTTTATTGCAGCTGGACACGCTGAAAATAACGCTACAGTATTTCTAGATTTTTCCGATCTGTTCCACGTTTATTTCGCCCAGCGAATTTCTTCATAAATGCATCAAAATCCGCAGTCTACTCGTCGCTCATCTCTGAATTGAAATTTATTTTTTCTTGGAAATGATACAGCAGTATATTCGAATTCTTCTAATTTGTTTACCGTTTCACGTTACGCCTATTCGTTCTGTTATAAATGCACGAAATCCGCTGTCTGGTTTATATTTGTATTGTCGAGCTTGAACATGTTAAATTTTGGATCTAGAAAGGAACTTTCGAACATTTCGGACGTCGCAGGAACCTGGGTCCTGTAAGGAACCTCGGAATCTGAAAAAATTCCGAGGTTCGAGCGATCTTTCCAAGGGTTACGTTCGAATCCGATGATGTAGATTATTTCGCCGGAATTGTACCTTCTACTTCGACGAATTTCTCTCGATTCGATTCGATCGGGCTCGGCGAGCGGCGCGAGCGAACTCGCGAAACGTTTCCTCGATAAAAGCTGCGGCCGATCCCCGGGGGACAGTTCTGGCCGGAGTCGCAAAGGAGATTGCTTTCGGTCGGTTTGCGTGTAATTAGGGTGTGCGTGCTTAGCTCTCGTTGTTGGCGACTCGCGTGCTTCCGCGTCTCTCCTCTGTCAGCAATTTGTCCAGCTGACGGTCATTTCTCGATGCGGCCGCCGCGTTCAAATTCGTTTCCCTATCGGTCGTGGACGAGCGAAGAAATATTTGTATGCAAGCGCCGGAACAATCAGAAAAGAAAAGAGAGAGGAGAGGCGAGGAGAGAAGAAAAGGCGCGGCGACGATTCTCGTTTCGTCCGCTCGACGTTTCCGCCGTTTGTTTCGGCGCGGGATTAGGATCGGTCGGTAGGCACGTAGAAAGTACTCCAAGAATGGTTGCCGGTTTGCTTGTTGCCGGTTGCACCGACTCCGGTATCTGCAGCACGGAGAGCTGAAAACGTAAGGGAGTTAAAACGCGATCCAATTTCTCAGGCCATTGAGTGCGGCGACTGCCATCTGTCTAACGGGTAGAGCCCCCGTGCTTTTTACAGGCGAACCGTGAAATGCGCAAACAGAAGGTCCGGACCTCCTTTACATTTTAATCAAATCATTTCTCTATTACGCGGATCGGCCACCTTAAAGGATCTCGCGGGACCGAAGGGTTTAATTTCCTTTCTCTTTTTCTTCTTCCACTTCTTCCACTTCTTCTTCTTCTTGTTCTCCCTATCGTAGAACTGTTTGCTCCGAGCGAGTCGTTTCTCTCGAATTTCTTTCTCTGTTCCACGTAGCGGAGTTCGATCGATCGTTTTGTCGCCGATTCCGAGCCCAGCTCGAGATGGAGAAGGGAAACGAGGGGTCGCGAAGACGCGCGAAAGGACGCTGGGGAAAGGCGACGAGAGGCGATCCGTAACCGTAACCGTAACCGTAACGCGTCGATCTCTCGAAACGCGCACGGGGATCCATTTCATTTCGTTAGAAACAACTGCAACCCTTTGGTTCTCGACTCCCGTGGCGGGCACGTACGCTTCCAATCGGTTAATGACTGTTTCGAGGATCGATCGTTCGTCGGGCGAAAGCCTCGAAATAATCATCATGGTTTCACCGTAATTGCTTCGCGGGAAATGAGAGATAGGCATCCGAACCCTTCCTCGCACTTCTCTCACCTCTCTCCCTCCCTCTCTCACTTCGCTCTCTCCTCTCCGGGATAGGCGAGCGGTGCCGGCAAGGCGCAATTACGCAAAAATTAGTTAATTGTTCGTGAGTACGCCGGCCCCATTGAAAGCACGATCCGAGAGTAATTAAGCTTTGCGTAACGCGAATCCGATAACGATAACTATAAATTCCTATCCACGACGAATCGCGGGAGAGCGCCGCGCGCGGTAATTGCGGGGAACTCGTAAAACGAACTTTCTTTCGGAGATAGGGAGCATCCTGTGCCCGTCGTCGGAACCGCTGCGAGGTAAACGCCGGGACGAGAGGAGAGACGGCACGGAAACGTGCCGAAAACCTCAAAAATTAATTTGTCGTTGGAAGCGTGTCCGTTGTTTGATTGGGTACTCATTACAAAATGGTTTCATCGTGAGCTCAGGCAACATCCGCCCTCCATCTTGGATCGGTAATTTCGTTTCTAGAAATATTAAGATTCAGATTCGTAATCGGCGACCTTGAGAACCTTGAATCACAAATCTGTGGTTGTAAGGAAGAACGCCGCATGTAACATACTTTCACTTTCAGGGTATTGTCGTTTAAAGTTTTGATTCTGTGACATAGGTTATCGGTTAAATTGCATTGTTTTTTTTAGTAGGTACGTAAATCCTATACTGTAAAGCAGAATGAATGCACAAATTCGAATCTTTTTAAATTGTGACATGCTGCGTTTACCTTACGACCACAGAAAAATTGGTTTCCACCAATTAAGGTTAGAATACCTACATTGAAAAGTTGTAATATAGTATATGCAATTCCTTGCATGAATTGTAACCATGAATACATGGCTACATACACGCATCACTGAACATAAACGAAATATTTTCTTGCCTCCAGCACAATATACAGCCTTGACAAAACATTCAATTGAGTTTGACCATAGATTTGATTTTGACAACGTTAAAGTAATTGACAGAGAACATAACCTACATAAGAGGTTACTATTGGAAACGATTCACATGATTAAGCAACATAGCGTAAATCTTAGGTACGAATCTCCTAAGATTTAAAAGGACTGGTTTGTATTGGGCAAATAGAGCTCAGGCTCTGCAACGCCATCTTTATATAACACTTATAAAGAGAAGAATAAACCATAAACCATAACCTCCTAAGATTCATGAATATTACGCGACATTACTGAATCAGTAATGGATTATGATGAAGTTTCCAAATAATAAAAAATTGTTCATAATTGAGTTTCTGTCTATACCAATAAAAATTTATTTGGTTTAACGGTCCATTCATGAATGTCGATTTTTCGAATATTTACCACTAGATTGTTGGTAATAACAACATGTATAAAATACGATTGAAGGTATTCAAAGTTACCGCCAAATATTGATTTGGAACGGTAGATCGTCGTATTCAAGCGTGTTTATATGTTTGGTTTTTTCAATGTGGTCAGTTTTCAAGTTCGTTACATTCACTTCAGTAGGTTTCAAACCAGCAAACGTTACATATCAATTTCAATGTCTTACTCGACATAATCAGAGTTATTACAGCATGTATGTATCAAAACCAAGTTTCACAATGTTTATTACACAGTATTTAAAATTATATTCACATACATGTAATATGTATTTTATGGGCTCCTTTCTTAAGCAAAAACACAAGGTTGATTCGTCTAAAAATATAGAGTTTTATTGTTAATAACATAATAAATAATTGTACATGCATACTTCCCACGAGCTACACTAACCTAAAAATATAGAGAATCAACAATTAAATGTTTGTGCTTCCCTATATTCTCTCAACACAAGATCTCCTTTACAGAACCCTGCACTTGTAGATTCTGTACTTAAAGGGTTTATTAATTGGTTTCTCACGAATTATCAAGATATTAATTCTTTAATGAATCACTTGGACTGTCACTCTGTCTGTCTGAATCTCTGTTTACTTTTATCTTCTCAAATCCTGCCCTCTCTCGGGCATCTATATACCTCACCGACCTACACACAAAGCTTACATACATATTTCTTAATTTTCTTGTTTAGAAGCAAATTTCCAACCTTTGATAAAGGTTTTCTAAACAAATTTTTCTAAACAAATTCCTGACACAGCTTCATTGCTTCAATTGACACATACACACATACGTGTTGTATAATTTAATGAAATTGAATGTTAATTAATAATTACCATATTAGAATATGGTACGAGAGCAGAAAAAAGAATGAGGATTATATTGGTTATGTGTGATTTGAATTTAGCGCCAAATATCGATCTACGCATTAGCAATCGATTTGAAGTTAGTTCCGTTTCTATATGTCGTAGTGATTCAATTATACTTCATTACATGGTACATTGCCACAGCACCAACACGTGTTTTTTGAAAAGTTTAAAATATGAATTATTAAGTTTATGTTGCACTACGCAAGTAAGTAGCTTTTTTCTCACATTAGTTTAAATCCATATAAACGAAAAAGATTTTCTTGTAACATTTATTGTTTTACAGACGCAATTCTTTAGAGATTTCTCGAAAATGGTCTACATAAAGATCGAAACGTTGAAATAGGTTTTGTGAAAATTTGCAAATAGTGTGTATCTTTAATACTTGATCGAACCAGTGCGCCAAAATCATCATTAATTTCGTTTACAACAATTTACAGTTAGCGCCGAAAACATTTTCAAACTGGACCACAGAAACGATGAAATTCAGGAGCGTCTTCAGGTTTTGGTCACGTGTTCAGGCGATTAGGGTCCATCCAGAAGAGAGAGGGGGGAGAGAGTCGTGTGGAGAGGTCGCGAAGAAACGCTGCTCTTCTCGCGTCGTCGGGAAATGCTCGCAAGAAGGAAAAGCGGTCGGGAAACGTTTCGACAAACGATGCCCGGTGGCCGTTTACCGTCAGCCTGTCCGTCAGTCTGCTCGTCCGTTCGTCCGTCGATCCGCCCGTCTACCTGTCTGGCAGTTCGACTATAGGTAGGAACGCATAGGTGGAACGACGGGTTCGCGGGGCGTACCTTTTTCCAAACACAGACCGATATACGTCTAGTACGGATTGATATATGTCTATCCGTGACGCCCGGCTACGTATGGATTTTACGGCGCGTAGCTGTCTGCCAGGGATGCTTGATGGCGGCCGCGGAGGCAGATTCATCTTTGGTGTGAATTGGCCGGAGCTAAATAAAGCTGCTCCGATGAGTCTCAGCGGGACTCTCGACTCCGATATACTTGGTCTTCGTAGATAATTTACCGAGCACGGAACCGTATCGAAGATAGATGCGACTCGTTGATGCGAACCGTCGTGTAACACGCGAATCTCTTCGGACGGATTGTCTGCGATAACCTTATTGAAATAACAGTTTCCTTGCAACGAGTTCAATGAAATATTTACCCGTCTCGAAGGCGCAGCCGGCCCACACCCGAAATAGAGACGTGTTCCTCCTCCTGGTCCGTTCGATTTCGAGGACTCGGTTGCATCTGTTCGAGAACAAACGGATCGAATCGCGGAGGAGGCCGGCGAGACGTCGTGAGTGAAATCGCGCGGAACAACGGCAGCTCGTTTTCATCAATTTTCGGAGCGTCGAACCTTCCTCGACCGCCACCCTCTGTTTCCCGACCGTCGTCATTATCGTCGTAGTCGTCGTCCTCGTCGCCCTCGTCGTCATCGGCGATAGCGGTGCTCGTAGACGACGTCTTTGGTGCGTCGGTGGGTGTCAGAGGGCGTCGTCGCGCGAAAAAGATGGAAGATTCTGTGGGGTGAGACGGCTGGGTGGAGAAGCGGGAAGATGGAGTTGGAGGGTGGCGCGTCGGTTGTCGAGCGAGACAAGGAATCGGCTTCGTCGGGGGGAAAGAGAAGATAAGGGGTTGAAGCGAAGGATGAAAGGGGGTAGGCATAAGGGGGTCGATAAAGTAGCGATCGCGCACGGGACTCAATTACACGGTCCGACGCTCGGCGTTCTCTCTCTCCTTTCCTCTCTCTCTCTCTCTGCCTCGGTCTGTTTGGCGTGCGCGGCCGCGCGCGCGTCCCCGGTCCTTCTCCTCTTCTCGCTCGGCCGCCATCAGCACTCCCGCCCCCAAAGCCACCCCCTTCCTCGCTCCGGTTTCCAGGCACCGTTCAACCGGCTCACCCCTAACCTCCCGCCATCCCTCGGGAATCGCTAAAGGGACGAGTCTGCTCGCTTCGAAGCAGGAAATCAGCCAGACAACTCGACGGCAACGCTGTTCCTGTCGCGAGGTTCCCGCGTGCTCGGTTACCTTCGCCAATTTCAGCCCGCACCCTCCGTCCATCGTTGTCGAACGGAACGCTCTTGTTCCGAGCGCCTCGCCTCACCCCGCCTCATCTAGTCTCTCGCGAACAGAGCTCTGAAAAAAAGATCCGGCTCGCGGTAATCCCTGCAAACGCGTTCGCCGAGCGCACCGATGCTCGAATCGATTCGCTTCTGCTCTCTCCCGTTCTCTCTCCCTTTCTCCGTTCGGAATATTTACTCGAGAACGACCGCACAAATCCTCTCGCGGCAAAGACTATTTCCGAGACTAATGGACGACAGCAGGAAGTCCCGTCTTGGCTCCGCTCGCTTTCCGATGTCTCGTTCCCGAGCTCCTGCGCCGACATTGACAATGAAATAGTTTCTCGCGGTTTTGGCAAACTCCGGCCACTCGATCTTACAGCCTCCGGGACACCGTCCGAGTAACGAGGAACTTGTGCGCTTGCTCGCGCATCCGTAAACGATGGGTCAATCGCGGAGGCAAAGGGCGGCCAGATGGCAGCAGAGCTGTCCGAGCTCTAGCTACGGGAAGACGCGCAAAGCGTTTCGCAAAGTCGCCAGTTTCCCTTGTACCTCGTAGAGGTCTCGGCTCGAATATAACCAGCGATCGATGTTCCCCGAGCGTTTAAGAATATTCCGACGATACGACAAGATTCGTGACTGGAACTGTTTGGCTCGGCAAGGTTATTGCTGTCTGGCAATCGATCGTTTCAATTATCCTGGATCCATTAGAGGAAAGGACAATCCCGACCGGCGGGAACGATATCCGCACTGGGACCGTCGACGTGGAGATCGTCGAGAAACGATCGAAAGAATCCGTGGATCGATGCGACCAAATGAAAGAGAAGAGCGGGTCAGGCAGGGTTCCAGAAGTGGAAGTGGAAACACGGCTCGAACACGGGACGGGGAGGCGGGGGAGAGAACGATTCGGTAGTGAAATATGTTAAGAGGTCGGCGTAATGCCTTTCTTTCTCCCCTTTTAAAAATCGAGTGTATGAAACGAGCCAGACAATAATATTTCACATGCCGCGAGGCTAATTGAATGCTACCACGGTAGTTCTGGTCCTTAGCAGGCCCTCGGGAGTTCTCGCGCGCCTCCGTCCCCGGCCGCCCCCCATCGTCCCCCGTTGCACCCCAAGATTTTTTTCTCCTGTTCGCTCTTCTAGATCCTCCTGCATCGTTCCCCGCTTCCGTCGGTACTGCGGTACGGTGGCACCGATTCACCGTCGCGCAGGTCCCGTGTCAGACCCATTCGTGGTCCATTCGCTTTCGAGGAAGGGGCTCACCGGAGGAGAAGAGCGAATCCGTCTTCCTCTCTCTCTCCCTCGCGAGCGATCGAGGAGCAAGAGAAAAGGCGGAGGAAGAGGAGGACACTGGAGGAAGAAGAAGAGGAGGAGGAGGGATTCCGGGCCCGCCGTGCGAGAGGACAATAATTAACCGGCGGTTAGTTTACGTCGCCCCCCGTGGTTTCAGGGCTCTATACGCGCGTACCTAAGGCACAGAGGTTCCCAACCCGGTCCCCCGAGAGTGCACGTTTACGCTCGAGACACATAGAAACTGTAAGAGCGTCGATCACGGCGACAAAAGCTGACGATTGGTCGTCCAGCTAGCGTTGCGCTGCTCGCTGTTTATACGTGAACGCTTCTGTTGCAAAAGGATGTCCTTGGATCGTCGATGAGATCGATCGAGCCAGCTGTATTATTAAACCGCGTATTAAAGTGCATTTAAGGACGTCAATATATATTGTCTTGAACTTATCAAGATTGTTGTAGAACAAAAGAATCTCACATATGACGACTGTTTCTCGCAATTGAAGCTAACAATTTTTATTTTGCATGAGGTTCGCGGTCTATTGATGTTCGCCGATCGGTGGGACCAGCGTCGGGAATCTGGATCGTGCTTTCAAACGATATATTAATTGTGAAAGAATCAACTTGTGAATGTTCTTTCACGAAATCAGCACGAGATTGGACGGTTGAGAACGTCGGAACCTCGCAGGCCGAGATTTATAAATGCGCCTGTCCGTAGGTGTAGCGTGCGAAGGAGGGTCACACCTTCTTATAATTATTAACGCGACAAATGAGGCAGTCCCGTAGCTCGTATACAATGCGAGATTGGGTACGACGATTCGATTCGATTCGTTTCGATTCGCTCGTTTTTCGATTCACGCTCGAGTAGCGGGCTTCGCTTTTGCTTTCTCGCTCGTTCGTTGGCCCGTCCGCTCGGACATGGGGAACAGGCCCGATACCGAAATTTGTCGGAGCAAAAACACGGCGAAACTTCTCGATACGATTTTCCGTTTGCGGTCCTGGGGAACTGTAGCGGGTCCGTAGCTCCTTTCCCGCGGCTACGGCTGTCGCTTCTGACGCCATCGCGCGTCATTCTCGTTAGCGTTATCGATGTCGTGCCGGTGCAATCGACTGCCGTGTTTCGAAACTTGACAAATCGATTCGCCTCCCCTCCCCACCCGGTGGTCCCCCCCGGTTCCTCTACCCTTTCGAAGTCGTCTGGAGCGGCGGAGGACGGAGGACAAGCGACGAGGACGACCCTCGCCCTGCTCGTTGGGACGCCGACGCATCGCGTTTCCCTCCGCTTGTCCCTCGCCGTTTCATAGCCTGTCGTTTCTCGATTGATTTGTGGGCAGCGAAGTGTGGGCGTGGCCTCGGTTTTCGAGCGATAAATACCTGCGCGAGATTTTCATCTCCTCGAATTCATAGACACCTGCTGCCCGGAATCTTTTCACACGGCCGGCCCTTCTTCTCCTCTCCGAGAACGACCCTTCTCCTCCTCTTCTCGCTCCCCCGGACGTTTGTTTTCCTTTTTTTCTGGCCCTGTGACGCGGGGGCCCACACGTTCGCCGAGTCGTCACGGTAGTTCATCGCGTTGAATCGATGATCGAGATCGAACTCGGCCCGGGACCCGCTTCTTCGAGGTATAGATTCCTTCGGATCCCGAACCAAGCGGCGGTTATTGCTTCAACGAAAACATCGAGAATCATTTTTATGGCGAAAGAGAGGGGGAGAGACAGGGAGGGGGGTGGTCCGTTCGAGCGGAACGAATCGAATCGAAATCGCTGCGAGGGACGGTCAGCGCGCGAGCAACGTGGAACCGAGGAGATGGTGGAAGGGTGGCCGCGAGAGCTGAACGAGACACGGTCGTTCGTACCTCTTTCAGGTTTCGTGGATTTCTTGTTGGTTATCGGCAGCGAATGGGCCGATTATAATTGTAAATGCTACCATAAACCAAGCCTAATGCCGGCAGGAGGAGAAATGAATTGGCACGTTGGGGTTAAGCTCCGCGCGGAATCCGCGGGGGGTCGCACGATGAGCGCAGGGTCGGCGAGTGTTGTGAATGGTCCTGAAGAATAACGTCGAGGCCCGAGGGCCCAACTCGGTCATTAAGTTGCGCGCGGCATTAAATCATCGTTGCTGTCATCATCCTCGTTATCTACCGCCTCCGCCGATTCTTATGTTAGTCCCAGCTATTCGTAGCTTCTCGTTTCTCGCTCTCCGCTCCTCTCCCCTTCCCGCGACCGGTATCGATTCCGATCGATTCGATCGGCCCGCGCTATCTCTTCCGGCGAGAGAAGGCGAAGAGCAGGGAAGGGGGAAAAAGGGGAAAGTGTCGCGAGATGTTCTCCGGCCTGGCAGAGTTTAGAGTTTAGAGTTTAGGGTCTCTCGCCTCGCCACGGAACGCTGGGTTACGATCGCTCGAACGAGCATAGGTGCAAGAGACACGGTAGGTGTATGAGTTAGGCTGGCGCGTTCCTCCGCGGGGGGTACGTCAGTGTCCCCCGGTGTTAGCCGGGTAACGCAAGGTTAGGCCATTCGTTCCTAGCGTTCTCTTTCTTCGTCGTTCTCTGTCGGTGGCACGGCGCGGCGCGGAGTCTTCGCAGCCTGCCGGTCACCGCATTCCAATCTGGCCAAACCTCTTTCTCTCGCTTTGGGCTCCCTCGTCCGAGTCACCGCGCGCACACCACCCTTCTTCACCCTCCTCCACCCTCCTCCGCCCCACTCGGTATATCCATTCGTAGCGAGCATACGTTGCAGGCCTTCTTCGAGGCTTCAAGCCTTCTGACACTCTCGTATACCGGTGGTATCATCGTAGTTGGCTGCAGCCTTTAAGCTTTTATCCCTCTCCAGCGGAGAAGATAACATCGGCTCGGTCCTCTTCTCGGCTCGCCAGCATTTAGAATAAGAGAGGAGACCCCACTGAGCGAAGCACCGCGGTGGGTATTCCGGGTACAACCTGCCACTCGTCAGCCCACCCTCCTTAGCGCGCGGGTGTCTCTTTCTCTCTCTCGCTCTCTCTCTCTCTTTTCCCCTCGCGCTCTCTTCTTCTCCCTTCCCCACGCCTTCGCTCTTTCCTCCTCGGTCTCGCGTTCGGTTTCGCGCACACCCAACCTCGCGTCCTCGTGCGTCCACACGCACACTCGCTTACGCGATTTTCTACCTCCTCTCATCTACTCCTCTCTCTCTCTCTCTCTGTCTTTCTTCCTCCCCTCTCGGCCCCGCGCGTTTAACCGCGACCACCACAAGTAGACTGCGGATCTTATGCATTCACGACAACGATGAGTAGCCGCAGTTTGACACAGTGTAAAGATCGAAAGAATCGAGTTGCATATTACTTTAAGAATTATTCAAGGAAAACGTTCTCAGACATTTTTTCTCCGGATAATGATCGAACCGAGCAGATTCGTCTACCTCGGAAACTCTTCTGCTACCAATCTAGACTCGATCGACGCACCGCGCAACCAGAATACGCGATCTACGCCGCCGATAGCGGACGCGGTTCCGATCAAGGCAAACAAAAAGTGAAGGAGAGGATAATACAAAACGAAACGAGCGGGATACGTCCTTCTAGAAAGCCCGATGCATTCTAAATACGACCGATATCTCGCGCCGACGAGTTCGCTGATGCCACGCACACGCCTCGAACGTTAACGCTTCTGACGTTCCGCTCTCGCCCCTCCTCGGAATCCCCGAAGCCGAAGCGAACACCTTTCGCGAGACGAGTCGCGATTCTTTCTATCTCTGCTATCGCCGAATTATCTGATCGCTGCGCCACGAACGAAACAAGAAAAATTGTCGTTGGAAGCGGATACATATTAAGCACCGGTGATCGTGCAAGCGGTTCGCCGTCGAGCGATGAAAATTGATGGATGACCGACCATCGTGGGTTGTCTGATCGTCCACAATGAGACACCGGGACTTACGCACCCGCGTTACTCACTCTGGATCAGGACATCTTCAAGGTGATACACGTCCTTCGGAAGGGTAATTCTTGAGGTCATTGGAAGTAACTTTCCCCGTTACGAAAATGTCCTCCGCGGCTTCGTTAACACTAAACTTAGTTATAAAAATGACGAGATTTATTTTATTTAGATTCTGTGCGGCTCCTATAATGGCACGTGCTCTATTAAAGAGATTTATACAATCAATTTTTATAAAATCCGGTCATTCTGAGTGGCACAGTGGGCCAGGAACCGATCTTTTTGGACAAAAATCTGCCGACAACTCAGTTTTTCATCGATTCGATTGGAATTTTTTTTAAAATGTTCGTGAAGGACTATACTTTGATGGCGTGCTGCGCGAAAATCGTTAACTGTCACAATCAAGAAGCCTTATCTACAAAGCCCAATAACTCCGATACTTCTTCCGCCCATACTATAAATTTGCATGTCCCAGCTGAGTTGCCGACACTTCTTAACCCTAAACCCTAAACTGCAAAATTTTAACACATTGAAATGTATGGTACATGGCTAGACACTTTTTAATGGAATCTTTAATAGCAACAGCAATTTTCATTGTGAACTAACAAGTCACCCTCAATAACGACATCTGATAGCTTCATTTAAGATTGCAATGTAAAAGAAAATTTCTATGCTTTCTTTTGGTGCAGCACAATTATTGAAAATCCTATTAATAGGCTTCCGGTAGGTAAAGTGTTAAACTGTAAATCTGGCTCTGATCTATTGATCCAACAGCAGCGTTTTCGCTTCTTGAGAAAGAACTTCCTTGTGCTTGCCATCCTTTATTCTTAGAGAGTTTATAAGCGGATCGGATGATAATAACATATGCCGTATAATATCTATATTTGTCTTTTTGCGGCAACACATCCGGGAGTTTTCAGCTCGTGATTTCCTGAAGACTTTATTATTTGCCTCTTGTGGCTCTTCTGAATACAAACCAATTGGCAGTTCAAATGTAGCAAGTACTTCACTTCCATGTTGCAGTATCTTATGAACTGATGGAGGTAGTTTATAGCATGGATAAATTTTAATGCACAATTTAGCCGTCTCCGAACAATATTCTTTGAATTTCACAGAATCAGCTTTCTTGTCACATGTAATTACCTGAAGAATGTTATGCAATCTTGTGATAATAACCGCGTTTAATCCAGTCACTGCAGCAACTGATTCGGCTTTTCTAAAGAAAGTTCGGGCCACGTTCCCAGTATTTGATGTACCAGCTCACTGTTTGACAACATCAACTGTGATTGATAGCTCTTTCAAAGAATTTTGCACTTTAACTTAACGATTTTCGCGCAGCATGTCATCAAAGTATAGCCCTTCACGAACATTTAAAAAAAAATTCCAATTGAATCGATGAAAAACTGAGTTGTCGGCAGATTTTTGTCCAAAAAGATCGGTTTCAGGCCCACTGTGCGGTGGTAAGATTAGTGTTAAATAGTTATCAACGTTCGTGTCTGTGTTTTTCGTTAATGAAGCCTTCACAAAGCCGCGGAGAACGTTTTCGCAAAGGAAAAAGTTTCTTCAAACGACTTTGGGTATCAGCTCTTCCAAGGACATATATTTTTTGGGCAGCTGGTATTATATATTGGGGTACAAAATCTAGGACTTTCTAAAGGACTTTCATTCTGTACCTCTTATATATCCTTACCGTCTTAATGACTGTATTCTTTCCTCAATAACAGAAGTTAAAAACTTCGGATTTCACTTCTCCTCTACCTTAGACTTTTCCAACCATTTTTATCACATTGTCAACTCCGCTTCAAGAATGCTCGGTTTCATACTTCGTTTTTCCTCAGATTTTCATTCAATCCATACACTTAGGTTGTTATATATTACCCTTGTCCGTCCCCAGTTAGAATATGCTTCAATTATATGGTCTCCGAATAGCGTTAAATATCAAATCATGCTAGAGAGAGTGCAGCATAAATCCCTCAGGTTTTGTGCATATAAGACAAACAACCCAATGTCAATCTTTGATCATAACTACTCAAGAATATTAAACACAGTCAACCTGGAAACATTATCCGATCGAAGGAAGGTTTCCGACCAGAGCTTTATCTTTAATCTGTTAAATAATAATATAGATTGTCCAGCACTCCTGGGGCAAATAAATTTCTATGTACCTGAACGAGTTTTGAGAACAAGAGCAGGATTTCAAACAATGAAATCCAAATCCTCATATGGAGTAATAAATCCAATAAATCGCATTATAGCTAGCTCTAACATATTTTATAACAATATTGATGTTTTTAATGGCTCGTTACAGGTATTCAAAACAAAATTGCGCAATACTATTTGTTAATCGTACCTGTATTTGTTTAGTTTTGCGCGGTCCATTATTATGTAAATTTTAAGTTAAGACCTTTTCTTTGTTAAGTTTTCTTTTTGTTTTTATCAGTTATACTGTAAAAAACTGTATACATTTGTAGAAAAGGACCTTGGTCCGTATGTAATATATAATAATATATAATAAAAAAAAAATGGAGAAAGTTCGGGCCACGTTCCCAGTATTAGATGTACCAGCTTCCTGTTTGACAACATCAACGTGATTGATAGCTCTTTCAAAGAATTTTGCACTTTAACTTAACGATTTTCGCGCAGCACGTCGTCAAAGTATAACCCTTCACGAACATTTTAAAAAAAATTCCAATTGAATCGATGAAACACTGAGTTGCCGGCAGATTTTTGTCCAAAAAGATCGGTTTCTGGCCCACTGTGCGGTGGTAAGATTAGTGTTAAATAGTTATCAACGTTCGCGTCTGTGTTTTTCGTTAATACAGCCTTCAAAAAGCCGCGGAGAACGTTTTCGCAAAGGTAAAAGTTTCTGCAAACGACTTTGGGTATCACTTCTTTCAAGGATATATTTTTTGGGCAGCTTGTATTATTTATTGGGGTACAAAATGTGTAGGAATTTCTATACAATTCTTAACTATTAGTAATTGTTATATTAACTTGTGTTCGATCGCTCCACCTCGGTATCCAATAAAGCTCCAAGGATATCAAAATATGAGAATGAAATGCGGTCCGATAGATTGTTGCGATCGCGACGAGTTGTTTGTCCGACGATTACTGCCGTGGGCAGAGTATACCCCTCGCGGATTCTAGGAAGCGAGTGGGCATCGCGAATGGTCCGCGAGACGCGCGCTTCTACGACGGTGTGTCGCAATTATATTCGCTGGTGCGGATCGAATAGCGTTTCCCAGCGACAAACTAACGCACCGGTGGGAGGGCGATCGCGGTTAAAACGTTTCTTTCGTCGATAAATAATTTTACGAGGTGGCCATTCGCCGGAATAAATATCGTTAGGAGGCGTAGCGTGAAACCGTTTGAGCAAAACGAACAGTCTCTCGTTTCATGGGAGCTACTCTCCACAGACGTTCCTTTTATCCGTTTATACCGAGCTAACAAGATGTTTCACGGATCACCGTACTGCCACGGGATCAGATACGCTTTAGAGGTCTCGAAGCCACATTTCACCTCTCCGGTTTGACGAGCGACCCAACTCGAAACTCTGCATACCATTAGTACAACGTTTTCGTGCTCCTCGAGATTCTTTGAGCACCTCTCGCTCTCTCTTTCTCCCTCTCTCTCTGTCTCCGAGAGATCTCTTCGCCGTCCGAAGAGACCGAAACTCTTCCTTTTTCTCGCGGTGGCGACGAGCGACGAGCGACTTCCGTAAACGTCGCGAATAAACTGTTAACTGCGTCGTAACTGATTGTCGACTCTGCATCCGAACGAGAACGTGATACGTCTTGTTCTCTCGGCTGTTCGTCGACGGTAGTTGTCGAAGCAACAACAACGCCGGTTATGTTGTTCTCGACGATGTTCCGGAGCCACGGAAAGCCTTTTTTCGGAGCACGGCGACGGGGGTTCTCGTAATATTTGAAGAGGCTTACGACGAGGATAGCTCGAGTGGATCCGAAACACTTGCCCCGCGCCGTGTGGAGCCAGGAAAACACTCGACCATTCGCCGTAACGAAAACACTAATTTGCCTTTCTCGACGCCGCGCCGCGCCGCCATGCTTCCTCTCGAATATTCTTAGAAGTATGAGAGAATGGAGTAATGACGGTCACTTAAGCAGTAGCTATTATGAAACGAAAATCTGGGCGGAAATATTCATTTTAAAGATGCGTTTCATCAATGTTAATTATTCATCTATTCGTACAATAAAAAAAAAATTGGTTTTATATTTATCCAAGTAGTCGTTGAAATAAAAAGAAATATATAAAAAAAACTTTTTAAAAACCACGCTTATATCAAAATGCAGTAAAAAGGAGAAAATCATTTTTTTCCTGGTTTTCCAAGAAATACCGAATCCAGTTAAATGATTAATAATATCTTTACCCAAAATTCTAAGCAATTAGTTCAATATTTCTTCTGTTAGCAAATTAGTGTCGGAATAGTAGATAGAAAAATTGAATATAAATATAAATAAAATCATGACATTAGTGTCTATAAAAATAAAAGCGTAGAGGGCTCACGAAGATAACGTCAATATAGTTTAGCGCTCCACGCTTTTATTTTTATAGTCACTAATGTCATGGTTTTATTTAAATTTAAATTGAATTTTTCTATCCATTCCGACACTAATTTTCTAACAGAAGGAATATTTAACTAATTGCTTAAAATGTTGGGTAAAAGTATTATTAATCATTCAACTGGATTCGATATTTTATGGAGAACCAGGAAAAAATTGTTTTCTCCTTTTTAGTGCATTTTAATGTTTTATTTTGTACTTTTATTGTCATCGGAAGCAAGTGGGAAGAGGTTTAAAACTCGATTACAAGATTTGAGGCATACAACAACGCGGCAAGTTAATATAAGCGTAGTAAAAAGATATCTTTATTGACTTCCATTACCCTTGGCCACGTCGTACCAGTGGTCATATCGCTGTCAATAATCTTTGTTGTCTTTGAAGAAACATGGAATGCACGGTGCAATAAAAATTATTGTTTCCACGTCATTTTTGTAGAGATATTAAAATCACCTTGACCCTTTCAATGGAACCACCCCTTTATAAAAACCTACGATGAAAATGCCTTTCATTAGATTAAACGATCACAGTTCCTTTAAATTCATTAGAAATTCAGTGAGTTTAATTACTCAATTTATAAATTACTCAATTTATATTAAATTTTCTTTTAAAAAATAATTAATTTCAATTATAATAAAGATTTACTAATCTATTTAATTTTTATAATATAATTTAAAATTCCCCCAATTTTAAATTTATATTAAATTTTCTTTTAGAAAATTATTACTTTCAATTATAATAAAAATTTACTAATCTATTTAATTTTTATAATATAATTTAAAATCCCCCCAATTTTAAATTTATATTCAATTTTCTTTTAGAAAATTATTATTTTCAATTATAATAAAAATTTACTAATCTCGAGGTCATTCAAGCTGACAGACTTCACCTTCAAAACATAGAAACCAAATTGCATGTTATTTCTGTTCCTTTAACCGTTTTAATAGAGGAGAGATCATATGTTGACATCTTCAATTTTAGAAATATTTCAACAATTTTCAATTTCATCTACTCCATTTCGCTATAAATGCATAAAGATCCGCAGTCCAGTGATCGCTCTCCTTCACCTTTAAAAATTTGCTTCTCTAAATTCGTTAGGACGTAACCGAGTGAACTCGAGTACGAATCCTAGTGTCGTGGGTGGAAACGGGCCCCGCATCGAACGAGTCGGTAGCTGAAGGATCCTCCGTTCGAGAGTTAAGCCGCGCATTACACGGTTTCTGTGTTCGCTAACTATTTCTCCCGGGTCTCTCTCCCTCCGTTCAGGAAAAGAGGTTGTCCCTTTGGAGGGCATTCGAAATACTTGGGGCGCGGCGGCTCGGCGTGAAGAATCTCTTGTTTTGACGTGGACGATTTCGACTCGCGACCGAGATTAAACTGTTTACGGTTAAAACTGCTGCGAATTACACGCATCCGGCTTAATCCTTGATTTACGAGCGAAAGAACGAGCGAGAGGGGCGCTACCGGCTGATCCCGATCCCCGTGGAGAATCGAACTGTGAACGAAGGGCGCGTTCGGCGCACCCTTGACTCGTGCCACCGTGGATCCCCGATCCTCGCCGATCCTGAGGCACGCGCGATTCCTCGCGTAACCGTCACGCTTATCTACGCAATTAATTTTGCAGTTTCAACGGGGCCTTCCTCTCTCTCTCGCTCTCTTCGAGTCTCCGGCTCTCTGAAATTTCTCAGAGGTTATCGAACGCGCGGAGCGCCTCCGAGCAGAAATTTCGCGTCGTCGCTCGTTCATCGACATCGATAGGCAGGTACGCGGCTTCTACGTAGGCCACGTAGCTAAACGAGCACGCGAATAAACGCGATAAGTCGTTCGACGCGATAGAGAACCCGATTCGAGGGCAATAAATCCTCCGATAGCGAGATTTACGATTCGAGAAGAGGGACGCGGGGAGTGCCGGGATCGGGAATAGAAACGAGAACAGGAACACGGGAAAGGGAACGGGAATGGGAACGAGAACGGGAACCGAAGGCGGCTCGAGAGAGAGAGAACGAGGGAGAAGCGTGAAGAATTTAATGAAATCGGTGTTGCGATTTTTTCTAGCGCGCCGCCTCTAATCCACGGATTAGAGATCGAATCGACGTCCGTGCAGAATCGAGGCTTTACGATCCTCGAGCGACCCCGCGTTGCTACACTTTCTGCACCGCTGCTGCACCGCCGCGCGCTCTTCCGCCTCGAAACTGCGCTTTCGTACGCGTGCGCACCCTTGTCCTCGGCGTTTTTCCAAGCTCCGGACGAGAAAGCGTTGCCTCGCCGCGAATAATCGAGCTTATAGGAAACGCGGAACAAGTATCCGAGTATAAAGGCGAATTAGCGGGCCCGGTGTGCGGCGCCGGCTCCGCTCCGGCCCGAGCGCGCGAGTGCTAAACGCGAGTCGGACTTAAGAAAGTGCGCCGAGAGAGGCCACCTAAAGTAAATTGATTCAAATTAGTTCCCAATAGCATGTAATAACGCGCGTTCCCGCGGCGTCTCTGTACCCTTCTATTTCGCCTTAGATAGGTCATTATATCGGCCGCCGCCTAATACTTAGGTCGATAGGTGATACAACGTCAGAATTATTGCCTGCATACCGGGTGAACCATCACGTACGCGCGGGGCCCCGCGTAACGTCCACAGAAATTGCAGACTCACCGAGAGATAGCCCGAGACAAACGTCGAATTAAACACGACCGTCGACACTTAAATTCGCCGGGAGTCGCAATTCGATTATTACCGGGCCGCATGATCGAACGAATTTCTCCGATTCTGCCTCTCTACTCGCAGAATTGTACACTGATTCAACCAGAACTTTCTTTGATAACGTGATTATTAGACTGCAGATCTTTATGCATTTATTTGAACGTTTTTAAACAATGCTGTGCCACTAAAAATCGTTATACCATTATTTAAACTGTTTTACATTATCAAATTTGGATGTAATAAGTTACTAAACGTTTCAAGTAGTGTACGTGTAAATCAGATCAGTTTCAAATGAGTAGAGAACGTCGAAGCAAACACGACCGTCGACACTTAAATTCGCCGGGAGTCGCAATTCGATTATTACCGGGCCGCATGATCCAACGAATTTCACCGATTCTTCCTCTCTAATCGCAGAATTGTACACTGATTCAACCACAACTTTCTTTGTTAACGTGATTATTAGACTGCAGATCTTTATGCATTTATTTGAACGTTTTTAAACAATGCCGTGCCACTAAAAATCGTTATACCATTATTTAAACTGTTTTACATTGTCAAATTTGGATGTAATAAGTTACTAAACATTTCAAGTATTGTACGTGTAAATCAGATCAGTTTCATATGAATAGAGAACGTCGAAGCAAACACGACCGTCGACACTTAAATTCGCCGGGAGTCGCAATTCGATTATTACCGGGCCGCATGATCGAACGAATTTCTCCGATTCTCCCTCTCTACTCGCAGAATTGTATACTGATTCAACCAGAACTTTCTTTGTTAACGTGATTATTAGACTGCAGATCTTTATGCATTTATTTGAACGTTTTTAAACAAAGCTGTGCCACTAAAAATCGTTACACCATTATTTAAACTGTTTTACATTATGAAATTTGGATGTAATAAGTTACTAAACATTTCAAGTATTGTACGTGTAAATCAGATCAGTTTTATATGAATAGAGAACGTCGAAGCAAACACGACCGTCGACACTTAAATTCGCCGGGAGTCGCAATTCGATTTTTACCGGGCCGCATGATCGAACGAATTTCACCGATTCTCCCTCTCTACTCGCAGAATTGTACACTGATTCAACCAGAACTTTCTTTGTTAACGTGATTATTAGACTGCAGATCTTTATGCATTTATTTGAACATTTTTAAACAATGCCGTGCCACTAAAAATCGTTATACCATTATTTAAACTGTTTTACATTGTCAAATTTGGATGTAATAAGTTACTAAACATTTCAAGTATTGTACGTGTAAATCAGATCAGTTTTATATGAATAGAGAACGTCGAAGCAAACACGACCGTCGACACTTAAATTCGCCGGGAGTCGCAATTCGATTATTACCGGGCCGCATGATCCAACGAATTTCACCGATTCTCCCTCTCTACTCGCAGAATTGTACACTGATTCAACCAGAACTTTCTTTGTTAACGTGATTATTAGACTGCAGATCTTTATGAATTTATTTGAACATTTTCAAACAATGCTGTAATATATAACTCCACGGAATTCAGTGTGATTTTTATTTATTTCAGATCAATTTATCAATTATTCAGATCTAGAAATTGAAAATTGCCTCAAATACAAAAATGTCTCGTAGGAAACTTTTACTGTTTCGTGGGGGATGTAATCCAGAGCCGCTATTTTATTTGTAAGTGTAGAATTTTACAATTTTTTATACACTCTTCGGTGCAACTCAAATGATTGATTGATGAATGATTTATTGGAATTTATTCAAAGAGGAGGAGGATTTATTCATTGATTTATTCAAATTATACTATGTTCGGTTTAAGACTTAATTTTTCACGTGATTCTTCGAACTCAATTTTTCCGAGTTTCAAGAAAACTGAACGCCAGCAAGGTTGAAGTCATTTAATCGGCAATATGTCCCTTCCCGACATGAAGAATGCATGAAGGACGCATGAAGGACACATGAAATATATACATACACTATTTTTATCGACGCCGACTCATTTCTTTACTGTTCTCAAATTCCGCAATGCGTACGTTCCTATTTTAATTGTATTATTACCCAACAAAAACATTCTGTAAACAGGAGCCAAGTTCTTATGGCCGTAAATGTTGCGAGATCAAACAAAATACGGCCAAGTTCGTTAGCTTAGAAATACCTCTTGCAATACTGAAAAAAGCGTTTGTAAAAATTAGTTTAAAAGAACGCTATTTAATTTTTAAAGAGTTACATGGAGGGCTAAATTATTGAAACTTGGCCGCTACCTAGCACCTTTTATGGCCATTGGTTTAAAAAGTAACGGCCAAGTTTGAATAATTTAGCCCTCCATGTAACTCTTTATAAATTAAATAGCTCCCTTTTAAACTAATTTTTACAAACGCTTTTTTCAGTATTGCAAGAGGTATTTCTAAGCTAACGAACTTGGCCGAATTTTGTTTGGTCTCACAACATTTATGGCCATAAGAACTTGGCTCCTGTTTACAGAATGTTCTTGTTGGGATTTCAGCAATTTTTGTTGAAATTTCATCAATTATCAAGTAGGTATTACTCTTATTCCTGATTCATTAAATCCTAAACATTTTTTATCTTTAAGGTGGACATTTAAGTAAATTAATAAATGCATGTTCGTTTTACTACCTATTATACCTACTTGAAACTTTGTCCCGAAAAATCTAAACAACGCAGCGTCGATCAAAGGAAAAAAATTCTTTTCTAATCTGCAAGACAAAATCCAAATTCAATGTATCGAAGAGTAACACCCTGCCGGTGACGCTCGGATACGTTTGCCCCCCGCCGCTATAGACGATGCTCGGTGCAGTTTCTTTTGTTTACGTTAGAGCGATTGTTTTTTTCATCAGTATTTGTTGCGACTTCGAAGCTAATAAAACGTATACTTATGTAGGTACTTTGGGATTATCCCGTCGACCTCTCAAGAATTAGTTAGGGATAGGTGGCGGGGGGCGGAGAGGCCCGGCCGGCCCGCCTACGCATACGAAAATACAGTTTGGAGGAAATGGTCGAAGGAATAATCCCAAAGTACCCTTATGTATATGTTACGCTGCTATGTTCTATCCTACATACCTATTTCGTAATGATTTTTTTTCAACCCTTTAATGTGTAAAATTTCAAACTTTGATAATTTTTCCTTTGAGTGTCTGTTATGGTGGACCTATGTACCAAATTTCAAGCTTGTAGGTCAACGGGAAGTACCCAAAAGGTTTTGATGATCTGTCAGTCAGTCAGTCAGTCAGTCAGTGACAAATTTAACGATGTTTGAGGTCCTATATCTTGGAACCTACTAATGTTGGAAGATTAATGTTTTGTCAATATTGAGACATGATAGCATTTAACAAGTGTACGAAATTACATCTCTCCATCTGCCTCCAGTGCCGAGTTATAAGCCTCTAAAAAACGCCTAAGTTGTTTCGTGTAAAAGGAGGTAGATGATCACCTAGATGATCATTGTTTTTGTTCCATGATATAAAAATCTTCAGTACACAATTTCTGTTCGCGAAAAATAGTTTGATCGCAGCGGTAGCTGAGCTCGAAATGCTCCCGGACCGTTATAAGGGTTAAGACACCGTTGAAAATCGCTCGACGAATTATTCTCCCATGGATGCCGGTGATTCGAGTTTATCGAGCGGAGTCGGGACAGTGGGTCGGCTGATAAATTCGATCGATTCGTCGAAGGCGCATGGCGAGGGAAGACCCGGAGGAATAAAATCGACGAAATTTTTACGATTCGCGTCATCTGTCCAAACAGCCGAAAGCATCCGGCAGCGGTCGGCCCATAAAGTAGCTCGTAAGTTTATTACGATCGTTATTAGGCCGATGCATAATATCCTTGCTATTTACTGCCGCGATATCGGAGCCGATATTGCCACGAGAAAAATGGATTCGTTACTCGGGAATGGTTCCGCGACTCGGGGAATATGCCACCGCGAACTCTCTCGGGCTGAACCGGGAACTGGGTCGAGGTTCGACGGTTCGAGTCTTCGAGCTGCTCCTCTCGAAGAATCCTCCGCAAGCTCGATCTTCCCCTCGATCGAACCCCCCCGTCGTTCCTCGGATTTCAACTTTTTACCGGACCGACTCAATTCCGCCGGACAATTTCAATAGTTGGGAAAGTTTATTCGGCTATACGAGGCACGTGACACGGCTACACGGCGCGGCTTGGTTGCGTGATGGTCCGCCGACGAAACACGCCGGCTTCGAGTCAACCCCTTACGTAAGATATTCGGCGACATATGCGTACGTGCGCGAAAGCAATATGCAGGGGGAACAAGAGGCCAAGAAAGAGAGGAACCGAGCGAAACGGTACGGAACGGTACGGAACGGAGCGGGAGGACGGCCTCCGAAACGGGATAGTTCGGCCACAGCTTGCGGGGATGCGAGCCTTCGAGCGCACCCCACGAATGTTAACGCGCCGCATTAACTTCGTATTGGTTAGAAACGCGAGCTCCAGCAATAATTCTGATAACACAGCATGTTGTCGCGTTGCCCGGCATACCAAATGGCCGCGCCACAACGCGCCACGCCACATCGCGAACCCGCTACCCTTCATACTTATACGGAAGACGCCCCCGAGTTTACCCTCCGATCCCGGCCCCCGTCCTCCGGCCAACCTCCGCGCGTGTTCCTTTCTCTCGATTCATCCGGCATTTTCTTTTTTCAAAACCGCGGCGCACAGTAGGTCGTTGGATTCGTCCTGACATCAGCTACGATGCTGTGAAGCCAAAAATGTTTGCTGTCTGTCATAATGTCGATGTGACTCTGATTTTCTAGAAAAAGAAATATCTCTTTTTTAACTTCCCGATTTTACAGGAAAGTTATTGTAATGACCCCGAAAATCGAAAATCGATTTTTTAGCAGATCTTCACGTTTCATGGTCATTGCAGTCATTTTAGACTATTTTCAGCAAAATGTTCGTATGTGTGTGTGTGTGTGTGTATGCGTATGTATGTTTGTATGGTATCAAATTTTTCGTTAACGTTTTCTGAAAAAGTAACAACGCGATCAGAATGATGAATGATGCAATCGATGTGCCCCGCTGTAACTTAGAGCTGATTAGATTTTGGTCCATTTTGGTCAAGCAGTTTTTTATTTTTTGTTTTTTTTCGAAAGTAGTTGATTCAACAATGCAATTTATACGAGAGGACGGAAATTTTCCACCGAAGAAACAAACGTAATTACATAAAAAAATTAAAAAAAATTTTTTTTCTATTTTTAAAAATTTTTTTCATTTAAAAAAATTTTTTTTTGTTACATTTTTTTTTTAATTTATGCAACTAATGCTAATGTTACCGCTTACAATAATCGAAAATTATCCCAATGCAAGAGTGTGTTTATCATCTCTACTCCCGAGAATACATTTTGGGAGAATATTGATGAAAGTACAAAAAAAAAAAAACGATGTTGGCGATGTTGGCGAAGGAGTAACGAATCGGGAAGTTCTTTGTGTGACTCTTGGAGAGCGAGCAACAATAACCCTCTAGTTCAGGGGTTGGCAACCTGTGGCTCTTTGGATGTTTTTTCTTATGAATAAATAGATTAGTTTTTTTTTCTCAAATAACTTTATTTATGCCAGTACTATTTATTGTTGGCAAGAAAATGTTTTGTGGCTCTTTAAAAACTTTGAAATTTTGTAAATTGTAATTTTTGACTCTTCCGACTCAAAAGGTTGCCGACCCCTGCTCTAGTTCATTTTTTAAATGCTCTCTTTTGAAACATTTTGTATGTTTCTTTCATCATTTTGTATGTTATTGTTTGATCATGCGAACTGCGTGAACACTGATGTGGAAGAAGCAGAGGTGCGCGAGTCCCGACTATGCTTCGGATCTTCCGAGTGAACAAAAATTACCCGAGTACAGTGTACCCGCGATTGATGTGACTTTCGGGTATGCGGATGATGTGACTTTTTTATCCCCACTACGAGGGGATTCCCCCTTGGGCGCTTGATCGCGGTACAAAGAAATTAAGGTATTAGGGCAGGCCTGTCCAACCCAAATGGTTTCACGGGCCACTTTAATGACGCGTAACGTTACTGCGGGCCGCACTTCAGGTAAATATGCTTTTAAAAAATGTGATACAAATACAAAATGAATAAAACTTTATTGTTATACGTCGCATTATAACAATGACACATGCAAATTTTCATTTACTTAATATTTTTGTATACATACAACCAGAAACAAAAGTTTCAATAGAAATATAAAATCGCCCGGCGGGCCGCACAATTTAACGTTGCGGGCCGCGTGTTGGCCAGGCCTGTATTAGAGTGTTTAAATTGGGGTTTTATGATACTCGATGTATCATTCACAACATGTATCACAAAAGAACAAACAAAAAGCATATGTTATGTATTATCCGACTCCAACTTTGAAATGAGGGTCATGTTGAAAAGTAATGGTAATCGTTCTTGTGAAATATCAAGTAATTAGCTACATATAAATATTTAATGAATAATAAATATTTCCTAACATATGCTTTTTCTTTGTTCTTTTTAGACATTTCTATTGAGTAGGTATCTAACCCTTTGCATTCCGAGTTATTTTAACTGGAAAATTAAACATTTCTTCCGATCTAGAATATTTCCATTCTCTATGATTTATGCAATTTTATGGATATGAAATTGATTAGATATATTTCATAATGTAAATAATATTTCGAATAATGGTACAGCAATTTTTAGTGGTGCCTCAGAGGGGACAACGGAGTGCAAAGGGTTAATTAATGTTGTAATTGCAACTATCAATTACAATCACTTGTAATTGCAGAAATAAAATTACAATTACAGTGATTCGTCAATTAATTGCAATTACCAATTACAGTGATTCGTCAATTAATTGCAATTACCAATTACAATTATGTACATGTAATTGTAATTGTATTTCTGCAAATTCAAATTACAGTAATTGGTAAGTAATTGTAATTGTAATTATAATTACATTTTGCCCAGCTCTGTTCTCTTGTAAGTCGCGTGGTTTATGGTGACAAGTGTCTCCTCGAAGAGCGGCGCGCGGTGCGGCCCGCGACGCGTCGCAGGCTCCGGTGACCCATGGAAAAATGTCATACGAGTTTTCGAGTTAGCCTCTCAATTTCGGGATCGAGTATCTAGGACGGTCGATCGCGGTTCTACGGCGACCGTAACGCACTTTTACCTCGGATAAGGAGTCCTTAAGCGGGCGAGGTGTCGTAAAAATTTGCGAGCACACATCTCCGGGTAACGAGAGATGCGGGGACGAGACGATTTCCAGGGACGTTACCGATCCGTATACGTAACGGCGAACGTTCCCTAATAAATTACGCGTATCGCGATCCTTCGACTCGCCCTCCTTTCGATCGAGTCTTCTTTTTCCATAGCTAGGCGAGCTCCTTCTCACGGAGCGTTTAGGATCGTTAAATTGCATCGCCTCGAAAACAGCGCAGCGCGCGGCCCGAGATGAATCGCGCGCGCCCGAGCAACCTGGCCGAGCGGGCCCGCACGCCCGCTCGAGAACGTTTCACGTGCAATCGTTCGGTTTTTATGGTTGCTTTTTGTTTTCACGTAAATTGATCCGTCGCGACACGAGAGCAACGCAGGGGTCGGCGCATTCTATGGTTTCAACGGCCGATCGTTAAATTTGAAAAAAGATCGAGGATCCGCCTACCCGACGCGACGGCCGATAGTGGCTCGCGGAGCACTGCCACCAATTACTATACCCGGTGACCATTAAACTTTACGTACGTATACGTACAGACTAGGCGGCGCACTGGCGTATCCTCGAGGTGTGACCGCTTTCCAATCTCTTGCTCGAGATGGACATGTTTCACTTCCGCTCTTCTATCCCGACCAAGCGATACAGGGTCTGTGCATTCCATGTTCGCCCTTTTGCAGATCGTATTCGGCTTTTTGCAAATAAACTCACCCTTCTGCAGTCCAAATTCACCCGTTTGCTTTTCCCCACAAATTCGTTTCCTTAAATTACACTGTCCAACACCAAATTTGTTCCCTAATTACTGTTTGGTCCTTCTTGTAGAGTTTTTTGCGCTGATTCCAAATCTGTTCTTAATTTTTTCTCCTAGACGTATAGTTTTTGAGAAACATGACTTTGAAAAAAAACATATTTTTCAATTTTAAACAAATATTGTGGTGTTATTATAAAAGATATTAAATTGTTCTTTGTAGCAAAAGATTCTGTAGACTTTCCCGTTGAAAGTTGAAAAATATGAATTTTTTTTCAAAACCATGTTCCTCAAAAACTGTGCCTCAAAATCTGTGTTTTGACTTTGAAAAAAAACATATTTTTCAATTTTAAACAAATATTGTGGTGTTATTATAAAAGATATTAAATTGTTCTTTATAGCAAAAGATTCTGTAGACTTTCCCGTTGAAAGTTGAAAAATATGAATTTTTTTTCAAAGCCATGTTCCTCAAAAACTGTGCGTATAGGAAAAAAATTAAAAACAGATTCGAAATCAGCGCAAAATACTCTATAAGAAGCACCCGTCAGTAATTAGGGAACATAAAAAAATAGAAATTTGTTGGACAGTGTTATTGTAATCGAACGTTTATTCTTCCTAAATCATGTTTCTTCTTATTTTCTCGGTGAAGGTCACGTGAAGATCAACATGTCGTCCATTTAAAAAAATTTGTTCGCCTATCACCACATTTCCCCCTTCGAACCGATTGCCTTTTTCATATTACAACAAATAAACGAGGTATTGAAGATGGGGTCAAGTTAGGCAAAATACCCCGTACGTAAATTCAATCTTACAACCTTTGTGGTTCAGTAAAGTATAAAGAAACTCTATGCACAGAGAAGTGTGCTTGTGGAATTGCTTTCCACCTATAACAACGAGATAGGTGTTCTCTGCGAACATCTAGAGGCGTCGAATGCGAGATACCCGTTCAGACGGGTCAATTTTGTACTGTTTAACCCTTTGCACTCGAGTGACGACTCTGAGGCGCCACTAAAAATTGTTATACCATTATTTAAACAATTTTGTACATTACTAAATTTGTACTTAATAAGTTACTAAACATTTCAAGTATTAATAAACGATGTACTAATGCTCTCGGCGCAATGGTTCGATCAGATTTTACATCAAAACAATTTTTAAAATTAAATTAAATTTTCGACGTTTCGATGTATGTGTAGATCATTTTCAGTAGCTTGTGTAACGACATGAGAACAGCACGTGTTTCGTTGTTTCAATTTCAATTTAGTTAAATTAACTTATTAGTTTTCTTAAAAATGATTTACACATAGATCGAAACTTCGAAAATTTAATTTAATTTGCAAAATTGCGCCGAGAGCATCAGTACATCGTTTATTAACAATTATACGATCGATATTAAAAGGAACATTTCAAGTTTCAAGTATTGTACGTGTAAATCAGATCAGTTTCATATGAATAGAATAACAAAAATCCTATAAAATGGAAATATTCTAGGTCAGAAGAAAAATTTCCTTCCACAATGAAATTAAGGAGGCAGAAACTAGGAACATTTCAAGTTTCAAGTATTGTGCGTGTAAATCAGATCAGTTTCATATGAATAGAATAACAAAAATCCTATAAAATGGAAATATTCTAGGTCACAAGAAAAATTTCCTTCCAGAATGAAATTAAGGGGGAAGAAACTAGGAACATTTCAAGTTTCAAGTATTGTGCGTGTAAATCAGATCAGTTTCATATGAATAGAATAACAAAAATCCTATAAAATGGAAATATTCTAGGTCAAGGGAAAAATTTCTTTCCAGAATGAAATTAAGGGGGCAGAAACTAGGAACATTTCAAGTTTCAAGTATTGTGCGTGTAAATCAGATCAGTTTCATATGAATAGAATAACAAAAATCCTATAAAATGGAAATATTCTAGGTCAGAAGAAAAATTTCCTTCCAGAATGAAATTAAGGGGGAAGAAACTAGGAACATTTCAAGTTTCAAGTATTGTGCGTGTAAATCAGATCAGTTTCATATGAATAGAATAACAAAAATCCTATAAAATGGAAATATTCTAGGTCACAAGAAAAATTTCCTTCCAGAATGAAATTAAGGAGGCAGAAACTAGGAACATTTCAAGTTTCAAGTATTGTGCGTGTAAATCAGATCAGTTTCATATGAATAGAATAACAAAAATCCTATAAAATGGAAATATTCTAGGTCAGAAGAAAAATTTCCTTCCAGAATTAAATTAAGGGGGAAGAAACTAGGGGGTGCGAGTACTCGATATACTCGAGCACTCGAATTTCGAGTCGAGTCATTACTCGGTCTGTCGAGCCGAGTCGAGCGTTTGAACTTTCCGAGCTACTTGAAATCGACGAACAGTTTGAAAAAAATGCGAGCTACTTGAAAAAATCAAATAATCGAGCCCTCGTAAAAATCCGATCTACTTGAAAATGAATTTTTAGCTCGTAATCTTTCCAATTACTCGAATACAGTAAAGTCGCGATTCTTGTCAAACAGCCCGTGTTCTGCACAGTCAACTACGTGCATTACGCACGGTAACTCGATAGCTAATGTTCTGTTCGAGCTGAAAATTCAGTGTCGAATAGATCGAACTTTTACGAGGGCTCGAATATTCTTGCCGTACGATCTTTTCAAGTAGCTCGCATTTTTTTCTAACAGTTCTCCGATTTCAAGTAGCTCGGAAAAATCAAACGCTCAGCTCGTAAATTACGGGTACTCGCACACCCCTAGAAGAAACCCGACTGAAGGAGCTATAGGAAATTATGCAAAGAACTAGAATCTAACTAGATTTCGGCTCGAAACATGGGTCTGCGGGAAGCGGTTTTTATCCTTATACGAGTATATTTTTAGAAATTGAAATACAATATAATTGAAATACAATATAATTCAAATATAGTATAATAAAAATACGGCTCTCCAAATTATAGCCCAGAACTTGGAAGAACTTGCGATATATTTTTATATTTTTCTTTCATATATAGTAACCGCGGGTTTACTGTCGAACAGCCGTGTTCTGCACGGACAGTATTCCCGCAGTGACATCATTTTTTTCACAATGTAACACCAATATTTAATCTTCTTTATTTTTCATTATTATTTTATGGAACTTTCGCCAACATATTCGTGGCATTTTTCTAATGCAAAATGGTACCAAACACGATATAATTTCAACTGTATTTAGTGGTGTAATCGACGATGAAAGTTTCGAACGCAACGAAGAAAAGCGTATTGGAAAGAGAGAGACGCGGTTGTCGAGTCAACGTGTGGTGTTCACACCGATGTATCCGAGCCGAGAACAATTATTTCATCTCGAAATATTCACAATTATTTCGAGAACAGTATTTCATATGAAAATAGGTTCCTTTTTGACTAAAATTGCCAGAATGATTTTTGCCGACTCGAAAAAAATTTTTTTATCATTTCAATGTCGCTCTCTAAACTTACTAAACTTACTAAACTTACTGACTTACCGACTTTCTATTTTATACCCTGGTTGCGAGGGTGTCCCGTAAGTAGGTTACGAGCAGCTAGTAAATTTATAAGTAATAAATTCCTTCTGTTTGAAACCTTTACATGGATTTTTCAACCTCTTCTTGCCTATTACTTCATTCTTCATAATTCAATTACAATGTATTTTATAATTGTGCTCCATTGCAATTACGAATTACATTGTAATTTAATTGACTGAAGATCATAATTATAAATTACAACATAATTGAATTACAATCTAATTCAATTACTTTGTAATTATAATTCTGGAGTAATTCAATTGTAATTCTGCACAACTCTGCCCAAAACCTAGTTAGGTTCTAGTTATTTGCTAGTTTCGTCACGTGACTAACCTTCCACCTTAACTCCGAGTGCAAAGAGTTAATCCTTGCAGAGTAGTTTTCCCATTGTTTTATGCAACGTGTACGGCGGCGGCGGTTGTCGCGTTCTCTGCGCCACTCGATCGGCACGTTTCGCGTCGGAGCGATCCGCAGTGGAACGGTTGAAAAACGCGGAGCTTGCGAGATTGACGATTTCCCGAAACCGTGTCGACAGGAGGAAGGAACGCGCGGATCGGGCGGCGTGTAACGGTGGAACGTGGAAAATTGGTGGACGAGAGGCAGGCTTCGACGCCACTGTGTAGGCCGGCACGTAGGCGGTTAGCGTTGTACGTGCAAATCCCGCTGTAGTGTGTTCGCGCGTGGCTTTTTCGAGTGTGTGCGTCGGAACGGCAAAATTGCCTGGTCGAACGTCCAAGGAAAGCTCGAGCATAGGCGAAACGTGGGTGTATATAGTTCGATAGCGGAAAGTCCGACTTCGACTCCGGATCAGAGTCGGAATCTAAGCTGCGGAAAGTGTGTGCTCGTTTCTACCGAACCGACACGCGTTGGACGCGATTGTTGATCGCGTGCGACGCGAACCGGTACGCCGTGGGCCATGAGCAGCCAAAAATGGCCGAAAACGAAGTAAATAATTAACCCACGAGAAACTTATTGTTAGACTGCGAAAGCAGTGGACAGGTGAAAAGAATTTCGAATACCAACGTGTTGGCTCGAGCTGATTGAAATCATGAAAGAAAGAATTAAATTACAGTTGTTGGCTCCTGTTTTATTGTATCAGATGATTGCATAAGTTCGTGTCTGATTTGAAAATAAAATTCAATGGTCCAATTTTGAAGAATACAGCTTTATTAATCGATTATACATATATAGTCGCACACCGTTCTTTTCTGCAATTAGAAAATCGTGCTCGACTTGAAAATAAAATTCAATGGCCAAATTTTGAAGAAAACAGCTTTATTAATCAATTATACATATATAGTCGCACACCATTCTTTTCTGCAATTAGAAAATCGTGCTCGACTTGAAAATAAAATTCAATGGTCAAATTTTGAAGAATACAGTTTTATTAATCGATTATACATATGTAGTCGCACACCATTCTTTTCTGCAATTAGAAAATCGTGCTCGACTTGAAAATAAAATTCAATGGCCAAATTTTGAAGAAAACAGCTTTATGAATCGATTATACATATGTAGTCGCACACCATTCTTTTCTGCAATTAGAAAATCATGCTCGACTTGAAAATAAAATTCAATGGTCAAATTTTGAAGAATACAGCTTTATTAATCGATTATACATATGTAGTCGCACACCATTCTTTTCTGCAATTAGAAAATCGTGGTCGACTTGAAAATAAAATTCAATGGCCAAATTTTGAAGAAAACAGCTTTATTAATCGATTATACATATATAGTCGCACACCGTTCTTTTCTGCAATTAGAAAATCGTGCTCGACTTGAAAATAAAATTCAATGGCCAAATTTTGAAGAAAACAGCTTTATTAATCAATTATACATATATAGTCGCACACCATTCTTTTCTGCAATTAGAAAATCGTGGTCGACTTGAAAATAAAATTCAATGGCCAAATTTTGTAGAAAACAGCTTTATTAATCGATTATACATATATAGTCGCACACCGTTCTTTTTTGCAATTAGAAAATCGTGCTCGACTTGAAAATAAAATTCAATGGCCAAATTTTGAAGAAAACAGCTTTATTAATCAATTATACATATATAGTCGCACACCATTCTTTTCTGCAATTAGAAAATCGTGGTCGACTTGAAAATAAAATTCAATGGCCAAATTTTGTAGAAAACAGCTTTATTAATCGATTATACATATATAGTCGCACACCGTTCTTTTCTGCAATTAGAAAATCGTGCTCGACTTGAAAATAAAATTCAATTGTCAAATTTTGAAGAAAACAGTTTTATTAATCGATTATACATATATAGTCGCACACCGTTCTTTTCTGCAATTAGAAAATCGTGCTCGACTTGAAAATAAAATTCAATTGTCAAATTTTGAAGAAAACAGTTTTATTAATCGATTATACATATATAGTCGCACACCGTTCTTTTCTGCAATTAGAAAATCGTGCTCGACTTGAAAATAAAATTCAATGGCCAAATTTTGAAGAAAACAGCTTTATTAATCAATTATACATATATAGTCGCACACCATTCTTTTCTGCAATTAGAAAATCGTGGTCGACTTGAAAATAAAATTCAATGGCCAAATTTTGTAGAAAACAGCTTTATTAATCGATTATACATATATAGTCGCACACCATTCTTTTCTGCAATTAGAAAATCATGCTCGACTTGAAAATAAAATTCAATGGTCAAATTTTGAAGAATACAGCTTTATTAATCGATTATACATATGTAGTCGCACACCATTCTTTTCTGCAATTAGAAAATCGTGGTCGACTTGAAAATAAAATTCAATGGCCAAATTTTGAAGAAAACAGCTTTATTAATCGATTATACATATATAGTCGCACACCGTTCTTTTCTGCAATTAGAAAATCGTGCTCGACTTGAAAATAAAATTCAATGGCCAAATTTTGAAGAAAACAGCTTTATTAATCAATTATACATATATAGTCGCACACCATTCTTTTCTGCAATTAGAAAATCGTGGTCGACTTGAAAATAAAATTCAATGGCCAAATTTTGTAGAAAACAGCTTTATTAATCGATTATACATATATAGTCGCACACCGTTCTTTTTTGCAATTAGAAAATCGTGCTCGACTTGAAAATAAAATTCAATGGCCAAATTTTGAAGAAAACAGCTTTATTAATCAATTATACATATATAGTCGCACACCATTCTTTTCTGCAATTAGAAAATCGTGGTCGACTTGAAAATAAAATTCAATGGCCAAATTTTGTAGAAAACAGCTTTATTAATCGATTATACATATATAGTCGCACACCGTTCTTTTCTGCAATTAGAAAATCGTGCTCGACTTGAAAATAAAATTCAATTGTCAAATTTTGAAGAAAACAGTTTTATTAATCGATTATACATATATAGTCGCACACCGTTCTTTTCTGCAATTAGAAAATCGTGCTCGACTTGAAAATAAAATTCAATTGTCAAATTTTGAAGAAAACAGTTTTATTAATCGATTATACATATATAGTCGCACACCGTTCTTTTCTGCAATTAGAAAATCGTGCTCGACTTGAAAATAAAATTCAATTGTCAAATTTTGAAGAAAACAGTTTTATTAATCGATTATACATATATAGTCGCACACCGTTCTTTTCTGCAATTAGAAAATCGTGCTCGACTTGAAAATAAAATTCAATGGCCAAATTTTGAAGAAAACAGCTTTATTAATCGATTATACATATGTAGTCGCACACCGTTCTTTTCTGCAATTAGAAAATCGTGCTCGACTTGAAAATAAAATACAATGGTCAAATTTTGAAGAATACAGCTTTATTAATCGATTATACATATGTAGTCGCACACCGTTCTTTTCTGCAATTAGAAAATCGTGCTCGACTTGAAAATAAAATTCAATGGCCAAATTTTGAAGAAAACTGCTTTATTAATCGATTATACATATATAGTCGCACACCATTCTTTTCGTGCAATTAGAAAATCGTGCTCGACTTGAAAATAAAATTCAATGGCCAAATTTTGAAGAAAACAGCTTTATTAATCAATTATACATATATAGTCCCACACCGTTCTTTTCGTGCAATTAGAAAATCGTGCTGGACTTGAAAATAAAATTCAATGGTCAAATTTTGAAGAAAACAGCTTTATTAATCGATTATACATATATAGTCGCACACTATTTTTTCCTGCAATTAGAAAATCGTGCTCGACTTGAAAATAAAATTCAATGGTTAAACTTTAAAGAATACGACTTTATTAATCAATTGAAGAATTGGATGGATAAAGGTGTCAAGTTTGTTTTCTGTGAAAGAGTTTTTAACAAAATATGTTCTTTTTAATTGATTTGTGTTATTATCTTAATATATAATATCTTATTTTATAATAAATATTATATTATCAAATATTATATAAATATTATATTATAAGTTATTATCTTATTATATAATAAATAATTGATTTGTGTTATCTTCATTCATCAAAAAAGGACAACACACCTCGCAAAAAACTCTTTTACAGAAAACAAACAATTTGTTACTTACAATTCGTAACAATTACAAAGGTGTAACAATTTGTTACTTCACACCTTTATCCATCCACCCCTTCAATTATATCTGTGGTCGGCAGGAAGAACGCCGCATGTCACATGCTTTCACTTCCGAGATATTGTCGTTTAACCTTTTCATCACTAATGGTTCGACAGGAAATCGGTTAAATCGGTTAAATTGCATTATTTTTTGAAGTCTTTCGAATTTGTTTTCATGACTTTTTCCTGGTAAATACGTCAATCCTATACTACGAAACTCAATGAATGCATAAACTCAATTTTCTTGAAATTGTGACATGCGGCATTTTCATTGCAACCACAGATATAGTCACCATTCTTTTCTAAAATCAGAAAATCGGACACGAACTTATGCAATCATTTAATATAATTTGCCATTTTTATTTTGCACAAATAAGATCCGCAGTCTATTTATCACCGTATTCAGGAATAGTTGAGGCAGATTATATTTTTGTTTCTTAATTTTTGCGTTTTAAGAAATTTCTCTTTCATACGATTCTTCGTTTTAAGGTTTAGTTTCATAAAATGGTTCGTAAAATGTCTGATATAAAAGTTTAGTTATTCACTACATTTTCTGTTGTCCGCCATTTCGCTGCCAAAAATATGGTGGCCGTAGGTACGCGTCGCATGCGATTTTAAATCGAATCGAGTGCAACCGCACCCTCGGTCCTTGTTGTTCCTTGTTGCTCCTCGTTGCTTGGTGAGCGGCAAGCGGCAAGCGGCAAGCAAGCGACGTGTGGTGTGCGGTCGGCGACCACATGCGAGGCCCGAGAGGCGCGTCTGTGCACACGGACGCGCGAGTTACGAAGGTAAGAAGGTAGCTCGTAGCCAGCCAGGAAATCTATCCCGCATCGGCTCCCTTCTCCATCACCAGGACTTTTGCTCACCGCCCTGTAATCATCGCGAGTCGGTGGCGGCGGCCGCTAATTATGTTTCATAACACTTCTTACCCCCACTCGGGAGCATCCACTCCCTTAAGGGCAGCTCATCATTTATTTACATCATATTCGTCCCGAGGGATAACGCAACGGCCTCCACGCCACGGTATACCCGTTCCTCTCTCGTTCCTCTCTCTCCTCCTCTCCCTCACTCTCTCTCTCTCTCTCTCTCTCATTCTCTCGCCCTTGCCTCGCCTCTCCTCGGTTAGGTTCGTTTCGTTTCTGCGCGATACCCTCAACAAAAAAGCCCCCGCGTCTCGACTTTGAAACCTGCAAAAACCACCGTTTCGAAATCCGACCATCCTTCCACGTACTCGATCGATCAATCTGCATACGCGTATTGGATCGCGTGGTCGATATCAAAATCTTAATGTCGCGCGTCGGTGCCCGGATTTTAACACTGCTGCGATCGTTACAGCCCGATTATGAAGTCTCCGTCGACCAGACGCGGTCGGAGAGATCGCGAAATTATAGTAGAACTGTACGATCTAACAACAGCACGGATCCGACGGTTTTTCAGAGATCGGACCTTTACTGCACTTGAAAAATTGAGCGACATCAATATTGTACAGTTACGAAAATTGTCCTTCTTCCAATAGTTAAACGATTACGAGCAATGAGGCGCAGTTGTATTAGGGTGGTAACTAAGAAGGGAAGGATCCCAAGTGCCCGACTTCGATTTTGATAATTCTTTGCGAGATGATGGTACATGGATCCCTAATTATGTCTCCAAAATATTAGGTGTAGTTAGAGTTGTGCTAATTCAATTATATTGTAATTCAATTACGTAATTGAATTACATTGTATTTCAATTAATAGTAATTCAATTACGTCGTAAATGAATTACTACATAATTCAAATACAACGTAATTCAATTACTAAGTATTTTAATCAGGTTTGTAATTGAAATACAATATAATTGAAACACAATGTAATTGAAATACAATATAATTGAAATACAATATAATTGAATTACAGTATAATTGAAATATAATATAATTGAAATACAATATAATTGAAATATAATATAATAAAAATAGAGCTCTCCAAATTATAGCCCAGAACTTGGAAGAACTTGCGATATATTTTTATATTTTTCTTTCATATATAGTAACCGCGGGTTTACTGTCGAACAGCCGTGTTCTGCACGGACAGTATTCCCGCAGTGACATCATTTTTTTCACAATCTAACACCAATATTTAATCTTCTTTATTTTTCATTATTATTTTATGGAACTTTCGCCAACATATTCGTGGCATTTTTCTAATGCAAAATGGTACCAAACACGATATAATTTCAACTGTATTTAGTGGTGTAATCGACGATGAAAGTTTCGAACGCAACGAAGAAAAGCGTATTGGAAAGAGAGAGACGCGGTTGTCGAGTCAACGTGTGGTGTTCACACCGATGTATCCGAGCCGAGAACAATTATTTCATCTCGAAATATTCACAATTATTTCGAGAACAGTATTTCATATGAAAATAGGTTCCTTTTTGACTAAAATTGCCAGAATGATTTTTGCCGACTCGAAAAATTTTTTTTTATCATTTCAATGTCGCTCTCTAAACTTACTAAACTTACTAAACTTACTGACTTACCGACTTTCTATTTTATACCCTGGTTGCGAGGGTGTCCCGTAAGTAGGTTACGAGCAGCTAGTAAATTTATAAGTAATAAATTCCTTCTGTTTGAAACCTTTACATGGATTTTTCAACCTCTTCTTGCCTATTACTTCATTCTTCATAATTCAATTACAATGTATTTTATAATTGTGCTCCATTGCAATTACGAATTACATTGTAATTTAATTGACTGAAGATCTGAATTATAAATTACAACATAATTGAGTTACAATTTAATTCAATTACTTTGTAATTATAATTCTGGAGTAATTCAATTGTAATTCTGCACAACTCTGGGTGTAGTTACTCAATAGTTTTAAAGATATGATCAATTGAAGTTCCATATCTTCTTAGCTTTCGAATGTATGAAACTTTAATTGATTATATCTTTACAACTACTGAATAACCACGCCTAATATTTTGCATACATAATTGGGGATCCATATACCCTCATCTCACAAAAAATTATCAAAATCGAAGTCGGACACTTGGGGTTCGCGACTTCCACATTTTCTCAAACAAAGTCATTTATATATGTTTGTTAAACGAGTATTTTATATGAAATTAATCGCAAAATCCGGAGCTTCCCAATGACACACAGTTCAATAGGAATGTTCACTGAATGAGGTTATAATGACGCAATAAAACAATTACGAAACAAAAGGTCGCGAATTTAGTTGCCAACCTAATATTCTCTTTTTGTTGCAAGCATTCGAAACGTTGACTTTAAAGAGAGTAGCTGTGGGTCGAGCGATCGATGAAGAGGGTTCATTTCGCGGACAAAGTTGGAGAAGACTTTCGGTACGAGAATATTCAACTGGGTGGTTCACTGAACTTGAGGCGAACCAACGAATGGTTTGAAATGGAACGCCGCGAACTATCAATTATTTATTTATGGATATCGTGTTTATCGTTTTAATCCTCATAAGCAGTGATGGCGTGCAACATCACTAACCGTGATTTATCACAATGATCGCAGAATCACGATCATAGTCGAGACTTTAACTTCATTCACGCCAGATTCCTGATTTTTTAATCTAGAGAGAATTTGTCACCTAATTCTCAATGACTCTACTTGATAAATTTGGGGTTATGTTCGCGGCGCAACGGTTCGATCAAATTATACACTAAATAGCAATTTTGTGGACGTTTTTCAAACGTTCCACCACGAAACACACCACCATCTTTCTTCTTCTCTCTTATAGAAAACAATCTATAGCAAACGTGTCTCAGGACGTAATGATTCAAATCCGAATCGAACGTTTGAAAAATATCCACAAAATTGCTATTTAGTGTATAATTTGATCGAACCGTTGCGCCGCGAACATAACCTCAAATTTATTAAAAATGTACGATCGATAATAATTTCTCACTCTACTTGATGTATAATTTCCAATTCGATGCCGTTATTGTAAAACATACAGAGTATGTCTCTGTCACTTGCTCGAAGAACAGCTTATTGAATCACGAGTGATCCAAAAATATCAATTCACGCCATCGCTACTCATAAATTCGTCGGGATAAAAATTCACCCACCTTTATAAGAAGGAATTGAAAGTCTGACTGATAATTTCGTTTGAGATTAATATCCAGGTGACTCTTGACGTCATTTGGAGTAACTTTTTCCTTTATGAAAACGTTCTCCGTGGCTTGGTTAAAAAGTTATTAACGAAAATCACGGGCCAATCACACCACGGCTACAGTGGACGGATTCCGGCTCGCCTAACACCAACGCCCTGTTTTTCGCGAATAACTCCTTAACGAAGCCGAGGAGAACATTCTCGTAAAGGGAAAAGTTTCTTCAAATGACCTCGGGAACCCGTAGAAACAATGTCTCGAAGGTATTCGAGCTGTCGATCGTGCTTATCGACGGTTCGAAGCAACCTGCGAAACATTCGAGGCGTTCACCGAGCGAAATTACTGTCGGATTTGTTCGCGTGCCCAATTCGAAAGTTGAACGATTTCGGACGCGCGAAATTAAGCGAGCGGAGGACTTTTAAGAAAGGTTGGACGACGATCCGAGGCGGGATTCGGCTTACGGTTAACCGCCGTCTAATAGGCGTTCGTGCCCCTCGATTGATTTCAGGATTATCCGGTTCTGGTTCTGCTTCTGGTTGCCAACTGCGATCATACCCATTTCTTTCGGCCACCGCCGTCGACGTCGCTTCCTTCTGTCTCTCCTCGTCGCACCTTCGCCTCGGCAATCCTAAACCTACGCTTCGTATAGCCGGCAAATTGGTGGCACTTCTGCGGTCGAGCGATTAAGTGGTTTCAAGAGATATCCTCCGAGAAAATTGGCGAGGTGGAGAGCGGACCGAGTTTTAATTAACGTTCATCTTTCCTCGTGCTTTTAGAAAGACTCGCCTTGCCCTGCCTCGCCCTGCCGCGTACCCGCGAGTCGCGCAAATTACTTCAAGCTCAGGAACACTTTATAAATTCGAAGCGGAAAAAATTCGTCCCTCGGGAGATCGTCAAGCTTTCCCCGATGCTCCGCCGTCGTTCGATCGTTTCGAAGCATTCGTACGCACAAGGAGGCGCACGGTGGTTCGAAATAAACGAACAAAAAATCTTCGCTCCAACTTGCTGCCTGGAGAATAGCAACAGAAACGTGTAACTAATACATAGAAATGCTGCGGTGTAATGGTAACTTAATGACATTCGTCTAACTTTTGTTAACAATAATTCTTCAACTACATATAAGGTTTCGAGGAAGTTTTCTTTAAATAAAAAACATAGCATTTTTAATTTTATCGGTTTTTTTACTTAATTATTAGAGATCGTCTATGACAATTATGTGTGAAAGACGATATCTGTCAAATGACTACCATCTCCACGTGTCTCAACTCTTGAGAACGACGCACAGTGGAGTATTTGGCCCGGAAAGCTGGCCAAAATTATTGCAACGTTACTTATGGTTTCAAGGTCATAATATTATATATCGGTGAATTCGTCTTAAGATCAGCTATAATATTATGAGATAAAAAATACATTTTAACATTTAAAAAATCAAGATGACCTTGATTATTTGTCGTAAAAAAATATTTTCGAAATTTTATGTATCATAGTTTGTAAATGTTTGAACACTGTTCAACTTTTGTCCCAAACATTTATGTTAAATAAAAATTTGTTTATATTATATTCTGCAATTAAAAAGAAATGCGTAGGATGAAAACTTTGCAAACAAATTTATAATTTTATATAAATATATTTTTGTTTATATTATTTTACTGTAATTTTCCGGCCAAATACTCCACTGTGGGCCGTGCAGACGCAATAGGACGTACAGCATCTCTGGAGTGTCATTCTTACTTAAATCAGCTATAAAATTTCAAACCGGACGAATCCGGAACCAATTCTTTTTGGACTGTGATCACAAACCTTTACCAAATGTAACGAGACGAAAAAGAACATGGGGACTGATGGGGAAGTATAACAAAACCATTAACGAAGTATTATAGGCGAAAATAATGTTTCCAAATTATTGGTGATTTTCAAATATTAATAACTATACTAATTTGGATAATGAAGAATTGAAACCTGTTCGAAAATGCTGTACATACCTAGCAGAAATATTTCTACAGCGAAAACATTTACACGATTTCCCTAAAATACCTGATAATCAGTAATAAGTGAACAATGTTTCAGAGAATGGTTAAGAGCGAAAAACGTGCTATAAAATCTCTTAACTCTCGATGAGATATGTTGCTTCATGAATTTTAACATTAAAAAAGAATGCTGATGCATTGTTCCTTAGACATTCAACTATCTCGAACAACAAAATTTGTACAGCTTGCGCAAAATGTTTGAAATCGACTTTTGGCCAGCTTTTTTATGCAAATACCCCACTGTGCGACGTAGAATTGATGTTGATGGGTCAGTAGCAACACTTTCACGAACAGCAGCAATGTTAACATTACAACGAGCTGTCAGACATTGGTTTATCACGAACAGATCCAGTTTCATCAAGTTTTTTAACAAAATTTCGAATTAATTTTGGGGTTATGTTCGCAGCGCAACGGTTCGATCAAATTATACACTAAATAGCAATTTTGTAGACATTTTTCAAACGTTCGATTCGGATCTTGTGGACATCGTCCACAAGATGGACAAATTGTTGAACGACTTCCTCGCAAGTTACTAAAATGTCATCAATTAGTATACCTTCCGACACGTGTCTAGGGCAGGACCCGCTAGATAGCCTTACTGATAAGTCCTCTAGCGCGTCTAGGACGAAACACACCACCATCTTTCTTCTTTTTCTCTTATAGAAAACAATCTATAGCAAACGTGTCTCAGGACGTAATGATTCAAATCCGAATCGAACGTTTGAAAAATGTCCACAAAAATTGCTATTTAGCGTATAATTTGATCGAACCGTTGCGCCGCGAACATAACCCCAAATTTATTAAAAATGTACGATCGAGAATAATTTCTCATTTACAAATTTCGAATTGTTTGCTCTGGTGGACGATTATGTATGCCGAGAAAATCACGGAGCACTGATTTGCACAATAAATTTTAACAATTCAACACGCTCTTCAATCGTATGCGACTCCATTGTTAAAATTGCCAATCATTGTAGGTTAGAAATACAAGAAAGCGACCAGAAACAAACATGGCGTTTGACAGATATTCCCATTCAATATCCTGAAGGTACTTTTGGATAACCCATTACAATCAGATTTTGAATAAAACCACCCTTACGAGGGTAGTTTTCCATCTTACATACTTAACTTCTTGGATAATCCATTACAATCAGATTTTGAATAAAACCACCCTTACGAGGGTAGTTTTCCATCCTACTTAACTTTTTGGATAATCCATTACAATCAGATTTTGAATAAAACCACCCTTACGAGGGTAGTTTTCCATCTTACATACTTAACTTCTTAGATAATCCATTACAATCAGATTTTGAATAAAACCACCCTTACGAGGGTAGTTTTCCATCCTACTAAACTTTTTGGATAATCCATTACAATCAGATTTCGAATAAAACCGCCCTTACGAGGGTAGTTTTCCATCCTACTTAACTTTTTGGATAACCCATTACAATCAGATTTTGAATAAAACCACCCTTACGAAGGTAGTTTTCCATCCTACTTAACTTTTTGGATAACCCATTACAATCAGATTTTGAATAAAACCACCCTTACGAGGGTAGTTTTCCATCTTACATACTTAACTTCTTGGATAATCCATTACAATCAGATTTCGAATAAAACCACCCTTACGAGGGTAGTTTTCCATCCTACTTAACTTTTTGGATAATCCATTACAATCAGATTTCGAATAAAACCGCCCTTACGAAGGTAGTTTTCCATCCTATAAAAGAACAATACCAGACCGAAATTCTACGATTCATAAAAACCGATAAGTTTGTAATTAATTGCGAATATTCAAAAAATATCACGAGCATACAATTCCGCGTTTAGGCGACTTGGAGCCAGAGTGATGGCGTTTTGGCGCGGCGTCCGTCAAAGAGATCGTCGAATCGATTTTCAAGCGTTCCGATCGGTCACGCGAGCCGCGTGGCTCTTGTTACGCGAACCTTTCCTCGCGATATTATTAAACATCGCCGTGGCATTAAGCGTCAGGCGCGTCAAAATATGGGGATGAAGTCGGGAGGTTTGGTTCGCCGCGGCGGGCGAGCTCGGTAGCCGTCAATCAAGCGAGCGCTCGCAGAAAATGAAATCGCGAGCGACATAAATATTCGAAACGGGCCGAACGTAAACGTCGCGTAGAGAAACTGCGAAACTTGTAAACGGTTGGGCAGCCCCGGCCGTCGAGTTCCGAGTTCGCGTTACACACAGAATACGGCTATCGATACGAGCCTCGTTCTTTTTTAAACTGCTTCTCAATACCTGTATACATCTCCATTCCGATAGACTCGCGAAGAGCGCGTTCCCGGCGACAATTCCCAACGCGAAGCGCTCGGCGAGCTCGGACAGTGACGAGCGTTTCGATGGCAACCGGGAGATCGGCAACGTCATCGATCAGATTCCTACGACAAAACGCAGAACCGGAGGGAGCGCGCCTCGCGATCAAACGAAAGACGAGAATAAGTGCCGCGTAACCGCGCGGCGATTTGTCCGGATCAGCGTCAGACTAAGCAGATTACGAGCTCTCCCCAAACGAGGCGGCAACCCCGTGAGCGAACCACGGCCAAACCGTGGCCATCGGCCCGAACTCGTCCGTTGGGAGTCGGGAGGTCCGTCCCATCGATATGGACAACTCGCGAGTCCCTTCCTCGCGCGACTTTGATTTCGCAGCAGGTCCTCGCTCCGTAAAATCCGAAACGAACGAGGTTCGCGCAAAGAACCTGTACTGTGTACATATTCGGAAGACATCGATGACGCGGCGGGAACAAGCCGGGTCCGCCGAAAGATATCGATAACAACGCGGGGCGCATTTAAACATCAACTAAATATATCCCCTCGGCGAACAGATCCGCGGCAGCGGAGGTGCGGAGCCTCGCATCTAAAGATACATTCGTAACGTAACGGTCGCTCGGGGTCGTGAAAGGCTTCTGCTTTGACGCGATCCTTTGAAGTGGTTTTCCCTCGGACCGCGAGTATTTAAACGGATTCACCTGATCGTAACGTCGGCCGTAACCGTTTGCGAGCGCGAGGCAGTTGCTTTGGAAAAAACCGCGCCACGGCCGGGAAGGGCTGCAACGACCGGAAGCGATGCTTTCGACATCGGCATTGGCTTTCCCTTTGACGGTTCGCGCGGAGCTCCCCACGGCCGGCGACCGGTCGGCAAACCCGGAGCTGAAATTTTCATTCGAGAGATCGACGGAGCTCCGCCGATTGCCACCGCCGTGGTCGTAGCGGCCTGAAAGAGGAGCATTGCGATTAGTACGGTCGGTGGTTTTCGTTACGGGGGGAAAAAACCGAGGAGAGGGGCAGACGGGGGGTTCGTTGAGCGAGCAGCGATCGCGTCGGTCCATGGTTTCCGGCTCATTTCTGGCACAGCTCCCCCGGGAATTATAACATTTATCTTTCGCGGATAATAACGGAATTGAATCGCGTGAAATTTCTAACTCGTAATAATATCGCAGTCGGTTTTTTGTATATCTTAAACCGTGTAATTACAATGATCCGCCGCGATGATATCGCGCGCGATCCCCGCGTATCGCTACCTACGTATTTAGCGGGCACAGGCAATTTCCTGCTTTATTATAATAATATCCGGAGCAATCTGCCCGCGTTCCCAGCTCGCGGCGCGTAGCCGCGCCATTTCGCGGCCGGCTTCTCATTTTCGAGCGCGCACCGGCGGGATGCCGGTGCTCGTCTTCGTTCCCGGTCGATCCCCGGTGTTTCCCGGCGAGATATCGAGAGCGTTCGTCGAATTCGTCTCGTTTCGCCGGGGCGATTACCGAGGGATCGGGTTATCGTGGTCGCGGCGAGAATCCGAGCGGTCGCAACGGCGAGAAACGGGAAACGGGAAACCGGAAAAGGGAACAGAGAAAAGGAAACGGGGAAAAAATCGCGAAAACAGCGGTATCCAGGGGAAACGGATAGAGAGACAGCGGCGATGGCGGAACGGATGCTGCGGGTGTCGGAGGGAGGAAAGCGGTCCCTGTCAGCAATTGCCCCCCTCCCTTCTGGTAAGAAAAAATGGCAGCTGCCGGCGACCGAATGCCTCGTACCAAACCATAATGTCGTACCACCCTCCTCGGTTACTCGTCCGCGGCGAGCTCGCGCGCGAGAGGGCTTTCGAGGCCCGAGGAGAAACGGGAGGCCGACCGTGGCGAAAGAAACAACCTGGACGGGGAAAAAGAGGACGTTCCGATGGGGCGAGTCGCGAGTCGGACGAGGAGAACGAGGAGAACGTGCGGTGCTCGCGAGGAAGAGGGAAGGGATCGCGAGAGGGGAACACACGGTCTCACGTAGGAACCCGCGCCACCGACACCACCGCCATCGTCGCTACCAACACGGGTGCAACCTCCGCGGTGACCGGTGACCCTGCCGGCGAGATCGGTATACGGTGTGGCAAGACCGCGGGAATCAACGAGGAAAGCGAGGAAAGAGAACGGAAAGAAAGCAAATCGAACCGACGCGGGGCTCCGCGAAAGCGTACATACGAGCCGTACGCGGGTGTACCCGCTTAGGAAGACAGCTGGCTGCCGGTTGGCGATCGCGAGAGAAGAAACGCGGCGAGGAGAAGCGAAGGGAAAGAGGCGATTGATAGGAAGAGGGAGAGGGAGGGAGCGAGAGAGAGGTAGCGCGAGAGGGGAAAAGAGAGAGAGAGAGAGAGAGACGGCAGTGGTAATAAGGTAGTCGAGGCATTCTCGATGAATTCCTAGGAGGAGTGAGGCGGCGGGCGGAGCCGGGTGCTGATCGTTCGGGCGGAGCTTGGCCGGAGGGTGCCGCCTACCGAACCACCGCAGAGTCGCCTTTTCTCCCTCTTCGGGTCGTCTCTCACCCCGTGTCGAGTGGTGCGCGCTCTGTCCCGGCTTCGGCATCGGCACCGGGTTTGGGTTTGGCGTTGGCGTCGGCGTCGACGTCGACGTCCCGTAGCCCCGCGCGACCCTCGGCCACCGCCACCGCCGGTCGCCGCTCCGCGCCTCGTACCGCGCGTACCTCGTACTCCTCGTACTCCTCGTACCTCGATCCAGAGAAGAGAGAAGAGAGCCGCGAAGCGCCGGGGGTGGGGACCGAAACGAGGAGCCGACCGCCGGTGGCGCGGGTCAGTCTGTCGGGCAACCGGTCGCTCTCTCGTTTCTCGCTCTGTCCGCGCTCTCCGCTCGACTCGAGCGCTCTCCACGCACTCGGCACTCGAGACGCTCGGGACACGGGACGTCGTACACCATATACACCGTGCACGGGACGCATCGAACCGATACGCGAGGAGCCGGTATCAAGATCTTTGCGCGCGCGTCTCGCTCTCTCGCTCCCTCTTCTCCGAGTTCTCCGAGACATCGCGAATGTCCTGTTGTCGTCGTCGTTGTCCTCGTGACAGAGTGCCGTCCCGACGCCTGCAGACGCGTTTGCGTTCTTGAACGCGACCACCAGTGTTTCTCCTGATAGGTGTGCGCGTGCATCTCCGTCGTCTTCGTCGCCGTGTCGCTGCGAGTTGCTGCGCTTCGAGAGTTGGACGCGTATCGAGGTGTCGCCGCGATGCGCGCGCTACACCGCGCACCTCGAGGCTCGACGTAACGGGACGTCTCGCGTCGCGACGAGTCGCTTTCCTGTTCGTTTCGACGTACGTTCGATTCATCGGCGGAAATCATCCCGGAGCAGCAACAGCGTGTTTCACCGGAGAAGAGAGGACGTCCCTCGAGACGAGACGACAACGACAACCAGAACCGCCACCACCGTCATCACGACGACGACGACGGGAGACCGCGATCTTCCGGGAGAATGTCGAGGAGTCCCGTCAGGAAGAGCGTAGATAGACCGACTACTGTCTCGGGCACTCACCGACCGAAACACCGATCCGCAATCGACGACAACGACAACAGTTGAGTGAGCCGAGGGCCGCGTCGCGAGAGGTAGAGGGCGAGGTGATGTTGCTGGAGTCGCGAGGTCTCGCCGGTAGGAAGAGAAACGGTTTGACGCTGTCTTCGTTCGGGGGTGGCGGTGGCGGTGACGGCGGTGGTGGTGGTGGAGGAGCCGGAGGAGGCGGCGGTGGCGAGGAGGACGACGAGGAATCTCGACATCTGTTTCTTGGGCGAAAAATGCAGGCCGAGGGCACCGCCGCCTCCGGGGTATCCACCGGCCGCGGCCTGTCGCCCGGCTGTACCCGCGACGACGGCGACGAAAGCTCCAGCCCGTCGCCGAACAGCAGCCTCTTGAACAATCTGAACAACAACTGCAACAGCCAGTCGAGCCGCCAGTCTGCCACCGACTTTAGCATCGCGGCCATCATGGCGCGAGATTCCCGACAGCAGCAACAGCAACAGCAGTCCCAAACCACCCCGACGTCGCCGACGATTCCGCAGCAACAGCAGCAACAGCTCCAGCAGCCGCATCAGCATCGACAGTTGCAGCAACAGGCCGTCGGCGGCGGCAAGCTGCATCAGCACGGTGAGTCCTCCCTTTGCGTCGCGGAGACGAGAATCTCGTTAGCCAACCGACTCCGAAAATTAGGGAACGCGCAACCGAACCGGCACGGGAGAACCGAGATTCGGTCGGCAGTGGCGAGAGAAACGTTAAAGATTGTCCGGCGTGGGTGATACGATTCGGAAGATTACGGTACACGGTCTCGAATTACAAAAACAATACATCGCAGTGCAAGAGCGTGACGCGACGGACGAGTCGCCGGGCTCGTTACCGAGATAAACCTCGTCGGTCCTCGGTTTTTTCTCCCTTCGCCGTGCAACCCGTCGAACGAGACCGTTTTTGTCCGACTCTCTACCCCGTCGGTTTCGTTTCTTTTTCCCGGAGCAGAAAAAAAGACATTTGTCCGGGACGAGATTTCCCGTCGTCGACCGTTCCCCGATGCGCGTCGGCAACGCGCGATCGCGCCGCGAAAACCATTTCCGTTCGAGCCTTTTTGTCCCGAGCTAGGACGCGAGTCGACGACAGAGGCGAGAAGAAGCCGAGGAGAAAAGGAGAAAAAGAGGAGGAGGGAGAGGCTCGAGATGGCTCCTTTTGTTAATGAATGATTTAACGGGCGAGGTTTTTTTCGAGGCTTGTAGTAGTCTCTCCGGGTGCGTGATTTCACCGGGCGTTAATTCCTCGGGCCGTTTCGCGCGATCAGGTGAGGTGTCTCATCGGAATTCTGGAAACGACCGTGGCTGGTTCGCTCAGCCAGACGTCCGTCCGAACCGAGCTCGACTCGACTCGGACTCGGGCTCGACTCGGGCTCGACTCGGTGTTTGGTTTCATCATCGCGTATCTTGGACGCCCGCGGCGAATAATCGCCCACGAAGATTCTACCGCGGACGAAATTTACGGTTGGCCACGGTGCAATTCACCCACGGAAACGGACCGTCGTTCCCAAATAAACTTGGGTAAACGGCGCGATGAATCGACCAGCGGGCTCTCGTGTGCGTGCACGTGTGTTGGACACGCGCTCTTACTCCCCTCCGGCCTCGAGAAGCCGCCTCGCCCCCCACCATGGACCGGGGCGTCGCGAAAACCGCGGTTCGCGGGCCAACCGACTTCCAAATTGTTGAATAAATCGTTAATTCCGAGGCTGCCTCGCGCGACTCGCTGACCGACAACAAACTTTTCCACTCTAGCGGTGCCCTCCCGGGTTTTCCCTCTTCGACGATCTTCCTCTTTCGCCGATTCGAATATAACTCCGATCGCACGCGTCAATTTTTCCGATAGAACGCTCCGCGTCGTTCCGCTTCTTTCGAGGTAAACGAAAGCTCAACCCTTTCTCGATCGCATGGGTTGTTCGATTCTCTTCGACATCTTCGCGCGAGTGATCGTTTCGTTTGCCCGAACGAGTCTCGTCAGTCTCGTCGACACATTCGACGAGTTTCTAGTTCGTTTGCAGACGTTGCATCTAGTTTCGCTGCGTCCCAATCGAGTTTATTCGCATGGGTTGTTCGATTCTCTTCGACATCTTCGCGCGAGTGATCGTTTCGTTTGCCCGAACGAGTCTCGTCAGTCTCGTCGACTCATTCGACGAGTTTCTAGTTCGTTTCCAGACGTTGCATCTAGTTTCGCTGCGTCCCAATCGAGTTTATTCGCATGGGTTGTTCGATTCTCTTCGACATCTTCGCGCGAGTGATCGTTTCGTTTGCCCGAACGAGTCTCGTCAGTCTCGTCGACTCATTCGGCGAGTTTCTAGTTCGTTTCCAGACGTTGCATCTAGTTTCGCTGCGTCCCAATCGAGATCGCGAGATTCGATATTCCCGATTTTTCGACGGGGCGACGGGCCGAGAGCGGCGCGCACGGTAGCTCGTTTTCACGCGAGGCCACCAACCACGAAAAAAATGTCACGCCAGCGTATTGGGTTTCGTCGGAGTGTCAACCGTAATAAATAGCCAATGACTTAGTTAAGCGAGGAACTACGACACGCCGCGTCGACCGTGCCAGAAGTTACGACCGGTTGGAATCGGCTCGGGATCGATTAACTCGTCGGAGCCAGATGGAGGAGGCCGAGAGGCCGTAGCCGAGGCCGACCTACGGGGAACGCCTCGAAATAACCGGAAACCGTAACGACCCTTATCGTCTCGCCTTCTCTCCATCCCGTTGATCGTTCAATCGGCTCGCGATTTATTTCTCGCTCGCCGGCCGATCGAAAGGGGACCGTGTCCCATCGCATCGGTGTCGAGCAGAGATCGTTGTTGCGCTTGGTCGGTTCGCGCGGAAATTTTAACTCGATCTGTCGCGTCGATAAGATTGCAGGCACTTCTCGTTGCGTAGATAATCGATTGCATCTCTCTTTCTCTCTGCGTCTCCGTTGAAAATCGGAAGGTTCTCGCCGAATACCAAGCGATCGAGCCTCGCTCGTCGACCCACATAGGAATTCGTGGGCGCCCACCTGGCCTCTGAACCAGTTCGCTTAAACGATCGTTGACACGTCCGAGATTCGAGGGTTTCTCCGGTCTACGTATCCGGTAAACATTTCTCTCGTTTCGAGTGTGGAGCGTTCTCGAAACATTCGCTATGACCCGATAAGCGATAACCGATAACCGATAAAACCGATAGAGGGAAACAAATCGTTTTCGGGTTTGTCACGACGAATGTTGACGATTTTATATCGTCGCCGGATAATTTTCGAGTCGACGGCGATCGGGCGAAGGGCGCTTCCAGTTGCGTCCTCGTCGGCCGAAGCTTTCCCGGAAGTCCCGGACAATAAGAGAGACGCGCAAAACGTACGTTTCGCGCGAGGCGTGCAGAGTCCGCGCCACTACCGAACCGAACCGAGCCGAGCCGAGCGTATGGTCCGTGGAACGAGGCGATATGGTTCGTTCGCTCGCGCTCTCCTCCGCTCGCTCGGAATTACATCGTGCGCCGTTACTCGAGTAAAACCAATCGAGGCCCGTCAAACACGCGGACGCTCGCCGCGAACGACAGAAAAATTATATCGCCGCGATGTCTTTTCCGGTGCGTGGACGCGTCGGCGATCCGCGCCGCTCCGGCCAGCCGGAATGCACCGACGAGTCGCGATTGGATCAAGTTCAATATGCACCTACCAATTCAAATAAATATCAACGAGTTTCGCGGTTTTCGATCGCTACTAAACAAAAACAAAAACTTCCAACGAGTATACTGCTGCGTAATCATTTTTAACCGAACTTGTAAGTAGATCCAGACTTCTCCGAAGCACATACCGCCTTGCCATACTCGTATTTAACAGACCTGAATGCATAGCTAGTCCCGAAACCTTCAACTTCTCAAAACTCTCGGCCCGATCTGCTCCCGACTCGTCTCGGACGTGTGCCGCGCGAATCAGTTCGCGATCAGAGAGTATTTTCGCGGCGATAAGACGCGCGAGGTGGCCGCGTGGAGTCCCATCGAGAGCGGCCCGCAAAAAAACACACCTCGTCACGGCCAGATTAATTTACGTTTCGCGAACAAACAAGGTGCCTCTTTTAATTACCTGTCGACAGACTGATCGATCGTTCGGAGCTACTCTGTCGCGATCAGATAACGGCTTAATGCTTTCGGCGCAACCGGACGGACCGTGGACGGATCGAGCTCCGCGCAGCGTCGCGCAGCTCTGCGCGACAGTTTTTCCGGTGCTCGAAATTCCGGAGCTCGGAAGACGCTTGAGACGTTTGAAAATCTCTCTGCTAGTCTGTGGAGGCTGAGGCGGCGCGCGTAACTCGCGCTCCCGCTCGTAAACTTGTCGCCGTGGTCGAGCAGAGACGGTCGCGAGCACCGGAAATCAAAGGCGAGACCCGCGCGAATTCGATGCCGCGTTTCGGAGGGAAATCTGGAGGAATCGACGGAAGCGGGCAGAGCGGAGAGAAAGATAGAGGAGAGCCGTCGGGCTCGTAGATCGCGGGAGGACATTCGGCGGCGGACGCGTTTCAATCTGTCCCGGTGCTCGTCTTTGATCCGTCGGCGTCGGACGCGGCTCAGACCGACGCTACCGGCAGCGTTTGCTGGCGTTGCGACGCTCGCCCACAACCGTAACTCACTTGACGAGGTCGGTCGTAAAGTTGCTCGAAAGTCGGGCTCGGCCGACAGACGCGCAGCCACGGATCGTTCCGGCGCGGCGACTCGTCATCCGTTTCGTCAGTCGTTTAACACCGCCGTTCGCCGTGTCGAATAAAAATACGCGGATGCTAGACCACACATCGCGCGAGCCTTCGTCGAGCGACCAATTAGCCGAGATCCGACGACTTTGCGCGGAAATTCCTGATATGTACCATCGGTCGCGTCCAGTCTCGCGGTCCGTCGATCCCCGACGCAACGCGTAACCTCTCGAGAGGGACTCTTTCTCTCCTCCTCCGTCGGCCGCGCGAGCCCTTTCCCCTCCGGGCCCTACGGCGAGCGAGCAGAATCGTCCTAACGAGCGAAAGTAATTTTTAAGCGTGCTGTTAAGCGAAATACAGCTCGTGGAGAGGCATCGACGCCGCGAATCTCGCGCGAGAGCTCTCCCCGGTGTTTATTATTCATTTATTCGCGATCGTTTCGAGTTATCGGCCGCGTACACCTGCCGGGCCCGTGCTGTACGAAGCTAATCGCGCGAGTCTCCCGAAGAAATCAGTTCGTCTCGCGACGGTAATTAGCCGGGTGAAACTCGCTCCAATTTGCGCCGGCGGACGTTCGTTGAAAATTCTTCGGATCGCGATAGAGAAGTGAAACAGAACGATAAACTCGTCGAGACCGTGAAACCGAAAGAAGCCGGCTAGGTCCTAAGTGGATAATTATATAATTATCGTTTGGAAGCCGCTACCGTAGGCGCTATTATCTCCGCCGCGGCTCTCGAGCGAGCGAAAGGGAGACGGACCGATCGGTCGGAAGCAAACGATCCTTGAAAATCGCGAGGCATCGATTAATTACGCAAACGCCGCTGATTGCGATCTGCCGCGGGAGAGGTTTCAGGGTTCCCGTGGTTTCGCGACGGTGACGAATGAATTCGACGGGAGGCTGTCCGCGCGTCGACTTTCATCCACCGGAAAAATCGCGGAAGGACTCCAATTGGTCGGGAATACGCGGAAAAGCGTCGCCTGCGTCGGTAGCCGCGAACGAATCCGCCTCTCCGCATGTACACCGCCTTCGTGATTCCGCGATTACGTTTTACGCAAGCCCCGTCTCCGCTATCCGACGATAATTATCGACGAAATCGACTCGATTGTCCTCGTGTACCGTCGCGTCGCCTCGCCTCGCCCCTTCTCGCGTTGGATCGCGTCGAGCGGGGCATTAGCAACGAATTACCACTTGCGATAACGGCAATTTTCTTCGACGGTGCTAGTTTTACTCGTAAAACATCCCCGCAGATTCTCGCGGCCGGCCGACCGAGTCTGTATTTACGTAGCGTTTACCGCTTCCAGCTGGAAACCTTTCAATATACCGAGATACCTTCGAGATTACCGGCACGCAACCCGAGAACGTTTCCTCTCGCCTCGATAACTATGCAACAATTAATTACCGACGATGCATCGGTTTATCGGTCGTTATTCCCTTCTTCTGCCGGCGTTTTTCCGTACACGCGTTTCGATAATTTCGACCCGGACCGACTAGAAGCGCACGAACGTCGACGAAGAACGCACAATCGACGCCGACGGACTTCGCGATTCCGTCCGAAAGGAGAAACTCGTGTTCTAAACGGTTGCGGCGTTTGTGTGCGTTTCAGAAAGGGAACCGAGCGTGTCCGGCATCGTCCGCGGTGCCCCGCCGATTCAGGAGTCGATCGTCGCGGAGGACGATCCAGAGACCGACGACACCGGAAGCACGAGCGGAAAAGCCGCGTCGCCCGTCAATCCGCTTCTTCAGGAGCGGTCCAACTGCGAGGAGCTGAGACACGTCGTCTGTCATCTGGAGACGAAAGATCTGTGGGACAAATTCAACGAGCTGGGCACCGAGATGATCATCACCAAGACTGGAAGGTAAGACGCGCTCTCTCTCTCACTACGCTCCGCTCCGCTACGTTCGGACGTCTCGTTTCGCAACTCCTGTCTCGAATTCAATATTCGATTTCGAAAGATCCGCGCACGCGAGCGAGAAATTACCAGGCGAGAATTAAAAGAGGTGTACGGAGAAGCTCGCACGGTGACGAACGACCGGTTAAATTGCTGTATCGAGCCTCGGTCGATTAGTCGGGCCGCTGCGCTCAGAGCGGAAACCCGGCAACCTCGAGACCGCTTCTGTACCCGCGATCGAGAACACGCGAGAGTCTATGCAGGAAACACATCTTCGATTTTCCGTCCGCTTTTCTTCGTTTCAAAGGCAGCTCTTGTGGAGAAACGTTGCCTGACTTTTCTTCGAGGAGCTGCGACAGCCTACAACTCCGTCGCGCTACGATTTTCTGTAGAAATCTGCAGGGTGAATTTGTAGAAACGGGCCCTCCCCTCAGATTTCAATGACCTTCAAATATGTTGTCAAGGTCGTCATTCTGAATAACATTTCCCTTTACAAAACTAAAATATGCTCTCGGCACACGGGTTCGATCAATAATACAGACAAAGCAAATTTGCAAAAATTAAATTCTCAACGTTTCGATCCGGATTTGGATCATTTTCAACACTGAGAAAAAAATCCTGTCGAAACAAAAAGAATATATGTTGATTCAATAAGATGTACTATTGAATAGTGCCAATGTCATATGAACTTATTTTAATATTTAATACTATTGAATTTCAATAGCAAAACTCATTTCCGCGAATCATATAAGCCAATAGCTACACCATCAATGTTTTCAAAAAAATAAGATATGGCCTCAAACCAATTCCCAAATTTTTTTAACAACATATCTGATTGAAGGAAGAAAAGAAATATTACGAATAATAATATACGCTATTGAATCAAATAATATTTTCAATCATTTCATGATAGACAATTCAAATACATCACGATTTGCTTCTAAATTTCATACTATTGAAAAGAATACATTGATATTCATCGAAGTAAAAAAGTACAATAACACGCGTGTTATTGAAGTAACTACTTTTTTTTCTCAGTGTAGAAATCTGCAGGGTGAACTTGTAGAACGGACCCTCCCCTCAGATTTCAATGACCTTCGAATATGTTGTCAAGGTCGTCATTCTGAGTAACGTTTCCCTTTACAAAATTAAAATATGCTCTCGGCGCACGGGTTCGATCAATAATACAGACAATGCAAATTTGCAAAAATTAAATTCTCACCGTTTCGATCCGGATTTGGACATTTTCAACACTGAGAAAAAAATCCTGTCGAAACAAAAAGAATATATGTTGATTCAATAAGATGTACTATTGAATAGTGCCAATGTCATATGAACTTATTTTAATATTTAATACTATTGAATTTCAATAGCAAAACTCATTTCCGCGAATCATATAAGCCAATAGCTTGACCATCAATGTTTTCAAAAAAATAAGATATGGCCTCAAACCAATTCCCAAATTTTTTTAACAACATATCTGATTGAAGGAAGAAAAGAAATATTACGAATAATAATATACGCTATTGAATCAAATAATATTTTCAATCATTTCATGATAGACAATTCAAATACATCACGATTTGCTTCTAAATTTCATACTATTGAAAAGAATACATTGATATTCATCGAAGTAAAAAAGTACAATAACACGCGTGTTATTGAAGTAACTACTTTTTTTTCTCAGTGTAGAAATCTGCAGGGTGAACTTGTAGAACGGACCCTCCCCTCAGATTTCAATGACCTTCGAATATGTTGTCAAGGTCGTCATTCTGAGTAACGTTTCCCTTTACAAAATTAAAATATGCTCTCGGCGCACGGTTTCGATCAATAATACAGACAAAGCAAATTTGCAAAAATTAAATTCTCAAAATATATACATGTAAAGACAATATATTGTCTTTAATTTAAAATTGAGCGCGCTTTGCATGCTCAGCGCACTCTTTGAACGGTTCTTACATTTGAGATAGGTACAGAGAGATAGAGAGAAGAAAAAGAGTAAAGGTATATAGAGAGCACATGTGCATAAAAATTAAATAAAGATAGAGACAGTTAATTAACAGAATAAGTTAACGATATAAAGTTTGTGTGAATAAAGAGAGTGAACAATAGACTCTAATTGTCGTTTCTTTATTTACAGGTGAGTTTGTAAATAGTTGTAAAAAGTGTAAATTAATAAGTATCTAATAAAACATAACCTTTATTTACAGAAACAAATTTAGTCTGTTGTTTAATTATTAACACAGGATAGGGTACTTCCATTATATACATAATTAATATAATAGATATTTAACAAGGGAGACAACACTGATTACAAGGTAAACTTTTAAATCACGTACTTGCTATGTGTAAAGAGATTTTAACTAACTATTAGTGACTGACTGAGTTTCATGCTGGTCTACATTGAACTGAGAAACGTCGAGAATTTAATTTTTGCAAATTTGCTTTGTCTGTATTATTGATCGGAACCGTGCGCCGAGAGCATATACTAAAATATTAGTTTATTAAACATTTACGATCAAGAAATATCAAAACAATTTCCCTTTACTGGCTGGAGCCAGGTCCATGAAAAAATTATGAAAACTAAACAAGGTTTGCAATTGATACACACCGATATACTTAACTGGCCGTCGGGTTGCCCGGCCGTGTTTATTGCACCCCTTTGCCACGGCTACCGACGCCTTCGTCGGCCTGGCAGAAAATTATTCGAAGGATTTATTCGAAGACTTTCTACGAATAATTTTACGAATAAACCCACTTTATTCGAAATTTTTATTTGAATAAAATGTTTGCCCATCTCTGATTTATACAGTGGGTGTACAAAGTATTCGTACACCTTTTAAAAACTAATAACTTTTTTATAATTGTACCAAACGACCTGATTTTTTATAATCAATTAGAAGCATTAGTTTACAAACTGATATGCAAAAAAGATTTTCCAAAAATTACAATTTACAAGGTTGCAGGTAAAAATAAAAAAGGCATTTTTTAAAACTTTTTTATTTGGGCCCTTAATGAAAATTTAAAAAATATGTTTTCTAGATCCATGTTCTTTATACACGTGTTGGAAATTTCATCGAAATCGATTGACGCAGGAAAAACAACAGGCGTCGAAAGATGTACGATTCTGTGGATTTTAAGCAGAAAATGATCAAAAGTCGTGGAAAACTACGATTTTCACCATTTTTAACCGCTTGTAGCTCGTGTGTATGTTAATCGATTTCAATGAAATTTTCATCATGTGTGTGACCCATCATAGATCTACAAAACATACAGTCCCTGCTCACTTTATTAGACTCACCTCTATAATCATGATATTTTTAGTTTTCCCATGAATAATGGGTATAGCAGCCTTATGCAAATATCACTTAATGATGACCAATGAATTTTCCATATATTTATTTTACAAAAACAATGGATACAAACACAAATAGATCAATATAATTCTTAAAACACTAATATTTTGTTAATCCGTCCTCAGCTGCTCTTCAAGCCGCAACTCTTCTGGACATGCTATCTATGCAAGTTTGTGCAATTTCTTTTAATGCAACGTTATGGTGCCAGTGATAGATTATTCTCTCTATCAACTTGGTCTTTGTTGTTATATTTTCTTTGGCCAGTTCTCTCTTCAGGCACTCCCAGACATTTTCAATCGGATTCATGTCCGGTGAGTTGCCGGGCCATGGTAAAAGGGGGATTTTTTGCTCTTACAAGAAAATTTCACATTTGGATAGGCAACCCATAAGGCAACCTTGTAGTACGAAATCATTACCCCATAGGTTGAAAACAGCGTTGCATTCCTTATAGGATTTCAAAAAGCACCAATTCTTCAGGTGAGTCTAATAAAGTGAGCAGGGACTGTACATTTTAAATTTTTATTAAGGACCCAAATAAAAAAGTTTTAAAAAATGCCTTTTTATTGTTGCATTTAACCTTGTAAATTATAATTTTTGGAAAATCTTTTTTGTATGTCATTTCGTAAACCAATGCTTCTAATTGATTATAAAAAATCAGGTTGTTTGGTGCAATTATAAAAATGTTATTAATTTTTAAAAAGTGTACGAATACTTTGTACACCCACTGTACCTATCACAGGACCTAGAACATTTACCAGTACAGTCTCTTGCAATTATCTGGGAAACAAAAGCCGACTGAGAAAAACATTAAAGGGAAATGTTATCCACCGTGGTAACCTTGACGACACATTGTAAGGTCATTGAAATTTGATGATAGGACCCTACCATACTGCTACCATCTATGGTATTGTAGGAAAAAGAGGGAACTGAAATCCTCCGACTTGGCTAACTTCCTCATGCTTGTTGTTTAGCCGTGGGTTCGGCTCGATCCCGCAAAACTGTAGAAACCGAAAGTAGCGCAACCCGAAATTTTCACGTTCGCAAACATTGAGACCGGGAAGGGTTAAACGTCGCGTTTCAAGCACAAGGTCAACGTTGGCCGACCCCGCAGGGCGTGAGCAAGTAAGTCGAGCCGCGTGTTCCTGTCGCCGAAATCATAGTGGAAAATGGTGGGCAAAGTTGGTAATCGGGACCGCGGAGATAATTATCGCGTGTCTAGGACGCGGTCGAACGTCGAGTCTCGGCGGTTAAATTAGAGGCGTATCGAGGAGAGGGATGGCGGCGGCTTGTGTCCGGGGGTGGAAATGGAAGCGAAGCGGGTGGCGTGGAGCGTAAAAGGGTGGTGGGACGATAGCGAAAGAGGGAGAGAGAGAGAGAGAGAGGAGGAGGAGGAGGAGGAGAACGAGGACGCGGCGAACGCGCGCCTAATTGCCCGCCTCGGTGCGGCTCGGTGCGGTTCGTAGCGAGTGTACGCGACACAAAGGCAACATCCCCGACTCTTCCACGGTGCTCGCAAGCTCGGAAGCTCGTGAGCTCTCGCAGGCTCCCGAAGGGGATCTCCACTACCCGCTGCACGCTTAGTCGCGCGTTAGTAATTAGATCTGCGTCGCGACGCTGCTCGTCGCTCCCTTCGGCCGTCAACTTAGCGTGGCTCGTTTCTTCGATCCTCCGCGCGACCCTTCGCCACCGCCCTCCGTGAAAACGGCGAAACGGAGCCCCCTCTCCCGCGTTTTCTCCCTTCTTCGCTGTTATTTGCAGAGACCCGAAGGGCAGAACCGGGGCCACCCCCTCGGTTCGCGCGGCCTTCTTTCCTTCGTCGCATCCCCATCCCCCGTTCTCCGCATCCCCCCATCTTCATCCCCATCGCCGTCGCGGTCTTGCCCACGGATCAAGTTCTCTCTCGGTCTCTCGAGGTGCGGTCTCGAGGTGCGCGCGAGCCGAACGAGACCGGAGAGGAAGGTGGGCGTGAACGTTCCCGAAGGCGGGAATTCGCGAAGCTTTCGAGAAGCCTTAACGAGATCGCGTCGACGAAAAGAATCCCGGGTTTCCGTGGTGCTCGCGGAGAATGAAACGAAGAAGCTCGCGCTCGGTCTCGAACGAGGTGGGTCGGGGTGAGGTGAACGGGGAGTGAGGAATCGCGGGACGGGACGGAACGAGGTGGGGTGTGGTGGATCGAAGGGGCCACCTTTTCCCGCGAGCCGAGTTCAATTCATTAACAAAGGACGGCTTGATAAATAAAAGCATTACTCACACTCGTGGCGCTGGCGGGATGAATGCATACCGAGTCGACAAGGACCGAGGAGAAGACGTAGATAAGATCGGCGGGTGTCCCCGCGTTTTAGTGGTCGAGCAACGGGGGGCCCGACACGGTATTAATGTTTGGCCTCCGAGGCAAAACATTCGCGCCAGCCTGATCCTCCGACCAGCTACCCTCCCTGCCCCACTGCGCCACTGCGCCACCGACACCGCTCGCCGTCACCGCGTTAACCCTAAAATTGGCACGATCCGCTTTCAACCGTCCGCTTTATCCAGGGAATGGGCCTCTCTCTCTCTCCCTCTCTCGCCCTCTCTCCTCGTACCTCTCCCCGGGACTCTTCCTCGACTCGGAGTCCGATTCAGACTCCGCTCACCGGACCCAGCTCACTACCGACGAACCCGACGAGCAACGTTGCTTCTCGCGGTCCGATCCGTTTCGCCTCGCGAGCTTTAACGCGCCGTTCTCACCTCGTTTCTTTCGCAGGAGAATGTTCCCGACCTGCCGAGTGTCGTTCAACGGGCTGAAGGCGGACAGTCGGTACGCGGTCCTGATGGACATCGTGCCCGTGGACAACAAGCGGTATCGGTACGCTTATCACAGGAGTTCTTGGCTGGTGGCCGGGAAAGCCGATCCTCCGGCACCTGCGCGCCTCTACGTCCACCCGGATTCGCCTTTTACGGGCGAGCAGCTACGAAAGCAGGTCGTCTCTTTCGAGAAAGTCAAGCTGACCAACAATGACATGGACAGGCACGGCCACGTGAGTATCTTTGTCCCTCTGAGTCGAGACCGGATCGATCGGGCGTGTCGCGACCGGTTCGAACCACGCCGATTTTCGATTCGTTCCAATTCGATTCCCGCGAACTTCTAGCACCCAGGCTGTGCTGCTTTCCGCGATATCGTTTTCGTCCCCGTGCTTTCGCGTCCCTCGCTGCCTGACTCTCCTCCGTACGCGCGCGTTTCTCTTTGGTACGGCGACGCCGGCCACTCCGTGGTTACCACTACCATTACCACTACCATCGGCACCAGTGGCAGGCGGCGGCAGCAACAACGGCAGCAGGGTCCTTAATTCATCGGATGACTGACGTAAATAGGAACTCCTCCGATCGGGTCAGCGGTTCTTCGCGAGGCTCATTTGGTATTCAGAGTGCTGCGCGCTGCCAGACGAAGCCAAAGCGATTCTTTCGAGCGGTTCGTCGGGAATGCTGGAGAGCAACCGTGTGCTCCTAATTCGTCGACTTTTTCTTCCGTTTCGTCCTGTCGCGGCGAGCCACCGTCGTCGATGGCGAACCTGGAACCATTTCACCTTTCGGGGACGACATCGATACGCCGCACAGTGGGGAAAAGTGACTTGCCTCGCTTCAAAAAGGAATAACTTTCGATAGAAATGAGGTAGAGCGATGAATTTTTTTTTAAATTAAAGCTGAAACTTTGCAGAATATGGGAAATATAGGGAGATTACGGTACGAACGGTTTTTAACCTTGAGAAAATTCGTTACACTTTCACAATTTCCAGAAAATGTGGTTTCTGCGTTACCACGGGCAGAAAAAAATTTTTTTAATTTTTGCTATATATCATTTCCCGTAGATTTTTGCACGCTGATTTCAAATCTGGTCTCAAAATTTGTCTACGACTTCAGGATTTTACAAGAAATCGATTTTTGTGAACGAATTGTTTAACGAATTTTCTCAAGGTTATAAAACGTTCGTACCGTAATCTCCCTATTTTTCCCATATTCTGCAAAGTTTCAGCTTTAATTTTTAAAAAATTTCATCGCTCTACCTCATTTCTATCGAAAGTTATTCCTTTTTGAAGCGAGGCAAGTCACTTTTCCCCACTGTGCGCCGCACAGTGGGCTAAACCGACGAAATCTGTGTCAAAATCAATGAACTTTCGATAGAAATGAGATAGAGCCATGCAATTTTTTTTAAATGAAAGCTGAAACTTTGCAGAATATGGAATAATTATGGAGATTGTGGTACGAACGTTTTTTAACCTTGAAAGAATTCGTTAAACTTGCACAAATTCAAGAAAATTCTGGTTTTTCCAATACTACGTGCGGAAAACATTTTTTTTTTTAAATGCGACACATCATTTCCCGTAGAGTTTCTCACGCTGATTTCAAATATGGTTTCAAAATTTTTCTACGACCTCAGGATTTTGCAAGAAATCGATTTTTGTGAACACAACTTATGAAATCATTTTTTCGTTGAAATGAATTGGTAACCCACTAGTTTGAAGGAATATTGTATTCTCATATATAAAACACATTAAAAATAATCATAAAATAATCATACAGCGTGACTGTAATGCATTACATTATAATGCGTAGCCTACAAGGAGTGCCAGCGACAATCGCAGCGATACGTCAAGTGATATATGTTAAGTAAACGTTCAAATACTTCATTATGATTATTTTTAATGTGTTTTATATGTGAGAATACAATATTCCTTCAAACTAGTGGGTTACCAATTCATTTCAACGAAAAAATGATTTCATAAGTTGTGTTCACAAAAATCGATTTCTTGCAAAATCCTGAGGCCGTAGACAAATTTTGAAACCAGATTTGAAATCAGCGTGAGAAACTCTACGGGAAACGATGTGTCGCATTTAAAAAAAAAATTTTTCCGCACGTAGTATTGGAAAAACCAGAATTTTATTGAAGTTTTGCAAGTTTATCGAATTCTTTCAAGGTTAAAAATCGTTCGTACCACAATCTCCATAATTATTCCATATTCTGCAAAGTTTCAGCTTTCATTTAAAAAAAATTTCATCCCTCTATCTCATTTCTATCGAAAGTTCTTTGATTTTGACACAGATTTCGTCGGTTTAGCCCACTGTGCGCCGCACTCACTTTGGAAAATATTTCGCAATCGCACCTTATCGTTAGGTCGTGGATGTTCGCGCAAAATAATAATTGCGAGAAACGGAAACGTTTTCTTCAACCCCTCGCCCTACAACATCGTGTTAGACTTGTGATGGAGATTCTGGACAGGGTTCAATAATTTTGCTCTCGTTAACACTAAACCTACCCTCACCGGTCGAAATGACCGGTTCCAGATTTTTTATTTGACGATTATCCGTATAATAAAATTAATTTCATAAGAAATGATTGTATAGAAAGCTTTAGTGGAGCTCATATTACGATAGAAGCTGCACAAAGTTTAAATAAAATCAATCTTGTCATTTTTATAAGGGAACATGTACCAGGTACTTTTAAGGCTCGGTGGGTTTAGTGTTAATGTACATACACTTATTGGAAAACATAAATTGAAGTGCGAGGGTTGAAAATAATCGACAGCCTGTACATTATTTTAATAGCTAGATTATCTTAAATTGCACCAACTAGATGTTTGTATAAAAGCATAAAGTCTGCAGTCTGAATTTGCTTTCTAGAATTTGAAAAGAAGGATCTATACCCTCAGATTTTGGGGTATTTATCAATGTTATCAACCTCTGTGCAGAAAAAAAGATTTGGCAACATTGATAAACACGCAACTGCCTAATGAACACGAGATGGAGTTGCTTGCTATTTCCATATTCCATTCAGCTCGTCGCGAATGCCGTTATACAGAGCAGATCGCACTAATATTAGTGCCACCGATGAGAATATGTCCTCGTCTGTGTCAGTTTTGCTATGATTCCACGTTGACAGCAGTGCAGCAGTGAAATGTTGCACAATATCGCAGCACTGATTGACAGTCCTCCTGACTAGGCGCCATCTCGTCTAAACTAACTGAACTAAAATTGGCTCTAGACTGGCTCTGCATCAGAGGGGACCTCTGTCTTCATGAACGTAATATGGGGAAATCTCTGCTATGTGAATGAAATCACGCGCCTCGATTTTTTGTCCTGATACGAGCATATTTTGAGCTGTACATAGGTTCATTTGATAGAGGAAGGTTCATCGCGGCGCGCTCTGCTCATCACATCAGTCAAAAAGTCTCTTTGAGACAGAAAAATGCATTGAAATCTGCGGTTGTTTTTCTAGATTTTTTCTCTACTTTGGGCACTCGTATTATTAGATATAAACATAATCGTATTTAACGTATTTAACCTTCCTTTATAGAATGAGCCCTCACCCAGCCCAAAACCTGCTCAAATAAGGACAAAAAATCGATGCGCGTAAACCCATGTTTAGACCCAAACTCTAGTAAGATTCTAGTTCTTTTCTAGTTACAATCCGAGGGTATAGATCCCCCTTAAATCAATAGCAGAGCACGCTGTATTTAACCTTCCTTTATAGAATGAGCCCTCACCCAGCCCAAAACCTGCTCAAATAAGGACAAAAAGTCGATGCGCGTAAACCAGGGGTCGGCAACCTGCGGCTCGCGAGCCACATGCGGCTCCTCTTTGGATGTTTTTTCTTATGAATAAATAGATTAGTTTTTTTTTATCAAATAACTTTATTTATGCTAGTACTATTTATCGTTGGCAAGAAAATATTTTGTGGCTCTTTAAAAACTTTGAAATTTTGTAAATTGTAATTTTTGACTCTTCCGACTCAAAAGGTTGCCGACCCCTGGCGTAAACCCATGTCTCGCCCCAAAATCTAGTAAGATTCTAGTTCCTTTCTAGTTACTTCAGTAGGGTATAGATCCCCCTTAAATCAATAGCAGAGCACGCTGTATTTAAGCTTCCTTTATAGAATGAGCCTTCACCCAGCCCAAAATCTGCTCAAATAAGGACAAAAAATCGATGCGCGTAAACCAGTGGTCGGCAACCTGCGGCTCGCGAGCCACATGCGGCTCTTTGGATGTTTTTTCTTATGAATAAATAGATTAGCTTTTTTTTTATCAAATAACTTTATTTATGCTAGTACTATTTATCGTTGGCAAAAAAATATTTTGTGGCTCTTTAAAAACTTTGGAATTTTGTAAATTGTAATTTTTGACTCTTCCGACTCAAAAGGTTGCCGACCCCTGGCGTAAACCCATGTCTCGACCCAAAATCTAGTAAGATTCTAGTTCTTTTCTAGTTACAATCCGAGGGTATAGATCCCCCTTAAATCAATAGCAGAGCACGCTGTATTTAACCTTCCTTTATAGAATGAGCCCTCACCCAGCCCAAAACCTGCTCAAATAAGGACAAAAAATCGATGCGCGTAAACCAGGGGTCGGCAACCTGCGGCTCGCGAGCCACATACGGCTCTTTGGATGTTTTTTCTTATGAATAAATAGATTAGTTTTTTTTTATCAAACAGCTTTATTTATGCTAGTACTATTTATCGTTGGCAAGAAAATATTTTGTGGCCCTTTAAAAACTTTGAAATTTTGTAAATTGTAATTTTTGACTCTTCCGACTCAAAAGGTTGCCGACCCCTGGCGTAAACCCATGTCTCGCCCCAAAATCTAGTAAGATTCTAGTTCCTTTCTAGTTACTTCAGTAGGGTATAGATCCCCCTTAAATCAATAGCAGAGCACGCTGTATTTAACCTTCCTTTATAGAATGAGCCCTCACCCAGCCCAAAATCTGCTCAAATAAGATTCAAATAAGATTCTAGTTCCTTTCTAGTTACTTCAGTAGGGTATAGATCCCCCTCATGGAAAATATCGAAAGATCTGAACCGGTAACATTCCTAACATCGTCCGTCGGTCACGGTTGTCCTCGAAGCGTTAAGAAAACCATCGACGGCATGATTACATTACTTTCTAACAAACGGAAACTGTCGTTTTCCAGCTGGTGCTGAATTCGATGCACAAATACCAGCCGAGGATCCATCTGGTGAAGCGGCCGGACTCGGGCACGGCGAAGCCGATAACCGACCTCGAGAAGGAGCCTCACAAGACCTTCATATTCCCGGAGGCCATATTCACCGCTGTCACCGCCTATCAGAATCAGCTCGTAAGTGTTCCGCTTTGTCTCTCTGGCCGCTTCTTTCGGTTCTTCTCTGACGCGTTCGCGCCCTCGGGACCGGCAATTTCTCCGGGAATAATCGTTCTCCTTCCCGGAGGATCGAACCTGTCCCGCTCGTTTGCGTTGCGCGCGTCGTTTGGTAATTCCGGACAATTTAGTAACCGGCGAGAGAGTCGTGGATTCAGCGACGATTCTTCTTGCGCTCGCGCCGCGTTCAGCTCCGGATTCCCGGTTCGGGGTGTGAGAACGACGAGCATTATCGTATTTTACGATAGTCGTTTAGGAGCGCGCGCCTCATGTGTGGTCCGGCTAGCGCGCGCGGTTCGTTCGCATTCCAAGAGCGTCGCGGTGCCGTGCGTCTCCGATCTCTTCGACGGACGCGTTCCTCTCTCTCCCTTCTCCGCTCCTGCTCGCGACAATGCTCGCTCCTGCTCGCCCCTTTTCTCGCAGCCGCGAGACGAGAAAAATGTGCGAGCCGTCCTCGTTTTGCGCGGCTTCCAGCGAACGAACGCAGAAGAATCCGAGCTCTCCGATGAGGAGAAAACGGTGCCGATCGACCGCGCCTCAAAGCGTTAACGGGTGGTCCGGTTAGCCACCCTCGTCGGCCGCGACAACTGCGAGAGAACGAGGCGGCCGTTGATGACGATGATGAGGTGCGAAGAGATGCCCTGGCAATTATCTCGACTCGACTCGGCTCGACCGGCTCCCTCTCTGTCTCTTCCTAAATCTTGTTGCCTTCTAGTTCCTTCCTTCCTTCCTTTCTTGCTCCTCTGTTTGCTCGCCGGTCAGAATGAAATTGTCGAGGATGGTTTCGCGAGAATCGGAGCCGAGAGTCGGACACGACTCGCTATCTCGTTCGATCGACCGTCTCGAAAGCGATTGGTCGCGGCTCGCTCGTCGCCCATCGTTCGTCGTTATCGTGTTCGGGGTTGTCGTCTTCCCTCTCAGTCATCGTGTCTCGGTCGTTGTCGTCGTTGACGAGGAGCTCGCTCGTTTAGCAGAGGCCAAGCTTTTTTTCCGAGTCGCGCGCGAGAGCTACTACGTATCGTTGCGGATGGTTTTTGTCTTCGTCTTGTCTCGAGCCTCCCTACCGACTTCTCTCGTAACGACCTCTAAGCCATCTCGATTCGTCTCTCGTTCTCTCTCTCTCTCTCTCGCGCTCGCTCGCTCTCCCTCTCGCTCTCGCCCCGCGCCTCATAATTCATAACCTAACTGCCGTCCTTCTTTCCTACTCGCTCGCTCGCAGTCGCAGTCGCAACTATTCCTCCATCCGTTCTGCCAGCTCCTTATCGCCGGCGATGTCGTCTCTTCCGAGCGGCTCCTCGACGATCCTCTTCGCGAGCCTCCGTTATCCGAACCTCGCTGTTACCGAGCCGAGGTTCGGAAAGTTGTTGGATCATAATAGAACACAATAGAACATTATCCGAATTGAACAGAGAAACACGAGTCTTCGAATAATGGAATCAACGTTGTTCGTGTTCGACGCATCACGCAAGGAAAAATCAAAAGCAGTGAAATTCAAAGTCAAGTTCAATTTGTAGGCTACTTTTTTTCATAGATCTTCATCGATTCGATACGCAAGGCCAGGGGTCGGCAACCTTTTGAGTCGGAAGAGTCAAAAATTACAATTTACAAAATTCCAAAGGTTTTAAAGAGCCAAAAAATATTTTCTTGCCAACAATAAATAGTACTCGCATAAATAAAGTTATTTGATAAAAAAAAACTAATCTATTTATTTATAAGAAAAAACATCCAAAGAGCCGCATGTGGCTCACGAGCCGCAGGTTGCCGACCCCTGGCATAGGCGAATTGGGCCCCAGAGGTCAAGACCAAACATTTTTTTACACCCTTCCCAATAATTAAATAAATAATAAATCTATTTACCGTTCTGAAGAAGTGAGAAGTGGCCCATTTACGGTTTTTGCACATTATGAAACGATTGACTTCGTCGTGTCTGCGTTATGAGATGCATTTCTTTCAAACGTGGCGTTATAAATGAAACACAATTCTGTTGGCCTCCTAGAGCAGGGGTGGCCAACCTTCTGTATACCATGCGTAAATTTTTTCCACATGCGAGTTCAGATGCGCCATACAACTCAAGCACTTTTTCTACCTTCTTACGTTCATTGTATGCGGTTGGAAAATAGGTATAGGGATAGAATCTGCTTCGGTTAGGGGAGGAAAAGGGAATAACTCAATCACGCAACTAAATTAATTAACTTATGCCAGCTGAAAAGACACACATAGTGAGAAATTAACTTTTGGGGGAGAGGGCGATCGCTGTCATGAACACTCCAATTCCCATCCTATAATTGTAAACTGTGAAAAAATTGCGATGAATTGATGAGTAAGAAGACTGTATAAATTCAACTGAGAGCTCTCAGGTGTTAAAAATATGAAGATGGATTCAGTTTTTTTTTGTTTGTTATTTAACGTCGCTTTTTTTTAAACTCCTTTTCGGAATTATTTCACGACGGGACCTACAGTTTTTATAAGGTGGGTTCCGAACCACCTTGGGCACCACAGTCTACAGAACACATGGAGATGGATTCAGTTATGACGCCTACTTCAAAAGAATAAAGATCTAATGCGTCACTTGTAATCATCCAATGCGCCACGTGAGGCGCATGCGCCACAAGTTGGCCACCCCTGTCCTAGAGGTTAGCCCCTCACTTGTTGAATTATATAATTTCAACAGTTGTACTGAGTTGTGCTAAGTTTGTGCTACATTGTGCTCGAACAATTGAGAAAAACGATTTTTCGAGTAGTCCCTACTTTTTTCAATTTTTTCTATTGTGAATATTCCGTTATGTCAATCATAAATGATGTAAGGAAATTAGTTAGTTAACGATTTCGACACCACAGGTTCGATCAAATATTACTCCCAAGCAATTTTGCAATTTAAATCGTTCTCAACGTTTCGATCCCAATGTGGACCATTTTCAAGAGAAAATTTGCGTCTGTAAAATACTGTATACTATAATAAATGTTTAACAAAACCGGGTAATACCAATAAAACTTTGACGTACTTGCTATGTGTAAACGATAATTCGTTATATAATTATAAAATATAAAATATTTTATATAATTATAAAATCGCTAACTGTGCGGCGCACAGTGGGCTTAACCGACGAAATCTGTGTCAAAATCAAAGAACTTTCGATAGAAATGAGATAGACCGATGAAATTTTTTTTAAATGAAAGCTGAAACTTTGCAAAATATGGAATAATTATGGAGATTGTGGTACGAACCTTTTTTAACCTTGAAAGAATTCGTTAAACTTGCACAAATTCAAGAAAATTCTGGTTTTTCCAATACTACGTGCGGAAAAAAATTTTTTTTAGGTTAAAAAACGTTCGTACCACAATCTCCATAATTATTCCATATTCTGCAAAGTTTCAGCTTTCATTTTAAAAAAATTTCATCGCTCTACCTCATTTTTATCGAAAGTTCTTTGATTTTGTCTCCGATTTGGACGAAAGGTCCCACTGCGCGGCGCATGTCGAGCGAAGATATTTTGTTTTCTGGTTCGAAAAAGACATCGACGTTTCAAACTTGAAAAGGTGGTTTCTCAAGATAAAATTCTCTGCTCTATCGCGTGGCGTAGTTCGATTTTCCGCTGGACCCTTATTTTTTGAGATAAATTCAAAAATATCCGCAAAAATTGGTGCAAAAGTGGTGTCTCTCCGTCTTTAATCATTGTTTACATATGTTTAAACAATCATAATGTATTAATATTTGATATCGCTGTATTCGGGAAAATCTACAGAATCTTTTGCTGCAAAGAACGATTCAATATCTTTTATAATAACATCACAATATATGTTCAAAGTTGAAAAATATGTCTTTTTCTAAACTCAATTTTCTCAAAAACTGTACGTTTAGGAGAAAAATTAAGGACAGATTTGGACGAAGTTCTTCGATTTTGTCTCCGATTTGGACGAAAGGTCCCACTGTGGAGCGGAGATGCAAGCATAGCGCGCAGCAACCCCTCGGAGGCCCGGTCGAAAGATTTCTGTAAGGCGTGGCTGGACGCGGAACACAATCGCTCGACGACGAAAAACGATCGACTCGATTTCGTGGTGAACGTTGTTCCGAAGGAACGCGTTCACGCCGGGCCGGAACGAAAGGGACGACGCGCCTAACTGGAAGGGTGCCAACGGCTTCGAAAGGGATTCGTAAATTTCGGTCGGCGGACGTCGAACGACGAGCGATAAACGTCACGGGAACACCTCTTTCTCTCGAGATCGTTAAGAGCGTTTAAAGTTTCGTCGGTTTGTTTGGCAGGTCGCGCTGACGCTGCCTGCGACTCCGGTTCCGCGGTTTCGAATGGCGCGCGTAACAAGACGGATCGAATCGAGATCCGCGAAAGGTCGGTCAGCGAAACGGAGACGAGAACCGTCTCTCGGCAGCAGAAGTCGTTGGGCGTGGGATCGACCAATTCAAACGACTGGTTGCAATTCGCTGGATCGAACAGACTCGTAAAACTACGACGAGTTGGTACGTCAGGTGGTGTGTCGTCACACAACCTGTCTCGACGGACGCGTTTAGAGCGGAACCCGGGAGTAATTGCCGCGTAATCGTAATCGCGATCATCGCGCCGGAAAATTCCCGCGGCAATAAATGGCGGGTCGTTATCTTTTTACACAGTTTGCGGCCGTATAGTCGGGCTAATTAGCTGCTCGCCGCCGAAACGGGAGCAACTGCCTGCTAAGTCGTTTCACGTTTCGTAAATCTCGGGAGAAAACTGGTGCGTCGACGTACACGTCGAAATCGAATGGCGGTCGAAGTACGGCGACAAGGAAGAAGAAAAAGAAGAAGGAGAAGAGGAAGACGACGACGAAGAATAAGAAAGAAAGGGAGAGAGGAGGGAGGGAGAACAGGGGAGGACAGGACAGGTATCGCGAGTAGGCGTCTCGCGCGAACGCGTCAGCGGAAGCAGAAGCTAAAGCAGAAGCATAAGTAGCGGCGGAGGAGGATGAGGCGGAGGAAGAAGAGGCAGTCGATGGCTTTAGTTGGCTGCGGGCGACGGCGTCGGTGTCGGAGCGCACGAACGAAAGAAAACATAAATAATCGCGTTCGAATGAGACAGGAGCGTTCGAGGGGGGACCATCGAAGGGAGACGGAACCCTTCCTCGCCGCGAAGTACACGCACACGAGCGTGTTGCCGACTGCTGGCTTCCGCTTCGGCGTATTTCCTTTGTGCAACGATACACGGGCGAGGGCGGGAGCCCGCGGATTCGCTGATTCGATCATCGAATCGACGTATCGTCGACGAAACCGACAAGAATGGCGGAGCGGGTGAACGAAACGAGAGTGAAACCGAGTTGGCGGGAGGCAGGCGGCACTGGCAACGGTAGCGCAAAGGGCACTAAATTGTGGCACGAGCGAACCGAGCGTGGCCCGCCACGGGACCCCTTCCCCGATGTGCACGCGCGTCTCTATTAAATCTATTATTAGCAGCCAGCCGGGTGCGAAAGCATCCCTTTCAATTACCTAAAGCTTCATTTTGCTCGTGGCGCTTCCGCGGAGAAAGCGACGCGCGCGACGCTCTGTTTTCTCGTCGAGTTCGGCAGAGAGATCGAAAGGGCCGGCGTGCCGATCGAAACGGGAGGAAAGAAATCGCGCCGCGCGAAAATAGAACGTCGACGACGAGAGAGGAGGAAGCAGAGGCGCACGCGGACGCACGGCTCGACGCGTATCGCGACGGAAACACGACCCAGCGAAATTCTTCCCTGGGGTCCGTGAAACCGATCTGTCCCGCGAGGGAACTCCGTCGTCCACCGCGTTCGCAAATTCTCTCTCAATTTTCATCGTCGCGTCGCTCCGCGGTCCGAAGGTAATTGGTGGAGGTGTGCGAGAACCCGAAATATCCGGTCGGGACGGGAACACGACATTTTTTCGGGATCGGGACGGGTACTTCGAGGTTTCCGAAATTTTCGGGAGCCCGACTCGACTTCTGCTCGACTCGTCCCAACCATCGGGTTCTCGCACACCCCTAGTAATTGGCTACCTGTCCCACGATCGACGCGAGTCCCTCTTTGTTCGCGTCCGCAGGAAATTAGTTTGTGCCTCGGAAGGACATTGAACGCGAACAGGCTCGGGAGCTCGCGGTCGAAAACCCTCTCTCGGTTCTGCGCGACGTTTTTACGACCTCGTTTCCTCTCGCCGTGTGCGATCGGCACCGATTGTTTCCGGCTGCGACCTTCTCCGACGTTCAAGCTGCGAATGCACTAACAAGTGACACGTGTAAACGCCGTTGTGACAGCGGACAGCAAGTTGTTTATATATTATACAGGGTGTCTCAGCTGAGGGAGGCCACCTAAATATCTCCTTTATTTTTAATAGCACGAAAGATACGAGGGTCATTCAATAAGTAAAGAGACAAATGGTTATAGCTCAAAAACGGTTTATTTCAATCTTTCAAAATTAAGGCTATTTTTCAACATAATCACCCCCCACAGTTATGCACTTGTCCCATCTTTCTTGCAGCTTCCTAATTCCCTTGGCGAAGAATTCTTTCGATTTATCCCGAAGCCACTTTTGCACCGAGGGACCAGAAACTTCCACTGGACGTCCACATCGGGGTTCATCACCTACACTTGTTCGGCCACTTTTAAACCGATCAACCCACTTGTAAAAATTCGCACGGTTCATACAACTTTTACCGTACTGTATTAACATTCTACAAAAAATTTCACTTGGTTTTACACCTTCCGCGACTAAAAATCTAATGACTGAGCGCTGCTCTGCTAAGGTGCAATCTTCTAGTGGACTTGCCATGGTGAATTGAAAATTTTGAGGTTATGCTGACATAAAATGATGAAACAGCTGATCAGAGCATATCCCAAGGTTGCCAACTAACACCCCTGAAAGGATTGTACACATTCATTGAATAGTTTTAAAATTATAGAATTTGTCTCTTTACTTATTGAATGACCCTCGTATTTATGTCATAATTTAAGTGGTATCGAAGGAGGAATATCGTGGAGGAACAATTTCTTTTGTCCGGTCATTTTTTCGTAGTTTCTTCAAGGTCATCGTTATCTTTTTTTATTGCATCTTATAGCGGCTGAAAAAATACATTTGAATATGCGTAAGTCAGGGGTCGGCAACCTTTTGAGTCGGAGGAGTCAAAAATTACAATTTACAAAATTTCAAAGTTTTTAAAGAGCCACAAAATATTTTCTTGCCAACAATAAATAGTACTCGCATAAATAAAGTTATTTGATAAAAAAAAACTAATCTATTTATTCATAAGAAAAAATATCCAAAGAGCGGCATGTGGCTCGCGAGCCGCAGGTTGCCGACCCCTGGCCTAAGTCATTAACAAGATGAAAAATGACCGGACAAAAAAAATTGTTCTTCTATTGGGTTGGCAAGAAAGTAATTTCGGTATTTTAAGCTGAAACAGCGCCCAATTTTTTTATTCAAGCAATGAACTTTAACGAATAAGATATTTTCCCTTTTGTTCGATGATCTTTTGTCAAAACGAATAAATAAGAAAATATTTTAATTAAATTTTTATTGCAGTTCATCGCTTGAATAAAGAAATTCGATTTTATTTCACCTTAAAATACCGAATTTACTTTCTTGCCAACCCAATATGATTATTCCTCCTTCGATACCATTTAAATTATGCTTTATAAATATTTCTTGTATGCCATTAAAAATAAAGGAGATATTCAGGTGGCCTCTTTCAGCTGAGACACCCTGTATATTTCTAATATGTGCGAACAATTCAGCTCACCTATAAGGTGGACCACGAAGCAGTTTAGAAAACTCTGCTGTCCGATCGGAAGATTTTTAAGCTGAAATACCATGGTTAAAGGACAGCTTCAAAATGATTGTACCACACCTACACTTTTCTATACGTAAACGTACAACTTCTTTACAGCCATCTTTGAGAGGATACAAATCAGCGTAGAAATGCAAATCAAATTAACTTGAACCGCGTTATAAGAAACTGAGAATTACCTTCAAGAGTAGAGTACGATGTTACAGAAGGTATGTCGGAATTTTTGCTCGAAAGGAAACGGTAGCGATAAGTTCCCGGTGTATTCGCACCTTAGCGATCTCCGAGAGTCACGCCAAAAATCTGGAACGTCTTTTTGTCGACGCTCGGCTATCCCGACCCTGCATCCCGCAGGATACCGAGTAAAATATCTGGCGGCTCGCGGTCAGTGGCTGGAACGATTTATTCGTTGCCGACCATGGTTTGGCATCGACCGAGAGAAGAGAGCCGCGCACGGCCCGCGAGCAAATTTATCACGGCGAGCAACACCCTGCGTCCACGGTGGACGCCGTAAATCGGTCTGGGAAGTGGTCCAACCGTTTGGTCGAGCCGTGTCAACGAAATCGTATAACTTCTTCGCGGCCAGCCGGAGCGCAACGACGACGCAGGGTCCCCGCCTCGACTAACTCGAGCGTTCTCAATTTCCCCCGAGCGGTTTTTCCTTGATCCACGAACCAGCCCCGTTCTCCCCTTCGTCCCGGAAAGAGTGCGGTGTTCGCGGCTGCGAAGCGAGGCGCATCGACGCGTCGAGACTCTAAATTAATCGACGCTCGTCGCTCGGCCGCCGACGATTGATACGTAACCCGTCCGGGACAGTGGCGAGAAAAGCGACAGACGAACCCGCCCCGCTTTTCCCCGGCCCGTCGAGGCCCGCGGGGGCAAAACGAGCTGCACGATATCAAAGAGAGCGAGTTTCGCGTTCAGAGTTGCGACCGCGGCCGCACTGCGGGTCGATTTCAAAGACTCGGCTCGGCTGGGCCCGGCGCGGCGCGACACGGCCGGCTGCGATATTACCGCTCGGTAGCGGGGAGCGATCGTAAAATGAGCAGGCGAATGGGACGAGAACGAGAGGAGAACGAGAAGAGAACGAGCCAAGCCGGAAGGCGACGAAGGGAGCAGGGCGAAGGGTGAAGTAACGTTTCGCGCCTCGCGTCTCGCGCCTCACCGGTGGTCGACTCGCAGCCGAACCGAATAGAACGGAAAAGAAAGGAAACGAAAGGGAAGGAAAGGAACGGAACGGATCGTCGTGGAAGTAGCTAGACGACGGGAAGGACGAGGCGGACGAGGAGGACGAGGACATAGCTGACGGCGGAGGTGGGCCAGATGTTTGGCTAATGATGTCAGCGGAATCGTAACTAAAACCGAGGCAGCTCCAGGCTTAGCGCGGCTTAGCCTCGGCTTTGAAGGAAAGAGTCTTATTACCAGGCTGCACGTGCTGCTCGTGAGCGCGAAACCGTAGGGTAATTGGACCACCCACTTGACACCGACTCTGTCGTCCCTCTTTTTCCCCTCTTCTGACCTCTCCATTCCGGCTTTCCAGAGGAGCAGCGGCTCCTTTTACCGAACAAATAAACTTCTGGCTCGCTTCTGCGACGAACGCGACCTTCCGGTTCGGAAAACATCGGGTCCCGCCGAGCGAATAGATTCGCGAGACCAGACTCGCGACTTCCGCGTCGCGCGAATTTCCGGTTTCCTCTCTGGAATCCGGAAGATTTCCGCCCGCCGGCTCGCCGGCTGCCTTCTCGCCGACGCTCGCTCGAAAAAGGAAAAGTCCAGGCCTCGAGGAACCTTTGCGGAAGCGCCGGCAAGGACCTTGACACCCAGCTGCTAATTGGGGGCGCTGGTTTGATCGGGGCCACCTGTGCATCCGTCGGGTAGCGTCTCGTCGGTTCTCGTCGTCCCTCATCGTTCCTCGTCGTGGGTGGGCCCCAGGGTAACGCGAAACGACCGACTTAGGCTGGATTTCCGCGAGGATCCGGCAGCCGAGCGTCGCGGCGCGTCGGTTTCGAGATCGCGCGATCCGAACAGCGATTTCGATGGCTCGTAAACGAGGTATCGCCCTTCCCAGCCGCTTCTCCCTCGGGCTTCCCCATCCCCCTACAGGACGAATCGTTTTCCCGCCTTCTTCTAATTTTACGAGCCGTTGACTCCCGATCGATGGAACGAACCGTTTCGAAACGGCCGCGCGGCCCGGCCGGTCGTTTCCCGACAGGCGTCGTTACCGTTCGGTGACGTAATTTTCGAGCGAAGCCTCTGTTTGCCTCTGTCCAGCCTCCGCACTATGGTCTGGAAACCCGTTTTTCGTGGCCAAAAGTCAATTTTTCAAGATAAAGATTTTCAAAAAACTTTTTTTGGAACAGAGTAAGAACCATCCATAGCTTCCAAATCCAAATTATTAATCCTTTCCGATTATTCATTGCTGAGATATAACGTTTTGAAGACAAACTTCGTAAAATTCAGATTAAAAAAAACGTTTAAAATAGTCATCATAGACTATCAAAATAGAAGTTTAAATGATAATTTCGTATGTGTCAGCAGGAATATTTTAGGTGTGTAATACTGTTGTTAGCATCTTTTTATCCATAAACAAATAGTGACAAGTTTAAACAATATAAACTTTGAGAAAGGTTTCAAAAAAACGGCACAAATCGGCATAAATGTAACCTTTTGAATATGAAATCGTAGACATTTCTGAATATAGTGTATAAAGTTTCATTTGCCCGTTTCTGCCCGTTTTAGTTGTACAACGTTTTTAATAAATAGTAACCGGGATTTTCAGGCGCTCCGAATGCGTTCGCTTGCAGCTGCTTGACAAACTTTGAGAACGGTTTTACAAAAACGGCACAAATCGGTATAAACGGAACCTTTTGCATATGAAATTGTAGACATTTCTGATTTTTTTAAGTAGCTCGGATTCGTACCACGAATCGTGACCAGTAGAAATTACTCTGCTATTAGCACTCCGATCGAAAATGTTTTTATCCGGTATAGCATGGTTTCAAGAGAGATTTCACGTGATTATAGTTTTTTGTCAACTCTTTTTTTCATGATTTTTAAAGATCTATTTTTACGCTTATTTGTTAGAGAATTTCAAGGCAAATTTGGTAAGTATCATAACATAAGAATATTGCAAAAATTGTTTTTTTAATTTTTGTACAAAAAGTTTGCTATAATCGTGTGAAAGTTCTTTTGAAACCATGTTATATGTGATAGAAACATTTTTTATCGGACTGCTAATAACAGAGTAATCTCTACTGCTTACAATTCGTGGTTCACCTTGTATATACAGTTATTGTATGTAGTTTTTCATCGTTACCTGTTACTGCACAACCATTTTGCGGCATAACAATGCAGAACAATTGCCACGGATTTGGCTTGTTTTCAATTTTGTTTAGCCTCATCTCCGTTCGATTGTTTACCGATCGTCTTTTTTATAGTTTATGCACATTTATAAATAATGCATATATATGATGTACATTAATACATTAGTGATTTTATTTATGTATTTATCTTATTTGTGCTAGTATTATTACTTATGTTATTCCTGCGGCAGAATAGTACTGATAACACGATTTTTAAGACATTTCCTACGTTCTGCCAAAAAAATGTTTCCAACAAAAGTTGATCAGTATTTACATATCTATAAATTTCAATATACAAAATTAAAAAAAAATTTTTTGTTTATAAAAATGGGAATGACGTCAATTTTTTAAATGATACCATATATTTCTGACTTTATAATATTATTGCTGGTGTCGAAACGAATTCAACGACCTAGCATACTATAACCTTCAACTTCAAATAACGCTAAAATACTTTTGGCCACGAAAAACGGGTTTCCAGACCATAGTGCTCCGGCTAGATCGGACGGACTGGCGATCGTCGAAATCACGGTTGTTGCGATGTCCACCACGAATCGATCTGTGTTCTTCCTGTTGCAGATCACCAAGCTTAAGATCGACAGCAACCCGTTCGCCAAGGGTTTCCGAGACTCGTCCAGGCTCACCGATTTCGAGAGGTAAATCTTGGAAATTCTCAGACGCTACGACTTTGGACGCGGAATCCGCGAACCGTGTACAGTCCCTGCTCACTTTATTAGACTCACCTGAAGAATTGGTGCTTTTTGAAATCCTATAAGGAATTCAACGCTGTTTTCAACCTATGGGGTAATGATTTCGTACTACAAGGTTGCCTTATGGGTTGCCTATCCAAATGTGAAATTTTCCTGTAAGAGCAAAAAATCCCCCTTTTACCATGGCACGGCAATTCACCAACACAAATCCGATTGAAAATGTCTGGGAGTGCCTGAAAAGAGAACTGGCCAAAGAAAATATAACAACAAAGACAAAGTTGATAGAGAGAATAAACTATCACTGGCACCATAACGTTATAGGGTACCTGCACCAGTGAATGAACATTTAAGAAATTGTTCAGGAAAATATTGTATTTAAAAAAAAATATGTGAATTAAAGGAATCTCATATATGCCAAATGCATATACTCCCTATACTTCATTTGTCAAAAATAAATGAACACAAATAAAATGAAATTATTATTATTTGTCTGTATTAAACGTTAAATAAAAAATATAGAAAATACCAGTCAATGAACACTACATTCTAGTAATGGAACAATGATGGTCAAATGAATGAACAAAATTATTAAACAATATTCTCCTATTTATTTAACTCTTTAATCACAAAAAATCCCTTAGAATTAATTTTCTTTGGCTCCGTTATCTTTGTTAAAACATCCTGTCTCTTGTACCAAACCGTATCTGGAATCTCTGGCCATTTCCTTTTTCACATTCTACCATTGCTGTCACTTCATACTCTTCGTCTTCTTCATCGATTATTTTGCCAGGAAAGTATTTCTTGTTGTATCTCACAATAACGAAATCATTTACTTCGTATTGGGTTTGATTTTCCGGATTCTGAATTTTTTCGTCTTCCTGAGTTTCGTGATGTTCGCTGTCAGAATCACTTTCTTTAGAACTGGAATTAGAAATTTTTCTCTGTTTCTTTTTCGGTAATGTCACCCGCGCTTTCTTTTTCTCTTCCGCTTTTCTTTTTCTGCATTGTTTTCTTTCCTCTTTTAATATAATCTGCTCAGTCTTTTTTTTTACACTCTGTTCATTTACTGGGCTATGAGTAATATCGTGGGCCAGTGAATAGACACAACGAATTTTTAACGAAATATTCATTTTATAGCTATTTTTGTGATTTATATTCACTATTTAACCCTCGTACATCTATATTGTTAGTAACTTTTATCTCATGTGTAAAAGAAAAGTATAAAAACTCATGTGTAAAAGAAAAGGTCGTATATACATACCTTAGTAGTTTTCGCTCTGTTGCACACACTCAACGCACTTGGTGAAAATAGGCCATCTTAGAAACTAATGGTCACGTGACCAATATAAACCAATAGGAATACAGCTACGAAAAAGAGTCATATATTTCATTGGCCCAAGAGTCATTATCGCTAGTATGCCGTGTGGCTTAAAATTTGTTGAAATATACAAAAGCGTTCATTTACTGGTGCCCGTTTATTCACTGGTGCAGTTACCCTATTAAAAGAAATTGCACAAACTTGCATAGATAGTGTGCCCAGAAGAGTTGCGGCTTTAAGAGCAGCTAAGGGCGGATTAAAAAAATATTAGTGTTTCAAGAATGATATTGATCTATTTGTGTTTGTATCCATTGTTTTTGTAAAATAAATATATGGAAAATTCATTGGTCATCATTAAGTGATATTTGCATAAGGCTACTATACCCATTATTCATGGTAAAACTCGAAATATCATAATTGTAGAGGTGAGTCTAATAAAGTGAGCAGGGACTGTATACTCGGCGAATCGAGTATCCGCATTCTTAACCCTTAGCAGTTGAGGGGTGGTTCAGAGTCACCACTAAAAATTGCTGTGCTATTGTTCACAATATTGTTTACATTGTTAAATATGTTGGTATCTGATCGATTGCTACACATTTAAGGGTTTACGAGGTACTACAGTGGGTGTACAAAGTATTCGTACATTTTTTAAAAACTAATAACATTTTTATAATTGTACCAAACGGCCTGATTTTTTGTAATCAATTAGAAGCATTGGTTTACGAAATGATATACAAACAAGATTTTCCAAAAATTATAATTTACAAGATTAAATGCAAAAATGAAAAAGGCATTTTTTGAAACTTTTTTATTTGGGTACTTAATGAAAATTTAAAATGTATGTTTTGTAGATCTATGTTAGTCATACACATGTTGAAAATTTCATTGAAATCGATTAACATACACACGAGCTACAAGCGGTTAAAAATGGTGAAAATCGTAGTTTTCCACGACTTTTGATCAGTTTCTGCTTAAAATCCACGGAATCGTACATCTTCCGACGCCTGTTGTTTTTTCCTGCGTCAATCGATTTCGATGAAATTTCCAACATGTGTATAAAGAACATGGATCTAGAAAACATATGTTTTAAATTTTCATTGAGGACCCGAATAAGAAAGTTTTAAATAATGCCTTTTTTATTTTTACCTGCAACCTTGTAATTTGTAATTTTTGAAAAATCTTTTTTGCATATCAGTCTGTAAACTAATGCTTCTAATAGATTATAAAAAATCGGATCGTTTGGTACAATTATAAAAAAGTTATTAGTTCTTAAAAGGTGTACGAATACTTTGTACACCCACTGTATATCAATTCCATATTCATAAAATGAAGAAAATTAAATACAATGGAATTATTCTGTCTGAAGAAAGTATCGTACGAGGTACTATATCAATTTCATATTTATAAAATGAAGAAAATTAAATACAATGGAATTATTCTGTCTGAAGAAAATATTGCATGAGGTACTATATCAATTTCATATTCATAAAATGAAGAAAATTAAATACAATGGAATTATTCTGTTTGAAGAAAGTATTTACTATATCAATTTCATTCGAATTATTCTGTCTGAAGAAAGTATTTACTATATCAATTTCATATTCATAAAATGAAGAAAATTAAATACAATGGAATTATTCTGTCTGAAGAAAGTATTTACTATATCAATTCCACATTCATAAAATGAAGAAAATTAAATACAATGGAATTATTCTGTCTGAAGAAAGTATTTACTATATCAATTTCATATTCATAAAATGAAGAAAATTAAATACAATGGAATTATTCTGTTTGAAGAAAGTATTTACTATATCAATTTCATTGGAATTATTCTGTCTGAAGAAAGTATTTACTATATCAATTTCATATTCATAAAATGAAGAAAATTAAATACAATGGAATTATTCTGTCTGAAGAAAGTATTTACTATATCAATTTCATTGGAATTATTCTGTCTGAAGAAAGTATTTACTATATCAATTCCATATTCATAAAATGAAGAAAATTAAATACAATGGAATTATTCTGTCTGAAGAAAGTATTTACTATATCAATTTCATTGGAATTATTCTGTCTGAAGAAAGTATTTACTATATCAATTCCACATTCATAAAATGAAGAAAATTAAATACAATGGAATTATTCTGTCTGAAGAAAGTATTTACTATATCACTTTCATTGGAATTATTCTGTCTGAAGAAAGTATTTACTATATCAATTCCACATTCATAAAATGAAGAAAATTAAATACAATGGAATTATTCTGTCTGAAGAAAGTATTTACTATATCACTTTCATTGGAATTATTCTGTCTGAAGAAAGTATTTACTATAAAAATTCCACATTCATAAAATGAAGAAAATTAAATACAATGGAATTATTCTGTCTGAAGAAAGTATTTACTATATCAATTTCATATTCATAAAATGAAGAAAATTAAATACAATGGAATTATTCTGTCTGAAGAAAGTATTTACTATATCAATTTCATTGGAATTATTCTGTCTGAAGAAAGTATTTACTATATCAATTCCACATTCATAAAATGAAGAAAATTAAATACAATGGAATTATTCTGTCTGAAGAAAGTATTTACTATATCACTTTCATTGGAATTATTCTGTCTGAAGAAAGTATTTACTATAAAAATTCCACATTCATAAAATGAAGAAAATTAAATACAATGGAATTATTCTGTCTGAAGAAAGTATTTACTATATCAATTTCATATTCATAAAATGAAGAAAATTAAATACAATGGAATTATTCTGTCTGAAGAAAGTATTTACTATATCAATTTCATTGGAATTATTCTGTCTGAAGAAAGTATTTACTATATCAATTCCATATTCATAAAATGAAGAAAATTAAATACAATGGAATTATTCTGTCTGAAGAAAGTATTTACTATATCAATTTCATTGGAATTATTCTGTCTGAAGAAAGTATTTACTATATCAATTTCATATTCATAAAATGAAGAAAATTAAATACAATGGAATTATTCTGTCCGAAGAAAGTATTTATTATATCAATTCCACATTCATAAAATGAAGAAAATTAAATACAATGGAATTATTCTGTCTGAAGAAAGTATTTACTATATCAATTTCATTGGAATTATTCTGTCTGAAGAAAGTATTTACTATATCAATTTCATATTCATAAAACGAAGAAAATTAAATACAATCATTTTTACCTGCAACCTTGTAAATTGTAATTTTTGGAAAATCTTTTTTGCATATCAGTTTGTAAACTAATGCTTCTAATTGATTATAAAAAATCAGGTCGTTTGGTACAATTATAAAAAAGTTATTAGTTTTTAAAAGGTGTTTTAAAAATTAAATACAATGGAATTATTCTGATTCTGAAGAAAGTATTGTACGAGATAGTATATCAATTTCATATTTATAAAATGAAGAAAATTAAATACAATGGAATTATGCTGTCTGAAGAAAGTATCGTCCGAGGTACTATATCAATTTAATATTCATAAAATGAAGAAAATTAAATACAATGGATTTATTCTCTGCCTGAAGCAATGTTTAATTTTCAAGTTAGAAAAGCTACGACAGCAAAGGGTTAATACACGCGTGATTATTAGAGGTGTACGAGACGAGAATGTTTTCCTCGAAAATATGGAGGTTCCTAAAAATTTCGGGAATAGTCGATAGTTTCCTCGACATTTTCGGGTTCTCGCACACCTCCAGTGATGCATTCCATTGGCCGAGTGAACTACCATTCGACAACCGGGGAATGGGCCGCGCCGGTGCTCTTGATCGAGGAAAAAAATGCATAATCGAGCAGCTTCCCTTTCAGGGAGACGATGGAGTCGATGCTGGCGGAACAGCAGTCGCTGAGGTTTCCCCATCGACTTCCGTTCGAGATGGATCAGCTGCAGGCGGGCGCGGTGAGCAATCTAAGCCTGGAGGAGAAGGCGCTGTGGGCGGCGCGGTCTCAGATGTTGCTGCGAGCCGCGGCGGCGGTAGCCGTGAGCCCGTACGCTCAGCTGGTGGGTCCCGCGCTGGTGTACCCGGGAGCGTCGCCCGCGGGAACGAGCCACCAGCAGCAACACCAGCAGCAGCAGCAACAACAACAACAGCAATTGGGCCACCTGTGGTGGGCCTCGTCGATAGGGCCGACACTGTTCGCCGCGGCTCACCAGCAGCAGCAACAACAACAGCAACAGCAACAACAACAGCAGCTGGCAGGGTCGAGCACGCAGAACCCGGGCACGAGCCCGGCCGCGCCCCGACCCCTCTACCCTTCCGCCCTAGCGTTGGCGCACCACAGATTCTCCCCGTACCACACAACCCCCGTCGCCCCGAAGTCCTCGACGCCGCAAGGCTCCTCGTTGTCGCCCGCGAGGAGGACAACCCCCTCGCCGACCGACAGCCTCGGCAGAGACGCGCAGGACCTCTCGCCTTCGTAGTCGTCGCCGACCGTCGATCGGCTCGAAAACCTGGGGACCATTTGCCGGCGTTGTTCCGCGCCTCCTCCTTCTCCTCCTCCTCATCTTCTCCCTCTCCTTCTCCTCGTCGTCCGTGTTCTTCATGTCCTTCATCTCCGAAACCGAAGCAAGTCGATCGGATGCCATCCGTCGACGACCCTCCGCCCGCATTCCGTTCCGTCGCACCTATTCTCCCTCCACGGACCGAAGAGAACGATCGCGATCGGGAGAGCGTCGAGATGCTGCTGCTGGAGTCGGTCACGCGAAGATCGAACGATGCGACGCACGGAGAAACTCCGAAATGTATGTATATAGGTATATATATAGCTGTGGATTTACAGGTCTAGGTAGTATCGTCGACATCGTTCGTGTAACATAAGTTGTATATTTCCTTATCATGACTTACCGTTATCGTTATCGTTATTTATGTTTCGAATCCGTACTGGACGCGGGGGGACGCGAGACACGACGAGGCGGTCCGCTCTGTTCGGGAACGTGATTTTTCCGAGCGCGGCTCGCGACCTCCCGCGGTAGCTTGATCGACGATTGTCATCGCCGCGAGGCGGTTAGCCTTAGTCTAGAGCGTTATATCGTTGATGCTTGTGTTGCGAAGACGCGTAAGTACCTATTTGCTGTGCAAGCCGTTCCCGTGTACATAAACCCTAATAAACTCTTGTACCGAGCCTAATCGGCTGGTTCGTCATGCTCGACTTTCTCCCTGTCCACAAGCTCCTCGGGATCCACCGGGCAAGCTTGCCTTCGAGACAAGCCGACCGAAAATCTTCCGCGAGCGGTTCGGTTAACCGAGAACAGGATTCCCCGCGTTTAACGGCGTCGTAGCGCGATCCACGAGCCGACCGCGCGATTAGGGGATGAAGCTTCGGGCCGAGCAGCTGTAAGCGGTGGCGGCTGACCACGGAACTACGACTCAGGAGCGTAGCGCGGAGCCAGGTAAGGAAGTGGAACACGCTCGCGAGGATTCTCGGGGGAAGCGGGCAGCGTTTCGACGCGAATAAAAAAGGCATTACCAAGTCATTAGCCCGGCGAGCCTTGTCCAGTCGAGCCGGTTGCGTGCGAACGCACGAACGACGCGACGACGCTCTTTCTTCGACTAGACGCGGGCTAAGAGCGCCGGGGCACCGCTCTCTCTGGCTCCGTCGAAATCTAGAGGGATCCACGCCTACTCTGGGCCAACCTGTACGGTAACGGCAAGATGGATCGTCTTGAGTTCGCGTGTTCCAGGGCATCCCAGCTTTCGCGCCGAGAAAAACGCGCTTCCCTCGGAAGAACGCTCCGAATGCAATGTCGTTGCCAGCTTCGGAGAGGAAGAAGCAGCTCGTATTTCTTGCAGTATCAAAATTGTTGGCACAGATTGCAAGAAACGGTAACTATGTCGATCTTTTTTCTCTTCTTTAATGATCTTGGCAGGTTCAAGATAATTTACAGGGTAATTTACAACTTACTTAGATTATTACGCCTCGAAACGTGTACTGGAGTTCGGTTATTTAAATAATTAAACCACTTGGTTGGAACAAGGATTCTGGAGTGTTGCGGTGTCTCCAGCGACCACTGAGTGGTGCCAGAAGCTGGTGACTCTTCAGAGTTTTTGGAGCACCCTCATGGTCCATCAAGGATATCTAGTCACTTCTCGACGGCGGCCTTCGGAAGGTCTTCCCAGACTGCTCGAAGCCGTGGTCGGCGCACAGTAGTCTGGAGACCCTGTTTTCGTGGCCAAAATTCAATTTTTCAACTTTAATACATTGAAAAACAATTTTTTCCTATAAAGTAACAACCTTTTAAAGCTCCCAAATCCAAAATATTATTCATTTTAGATAATTCTGTGATGAGATACAGCGTTCTAAAGACAAAGTCAGAAAATTCAAAGTAAAATAAAACGTTTTAGATTTCAATCACCGAATATCAGAAAATAGATTTTAACGATGATTTTATATATGTTAGTAAGCGCATTTCAAATATTTAATCAATTTTTAAGCATTGTTTAGTTCATACACGAATAGCGTAAATTAATGACATTTCAAACTTTGAAAAGAATTATGCAAAAACGTTTGAGACCGCTAAGCATCGGACTTGTTTTATATGAAAGCTTGAACATTTACTAAGAAGATCATGTAAATTTTAACTGCAATCTCCCGCAATCTTGAACTATAAACGGATTTTAACAAATACGGGCCCGCGATTATTCGACGCCTGGATACGCAGTTCCACTTGAATCTTGCATAGCAGCTTGGAATTACAATGTATGTATATGTTTTCTCTGTGCCAGTCAGAGACCTCGAAAACCTCCCATTACTAGTTTTCGTATAATTCCTATGAAGAATTCAATCTTATCTACTTTTCCGCGATTTCTAGACAATAGTATGCATTGTGATAATTGTTAACAAGATTTTTCAATTATTTCCGATGATCTGACAAAAAAATTATTCCAACGAAAGTTAATCAGTATTCACTTTTCTACAAACTTCAATACAAAAAGTTAAAGAAAAATCACTTTTTTTATAAAAAATGAAGGTCATCTCAATGTTTTAAATATTAACATATATTTTTTACTTCATAATATTCTAACTGGTATCAAGACGAATCCAACGACATATAATAATATAACATTAAACCTTGAAATAACGCTGCAATAATTTTGGCCACAAAAACCAAGCTACCAGACCACTGTGCGGCGGTTTTAGCTGTGTAACGCATTGTGCTTTATTTAGCGGTAAATAAAGAATAGAAACTACGCAATTTTTCACAGCCTGTACACATTTAAAATTGTAGAGTATATGGTAATAAATGAAGAATATTTTTACAAGTTAATGTGTTCTTATTTATCCCACTTTGTAGAAGTGGGATAAACTCAAAAATCCCGAAAATTCAATCCTTTATTTGGAGAGTATGATAATAAATTCAAATTAATGCTTCCCTCATGGAAAATTTAATTTTCTCTACCCTCAAGATTTTTAAGAATAAATCTTTCAGAGATGCTAACTTAATTCTAATATCTTATCGTCACAAAGAACACGTTAATTGTTGTAACAATTATTCTTTATTCTTTACCAGATAAATTACAATATCAAACGTGTACATATAGGGTGGGATACTATATGTTTTTATTTTAATATATAAATATATATTTTTATTATATTATATTATATATATTTTTATTTTATTTAATATATATTTTTATTTAATTTTATTTTAATATATATTTTGCACTACTGTGCAAAAGAAAGAAGCACCCAGCGCAATTATAAGTAGACTACGGATTTTATGCATTTGGAACAAAAATGGGCACGTACATTTCAAAGCAGTGGACATGTTAAAAATTTTTAAGGACATCAATGTATTAGTTTCAGCTTAATAGGACAATTAAAAGAAGAATACAATTTTTATTTGGCTCCTGTGTCATGCAATCGATACAAACTAATTATAAGATAAATCTAATTATAAGATAAAATGACAAACAATATCTTTATGTAGAAATATTGTATTGTACAGGGTGTCACGAAATTATATGTCGCGGACACCATAGCGCGATTCTACACCCCCGATTTAGTCGAAAATGCCATAAGGAACCCCCCGCAGAATTGACCTTGATCAAGAAAAAGAAGGTAAAAAAACAAATTTTCTTTAAGATTAAAAATCTTAAATCTTAAAAGAAAACTTTGGTATACAAATTTAAAAAATCTTAACCCTTAATAGTGTATCTGTGATCATTAGGGTAGGATATAGATCAATCAGGGATCCTTGAATTTTGTTTTTTTACTTTTCTTTTCACGTTCAACGTCAATTTTGCGGGGGGTTTCTTACGTCATTTTCGACTAAATCGGGGATGTAGAATCGCGCTATGATGTCGACGACATATAATTTTGTGACACCCTGTACAATGATTGATTTATTACATTTAAATGATTAGATAATCCGCATTAACACATATTCGCAAAATTATTAAATTAAACAGCGGAATCCTCTTTCAAAACTTTCTATTTTATTTGATTTTCTACGCTATTCTATTAAATAATGGCCGGCTGCTTCATTTTCTTGTACAGACAGTGCTGTATATATTTAGAAATCGCCATAATTATACGTCTCCATTAAAGTATTTATAATATTATTCGTATTACATTTCAAACAAAAATAATTTTTCTTCGGAGTTATATCGACTAACAACCCCTCGTCTTTCCCGAAGAGGTTAAACCTACCACCCATGTTGTGTTCCCACCGATGCACAGTGTGTCCAAACGGCGATATCGTGGTCAAAACCTCATAACTCACTTTAATCTGGACAAATTTGGACAAAAATTGTGTATATGGGGGTTTTTGGGGTCGCTGATTACAACTGATTACAATATGGCGGACATGTGTAGCAAAAAATTGTTTTTTTCCTCCAAAAAATTTGCACAGTAATGCTCTTAGGTCGATAATTATGAGTTGAAACCTATTTCTTAATATAGAACTAAAAAAAATTTTACCATTTAAAAATTTCAATGTACAACTTGCAAATCATGAGTTTATTTATTTACGGATAATAATATTAGAAAAACTATAATACATACTTAGAAAGAAATAAATGTAAGAAAATAAAGAATATCAAACTATGTTGAATCAGATGAACTGTAATAATTATCATCATCTTCAATATCTTCGGTTTCTCGAGTGTTTCTCGCTAGAAAGAAAAGTTGTCTTACAAAAAAAGCCAACTTTCGGGCAGCCAATTTTTGCAAATACTGAAAGACGACAGTGTTATCTACAAGTTCCAACAAAAATTTCAGCCCAATATTGTCCAATGCACAACTTTTACTCTACATGTTCAAAATTTGTCCTTAAAACTTTTCTGTTCATGTCTTCTAATAAGGTTCCTAATTATACAACGCAACCATTCAGTATATCAGATATACTAGTAGTCAGAGACATTCTACTTACTTCCAGGAATAGCATCCATTTCACAGAATTGTAATTAAATAAACCGTTTTCGAATTATGCAGTTTCCACTTTTCGCTTTCACACAGTTCCTCGCAACACGCTTACTGTACGACTAATGAACGAAAACTTCCAGCTCTCACCAATTTTACCACGTTTTTATTAGCTCGCTTTCTTGTTTGTTTGTCTGTTTGTTTGTCTGTTTGTTTGTCTGCTTGTTTGTCTGTTTGTTTGCCTGTTTGTTTGCCTGTTTGTTTGTCTGTTTGTTTGCCTGTTTGTTTGTCTGTTTGTTTGTCTGTTTGTTTGTCTGTTTGTTTGTCTGTTTGTTTGTCTGTTTGTTTGTCTGTTTGTTTGCCTGTTTGTTTGTCTGTTTGTTTGTCTGTTTGTTTGTCTGTTTGTTTGTCTGTTTGTTTGTCTGTTTGTTTGTCTGCTTGTTTGTCTGTTTGTTTGTCTGTTTGTTTGTCTGCTTGTTTGTCTGTTTGTTTGTCTGTTTGTTTGTCTGTTTGTTTGTCTGTTTGTTTGTCTGTTTGTTTGCCTGTTTGTTTGTCTGTTTGTTTGTCTGTTTGTTTGTCTGTTTGTTTGTCTGTTTGTTTGTCTGTTTGTTTGTCTGCTTGTTTGTCTGTTTGTTTGTCTGTTTGTTTGTCTGTTTGTTTGCCTGTTTGTTTGTCTGTTTGTTTGTCTGTTTGTTTGTCTGCTTGTTTGTCTGTTTGTTTGCCTGTTTGTTTGTCTGTTTGTTTGTCTGTTTGTTTGTCTGTTTGTTTGTCTGTTTGTTTGTCTGTCTGTTTGTCTGTTTGTTTGTCTGTTTGTTTGTCTGTTTGTTTGTCTGCTTGTTTGTCTGTTTGTTTGCCTGCTTGTTTGCCTGTTTGTTTGTCTGTTTGTTTGTCTGTTTGTTTGCCTCTTTGTTTGTCTGTTTGTTTGTCTGTTTGTTTGTCTGCTTGTTTGCCTGTTTGTTTGTCTGTTTGTTTGTCTGTTTGTTTGTCTGTTTGTTTGTCTGTTTGTTTGTCTGTTTGTTTGTCTGTTTGTTTGTCTGTTTAGGTATAAGTAATAAAACCTTCGCACCTCGGTTTTTCCATAGGCACAATATTAAAGAATCTAAAATAGTACTTACCGTGTCCCCATCGAAAAGTTCAACCATTTTCGAGGTTTTGACCACGATTTCGCCGTTTGGACACACTGTGCGATGGACGAAACCATCGACACCAGTTTTCCGTGGTGGGTTCCGCGAGCCAGAGCCTGGAGGCACGCGAAATTGCCGCGAAGGACGAGTGACCGATCCTGATCCGGAGAATGCGGGAAGAGAGTCGTCTCTGTCTCGTCTCTGCCCGTAGGACGCGTCTCTGGAAAGCCGAGGGTGATACGCCCACTTCCTGGCCGAGGACTCGCGTCCTCTTTATTCACCGTTTCGCGCTGCGAGGTAGACGAAAAAACTGACAGGACAGAGAGAATGAGAGAGACAAAGGGAGAGAGAAAAAGAGAGAGAGGTGAAAGAGCGGCGGAGGGCTCGCCGGTAGTGGCGCGGAAACGAGCGGGAGAAGGATACCTGGCTTGCCTAATTTGCTCGGTAATGTCCCGCCGGGAATTAACGAGCAGCCCGAGCACGGGGAGAGGGGCAGCCGGTAGCACCTAGCCGACATTAATTATGTCCGCTGCCACAGGTGCCAACAACTCGATTATCGGATCTCGATCCCGATCCCGATCCCGATCGCTCGTTTAGATTGCGCTGCGTGTCGTGGAACACGGCTCCCCTCCCGCGTCTCTGTATCGCCAACAACCGCCGCCGCCGCCCCTCGCTCGCGCGCTTTTCCTCGGTGTCTTTCCACTTGCTCGCGTTCGATCGCCGCGAAACTGGTTCGTTTCCCTCGATGCTCGCGAACGTATGTGACGCGAGTCCCGGCGCGTCACATCCCCATCCGAGAAGGTTAACCTTTCAGTTCAAACCCGAGTGGCTACGTTTACTGCCTCGCCTGGTTGAACATAGTATGTCTAGGCTGGAGTAGTCCGTCTTCGGGCGATTCTGTTGGCGTGCAACGCAGTAGCGCGTTATAACTTTACAACAGAGCTTTATCTTTAATCTGTTAAATAATAATACAGATTGTTATAATGATACAGATAATTAATACAAATTTCAACATTATTTAGCTGGGGTCAGGGGCCCCGAAATTGTATGTACTTTGCCCAAGGCCTCAACTAGTTATTATTACGTACCTGAACGAGTTTTGAGAACAAGAGCAGGATTTCAAACAATGAAATCCAAGTCCTCATATATGGAGTAATAAATCCAATAAATTGGTTATTGCTAGCTCTAACATATTTTATAACAATATTGATTTTTTTAATGGCTCGTTACAGGTATTCAAAACAAATTTGGGGTTATGTTCGCGGCGCACGGTTTCGATCAAATTATACACTAAATAGCAATTTTGTAGCCATTTTTCAAACGTTCGATTCGGATTTGAATCATTACGTACTAAGACACGTTTGCTATGGATTGTTTTCTATAAGAGAAAAAGAAGAAAGATGGTGGTGTTTCTCTTATAGAAAACAATCTATAGCAAACGTATCTTAAGGCGTAATGATTGAAATCCGAATCGAACGTTTGAAAAATGGCTACAAAATTGCTATTTAGTGTATAATTTGATCGAAACCGTGCGCCGCGAACATAACCCCAAATTTATTAAAAATGTACGATCGATAATAATTTCTCATTTATTATTCAAAACAAAATTGCGCAATACTATTTGTTAATCGTACCTGTATTTGTTTAGTTGACTGTTTAAGACCTTTTCTTTGTTAAGTTTTCTTTTTGTTTTTATCAGTTATACTGTAAAAAACGTATACATTTGTATAAAACCTTGGTCCGTATATAATATATAATAAAAAAACTTAACGATTTTCGCGCAGCACGTCATCAAAGTATAGCCCTTCACGAACATTTTAAAAAAAATTCCAATTGAATCGATGAAGCACTGAGTTGTCGGCAGATTTTTGTCCAAAAAGATCGGTTTCTGGCCCACTGTGCGGTGGTAGGATTAGTGTTAAATAGTTATCAACGTTCGCGTCTGTGTTTTTCGTTAATAAAGCCTTCACAAAGCCGCGGAGAACGTTTTCGCAAAGGAAAAAGTTTCTCCAAACGACTTTAGGTATCACCTCTTTCAAGGACATTCATTTTTTGGGCAGCTTGTATTATATATTAGGGTACAAAATCTAGGACTTTCTAAAGGACTTTCGTTCTGTACCTCTTATATATCCTTACCGTCTTAATGACTGTATTCTCTCCTCAATAACAGAAGTTAAAGACTTGGGAATTCACTTCTCCTCTACCTTAGACTTTTCCAACCATTTTTATCACATTGTCAACTCCGCTTCAAGAATGCTCGGTTTCATACTTCGTTTTTCCTTAGATTTTCATTCAATCCATACACTTAGGTTGTTATATATTACCCTTGCCCGTCCCTAGTTAGAATATGCTTCAATTATATGGTCTCCGAATAGCGTTAAATATCAAATCATGCTAAAGAGAGTGCAGCATAAATTCCTCAGGTTTTGTGCATATAAGACAAACAACCCAATGTCAATCTTTGATCATAACTACTCAAGAATATTAAACACGGTCAACCTGGAAACATTATCCGATCGAAAGAAGGTTTCCGACCAGAGCTTTATCTTTAATCTGTTAAATAATAATATAGATTGTCCAGCACTCCTGGGGCAAATAAATTTCTATGTACCTGAACGAGTTTCGAGAACAAGAGCAGGATTTCAAACAATGAAATCCAAATCCTCATATGGAGTAATAAATCCAATAAATCGCATTATTGCTAGCTCTAACATATTTTACAACAATATTGATTTTTTTAATGGCTCGTTACAGGTATTCAAAACAAAATTGAGCAATACTATTTGTTAATCGTACCTGTATTTGTTTAGTTTTGCGCGGTCCATTATTATGTACATTTTAGGTTAAGACCTTTTCTTTGTTAAGTTTTCTTTTTGTTTTTATCAGTTATACTGTAAAAAACTGTATACATTTGTATGAAAGGACCTTGGTCCGTATACAATATATAATTTATAATTTTCATCAATGATTTGACTACTATTTTTCAATATTGTATGTACCTACTATTCGCAGACGATTTAAAAATCTTCAGCAGCATTTCGTCCTACGATGATGCCTCCAGATTACAGGCAGACCTAAGAACACTCGGGTTTATACTACGCTTTTCCATCTGATTTTCACTCAATACACACAATTAGATTGCTATATATTACTAAATTTAGGGTTATGTTCGCGGCGCAACGGTTCGATCAAATTATACACTAAATAGCAATTTTTGTGGACATTTTTCAAACGTTCGATTCAGATTTGAATCATTACGTCCTGAGACACGTTTGCTATAGATTGTTTTCTATAAGAGAATAAAAAGAAGAAAGTCTAGCGGGTCTAGGACGAAACACACCACCATCTTTCTTCTTTTTCTCTTATAGAAAACAATCTATAGCAAACGTGTCTCAGGACGTAATGATTCAAATCCGAATCGAACGTTTGAAAAATGTCCACAAAAATTGCTATTTAGTCTATAATGTGATCGAATCGTTGCGCCGCAAACATAACCCGAAATTTATTAAAAATGTATGATCGATAATAATTTCTCATTTGCTATATATTACCCTTATCTGTCCCCAGTTGGAATTTGCTTCAGTTATATGGTCTCCGAATAGCTTAAATTACGAAATCATGCTAGAGCGAGTGCAGCATAAATTTCTTAGGTTTTGTTCTTATAAGATTAATCATCCTATGTCATTCTTTGATCATGATTACTCCACAATATTAAACATAGTCAACCTGGAAACATTGTCAGCTCGCAGAAGAGTATCCGACCAGAGCTTTATTTTTAATTTAATTAATAACCATATAGATTGTCCCTCTCTCCTTATGCAAATCAATTTTTACGCACCTGAACGTGCTTTGAGATCTCGAGCAGGCTTTCAAACCCTTAAAGCCAAATCTACCTATAGATTAATTAATCCAATAAATCGCATTATTGCAGACTCTAACACTCTGTATAATCGTATGGATTTTTTCATTGAGTCTTTGCACATGTTTAAAAAACAATTACGCAGAATTATAGGGTAATACCATATAGTTAGTACCATTAGTTTTTGTGCATATCCCTTCTATGTTACTACACGAATAATGCTTTATTGTTTTCTATTGTAAACATTTATGTAAAAGGGCTTCGGTCCGTTTATAATAATAATAATAATAATAAATTATAATAACTAGTTGAGGCCTTGGGCAAAGTACATAGAATTTCGGGCCCCCCGGATGAATGCTTTTCCCTTTATTTTAAGCTGTTCGCTTCCTTAATGAAATACAGAGATAAGAAAAAATAAAAATAAAATGGAAATAAAAACAAACTTCTCCTACGCTTTACAACTTACTTAAATAGTAACCTAGCCTTTTACTAAAACACTCGAATTTCGGGGCCCCTGACCCCAACTAAATAATGTAAGGAATAAGCCGTATTTATTTATAAAAAACCGTAAGACGCACGGATAACCAATCGTTGACAGACGTGTTTCTCGCGGGCGCTCGTTTCGATCTGCCTTCTTTTTACACTTCGTTGGCGATTGTAATTTTACAATTCTTCTGTTCTTTGCGATTCTCTATTTTATAAATTTAATCATATATAGGGCTGCCTATCAACACGCATACATACAATACACGCATACATCCGCGCTCAACCCTATAAAACTTCAACCCTATAATAACTTTACGAGAAAAACGTAGAATTTGGATCTTGGTCTGTGTTCGATGGGCCCCCTTTTGCTTGGGGCCCCAGGAATTCGCCCAAGTTGCCCACAGGGTAACGAGGAAAGTGAAGAGGAGTCCGATTCCGTGCGACCGCGTCGCTGGAAAAAGGGCTTGCCGCGAAATAAAATGGCGGTGGCGAAGGATGGCACCGGTATCGATTGGCTCTCGAAACAGAGCGGCGGTGGCGTCGGTGGCGGCGTGGTAGATACGCGTGGATGCACGAGTGCGCGTAGGTGCGAACCACAGGGCATCGTTTCGCGTGGGTGACTTCGATATCGGCGGTGGCACCGAGGGCCGCTTATTCGTCGATGCGAGCGAGCACAGGCGAGCGGAGGCGAGCGGCGCGGTGCACTGCGCCGCGCCAGGCCGCTCTCGTCCGCTTAAGCGCCTATTAATTGATTGAATTAATTTGCCAACGCGTTACCAACGACCGTGCCGGGGATACGTTACGGGGCTCGACGAACGCGCCATCGAGGAACAACCTCCTCTCTCTCTCTCCCTTTCATTCTCTCGACCAAGCCGCGAGAACCGCAAAATCCGCGTAGCCGCCGACGGGAACTGGTTACGGACAGCGAGTCCTCGGACGCGCTCCCATCAACGTCCGAACGAGGCTCGATTTTTCTCGTCGGGCGTCTCTTGACGCGATTAGCGACGCGCGGTAGGTCGTGCACGCGAGGACAAGCGGACGAGCAGAGGAGCGGAGAAGAAGCGGTGCGCGCTGGGTCGAATTTCGACGGCGCTTCGAGTGCGCAGCTCGAGTGTCGCGTAAATCCGATCTAAACGGAACTCTCGTTTCCCCTGTTTTGCGACGAAACGGATCGTCGCGCTGTCTAGACGCTCGGCGTGTCGGTGTCGATTCCGATGAACATCGCGCGAAGAAAAGCCGAACTCCGTTCCGAGCGGCGTTCTCCGGCTTTGGCTCCGGATCGTTCCTAATCCGCAAGTTTGACGACAGTCGCGCGCGTGGCTGTGAAAATATTTCGACTTGTTCGACGGAGCCGAACAATGCCGGTTGACCTGCGCTTTTTCGCCCGGCGACGTTTTTCAATAGGATTACGGAGAACTCGGCCGAGGGAAAAGAGCGCAGGGGACCCTCTCGGGAGCTTCTCGACTTTCCGGTGTAATCTCGGTTGTGGCGGGACGCGTGATCGGTCACGATCGGTTTGGAAGATCGATCGCGAGATCGCATCGACGAGAGAGTCCTCGAGAAGCTTCGGAGGCGCCGAGGAGAATCGCGGTCGCGGCTGGACCCGTCCAAATATTTGGAATCTGGTCCGCTTCTCGCTGGACAGAGGGAAAACGCGCGACCAGTCCGTGACGAAACGTTCGACTGCAGGTGGCCTACAGATGCCGGGGCTTATGGGGTTTATCCCCCAGCGGGATATCGATCCCATTGTACCGTGGCTGCGAAGCGAGAGAAACGCCGGAGAGAGAGAGAGAGAGACGAGAGAGTCTGGAGAGTCGAGTGGTGCACCGCTCCGCCCCGCTTCGTCCCGCTCCTACCTGCTCCCCCGGCCATTTTCCAGCGAGCGAAATTCTCGGTAAACTCGAGGATGTGCCGAGACACCCCCCAGATTTACCTGGATCGTTTCGTATCGGGCCGGATTGCCCGCGTTCGCGGTGGATCCTCCGATCTGCTCCGACCCGACCCCCGCTGGGGCTATCTCGCTCGGAGGACGCGGACAAGCAAGTCGACGATTTGCGCAGCCGGTTCGAGGGGTTAACCGGGGCGTGAGGGCGCGGAGGGCGCACGGCTCGACGCGTGCTCCGAATTTCGAGGTTCGGACGCGGGAGGAGAGCAGAAGTCGTGTAAACGCGGAGGAACCGATAATAACAAGAGTCGTCGAGGGGGAGCGAACGGGAACCGACTCTCGTTTTCCCGTTTCCATCTAATTCGGCCAAGTGGCAACGTAACAGGCAAATGAAGTTGGGTGTAACTTTATTAGCGGACGGATGGAACGAGCTCGTTGCGTCGGCTCGCCTCGCGTTACGCTCTTTGCGGAGGGGGAGCCCGGCAACATTTCTTTTGGGAAATAAGCTGTCACGTATCCGTTGGTAAACGCGAGGGGAGCGTGCCACGGATAGGAGGGGAATAAGAGATTAGACCTCGCTTATTCCTCGAATCGAAATATTATTCCCCGCCTTTCCCATACTCGCGCGGCGAGCGGCGCGGGGTGTTCACGGTGCCCCGTCGTAATTTATTTGCTCGGAGCGTTGTAAACCGTCTCGATAAGAAGCGGGGCGCGTACGATCGAGGACGCGTTTGCCCCGTAATTATCCGGCCGTAAATCTTGAAAAAATTTAATTAAATTAAAGGAGGTATCCTTGGCCGATCCTTTGTCGGGCTAGCGACGCGACGAGATCGGTTGATGCGCGATCGATTACGTAAATTACGTTCCCGCGAAGCGATCGACGTTACGTAAACATCGTCCCGATCGAAATCTCGCGAAAACGAGCAACGAGAACGCGAGCTTCGCCGTAGAGCGCCGCGCGCCGCGCCGCACAGTGGGGCCAAACGCCAATCTAGCTGATAAAAAGTCGTTTTTCAATCACGTACTATGACTTTCGTTTTTATTTGTTTCCATTCTTAAATCCCTGTAGATCTTTAAATTATATTCTGTTTTGCTCTGAAGATTTTTTATATAGGGTAATATTTACGCAAAAGTCTATAGTCGCTGCGGCCTTTAAGAGTCCCCCAGAACGGTCAGTGCTTTTGCTACTGGTAAACGTTCATATTAAATGCGAATATTTTGCCTTTCATGGGTTTTGTAGAAGAAAGTACGTATTGGGTTGGCAAGAAAGTAATTTCGGTATTTTTAGATGAAATAAAATCCAATTTTTTTATCAAAGCAATGAACTTTAATCAATAAAATATTTTCCATTTTGTTGTATGATCTTTTGCCATCTTTCTGGTAGCTTCATAATTCCGCGCTCATAAAACTTCTGATCCTTTTCGGTGAAAAACTGATCCAAGTGCGATTTCAGATCATCATCATTAGTGAATGTTTTACCATTCAAAGAGTTTTGTAAACTTCGGAATAAATGATAATCTGATGGTGCAATGTCAGGGCTATATGGTGGATGTGACATCACTTCCCAACCAAGCTCCAATAACTTTTCACGTGTTACCAAAGATGTGTGTGGCCTAGCGTTATCATGGTGGAACACGATTCCTTTGCGATTTGCCAATTCTGGCCGTTTTTCTTTGATTGCTATGTCCAGTTTTGTTAGTTGTCGACAATAAACATCTGAATTGATGGTTTGGTTCCTTGGGAGCAGCTCAAAATACACAATACCTTTGTAATCCCACCAAATTGACAACATGATCTTCTTTTGGTGCAATTCAGCTTTCGGTGTGGTTTGGGCTGGTTCATCACGCTTGGACCATGATCATTTTCGAGTTGTGTTATTGTAAACAACCCATTTCTCATCACCGGTGATGATTCGCTTGAGAAAAGGGTCGATTTCATTTCGTTTGAGATGCATATCGCATATGTTGATGCGTTGCATTAAGTGAATTTCTTTCAACTCGTGTGGAACCCAAATATCGAGCTTCTTAACGATTCCGAGACTTTTTAAACGATATTCTATGGGTGTATGCGAGACATTTAACCTGTCTGCAATCTCTCGGACAGTTATATGACGATCCGATTCAATAATGGCTTTCATTTGGTCATCATCAACTCCAGATGATCGACCAGAACGTTGGTCGTCTTTAAGTGAGAAATTTCCAGAACGGAATTTTTTAAACCAATTCTGGCACGTGCGTTCTGTTAAGCAATCTACACCGTAAACTTCGCATATATCTTTGTGAGCCACGGCAGCTTTTTTACCTCTACGGAAATAAAAAAGCAATATATGCATATAATGTTCGTTTCTGCACTCCATGTTCAAATTGACACAGAACTAACAATTTTAATCAAAATTACGTGTAATTTGCTTCAAAAGTAACCTAAAAGATGCAGTTATGAAATGTCAGAAAGAAAACAAACGCAACGTTAACAGAAGCCAATCAAACAAAACATAACGCCATCAGTTAGTGAAAACCGAAATTACTTTCTTGCCAACCCAATACTTTCATTCTGTAATTACAGAATTTGCAAAAGTTAATGAATTTTCCAAATACCCGTGTTCAAAGGTAGACAATTTTTTACTTCATGCATTTCAGTTTTTCGAATGTAAGTAGCCAAATTTACGCGCATTTGTTGAATCTCCTGTTTGATTTCGTAATGTAGACTCTGTTCTTTAATTCTTGTAAAAATCAGCTGCCAGAAATTGCCAATAAATGTTTCACGTGACTTTAAAGTTTGTGAACAGTTTGCGATCACTCATAAAGAGGGTTTAAGATTTTTGTGGTTCATAGTACTGACTGAGAGGAGTAAAAAATGTTTAATCGATGTAGGTCATAAAATTAATACTTCTAGTGTAAAACGGAATTTTATGTTTTCTTGTGACAGCACATAAACACATAGGATAGCTGTATGACATTTAAAAGACTGATACCTTATATTGCTTACTTAATTGTATCTGATATGAAGAATGTTTTGTGAAAGATTTTTTTTTATATTCTAAAAATTGACAGGATTAGAGTAAAAATTGCACGAGTTAACATGACAAGCATTGATGACTGTGTGTCCACACGGCGATAGACGAATATTCAGTAATCGATAAAAATTCTGAACAGGATTCTGGTTATTATAAATGTTTTTAGTATCTTTCGGTTTTCCGTGCAAGTCAAGTAACTGGTGATTACCTGTCTATCATAAAATAAGGACCGGGCGCGACCGCGGGGCCTCGGCTGCGGCCGCCGAGTCTCAATCATGGGAGGAATCGGCCAAAATATATAAATATATAAGGTTTTTATTTTAGTGTTGGTTTCAGTTCATTTTGTGACTAAAAACGCTAGTAACTTTAATTTCCGCGGAAATGCTTGTTCTCTCTAAAATTACATTAATGACTATAAAAAGTTAAAAAAAATTTTTTTGTGGTCCAAATTACCATAGATTTAAAGATTGAAGTCTCCCGGTTACAACGACTCCACACAAGTTGCAATAGGAAGCTGCGTTTGATCACTATGATTTTTTATCAGCTAGATTGGCGTTTGGGCCCACTGTGCGCCGTGGATCGAGACGTGGCGAACCGGAGAGAAGCGAGTCGATCGAGGCGACCGAGGCGAGTCGAACGAAGGCAGGTCGCGCAACAAAGGAAGGAGAGCACCGGGCGACGCGGGTTCAAGAATTTCCGTCCGTTACAGTTGGTGAGGCGCAAACTATATCAGGAAGCGCGGCAATTGTCTTGTCGCGAGGAGAGAAGAGCCGCTCGCCCTAGGTGTGCAAGACTCGGCACGCAACTAACAGGAACCCGATAATTCACGGGGCCCCGCGAGCAAGCGAGCGAGCGAGCGAGCGAGCAAACCAACAAGCATCCTTCGACTCCGAGTCCGGTCCTTTCGAAGCCTGTTCTTTCGATCGTGGACGCTTTCGGCGAGGATGGAGAGCCCCGCGTCCAGTAAACGCGAGTAAATCGCTCTCCGGAGCGGAAACGAGCAGGATCTCTCGTCCCGGGACGGTCTCGTTGCGCGCTGTGTTTAATTAAGCGTTGCGGCTCGAACGAAACCCTCGGAGCAACGAGGACACGCATCCAGAGACCGGTGGTACGTAAATTGCAGGTAAAGGTAAGACGCGCTCCGGTTTGGCTCGCCTCGGGTCGCTGCCGGCAATTAACTCGAAAGGACGCCTCTCGCACGGCAGGCGTCGCGGCGCGGCTCGATTCAATTTGCCCGACGTTCCCGAGGCTTCCGGGCGTGGTTCCCAGTCGGGCCGACGCGATCTTTCGGGTGCCGAAAATACCGAAAACCAAACGCGAACGGAGGAGCCTCGCGGATAGAACTGGAAGTAAATCGTCGGAGCAGAAATTGCTGTGGGAAAAGGAAGAGAGAGAGACGGGCCGGGACGGGCCGAGAGGAGGCACTTCTTCGAGCGATCTCTCGTGGAAGTTAAACGCGGAGGGCCGTCGACGTTGCGGCACGACAGCCGTTGTTCGGGGTGTCAGCCCCCCCGCCCCCCGTCACTCCGCTTCTCCTCTGGGTTCGCCCTCGTTTCGGTCCCGGCTCGCAACGTCGATCGGGTGTACGTAACCGTGTCCGTTGTTCCGCTATCGAAGAGAATCAACGCGCATCACGCAACGCTAATTTGTCTTCGATTGCCCCGTCCGGGGTTCGTGGCGTGGGAGACCTCTCCTTTACCCCCACCCGCGGGTCCAGCCTTTCCTTTTACCGTCGCCATTGTCCTTTCGACGACGACGAGACCACGCGATCTCGCCCGACATCGCGTTTCGGCGGAAACCCGCGAGAAAATCAAAGTCGAGTGGGGCTCGAGGGCCCGTGGCCACTCTCTCTCTCTCTCTCTCTCTCTCTTGCCGGTCTCTTCGCGAGACCCCGTGAGCCCGGACGAATCTCGCGGGTCATCGTTGGGCCGTCCGTAACCATGCCGCAACGATAAATCACGTTCGTTTCAATGTTAATCGGTTGCTAGCATCGAGTCTAATAAGCATGGAAGGGACGCGGAGCAATACCGATGCCGATTGCCGCTCGCCGCTCTCGTCGGTATCGCTTCGACTCCGCGGAAACAAGAAGAAGAGGAGGAGGAAGAGCGAGACGACGAACACGAAGACGAACAAGCCGCGCGAGCCCGCGCGGTAGAAGAGATCCGCCAGAGAAAGCAACGCGGAGAAGAAGAGATGGAACGAGAAGAAGGGCCTCTCTCGGCATTGTTCGCGGCCGCTCGCTCGTGACTCGTGACTCTTGCGACCCGGATGACCCCTAGCCTCAATTACCTCGGACACATCCGCCCGCTCGTACACCCTCTCGCCAGCGTTCCTCCTGTCTTCTCCGGCGTCCGTCCGAGACCGAGCCCGAGTCCCGTTTTTTCCTACCAATACCGATCTATCCGCTCCACCGTGGCAATCTGCCCTCCGCGGACTCCTTCGCGACCCTAAACGCCGACGCTCGTCCTTCCACAGCTTCGGTTTCGCTGTTCCTGCGTCCAACTGCGTGCGGACGCGTTGCGTATTGCTCGGGCGGATCGAGATGAATCGACCACGTTGAAAGATTGGAATAGTCCGGTGGCAAGTGGCGATCGGGACGCAATACGTGTGGAGAGTAGGAAGAGCCGATCTGTGATTTATGACAAAAATGAGTAGGTGTACATTAGATGAATTTAACAATGCTGAATTAGGACAGAAAATAAACTTGTATTCTACTTCAGTAAGGTGAAGTGCCCTATGCCTGGACAGCATGATTTTCTATTTTAAATTTTATCACTTTAAATAAACAAAAACAATTTCTTAAGGATGTTCTGGAGGTATATAAAAACGCAACAAAATTTTTGAAAATTTGACAAGATATAATTCTTACTAAATTAATGCAATTACCAAAGTTTGGGTTCGATTCACTGTACCGTTTAAGAATTATGGCAACTTAAAGTTTGCACTTTTTAGCACGTCTTCTTATGGAGAATTCATAAAATTCCACTTCAAACCCTATCTAAACCTTGAAAAAACGCAACTAGAAACTCCAAATTTTTTCTATATGTAGTAAAAATTATGTAATTAATTATGTTCAAAATTTATTAGGATTCACTAAACAGTTGCAGAGCAAAAAAATTATAAACTGTTACAAAACGTCAAATTTATCGTGTTGTCTCTCACTAGCATGGAAACGCGACAAGTGTAGACCACTGAATATAGCTACAGAGGGTACAGTATTCGCAAAAGTTTAATGCAAAATATACTCATGAATGGCTTTCATTGCCATGTATTGATGAATTTCGAATTTCTCGTACTTTTGGCTCCCATTGTACCTCCAGAACATCCTTAAGAGTTTTAACATACAGTTCAGAGTTTGTAAAGTAATTTAAAATAAAAAAATCATTGTTTAGGTTAATATCTTAATTGTATTAACAAGAATAATTCGAACCTATAGTTGGACATATTAAATCCAATCTGAGCTAGTACCTGGACAGAAGTAAAGCCTATATCGGGACAAATTCAATTTACGAGTTGATCGAGCGAACATAACCTAAAACGTTGGTTGGTGACGCTGTTGCGCATGACGAATAGAAGATGGTTTGCGTAATATGTAGTATTCTTATCATAGATTATGATGAGCCCTCACCCAGCCCACAATTTGCTCAAATAAGGACAACAAATGCTTTTGCGTAGACCCATATTTTCGACCCAAAATCTAGTAGGATTCTAGTTATTTGCTAATTTACTAGAATCCTACTAGATTTTGTGTCCTTCCTTCCTTCCTTCAGGTTTCAACGCATTTTTCTGTCTCTAAAAGACTTTTTGACTGCCATGATGACCAGAGCGCACTGCGTCAAACCTTCCTTTTTATTTGCTGAAACAAGGACAACAAATTCTTTTGCGTAAACCCATATTTTCGACCCAAAATCTAGTAGGATCCTAGTTGTAACCAGCGCATAGACATAGACTACCGCCTTAATCTCGTCGGTAGTAAGGTGAAGTGCCCTGGACAGCAAGTTTTTCTATTTTATATTTAATCACTTTAAATAAACAAAAACAATTTCTTAAGAGGTTTAACATACAGTTCAGAGTTTGTAAAGTAATATAAAATAAAAAAATCATTGTTTAGGTTAATATCTTAATTGTATTAACAAGAATAATTCAAACCTATAGTTGGACATATTAAATCCAATCTGAGCTAGTACCTGGACAGAAGTAAAGTCTATATCGGGACAAATTCAATTTATGAGTTGATCGAGCGTACATAACCTAAAACGTTGGTTGGTGGCGCTGTTGCGCATGACGAATAGAAGATGCTTTGCGTAATATGTAGTATTCTTATCATAGATTATAGTATTGTATTATTTAACCAAATATATATTTATTTTTATTTACTGTTTTAATAAAACTTGTCATAATACAACTTTCAAGGTTAGGTAGTACTACTGATAGATTTAAGATGTAAACATAAAGTATTATTAACGTCACAACCGGAATACATTTTCTACATACGTTATTCAAGCTAATAGAAGACTAATTATACGTACATGTAGTTAAATAATTTGCAAACAATGCGTTGATTTTATTCACAAACACGTGTCCGGCTTCAGGCGTAAGCACATTGCGTATAAGCTTAGAGTGGGACAGGTACTGTCATCGCGTCCCAGTATGGAGTACTTATATTTGAAAACAGTCCTAATCTTGGACATCTAATATTTGGATTAATAATTATTATTTACGTTAAGCTTGATTGCCAATTTATTTTAAAATATCAATATTATTATGCGTGATAATTATTTTTTGTCTGAGGGCTTAAATTATATCTTTTTCTCTAACAAAAGTTCGAACTATAAATGCACATGATTCGCATGTAAATAGACTATTTTGTATACTGTTTTCAGATGAACTTTGAATTCATTTTTAAATTTCAATTGATGTCTTAATGAAATAATATTCACACCTACTTGTCGCTAAGGCCTCAGAATATATAATATAATTATTTAATCTCTTAATTACTGATTTTACTATGAAAATTCAATTGTCCAGATTTAGGTATCACTTTTGGACTGTCCAGACTTAGGGCACTTCACCTTAGCTCTGCAGCGAATTCAAACCTCCCCAAAAGCGTTACAAAATTTTCTCCTAAATAAAACTTCCACAGATTTGAAGAGTTCTTTACAACGACTCCTTAAAAATTCAACTACGATTTTTATTTTTTTTATGGAGCATAATGAGGAACCAGCGGCACACCTCTCATTCAGAGCTCGATAAAAGGACTAAAAAAATCGTACACCAATTTTTAAGACGTTCTCGTAAAGAGGAAGCTTCAATCTTTAAATCTATTTGCTTTCGATTACGAAAATAAATTTTCAAAGCTTCCACAGACGTTTGAATGTATAGCATTCTCGAGAGAAATCGTTTTCTACATCATAGAAAAAAGCTTAGAATTAAATTAATGATGGATTATGAAACTAGAGCTTCCTAGTTTTCAAACGAGTTCTTTATTGTCGCACCAGCAGTATTTACGAAATGATCACAGTTTAAATGTGGATCAAATGAATCCCAGAATATATAATATAATTATTTAATCTCTTAATTACCGATTTTACTATGAAAATTCAATTGTCCAGATTTAGGTATCACTTTTGGACTGTCCAGACTTAGGGCACTTCACCTTATGTCGCAATTCAGGTGGAAAATTTTTATTTTGCATGAAGATCCGCTCTCCGCTGATCAGCTACGACTTTCTAAGTGCAGGTTCGCCCTCCCCCGTCTCCCTAAACTCCTACACAAGGAGTTTCGAGCGGAGGACCCGTTCCGTCGACGACCCGGCACGCTCTTTACGGCTCGGACACGTTCGGCCGGTCCCGAGAATCAGTGAGGAACCTCGAACGTCCCGACAATTAGTCGAGCTTATCGGTGCCTACCTGACGCTATCCCGATACCATCTACAAGTGTTCGGAATCTAAATAGTTCGTAGCCGTGTCGTCGTAAAAACCGCACGCCCCTCGTGACGAGTGTAGCCGCGCGTGTCGGTCGGTAACTTTATCGCTTCGGATAAAGATCTAGCGGAGGTCGGCCAGCGAACGGGCCGAGTTTCCTGGCGAATCGTCTCTCGGCGGGCCCAGCGTTGCGATCGGAAGCGATCGGTCGCCGCCTGGGTGTCCTTTTCGGCGTCGATACGATCGGGAATCGAACACGAATCCGAGGTGGCATTAGCCTAGCCTCTGGTCGACGCGTCCGATCGCGGGAACAGGCGGAAAGGGCGGACTACTCGGGCGATGTATCGATAGCCGAGATCTTGGCGATGCGTTCGACGTGTTCGCTTCCAATTAAGAACGCTCGTAAGCGATCGGAAACCTATTTTCCGCGTGGTGAGCACCACGACGACGACAACGATCACGAGTCGACCATTTCGAGCGGCGAAGACGTCGGAGAATAGAAAGGTACCACTAAATTGCGACGCGAAAATGACGGTTAAATTGCGAGCGGGGACCGCGCTAACGACGACGATCCTGCGAGGAAACTTGGACCAGGGTGGCTCGAACTCGAGGTTGTCCCCGCAATCATCGAGTCGCGGATCACCCTAAGCGAAGTATAATTGAGGTCGTTAGAGGCAGGAGGTTCTCTCGCCGCGTGCCGAGTCGTGTTCCATCTGGGGAATATTTACCTTTCCGAAACTGCACGGTAGTCCATCGAACTCGTTCCCGAGACGCCGGGTTCCGAGGGAGGATCCGAATTCTACGAGAGCAGGACGAACCGAGTCGAGTTCTCGCGGGCCACCCGGACGCGGCGGGATCGCATCGGTTACGCGTACCGTCGGATCGGATCGAATCGAATCGAATCGAATACGGATCGGATCGGATCGCGGCAGCTGTCCGACCGTCTACGAGAGCTGCCGCGGGCAATTTAAAAGCCGCGCGAATTACAGGGTCCGCGGTGGTTGCTCGTAAAACGAACATCGAAGCAGAAGAGAGGTCGGAGCGTGCGAGGAGCGAACCGTCCTCGCGAAATAATTCCGGATTCTGCGGTTCGATCGAACAACGGGGATGTACCGTTGCTACCTGGTTCGCGGCACCTCTTGGACGCGCAACAATAGAGAATTGATCGAGATCGGAGTCGGAACGACGCACAGTGGGCCGGAAACCGATCTTTCTGGACAAAAATCTGCCGACAACTAGGTTTTTTTTTAATTGTTGTGAAGGACTATACTTTGGTGACGTGCCGCGCGAAAATCGTTAACTGTCGCAATCAAGAATCCTTATCTACAACGTCCAATAACTCCGATACGCAAAATTCTTTAGAAGAGCTACCAATCACAGTTGATGTTGTCGAACAGGGAGATGGTACATCAAATACTGGGAACGTGGCCCGAACTTTCTTTTTTTTTATTATATATTATTATTATTATTATAAACGGACCGAAGCCCTTTTACATAAATGTTTACAATAGAAAACAATAAAGGATTACTCGTATAGTAACATAGAAGGGACATGCACAAAAACTATGGTATTACCCTATAATTCTGCGTAATTGTTTTTTAAACATGTGCAAAGACTCAATGAAAAAATCCATACGATTATACAGAGTGTTAGAGTCTGCAATAATGCGATTTATTGGATTAATTAATCCATAGGTTGATTTGGCTATAAGGGTTTGAAAGCCTGCTCGAGATCTCGAAGCACGTTCAGGTGCGTAAAAATTGATTTGCATAAGGAGAGAGGGACAATCTATATGGTTATTAATTAAATTAAAAATAAAGCTCTGGTCGGATACTCTTCTGCGAGCTGACAATGTTTCCAGGTTGACTATGTTTAATATTGTGGAGTAATCATGATCGAAGAATGACATAGGATGATTAATCTTATAAGAACATAACCTAAGAAATTATTATATATTATATACGGACCAAGGTCCTTTTATACAAATGTATACAGTCTTTTACAGTATAACTGATAAAAACAAAAAGGAAACTTAGCAAAGAAAATGTCTTAACCTAAAATTTACATAATAATGGACCGCGCAAAACTAAACAAATACAGGTACGATTAACAAATAGTATTGCGCAATTTTGTTTTGAATACCTGTAACGAGCCATTAAAAAAATCAATATTGTTATAAAATATGTTAAAGCCAGCAATAATGCGATTTATTGGATTTATTACTCCATATGAGGATTTGGATTTCATTGTTTGAAATCCTGCTCTTGTTCTCAAAACTCGTTCAGGTACGTAGAAATTTATTTGCCCCAGGAGTGCTGGACAATCTATATTATTATTTAACAGATTAAAGATAAAGCTCTGGTCGGAAACCTTCCTTCGATCGGATAATATTTCCAGGTTGACTGTGTTTAATATTCTTGAGTAGTTATGATCAAAGATTGACATTGGGTTGTTTGTCTTATATGCACTAAACCTGAGGAATTTATGCTGCACTCTCTCTAGCATGATTTGATATTTAACGCTGTTCGGAGACCATATAATTGAAGCATATTCAAACTAGGGACGGACAAGGGTAATATATAACAATCTAAGTGTACGGATTGAATGAAAATCTGAGGAAAAACGAAGTATGAAACCGAGCATTCTTGAAGCGGAGTTGACAATGTGATAAAAATGGTTGGAAATGTCTAAGGTAGAGGAGAAGTGAATTCCCAAGTCTTTAACTTCTGTTATTGAGGAGAGAATACAGTCATTAAGACGGTAAGGATATATAAGAGGTACAGAACGAAAGTCCTTTAGAAAGTCCTAGATTTTGTACCCTAATATATAATACAAGCTGCCCAAAAAATGTATGTCCTTGAAAGAGGTGATACCTAAAGTCGTTTGAAGAAACTTTTTCCTTTGCGAAAACGTTCTCCGCGGCTTTGTGAAGGCTTTATTAACGAAAAACACAGACACGAACGTTGATAACTATTTAACACTAATCCTACCACAGCACAGTGGGCCAGAAACCGATCTTTTTGGACAAAAATCTGCCGACAACTCAGTTTTTCATCGATTCAATTGGAATTTTTTTTTAAATGTTCGTGTAGGACTATACTTTGATGACGTGCTGCGCGAAAATCGTTAAGTTAAAGTGCAAAATTCTTTGAAAGAGCTATCAATCACAGTTGATGTTGTCAAACAGGGAGCTGGTACATCAAATACTGGGAACGTGGCCCGAACTTTCTTTAGAAAAGCCGAATCAGTTGCTGCAGTGACTGGATTAAACGCGGTTATTATCACAAGATTGCATAACATTCTTCAGGTAATTACCTGTGACAAGAAAGCTGATTCTGTGAAATTCAAAGAATATTGTTCGGAGACGGCTAAATTGTGCATTAAAATTTATCCATGGTATAAACTACCTCCATCAGTTCATAAGATACTGCAACATGGAAGTGAAGTACTTGCTACATTTGAACTGCCAATTGGTTTGTATTCAGAAGAGCCACAAGAGGCAAATAATAAAGTCTTCAGGAAATCACGAGCTGGAAACTCCCGAATGTGTTGCCGCAAAAAGACAAATATAGATATTATACGGCATATGTTATTATCATCCGATCCACTTATAAGCTCTCTAAGAATAAAGGATGGCAGAGCACAAGGAAGTTCTTTCTCAAGAAGCGAAAACGCTGCTGTTGGATCAATAAATTAATGGTAAGTCTCAAAAGTGCCAAATGTAATTCTATTCAATTGGTAATTCTCAGGGCCAGATTTACAGTTTAACACTTTACCTACCGGAAGCCTATTAATAGGATTTTCAATAATTGTGCTGCACCAAAAGAAAGCATAGAAATTTTCTTTTACATTGCAATCTTAAATAAAGCTATCAGATGTCGTTATTGAGGGCGACTTGTTAATTCACAATGAAAATTGCTGTTGCTATTAAAGATTCCATTAAAAAGTGTCTAGCCATGTACCATAGATTTTAATGTGTTAAAATTTTGCGGTTTAGGGTTTAGGATTAAGAAGTGTCGGCAACTCAGCTGGGACATGCAAATTTACGGTATGTGCGGAAGAAGTATCGGAGTTATTGGGCTTTGTAGATAAGTATTCTTGATTGCAACAGTTAACGCTTTTCACGCAGCACGTCATCAAACTATAGTCCTTCACGAACATTTAAAAAAAAATTCCGATTGAGTCGATGAAAAACTGAGTTGTCGGCAGATTTTTGTCCAAAAAGATCGATTTCTGGCCCACTGTGCGACGACAGGAAGGCTGGAAGGATTCGAGAACGACCCGAGAAATCACAGAACGCGTCTTCCGATTGAGAGTCGTGAACTCTGACGGGTCGAGCGGTCGTTTGATTGTAATTGGCGACGGCTGGTGTCCGCAGCGAAGCTGGGATAGATGGATCGGTCGCCTTCTCCCGCGGGAGTTGGCAGATCGAAGGGGTTGTTTTCAAATTATGAAAATGGACTAGGACAAGAAGCTTCTCGTCGGTGCGTTTCGATCGAGCCTTTCGCGAGGAAAAATTCTCGAGCCGAGAACCCCTAACAGTTAACGAGAAAGGCGAGTCGACTGATGGCCACGAAGACGCGAAGAGGAGAGGAGGCCTGTGGTCGCGTGGTCGCGTGGCGGGCCGCGGTATGGTGTACGCCATACGCCGCGCGGTGTTTCCATAGCGACAAAAGCCCGCCGCAGATAGGTCCGAGCCGAGGGAGGGTGCGCGACGGATAAAAGTCTACGGATGAGAGATAAATGTAATGTAACGTAATGTAATGCGATGTAACGAGGGAGGAGGCGTAGCTGGGATCTTGGCAAGTGGCGTCCCATTGTGCCCCGACTAACCGACTCGGCCCAAACAATTTGTCGGCGCGTGCGAGACGACGAGCCCCCTCTTGTCATCCCTAGGCCACCGACGCTGCGTACTGCGTCTCGCTTCCCATCGCCTCTTCTCGTCTTTCTCTCTCTCTCTCTCTCTCTTCGTCACGCCGCGATCTAACGAGACAAGAGACGAGGAGGGACGACCGATCTCTTTTACGGGGTTGTTTGCGGACCCTGTGGGCGTGTACGCGTCATCGTACATGCGCGTCCCGTTCTTTTATCTCCCGAACAAAGGCCGGATCCTCGGTCCCGAGGAATCCTTTCGAACCGTCCCGCGATCTTTAATCCCTTCCCCGATAGAACCGTGCATAATCGGTGACTGCGACACGGTGCCGTCGCTTGTGGAACCCTTCCCACGGTGAACCGCTACGCTACACCCGGCCCTGACACGATTGTCCGCGACCTTACGGAAAACGCGCGACAGGTCGTTTCGGTGACACGCGCCGCATCCCCGATCGCGTAAATCAACGGGTTCGTCGACCTGTCCCGCGAGGGACCTCACGATTCCGCCGAAATGGGAAACGTCCGAGAAACGATCCCTCGAACTCAACGATGCATCGACGCTGAGGAAAATTTCGCAATTGATCGCAGAAGGTTAGATCACCGAGTCAGAGATCTCAGGGATTGCACAAGCCGTGTCCTGAGGAGGTATTGTGTAATTGTTCAGCTGATCAATTAAAAGTCGCCGCTTTCGAACAGTGATCTATACAGGGTGTGCCAAAATTCGTGAAAATCCCGGAAATGGGAGGTTTGAAGCGAGACCATTTCAAGCGACATTTTCCTTTGCAAAAATGTTATCCGCGGCTTTGTTTAGGAGTTATTAACGAAAAACACGGACCAACCAGAGCGCGACCTAGACTCGAGTTGCCACAGTCGGCCAATAGGCAGTTGACGCGCCGGGCCAACTGTGGCAACTCGCGTCTAGGTCGCGCTCTGATTGGTCCGTGTTTTTCGTTAATAATTCCTAAACAAAGCCGCGGATAACATTTTTGCAAAGGAAAATGTCGCTTGAAATGGTCTCAGGAACCACCCCCTTTCGGGAAGTTCAGGAATTTTGGGACACCCTGTATTTCCAGGAGCGTATGAGGGTCAATAGCCCAAGAATAACGCTGTACGCAATACTGCCGGTTTTTCGGGCCGAATACCCCACTGTGCGTCCCATACGTCGCTATTGGTAAAGTTTTCGGATATCTACAGATTCGTCCTCATCTCGAATCGACCGTATCCCGCATCCGGTGGTAGACCGCTCGGCCATTTCGGCCAGAAGTCCGTGTCCTTTTTGCGAATACAGATAACCCGTGGGGATGGTTCGCGCAACGGATTTCAAGAGGAGCGACTAAAGAAAATGAATCTTTTCGCTGCGTGCGAGAAGAGAACATCGTTGAAGGGAACGTGAAGGTCCACGTATCGCACATCGTCGAATTCGTTTTCTTATGAGCTATAATACTGTTGTAATGGGAATATATTAGATTAATATATTAATTATAAATTATAAATATATTAGAATAATTTTAGAATCTCGGAAGAAGTGACGTTGATACATTTTTGTTTTAAAAATCACCTAATACTCTTTTCCTCTGGGCTTTCAAATAGTCGAGTTAGGATCCCTGATCACTAGCCCGCGAATTTTAAAACAGAACAATTTAAAAATACTGTTATATTATTTTCAACCTGTTAAACATATTAACAAAGAAAATAAATTTGTCTAACAAAGAAAATGTTAACGAAGAAAATGTCGCTTGAAATGGTCTCAGGAATCACCCCCCTTTCGGAAAGTTCACGAATTTTGGGACACCCTGTATACGAGAGTCTATATTTCTGATTTTCCCAGTAATCTATAATATTTTCGTTTATACCGATACGTTTTTTCCGATAGTTTTCAATTTCGACGTATTCCTTACTAATTTCGGGACAATTCGTATTGTCTATTTCGTCGTTCGAGGAGGACGAATCCACTTCCATTGCTCCAAAACCCAAAAAGTAACTTGCTTCTAAAATGCTTATAAACCAAAAATTATAAAAATCGATATTTTTTAATCATTTTGATCTTCGAATAATCAACTTTTCATTAATGATTTTTATCGTAGAAAATTGTAGAATAACTGTTATTTTTGGTCCCTGCTCTACACTTAACATCAACAAATCATGTTTCATTTATACGTAGTATCACATACCAGAGATCAATCATTTTACAGTATGTAAAAATCGTAAATGTGTGAATTATCACTCTGAGGAACGTGAGAGGGGTAACCTCAATCAAAATTCGAGACCACCTTCCATTTATGATGAAGAAAGGTAAGCTAATAGGACAAGGGGTCACAGTTGGGTATTAATCGATAAAAACTTTAATCATAATTGATTGATTAATGTATACGATTAAAAAAAGAAATCGTCGAAAAATCGGCGATTGATTCAATCGATTGATGAAGTCAATCGTCAATCGTTGATTAAATGAAGAAATCGTCGAAAAATCGGCAATTCATTCAATCGATTGATGAAGTCAATCGTTAATCGTTGATTAAATGAAGAAATCGACGAAAAATCGGCGATTCATTCAATCGATTGATGAAGTCAATCGTCAATCGTTGATTAAATGAAAAAATCATCGAAAAATCGGCGATTTATTCAGTCGATTGATGAAGTTAATCGTCAATCGTTGATTAAATGAAGAAATCGTCGAAAAATCGGCGATTCATTCAATCGATTGATTGAAACAATTGAAAACAATTGAAAGCGAGGAGTACTAGGATCGCTACGGGGAGCGAGACGCGTGGCCGGGTCGAGGAGGCGTAGCTTTCAATTGTCTTCCGATTGACGATTAATAATCGTTAACTAACGTAGAAAGGCCCTAGGGGTGTAAGCATAGTGAATTTGCCCTTGAAAGATGTCGGCACGATACTGAGAGGATTTTTAGGTACTAATGAGATAATAAGATCCTGAAAGTTTCAGATCTCTAACCCATTTGGTTTTTGAGAAAAAGCAATATATGTAAAAATCAGAAAAAATGAAAATTCTCTGAAACGCGTGAATCGATTTATTTGAATTTTGGATATGTTTTGGGGGTTGATGGTAGCTTCTAGGAAAAAAATTATGAGCTATATCGGTTGATAAAAACCTCGAAAAAAATGACGCTTTTGTTTTAATTTTGATTTTTAACTATGATACGATCCTGGCACAATTATGAAACCATTTTTTTCGAATTCCTCATCCATTTTTCTATGGATTTATGAGCTTTTAAGATTTTTAAAAAAAGTACGCCATATTGCAAAAAAATAAAAACCATTTTTTATGCAAATATTCACTTTATTTATGTATTTTATGCCTAAATCTTTATTTTTGTCGTTCATATATATCTTTTAACCTCATTTCAAATAGTCATTTCTAAATCAAAAATTAAATTTTAAAATATCAATGAATATTAACTAAAATATTTTAAACATTGTGCGCTTATAACATAAGAAACAGATTTTAGTTGCTAAATTATAAATAAATAACAACAAATGTTTGAAAGGTATATTTGGAAGAAAAAGTTTATGATCATATTTTATCAGTCTTCATCACTATCATCTTCGATCACCGGCGCAACATTGTCTCTATTAAATAATTCGCTTAGTGTTTCAGCAGGCCTCAGAATTTTTGTCAAATATCTTCCGTGTGACAAGTAATAAATAGTAGCAGCAACGTGAGAGCAACATCCAATTGTTCTAAGACCATTTGCACACTCACAACTATGCCTCAATATGCTTTTGGGACCAATAGCGTTTTTTTATACTCAATAAAACATCTATAAACCTTCTTATTGATATGACGGGATTGAACTTGAGCTTTGAGTATGTTTGACTGGTCTTTTACATATTGAATAGTAAGATTACCTGTTTCATCAAGCATTTCTGCTAAATACGACATAGCCTGCTTCAATTGATAAGAACCGGTGAAAAAGATTCGCAGATCTTTTTCCGTCATTTCTGGAAAGTCTAGAGCTTCAGATGAAATAGTTTGAAACGGCAATTTTTTACGTTGCCAGCCATTTTGTTGAACTTCATTAGCTAACGTATTTTCTACACTATTTTGTGATTTCATTGTTTCGACGACTTCATCCAAAAACTCTGAGTCGGAAGTAAGACGCTTACTTAAATTAATTATTGTTAAAAGTAGAGAAATGACTATTTAAAATGAGGTTAAAAGATATATATGAACGACAAAAATAAAGATTTAGGCATAAAATACATAAATAAAGTGAATATTTGCATAAAAAATGGTTTTTATTTTTTTGCAATATGGCGTACTTTTTTTAAAAATCTTAAAAGCTCATAAATCCATAGAAAAATGGATGAGGAATTCGAAAAAAATGGTTTCATAATTGTGCCAGGATCGTATCATAGTTAAAAATCAAAATTAAAACAAAAGCGTCATTTTTTTCGAGGTTTTTATCAACCGATATAGCTCATAATTTTTTTCCTAGAAGCTACCATCAACCCCCAAAACATATCCAAAATTCAAATAAATCGATTCACGCGTTTCAGAGAATTTTCATTTTTTCTGATTTTTACATATATTGCTTTTTCTCAAAAACCAAATGGGTTAGAGATCTGAAACTTTCAGGATCTTATTATCTCATTAGTACCTAAAAATCCTCTCAGTATCGTGCCGACATCTTTCAAGGGCAAATTCACTATGCTTACACCCCTAGGGCCTTTAATCGTTAACCTTAATTAGCGATTAATAAGTATTTAATCGTCAACCGCAATTAACGATTAATAAGTGTTTAATCGTTAACCGCAATTAACGACTAAACTAGGAGATTAGTTGTTAATTGCGATTAACGATTGAAGTAGAAATTTAGTCATCAATCGTTCATTAATTTTTTGCTCAACTCTGCAAGGAGTTAACTTTCGACGAAAAAAAGATACATTCACGATTCCTTGTACAGTGTGTGTCCAAAGTATTCGTACACTTTTTAAAAACTAATAACATTTTTATAATTGTACCAAACAACCTGATTTTTTATAATCAATTAGAAGCATTGGTTTACGAAATGATATACAAAAAAGATAATAAAAAATAATAATAAAAAAGTTTTAAAAAATGCCATTTTTATTTTTGCCTGCAACCTTGTAAATTGTAATTTTTGAAAAATCTTTTTTGCATATCAATTTGTAAACTAATGCTTCTAATTGATTATAAAAAATCAGTTCGTTTGGTACAATTATAAAAAAGTTATTAGTTTTTAAAAGGTGTACGAATACTTTGTACACCCACTGTATATTGATCTATCACGAACAACGATTTTACGTACGCAAAAATTTGTATATTGACTTATTGTCGCCTTTAGGACCAACAGCTTCACTGTGGGACGACAGACCACTCGCGAACGGTGGGAGCAAACGCTCAGAAAAAGAGGACTCGAAGAGGTGGGGGAGCTTGTGCGCTGCAAACGAAACGAAACGAAGGGTGGAGGAGGACAGAGTGGTGGGGAAAGGAAGAGAGTGCCGCGAAACAAAACGATCGCAACACAATTAGCCTGATTGGAGGCAGCGAGGCTTCGACGCGGCACCATATCGAAACGTTAATTAGCACGTAACGATTTTGCGTGTGGACAGTGACGCAAGGTATTCCTCGCGGTTCTCGATTCAGCGTGATTACAGGGAGTGTTGTGCGGGGTGTAGATGACTGTGCAACACGGTCGTTATATGGCAATCCCGTACCGCGCGACCATGACTCTGCTTCTCCGCTGTTCTCCGCTGTTCTCCGTTCCACGGACAGCCCGAGGCTCCGCTTCTCTCTCCCCGCTGGTGTTTCGAGTTTATTCCTGCATGGTCCGTACTTCGCGTAACACGAGATGTGTTTACGTGAATGATTCCCGACGATATCAATGGAAGCGATTCGTCTATCCACCGTTCGCCATTCGAAAACGTACATTCAAATCCCTGCGACAACTCCGCCTAACTAATACGCTCGGACACGGAAACGACGCGTCTTCCGTATTCGATCGACGTCGCGACGTTTTCTATTCTCCGTATCGATCGCGACGGCAATCGCGACAATAGGTTGACCTCGCCGTCATTTGTTCCCTCGATTTACTTGAAACTGTATCGACGCAAGAAAATAAACTTCCATTTGTTTCGCGTGTCTCGGCGACGCGATCGAACAATTGTGTAGAGAACGAAAAGAACTGTAAATAATCGAACGATTGGACGGCGTTCCGCAATGAAAGGTTCCTGCAATCGTGGGGAACGCGACGGAAAATCGGCGTCGGCGGGGTGGTCGGCGATGCGGAGGCGCGAGGAAATTGTTCTTGTTCCTCCGGAGGTGGCAAGGTAGCTGCCAAGGGAAAACAGAAGGGAGAGCTCGGCGTTGCGGCGTAGATAATTACACGTTCCAGTAAGTAAATGAGAGGAAATAGCGCCCCTGGCGGAGGCTCGGGGACCGCCCCTGGAAAATAACAAAAAACATATATGTATAGTCCGGCGTACACGTGTACACGTACACAGATATAATTTTCTATACCGCCTAGGAGTACGGGTGGGTGTATGTACGTACGTGAACGCGGATATAGGCGCGTCCGTACGATACGGAGAAGCGGCGACGGACCGACAGATGGCTCCCACGCCGAACGAACCGGCACCTTGATTTGTGGTCGAGCATTTTTCAAGCCATTTGGCTCGACCGACTATAATTTCTGTCGGTTCCCCCGCGCATAAGCTCCGGTCCTCGCGTGTTTTCCTGCCTTCTGTTTATTTTCTTAACGGCCGAAATAATAAGCTCGTCCGAGGCTTACTTCGCCGGCGAACGGCGAAAAGCGAACGGCGTCGTCCTACCCCCGTGTTCGCGCACTGTACACCCGTGGCTCTTACCGTTTTTCCAAAGCCGCGGCCGACGATAATGGAAACGCCGCCTCCGATGGCTCGCCGACGCTCGCCAATTGTTCCCCCGAAATCCGATCGGGATCGACTAACCCTGAATGTCCACATGTTCGTAGACGTTCACTTTTCAAAATTTAATTCATGACGCGCCTGTGCCCTCGAATTCCTAAAAGATTGATCTTTCTTCGTATGCGAAATGGATCTAGTTTACAGCGGAAGCTAATGTTGAGGCTTGTATTCGAAGCCATTCATTTTTCAAAGATGAGTTTGAATTTTAAAAAATCCGATCGAGTCCAACTACCCCTAAATGTCGAGATGTTTACGACGGAATCTAATGTTTGCGGCTTGTATTCATTTTTCAAAGACTAAGCTATTTGTCGAATTATAGTTATATTATTATAGTTATTTGCTAATTTACTAGAATCCTACTAGATTTTGGGTCAAAATAATGGGCCTGCGCGCGTCGGTTGTTTGACCTTATTTCAGCAAATTTTGGGTTGGGTGAGGGCTCATTCTAAAGAGGAAGGTTCATCACACTGCGCTCTGGCCATCATAGCAGTCAAAAAGTCTTTTAGAGACAGAAAAATGCATTGAAATCTGCGGTTTTTTATCCTAGATTTTTTCTCTACTTTGGGCCCTTATATTATACATATTAAACATAATTTCGTTAACCTCATGACAAGAGCGCAGTGTGATGAACCTTCCTCTTTAGAATGAGCCCTCACCCAGCCCAAACAACCGACGCGCAAACCCATGTTTTCTAGTAAGATTCTAGTAAGATTCTAGTTGCAACCGAGGCGGAACTACCCCCTTAATCTCGTCGGTAGTAAGATGAAGTGCCCTGGACAGCAAGTTTTTCTATTTTATATTTAATCACTTTAAATAAACAAAAACAATTTCTTAAGAGATTTAACATACAGTTCAGAGTTTGTAAAGTAATTTAAAATAAAAAAATCATTGTTTAGGTTAATATCTCAATTGTATTAACAAGAATAATTCGAACCTATAGTTGGACATATTAAATCCAATCTGAGCTAGTACCTGGACAGAAGTAAAGCCTATATCGGGACAAATTCAATTTACGAGTTGATCGAGCGAACATAACCTAAAACGTTGGTTGGTGGCGCTGTTGCGCATGACGAATAGAAGATGCTTTGCGTAATATGTAGTATTCTTATCATAGATTATGATGAGCCCTCACCCAGCCCACAATTTGCTCAAATAAGGACAACAAATGCTTTTGCGTAGACCCATATTTTCGACCCAAAATCTAGTAGGATTCTAGTTATTTGCTAATTTACTAGAATCCTACTAGATTTTGTGTCCTTCCTTCCTTCCTTCAGGTTTCAATGCATTTTTCTGTCTCTAAAAGACTTTTTGACTGCCATGATGACCAGAGCGCACTGCGTCAAACCTTCCTTTTTATTTGCTGAAACAAGGACAACAAATTCTTTTGCGTAAACCCATATTTTCGACCCAAAATCTAGTAGGATCCTAGTTGTAACCAGCGCATAGACATAGACTACCGCCTTAATCTCGTCGGTAGTAAGGTGAAGTGCCCTATGCCTGGACAGCAAGTTTTTCTATTTTATATTTAATCACTTTAAATAAACAAAAACAATTTCTTAAGAGTTTTAACATACAGTTCAGAGTTTGTAAAGTAATTTAAAATAAAAAAATCATTGTTTAGGTTAATATCTCAATTGTATTAACAAGAATAATTCAAACCTATAGTTGGACATATTAAATCCAATCTAAGCTAGTACCTGGACAAAAGTAAAGCCTATATCGGCACAAATTCAATTTACAAATTGATCGAGCGAACATAACCTAAAATGTTGGTTGGTGGCGCTGTTGCGCATGACGAATAGAGGATGCTTTGCGTAATATGTAGTATTCTTATCATAGATTATGATGAGCCCTAACCCAGCCCACAATTTGCTCAAATAAGGACAACAAATGCTTTTGCGTAAACCCATATTTTCGACCCAAAATCTAGTAGGATTCTAGTTATTTGCAAATTTACTAGAATCCTACTAGATTTTGGGTCCTTCCTTCCTTCCTTCAGGTTTCAATGCATTTTTCTGTCTCTAAAAGACTTTTTGACTGCCATGATGACCAGAGCGCACTGCGTCAAGCCTTCCTTTTTATTTGCTGAAACAAGGACAACAAATTCTTTTGCGTAAACCCATATTTTCGACCCAAAATCTAGTAGGATCCTAGTTGTAACCAGCGCATAGACATAGACTACCGCCTTAATCTCGTCGGTAGTAAGGTGAAGTGCCCTATGCCTGGACAGCAAGTTTTTCTATTTTATCACTTTAAATAAACAAAAACAATTTCTTAAGAGTTTTAACATACAGCTCGGAGTTTGTAAAGTAATTTAAAATAAAAAAATCATTGTTTAGGTTAATATCTCAATTGTATTAACAAGAATAATTCGAACCTATAGTTGGACATATTAAATCCAATCTAAGCTAGTACCTGGACAGAAGTAAAGAATATATCGGGACAAATTCAATTTACGAGTTGATCGAGCGAACATAACCTAAAACGTTGGTTGGTGGCGCTGTTGCGCATGACGAATAGAAGATGCTTTCCGTAATATGTAGTATTCCTATCATAGATTATAGTATTGTATTATTTAACCAAATATATATTTATTTTCATTTACTGTTTTAATAAAACTTGTCATAATACAACTTTTAAGGTTAGGTAGTACTACTGATAGATTTAAGATGTAAACATAAAGTATTATTAACGTCACAAACGGAATACATTTTCTACACACGTTATTCAAGCTAGTAGAAGACTAATTATACGTACACCTAGTTAAATAATTTGCAAACAATGCGTTGATTTTATTCACAAACACGTGTCCGGCTTCAGGCGTAAGCACATTGCGTATAAGCTTAGAGTGGGACAGCTACTGTCATCGCTTCCCAGTATGGAGTACTTATATTTGAAAACAGTCCTAATCTTGGACATCTAATATTTGGATTAATAATTATTATTTACGTTAAGCTTGATTGCCAATTTATTTTAAAATATCAATATTATTATGCGTGATAATTATTTTTTGTCTGAGGGCTTAAATTATATCTTTTCTTCTAACAAAAGTTCGAACTATAAATGCACATGATTCGCATGTAAATAGACTATTCTGTATACTGTTTTCAGATGAACTTTGAATTCATTTTTAAATTTCAATTGATGTCTTAATGAAATAATATTCACACCTACTTGTAGCTAAGGCCTCAGAATATATAATATAATTATTTAATCTCTTAATTACTGATTTTACTATGAAAATTCAATTGTCCAGATTTAGGTATCACTTTTGGACTGTCCAGACTTAGGGCACTTCACCTTAGTCGGTGTAGCGGCAAGACGACGCTGCCACCTCGGACCTTAATCCGTTACGAAAGACGTGACTCCGCGGTTTCGCGTCCCTTCCGCAAATTGAATCACCGGCGCGACGCTGCGCGGTGCGGCGGACCGCTCCGTATCGATGTTTACGATCCGGAGAGCGGAAGACCGCGTTCTCTCCCCGGTGCTCGCAAAACAGGCGACCCCGCATCGATGCATTATTTAGCCGTGCCCGGAGGGAAACGATCGGAACGCGACCGGACATTCGTCGGGAAATCGTGACCCCGGGATTGCGCCGCGCGTAATCTCGTTTCGCACGACGCCGCCGCGTTTCCTCGTGTGCTCTCCTCCGGTTTTCTCGTCGTCCGATCATCCGAACAGGTACCTCGCCGAGAAGGACCAGCCCCGCACCATCGATCGAACAGCTGAAATTGCTGGACCGGCTGCTGATTTCCAGCGAACGGTTTGGCTAATCCCCCCGTTCACGTGACGCGTAACGCAACTCGTAACTCGTAACGCGTGACGCGTGTCACGAGCGTGCCGAGCCGAGTCGGGATTCGAACGGGGAGGGTGTCAACGAACACACCAGCGACACTTGACTCTGCTTGTCCGAAATTGGCCCCTCGGAGAACAGAACGCGGGAGAACCCTCTCCTCCCCGTCGGCCGATTAAACGGCGTTGCTCTCGCCTCGTTGCCCTCACCTATCCCTGATTACGGTAACGCGCCGCGACCCACGACCCGCATCAATTTCACAGAGTGGTCGTTCCAAGCTGATCCTCGCGGTGCCGAATCTACCGATTACTCGATCAGATTTTTCTTTCATTTTATTAAGCACCGCAGAATCTTCGCTCACGGAGAAAGGAAACTTTTTACAAAGTGAGGGTACAGGTGAGACCTGAATTAAATAGCTCACTGTCTTTGAAAAATGTATGGAAGCCTCAACATTAGGCTCCGCTGTGAACATGTCGACATTTAGGGGTAGTTTCACTCGATCAGATTTTTTAAAATTCAAACGCGTCTTTGAAAAATGAATGGATTCGAATACAAGCCTCAACATTAGCTTCCGCTGCGAACATGTAGACATTTAGGGGTAGTTGATCTTAATCGGATTTTTCTTTTATTCAAACCCTTCAAACTTGTCTTTGAAAAATGAATGGATTCGAATACAAGCCTCAACATTAGCTTCCGCTGCGAACATGTAGACATTTAGGGGTAGTCGGTCTCAATCGGATTTTTCTTTCATTTAAGCTCCTTAGACTCTTCTGAATTAAATTCAATTGACAACAAATGATTTTGCGTAAACCCATATTTTCGACCCAAAATCTAGTAGGATTCTAGTTATTTGCTAATTTACTAGAATTATTTGCTAATTTACTAGAATTATTTGCTAATTTACTAGAATCCTACTAGATTTTGGGTCGAAAATATGGGTTTACGCAAAAGAATTTGTTGTCCTTATTTGAGCAAATTGTGGACTGGGTGAGGGCTCATTGTAAAGGGGAAGGTTTGACGCAGTGCGCTCTGGTCATCATGGCAGTCAAAAAGTCTTTTAGAGACAGAAAAATGCATTGAAACCTGCAGGTTTTTTCTCCAGATTTTTTCTCTACTTTGGGCCTTCATATTATTAGATATAAACATAATCTCGTTAACCTCATGACCAGAGCGCACTGCGTCAAACCTTCCTCTTTAGAATGAGCCCTCATCCAGCCCAAAATTTGCTGAAATAAGGACAACAAATGCTTTCCCGCAAACCCATATTTTCTAGTAAGATTCTAGTTGTAACCAGCGCATAAACTACCGCCTTTAAGTACATTTTCCCGATGACCGGACACCACCCGGTCAACACCCGCCCGTTCCTCCTGTTTCGAGAATTTTCGCAGCGATCGACGATTGCCTCGGAACGAGAGTCACGGTCGCCGGCGTCGTCGTCGATAAAAACCGCGCGTCATCTGCGAAGGGATCGAGGGACGAGATGGGACGCACGTGCCGCACGGATGCGACACCACCGGCACCAGCCTACTCGCCGGGCAAGTGTATCCGCCGATATTTATTATAGCAAACGGCAGGGCCTCGCGTTCCATCGTCCCGTCGCGCGCCGTTCCGCCGTTCTTCGCTGGAGAATTCGGTGTTCGCGTTCGTCGTTGGCAAAGAGAGACGGAACCATCGAGGGATGCGCACCCTCGACAGAGATCGAACGAGATCGGGGCAAATGCTGGTCCGAACCGTCCCCTGCCTCCAGCTTCCACGTCGATCGCGAGAACGATATATCTTGATTCGACGACCCTTCGCATGGGTATCAGGTTCCACAGAAATCGGGAAACTCGACCGAATTGGACGAGCATGCGGCACGGTAATCCAAAGCCATGGGAACTTGCGAGGCCCGCACGGGCCGCACCCCGCACGTTTCGTCGCGAATCATTGGAAATTACCACGCATCTGTATCGAGACGATTCTCCCTCCTTTCTTTCAAACCTGGCCCCGTCGTACGCGTACTTAACATCATACACTCCTCAGGAACATCCCAGAATTATATTTCAGCCCTTCTTACTTCACATTTTGAATACAAGAATTATGCTTCAATTACAGTTAGGGGAAGAACTCCACACGCACTTTAAATCGGAATACCTTTTTTATGGATGGACCAAACGACTTCAATTTTATTGTAAGGCTAGAAGAAAATAATGTCTAAAAAATATTTCATTGTTTTCTATTGTAAACATTTATGTAAGAGGGCTTCAGTCTGTTTATAATAAAGAATAATAGTAATATGTTGAAAAAATGCATTTGGTCAGAATTGTGAAAAACAATAGTAAAAATTTGTATATAATAATATTTAATGATAATAGTAAAATAAATTATATATGCTCCGAAAATTTCATTGAAATTGGTTAATTGGTTTACGAGTTATAATCGATCAAAAGTGGTAAAAATAGCAGTTTTTTAAGATTTTCAGAATTTTTACCACTTTTGATCGATTATAACTCGTAAACCAATTAACCAATTTCAATGAAATTTTCGGAGCGCATATAATTTATACGAGTCGACCAAACACGTCTTTTAAATTTCCGTTATTGTTTTTCACAATTCCGACCAAATGCATTTTTCCAACACATATTTTTAGACGTCATTTACGAAACTAATTCTTCTAGCTTTACAATAAAACTGAAGTCGTTTGGTCCATCCATAAAAAAGTTATTCTGATTTAAAGAATGTTGAATCAGTTATCTACTTTTTTAGTTGGGCCAATAATGCAAATTTAAAAGATGTGTTTGGTCAACTCGTATAAATTATATTCGCTCCGAAAATTTCATTGAAATTGGTTAATTGGTTTACGAGTTATAATCGATAAAAAGTGGCAAAAATAGCAGTTTTTTAAGATTTTCCGACTTTTTACCACTTTTGATCGATTATAACTCGCAAACCAATTAACCAATTTCAATGAAATTTTCGGAGCGCATATAATTTATACGAGTCGACCATACACGTCTTTTAAATTTCCGTTATTGTTTTTCACAATTCCGACCAAATGCATTTTTCCAACACATATTTTTAGACGTCATTTACGAAACTAATTCTTCTAGCTTTACAATAAAATTAAAGTCGTTTGGGCCATCCATAAAAAAGTTATTCTGATTTAAAGAATGTTGAATCAGTTATCTACTTTTTTAGTTGGGCCAATAATGCAAATTTAAAAGATGTGTTTGGTCAACTCGTATAAAGTATATACGCTCCGAAAATTTCATTGAAATTGGTTAATTGGTTTACGAGTTATAATCGATAAAAAGTGGCAAAAATAGCAGTTTTTTAAGATTTTCCGACTTTTTACCACTTTTGATCGATTATAACTCGTAAACCAATTAACCAATTTCAATGAAATTTTCGGAGCGCATATAATTTATACGAGTCTACCAAACACGTCTTTTAAATTTTCCTTATTGTTTTTCACAAATCCGACCAAATGCATTTTTCCAACACATATTTTTAGACGTCATTTACGAAACTAATTCTTCGAGCTTTACAATAAAATTGAAGTCGTTTGGTCCATCCATAAAAAAGTTATTCTGATTTAAAGAATGTTGAATCAGTTATCTACTTTTTCAGTTGGGCCAATAATGCAAATTTAAAAGATGTGTTTGGTCAACTCGTATAAATTATATACGCTCCGAAAATTTCATTGAAATTGGTTAATTGGTTTACGAGTTATCAACGATAAAAAGTGGCAAAAATAGCAGTTTTTTAAGATTTTCGGAATTTTTACCACTTTTGATCGATTATAACTCGTAAACCAATTAACCAATTTCAATGAAATTTTCGGAGCGCATATAATTTATACGAGGCGACCAAACACGTCTTTTAAATTTTCCTTATTGTTTTTCACAATTCCGACCAAATGCATTTTTCCAACACATATTTTTAGACGTCATTTACGAAACTAATTCTTCGAGCTTTACAATAACATTGAAGTCGTTTGGTCCATCCATAAAAAAGTTATTCTGATTTAAAGAGTGTTGAATCAGTATCTACTTTTTCTAGTTGGGCCAATAATGCAAATTTAAAAGATGTGTTTGGTCAACTCGTATAAATTATATTCGCTCCGAAAATTTCATTGGAATTGGTTAATTGGTTTACGAGTTATAATCGATAAAAAGTGGCAAAAATAGCAGTTTTTTAAGATTTTCCGACTTTTTACCACTTTTGATCGATTATAACTCGTAAACCAATTAACCAATTTCAATGAAATTTTCGGAGCGCATATAATTTATACGAGTCTACCAAACACGTCTTTTAAATTTTCCTTATTGTTTTTCACAATTCCGACCAAATGCATTTTTCCAACACATATTTTTAGACGTCATTTACGAAACTAATTCTTCGAGCTTTACAATAAAATTGAAGTCGTTTGGTCCATCCATAAAAAAGTTATTCTGATTTAAAGAATGTTGAATCAGTTATCTACTTTTTCAGTTGGGCCAATAATGCAAATTTAAAAGATGTGTTTGGTCAACTCGTATAAATTATATACGCTCCGAAAATTTCATTGAAATTGGTTAATTGGTTTACGAGTTATCAACGATAAAAAGTGGCAAAAATAGCAGTTTTTTAAGATTTTCGGAATTTTTACCACTTTTGATCGATTATAACTCGTAAACCAATTAACCAATTTCAATGAAATTTTCGGAGCGCATATAATTTATACGAGGCGACCAAACACGTCTTTTAAATTTTCCTTATTGTTTTTCACAATTCCGACCAAATGCATTTTTCCAACACATATTTTTAGACGTCATTTACGAAACTAATTCTTCGAGCTTTACAATAACATTGAAGTCGTTTGGTCCATCCATAAAAAAGTTATTCTGATTTAAAGAGTGTTGAATCAGTATCTACTTTTTCTAGTTGGGCCAATAATGCAAATTTAAAAGATGTGTTTGGTCAACTCGTATAAATTATATTCGCTCCGAAAATTTCATTGAAATTGGTTAATTGGTTTACGAGTTATCAACGATCAAAAGTGGTAAAAATAGCAGTTTTTTAAGATTTTCCGACTTTTTACCACTTTTGATCGATTATAACTCGCAAACCAATTAACCAATTTCAATGATATTTTCGGAGCGCATATAATTTATACGAGTCGACCAAACACGTCTTTTAAATTTTCCTTATTGTTTTTCACAATTCCGACCAAATGCATTTTTCCAACACATATTTTTAGACGTCATTTACGAAACTAATTCTTCTAGCTTTACAATAAAATTTAAGTCGCATGCACCCTCTCCACTGCATCAAAAAATGTTTTCTTCAATATGTTGAGAGAAAAATTATTTGTTATAGCTGTTTATGAAGTTCGTGAATATCTCTTTTTGTGCGATTTTATGGCGAAATAAAAAACCGAATTTCTTTATTCAAACGTTGAACTGTAAGCAATAAAATATTTTCTTATTTATTCTTGTTGGCAAAAGATCATCGAACGAAAGGGAAAATATCTTATTCATTAAAGGCCATTGCTTGGATAAAAAAATTGGGCTCTCTATTTCACCTTTTCCGAAATTACTTTCTTGCCAACCCAATAAATAAGTTACAATATGATTTCTTATGAAATCACTTTGTTTATTTCAATAATTGCAAAATAAAAAAATCTGGAACCAGTCATTTTGACCGATGGTGGTAGGTTTACTGTTAAATATACATATTTCTCGATTCGAACTCCAACCGAACAATTCCGTTTCCCACGGCGACGAGCGCGACCCGGAGAGGGTCGAATCGCGGTGACCCGATCGCGTCGCCTCGCCCCGTGTGGAACCGGAGAAGAAGAAAAAGAAGAAAGAAGTGAGAGAAATGGAGGATAGACTCGTCCACGTAGATCGGTCTGGTCGTAGTCCGGGCCAGAAGGAGCGATTTCGCACGGTTCTCGGCCGATTCGAGCCTCGTTTCACGGTTGGAACAGGAAGCGCGGGCGACCGCGACACGGACATACTTCGGGACGAAACGGTCGGATGGCAGAGGGGACAGACGTCTCGGGACCGGACATCGAATTATCCGAAAAGGCAGGAGGCCACACACAGCCGCGGACACGCCTCGACGCCGGATAGAAGCGAGACTGAGGCCGAGAGAGAAAGAGAGAGCGCGTCGCTATTTAGCAGCCCTTAGCGGTGATTTACTGGCAACAACGGTGCGACGGTGGCAGCCGCCGCAGCTCGAGAGCCTGTGCAACGAACCTCGTCGAATCCGTGTAACGCGAGGACCGACTACGAGAGAGAGAGAGAGAGAGAGAGAGAGAGAGAGAGAGAGAGAGAGAGAGAGAGAGAGAGAGAGAGAGAGGACGAGCCGAACGAGCTGAACGAGTGGGCTGCTGCGAGTAAATACCTATTTAGGTTTGTCGCGATACACGAAAGCTAGGGGGCCACCCATGCTGGAGGGTAGGACCACCCCTGGACAAGGTTACGTCGTCGCACGGACCTCTTCTCGTTTACGACCGTTTGATTCCCGAATTCGGAGGACACCCTGCTCCTATCCGCAGATTCGATCGCCTGGCAGCTGTTGTCGCGATCGTCCAAAACTCGGTCGATCTTCCTAGAACGGTGCCGTTTTGCTATTTTCAAAGACTCGATCGGTCGAGACGGTGCTCCGTTCTTAGCGGCAGCTCGATCCTCGGGTATCGACCGCGAGGACGCCGCACAGTGGTCCGGATCGAGAAATTCAGTGACATTTTGTCGAAAAATGAACTTTCTCATATTGACATGTACAAAGTTTGTATTGCTTCATAAATATCCATCTACCTCGAAAATAAAGAAATTAATAAAATATAATTAAAATTGTAATCGCGACGAACACTTAAAGTTGGGCATTTTGAAAATAGCCTGTTTCGCAGAAAAAAGATACTTATCTTTATCTGGATGCCCTGACACACCTGTTTAATATTTTTCCTCTGTTCTTCTTTTAAAATGAAGAGAATTCCATTACGATAAAAATTTACACTGACAATTTAAAATTAATTTAAATAATGTATTAAAAAAATAATGTACAGTGAAGGCTCGGAAATTGTCAAAATTCTTCATCTTTGATACGGAATATCTTTTTAGTTCCAATTAGTACCGCATGTTTACAAATTGTACAATGTTCAGTACACTTTTCCCTATATAGTTATGCACGATTTACTTCCAACATCGTCCATCGACGCAAGTTATTAGTGATTCAAGTGTATCCATCGCTGCGTCGAGCGCCAGGATTGTGCGAGACGCGAAGAACCTCGCGCGCGTGCGAGCGGACTGTTTTGATTGTAGCCTACAGTCAATTGTTTATTATATGCTGCTATAAGAGTAAAATCACAAAATAAAAAGAAAAGGCCGCTAGATCAAGAAGCTGCAGAATTGATACTTGCATAGATTTAAGTAAATCAGCCAGTAAAGTAAGTAAAATGTTATTAAAAATAATTAAACAAACACTAAACGTATTAAATTATTTATCATTAAAAAGTGATTATTTTTTCATATTTTTCAGTGAAAGTTTCATCAGAATAACTTTTACGATTCAAAAGCTGTGGCAGTATCACAGAACTTCTCGGTATGGACGAAAACATTTTTATTATAAATTATTACAAAAAATAGTTTGTGAACTTATATGTAAACAAATTTATTATCAATAACAAAGTATAAATGAAAATTAATTAATAAATATTGTTTAACAAATGCAAAAAATATTTAATTATCTATAATTAAAAATGACTATTTTTTAAATATTTTTAGTGAAAATTTCATTGCAATATCTTTAATGGTTCAAAAGTTATAACAAAATGTCACTGAATTTCTCGATCCGGACCACTGTGCGCCGCACTGGACGGTCCGCTGTTGTGTATCTGGGTGCACGCGGCACACAGTGCGGCCGATCGCCGATCTAGCTGTTCAAAAGTCCCAAAACAAAAATTGGACTTTACGCAGCAACGTTTGTGTAACGTTTAATTATATGTTTGAGACCTTGAAACAACAAATATTTGGCTAAAGGAACCTTGAGCTGGTTTTAAATAAACAATGAAGTGCCTGCTAATTCTTCCGGCCAGTATCAGAGTATTACTGAAATCTTTACTTTTAGTATTGTTCTCTTAAACGATGAGTAATAAAACCTTTCTCACGAGCAATGGAGTGCATGAAGGACGTTAGTACATATTGTATTATACTACCATCCATTATTTTATTTAGTAGAGTAATTTCTTTGATAATTACAGTCCTTTTCAAACTTTAGAAATGTGTAACTTGCTTCAAACCTAAGCTAACCTCAAAAACATGGTTGCTCATCCCATGTGGATTATTTCGTTATTAGATTTTCCCAGTTTCATATCCATATACGTGCATAGTTTGACAATGAGGAATTTCCAATTATTATGTCAAAGAACATGTAATGACCGTAATGTCTGGTTTCTCTCTTTTTATAATTATATTTTCTTTTATAATAATAAGGTTATTAACATTTTTGTTGTTAAATAAAGTTATGGGGTGGGGGGGTGAAAAACCGCACTTGTTCTGTCGCGTAAACAGTGTCGGTCGCGCTGGTTTTCTGAATTTTGAACAGCTAGATCGGCGATCGGCCGCACTGTGCGGCGCGGCGCGCGATCCGCTCGCGATGCCAAAATAGAATTTTATTTCGGTTTGAAGGAAATTACTAACATACATTTTTATCAGAATCCGTTCAGAACCTTCATCACGTGTCAGAGACGATATTGTAAAGCAAGAAATTAACCCTCTTAGTACCTGAGAACGAATACATCGATTTTTTTGAACGATAAATCGGCTATGGCGCACCAAGAGGGTTGAGAAGATCGTGCAGAAGATGCATGGAAAATCGAATTCCACAAGCAAACAACCGTAGCGATATTGTGGAGGATTCGAGCACCATGCTTACTTGTTTCACTAATGTCAAATAAAAAAGGCACTTTTTAAAACTTTTTTATTCGGGCCATTAATAAAAATTTAAAATATATGTTTTGTAGATCCATAGTAGTTACACACCTGCTGAAAATTTCGTCGAAATCGATTGACATACACACAATCTACAAGTGGTTAAAAATGGTGAAAATACGACTTTTGATCAGTTTCTGCTTAAAATCCACAGAATCGTACATCTTTCGATGCGTGTCGTTTTTTCCTGCGTCAACCAGGAGTATAACTAACATAGATCTACAAAACACATATTTTAAATTTTCATTAGATACACAAATAAAATAATTTCAAAAAATGCTTTTTTTATATTTTCATGTAACCTGATCAATTGTAATTTTTGGAAAATATTCTTTGCACATCATCTAATAAACCAATGCTTCCAATTTCTTACAAATAATCAGATCGTTTGCTACAACTCTAAAAAAGTTATTCCGTTTTAAAGGGTGTACGGAGACTTATTCCACTGAGTGTATGTTCTCCAACTGCTGCATATTAACGAAACCAAAATAGAATTTTATTTCGGTTTGAAGGAAATTACTAACATACATTTTTATCAGAATCTGTTCAGAACCTTCATCACGTGTCAGAGACGATATTGTAAAGCAAGAGGTTAACCCTCTTAGTACCCGAGAACGAATACATCGACTTTTCTGAACGATAAATCGGCTATGGCGCACCAAGAGGGTTGAGAAGATCGTGCAGAAGATGCATGGAAAATCGAATCCCACAAGCAAACAACCGTAGCGATATTGTGGAGGATTCGAGCACTATGCTTACTTGTTTCACGGGATCCTTTCCGCTAATCTTGGCCAGCTCATATCGCCGCCTGAATGTAAGAACTTGCTAACTTACAATTCCTTATTTTCGAGAAATTGATAAAACAGTATTTTAAGGTTTTAAGATTATGGTAGGAAGACTGTTATTTCAAACATAATGCCAATATCTGCTTATATTTCTTTATTTTAAGTAGAACAATACATGAAAAAGCATCATTCTGGATTTTAAAAAATGTTTAAAAAGTCGAGTTGCCCATTTATAACATAAATAGAAATCTGTATTTATTTTTTATCTACTTTGAACACTGCTCACTAGATGCCATAGATTACTTCGATAGGTCACCCAGTTTTTACATTAAATTCAACTTGATTTCTTCTTTAATACGAAGTAGATAACTCAAAATGTCCAAATTCCAAGTTACCTAGTTCTTACATTCAGACAGCGATATGTAGACGCTGGGTGCGTTCTTCGCGAGTCGCCATGACGGCGAAACGCGATTTTAAGATTATGGTAGGAAGACTGTTATTTTAAACATAATGCCGATATCTGCTTATATTTCTTTATTTTAAGTAGAACAATACATGAAAAAGCATCATTTTGTATTTTAAAAAATGTTTAAAAAGTCGAGTTGCCCATTTATAACATAAATAGAAATCTGTATTTATTTTTTATCTACTTTGAACACTGCTCACTAGACGTCGTAGATTACATTGATAGGTTACCCATTTTTTACATTAAAATTCTGCTTGATTCCTTCTGTAATACGAAGTAGATGACTCAAAATGTCCAAATTCCAAGTTACCTAGTTATTACATTCAGACAGCGATACGTAGACGCTGGGTGCGTTCTTCGCGAGTCGCCATGACGGCGAAACGCGATTTAGCTGGGCCGGTGGCGATTCTTGCTCTGTTCTGCAACGAGAAACGCATCGGAGATGTTCTCGCGAGGAGGGGATCGGTTACGGGACGCGAAAGTCACCGGACGGAGGAAGTCGACTATTGTGGAGGTCCTGGGGGATCGTTGGGCTCGTTGGGATCGTTGGGACAGCGCCCGCTGTGCCGAATGTTGACTCTCGGCTGCGGTCAGCGCGACAAAAACCACCCCTCGATTCGACACGCACCCCTGGGCGCCCCATCAACCTCCGGGGTACCCTTCGGGACTCAGGCTCGTCTCGTTCGGTTTGTCGCCCCGGGCCGCCGCGTTGTTTCTCCATCTCTTTTCGCTATGATATCGCTGTAATTTTATAATTCGCGGAGGGAAGACGGCGGGTGGAGAGTACGCGATCCGGGTTCGTGAGAAAAATACTCGCCCTCGACGTTCGGAAGGGTGAAAGGCGGAGGGCCCGGAAGCCGGGGTCGCGTCGAGTCCTGGAAACGTGACGGTGCCTAAATATCGGCAGTCGGCGGCCGTCCCTGCGGGGGTACCTCCGTTTTCACTGTCCCGAGGCCAAACATCTTTTCATCGTCGGGATAAAGTATGGGTTCGCCTCTATTCGGTAACGAACCGTTAACTCGACGTAAATGGCCGAGACAACCCTGTCACGGGGGGCGTCTCGTTGTTGTCGCTCTGCGAGGAGGATCTCTATTTGAGAGTTTACACCCGAAAAATGGTCTTTTCATGGATAACTTCACGCCGAGTTTGCCAGCGGCGACAGCCTTTATTCGGCATTTCTCTCCGGTGCTCCGTGACGAGGACAATGTTTGCGTTTCGCGCGACAGAAACGTTTGTTCGGGGCGTGTTGCTGCGTGTCGTCCTCGAACGATTCCCTCGAGTCACGAGTCACGCCGCCGTGGGGACCTCCTCGAAGGTGTCGGTTGATTCGTTCGCGACCGGTAGCGAAAAAACGGCGGTGTGACGCGAGAATCGCGACCCGCGACTCGCGCGATGTTCGCAAGAAGCGTAGCAACGCGTGTAGCGATGTCTGCCGGCGGCGGCCGAGCGGCCGGGCGGCCGACTATTACCGCCGCATGAATATGAATGAGACCGGACGGACCAACGGAGGAGAGAGGAAACCGAAGAGGAGGACGCGAAACGGAGGACGAGAGAGCCGCGCGGTCTCGGTCCCCCCGCTAGGCTGCTGGGGTACGAGTAGAGACGAGAAGGAGAGTACTATCCACGGGTGGGAAGAGGGAGGAGGACGCCGGAGGACGTGGAAAGGGGTACGAGGGAGAAGGAACCGGGTACCGGGGTGACGGAGGGGAAGGAGAAAGATGGAAAGGGCAGGAGAACGCGCGAGGACCGGCATTCAATTAGTCTCCTAGTAATTAGCCGGGAAATCTTCAGCTTTGTCGGCGAGATCCTCTTCCGACGGGATTGCCGAGACCTGCCCGCCGGACGAAGGAGCGGAGGAGCACGGGGGGATGAGAGACCGTGCAAGAACGAGTCCGTCGCCGAGTATCGCGAGCGGATCGCGCGCCGCGCCGCGTGCACCCAGATACACAACAGCGGACCGTCCAGTGCGGCGTCCTCGCGGTCGATACCCGAGGATCGAGCTGCCGCTAAGAACGGAGCACCGTCTCGACCGATCGAGTCTTTGAAAATGGCAAAACGGCAACGTTCTAGGAAGATCGACCGAGTTTTCGACGATCGCGACAACAGCTGCCAGGCGATCGAATCTGCGGATAGGAGCAGGGTGTCCTCCGAATCCGGGAATCAAACGGTCGCAAACGAGAAGAGGCCCGTGCGACGACGTAACCTTGTCCAGGGGTGTCGTTGCAGAATAGAGCAAGAATCGCCACCGGCCGAGCTAAATCGCGTTTCGCCGTCATGGCGACTAGTTCTTACTGAATGTAAGAACTAGGTAACTTGAAATTTGGACATTCTGAGTCATCTACTTCGTATTAAAGAAGGAATCAAGCAGAATTTAAGGATGTTCTGGAGATACAATGGGAGACAAAAGTACAAGAAATTCGAAATCCGTCAATATATTGGCAATGAAAGCCATTCATGAGTATATTTTGCATGAAACTTTTGCGAATACTGTACCCTCTGTAGCTGTATTCAGTGGTCTACACTTGTCGCGTTTCCATGCTAGTAAGAGACAACACGATAAATTTGACGTTTTGTAACAGTTTATAATTTCTTTGCTCTGTAACTGTTTAGTGAATCCTAATAAATTTTGAACATAATTAATTATATAATTTTTACTACATATACAAAAAAACTGAAGTTTCTAGTTGCGTTTTTTCAAAGTTAAAATAGAGTTTGATGTGGAATTTTATGAATTCTCCATAAGAAGACGTGTTGAAATGTGCAAACTTTAAGTTGCTATAATTCTTAAACGGCGCAGTGAATCGGACCCAAACTTTGGTAATTACATTAATTTAGTAAGAATTATATCTTGCCAAATTTTCAAAAATTTTGTTGCGTTTTTATATACCTCCAGAACATCCTTAATGTAAAAACTGAGTAACCTATCAAAGTAATCTACGACATCTAGTAAGCAGTGTTCAAAGTAGATAAAAAATAAATACAGATTTCTATTTATGTTATAAATGGGCAACTCGACTTTTTAAACATTTTTTAAAATACAAAATGATGCTTTTTCGTGTATTGTTCTACTTAAAATAAAGAAACATAAGCAGATATTGGCATTATGTTTAAAATAACAGTCTTCCTACTATAATCTTAAAATCGCGTTTTGCCGTCATGGCGACTCGCGAAGAACGCACCCAGCGTCTACGTATCGATGTCTGAATGTAAGAACTAGGTAACTTGGAATTTGGACATTCTGAGTCATCTACTTCGTATTAAAGAAGGAATGAAGCAGAATTTAATGTAAAAACTGGGTGACCTATCGAAGTAATCTATGGCATCTAGTGAGCAGTGTTCAAAGTAGATAAAAAATAAATACAGATTTCTATTTATGTTATAAATGGGCAACTCGACCTTTTAAACATTTTTTAAAATCCAAAATGATGCTTTCTCATGTATTGTTCTACTTAAAATAAAGAAATATAAGCAGATATTGGCATTATGTTTAAAACAACACTCTTCCTACCATAATTTTAAAATCGCGTTTCGCCGTCATGGCGACTCGCGAAGAACGCACCCAGCGTCTACATATCGCTGTCTGAATGTAAGAAATAGGTAACTTGGAATTTCGACATTTTGAGTCATCTACTTCGTATTAAAGAAGAAATCAAGTTGAATTTAATGTAAAAACTGGGTGACCTATCGAAGTAATCTACGACGTCTAGTGAGCAGTGTTCAAAGTAGATAAAAAATAAATACAGATTTCTATTTATGTTATAAATGGGCAACTCGACCTTTTAAACATTTTTTAAAATCCAAAATGATGCTTTCTCATGTATTGTTCTACTTAAAATAAAGAAATATAAGCAGATATTGGCATTATGTTTAAAACAACACTCTTCCTACCATAATCTTAAAATCGCGTTTCGCCGTCATGGCGACTCGCGAAGAACGCACCCAGCGTCTACATATCGCTGTCTGAATGTAAGAACTAGGTAACTTGGAATTTGGACATCCTGAGTCATCTACTTCGTATTAAAGAAGGAATGAAGCAGAATTTAATGTAAAAACTGGGTGACCTATCGAAGTAATCTATGGCATCTAGTGAGCAGTGTTCAAAGTAGATAAAAAATAAATAAGATTTCTATTTATGTTATAAATGGGCAACTCGACTTTTTAAACATTTTTTAAAATCCAAAATGATGTTTTTTCATGTATTGTTCCACTTAAAATAAAAAAATATAAGCAGATATTGGCATTATGTTTAAAACAACACTCTTCCTACCATAATCTTAAAACCTTAAAATACTGTTTCATCAATTTCTCGAAAATAAGGAATTGTAAGTTACCAAGTTCTTACATTCAGGCGGCGATATGAACTGGCCAAGAATACTAGAAAAGACCCCGTGATTCCCGTGAAACAAGTAAGCATGGCGCTCGAATCCTCCACAATATCGCTACGGTTGTTTGCTTATGGGATTCGATTTTCCATGCATCTTCTGCACGATCTTCTCAATCCTCTTGGTGCCTCATAGCCGATTGATCATTCAGAAAAGTCGATGTATTCGTTCTCGGGTACTAAGAGGGTTAACCTCTTGCTTTACAATAGTAATTAACGATTATTAATCGTCAATCGAAACACAATTGAAAGCTACGCCTCCTCAACCCGGCCACTCGTCTCGCTCCCCGTAGCGATCCTAGTACTTCTAGCTTTCAATTGTTTTCAATTGTTTCAATGAATCGATTGAATGAATCGCCGATTTTTCGACGATTTCTTCATTTAATCAACGATTGACGATTGACTCCATCAATAGATTAAATCAATCGTCGATTTTTCGACGATTTCATTTTTTAATCGTATACGTTAATCAATCAATCATGATTAAAATTTTAATCGATTAATGCCCAACTCTGCTTCCGGAGCAGCGATATTTACGTGACCTGCTTTGGCTAAGACACCCTGTATATTTAGCTCTCGAACTTTGTTGTAATTTATATTCGTGAAACTTGTATCCGTTTCCAACCAAAAAATACAAAGAATAACCAGATACAAATCAAAACACGTTTCATTTACATTTTCCTTTCATTGTCGAGTCACACTCGTCAAAGAAGTGCAAAGGGTCGATGTGCATTCCGTTTACTAATCGCTCGCATTACTTTTTATCCGTTGGTTTCCGGCAATCGCCGTAGCCGTCGCCGGATAAGCCGCGTCCTCCGCGTCTCCTTCCGGATTTAATCCGATCGGCTCGTAAATATTTGCGACGAACAAGCGTGAAAGAGAGCGAGACGAGGATATCCGCGAGAGGAATTTCGGCCGCTGTAACATCAACGTTAACATCGACGAGGTCGTAGGTCGTAACAACAGGTAGAGGGAAGGTATCCGTGTCCGGGTGCGAGCTGGTGGGGATGGATTAGGTCAGAACGACTGTAAATAAGGGGCGCAGGCGGATAAAAAGGAGAATTTATGGTGAAAATATTTGTGCCCATTCCCATGCGCTAGGTAAACCATCTCGTAGGCGAGGGTGGCCCATTGACGGTTTTGTTGAAAGTTTCTTCCATAAATCCCGCTCGTATTGTCGGACTTTCAAGAGGAAACCCGCAATGCCATTGTGACACGCCTTACGGACTGCTGTAAATAATAACCGCCCCCTCGACCCCGTCCGCTCGTTCTCGCCCTGCTTCTCGGTCTTGGGACGAGCATCGCGCGACGTCTCTCCGACCGAACCAGCTTCTTCTCTGCTTCTTTTTTTGCTAAACGACTTCTGACTTCTTCTTCTCCTTCTTCTTCTTCTTCCATCGTTTTCTTTTGTTCCGTCCTTCCCTCTTCCTTCCAGTTTTTCTACTGTTTTTCGTCAAACAGACACGAACGAAGCCCGCCGCGCCGCACAGTGGGCCAGATCGGCGCGCTAGCTGTTCATGAGCTAAAAAATCGAAGTCCTCATATCGATTTTTAACGAATGTACAATGTTTCTTAAATGTCCATTACATTCAAAAACGATAATATTAATTAAAGTTATTAAAAACTCTCGTTACAATAAGCGTTCAAAGATCAAACTTTTTCAGATACGACTTATCACCGAAAAAATTCCTTTTCTTCATAACGATGTCCTGGAAAACCTACTAAAGATTAAGTGCCCAATTTGTTTTTGTATGAAGAATGTATATCTATGTTGAGAACGCACCAGGAACTAAACATTAATGTTCATAATTTGTTCTAAAAAAAAATACTTAGTCAACCAAGGAATACCGTCAAAGTTTTTCACCTTTGACAAGGGATAAGTTAAAAGTGTTATATAGTGTCGTGCTCTAACAAAGTGAAACATTTTCAGCAACGTCTCCTCTAAAAGATCCTGCAAATTTCACATCCAAATCGATCCAAACTTGGAAATTATGATGGTTTAAAGCGTCGCGTGTCACGCAATTCCGCGGCGAATCGCGTTGCGCGAGACGCATTGACGACCACTCAGCAGCTCTTAAGAGTGTAAAGACCTAACCCAGACCTATCTTATGAAGTTTTTAGATTATACGACCATTGATAAACATTCGAACTTATTACTAGCTCACAGTTGAATCATTTGTATTTGAGAGATTATAGTAACAGCATCGTAGTATAGCATCAGAGCAGTTTTTCCATATTAAAGACCTGTATTTTACCTTTGTTAAGAGGAATTATAGTATAGATTTTTGTTTATTCATAGATAAACAGAGTTATAAGCAGAAAATCCGTATGATCAATCGAATATAGTCAGGAACTTTGTAACATATAATACTTAATCTTGTTTGAATTTTTGTAATTTTTTAAATAAGACAGTAATAACACATTTTTGTTATTTCATCAAATATAATAAACTTCATTCATTCAATAATTATGAATTACTCTTGTTTGAATGCCTGAATAGCCAGTTTTCAAATATTATTCATTATTCACAGGAGTTTACAGACATTTCCGGTGATGTAACAAAAAAATGTTTCCTACAAACAGTAATCAGTACTCAGTCTTCTACAAATCTCAATACAAAAAATTTCAATAATTTCTTTTTTTTAATAAAAAATGGTGTTTACCTTCATTATTTATTTATAACTATATATTTTTTATTCAATAATATTATAGCTGATGCCAAGACGAATCCGACGATGTATTTAATGTGGTCTTTATGTTTTGAAATAATGGTGAAATACGCGTGAACAGCTAGCGCGCCGATCTGGCCCACTGCGCGCCGGAGCGGCAAAGTTCGCGGCAGGGCAACCTCTTTCTCTCTTCCTCGCGATTCCCCGCAAGATAACGCAACGTCGATCGACGATGATCCCCCGACGACGAGCGCGGCCAGTTTGTAATCGATCGCACAACACGATCGCTGTCGTAACGCGACGAGGAGACGCGAAAAGGGAAGAAAACATCGCCCGGACACATCCAGGTGGACAATCGCGACCGTAGACGGAACTCGGGGGATCGTAAAGTGCGTGATAATATGGAAGCAGTAAAATCTTGTCGAAACGTCGTGAAATCTCTTAACGCCCACGCCGCGTAATCAAACGTTTCCACGTTTCTATCGAGTGTTCGCCGCGCGCGACGAACATCCCGTGGAATCGCGACATTCACGCCAGTCCTTACGGCGACTTTTTACTCGCGGTAATCGTCCGCGGACGCCATCGAGAGGAAACTCGAGATATACTGTAACGTAGGTACTCGCGCGGAGAGTTTCGTTGCTCGCGATTGGTTTCGAGGGGCTCGCGGAAACAGCGGAGATCCACGAAGCGTAAGAGAGGGAACGAGGTGGGCTCGCCGATGCGATGGAGACGCGAGCGAGCGAGCGGTATGCGCGCGAACCCGAGGAAAAGGAAAGGGATCGGCTGCCACCCACGAAGACCCGGTAACATTCTCCTCTCCTCTCCTCTCCCGCGATTCACCGATGTTCCTCTCCTCGCGAAACTCGAAGATTTCGTATGGTTTTGCGCAAGCGGTCCCACGTTGGCGCAGAAACCGGGTCGGATCGGGTCGGGTTTAGTTGTTCGATGATCGAACAGCCGCGAACGGCAACCGTGCGAACGCCTTCCTCTGTGGAAAAAATCACACCGCGCCACCGCAATGTCCGCTCGCTGCCTCCGCCGCCGCGGAGAACGTTTAACGACGGCTCTTTAGGAGCAATGGCTTCCACTAGGCTAAACGGAAAACGCATCCGGTAGGCCTGCGATAACCGTAGGCGGACCGGAAGGCTTAACCCCTCAGGGGCGACGTCAGTACATCGTACGTACTCTGACGAATATATTGGGTTGGCAAGAAAGTAATTTCGGTTTTCACTAACTGATGGCGTTATGTTTTGTTTGATTGGCTTCTGTTAACGTTGCGTTTGTTTTCTTTCTGACATTTCATAACTGCATCTTTTAGGTTACTTTTGAAGCAAATTACACGTAATTTTGATTAAAATTGTTAGTTCTGTGTCAATTTGAACGTGGAGTGCAGAAACGAACATTATAGGCATATATTGCTTTTTTATTTCCGTAGAGGTAAAAAAGCTGCCGAGGCTCACAAAGATATATGCGAAGTTTACGGTGTAGATTGCTTAACAGAACGCACGTGCCAGAATTGGTTTAAAAAATTCCGTTCTGGAAATTTCTCACTTAAAGACGACCAACGTTCTGGTCGATCATCTGGAGTTGATGATGACCAAAGGAAAGCCATTATTGAATCGGATCGTCATATAACTGTCCGAGAGATTGCAGACAGGTTAAATGTCTCGCATACAACCATAGAATATCGTTTAAAAAGTCTCGGAATCGTTAAGAAGCTCGATATTTGGGTTCCACACGAGTTGAAAGAAATTCACTTAATGCAACGCATCAACATATGCGATATGCATCTCAAACGAAATGAAATCGACCCTTTGCTCAAGCGAATCATCACCGGTGATGAGAAATGGGTTGTTTACAATAACACAACTCGAAAATGATCATGGTCCAAGCGTGATGAACCAGCCCAAACCACACCGAAAGCTGAATTGCACCAAAAGAAGATCATGTTGTCAATTTGGTGGAATTACAAAGGTATTGTGTATTTTGAGCTGCTCCCAAGGAACCAAACCATCAATTCAGATGTTTATTGTCGACAACTAACAAAACTGGACATAGCAATCAAAGAAAAACGGCCAGAATTGGCAAATCGCAAAGGAATCGTGTTCCACCATGATAACGCTAGGCCACACACATCTTTGGTAACACGTGAAAAGTTATTGGAGCTTGGTTGGGAAGTGATGTCACATCCACCATATAGCCCTGACATTGCACCATCAGATTATCATTTATTCCGAAGTTTACAAAACTCTTTGAATGGTAAAACATTCACTAATGATGATGATCTGAAATCGCACTTGGATCAGTTTTTCACCGAAAAGGATCAAAAGTTTTATGAGCGCGGAATTATGAAGCTACCAGAAAGATGGCAAAAGATCATACAACAAAATGGAAAATATTTTATTGATTAAAGTTCATTGCTTTGATAAAAAAATTGGATTTTATTTCATCTAAAAATACCGAAATTACTTTCTTGCCAACCCAATAATTATTAGACTAATCTCGCTGCAGCTCTGTATCGAGTAAATATTGTTAGTGATCCTAGTTGTAAGTGTAATTATAGCTCCGAGGACTTGGATCATGTTTTATGGCAGTTGATAAATGAGATAAATCTTCTTTTTCTCTTATAGAAAACAATCTATAGCAAACGTGTCTCAGGACGTCAGATTCAAACCCGAATCGAACGTTTGAAATGTCTACAAAATTGCTATTTAGTGTATAATTTGATCGAACCGTTGCGCCGCGAACATAACCCCAAAATGGCAGTGTTGCCTTTATGATTCCCAAAGAATTGAATTAGTTAATAAGTTGCGTAAAATTAAGTCTTTTCTACCATTGAAAGCGGACATTTTCTTTGCTAAACCTAATGTTAAAGCCTGTGAATATACCTTGCATCTCTAGCGATTATTAATTCTGTCATTGTACGGTATCTGTAACACTACTGTAAAAATGGTTAAAGCTGAAATAAGCCTGTAATAGGTTTCAGTGGCGCAATAAAACAAAAATTATTATTATTAGACTGCGGATCTTTATGCAAAATAAAAATATTTTTGTAATTGATTGTGAGAAGCTTGAATAACATAAAAATTGATTTATTTCCTTAACGACTTTGTTACATTCAAAGCAACATTACATCATTCTTGAATTTCTTCAATCTTTTTCCCATTTTATATTTCATCCAATCAATTTCTTTGTAAATGCATAAAGATCCGCAGTCTAATAATTATGTTAAATGCTTTCGGCGCAACGCACAATGTGCCGAATGGACTTTTTAGCTGGACAAAATTAACTTTCAAATAAACAAAAACTAACTGTGCCAATATCATCTAAAATAACCATGTATTAAAACCCTTGAATATTAAAACTTAAAATTCTTTTGTTGTATGTTTACGGAGCGTGTAAACTTCACCTAAAAGGCGGACGCCTAACCTATAAATGAATGGGCACATGCCATACGCGCTAGAAATATGTTAAAATATACTAAGGAGTATTTAAATTTCCTATGTATGATGGATATAGCATCTCAAAACATGTACTTTTACTTTAGTAATTCCAAATTATCGATAACATTCCTCTATTTTTGTTAATGCATTACAGTCATGCTGTATGATTATTTTTAATGTGTTTTATATATGAGAATACAATATTCCTTCAAACTAGTGGGTTACCAATTCATTTCAACGAAAAAATGATTTCATAAGTTGTGTTCACAAAAATCGATTTCTTGCAAAATCCTCAGGTCGTAGACAAATTTTGAAACCAGATTTGAAATCAGCGTGAGAAACTCTACGGGAAATGATGTGTCGCATTTAAAAAAAAAATTGCAAAAAGTTGTGCAAGTTTAACGAATTCACAATCTCCATAATTATGCCATATTCTGCAAAGTTTCAGCTTTCATTTAAACAAAATTTCATCGCTCGATCTCATTTCTATCGAAAGTTCTTTGATTTTGACACAGATTTCGTCGGTTTAGCCCACTGTGCGCCGCGCCGGAACAGCCTTACGTTGCCACGGAGCGTGCAAGAAAAAATTTCGAAAGTTTCGACACTGTTCGACTAAGATTCGAGTATACTTGCAAGTATTATTTACATTTACCACAGTACTTGTGAAGGGTTCGAAACAGTCTGGTAAAGGTTCGAGTATACTTGGGAGTACTATTTTTTTTTCGAAGTACTTATAGAGAGTTCGAATTCCATCAATCAAGGTTCGAACCTGTTTGCGAGGTACTTGATCCCATCCCTAGATTATTCTATCTAGGGGATTTTTGAGGCGGAACTTGTGCTAAACCTCACAACTCAGTGGAGTCGTTGAAGCATGATTTGAAGAGCGCGTGGAACGAAATTGACGAAAATACACTGCGTGCCGTGATTGATCGATTTCCGAAGCGTCTCGAGACTTGCATAAAGACAAATGGAGGTTATTTCGAACAAGGCTTTGTATCACAATCAATTATACGGATTTCCAATGTTGTTATTGTTGTGTTCGATTTAATAAACAAAAATTTGGTTACACAGTAATTATTAGACTGCGGCTTTTATGCACTTATAACAAAAATGGGTACGTACAATTTAAAACAGTGGAGGTATTAAAAAGATTGAAGGCCACCAGTCTATTAGTTCCACCTTAACAATATCATCAAAGGAAGAATAAAATTTTTCTTTGGCTCCTGTGTCTTGCAATGAATGCACAAATTTTCTATTTTGCATAAAGATCCGCAGTCTAGTAATTATGTAAAAAGCTTCCAAACTTCCGCCGCACCCTGTAAAAATGAAATAATAAAATAAAAATACAGTTTCATTTCGTTTAAATCACCAACAGACTAGGATATCTTTCTAAGAGGAAAGGCATCCTCTGCGGCTTTTATGCATTTATGACAAAAATGGGTACGTACAATTTAAAACAGTGGAGGTATTAAAAAGATTGAAGGCCACCAGTCTATTAGTTCCACCTTAACAATATCATCAAAGGAAGAATAAAATTTTTCGTTGGCTCCTGTGTCTTGCAATGAATGCAAAAATTTTCTATTTTACATAAAGATCCGCAGTCTAGTAATTATGTAAAAAGCTTCCAAACTTCCGCCGCACCCTGTAAAAATGAAATAATAAAATAAAAATACAATTTCATTTCGTTTAAATCACCAACAGACTAGGATATCTTTCTAAGAGGAAAGGCATCTCCCCAGACTTTTATTTGTGGCATTTCGAACGTCAAATTGATTCGGAGCGTTGCGACAGAGTCCTCGATGGCAAGCAAGGGTTGTACGACGCGAAACGGACCGAGCCTGCGCGGGAGCGGAGATTCGCAAGGGCGAAGAGGTTGAACGGTCCGACCTCCCGCGCCGTGATCGCGGATCCGACTATTTTTCACGCGTTCTTCCGATATTAATGGCGCGTACGAGTCGTCGTCGTCGGGGCGGCCGCGAGCGCGACGAGCGCGAGTACGCGAGAGCTCGTTGGGAAGAGCGCGTCGGATCGGATCCGGACGGTCCCGCGCGTCGCTACTTACTGATATTTATTGCGGCCAGAAATGTGTACGGGCCGCCATAAATCTCCGCATTCACACGGAGTTCCTAATTTACATATTCTCCAGCGACTCTCTCTTTCTCTCTTCCTCCGTCTTTCTTCGGCGCGGCGGGCTGCGTCGAGCTGCCGGGGGCTCGCCCCCTCTTCCTCGTCTTCCGGCTGTTCCTCGGGTGTTATTCGGCGACGCGGCCGTTCCCGTCTAGTAGCGGCGACACGGAATTTTCTGTGGCTCGCGGCCGCGCTCGAGACGCTCCATCGGCTACCGTTCTCTTCGCCGCAGCTGGCGAAGCTGTCGGCTCCTGTTCGCCGTCTCGTTCGAATCCGTCGCGAGAATCGGAAGATTCGGCCGACGCGACGGTCACGAGCGCCCCTGTAATCTGCTTCTTAATGGAGCATTAACCTTCGCCGGCCCTCGGACCAGCTCTTTCGGTTGCAATTAAGGTATCGATCGTGACCGGAGGACCACTGGAGCACTCTCGACGTTCGGCGAGTCTCGCGTTCCCACCGGGAATCGAGACAGCCCGGACGATCGCGTATTAAGAATTCGAACATCCGTGGCGCGACGTTACGAGCGACGCGGACATCTGTCGCTGGATTTCATTAAAATCGTTTCCACGTCCCGCGACATCCTCCGCTGGCCCGGATACGCAGCACCCGCGGTCTCATTCATTATTCATTCGAGCGATTCGTCGTAGCAGCGGCAATTTCGATCGCGACGAGGGTGAACCCGGCTGCGGTAGCTGCTCGCGCGAAATCGGGACGGGATTGATCGTCGGCTGGCACCGGCGGGCTAAGGATTCGGCGGTGGACGCGAAAACGCGTCGAAAAGCGAGGAGAGAAGCCGAAACCGGCTGCTCGATGCGTCGCGCCGCGATAGTGGGGGTGGCTGCGGTGGTGGCGGTGGTGATGGCAGTGGCGGGTGGAGCGTCTTCCCCGAGAGCCTCGTAAAATGGAAATCAATTACATCTACGCTTAACCACTTAAACTGGTTTCGCCACGGTCCTAAAGCCCGTTTACTCGTTGCGTGGGGATGAGCAACGCGTATGGTCGGTACGCGAAGGGAACCCGGACGGTCCGTGCGGCTCGACGAACGAGCACCGACCAACACCGACGAGGCCGGACGAGGGTTCTTTCCCCTCGGAGGAACAAGGATCGAGATAAACGAGCGAGCAGACGGTTACAGAGAGGGAGAGAAAAGGAGAGAGACAGAGAGAGAGAGAAGGAGAGCAGCCGGTGAGCACCGCTAGAGGCTTCATCTCCTCCCCCTTCTTTTGCTTCTTCTTCCACCTCCTTTTCCTCCTCCTCCTTCTCCTCCACCTCCTACTGCTCGTTCGCCTTCTTCTGCTGCCTGCTCGTCGTCCCTCTCTTCGTGTTTTCGCTCCTCTGCTTCCCTACGTCGGTTTGCGGCTCGCCGCAGATCATTCGTATCAACATAATTACAAGCTCGGGAGCCGCCTCTCTGTTTCTCTCACCTCGCTCCACCCATCACGACGTAACACACGATCGCTTTCGCGCCCCGGTGAAACCTTCCTCCTCTGTTCCTCCCCGTCGTCCTCCTCGCGTTCTTTCTCTCTCTGGCTGCTCCTCTGGCCTCTTCTTCTTTTGCTTCTTATCTTCCTGGTTGGACGCGGCGATTCCGACGCGGCCGGATACACGATACACTTCGTGTCCTCCGACGATCCCGAGATACCGACGAATTATCGTGTACTCGTTCGATTATAACCCAGACGAAAACTTACTTTCCCACGGGACCGCGGTCTCGCCGATCTCGATAACGTCCGCGCGAGTTTTTCCCGTTGTTTTTTCGACGGCGGATCCGCGTCGGTCCACGGTCTTGGACCCGAAAACCCGAGAGGGAATCGCAGCTCGCTGGGCCCCGCAGCCTGGCGAGGGAACGCGCGTGCTTCTGGGCTGTGCCGAAGGGCGAAGGGTCGCGAGAGCGCGTTGCTCGTGGAACGAACCGGCCTCAAACTGGCTGCATCGAAAAATAATTGCTCGTTGACAGGCCGTGAAATGAATTTATTTAATTTCAGATAGGTATAACAGAATTACACGGCAGTTGAAGGTGCGATGAAGCCTGGGCTGGCGTGACGAGCCACTCGATGAGATGCGGAGGCAAGTCCAGTCGCCTCGGGAAACACCGGGCAGCACGACTCGGGACTCGACTTCAAGTCGACTCTCCTCTCGCCGGCTGATCGTATTCAGGTGTTCGACGTCGAATTTCCTCCGACGATTTAATTCGTCGACCAAGGACTCTCTCCTCGGGTGCTGGAAATTTCGGGAATGTCGGAATCGGAGCGGAGCAACGAGAAGATCGGGCGCGTTAATGAAAATTCGTTTATTTTGATCCGTGCTACATCGAGAACACGGCCGTTGACGCTACACGCTACCATAAAAGATTTTATGTACAAATTCCAGCGTCTCGAGGGGAGACGCGTTAATACTATCGTGGTATATGTTACAGCTAGGACTCTCTCGCACACTTTCTCACTCTCACTCTCGCAAGCAGGCTCTCCTCGCACACGCACACGGGATCGCGAACGCGCGTATGATACAAATTGACCGCGAGGTCGTTCGCGGTACAACGACGAGCCGATTCCAGCTGATTCTCGCGGGAACGCTGCGATTATGTACAAGATCGCTCGAGCTCGGACACGGAGGGCGGACTCTCCGGACTCCGAGGCCGGCGACGGAAACACGTCTACGGTTACATTACGCGGGGACACAGAGAGCGAACAAGTACGGGCCATTTCCCTACGACTAACTTACGAGTAAGAGCCCGATCAGACACGGCGGAAACCGCGCGTTTTCGACCGCGCGATTTGAACCGCGCGGACCTGTTTACATTGGCGTAAATGGATGCGTTCACACGTGACCGCGCGGTCTGAAGATCCGCGCGGCTGCCGCCTCCGAACCGCTGGACATCAAATCCGCGCGGAAACCGCGCGATTTTATTTACATTGGTTGCTATGAGAGTGTTCAGGTGTTTGACGGAAACCGCGCGGTTTGGACGTGAACAAACATATTGCTTCTTCGATATCCATCTTCATACTGAGTTAAAACTTTCCCCCTCTCCTGTATGTCCGCGCGGTTACCGCTTCATCCTGAACGACTGTCAATTTTGACGCGGTTCAAATCACGCGGTCGAGAACGCGCGATTTTTGTTTTTGATTGTTCGACCGCGCGGATGCGTGTGAACGAATCCATATACGCTGATGTAAATAAGGTCCGCGTGGTTCAAATCGCGCGGTCGAAAACGCGCGGATTCCGCCGTGTCTGAACGGGGTCTAAAGGTACTTGCCCACTAGACCGCCGCACACCTCCGCCAACTAGCGTTTTCAGTGGCGCTCACCACTATAAAGGTCTGGGTTGGGTCGTTCGGCGGGTTACGCCGCGGCGAACGACCGCGCTGATGGTGAGCGCCAGTGAAAACGCTGGTCGGCGGAGATGTGCGGCGGTCTAGTGGGCAAGGACCTTAAGGTTCGATGGAGCGTCGAGCTTTCCGCTTGCAGGGAAGCGCTCGACTCCGCGTCGAACCGCGAGACAGGCTCGCCGAGGAGTTAGGAGCGATACGCAGATATCGCTACCCAAGGTCCTCTGAGCCGACACGTTCTCGTGTTTCCGCTCGCGCGGAATTCTTTGGCTGAGGCGACAGGCGACAGACAGACGACAGACAACGGGACGAGGTACGGGCCGCGTTATCAACGGCGAATCGAGAGGGTGCGCTAATTGGGGGTGGTCGGGCGAGCTCTCAACGGCGGAGGTGTGCTCGCCGGTGGTGGGTACGGCGTGTACCTGAGGGAAGGAGCCGTCGCGGTGGGGGGCGAGGACCTTCGCGAAATCATCGCGACGGGTGGCGGCTGCCAGGGCCAGGGTAGGGCCGCCGGGTACGGAAAGGGCGCGGTGGCCGCCACCGCGGGGTACGGCGAGGAGGCCCCGGTCGCCGGCCTGGTCCCGGGGTGAGTCTGTCCCACGGTCCCGTACAGCAGAGCCGTCGAAGGTGTCATCCACGGCGGCAACGCGTGCGCAGGATTATCGTGCTGCGACTGCTGCGGCTGCTGCGATTGCGACTGCTGATGGTGATGCTGCTGGTGATGGGGATGGTGCTGTTGCTGGTGCTGAGCTCCCAGGGCGGCCGCCGCGGCTGCCGCTGCGGCTGCTGCTGCCGCAGCCGGTGACGACATCGCGAGGTGCTCGTACAACCGGACCGGGGCCACGCCGCATCTCACCAGCTGCTGCTCCATCAGCTCCATCGGGTCTCTGAAACAGACATCGGACAACCAGCCGATCAGGATTTGCTTCGGCGTTATCGACGTTAACGTTTAAGGATGTTCTGGAGGTACAATGGGAGACAAAAGTATAAGAAATTCGAAATGCATCAATACATGGCAATGAAAGCCATTCATGAGTATATTTTGCATGAAACTTTTGCGAATACTGTATCCTCTGTAGCTATTTTCAGTGGTCTACACTTGTCGCGTTTCCATGCTAGTGAGAGACAACACGATAAATTTGACGTTTTGTAACAGTTTATAATTTTTTTGCTTCGTAACTGTTTAGTGAATCCTAATAAATTTTGAATATAATTAATTACATAATTTTTACTGCATATACAAAAAAGCTGGAGTTTCTAGTTGCGTTTTTTCAAGGTTTAAATAGGGTTTGAAGTGGAATTTTATGAATTCTCCATAAGAAGACGTGTTAAAATGTGCAAACTTTAAGTTGCTATAATTCTTAAACGGTGCAGTGAATCGAACCCAAACTTTGGTAATTGCATTAATTTAGTAAGAATTATACCTTATCAAATTTTCCAAAATTTTGTTGCGTTTTTATATACCTCCAGAACATCCTTAACTATCCGTGCTGGTGTAAAAAGTACACCAATACAATAATATATGTACTGTCCAGAGCACGAGAGAAACCTAGCGGGAGGGGAACGGGGCAAGAGGAACGCAAAGGCAATCTTATTTCCCCGTTCAAATAGAAAGATGATTTCGGCGCTTAGGTTCGATCAATTATAACAATTAAAGAATTCCATTTTTATAACAAATTTACAATTTGAAACCTCGACGTTTCGATCCTGGTGAGGATCATTTTCAAGAGATTTTTGCGTCTGAAACAAAATGTAACATTGCAAAAGAAAAACCATAGATAGAAAATGAATAGAATTTTTTAAACTGGAAAAATGAGATAATTTTTCCTTACATGTTATATGGAAAAATTTTGAATTTTAACTTTAGTAACCACGTGTTGCTTCCATGCTGGTAGATAATGGACTGACACCTTGTTGAAGGTTAAGATGTAAACAGTGAATACAAACGGACAAAATTTGGAATTTGACCAATTAGAAAACATGATCTATGTTTGCTGAATCTATAATAGGCGGTAAATTCAAAAGCTCAATATCATTCATCCCAAGCAACCACACAGTATATTACCACTTTTAATTGTGGTAATAGAAGAAAAGTTCAACACTCAAATAAAATTGAGAAAAATTGCAGTTTTATCAAAATCAAAATTATAGTAATTAAATTATATTTAATACTATTAAAGCATTGATTGGAAACGGGGAAAAATCTTTCCCCGTTCCCTGCACGCTAGTTTTCTCTCGTGCTCCGCACAGTACTCAGTCACACAGTGATACATGTGGTGTACTAAATACATACACCGCGCGGATAGTTACGTGAAAATTCAGGGCGCTGGTAGTTAAAGGTTAAGGGTGCGCCGGAGCAAAAATATCTCTATTCCCGCTCGCCAATCGGCGACAGAGAAGCAGATATATTTTTCGCAGGAAAGACACTGACAGAGAAGACGAAACAGCTTGATTTTTTCGATTGGCGCTGTTAAGGCGGTAGTCATAACTCTGGTTATAACTAGAATCTCACTAGATTTTGGGTCGAAAATATTGTTTGACCTTATTTCAACAGATTTTTGGCTGGGCGAGGGCTCATTCTAAAGAGGAAGGTTCATCACACTGCGCTCTGATTATCATAGCAGTCAAAAAGTCTTTTAGAGACAGAAAAATGCGGGTTTTTTTCCTAGATTTTTCCTCTACGTTGAGCCCTCATATTATACATATTAAACAGAATCTCGTTAAAATCATGACCAGAGCGCAGTGTGATGAACCTTCCTCTTTAGAATGAGCCCTCACCCAGCCCAAAATTTGTTGAAACAAGGTCAAACAACCGAAGCGCGCAAACCCATATTTTCGACCCAAAATCTAGTAATATTCTAGTTATAACCAGAGGTGTGATTACCCCCTTAAAGTTACTATTTCCGCTCCGGCGCACCCTTAAACGATTTGTAACCCTGCGTCGACGTACCCGTTTCACACTGTGAGAATTGATTGTGCTTGAGACCATTCTCAACTGTGCTATCAGGTTTTTGAAACACATTTTCGGAGGAGCTTCTTGTAGCTATACTAATCCCTAGTAGCATTTATTGCAATGGGCAGGTAACCGGAAATTCGAAAATTTATATTGTTCGGAGACCCGAGTATCATAGATTTTCGGGTTCTCAATCAGACCCAAGTACTACCCGACCCGACTTCGTCTTCGGGAACCCGAGTATCACTAATTTTCCAACCTGAGGCTCGGTGTATGGGTAATCGCCCAAAAATTTCGGGTACCCGCGCGCCCTTAACATTTTACTGAGCCTTCATTGCTGTATCGGTTGGCCAATCGTGAGAATTGTCGCTTTTGTATGCAGGAGAGCCAACGTAATGATTACACACCACATAAATAGTATATAATCAATGTATACCACCGTCAGCCAACTATAAATGCTACCAGGGGTCTTTCTATCGTTCTTAACCCTCATCCGTCTCTGCCTCGTGTCAATTTGACTCAGTTTTCCCGAAATAAGTTATGCTGTGCTGTTATTTGTAGGTAAGTTCGTCCGAAGCTTCGTGACTTTTATTTTCTTAACAGAAACCCATAACCGAAAAACCTAAGATGTAAATGTTAACTCATCAATTTGATTAAAAAAACATCGAAAAATAACTGTTTACCTTGTTATTTTATCGATGTTTTTATCACAGTGTCAATTTGACACCGAAGGACAGATTCAGTTCCTGAAATAAGGGACGGACGAGGGTTAATGGACCATCTATTTATTCAATCGACTGATCAGAAAGGGAGTAGTTAAAGAACGATACGGGCACTCCGGGCGGCGAAGATTTCTCGCGGATAATCGGCGAGATAATAAGAAAAGAGTCGAGAGGACAGCGACGTTTCCTCGCCGACATCTTGTCGACCCGGAACCCCGACGCGCTATACGAGAGCGCGCGCGAGAGAGGGCTTAATAAGGGTTAATTAGCAGCGATTGTGCGTTCGAGTGGACGGCCGGACGCTATTGGCGGGAGCGCTGCTAACGAGCGAATTATTGGCTAACGCATGGTCGTGGTTGAAAAGAGCACGGCACGACGCGCGGCGGGGTGCGTTCTCGCGTGATACTCGCGATAATTAATGGCCGGTGGTATCACCGCGAAGCGGCGCGGACACGTTGCACCGTCATTTCCTACTTTCGTGATTACGCGCGGGAGTGGTACGTAAACACTGTACGATTATCGCCGAGACCATCTCGATTATTAAGACTTCATTGTCGAACGGCCGGGGAGGAGGGAGAGACGGTGACGGGACGAGGACGATCTCCGAGTCACGGAGACCCCGGTCCCACTTTTGCATCTCTGTGCGAGCGCGAGAATAAGGTGAAGTGCCCTATGCCTGGACAGCATGTTTTTCTATTTTAAATTTTATCACTTTAAATAAACAAACACAATTTCTTAAGAGTTTTAACATACAGCTCGGAGTTTGTAAAGTAATTTAAAATAAAAAAATCATTGTTTAGGTTAATATCTTAATTGTATTAACAAGAATAATTCAAACCTATAGTTGGACATATTAAATCCAATCTAAGCTAGTACCTGGACAGAAGTAAAGCCTATATCGGGACAAATTCAATTTACGAGTTGATCGAGCGAACATAACCTAAAACGTTGGTTGGTGGCGCTGTTGCGCATGACGAATAGAAGATGCTTTGCGTAATATGTAGTATTCTTATCATAGATTATGATGAGCCCACACCCAGCCCACAATTTGCTCAAATAAGGACAACAAATGCTTTTGCGTAAACCCATATTTTCGACCCAAAATCTAGTAGGATTCTAGTTATTTGCTAATTTACTAGAATCCTACTAGATTTTGGGTCCTTCCTTCCTTCCTTCAGGTTTCAATGCATTTTTCTGTCTCTAAAAGACTTTTTGACTGCCATGATGACCAGAGCGCACTGCGTCAAACCTTCCTTTTTATTTGCTGAAACAAGGACAACAAATTCTTTTGCGTAAACCCATATTTTCGACCCAAAATCTAGTAGAATTCTAGTTGTAACCAGCGCATAGACATAGACTACCGCCTTAATCTCGTCGGTAATAAGGTGAAGTGCCCTATGCCTGGACAGCATGTTTTTCTATTTTAAATTTTATCACTTTAAATAAACAAACACAATTTCTTAAGAGTTTTAACATACAGCTCGGAGTTTGTAAAGTAATTTAAAAGAAAAAAATCATTGTTTAGGTTAATATCTTAATTGTATTAACAAGAACAATTCAAACCTATAGTTGGACATATTAAATCCAATCTAAGCTAGTACCTGAACAGAAGTAAAGCCTATATCGGGACAAATTCAATTTACGAGTTGATCGAGCGTACATAACCTAAAACGTTGGTTGGTGGCGCTGTTGCGCATGACGAATAGAAGATGCATTGCGTAATACGTAGTATTCTTATCATAGATTGTAGTATTGTATTATTTAACCAAATATATATTTATTTTCATTTACTGTTTTAATAAAACTTGTCATAATACAACTTTTAAGGTTAGGTAGTACTACTGATAGATTTAAGATGTAAACATAAAGTATTATTAACGTCACAACCGGAATACATTTTCTACATACGTTATTCAAGCTAATAGAAGACTAATTATACGTACATGTAGTTAAATAATTTGCAAACAATGCGTTGATTTTATTCACAAACACGTGTTCGGCTTCAGGCGTAAGCACATTGCGTATAAGCTTAGAGTGGGGCAGCTACTGTCATCGCGTCCCAGTATGGAGTACTTGTATTTGAAAACAGTCCTAATCTTGGACATCTAATATTTGGATTAATAATTATTATTTACGTTAAGCTTGATTGCCAATTTATTTTAAAATATCAATATTATTATGCGTGATAATTATTTTTTGTCCGAGGGCTTAAATTATATCTTTTTTTCTAACAAAAGTTCGAACTATAAATGCACATGATTCGCATGTAAATAGACTATTTTGTATACTGTTTTCAGATGAACTTTGAATTCATTTTTAAATTTCAATTGGTGTCTTAATGAAATAATATTCACACCTGCTTGTAGCTAAGGCCTCAGAATATATAATATAATTATTTAATCTCTTAATTACTGATTTTACTATGAAAATTCAATTGTCCAGATTTAGGTATCACTTTTGGACTGTCCAGACTTAGGGCACTTCACCTTACGAGAGGCTCCTCGAAATAGGAGCTTCTCTGTCGCTGGCGTAGCCAAGAACCGATAGCCCGAGAGTCGAGAACCGCGAGACGGTCCGACCCGATCCCACCCGCGTCGCTCCTCGAGAAAGCGATCTCGATGCCTGGACGCAGTTCGGTAGTCCCTGAGCAGCCGAGTCAAGTGGTGGAAAGAAAACCTGACACCGCGCGCTCGTCGGATAATTTCACCACGGCCCGGCCAACGATGATACCGCCTATCGATCATCCCGGTTCCTCGAAAGCTTCCAACTCCCGGCTCCTGCTACCCGTCTCGAGAAACTTCTACAGATTCTCTTTCGCTTTGTTCGCCGATCAACGAGCTACTTCGGTTCCGCGCGAATCCGAGACTAGCCTGCCGCGAGTCGAGTTACCGGGGAAGGTGGACGCGACACTCGGATCGGACCTTGATCCTGAATCCTGGCGAGGACGAACGATGCACGTGTAAGCCGCACTTTGACGAGTCAGACTCGTGACGAAGGTTTTTAACAATACAATTAATGTTATCGGCGCACTGGTTCGATCAATTGGAAAAATAAGCAAATTTGCAAAAATATCACATGAAATTTACCCTAGTAGCACAAAAATATTGGATAAATATTTTGTAAGCCACACTTTTTAATATGAGAAAAATATTTCTTCCTAATATATAAGTTAGGATAAAAAAGAATATTTGGTACTTAATGTAAAATAAATATTGTATGTATATTTGAATATTAAAAACAGATTGAATCTCTTTTTGATATTATACGAATGTGTATACAATATCTTGTGCTGCTAGGGTTAATTCAACGTTTCGGTCTCAATTTAGACCATTTTCACGAACAGAAAATTTCAGTATTGCGTCTGTAATTAAACACAGACATTTTTAAAAACTTTTGTTTGTTGTGGTTATTTCGCCTTCCATTGTAACAGTTCTCTGAATCTCGATCGACATAGTCTGTAATGTACATTATGTTGCAATACATCTCATAGGAAATTTTCTAATAAAAAAAGAAAATATGGCAAAAGATTATGTGCGTGTGTACGAGTGGAAGGATGAAAGTCTTCCTTAAGTTTTTAAGGAAAATTGTTTAATTTTCAGACAAATTATTAGAAATCGTACGTGTCCAGCCTACATCATATTAAACCGATCCTGTATAAAGGGGCCTCGCGACCTTTCAAGTGGTCGGAGCCTCTGAAAGTTCTCGATCCGCCACTGGTCGACGAAGTACGCCACTTTTTCAATACGAAAGTCGTTGGAGAGGCGAAACAAAGTGGTCTTTTGTGCCTGATACAATCCCTACGACGAAGAAAGAGCGTAACGCGACACCGAGAGACCTGCGAGTAGACGAATTTCCACGAGCGAGGTTCTTGTTTGCACGGGCCAAAGGGGACCGACGGAATATCAATTACGCGACTTCTGTTCGAAGCGTTCGAGTAACTTTTGGGGTAACTCCAGCAGGGCAGAAGCCGAATAGAAAGGAAGGCGGAAGGAAGGGAGGAAGGAAGGAAGGAAGGAAGGAAGGAAGGAAGAGCTCGACAGCGCGAAGGGCTCCGAAGAAACGAGCCCTGACTAAAAGAGTCGAGGGATTAGGGGAGAGGGGAGAAGGCCCGGGGCTAATCGCCCCGTTCGGCGTTCGTTCCCTCGAACGTGCCGGACCACACACCGTCGCGCCCCGTCCACGGCCATTTCTCTTCTCGTTCTTCTAAAATATTGCTGTCAAACCCCCAAACTCTATTAGTCGACGCGTATGGGCGTCGATTACGGCGCCGCGTCGGACTTACAAGCTATAGCTTCCAAACTTTCGAAGAGACTCGAGGAGGAATCGCGAATCTCATCCGAGTCCGCGAAACGGAAATGACGAGTCGAGTCGAGTCACGGTGAGCCTCGACGCATTAACCCTGGCTGCGATTCACTATGCCGCCTGCCGGCCTTGAATTACATCCTTAATGTTTTAATAAAGCTTCCTTATGTACAGACAATAAAAGCCCTAATTACAGTGCCCGCGGCAGCCGACTATTACTATTTGCTCGGCGTCGAGCCTTCCGTAATCGCACCACCGACCATTAAATATTTCTCGTCGATCCGACGGGGGCTGGGAACGTTCTCCTCGCAACGCTGCGGTTGCGCTCGATATGTTGTAACTACGAGAGACATCGATGTATGGTTGCGCGTTCTAGAGACACCATCGGCGACGCGTTCCCGAACGGTAGGCCATTTTTTCCCTAGGTTTCGCGACGAACGCACGCGCCGCGACGCTCGACGAGGGTCGATCGTGTCGACGAGGCTGCTCGCGTGTCCAGCCTTTTTCCCGACCAATTCCCTCGGTTGTTCGGGATCGTCGAAAGCCAGCGGAGCACAATGTCTTTGCGTGGCCTCGCGTTCCGAACCGCTCGCTCGGTCGCGGCCGGTACCAGTCAAAGGATCTCGGAAGCGAGAGAA